>OZ020267.1:63125259-64487759 GCA_963971225.1 Melieria omissa | reverse complement strand
AAATGGAAGTACAGGTGTATAAACAGATTAATGCATACATAAAGAAACGTTCAATCAGGTATTGGACCGCAATTCAAACGAATATCTAAATGTACAGACAGATAGACTAAGGGATTTATGAACATATTGATACGATGAGAAATTCTGTGCCGCACTGTACAGGATTGCTTTTCTCCGCACGAATGTTTTCCAAGCATACTTTTAGGCATGCACTGTGAAGTACAGCAAAACTGTTATAAATTCGCTTGGTATAGTCCGATATGGCAAGGATGGTTCTCGAAGAAATGGGCTGTGCGAGAATGGTCGAGCGCTTTCCAATTAGAAGTTGCAAGAAACTTCGGCGCGATAAGAAAAGTGGTATAAAAGCAGCAGTGGCGGCGCAAGGGGTCGAGCCTGTGTTAAGCAAGCAAAGTGGTAACAAGTGTAGATACAAGCGAAGTGTAAATTCTGTAAATAAAGTTAGTTTCTGATTGTTGATTTTTGCTGAGTAACTGAAGTTGTTTTATTTTCAAATACAATCAAAATGAACCGTCGATAACGAACTGTGGAATTTCGTAACAATATGATAAACAGACGTACACACAGACAAGCAAAAATGCGGTTGGATGGACAGATGAACTAGTTGAAAAAACATATGAATAGAAAGAAGAATAGACAGTTGACTGGATAAATGGACGTACGAGCGGATGAATGGATGCCCAGATGTGTTATCGAAACAAAGGAACGGGTTAAAGAGCAAACAATATATGAACACAAAGATGAAAAAATATATGAGTACATAAAAATACTTATGATTGGACGTCCAGATGTGCTGCTGTACGAACAGTTGTATGGACCAGACCAGGCTAGACCAATGAATGGCAGATGTACCAACGGGCGCCCCGGCAAGAAGATGAATAGACAGTTCAAAGAATAAATAGCCCTCGAACGAATGAATGAACATTCAAATATCTCATCAAACAAATAGAAGCACAAAGTATGGACGCTGCTGGACGAACAGTATGGACCAGACCAGGCTAAACGTATGGATGGATGGATGTACGAACGCGCCACAGGTAGAAAGTTGACAGTTGAAAGAGTAAATAGATGTACAAACAAATGAATGAAAATCCAGATGTTTTATTGAACAGATAGACGAATAGAGAATAACCACATGAATGGATAATAGGATTAATTACCAGAAGAAGACATAAAAATACATATGAATGGACGTCTAGATGTACTTTTGGATGAACAGTTGTTTAGACTAGAACAGGCTAGAGGTATGGATGGATGAATGTGCGAACGAGCGCCACAGGTAGAAAGATGAAGAAACAGTTGACCGAGTAAATAGATTTACGAATTGATGAATGAACATTCAGATGTTTCATGCAACAGACAAATGAACGCATGAAAGAACAAACAAAGTGTTGACAGAAAGATGAATAAACAGATGTAGAGATAACAATACATATGAATGGACGTCTAGATGTACTTTTAGATGAACAGTTGTTTAGACTAGAACAGGCTAGAGGTATGAATCGGCAGATGTAGGAGCGGACGCCACAGGTAGAAAGATGAATATACAGTTGAAAGGATAAATCGAAGTACAAACGGATGAATAGACATCCAGATATTTTATCAAATGGATAAATTAACGGATGGAAGAATAAAGTATGGACGAAAAGATAAACAAACAGATGAATGAATAAAAGAGAAATAACCAGATGAATACATAAAAGAACGTATGAATGGACGTCCAGATGTGCTGCTGGACGAAGAGTTGTATAGAACAGACCAGATCGAGCACCACAGGAAGAAAGATGAATGGACTGTTCAAAGATTAAATAAATGTACGAACGAATGAATGAACATCCAGATGTTTTATGGAACGGACAGATGAACAAAAAAAAGCACAAAGTATGGATTGAAAGATGAATTAACATTTGAATGAATAAAAATACCTGCTGTCGTACAAATAGTTGTATAAGCCAGATCATGCTAGAGGTATGAATAGACAGATGTAGGAACGGACGCACGAATGAATAGATGTACAGACTTACTGATGTTAAGATGAATAAAAATACAGAAAAAAGCAGACGGAGAAGAGTTCTTATGAAGCAACGAATAGACAAGGCGGTGAGACCCTCGAGGAATGAAAAGAAATAGAAATATATAGAAATACATTGATGAATCTATTTTCGTAAAAGTGATCACATAGTTGATATTTTCTTTACTAATCAACGGTAGAGCGCTTCCTAACTTTTGATGAAATTCTTTTACAAATACTTTAAGAAAAACCTACAGAAAACACTTTAACAACGTTGCGACATTTGACACCGCAAAGTGAATACGCAACAACCAAATGCAACAAAGTCGCGTCGGAAAAATGCACCGCAACAAATTAACACTCTCAAACGTGCCACACTGACAACAACAACAACAATAACACAAAGACCATCGATTCGGCAACATGTAAAGCGTAGGCAGGTAGAAAACGCAACACACATGCGACATATGCAACGTGCCACCAATTTGGCATACAACCGCAAAAGATGACAGCAACAACTGCAACAACAGAACACAAACAATATCTACAAAACAAAAGCAAAAAAAAACAGAACAGACATGGCGACAGGGCAATATTGCATGCGCGTAATCCGTGAAATTTTCGGCAAGTGCAGTGCAATTTGTTGTTGTTGTTCGTTTTTAGTGCGCTGTTGATTTTGGTTGCCGGTGCATGGCGGCGGTAGTGAAGCTAAAGTGCTGTCACACATTGCGCGCGTTACGCGGTATTAAAAACTTGAGGCTGCTAGACAAAAGAGCGGAAAGGATGCACCAATATGCATGCACAAACACACACATACAAACACACGCACACATATGCATGCAGAGGGGCGAATAGTGCGCAACTGCAGTTGACAGTTTTATCAAGTTGCATGCGCGCAGCGAATTTCGTTTTTGTGCTTGAAGACAGCTGCGGCCGACAGCTCTCTTCTTTTTTTATTAATTTTTATTTAAATTGTTATTTGAAAATTTGAATTTTAGCTGCTTTTGCAGCACACTTTCAAACAAATTAAAAAGCATCTTAGTTGAATTGTAAACACATATCCACACATACATACACAGAAAAACATTGCTAGGCACGTGCAAGTTTATCGAGCAATCGCCGCCAACTGCAGCACAATCAACGCGGCATCAATGGATCGCTGCTTTGTTTTACGTACACGTACGTGGCATCTACGAGCAGCTGCATGTGGCATGTGGCACGCAGCACTTGATTCGACTTCCTTCCTGTCGCTGCCGCTGTTGCTGTGCCGCCCTTGAGTGCATTCGAGTTGCTCACAACACGTTAGCCATGGCTGTGCGCCTTTTGGCCATTTACCAACACACAATCGCAATACGCTTTCACACAAGTGTACACGCACGCGCGCACACAGTCACACAAACGGCGCGCACACCCACACTTGCAGTGCCAACACAAAGTTGCCGTCGTTGTCTTGGACGATTGCTGAGATTTTCTGTGCACACGAAAGCGGCAGAATTCAATTTGAGCGCAGCAGCGCCAACAAACAGCCGCACGCCTGGACAACTGCAGACAAACAATCAGTCAGTCAGTGAGGCAGACACTAGCAAACAGCCAGCGAGACTGGCTGCGAGACAAACGGCACTGCATGTGCTGCCATGTTAACATGAAAACGATACTTTTTCCATTGCATTTGTGCATCGAGTTGCTGTCGGTTGTTGAGACAGGAACCCGCACCGACACACGCCGGATATACTTGTATATACAACAAAAATGACGAGCAACAGACAATAATAAAAAAAGGGTCAAATGTAGAAATGATGCGAGTACATCAAATAAGCAGCGCTTGCCTGCACTCGACTGCGAGTGTGTTGGTGTTTGCATGTGTGTGTCTGTGTGTGTGAGTGGGAAATTGAAGAAATTGCTGTAGAAAATTTTCGTTGTATGCTCGAGCAAATCTCGTTCGCAAATTGCACACTGATAGGAGAAATGGCGCTCGCCTCAAATGCCAAAGAAGTCTCGGAGGCAATTTGCAGTCAGTGCAGTTTTTTCGTATTATCAGGTTGCACTTGCCAGAAAAGGCACCAAGTAGCACACGAAAAGTGCATGTAATGTAGACTGTGAAAAATTTAAGATAAGAATTGAAATTGAAGAGCTTAAGTTTTACAAAAGAGCTTTAATTTTACAAAAAATCCTTTTCCCATACAAAACTCTTGTCCCTATGGGCAAAAAATTGGGACAGTCTGCAGACTGAGAGAAATTAGGATAAGAATTAAAGCTGGAGAGCTGAGAACTTTAAAGCTGAGCTGAGGATTTTTGAAACATTTTAAAAATAAATCCTTTTCCTATACAAAACTCTTGTTCCTGAAATTTCGATAAGAAAGGGAAACTGAAGAGCTGAGAACTTTGAATTTTTTTAATCTTATAAAATATCCTTCTCTCATAAAACCTGCGTCTCTGTTGGCAAAAACTTGGGATAGTCGACGTGAAATGTAGACTGAGAGAAATTTCGACAAGAACCAAACTTAAAGAGCTGAAAACTTAAGAGCTGAAAACTTAAGAGCTGAGGTGAGGATTTTTTTTTAATTTTTTTTTTTAAATCTCCCATACAAAACTCTCGTCCCTATTGGCAAAAAACTGAAACAGTCGAAATGAAATGTAGACTGAGAGAAATTTCGATAACAAGGAAACTGAAGAGCTGAGATTTTTAGAGCTGAGCTGAGGATTTTTTTTTAATTTAAAAATTTTTTTTTGTTCCAAAAAGGACAAAGGTCCTTGCTGGTAAAAAAGTAAAAAACTGAAATATCGACATGAAATATTGACTGAGAGAAATTTCGATAAGAAGGAAAACTAAAGAGCTGAGAACTTTGGATTTTGGAAAAATTTTACAAAAAATCCTTCTCGAATAAAACCTTTGTCCCTGTTGGCAAAAAACTGAGGCCGTCGACATGAAATATAGACTGAATGAAATTTCGGTAAGAACCAAAACTTAGAGCTGAGAGTTGAGCTGAGTATATTTTTAAACATTTTCAAAAAACCCTTCTCCCATACAAAACTCTCATCCCATGATGAAATAAACAAGGTGAAGCGAGTAGATGACATACCCTTATTTTGACAAGAGAGCTTTTGAAAAACTGACGTTTTCAAAATAAATTCTCTGAAAACATGAAAGTCTTCTTCTTTCTTCGCATTAACCCACTTGTGCCTGGTGTATCAAAAAATCAATTTCATTATTATTGTAGTGCGTTGTAGGTTGCATAATTATTGGTATTGAATAATAGTAAAATTTGAAACCAAAAAGAAATAGGTATGTCGTAGCACAACGTAACATGCTTTACTAAAAAATGATTAACATTTATGTAAAACATGTAAAAAACATAACAATATGTGAAACAAACAAATCCATTTACAGAAAGAATATTAAAACTCATGACTCTTTTACTTTAGAAGAAGAAGTTAAACGTGTATTTTACAAATGAAAATTTTTAAACACAATATTTTCGATTTTACGTTTTGAGTGGGGTTAAAAATATTCTCTCAATGTCAAAGCAAAATTGGTTGTCAATTGCTATGTTTCAAAATAAGGGTATGGGTTGACAAAATTGTCAGCTACTCGCTTCACCTTGTTTATTTCATCATGCTCTCATCCCTGTTGCCAAAAATTGAAATACCGACATGAAAAATTTCAAAAAGAATTGAAACTGAAGAGCTGAGAACTTTCAATTTTATTTATTATACAAAAAATCCTTCTCTCATAAAACTCATGTCTGGTGCAGTCGACACGACATGTAGACTAGGAGAAATTTCGATAAGAACCGAAACTAAAATCCTTCTCCCATACAAAGCTTTTGTCTCTGTTGGCAAAAAGCTGGGACAGTCAATTTCCAGAAGTTTCTCTTTAGAAGCAAATTTGTCATCAGTAAACTCATTTTTTATAGGCTTGAACAGGTTGTGATCACTTAGATCCAGATTCGCAATATAAGGTGAAGGCACAAGAATCTCCCAGCCAACCAGCTCCTGTAGCTCCTGACGAGTCATTTTTGCCCCAATTGTTCAATTCAAGGCGCCTCTTGCAACTTGCTGCTTTCAAATGGTTCAATTGCTGCCAGTATAGGTCCAAATAAGAAATTAGTCCATAAGGAAGTAACACATAGTAGATGATTCAAAGTCAAACTTATCAAACATGCACCAAAACCCTCCCAACTGTCAATCCTGGCTTGGACACCGTTTACGCCGACTCACAGCCATTCGACCAGCACAGTTTTTGCTTGACAACAAGAAGGTAGGTTGGAAAGTTTTAAACGAAAACCCGTGGTTTCTGCGAGACCAAGTTTTAAAGTTCTATATAAATTCCTTAGTGCTTTAGGCGAAAAGAGCTTCAGGAGAGAGTCGAACAAGATAATGTTTACTGCCCCATTTTCTGTTTTCTAGCATAATTTCGCATAATAAATGGAACATTTTCATTTCATGTACATAAATAAAATATATTTTTCAAATTACTAATTTTTAATGACTCTCGCATTTTGTTTTAAATAACATTTTGCAATTGTCGTTAAATTTTGCTATACAGTTTTGAGATTTTGCTTGTTTTGAAACATGAAATATCCCAATTTTAATTACAAACAATTTAAATCATTTCGAGTATTTTTTCCATTGTTTTTGGTGAATCCATATGTCCACGCCGCATTCGCTCACGATAAGCACGTGCACGCGTCCAACTTGGCCCACTCGGAGGCATTGCATTTGTGCATACATTTGCCATCCATCCAGGTGGACAGCACCTGCAGCTCGTCGTTCAGCAGATTGAAGTCGGCATCGGCGCCCACGTTCAGCGTCCCTTTGTGCTTCTCGATGCGCAGACAAGTGGCCGGGTGCAGTGTGGCGCACTCGAGGGCATACGGGATCGAGCAGTTGGTCGCCCGGCGAAAGACGCGCACACACTCGTCCAAGTGCGCAATGCTGCCGCACAACGTTTCGGTGCCGGCAATGAGCGCTTTGCCGCCATGTACCTGGATCTGCAGCTGCCCCAGGTTGTGAATGCCGTCCTGCAGGCCCAGCGCCGATACGGCGTCGGTGACCAGCACCAGGCCGGCGGGATGCGCCAGCCGTGCGAACTGCATCGCGACCGGGTGCACGTGCACGCCATCGGCAATCAGGCCGTAGTAGAGCGACTGCTCGCGCGGTGTCTCCCGCGACGCCAGCACGCCGATCGGGCCGGGCTCGCGATGATTGAACGGCTCCATGGCGTTGTAGAGGTGCGTCAGCATGCGCGCGCCATGCTTGACGGCATTCTCGGTCTGCTCCAACGTGGCCGACGTGTGGCCCAGCGACACGGTGATGCCCATTTTGTTGAGCGTTCTTATCACGTCGCCGCTGGGATCCTGTTCGGGCGCCAGAGTGATGATCTTGATGTTGTCCAGGTTGCCGTACGTTGCGAGCAGCGTTTCCATGCCACCGTCCAGGTTTTGCACCAGGCTCTCCTGGTGGGCGCCCTTCTTCGCCGCGCTGATGAAGGGCCCCTCCACGTGCACGCCCAGCACCTGCGCGCCGCCGGTTGTTGTCGACATGTGCGCCAGTATGCGACGATAGACTTCGGGCGACGACGAAACCAGTGTGGGACAGAAGGCAGTGGTGCCGTGCTTTAGGATTTCGTCGGCAACCTTCCGTACGCCCTCCTCGACCGTTTTGATGTCGTGCGAGAAATCGACGCCATAGCCGCCATTAATCTGCAGGTCAATATAGCCGGGCGCAATAATTGCGCCTCGACAGTCGAACTTTGTGGGCTCGTCGATCTTCAAACGATTGGGATTGATTATTCGGCCATTCTCTACCCAGAGATCCTCGTGCACGAGCTCATGATTGCGCAGCAGCCGACAATTCTCAAATTGTATGATTCCACTTTGGGACATACCGATTCCTTTTTTTTGAGCCGAAAGAAAACGAAAACGCGGCCGAACGCAAATGTATATGTGACAATACAACATTTTCGGCCTCATATTGACATTCGACATGATACAAAAACCATTTTCGAAATTATTGTTCACAAAAGCACATTTTCAACACTGGAATACCCAAAGGATTCAAAATGACTCATTAATTTTTACATCCTGGAGGTTCCAAAGTAAATGTTTGAGGAATTAGGTATGAAGACCCGTCAAATGCGTAACGCTATGGAAGAATGAAAAGAAAAGGCCCAGGAAAGATCTAGTTTTGAACTATAGATGTTCGAGTGGGAATAGCTTAGGAAGAACTGTGGTTGTGGGCTATGCAAGAGTGACTAGGAAGAGTTCAGGAACAGCTCTGATTATGGGCTATGAAAGGCTGAATAGAAGGAGCTGGGATGATGCTATGAAAGGAAGAATATGAATAGGTCTAGTGATTAATTTTTCATCACCAGTCACAGTCCACTTCTGAAATTTGTCGATTTTGATGATGACTGACGGATGGAAACTCAGTCTATCAGGTGTACAACTTTGCTTCCGCCGTTTTTTTCCAAAATTAAAAGCTTTATTGCGAAAAAGTGCTTACAGATGTATTATTCAAAGTATTGTCCGTCGCTAGCGACAACTTTCTCCCATCTTTTCGGCAATTTTCGGATTCCGGCTCGAAAAAAGGAGTCCTCTTTTGACGCTATCCATGAAGCAATCCATTTTTCCAATTCTTCGAAGGATTGAAAATGTTGATCTGCCAGGCCGTGTGCCATCGAACGGAATAGGTGGAAGTCAGAAGGGGCGACATCTGGGGAATACGGCGGGTGGGGCAAGACTCCCCATTTCAGCGTTTCCAGGTACTTTTTGACCACTTTTGCGACGTGAGGCGCTCGATGTCCCTCGGTTTCAACTCGTACGGCACCCAGTTTCCTTCTTTCTGAATCATGCCCAGGGCCTTGAGACGTTTTGAAATGGCTTGCTGACTCACTCCCAACGATTCGGCAAGCTCTTCTTGGGTTTGGCACAAATCTTCATCAAGCAATGCTTCTAGTTGTTCATCTTTGAAGGTTTTTCTCTTCCACCACCATGTTTGTCTTCGACATCGAAATCACCATTTTTAAAACGTTGAAACCACTCCCGACACGTTCTTTCACTCAGAGCAGCATCACCGTAAGTTTCTGAGAGCATTCGATGCGCTTCAGCTGCATTTTTTTTTCGAATTGTAACAGAAAAGTAAAACGTCCCGCAAATGGCGAGAATTGGGCACATAAACGGACGTTTTCGAGCCTGAATAATACGAAAACAAGAACAACTGTCACTGAAACGGCGATGACAATTCGTTAGGCACTGTCCACACTCACTTTAAAGGCATTACCATCTATGTATTTCAACCAGCCTCAGCCGGTACAGCCACCTATCGGAAAACGGCGGAAGCAAAGTTGTACACCTGATATATCGCGTTGCACGTGTAAACCATACATCGACCTTCTTTTTGATCCAACATTATTGAAATGATTCCAAATGGTTTCTTATGCAATATTTAGCTCCTGGAAAATCGAAGTAGTGCTTACGTCGCAATTTTCATTATTTTATGGACATTTTTCACTACTCTGACACTCTGACCTTTCAGAGTGTGGAACAACTTTGGCGAAATCGACAGAATCAAAGTTGAGCGTGAAATGTTTATCCAACTTTACTGCAGTTGATCAAACAAAATTGAGTCAAGCAATCACTAAACGATTTGAGAAGTTTCTCTTGGAAATTAGTTCATCATTGCTGGTGTCCATCAAACCAAACTGAGTCAAGCAATCATAAAACTGTTTAAGAAGTTTTTTTTAGTATGAAATCTTAACTTATGATATTAACCTGAAAACTGTGTCTATTTTCTCTTTCCTGGTGTTCATCTGTGACTAAGTCCATCTTATTCATTTTTTAAACTTTGCTGGTGTCCATCAAACAGAACTGAGTCAAGCAATCATAAAACTGTTTAAGAAGTTTTTCTTGTAAATTTTCCAATGTCCATCAAACAGAACTGAGTCAAGCAATCAGAAAACTGTCTGAGAATTGTTTTTAGTATGAAATCTTATCTTATGGCACGAACTCAAGAACCGCTTCTATTTTCTCTTTCCTGGTGTCCATCTTTGACTAAGTTCATCTTATCCACTTTTACATCTTTGCTGTTTGAGAAGGTTTTCCTGAAAATTGGTTCTGGTTCTGGTTCTTTGCTGGTGTCCATCAAACAAAACTAAGTCAAGCAATCATAAAACTGTCTGAGAAGTTTCTTTAGTAGGAAATTCCTTATCTTTCAAATTTCTAAAGTCAATCAATGAAAAAGTAATGAAGTTCTTTTACTAAGTACAACTTATGTTATTCAAATCTACAATATTTCCAATTGAGACAAATTTCAATGCAACTTTTTTAGTATCTCGAAATTTTTTACACGGTACTCATATTTCCACAAATTTGTTTGAACTATTATGTTTTCGCGTTCATTTTTCTTTTAAATTTTTCTTTACTTTTTATAACGAATATTTATTCCTGATTTGTTTTTAGTTCTATTTTTTTTAATGTAGCATAAGCACACATCTTGCTTTGTGTATAAACAAACAATTTTGTGAAGGTAATCGATTTTTTGGCCTTTGGCAATCAAATGCAAAAGTTGCCGCGTCGTTTTCTTTAGCTCCGGTTGGCTTTCGTCTACATTCCTGGTGTTGTTGTTGCTTCTGCAGCAATTGCAGTTATTGTTATTCGTTTTGTTTTTGTTTGCATTTTTTTTCGTTTGTTTTTGGTGCCTTCGCTCTGCGTCGTCACAAGACGAATGTCAATTTCGATGTCGTTGCATGCAAATAACAGTAAATATTCATTATGCAGCTGAAGCAGTTCTTTTCCATTTTGCTACGCTTTTTGTCTTTCAAATCAAAATGCGATTATGAGGTTAGAGTGAATTGAATCGAATGGGGTTGTCGTAATTTAAATTATATTTGATGAATCGATAAGCAATTTAAGGAGTATTCAACATTTGCTTAGAGATGGTAATTGATTTTGGAAGGAAGCAGGTGGAAGATTTGTTCTAAATTTAAGAATTTGAAAGATGTTTAAAGAAGAAATGTAGGCTCAGATTTGCTTTGTACTTATTATTATTTATTAACTAAACTATTTGATATATGAAATTTCTGTACTTTTTGCATCTAAAGTTTAGAAGTGTATGGCCTCATAAATATTATAAAATTATTATTTTTTATTTATATATTTTACATTTTTTTAATTAAAAGGTTTGTTAATTAAAATTTCTGTACGTTTTGCATCCCAAAAATGTTATAAAAATTAAGGTTTTTGTATTAATACGTTTTCGTTTGATGTTGAATTTTTAACATGAAGCAAAGAGCGATCATTAAATTCCACGCAAAAATTGGTAAAAGTGATGACATCGTTGCAGCCGCAGAAAATGATCCAAACTTCCTGAAAACAATGGTTACGGGTGTTTCCAATACGATCCAGAAACCCAACGTCATAGTGCGGAATGGAAATCAAAAAACTCACCACAAGCCAAAAAAACACGAAAAGTTCCATCAAAAATCAAAACAATGCTCATCACATTTTTCGAAAGCAAAGAAATTATCCACAAAGAATTTGTTCCAACTGATCAAACAGTTACTGCCGCACATTACCTCGAAGTTTTGAAGCGTTTGATGGCCACAATCCGCCGTATTCGACCAGAATACAGCGATCCAAAAAGTTGGTCTCTGTTGCACGATAATGCACCGAGTCACACAGCATTCATTGTTCGTCAATTTTTGGCTCGGAATCAGGTCTGTGTGTTGAATCATCCGCCGTATTCACCTGATTTGGCACCGTGCAACTTCTCTTTGTTCCCGAAACTAAAATTGAAGTTGAAAGGATGCTTTTTTGATGACATTCAGACCATACAACGCGTTTCCACGAGGCCACTGGAGGAAATTCCGAACAATGAGCTGGAACACGCGTTTGAATCACTATTAAATCAATGTAACAAGTGTATTGAATCAGGAGGAGAACATTTCGAATAAATATAGCGAAAAATTAGCAGATAGTATGTTTTAATTGTTTTTTCTAGAGGTAAACTTCTGTACTTTTTGCACTTAACTTTTAGGAGTATATGGCCTCAAAAATATTCTAAAAATTAATTGTTTCAAATTATCATTACTAGCTAACGTAACGATGAGAAACTAATGCGTTTAAAACTTTTGAAAAGCGACTAACACTTTTCGACCAACCACAACGTGTAGAAATGCGATATTATTTGATTACTTTTTTAATTCTTTTCTAAAGACAAAATCGTGTAGAAAGTAGAAGAAAAGTCTTTGCTTTCACAATTTTTGTTTGAATTGCTTAAACTAAAAAAACGAGCATAATTTTGTCATTGCCACAACTGTTCACCAGCGCAAAACTTGCATAGCGTGAACGACGCTAGTAAGGCACCAACAAATTGCAAGCATTTAGTTTGCCCAATGCTTGGTTTGTTTTGGTTTGTTTATATGCGAATTATTTGGCAGCAAAAGCACAGCGCACATAGTTTTTCTTTTCATATATTTTTTCTTCACACACTTTCTAAACACAGCTGCTGTGTTGTGTTGTGATGAAGAAATAAACGAAACAAATATGAACAGAATAAAACCAACAACAAAACTAAAAATAAAAACATGAACAAAAGTGGCAGCGCAAAGTTAAGCGGAAAGTTTCGTATTGCTGCGAAAGGTGTTGTTTGCCGTTGCTGATTCATATCGGCGGCCGTAAACATGGCAATAAAAACAACACTAACGTCAGCAATACAAAGAGCAGCGGCCAGCAACAACAACGACATGTGTACAAAGTTTTGCCATGTTGCACGTACAACACATACGTGGGTCGCGCACACCAGCACAAGTGACAAACGGAAGCAGCAGCAACAACAACAACAACAACAATTGCAGCAGTAGCAGCAAATTGTAGAGCGCCAGTGTCAGTGTGACACGACGGCAGACGGGCACCAGCGAAAGGAACAAATGAGGCCGCATAATAATGTCAGACAGGCAACGCAAGCAAATGCGACATCTTAACACACACACACGTACATAGTTTCACATACCAGCCCTGCACTTGGCCATGGTATGCTAAAGCCGGCAGCAGCAGCTGCAGTGGGACAAAACTGAAAAAAAATTTAATTTAAGAAAAAAAAATCACAAATTATATAAAAATGTTGCAAAGCAGCTGCAGCAATAATTTCGGTTGCACTTCATGGCTTCGCGTACAGTCGCACATATTCCCACTCACACGCACACGCCAACGCACACTGGGCAACGTCCAGGATGCATTAAATAACACAGCATCGGTCAGTTTCCTCTTTCATGTTAGTTCTCACAACTGTTTGTTGTTCTTAGTAGCTTTTTATTTTGTTTTTTGTTTGTGTTCTTTGCTGTTTCTTTAAGTTGATTTTAGTTTGTAGTTTTTAGGTGCTGTTTGTTTGTGTGCCAGAATGTTGCCTGACTTGTTGTTTTTATGTTGTTGTTGTTTTGTTATTGTTGTTGTTGTTGTTATTGTTGTTGTTGTTGTTAGTTTAGTTGTGCAACATTGGCATGCCGTGTGGCATATCCGGTATGCCGACCGGAAGTTCAGCGTTGTGCCAGGTCACCCGAACGTTTGTCCTATGTACACAAACAGCCACAAACGCACACATACAGACACACACACACACATACGTACACAAACATGCTGCCATACAATTTTCAAACAGCAGTCATGTTGTTCTGCGCAGTGCCGCCCCCCACTGTCACCTGATGTAATGCTGATAATAATTTCTTATTTAGCTGTTTACAGTGGTTTGTCGAAGGGCCGCTGGGTGTGAAAACAACAGACCTCGCTAAACAACAAAAACAAACAAAAACATTACAATTCCAGTAAAAAAAAAGGAAGAACATTAGAAACGTAGCAACCCAACAAAGGCGCAGGCAGAGAGAGAGTTTCGGCTATTTTAGGCGTTTCGACAATGGCGGCGCGCTATTTCGGCAGCCAGCGACAGTTGAGTTCAAAGCACAGTTTTTTATTTGTTTATATTTTTAAATATATTTTTATATATTTTTTTTTTATTTTAAGGATTTTTAGTCAGTATCTGTCAATTTTTTTGTATAAATATAAATATTTAAATAATAAATAAATAATATTACTAAATAATATATAACTAACAAAATAAGATAAATAAATTTAGAAAAAGTAAAAATTTGTGGAAATATGTAAAGTTTGAAACAATTTCACTAATTTTATTAATTTATGAATTTAAATAATAAATATGAAATTAAAATAATTTATGAATTTAAATAATTAAACATTCAGTTTGCTGTCCAATTAATCTGTTCTTCAAACTTGAAAAATTACGGTCCGTATCAGTTCAGATCTATAGAGAATCTCTCACAAAGGAAAGAACACCAACACTCAAATCAAAGAGCTTTGAAATGCATCCCTCATGGTCTTTAAGTGTACTAAGTGCAAGTGTACACTGCTCTTCTGTAAACGAATCTAATATAAGAATTGTGAATTACCAGCCCAGATGGGACCTTGTCTATCTATAAACCGATTTTGTTCAATTTCCAATGAAAAAATTATAAAATTCTTTATAAAATTTTGCAAGGTTCGCTAGTTCGCCTTTGATAGTTCTGCTGCTGCCTTCAATGTGGAGATTGTCCCATTTTTGGAAAGCAGGAGATTTCTAATGATAACTTCTAAAGATAATGAACAAAAGATAGTGAAAACTAAAGGCAACTATCGCTTTTGGTTTAGGAACTACACTCGAAAGAGAAACGCTAATCCTTCAGGCAGATCGAAACGCTTGTATAAAGAAGCTTTTCTTGATTTTCTGGACTTTTCGTTGAGGTAGCAACCAGATCGACCCATTGTTTGAAAACTGGAGAGTTCTACTCCTAAGAAAAGTGAAAAGTTAAGGCAGCTATCACTTCTGGTTTAGAAACTACACTCGAAGGAAAAACGCTGATACGTAATGGTTCAGCCAGATCGAAAATTTGGTACAGACAAGCTTTCTTTGATTTTCTTGGCTTTCCGTTGAGGTAGCAACTGGGTGGATCCATGATTTAAAAGGTGGAGCGTTCTACCACTGAACGTAGTGAAAACTTAAGGCAGGTATTGCTTCCGATTTAGAAAATACGCTTGAAAGGGAAATGCTTATACGTAATCCATCAGGCACATGGAAATGCTGATATAGACAAGTTTTTCTTGACTTTCCGTTAAGTTAGCGACTGGGTAGATCCATGGTTGGAAAGCTGGTTAGTTCTACTACTAAATATAGTACAAATTTGAGGCAGTTATAGGTTCTAGTTTAAACGTAATCGACTATGCTGCTAGCAACAATAATGTGAACATACCTCTTTAGATTTTCTGGGATTTTCTGCAAGGCAGCAACCAGATTGATCCACCCACTGTGGCTGCCATAGAGCCCCTTTAAAAACGCTATAACGCTCCAACCGTAGCTCAGTTGGCTAGTGCGTTGGACCGTGAGTCAAATGCTACGCTCGAACCCAGGTTCAAGACTCCGTTGCTGCTAACACTGAAAAAATTGAATTTTTTTTTTAATTTTTCTTCCGGCGGCTGTCCTCTCAGCTGGAAATGGTAAACCTCTGTGAGTAAAAATTGCCTATGAAAAAACTTTCAACTCGCCGTTCGGAATTGGCATAAAACTGTAGGTCCCTTCCAACCTTGTAAAAATTCACACGCACAACATGGATGGTTGCGGCCTTAGTCTCGTAATCGGGCTATCGTGCCAGTCAAGAAGAAGAAAAAGATAACGCTCCAACCCAGTCACCAATGCCGTTTCTAAAATCTCGACTATTTATCTAATTTGGTATTTACTTGCCTGCTGTGTTTCTGGTTGTTGTTATTGTTGTTGTTATGGTTTTTTTCGTTTCTCTTTAAATAGCCATTTTGCGCGAATCAAAGAAATCTGTTGCCAGGGTGGGTATTTATTTATGTGATTGTTTTGTAATTTCGCTGTAGGTACTTAAATTCAAATTACGGTCATGACATCTGGAGCTATTTGCCAAAATTGGTGCCATTTTTTTGCTTTGCTCGCTGTTCTCGGACGGCAATCAAGTAGAGCAGTTTTAAAGTATTTTTCTTTCCAACAAAGAAATTTTAAACTTTTAATTTGGCCGTTTTAAATTCAATCAGTTTAAAGAGCCTATGCAATTTTCTAACCATTATAAATATTAAATTTGTGTTTATTTATTTTGTTTATGCTTAGTGAAACGTAAGCAATAAACTGGACTTGCGAGCAAAAATGCACAACACAACACAATCGCATGCAATGCTGGCTAAATGATTAGAAAAGCAAGTGGCGGCGTAATTGCAACGCACGTAATTAAGGCAAAACGTTTTAACTTTCTAGTGGACACTAGAAAGCGAATTTCCGCCAACAAATACAAACTCTGCTGGCTGCAATTACAAATAGAAATTCGCATACAAACCAATATAACCGCAACAAGCGGGCACAACTCGTATTCACACACACACACGCACACATGCACGCAAATGTGACGAAGTAAAACGCACAGCAGTTAAGTTGACGTTTGCTTAAGTGCTGCGCTGAAGTGTTCTTGTCATCGGCATTAACTTCTAGAGTGACACGAGGGCACAAGCCATGAGCGAGCGTGCGCCATAACTACCGCATGTCTGTGTGCGTGTTTATGTGTATGTGTGTGTATTGTCATTGGCAAGTGTGCGTTGAGCCTGCAGGTGCAAGCGTAGCCATGCCATACCACGAGTGGAAATAACTCAGGGCACTCAAACTCTCGACGTTGCCGAGTTATGTTGATGTTCGTTTCCTTTTTATTGTTCTGCGCTGTTATGTGCTCTACAACTGACATAAACCGACATTAGGTGCGGCTTTTACTAATTGGTATTAGTAAAGAAAATTACAGTATATTTAGGTTTTGTGTTATTGAGCTGACAACTTGACATTTTGATTTTGCATTAACTGCTAAGGAATTCAATGTTTTCAATTATAATTTTTTGTGTCTTTTATTTGGAGGACATTTCTGCTTCAAGACTCTGAAATGTAGGGTTTTCCAACAGGAGGTGTTATTTTGAATCACCCGGTATTTCGGTAGCTGTCACTTTTGAAGCTTTTATTTTTTGACATTTGGCAAGTAGAAACTACGCCATTACTAAAAATGGAACGATACACGCTTCAACAACGCATTGAAATTATTAAAATTCACCACAAAAATGGTGAAAAACTTGCAGTCACAGTGCGCAAAACTAAAGCATTTTTGGGTCGTCGTGAAGCACATTGTCGGACCGCAATACAAAAATTGGTGGAAAAATTCGAGCTATTGGGACCAGTTAGCGATGTGAAGAATAAAACCCGTGCACGTCGCTCAAGAACAACTGAGAATATTGCTGCTGTAGCCCAAAGTGTTGAAGAAAACCCAGGTTTGTCGATTCCTCGTGGTTCTTTGGAATTGGGCATTCCAAAAACGTCATTACATCGTATTTTGCATAAAGACTTGGGTCTTAAGGCTTATAAAGTTCAGTTAACAGAAGAACTCAAGCCGATCGATCATCAACAACGTTGTGTCTTTGCTGATTGGGTCCTTGAAATGCATGAAAATGATCCGGAATTCCATTGAAAAATCATCGTGACTGATGCGGCCCATTTCCACCTCGGTGGCTACGTCAACAAGCAAAATTGTCGCATCTGAGGCTCGGAAAACCCAAGAGTTATTGTTGAGAAGCCTCTCCATCCTCAACGTGTGACTGTTTGGTGCGGTTTATGGTCCGGCGGGTTCATTGGACTTTACTTTTTCGAAAATGAGGTTGGATCAACAGTCACGGTGAATGGGTTGCGCTATCGAGAGATGATTAATGATTTTTTATGGTCGGAGTTGGATGGTATTGATCTGGACAACGTTTACTTTCAACAAGACGGCGCTACGTGCCACACAAGCAACGAAACCATTGCTTTTTTACGGGAAAAGTTTCCAGACTGTGTTATCTCTGGAAGAGGTGATCACAATTGGCCACCGAGATCTTGTGATTTAAAACCTTGCGACTTCTTCCTTTGGCGCCACGTGAAAGATAAGGTGTACGCCAACAGCCCAGCGGCGATTCAAGACCTCAAAGATAGAATTCGTGAGGCTATCGAGGACATAGGGCAGCCACTTTGCGATTTGGTTATGAAAAATTTCATGAAAAGTATATGGTCCTGTAAGCGGGGTCGTGGAGGCCATTTGGCTGATGTTGTTTTTCATTAACATTGTCGATCATTTATCTGAAAACTGGCATTTTTCTTTAAATACCAAAATAACACCTCTTGTTGGAAAACCCTGTACAAGCATTGAGCTTTCTTATCCTAACACCATAAACTGCTGGCGTTTAGGTGTCCTAGTTCAAAGTAGAAAGTCAGAAGATCAGGGATCCGCCTTAACACTAGAAAGACCATAAGCTTTCCATACCTACAAAGACTACATATTATATCTGCTGATATCTCAAAAAGTAAGTACTCATCGGAATTGGCTAATTGTAATTGTAGAATTCTAATTGTAGAACTAATTGTAGGACCCAATAAAAAAATAAAAGTCATCAAAGCAAAAGTTGATAGAAATACTAAAAAAAAAATACAGATATTTAAAAATGACAAATCGTCAAAATGACCGCAATGGTCTATCTAGTGTTAAGGTGTAACACCAATCTAGGATTTTGCAAAAGTTGATTTTTGTTTTTGTTTTTTGGCTTAAACCGTACTTTGAAGTCATAAAAACAATATCCAGTTGTTTCTATACTAAAAACAAAAATTAATAGCTTCAATTCTTAATTTTTCCACAGTGCCCTGGATCAGGCGCTGAGCTTCAAAGCAAACCAAAGCTTCACATGCATTTTTCTCTAAACCACTTTTTGCAATTTCGATTTATTTTTGGTTCAAATTTCCAATTTATGCCCAACGATTTTCCTGTTAACAGAATTTTGATTGTCTCAAAACTCGTGCAGCGACTGTAGAAGACCTGACATGTGAGTATCCAATATGAATTGCGTATGTTTGAAATTAAATTCCATTGCTTTTGACTTTCAGAGTTCCTTTGTAAATCTTGTGGCTTCTTAAATCCTTAAACATTTCTTATTTTCAGGATTGAAATACATCAATATTTTAGTACACAAGTTTTTCATATGTCTGAGACACTTTTCAGAAACATTTACAGTCCTAGCTGATCCTTCAAAACGTAGTCAGGTTCGCCCTCTTCGATTCAATTGTGGTTCAAATCTCCAATTGATGCCCCACGATTTGCCCTTTCAACTGAATTTCGATTGTTTTAAAAGTCATGTAGCGACTAAAGATATCAAGATGTATTTTTTATACATATTTTTTCAACTCTTTAGACAAAACATTCACTTTATCAAAAACATTTGCAGTCCGAACTGATCTTCCAAAACGTAGCCAGGTTCGCTCTCTTTGATACATTTGTGGTTCAAATCTCCAATTGATGCCCCACGATTTGCCCTTTCAACTGAATTTTGATTGTTTTAAAAGTCATGCAGCGACTAAAGATATCAAGATGTATTTTTCGTATATATTTTTGAGACAGTTTTCAAAAACATTCACAGTCTTATGATCTTCGGTTGAGTTGTGGTTCAAATCTCCAATTTGTGCCCAACGATTTTCCTGTTGCCAGAATTTTGATTCTCTTAAAAGTCATGCAGCGACTACAGATACTAATATATATTTTTTATATATATTTTTGTGACTCTTAAGACAAAACATTTACAGTCTTATGACCTTTGATTCATTTGTGGTTTAAATCTGCAATTGATGCTCCAAGATTTGCCCTTCTAACTGAATTTTTATTCCACCAAAAGTCTTTCAACGACTGTGGAAAACCTGATTCAATATGAACTGCGTATGTTTGAAATTAAATTCCATTGCTTTTGACCTTCGGAGTTGCTTTGTAAATCGATCGTCTGCAGTCGTTAATTTTTGCTCATTATGTTTGTCACTTGCCGCTGAAACCGAAATGCCATCCCGCTGCTGTTAAATATTATTGCCGTCTGCTGCTGCAACGAGATGTCACCAGCGGCACAGACAGTGGCAGTGACAATGCCAGTGGCAGAGGCTGTCGGCAGCGAAGGCAAAGCCAAAGGAGGCCAGCACAGTGCCGTGCAGCGCTGTGTCAATGCGGCAATGTGTGTGTGTGTGTGTGTGTGTGTGTGTGGCGGTTAGTTAAACAGACAACGCTGCCAATGCTGTTTGCCAGCTTTGGCTGCCATTGGCAACGACATTGCATTTGCACGCCACAAAGGTGCACGTCGCATCGGACCGTCAGATTGCGGCATTCGGGCGTAAGTACTGCAGCTCGCAAGGGTTGGCTCATTAATCGCTTTAGCGCCTTACGTGCACTTCCATTTGCCGCTGATTGTCGCACGCGATTCTATGCAGCTTCAGATTTTTTTAGCACTTTTCACATAACTAATGAACTCTGTGTTAGAATTATGGTTTATTGTCAGCGTTGCCACACTTTGCATTTGCCAAACAAATAAAACCCAATCAAATCGATACACAGACCCAATGTCGACTTGCAAAATTGATACCGCAGCGCCTTGACTCCGCAAATGCCAAACAACGAAACGAAACCAAATCAAATCAAATCAAATAAATAATGTCAAAGCAAAAAGTCAAAATTGCACGCTTCGTGCACCGCACATGCGGCCGTCTACGTTTTATTTTCCATTTTTCCTTTTACTTTTTGTTGCTTTCATCTCGAGTGCCTAATTTTTCTATTTCACGCGCATTCATTTTTCTTCGCCGTCAGCGCATTTGCATATAGAAAAAATACGGCCCGACCAGCAGCGAACGCGTTGCAAAATAAACGATCAAATAAATAAGAATTTATTCATTTGTAAAAATTTATTATAAGCCGCCGCAGCACTGACGCTTCCACCTTGGCATTTGTTTGGCGAATATTTAAATGTTTTTATTCGATTTCAGCTCACGTAATATTGACAAATTATTAGCAGGATTTTTGATAGCCCAGTGCCAGCGCCAGCGGTCGGAGGAGCAGCTGTCGAACGATGAATTTACGGAATGATGCAACAAGCGGTGTGTGGCGGGAGAGGGCAGCAGTTTTTTTTTTTTTTTGCATAGGTTGTTAAATTTACTTTTGGCAAATTTACGAGGACGTCACGCAGTTAGCGGGAATAGTGAAAGGCATGCATTGAAAATTTCATATACAATGCAGGATTTTCTTGACTGTTGGAATGTAAATGCAGAAAATCAACAAATGCGTTCAGTTCGTTGGCAATGATTAAATTTGCAGTTGAAATTTTCTGAAGAATATTTTTGCCTTTTTGGAGGATGAAGCTGAGTCGAAAAAATGGGGTACGGGGAGTAAATGGAGGTCGACGGCAAAGAGGGAGACTGAGTCTCCCGTAAAAGGACCAAGGCGTCCTATCATCTCCTGATGTGATCAATTGGAGAAAGCAAAGCAGAGGTGCCTGTAGGGAACTTTTGCAACAGATGGTACGCCGGTAACGGATTGTTATGGTCAGTTGAGAAGAAGAAAATGAAGATGTTTTCCTATCTGATATATATATATATATATATATTAGGGCGGGTTAATTTTTTTTTGATGAAGCGTATAGCAAAAACGTAATCTGAAACGTGATTCTGAGAAATTTTGCTCAAGATACCATAGCTCTAAGTCGGATTTGGAGCCCCCCAAAATTTCAAAATAGATATTTTTCAATATATACATAGAATAATTTAATTAAATTCGTCATAAAATCGGATAGAGTTATAGTAGATTTCTCAATCTGAGCTTGTTTGAAAGGTATTTTTATCACCTTTCAGAATCTGTATTGATACCAATATTATTTTTTATTTTTAGTAGATATATTAGGAATTTTTTGTCGAAAAATAGCCTAAAACGAACTTTTAACTAATAAATTTCGAATTTTCTTCGATTTTTTTCGATAATTTTTTTTTGCAGATTATGAAAGTTCAGATAATTTCCAACAACTTTTATTACGATCAATTTTTTTGTTCTCCTTTCTCCTTTTTGTAGGAAAATCGATCTGAAAAAATCAACATTTTCAAGGTTTCAACAAAAAAAACACTATTTTTACATTTTTAATTCAATTTATTTTTAAATATTATTCTCAACCTACAATTTAATGTTTTAACATGGTAATATATAATAATAATCTGCAAAAAAGAAAAAAGATTATCGAAAAAAATCATCAATTATGCATCTAAAATTGAAACAAAAAACATTTTAATAAATATGTTTTTATAATTTTTCATTTTAAAAACCACAAAGAACACAATACAAGCAAAACATAACAAATGAACAAATATTTAAAATTATAATTTGCATTGAACACATTCGAAATACTTCTTTAAGGAAGTAAAAAAAACCACAAAGGATATTTTAAAAATAACAATTAAAAAACTAATTATTTTGTATGCATTCGAATTATTGTTTATTTTTATTATTTGATTTACTGCTTTTAGGAAAGAAACAAAAAAATTCAAAAAATTATTAATTAAAAAAATAATTAATTAAAAATAATTAATCAATTAATTTTTCCTACATTCAAAGTATTATTTATTTTTATTATTCGAATTATTGCTTTTGGTAAGTAAAAAAACACCGAGGATATTTACAAAATAACAATTAAAAATTGTATTTATTTATTTTTTATGCATTTCAGTTATTTTCGAATTTTTTTTTTAATATTATTCGAATTTCTGCTTTTAGGAAGTAACAAAAAAGAAACCATCAAAGAAATTTTAAAACCAACATTTGAAAAAATAGTGTATTTTTTAATGCATTATAAAAAAATTAGAAAGAAAAATATACCCAAACAAATTTGTTTATAAATTTATTAAGAACACAAAGAATACCAACCAAACTTTTGTTGTGCATATTTCTTGCCTTCACTTCTGGAATTACAGAGTAACTCAGAGTGTGTTGTTCTGCCAGGGTAGGTGATTGGCCGCAGGATAAAAAATAAATAATTAAAAAAAATAAATAAATATATAAGAAATATAAAAAAATCTAAAAATATTCTTAAAAATATATAAATAAAATATGCTACAAACTATAAAAATATACCAGAAAATATGCCCCAACAATTGAATGCAATTTGAAAGGAAATTTGCTGATTCGTTAATTTCATCCACTTTGTTGAGAACAATAAAAAAAATATTCATTTGCATGGAAATCTGCTCCCTACTTTTAAGGAAATATGGAGGAAGCGTCGTGCAGGAGTGCGTCGTTAAAAATTGTGACATGCAATTTAGCTAATAACTTCATTAATACAAATTCAAATTAAACTTTCTTTGCTCAGCTGAGCCATGAAAACTCTGTCATTGAATAATTTATGCCCATTTAGAATATTGATTGAGTATTTAATGATAAAATGGATGAAATGGCTTCTGGCTTCTACCCAAAAAATTAACAAAGGAACAATGAAAGCCCTCATGAGGAGTGTTTACCCTTGAAAATGTATTATAATGTTTTTTCCAAAAAAATTCTAAAATCTACATAAAAGACCTGTTAGACAAGTGATTGCTGAGATGCTTTAGTTTTTCGATATCACAATTTTTAATTAAGCACTGCTTATACATATATCAGACAAAATTTTATGTGTTTTAAAAAAATTTGATTTTGACCGAAAATATTTATAAAATTAAATACGTTTTATTTTAAACAATACAATTGTTTCAGTCTGACTGAATGACTTTTTTATGCTGTACTCTAAAATGAGGTTATTCTCTCCTCTTTCTGCTCACTTTGTATTCTATAGTGAGGCGCTTCTTTCTGCCCACTTATCACTTCGTCGTTTTTCATTGTAAAAATTGATAGCGGAAACCATTAAAGTAAACACTTTTGTTACTGAAGAAATCGTGTACGATTGTGAACTATCGAAAACCACAGATTTAGTTGAATCAGGATAAATATGATCACAAATCTGACTAGTTTAGTAACTATAAACACTTTTATATTTCCCAAAATACTCAAACATGGCAATTCTATTCAAAAGTGGGCGTAATACGCACATTTGCCTCTAAGTTTATAGCTTTTCTTCCAGTCAAAATCATACTTAACCTAATTTTGATTAATTTTTCATAAAATGTTTACTTAGCTAATTTTTTTACTTAGCTTAACTTAATTTTGATTGAATCGTTCAAAAGCTATTGGAGTACCAGACGAAAAGCTGTTTGAATTGACAATCAATTAAATTGATCACAAATATTTATAGTTTTCCAAATTAGTCATTTATCCTTCAGAAAAACATCATAATCAAAGTAATTTAACCGGTCAACAATCTGCTTCAACGCCAACAAATTTTTCGAAATATTGAAATGTTTTTCTCCACCAGAATTCGCAACACTAAGTCTACGAAATTCCTCTTATGAAAACATTAATGCCATAATTAAAAGCGTAAATAACCAAAACATAGCAGACAAAGTGTGAAAAGGAGGTAATCTGCAACCCCCCGAACCATGTTTACGCTTCAAACTTTCTTATCAACAACCAATAAAATAACTTTTAGTTACTTCAGTACAATACAGATTATCCCTTTGCTCATAAATTATAATGCCACATATCAAAGACCGATTTGTCTTCAGCCTCAAAGTTATGCTGTGAAATATAATGCAGCGTTAGTGTGCGCTGTTAAGCTAACAGTGCTGCAAACTGCTAACTGCTGTTAGTGAGCACGGCCAACGCTAGGCGCATGCTTCGCTCTTCGTTCGGTACGCTCTCATGCTCTGCCAAATCTGTTAGACAAATAACAGTGCACAAAGGTTAACAGCAGCATTGGCGCACTTAACAGACACAACCAACACTTGGCAGATTTGAGTCTGTTAAGTGCATACTAGCAGCATTTTATGTTTATAATCAGCACAATTGTACAGCAGCCTTTAACGTTTATAATCGGCTCTAATGCCGCTGTTGGACATTTCATAACAATGGCTTTGTGGAAAAGATTGTCATACATTATAACATGGTGCGCACATTTGGATTACAGTAAATACAAGCAAAATACTTTCTTTTTTTTATAAAGTTACACATCAGTGCATGTAAATGTATAAATATTAATTAAACTTTCAACACCTCTGCCGCACATTAGCTCGCTGCTATCATTATTCACCGCTTGCCTGGCATTTAGTGCCATTCACTTGACCTCGCCAGCCCCCATCGACTCCCCTATGTATTCGATTCGACCTTTGCACTCACAGCGGTCGTCAATGCATTCATTAACTTAATTAACTACAAACAGATGTAAGTAGATATTCATTCAATTCATTTGAACATAGCAGATACTAATTTCAATTAGAAGGCAATTTTTGTGCCTTTTGCCTTTGCATCACTAATAAGCCACGCCCGCAGCGTTGTGTTGTGTTGTCAGTGCAATTTTAGTAAAAGTAACTTTCGAACGCATTAAAAAACATTGGTCCATTACAAACGTGCTGAAGCAATTTTGCGCTTAATCAGCGAAAACGTTTGCAGGGCACATCCGGTCAGACGATTAAAAATGCAATCATGGCGATTTGCATATGGCGAGCACTGCACCCAGCTCAGCTCAGCCGCTAAAAGTGCAACTAATTGTTTGGATTATTTGGGAAAATGTTTGCATAAACGACAGCGAACATACACTCATACATAGACACCGACACAGATCGACACGCATGGACAGCAACCCGGTGATATGGGCCAGAGACATTTGCATTAATTTATGTGGTTTTTACGTTTTTTAATTAGCGTTGCCAAAAAACACTGCAGAAAACATTAATTTTTATGCGAATTGAATGTGCGCCAGAAATTTTGGGCAATTTCGGGCCATATGTAGCGGCCGCCAGCAAAATGTTGTGCAGTGTTTTCAAACGAACACTCACACTCACACACACACGAATGTGCATTGCATGCGGGTTGCGTCAAATATGCGAACGTGTGTGTGTCTGTGTGGCTGTGTGCTGATATGCTGCTGGTTGTATATAAATAAAAGCGTTGCAAAATGCTGCACAAACAGGCGAAAGTGTTCTCGTAATGTTTTGCATAAAACACACAATTTTGTTGTTGTTCTTGTTGTTGTTGTTGTCGTTGTTGTCGTGTTGTTAATAAAATAAGTCGAAAAATCAGTTGTTTACTTGGCAGTAATGCTGTTGACATACATGTGTACAGGAATTTGGCAAAACTCAACGCACATACACAGACACAAGTTTGCGTAAGCGGCAAAATCAACACCAACTCTCGCCTTTGCCATAAGCCGAGCGCCTAAAAGCAAAGAACAAGCAAACAGGACGAAAAGAAACAACTGAAGCACATTAATTTGTTCAAGTATGTGTAACGCTATGCAAAATTGTATGTGTGTGTAGAAGATATACGCCAACACAATCGCATTCCCAAACACTTACGCACACATCTGAACATTCACATACATCTGCACTCTATCAATTTTTAATGGATTGTGGCCAATTTCTGGAAAACATGTTGTGAATTTTCCCATTTAGCCTGCAGTTATGTTGTTGTTGCTGTTGTTGGTATTGTGCTGCTGTCGGTTTAGCATGTAGTGTTAGTTGCGGGTCATTGCGGCCATTTTACTTCCACCAATGTCCGCCCGTAGCGCCAAAGTGCCATGAAGCTGTGTGTAATTTTATTGATGAAGGTGTTCATGTTGATGATGATGCCACTGCTGCTATGCATTGTCGTTGTTGTTGTTGTTGTATATGTGTGCTTGTTATTGTTACCCTTTTAATGGCACCTGTTAAGCAGCTACAATTATAACAACAACAGCAACCACAACAACACACTTAATGCGGCATTAGCAAATCCAGCTAAAGACATCGACGAACCATTTCCACTAGGCCGCCGGCCATACACTGAGCGAAAAAGTCGTAGTGAAAGTGAAATAGTTGTTAAGAGTGAGTGGAACATATTTATAAATAAATGAATTTAATAGGAATAAGAAAGAAAAGAATATAATTAATATATCTACTCTAGATTTCAACGTTACCAGAAAAATTAATGATAAGATTGCAATGAACCGGACAGAAAGAAGAATAATGAGAAAGATGTATAGACTTATGAATGAATGAGTCATATAATAAACTCTTTATTGAATGTATGATTGATCGAATGAATAGAAAGATATACCATGAAAACGCAAAGAACCTAAAAAAGGACAGACAAACACAAAGACAGTTTTAAAGACCGACAGATTAAAATAAATTGTGAATTCTGGAACCCGCAAAAGGACGTATGGGCGTATAGGAAGTACAAAGGTGAACAACAGGAGATAGAAAAGGATTTACAGGTGAAAGAAAGGACAAAAATCACAAAATACTGAAAGTAGAAAACAATAAACATGAATGGAAATATATATATATAAATAACTTATGAATGTACAGAAAAACAATGATAAGATTAATGATAATGAAAAATGGAAAATGGTGTACAGGTGAAAGTCAGAACAAAAGAATAACATCAAAACATTAAAGTTAAAGTAGACAAGATATTGGAAAATAAGAAAGAATAAACAAAGGGGTACGTTCCTAATAAGAAAAATAAAATAAATTAATATAAAATAAAATAAAATAAAATAAAATAAAATGAAATGAAATGAAATGAAATGAAATGAAATGAAATGAAATGAAATGAAATGAAATGAAATGAAATGAAATGAAATAAAATAAAATAAAATAAAATAAAATAAAATAAAATAAAATAAAATAAAATAAAATAAAATAAAATAAAATAAAATAAAATAAAATAAAATAAAATAAAATAAAATAAAATAAAATAAAATAAAATAAAATAAAATAAAATAAAATAAAATAAAATAAAATAAAATCTGTGGCTCAAACAAGCGGGCATTTATGCGGAAACTGAAGGACTCATGCTCGCGATCCAGGACCAGGTTATTGCAACCAGAAATTACCTAAAATATATTGCACGCGCTGACATTAACAACGACAAATGCCGGAAATGCCAACAACAACCGGAAACGATACAACATATCACTGGAGCATGTGTAATGTTAGCGGCCACTGAATACTTGACGCGTCATAACAACGTTGCAAAAATTGTGCACCAAAGCCTTGCAATACGGACCAAGCTGCTAACAGAAGAATTACCATATTATAAGTATACGCCCAGTGCAGTGCTAGAAAATGACGAGTTCAAGATTTACTGGGATCGCACAGTATTGACGGATAGGAGCATTCCGCACAACAGACCAGATGTTATCCTGCTCGAAAAATTGACAAATAACGCACATCTAATTGACATCGGAGTTCCCAACACACACAACCTACAGGACTGTATCGCGGAAAAAAGCAGGAAATATCAGCAACTGGCCCAAGAACTGAAACAGATGTGGCAACTCGACAAGGTAGTGATTGTACCAATCATCATTTCATCGACAGGGGTAGTGCCCAAAACATTAATGACGACACTGGAGAGGCTTCAATTAGCGGATAAATTTTTGACTATACAAAAATCAGTAATATTGTCAACAACGTCAATTGTTCGTTCGTTTTTAAGTATTGAAAGTTAAATTGTATATATGCTTAAGAAAATACCATGTACCTGCAATAGTTTTATGTATCTTGTTGTTATACAACCGATATGTAATATTTAACCCTTAAGGAGTTCAAAAAAAATAAAATAAAATAAAATAAAATAAAATAAAATAAAATAAAATAAAATAAAATAAAATAAAATAAAATAAAATAAAATAAAATAAAATAAAATAAAATAAAATAAAATAAAATAAAATAAACTAAAATAAACTAAAATAAACTAAAATAAAATAAAATAAAATAAAATAAAATAAAATAAAATAAAATAAAATAAAATAAAATATAATAAAATAAAATAAAATAAAATAAAATAAAATAAAATAAAATAAAATAAAATAAAATAAAATAAAATAAAATAAAATAAAATAAAATAAAATAAAATAAAATAAAATAAAGCAAAACAAAATAAAAAAGAATAAAATAATAATAAAAATAACATGAATAAAATGAAGAAAGGAAAGAAAAGAAATGAAAAGGGAATCGAACTATGAAAATGTAAAAATGTGAAAATGGACAAAAGAACGGAGAGAAATAAACAAAGAACGTACAGTAAAAACATAAACATTATAGGAATGTAATAAAGAAAAGACCGAAGATAAATGAACAAAAAGACGAACAATATAAATGTAGACAAACGAGATATATTAAGTATTGAATAAGGACTGTATCGAAAAGAAAGTGCACGCTTAGTTTGAAGTATAACTTTAATGGAAATTTTTTTGATCAGATTTTTTGTTTTAACATTTGTTGCATATACTTTAAGGACTAAGGATTTTTGTTTAAATAACAAATTTGTTTTTCAAATAAATGTATATCTAATTTTTTGTTTGACCCTCTTCATTAAATTTTGTACAGCTGTTTGCGTTATGGGTTTTTTTGATTTTCTCCAATTTTTTTTTAATTCCTTAAGATTTTTAGCTTCTTGTTCATCTTTCATAAGGTTTCTTTTGGCTATTGCGTAGTAGCGCTCTATTGGACGTAGTTCTGGTGATTTTAGCGGATTCTCATTTCTTCCTGGCAGTGATTTTGAGTTCATTTTTACATATGTCGCGTCATCCATAATGATGCCCGAAATTTTTTCTTTGCAGAGACGAGTGTATAGTTTTCTGCATTGCGTTTTGCCAGCCACTTTTTGATTTTCATTTCTTTTTGGTATTGTTTGTTTTTTATATGTTTTTAAGTTATTCCTTTGCTTCACTCTTTGCACCATCGTCACACTCGTTCTAGCTAAATGTCCAATACAAATGCACTTGTTTTCGTCAATCTAATGCCTCAGTTTTTCTTCCATTTTTGGGTCTTTAGGACCCTTTTTACGGTCACTTTTTGGTATGTCGTTTATAGTGCAATTTTCACCATACTTAAGAATCATTTTTTTTTAGCGAAGTTTATGGACACGCGATGTCGTTTGGGTGATTTTCTGTACGAAGCACCTGTTTCAGTGAACCAACTGTACACAAATTTTTTGAGGATGTCTAACTCGATACGCGTAATTTTCGTAATATAAAAATATATGAAACGAAATTTGTATGAAATCAGTATTTCAAGGCCTACTCTATTAAACGGCATTTTTAGAATTAAAAAAATAATTATATACTGCAAGAAAATTAAGTTAGAAAGTGTGCACTTTCTTTTCGATACAGTCCTTAGATGAAGAGATGTACGTAAAGACAGAAGAATTCACACAAAGGATTTAATTTGAGAGGAAGAAAGGTTCTGTACGCAACTTTTGAGCCCAATACCAATTAAAATCAAACTTGCCATCCAAAATACAGACACAGAAATTTTTAAGGAGTTTCAACTCCCAAAAGCCCCCCTATCTGCGCCAGTAATTGGAAAAATGCACAATTAGATCAATGAATAATAATAATTGATTGGCACGACAGCCCGCTTACGCGAGACTAAGGCCTAGCTTCCCGCAACCACCCGTGTTGTGCGTGTGAATTTTGTACGTGGGTGGAAGGGACCTACAGTTTTATGCCGGTTCCGAACGGCAGGTTGGGAGCTTTTTCATAGGCAATTTTTACTCTCAGAGGTTTGCCATTTCCAGCTGAGAGGACAGCCACCGAAAGAGAAAACGAGTTTCCCGTTATTTTTTTAGGTGTTACTACATGCAGAATTCGATCTTGCGTCGCTCTGCATGCGACTCGCTTGGACCGCGCACTAACCAACTGAGCCACGGCGGCTGCTCATTAGATCAATGAGAAAATTATAAAAAGTTCAATCAGAATGTAGAGAAGTCATACAAATGAACAATTAGATGGAATAACGCTAAGGTAAAGAAGCAATGGGATTGAAGTCAATAGGAATGAATGAAATAAGAAAGGAATAAGGTACATTGAGACCTGTCAAGGTAAAGGCGTTCAAGAAGAGTGCCGCTAGACCAACTATGTTCAGTTGTATACTATAAAGTATGATCTGATCGGGTAGACACGGCACATTGAGTTGAGCAGCAGCAATTACATAATCTACAGACACAAATTCAGGCAAGTAAAAAGTACATTTTCTTGACTAGAAGTACTGCATTCGACTTTACTCTACTCGACTCTGCTCGATCATGTACTTGACTGTTCTTTTCATCACTTTAACCACTTTCTATGAATACAGTGGACTTTCACTTTTCACAGTGCACACACGTAATGTTTGGTATGTGAGTGTGTCTTTCATACATAGTTATATGTATTTACGGTCATCGTGAGACTGTGAATAAACCATTTCAGTGATTAATTGCCTGCGTGTGTTTGTCTCACGCTTATTCGCGCTTATGGTTTACAGTGCAGTGAGTAATTTTCCCAATCCGCGAGCACTACGTGGTCGACATGCTCGAATGCTTTTCAGCGAAGCGTTCAAAGCTGTTTATTACACTGCGGTTGGTTAAGTTTACAATTAACCAAAAAAACAAGAAGCATATTAAGTTAAGTTAAATAGGGCAGAGCGCGAAAAATCACATTAAATAAATGTCATATTAAATAAATTAATTGATTGAAGTTTAGAAATAATAATATTTAGTAAGTTTAGAGTAGACAACAGCAGTAGACATATTTGAGTTAGTAAAAAAAAAGTATTTCAAAAAATAATAGCTCAGTCCTTATACTTTTTAGAGCTCTTAAGTATGTATTAAAAAAATTTATGCTTAGTGCTGCCAGTTCTTACAGCATTTTATGTGTCCATTTCACTGGGAAACGCGATGCACTACGCTGCGTATACGTAACATTTATGTTTGCTGACATTGTGCGCAAAATACTTGAACATATTTTTTTAGTTTTTATTTAATTTAATCTTTCTTCTTCTCTTTTCAGCTGACATTGCTGTCACTGCAGTATTGCTTTAACACAGACAGCCACAAACTTGTCCATTCATATCGGTAACATTCGCTAGAAACATGTAGCACTGCATATGCAAGAATATCATTGTCATTTAAATAAATCATAATAATTCTCACGTAAAGCCCATTAAATGCATATAAAAAAAATATTATTGCCATAACATTTCATTTATGATAATGCGATCAAATATGGCTCGTACACACACACACACACACACAGAGACAGAGCACGACTTTCACACATGCGTTAACACATTTAGAGAGAGAAGTAAAATTGACAATGGCCGCTTGATGTCTGACATTATGTTGCACGTTTGTGGTCAACATTATGCAGCAAATGTAAAAAATAATAACAACAACTAAAGCAAGCAGCATAAAAGCAAAAAAATCAACCAATAAATCATAAAGCGGCACTTTGGAACTGGTCACCTTTATGCCAATGAAGAGATTTTGATGGCATGCCAACTGCTGTAGTTATTTTATAGAGCAATAAAACAACAAAGGTAAGTAACAACAATGTATTCATAATTTTATATTTTGAGTGGGTCTTGAATATGGAATGAGAGAACTGTTGACATTGCTCAGGTCAATGTTGTGGATATAAAACTTCTAATGGGCTCCAACTGAAAATGTACTTGAATGCGTGAATTTTTTGCAATCAGCATAAAACTCAAATGGCAAATCTTCTAAGGCTGTAGACAAGCTAAGATAAACAATAAAAAAGTTAGGATCTTTCACAACAATATTAATTAATTTTCGGAGAACACATTTATTTTTTCCATCATGAGTTTTCATGTTCGCTTTTCATTACCTTTAATTTCACAACTATTGAATATTTGACTTGAAAAAATTCTGAGATGTACTTTGAACATTGTTTTAATAATTTATAAATATTAGAGGTACTTCTGAAAATTGTTGAACACTGCTTACACAAAATTTTTAAGGAGAAGATACCTTGAAATAAAATGCACAGAGTTACCTTTCATACGCAATGGTCTACAATTTCAGTCACATTTGACTCATTGTGCTTCTACCACAGATGATGGTTAATCAAATTTGTTTGACTTCAGAATAAATTGGAAGCTTTTCTATTAGAGAAACACTCGATTTACTGAATTCAAACTCATAGTCCACAGAACAAATACTTCGTATGTCCACAACTCTTTCCTACAGTCCTTTCAGTGTTTGTCTGATTCAATACCATACTGGGTTTTGAATTTTGAAACAATTTGATGCCAGAACTACACCCAAATTCTGTTCTCTGAAAGCAAGAAGATTAAAGTGACAACACATCGCTTACTTTTATTACTTTTTTCACAATTCGTATTCATCACATTCATAAATTTTCAACCGCAATAGTTGAACATTTGTCGCCATATTGTCGCCAAAGCTCTACGTAGTCAGTTAGTCGAACAACTTATCTACTACTTCCGACCAGTAGCGCACGCAAGGTGAGTTTCGGGGGTTCAAACTAAAGAGCGGCGCAAGCTCTATAAAAATTACTTGCAAGCCATCGCTGTGCTTTCAAATACTGTCGCTCTTCTTCACTTTCACTACAAGACAAGCACTGCAGTGAAGAAAGCTTTTGATATTCATACGAATACTACACGAAACGACTATATAACTTCAAGCACCTTGAAGTATAGAAAAACACTGAAGTAGAAAAACATTGAAGTAGAACAACACTGAAGTAGAACAACACTGAAGTAGAACAATACTGCAGTGGAACAACACGGAAGTAGAACAACACTGAAGTAGAACAACACTGAAGTGAAGCACTGAAGTAGAACATTTTCAAGCATACGGTGTTTTGTTTTGCACAATTGGAGTAGCTGATGTTTGTTTTTGGTATTTTGTATGGAATCTGGGCTGCATTTCAAGCATTACAACAACATTAATGTAAAAAAACGCAGGTTTAAAACATGTGTTTCGATATTTATTTAAGTCTGTTTTACTCGGTGTGAAGTAGAAGTTCTGTTTCACTCGGTGTGAAGTAAAAGTTATGCTTCACTCGGTGTGAGGTAGAAGTTCTACTTCACTCGGTAAAGTAGAACCGTTACTTAACCGCATTATAGCTTTCTGTTTTGATGTTTTGCTTCACAATAGAAAACAAGCACTGTTGATGCTGTAGCGAAAAGGTTTTCGAATGATGCAGTGCTTGCTTTGTTGCAGAATAGGACTATTGGGCATTTGAGTTCGCTGTCACGGCGACACTGAAGTACAGTACTTGAAAGTACTGTGTAGTAGTGAAGTGTGCCCAATAGAACCTTTTGTGCAGCTCTTTAGTTCAAACCCCTTCCAAATATTTGTATCTTGCAAACATTTTAATTGCGAAACAAGGTTTCAACTGCTATTGGACTCAAAAGTTCTGGACGAAACGCCCACAAAATGAAATACTGTGTGCGCCACTGCGTCGGACCCATGCAGAGACTGTCGTTAGGAGAAAGAGATGGATTGAAGTATGTCTAACAAATAAGAAAGCCCACAAAATCTCCTGGTTATCCTGCAAGGCTCTGCTAAAGTTAGGAAATCTGTAGAGTCAAACAATTTCTTACAGAAATTAAAAGCTAAAATTGATTTGGGTTCGAGTGGCAGTCTTCTGAAATTTCTTGAGTCAGACGTTTTCTTTTATATAAAAACAGCTAAGTTTAATTTGGATTCGAATGGCATTGAACTCTCTGGGATCAATCTTTTTCTTAAAGAGAATAAAGGAGAATAAAGAAAATTTGGATTCGAGTAGCAATCTTACTGAAATCTCTGGGGTTAAACGTTTTTTTTTCATAAAAAAAAATTGACAAGTTTAATTTGGATTTGAGTGGCAATGAAGTTTCTCAGTCCAAACGTTTTCTTATAAAAAAAAAGCTAAGATTAATTTGGATTAGAGTAGCAATCTTCTGAAATCTCGGAGACCAAACGTTTTCTTTCATAGAAAAAATTCCAAGTTTAATTTGGATTCGAGTGGCAATGAACTTTCTCAGTCCAAACGTTTTCTTATAGAGAAAAAAAGCTAAGATTAAATTAGATTCGAGTAGCAATCTTCTCAAATCTCAAACGTTTTCTTATAGAGAAAAAAAGCTAAGATTAATTTAGATTTGAATAGCAATCTTCTCAAATCTCTGGGGCCAAACGTTTTTTTCATAGAAAAGATTCTACGTTTAATTTGAATTCGTGTGGCAGTCTTCTGAAATCTCTAGAGTCGAACTTTTCCTTTTAGATAACAAAAGGCTAAAAATAGTTTTGGTTCAACTGGCAGTCTTCTGAAATCTCTGAGGCCAAATTGGGTTCCAGTGGCAATGTTCTGAACTGTCTGGGGCCAAACGTTTTATTTTATATAAAAATGCTAAGTTCAAGTTGAATTCCCGTGATTGACTCTTATCCTGAAAAAGCTCACTGAATCACAAAAGGATGCCTCATTGCTCTAGCACATATTTTTCCCCTTGTTCACTCCTCTCGGAAGCATAGGGCCTCCACAGGACATTGCCTTGTTTCGGTTACGTTAATCTGTTATGGTTTTCTGCCAAGGTAAATAGTCCTAAGAGATGAAGCTGCCATCTATCGTCGCTTAGTAACGACGCCTCCGAAGTTCTGAGCTATCGCTCATAGTACCATCTGTTGTATAAGTTAGGTGACAGCAGAATGGTTGGGAACTTTTTTTCCATTGGTTTGATGCGCTGTACCACATCTACCAGATAGGTTTAGTGCAACACCTCTGTTTTTCTTCTACCAGTAATTTATAATTTTAATTTTTTTTAATAAAAACTAAATAAAAAAATTAATAATTAAAAACCCCTTACTAGGAGCTCGCTTTGTTTGACAACAATTTGAAAATAGATTTGTTGTTTTTTCAGCTTCAGTTCTTCCAAAGTATTTTTAACTTGCCGCACGTGGGCGCTCTGCAACCGAAATTAGCTACAAGAAAACCATACAATATTCTTCCATTCCCTACGCAACAGAACAGAACCCACTCTTATTTATATATTTACGCAATAATCAAAAACAAAAACTGGGCTAAAACAACAAACAATACGCCTGCAATTATGCCATAAAAATTGTGTGCTCTCATGCATACATATGTACACATACTCAAAATAATAATAAAGACGCACGAACAACAACAACAACAAAACAGCCCTGAGCCAACTCTGAGTTAACTCTTTGGTTGTTGAATTTTCATCACTGCCTATACCCAATTGCCAGCGCCTAAAAGCATACCACACACGCCATGTTCCCTCCAGCAGGCACAAGTGTACATCGGTTGCGTCTGCTGTCGCCTGGCGCAATTCCCTGTTCGCGAGAAAGCCCACAACAATTCGTTAAATTCATTTTACTTTTGTTATTGTTTTGCTGCTTGTTTTCGGCTTTTTCGCTGTCGCTGATTTTTGTGATTTACCCGCACATTAAATATTTACGTGCGCGCAAGTACACGCAACGCTCAGTGCGTGTGCGTTTGCGTGTGTGTGGGAAATCGCATGACTGTAAATTTAATTTATCAAAATCTTAAAGATGCCAGCAGGTATCCTTGAAAATTTTATCGACTGCTTTGCTTCGTTTAATTTTCATAAATAAAGTAAATTTTATTTTAATAAAGAAAAGCAACGCTGTTGGCTGCGTTGCTGGGTGAGTTTATATGTAAATGTGTTTGTGTGTGTGTGTGTTTTTTGCGAATTTTTGGCATGAATGAATGAAATTTATGCATTTACATTTATTATCCCTTTTCGGGGCTCGGCGCACAGACAGCGACGTCCGTTCTGTAGTGGCAGGAAATTAAATTTATTAAGCGTACAAATATTTATGTTAATTTTGTTGCGCTTTAGTCACACGCCTCCGAATGCCCAACGACACGTGTGTATGTATATGAATGTGTATGTGTGCGAGGCGTTTGCATCAAGTCGATTTTGACAACTTGAATCGTTGCGCTATTGTGTCCCTACAAGTCGGCCGGAAGTTCATTTCATTGTCATTGTTGTTGTTTTGTTACTTTGAAACGAGTCGAGTGAATTGTGCGGGGGTCGTGGCAGTGGCACGTAGCAAAAACAACACACACACACACACACAAGCACTCATGCGAACATGCGGACAAGCTACATGGAGACAATATGTCAAATTATGTATCATTCGGACTTAAAGTGCATCGTAAAGAAGTTAAAGTGCCATCAATCAAGTCAAGCGGAAAACTTTAAATGCGAACACTTGGACACTTTACGCATTTCTCGGGCTCATACGTGTGTGTGTGTGCGAGTGTGAGTGTGGGTGCGTGTGTGTGTTTGAGGTACAGCATTTCGAATTGTTGTGCCCATTCGTTCTGCATGAGTTAATTATTTAATTTCCTAATACAACAATAATTGCAAACTGCTGTTTTAATTCAACAGGAAGTGGGACAATGGGGGCTAAAGTATCAAAATATTTACTTTCCTTTTTGCACTTTAATGCTTATTTTGTTAATCGATTAAGAATGCAGACGAAACATATCAAAGACTGGAAAATTTCAATTAAATTAAATTAAAGATGGGAAAATTTAAATTAAAACAAAAAAGTAAAGCAGTTTAAGTTGAAGGTAATTGAGACTGATTTCCAAGTATGGAGTAAAGAAGTCATTTAAATTTGTTTTCCTTGTTCACTCTTCTTTGAAGCATAGAGCTTCCAGAAGACATTGCCTTGAGTTGGTTACGTTATTATTATTATTGGCTTCCCTTCTTGGACGTCACAGTTTGTCCGTGAGTCCAGTATCCAATAGAAATCTTAGTATATGTCCTAAGCCTCTGGAAACCCAGTCCGAACCAGTTTGTTACGTTAATCGGTGGTGGTTTTCTACCAGGGTAGGTGGTCCTAAGTGATGGAGCTGTCATCTACCGCCGCTTAGGAACGACGCCTCCGATACTGTGAGCTACTGTTCATAGCGCCATCTGTTGTGTAAGAGAGGTGACAGAAGATTGGCTGGGATCTTCGCTAAGATCGGTTTGATGCGCTGTTTGTGTCTTAGTATATTTCCTAAGCCTCTGAAAACCCAGTCCGAACCAGTTTGTTACGTGGAGGTTTTCTACCAGGGTAGGTGATCCAGGGTAGGTAGTCCTAAGTGATGGGGCTGTCATCTACCGCCGACATGTTCTGAGCTACCGTTCATAGTGCCATCTGTTGTGTAAGAGAGGTGACAGAAGAATGGCTGGGATCTTCACTGTTTTTCCCGAATGTCTGCTTTCCTGTTTAAATTAACGAAGAGAATTTTGTTGTTGCAGAAATGCAGAGCAAACAGCAGTTTATGGCTTTGCTGCTTCCAGGACTTGCTGCATAAACTTGCTTCGCATTGAGTGGCAATTAAAATTGTGTGCTTGTTCAACATATGCTATGCAAATTGCGTCTGGCGACCGACGATTTATGCAGAAGCTGTGGAGACGAGGAGGTAGTGGAATCGGTTGAGCACCTGCTTTGCCACTGTCCATCACTACAGAACCGACGGCTTCAAACTCTTGGGGCAAGGTTCTTCGGTGAACTTGTGGAGGTAGCGGATCCACAGATCACTGATCTACACAAATTCCTCGCGAAGACCAAATGGTTCCCAAAAGATCCGGTCTGGATCTACAGGGAACCGAACAGATAGGGGAAGGCACCGGTGAAATCAAAATGAAGGGAATCACAATGGGCCCAACAGGGCCTCCGAGTGGAAGTGCAAATGCACACTCCCCTTCTTTAACCTAACCTAACCTAACCTAACCTTGTTCAACATGCTCTGAGCCACATAAATAAAACCGCAAGTGTTGTTTCTGAAAACTTTGCATATAAAAATTACAAACAATCAACGCCAAGAGATACTAATAATTTTTCATATTTTTTGTAAAAATTTAATTTTTGTTTCTTATTTTGTATTTTGTTTATTTTCATTTTCCATTCTACTTAAAAAGCTCAATTTCATAGCAATTAGTTGATATATATTGCACAAAGCATAAGTAATTATATTGTTGACTTTTCTCAGGAATTCTTTTTCTATGTATGTGTGTGTGTTTGAAGCACTTGGCATGTTTATTTGCAGCGTGTGGCGCAGGCGGAAGTAAGAAAACAGCTGACCCAATTTCCGGTCCCTACAAAATACACTCACACACACACACTCTCGCTGCACAACTATGCAAGAAATGTACACAGTGCATTCTTTAAAAAAAATAAAAGCAAAGAATTTCTTAAAGCGCACTCACACATGCACACAAACGCGAACGCGCTCAAAGCAAACGCAAAAGGAAACCACAATTTAAAGCGAACTTTTGCGCTTTTTTTTTGAATAGCCACGCCAGCTTTGTTGCCAGACCGCTGCAGCTTAAATACCGCACATGCGTTTCTTTTCCCTCACTGCGTGCATATTCGAACGCAAAAGCGTGGCCTCTGCATGACTGAATGTGTGCGTGTGTGTGTGCGTTTGAATTTCAACAGCAAAAGCCGCTTGTCAACACATGTTGCCGCTGCAGCTGCACAAGACCGACAGCTGCAGAGTAATTTGCACGCGACGTGCAACAATATGCGACACTTTTTATATATATATGCAACTTTTGCCCCATTCTGTGCGCATGTGTGTGTGTGTGCGCGTTTTTGTGCCACTTTAAATTTCAGCCAACAAAAGCAGCACATTTTAACGCCGCTTATCTTGTTTGCTCGTACCGCGCGCTCGCTCGCTGGTGTGCAAAGCGTCCAACATGGCTGCAGCGCCGCTCAAACTGGCTGCCATGGTTCGTTTTCTTGTTTTTTCTTGTTGGCTGGTTTTGTGCTTCTTTCGGCTACGTTTTCTGACACCTTCATGCCGCTGCTGACAAAGAAACGCAAGCGCGTGCGTACCCGACACTGCGAGATTTATGAACAAAAACGCTCAAACATACGAAAAAAATCAAATAAACCCCTTTGGCAAGTGACAGCTGAACAGTGACGCTGGGTTGCAAACGGCGCTGCAGCTTGAACGATAATGTAACATGTGGTTGGCATTAAAAGTGAATATGACCGTCGAGTCGTCGTTCATAACTGCAAACCGTTCGGAACTTACTTTCTCGTTGCTTTGCTGCTTTGCTCGTTCTTCGCTTGCACCAACAATGCGGCCACGGCTGCTGCGAGTATTTACTCCTGACGTCGCCGAACGTGTGCAATGCGCCGTGCGTTATGCAACAGTCCCTTAGTCCATGCGCCGACAGTCGACAGTCGGCAGGATATGTGGCAATTATAATCCAACCAACCGCAGCACAGACGCACACAGACAGACACACGCGCCCACTGACACACGCCTGTGGCTTAAACGTGTTAACTACTGCTTTCTCGCCATGTGAGTTTGTTGTTTGCATGTGTGTGCGTGCGTGTATCTGTCACGAAGTGGACTCATCACTATCAGCAACAGTGGCGCCATTGTTGCTGGCATTACCGCTGTCCGGCCAGCAAGGTTGCCATATATGAATGTTCGGTACGTGTGTGTGTGTGTGTTTTGGCATTCTGGCTGCGCTCGTAGATCTCCGCTTCCGCTTTCATGCGTTATTATGTAATCTAACAAGCTCTTTATGTGATTACGTTTAATGCCGTTTGTGCCCTTTCCAGCTGCTCCATTATTTCTTGTAATGCAGCTTACAAACATACAAACAAATATAACTACAACCATAGATGCTGCCTTCTCGTTAAAATTAAAAAAAAAAAGAAAGAGAGATGTGGCATGGAGATTGGGCTGTTGAAAAGGCGGGTTTACAGTTTTGCTGCTGTCTGATTTAAAGTCTGCTATCTCTGTGGTCGTTGGGGCCTGAAGCTCATGATCGAAGTTGGCTACAACTCGATATCGAAAGGAAGAGAGGAGTGGAGTAGATGGTTGTTAATGCTCGAAGAGTCCAATTCATGATTGATGACATATATTTGGAAAATTTCAAATATATAATTACATCATTGTCATTGTGAATTTTTATGATGTATAATGTTGTTTTAGAGTTGCAAAATCGAAAAATTATTATTAAAAAAAAATTATAAAAATTATCTTCGATGAAATACAAAAATGTTTGGCATGTCAAAATAAATAAATAAAAATTTTTTAAATTTTCAGATTTTACATTTAATCAGTAATGACACCATTGCAAAGAGTAACAGAAATTGTATGAGGACCCTTTAGGCTGGCAATAAAATTGATAAAAATAAATGTATTTTGTTGTATTTGTGAATTTTTTTTTCATTTTTAATGCTCATTGCATACTTTCAGGGATCAATCTAATCTAATCTAATTTTGTCGAAAAATAAGTACTAAGACGACTTTTAAATTATTTTCTGAGATCGAAATATATTGCTGGATGTCATTTCATTTTCCGATACAGAAATAATGGTTTGAATAAAAGAGGAATGGTGGTTTCGCTTACTTCTTAGATATTTTCCTCTTTTTATATTATATTATTTTATTTTATTTTATTTTATTTTATTTTATTTTATTTTATTTTATTTTATTTTATTTTATTTTATTTTATTTTATTTTATTTTATTTTATTTTATTTTATTTTATTTTATTTTATTTTTTTAATTGTATTTTATTTTATTTTATTTTATGTTATTTTTTTTAATTTATTTTTTTATATCTTACTAGCTGACCCCGCGAACTTTGTCTCGCACGACATTTGTTGCTTTTTTATTGAAATACCCGAGATGGCGAATCTATGGCGATGAAAATTGACGAAGAAAACCAACTGAAGGAAGAGGAGGAGCTACTGATTAACTCAATCAAGGCCCACAAATAAACAATGTTGCTGTTAAGTTTCAGTAAAGAAATGGACTGCGCTTGAACCGGATTTAAATTATATGGGCGGTGCCATGCCCTCTTATTCAATGCCTGCCCCCTATTCAATGCCCTCTGTCAAAAGAAAAAATGGTAGGTCCGTACTGAGTTTCATTGCTGAGCGACTTATAGTTCAGCAAAATATTTGGGTCACAAAAAATGTGCCACGCCCCTTGGCCAACGCGCATCAAATGTTATCAGTAGAATGACTTATATATGGGACGACGGGGTACTAAATTTTAATGTTGTGCTACTTATAATTTCGAAGATATTCTATTTTAAAGATTTTCCTTGTATGGGTGGTGCCACGCCCCCTCGTCCAATACTTGCCCCATTCCCTCTGTCGAAATATATATAGGTTCGTACTAAGTTTCATTGCTGAGCGACTTATAGTTCAGCAAAATATTTGGGTCACAAAAAATATGCCACGCCCCTTGTCCAACGCCCATAAAATCGTATCATTAGAATGACTCATCTATGGGACGACGGGGTACTAAATTTTAATATTGTGCTACTTATAATTTCGAAGATATTCTATTTTAAAGATTTTGCTTGTATGGGTGGTGCCACGCCCCCTCGTCCAATACTTGCCCCATTCCCTCTGTCGAAATATATGAATAAGTGGTAGGTTCGTACTAAGTTTCATTGCTGAGCGACTTATTGTTCAACAAAATATTTGGGTCACAAAAAATGTGCCACGCCCCTTGTCCAACGCCCATAAAATCTTATCATTAGAATGACTCATCTATGGGACGACGGGGTACTAAATTTTAATGTTGTGCTACTTATAATTTCGAAGATATTCTATTTTAAAGATTTTGCTTGTATGGGTGGTGCCACGCCCCCTCGTCCAATACTTGCCCCATTCCCTCTGTCGAAATATATGAATAAATGGTAGGTTCGTACTAAGTTTCATTGCTGAGCGACTTATTGTTCAACAAAATATTCGGGTCACAAAAAATGTGCCACGCCCCTTGTCGAACGCCCATAAAATCTTATCATTAGAATGACTCATCTATGGAACGACGGGGTACTAAATTTTAATGTTGTGCTACTTATAATTTCGAAGATATTCTATTTTAAAGATTTTGCTTGTATGGGTGGTGCCACGCCCCGTTGTCCAAAACCCGCCTCATTCCGTCTGTCGAGAGATATGATTACATGATAGGTTCATGCTAAGTTTCATTCCTCTGTGACTTGTAGTTCTGCAGAATAATTGGGTCACAAAAATGTGCCACGCCCCTTAGGGGTATAAAAAATAGTTCGTAGCCGATTCTCAGACCTACTGAATATGCATGTAAAGTTTCATAAAAATCGATCAAGCCGTTTCGGAGGAGTACGGTAACAAACACTGTGACACGAGAATTTTATATATAAGATTTTATTTTATTTTATTTTATTTTATTTTATTTTATTTTATTTTAGTTTTATTTTATTTTACTTTACTTTATTTTACTTTATTTTATTTTATTTTAGTTTATTTTTTATTTTATTTTATTTTATTTTATTTAGTTTTTTTTATTTTATTTTATTTTATTTTATTTTATTTTATTTTATTTTACTTTATTTTATTTTATTTTATTTTATTTTATTTTATTTTATTTTATTTTATTTTATTTTATTTTATTTTATTTTACTTTATTTTATTTTATTTTATTTATTTTATTTTATTTTATTTTATTTTATTTTATTTTATTTTATTTTATTTTATTTTTTATTTTATTTTATATTATTTTATTTTATTTTATTTTATTTTATTTTATTTTATTTTATTTTATTTTATTTTATTTTATTTTATTTTATTTTATTTTATTTTATTTTATTTTAGTTTTTTTATTTTATTTTATTTTATTTTATTTTATTCTATTTTATTTTATTTTATTTTATTTTATTTTATTTTATTTTATTTTATTTTATTTTATTTTATTTTATTTTATTTTATTTTATTTTATTTTGTCTTATTTTGTTTATTTTATTTTATTTTATTTTATTTTATTTTATTTTATTTTATTTTATTTTATTTTATTTTATTTTATTCTATTTTATTTTATTTTATTTTATTTTGTTTTGTTTTATTTTATTTTATTTTATTTTATTTTATTTTATTTTATTTTATTTTATTTTATTTTATTTTATTTTATTTTATTCTATTTTATTTTATTTTATTTTATTTTATTTTATTTTATTTTATTTTATTTTATTTTATTTTACTTTATTTTATTTTATTTTATTTTATTCTGTTTTATTTTATTTTATTTTATTTTGTTTTGTTTTATTTTATTTTATTTTATTTTATTTTATTTTATTTTATTTTATTTTATTTTATTTTATTTTATTTTATTTCATTTTATTTTATTTTATTTTATTTTATTTTATTTTATTTTAGTTTTATTTTATTTTACTTTACTTTACTTTATTTTACTTTATTTTGTTTTATTTTAGTTTATTTTTTATTTTATTTTATTTTATTTTATCTTATTTTATTTTATTTTATTTCACTTAATTTTATTTTATTTTTTTATTTTTTTTTATTTTATTCAATTTTTATTTATTTTTTTAATATTATTTTTCAAGTTTTTTCAAGTTCTGTTTTAAGTTCTTTTTTCATACAATTCATATGCATCTACTAAACTTATGCGCCTCGCCAAACACTGACCAACCTCAGTTCGGCCCAGGAATGCTTCCTGGCATAGAGCCACCAAGCCAAAGCCGTCAGTTAGTTTTTACACTTTTTCAATTCATATGCGCACATTTTTCATGACTTCTGAACGCTTGCATTCTCGCTCTTCTCCCTCCACTTTTCCCAGCCCCACCCTCTTCATAAAAGCATTTCTCGCCAGAGTTTACTCGTTTCGTTTTTTGCCTCCTTCATCATTTTGACATCTCGCTTCAAAGTTTAGCAGAATATTGCAAAAAATTACCAAAAGTCAGCGCCAGCAAACCGTACACCGTCTCGCAACTCGCTGCATTTCTGCAAATTCTGCATACTTTCGGGCGCTTAAACATTGCGCTTATCTACACTTCACGCCGACACTGATTAAAACGATTTTTCCATGGCCCCAACGCATTTGCAATGCTTTCGTTTTGCTGGCTGCATTTCTGCCTCCACTGCATCCTTTTCTATGCATTTCTTTGCTGCTGGCAGAACAGTTTGGTTTGCTCTTGTTGCTTTTTGGCGCTAATTTATGCATATTTCGGGGCGTGATTTACGACTTGTTGTGTACATAATGGATTCACGTTTTTATGACTTGATGCCAGCCAAGCCAAACGATTATCCCGTTAGCAATGCAATTTTGTGCGCTTGTGTGTGTGTGCGTGCAGCCGCAGCGTGTAAGCATGAAAAATTGTATTGAATGTTTGTTGACCAAAACAAGACTAATGGCAGCTTTGCCACTTGGCCAGCGGCAGAAGTTATGAATTTATTCGAGAAAACGGAAATTTTTGATAATTGCAAATAATTTCGGTGGCCTTTTGCCAAAATGGTTCAAGTCGAGTTGTATGGAAATTTATGCTTATGGGAATTAACTGTTGAAAACAAAAGATTAAAAAATAATAAAGCAACAAAAAACATATTTTCTTATATTTTCTTTTCTTCTTTTTTCTTAATATATTTCCAAAGCTTGAAATTTCACCAAAAATTCCCTTAAGTTATATTTCTACACCCAGCAGCCATTTCTTTGTCTACTTCTCCTCTCATAACTTTGCCTACATAACTATTTATTAATTTTACTACCAAAACTACAAGTTTTATTGATTTTCTTGAATTATGTCTCCAACGGCTCGTTTGTTGCACAGAGACAAACAAAAAACCACTCCAGAATCCAGAAGGAATCTCACACTCACAAAGCATTTGTCACTAATACACTGACTGCCAGTTCCTGAAACTGGCCAAAAAATATCATAAACAACAGAAAACAATTTCAAAACTATTCTAGCACAATCAGCGCTAAGCAAACAAACAAACAACAACAACAAATAAACAGCCTAAAAAAACAAAGCATTTCGAAAGACAAAATAAAAGTTTACAAGTGTCAGCGCCAGCGCGAAGCTCATCAGCAGCCGGCATTCAATATAAACGCAGCACACAGGAAACGCGCCAACCAAAAAAAAACCCAACAACAACAACAAAAGCATCATTTGAGCGCCACAGTTGTCGCCAGCGCCAACGGCAGTTGTGGCTTTGTTTTATGCTGAGCGCAATGTGGCAGTGCGACATAATGTAGCTGTGGCTGTGTGGATTATGTGGCATTATCGAAGATTTCCGGCGTAATGGCAAATCGTATTTGCATTGTTTTTTTATTGGCACAAATTGTAATGATGCCGGCGGACGTGTTGTGCAGCGCACAGCACCCGCACGCAAACACACACACACACAGAGACATCGACTTGGGCGAGTAGTGTAGCAACAGCGGGCACACAAATAATAATTTTTATTCCAAGCATTAAGAAGCGTCGCATCAGAAACTTTTACACATATACTCACACACGCAAAGAGACCCATAGGCGTGTTTGTAGTTGTGTGAGTGTATTCAAAAATTTGCATACATTTATTTGTTGAAACTTTTATGAGGACGCGTTCGCTCTGTTTACGTGCATTGACTTGAGCTGCTGCTGGTCTTCTACACATACACACACCCACACATGCATGCATACTAGATATGTATGTACATAGCCGTCGCATATAATTTGTGTGTGTGTGTGTCCTTTGGAGCAGCGAAAAAGTTTTAGCTTTTCTTTGCATATTTTTCGAGATTTCATTTTATTTTCAATTTTGCCTTTGCACATTTGAAAAACTTCCTCAAAGCGTATTATAATTTGGTCGTCCTTTCTCTTTTCGCTTTCTTTCATGTATCAATATTTAATTTGAAATTTGCGCATTTATTTGCCAATTGAAAAATGTCTGCGTTTCGCCTGGTCCCGTACACAAACAAAACACACACACACAAGCTTATGCTCAGTGCCAGTGCCAGCACATGTGTGCGCACATACATATTTCTCGTACCTTCCCTCTTGTCGTGCTTCGTTTTGTGTTTGCTTTATTTGCTTTCGCTTAAAGTCGGTGGCCGCACACATGCCAGTTGCCAAAAATATCTCCACTGCACGCACTGCTAATGGACTTTAAAGTGTGTTTTTAAACTCACTCACATAAACAGAAACGCACCAACACACACACACACACACATACAGTCAACGCAGCGCTGTCGTGATTTTCCATTGGCGTTGGCATTCAGAAAGAATAAAATTGAATGTAACTTTAGCGACGCCATTCATGAAATTTGAAGTATTTACATGCACAGTGAGTGCTAATGGAATCGCTGCGAGCGTTGAAAAGAAATTTCGACAAATTTTTAGTCAGTCAGAAAATGAATGCTTGACTGTATATATGATGAGAAAATCTTTGCGACCAAATGTGGATCGAAGATTTTAGTGATTTTATGCGATCTTGTTCTATGTTGATCTCATTTGATGGGATTTTGAAGGTTGAAGGTTGAACTTATTTTCGACTTGATTTTAATTTGATTTGTATTTTGATTTGGGTTTGAATTTGAGTTTGATTTAGTTTTAATTGATTTGAAAATTTGGTTAAGGACTTTTGTCTGATTTGATTTTGACTTAATGAGGACTTGACTCGGACTTGAATTGGACTTTACTTGGATTTGACTTGGTTTTGAGTTGACTTGACTTGGACTTTGTTTGTACTTGAGTTGGACTTGGCTTGGAATTGACTTCGACTTGACTTGGATTTGACTTGACTTGAACTATTACTGGACTTGACTTGTCTTTGACTTGGACTTGATTTGGACTTGACTTGGACTTGACTTGGACTTGACTTGGACTTGACTTGGACTTGGACTTGACTTGGACTTGACTTGGACTTGGACTTGGACTTGGACTTGGACTCGGACTTGGACTTGGACTTGTACTTGGACTTGGACTTGGACTTGGACTTGGACTTGGACTTGGACTTGGACTTGGACTTGGACTTGGACTTGGACTTGGACTTGGACTTGGACTTGGACTTGGACTTGGACTTGGACTTGGACTTGGACTTGGACTTGGACTTGGACTTGGACTTGGACTTGGACTTGGACTTGGACTTGGACTTGGACTTGGACTTGGACTTGGACTTGGACTTGGACTTGGACTTGGACTTGGACTTGGACTTGGACTTGGACTTGGACTTGGACTTGGACTTGGACTTGGACTTGGACTTGGACTTGGACTTGGACTTGGACTTGGACTTGGACTTGGACTTGGACTTGGACTTGATTTGGACTTGATTTGGACTTGACTTGGACTTGACTTGAACTTGACTTGGACCTGATTTGGACTTGACTTGGACTTGGATTTGACTTGGACTGGATTAATACTTCACTTGGACTTTATTAAAACTTAACTTGCACTTGACTTGACTTGGACTTGGACTTGGAGTTGACTTGGACTCGATTTAAATATAACTTGGACTAGACTTAGGCTTTTATAGGACTTGACTTGGACTTGCCTTGGTTTTAGTTGTATTTGAATTGATTGGACTTCACTTGCACTTCACTTGCAAGTGATTTGAACTTGATTTACACTTGACTTAAGCTTGAATTTCGGCTACTTGGACTTGACTTGTCTTGGACTTCGACTTCACATTGAAGGGAATTGAACTTTAACTATTCTTACTCTTGACTTGTACTGAACTTGGACCTGTGCTTGACTGTATTTGTATTGGCAGCCACTGTAAACATTGAGAAACCAATTGCAATGTGCTTTAATTTATTTAGTCAATGCAATCGATGTGGCTCAAGATAAAAATCCATTTAACCCTTCACATGCCACAATACGATTGCAGCAATTGAATACAACAGCCAGGCAACAGCAGCAGCAGCGCAATGACGACGCATTGCAGGTGGGCGGAACAGCGCTGACCAGCACTTAGTGGGAGTAACGTCACGCGTGTCATAAGCAGCTGCAGCCACTGTGCAGCTGTCAAAGTGGCTTGCCACTTGCAATACACAAACAAGCACATATGTACATGAAAGTGCACATGTACATACTGAGTATATATGTTTTGTATGTATGTGTTTGTGCATGTGTGTTCCATTGAAAATTGACTTTTCAATTGCCCCGAAAGGGAATCTTAATTCTGTTCAGCAGCAGTGAGCCGATGACTTTTCTTCGACGTTTTCTGCTGCGCTCCATTGGTCGCCTGCTTGCATTGGTGGTGCATTTTATAATTCCCCAAATCAGCATTCAGCCAGATTACATTCGTGCGAGGACTTCTACACAAGGCAGACAATTAACCCAATTCGAAGAGTACGCACCGAAAATGTGCACTAAGTGGCAAACTATTTGCATTTGCTGCCAGCGCTGCAGCTGCCACACACACACACAAACGAATGAACAAACAGATAACCGAATGCAGGCACAGAACGCTTGTGGTTGGAGCCTTTTGGGGCACAGGCACTGTACAGATACGGACAGCAACATTAGCTGCAATAATAACAGAAATTACCACACACACACACACACGTGCACCAATACATGCATCGACACACAAAATGCTCATAGAAAACGCACCGACACACGAATGCGCAGCTACAAAAAGCAAATTATAATTTTCTTGGGATTTTGTTGCAACAACTAACACAAAAAACAAAAAATGCGAACGAACAACAGACAACACAGCAACAGTGGCTGCCAGCAGCACCAAATGGCAAATGGCAAATGTGTTTTCGAGCTAATAACTGCACAGCACTTGTGGCAGTGCAGACTTTTGTTGCAGTCGAGTTGCAACAAGGAATTGCCACAAAAAAAAAGGCCAACAAAGGCAGCGAACAACATGAAAACTGAAAATTGGGTCATTGCATGATGCAAAGGGGGAAAAATGCAGTGCGGCGCTTTTATTCGAATTGCATCATGAGGAGCGATTTTGTGATTTTGATTATTGCCAGTTGAGAAATTCGATTTTTTTTCTGTGAGATTTTTGTGCATGGTTTCAGAATTGTAGGCAATTATCAGAAATTTTAATTGGGGTTAATTGTACATGGAAATTTAATCACACAAAGAGATGGGGTTGAGTTTCAATAGTTTCTAAGGCATTAATTCCTAATAGTTTTGTTGAATTGTAGTACGAATATTCTCGTACAACTCGAAATATGTTCAGGTTTTATTGATAATTGTGAAATATTTCTTAAATTATGCCAAAAATTCTGCCGTTTACTCCAAAAGAAGTGAACGTAAGCCCTTAAAAATTAATTGATAAACGCGTTTCATATATTTTTTTTAATTAACTTAATGCAGATAACCCAAAGTGAGGCCAACTAATGGCCCATTAATTCATTGACAAATCACCTAAATATATTTCAGACTCTCATGAAAGCTGCAAGATAACAACTCCACGCTTCCTCTCTGTGCCACAGCAACAACTGCCAAAGCTAAACGCTAAGCAATTTAACATCCCACCGCTCATCCTCAAAAGTATTGTAGAACTTAAAGAGAGCGTTTCAGATACTTTGGGCCATAAAAAATCATTTGCTTTAATCCAATTTGTGCGCATATTTTTCTATCGTTGCGCATAAATTCAAATTACTTGCGAAATTCACCTCGACACTTTTGTTACGTATACGCACCGTGGTGCGCCGTGATTGTGCGCCACACATTAATGTCGCCCATTAACGAGCACTTGAGTTTGATTGCAGCTACCGTGCGACCATATGACAATGTGCTGATATGCGCTGCAGCGCCAACAACAACCATCAGCCACCAGCCAGCAGTCAGCAACAGCAACGCGCGGCCCATTCAAACGTTGCAACCATTTATCGACTTTTTAATATTTTTAATGTCACTTTAAATACTCTTTGCATGATGACGCCGTGGTTGTTGTTGCTGTTGCTAGTGCTGCCGCTGCAGCTGTTCGCTGCTTGCCTTGCGGCAAGTTTCAAGTGCCAAACACATGCGCCGAATCAAGCAACGAGCGAGCGAATGAAGCAACTTTTTTCGCTGCAGCGCAAAAAAACGCCGTAAAAGTTTTACAGAAGTTATTAAAAGTGCGCCGCAGCGAACGCAACGAAACGACAGACAACAGCAAGCGACGGCAGCAGCAAGTCGCGCAGCTTAAGCGATAAAAATGCGGCGGCAGCAACTTAAACGACGACCGCGGCGCAATGATTCATCGTTCATTCAATAATAATTTTTTATTTCAGCTGTTTTTTTGTTTTACTTTTACTTTTGCCGCTGCGTTTTTATTTCGTTCTCATATCTTTTTGTTGCTTTAGTTGTTTTTGCTGCGACTGTGGCAGACGCCTTTAAATAATGACTGTAAGCGTGGAAAATCGGCAATGCGGTCAGCGCGCACACTTTTTCGCAGCTGCCGCGTTTGCAAGTGACGGCAACGCAGCTGGCCCGCTGTGCGTTGGCCACTACGGATTGTTGTTTTTGTTTTACGCTGCAACGCCTTTAAGCATGCAGCATTTTAAACTTTTCGCCCAACAAGCTGCCGACGAACGGCCGACAAAAAGCTTAATGCGCCGCTGCTTTGCCGTCCGCCTGAACGCCACAAAGGGTCCCGAAACAAAAAGCGCCATAACTGCATTGACAGCTGCCGCTACCGTTGCCGCTGCCGTTGCTGCCCCTCGGCACACTTGCAGCGAACATTTAAACTAAATTAAGCAATAACAACATTTGTTTGCTGCTCGCCGCCCCGACACTGTCGTTCATTATTTAAATGTAAATTAGCCGCAAATGCAACAGTCATTACAGCTGCGCAAATATTCGCAACGGCACTGCAAATGGCGCCGTGGCAGTTGTTCGCTTCCTGCTCCTTTTTTTTGTTGCCGCCGTTCTGCCTTCTTTCGCCGTCTTGAGCTGCCGCCGCCGCTGTTGGTTATGTTGTGCGCGTATTGGCCAGTGGCGCAATTTGCCACAAACACTTTCTTCCTTTTTTTATTTTGTTTATTTTTTTCGCTTTTTCTTCGCTCATTTTGCTTTTGGCAGAAATAATTTGCACGCTTTAGTCAGTTTCAAATTGTGTATTTAGCTTTGGCGCATCGCATTGCGCGAATGATAAATGCACTCAAACACATGTTTTTGAGTGCCATGAACACAAACGCACACACACACACATAGAGCTAAACTCATGTGTGTGTTTTTCAGTAGGTTTTTGGAAGGAAGAATTATTTTTTTTTGGTACTTTTAAGTACTTTTTTTGCGCGTAGTGAATGCTGGAACTAATGAGCTGTAAGGTGCTTCTGATAGAACTTTAAGCCTTTCTGCTCAACAGGAATCATACGTCCTACCATTATTCAGATCTTATGACGCACAAATGTTTATTTGAATTATATACTCAATTAAAAGAATAATTTCAGATTTTGTGAGTATGCAATATAATTTTCTAACACCAGCTTTCATAGTATGGGAACATTTCTACCAAAAGTAGTTTGGTTTTCATATTCAAACTCCATACCGAAGAGGTTACACTTTATAGCTGAGACTTGTTCAAGCTGAAGATTCCCACTAGTGTTTTTTTTAATGTTATTTATCTTGTTTTTTCTTTGTCTTCTCGTTCCTCATTCTCGTTATCTTGTTATCTCGCTATCCTTTATATTTTATCCTTTATATTTATCCTTAGGCTATCCTTTAAATTTTATTATTTTTATTCTAGTTATCCTTTGTCTTTTTAATTTACTCATTATTCTTCCTTTCCCTTTTCCCTTTTATTATTTTTATTCTAGTTATCCTTTGTCTTTTTAATTTACTCATTATTCTTCGTTTCCATTTTTCGCTTGTTATTCTTCTTCTCCCTTGTGCTGTTCTTCTTTTTAAGATAAGACAAAAAATCTATACAATTGTCACTAATGCTTCTAATTTTCCTTCTTCATCGTCTTGTTCTTCGTCATCATCATCATCATCATATCATCATCTGTTCCATTGCAATCGTCTTCTTCTTCTTATTTTTCCTATTCTTCTTCTACTTCTACTTCTTATTATTATTATTTTAATTCGTTTCCCCTTTTTCTTCCTCTTCTATGTACTCATATTTTCATAAATTTTGTGTTCCTTTTCCCCTTTTTTCAAAATCATGATCATCATCTTCTCCATAATTATTGTCTTCTTATTTTTCCTACTTTTCTTTTCCTATTTATCATCGTCCTCATCTTTTCCTGCATAATAGTCTTCTTCTCCTACTTCTTTATATTCTTCTGTTTCTTCTTCTATCTGCACCCTTTCTCAAATTGTTTTTCTTTTTTCTCTTTTTCATGTCCTTTTTTTTCTTTTTATTCCTCTACCTTTTTTTTAATTTGTTCTTCTTCTTTCCATTTTCCTTTTCTTCTATTTCCATTATCCTCCTTATAACCTTTTCCATTGTCATCGTCTTTTTCGTCTTATTTTTCGTATCTTTCTTCTATTTTTTCCTTCTTCTTTTTTTTCTTCTTCTATCTGCTCTTATTCTCATAATTTTTTGTTCTTTTGCATCATCATTGTCTTTTTCAGTAAAATCGTCTTCTTCTTCTTCTTACCTTTCCTACTTTAATTATACTTTCATTTATTTTTTTATTCTTCTTTTTCTTCTTCTTCTATCTGGTATTTTTCTCATAATATTTGCCCTTTTTCTCTTTTTTATCATCATCATCTCCTCTCAATAAAAATCCTCTTCGTCTTCTTGGTTTTCCTATTTTTCTATTTTTCTATTACTTTTTTTCCTTTTTCTTTTTCATCTATCTCCTTTATTTCGCATCGTTTAATTTCCTTTTATCCCTTTTTAATTATCATCATTATCATCGCTTTCTTGTATTCTTTCCTATTTTTCATCTACTTCTACTTTCTTTTCTTTTTTTTTTCTTCAATCTGGACTTTTGCTCATCATTTTTGTCGTTTTTTCTCTTTTTCATCATCATCAACTTCTTTATCATAAACGTTCCGTTCCCCCTAGTTTTTTATATTTTTTTCATACCTCTTTTGCATTATTATCTTTCATCTTCTGCTCTTTTTCTTAAGAAAAGACTGTCCCAAGCTTGATAATTGTCTATATTTTAATTCTCTTTTATTTTGTTACTTCTTTTTTTTGTATTCGTTTTGTTATTTTCATTTACTTCTGCCTCTTTTTCTTTAGGTAAAACTTGTTTAAAGTTGTCTGTTCTTACTGGCTCTCCCAGTTATAGATATTTCTACATCAGTTTAGATTCAGTTCATAGTTTGGATTATAAGAAATCAGCATAAAACTTAAACTTCCTCCTTGAAAGTTGAGCCTAAGTTAGCAAACTGACTCAGGGACTTGTCAGAAATTGCAAAAATATCCCAAAATCCATCAGTCAATCGGTAATCAATGTCCTAATTTTAGTTTTGGGTCAGACAAATATTTAACTACCTGAAAGGGTAAACAAAATAGCTCGTCCAGATTTAGCTAGCAACTCTACTCAACAAGTCAAGGGGTGAAATTTCTCATTATCTCTCATTGAATACAATGATGAAAGATGAAAAAGACGAGTCAGCTATCATTCAAATAGAACTTCGTTGAAATATGGAAGTTTTGTCTTTTTGAGAGTGTGAAATGAATTTTTATTGCATTGCGATAAAATGCACGATTTTTTTAACTAATTAAAATTTTATTCAACATAGCACGAACGAGCATTTCAAAGTTTGTAAAAATTTTTGCACTCAAATTTATCTAAAAAAAACACAAATGTTTTTAATTTGTATAAATTCGTTTAGCCCTCTTAATAAAGTAACTGTTTTAAGGAGCATTGAACTTGACTTTATTGCCTTAATTCCGCTTCCGTTAAACTTGAACACTTTTCAGTCCACTGAGCCGACTTTCAATTGCATTGCGTTTTATTTCAATCGATTGACAATCAATGTCATCAAAGCAGTCAATTTATTAGCCAAATGCCAGTACATTGAATTAACACAAAGCACTCTTTCTCACACACACATAGACAACAATTTACACGTAAACTTGATTATGTAGCCATTAAATTCGCATTGACACAATTTAATTGCATTCATACGAATCATTTTCCAATTTGGCAAAGTGCATGCAACATGTGCGGATTCAATCTAACCAAATCAATTTACCAACACACAAACACAGACACAAACAAGTACAGATATACATAAGCATATGCGATTGGCTGTGCGTGCGTGTAGTGGTGCATGGGGACACACGCACACTTGAGAGTGCGGCACTCCATGTTTGTGTGGCATTTTATTTTTGGTAAAACGACAAATCGACGGCAACCCTTAACTGTTTAACGAAATCGAATGGAACAAGTCAAAGGCATCAAATGGCCAACACTACGCCGGCGTTTTCAATGGATAGTAATTCATTCCATTCAGTAAATTCAGTTGTGAAGTATACTTAACGGATTTGTATGCAATGCAGCGGAAGCGAATTGGGCGCATTAGTTGTGTTGGGTTGAAAATGAAGAGTAGCGAATCGAAACGATTGAACTTATTTAAAAACTTGGCTTTTGAAATCGAGCCATTATAAAAGTTAATTTTATTTTTTACATTTTTGTATGTTTCTATTTAATGCATTGTGAATGTAAAAATATTTTGTTTAAGAATTTGAAGTAATTTGAATGTATGAGTACTTATTTTTTATATTTAACTGATGAATGTAAACAAAATGTGGTTAAACATTAATAAGACTCTTTATTCTTCTTCTTCTTAGCTATGCTATTTTGTCAATTTTTCAGTTTTTAGCTTTAATTTTTTTTCTTCCATTTTCATTCAATTTTTTTCCATTTTTAGAAAAACTAAATCGATGAGCTGTTTTGAAATAAAACAATTTAAAAAAATTAAATTTAAGAAATTATTATTCGAGCTAAATGTAAATATAAACTGATGAATATTTAACCCTTTCGCAACGACATTTGCAAAACATTTGCATAAACTTTACCTCCTTTTTTGAGATGATTTTTGGATGAGTTTTTATTACAAATTACAAGCTGAACATGTCGTGGGGCACCAGTGTCCCTGTAGTAGCGAAGGGGTTAAGTCATTGTAATATAAACAGTGGAAAAGTGCAATGAGAAGCTTTTGACCTTGGAACCACAGATATACCTATGAGACTTGGATTAGATTGATGTAAAGATTGAGATGGCCGATGGTTGAGATGGTTGAGGCTGCCGCCGTAGCTCAGCTGGCTAGTGCGTTGGGCCGCGAGTCAAGACTCCGCGAGTTCAATACTCCGTTGCGTTAACACCGAAAAAAAACAACAATTTTTCTTTCGGCAGCTGTCCTCTCAGCAGGAAATGGCAAGGAGAGTAAAATTGCCTATGAAAAAGCTCCCAACTCGCCGTTCGGAATCGGCATAAAACTTTATGTCCTTTCCATCCATACAACACGAATGGTTGCGGGTAGCTAAGCCTTAAGGCTTGATTACACGTAACGAGTAGAGTGAGAAGACAGCAACTCGAACGAGTACTCGTTTCGTCTAAACGGTAAGGCGAGTTCTTGATTGAGTCAGTGATCGATGAAAGTGGCGAGAGAGCCACTAGAATCACATTTTGTTTGCTAGGCCGAGCGACCACTACTTTACCGTTATATTTTTCTCTTTTCGCAGCGATTCGTGCAATCGCTCGTCACATGCGGCATCACTCGTGACATGCGGCATCGCTCGTGACATGCGGTATGCGTCACACACCACTTTTCGCTCGGTTGAGTTTAATTGCGCGAGTTGCTTAGTTCATTTTGTGCATTGTAAAACCGAACTGACTCGCCGCGTGTCGAAATACGTTTGAACAACTCGTCGCTTTTGCTCGCTATCCCAATTCTTTCGGCCTAGTACCATTTTGATGTCTCGTCACTCGACTCGTTACGTGTAATCAAGCCTTTAGTCTCGTAATCGGGCTGTCGTGCCAGTCAAGAAGAAGAAGAAGAAGATTGAAATGTGAAAACTTGTCAGACTCGTCGAGAAGTTCGAGATGCTTTCGGTAAACTGAAAATGAACTTCCATATAAGCTCCACTGAGATTTTTGGACATCGTAATGGGGATCTAAGGTCACCAACTGATCTTATTACATTGTTAACTTTGTTTGTTGCTAACCAATCTAACCTTAACTCACGAAAGGACGATTTGCCGAATCATTAAAATCATCTGAAGCTTGGCACAATTTCCATCTTCTCTAAATAAACTTCATGGCGAAAGCATTGCATACTTTTGGCATCACAATGGGACTTTCAGGTCACCAACTGATCTTATTACATCTTCAAATAGGCCTTCAATCTAACCTCAACTTTCACGAAACTAATCTTAACTTGCGGATGGGTGATTTGTCAAATTCAACTGAAGCTTTGCACAATTTCTATCTTCTGAAATGAGTTTCAAGGTGAGGAAATCTCAGGACATCAATTGATCTTATTACAGCGACAAGTGGGCCGCCAATCTAATCTTAAATTTCACCAATCTAGTGTTAACTAGCGGTAGGAAGATTTATGAGATTCATCTTAAGCTTTACACAATTTTCATCTTCTCGAAATGAGCTTTAAGGCAAAAGCACTGCATACTTTTCGGCACCACAACGGGACTTTCAGGTCACCAACCGATCTTATTACATCTTCAAATCGGCCTTCAATCTAACCTCAACTTTCACGAATCTAATCTTAACTTGCAGTAGGGAGATTTGTCACATTCAACATTTTTAATCTTCTGAGTTGAAATGAGTTTCAAGGTGAGGGAATCTCAGTTTACTGACTGATCTTATTACATTCACAAGTGGGCCGCCAAACTAATCTCAACTTCATAAATTGATTCATTTATGTTTTTAAAGATGCAAATTTAGAGAGATTTGTTTATCTAAGCTTTACTGATAGCTGACTTCGAACTTTAGAAAAAATTCGACACTGAAATTATGTGTTCAGAATAGAACCCATGTCTGCTCGAATACGAGTACGAAAACTAAGTAGAACGATGGTTAATACAAAAAGTTATAAATCTAACCTCAAAAAAAAGAGTTCCTCAATTCTTTACTTTCTTTTACTGTTAATTTTTTCATTACTTGTACACAGTTTTTATTTTACACTTTATATTCCACGTTGTTTGGCGACCGCTGCCATTTTTCCCCTTTCGCCCCGCTCTCAAAATATTTTAGCCAACTAGATGATGCTCGTTTTTTTATGTTTTAGTTGTTGTTGTTTGGTTGGTTGCATTCTAACGGCAATGTGATTGCGTTTGCAAATTTAATTTTGTATGCGGCAATGCAAAAGAATTGAGCTGAGTTGTGCTCGAATTCAATTGCATTCCTTTGCAGTCGATTGCACTTTTGAGATGCGATCATGCAATAATTTTGTATTTTTTTCATATTCACAGTCAATAAATTTTTTCATAGCAAATCGGCATAGAATCAAGTATTTTCGATTTCTATGTTGTTGAGCCAAAAGGGATTTTTCGTAGCGCATTCTTTATTTGTATTTTATTGCATGAGCAACAATTGTACAAATGTGCGATTTATGTGCACGATTGTGTGTGTATGTGTGTGTGGGTATGATAAGTGCCGGCACTCAAAGGTTGGCCAATCGAATTGTCAGAGTGTGTGAGACTGATTGTGAGTTTTTCGCACTTAAAGTGCTGCATTGGCGCAATGAACATGAGAGAGTTTTGGTGCTGTGTTACAAGTGTTTTTATGGCGTTTTATGAACAGTTGGCAGGGATCGAGAATGGACAGAAAAAATTGTATCTCAGTTTGCTTCAAGTTATTGTCCAGGAAAGCGAATTCAAGGACGCAAAGCAGTGCAAAATGAAGGACATGGTGAATACTCTTCGTGTATCTGATATATTTTTCTGTATACTAGCCACACCTGTTTCTGGGCATTGAGAATTTCCCACCAAAGCTACTACAAACAGATCATGCAAACACAAACAGAAAATACGCCTCAAACTATGCTACAAATTAGTATTAGCTCAGTGCACATTGAAACTCAGCAGAAAAATCAATTCAGGTGTCTTATGTTAGTATGATTTCACTCTGTCAAGACATCAAAAATCTGGCTACATATCTCTAGTCTCGAATAACAATGATAAATCGCTCAATTAACGCTTAAGTCTCGAACCATTGCAGCTACTCGGCTGCAAATTCCACCGAGTGTGAGCACTAAATGCACCCAACGCAATTGCAGGTTGCCGTGTCCGATGCACATAACAGACATCAAATTAAATTCAACAAGTACTCCCAAAATACAATTACAACAACAACAAAAAATGCAGCAGCTGGATTGAAATAAACCAACTCAACGCGTCGCATCACAAAGATTTCACTGGTGAGCACTGGCAGCAAAAATCGAGCCACGCAAAGCGTTCGCCAAAGGCAGAAAGGTCGACGTAAACGCTGCACTCACCGAGAGGCAACAAAAACAATTACAACTACAACTACAATAGCAGCTGTAAATACACAAACGAACGGAGAAGGAAAAACGCCTTAAAAGCTGCAACAGCAGATGACGACGACGAAGAAGCGAGAGCGTACAGCAAAATAAAATAAATAAAAGTGAAAAAGTACGGAACTTTAATTAAGTTTGGTTTTCCCAACTGAACTGACATCTTGAATTACAAATGAAAGACTTCTGTGTAGATGTGCGTGTGTGCGTGCGATTGTGTTTGTGTCTGTGTCTGTCTGCGTGTTGGAGAGCAGACACTGCAAACTAAAGACGACTGGTAAGCTGAGGCAACAATAAACAGCATTCAGCGAAAAGAAAAGACAACAACAACTGCGACGTGTACGGGAAGCAACGGCAGAAAAGATCAGCAAGAGGAAAATTGAGGTAATATGCAGCGCCCACAACGCAGCGACTTGCAGCTAAAACGCAAGCGAACAAAAAAATTTGAAATAAAATAGAAAAGAATAGAAATAGAACAAGCATAAAGTAAGCAGAAGAAACGTGCCAACACACAGATGGACAGACGTATAAATGAACGGAAGCAAGAATGAATGTAAAGACGCACAGAAAGGTGCAGAGCTGCACAGACAGACAGACAGACAAACAACCAAACAAACAAACAGATAGACAGACAGTCAGAAGAAACGGAACGCATGAAATCACTGAACAACGAAACGCTTAATGTTGCCAACACGCAGCTGCTCAATGCTGAATGCTCAATGCATTCAACGCCATCGATGAAAAGCACTTTGCAAGAAAAATAGGCAACCGGCAAGCGGGAGAAAAACATCGACTACTGAAAATGTGGGCAAGAAGCTTATCAGCGAAATGAATAGATATGCGCTTTGCGACAAACTAACAGCTTTTAAACCATTTAAAAACGCAAGCAGATGTTCGTTCTCAGACCCACCCACACACACACACACACAGAAATACAAACACATAGTAACGCATAGAGCGCCAGCACCGACGACACGTAATAGAGGTTAGTGTGGCTGCTGGGAAGACAACTGCTGAAAGCCAGCAAAACGAATTTTTTTCATAGATTTTTTTTATTTTTTAATCATTCGCCAGCCAGTGCTGCATTGCGCTGCTCAATGCAGCGCACACAAAAAACCAAAAGTCCAAAATGATCTGAACGGAAGTGGGGGAAAAAAAAGATATTGAAAAGAATAAAGAAATTCATTGCAGCGTGCAGCAGCACACCGCAGCTTGTCAAAGAACACTTCTCGCCGCTTACTTCTCGCCGCTTCATTTATTCAGCACACAGTGCTTCGATGTGAACTAAAAGTGGAGCGAAAAGCCCAGGAGTTGAGGGATTTTTATGAAAGCTGACATTGATAGAAATATTTTTTAATTTAAGTTTTTTTATTATTTATACTTTTTTGTTTGTTTTTGTTTTATTTTGTTTTTCTTTCCTTTGGTTTTTTAAATAAAATTAAATTTTTAAATTGTAATTTATTTGATTTGACTTTTAGGATTCCTTTTTTTTATGTTATTTTATTTAATTGAATTTTTTTAAATTTTAATTGATTTTATTTTATTGTATTTTTTCCTATTCTTTTATTTTTTATTTATTTAATTTTTTTGTTTTACTTTATAAATTTTTTTTAATTTTAATTTAATTGTTTATTTAATTAATTTTATTTATTTCAATTTAATTTTATTTATTTTATTTTATATTACTTTATTTTATTTTTTATTATTTTATTTATTTTTATTGTAGTTTATTTTATTTTGTTTTATTTTATTTTATTTTATTTTATTTTATTTTATTTCATTTTGTTTTAGCGTGTTTTAGTGTGTTTTATTTAATTTTATTTTATTTTTTTTATTTTGTTTTATTTTGTTTTATTTTATTTTATTTTATTTTATTTTATTTTATTTTATTTTATTTTATTTTATTTTATTTTATTTTGTTTTGTTATATTTTATTTTATTTTATATTATTTTATTTTATTTTATTTTATTTTGTTTTGTTTTTTGTTTTATTTTATTTTATTTTATTTTATTTTATTTTATTTTATTTATTTTATTTTATTTTATTTTATTTTATTTTATTTTGTTTTATTTTATTTTATTTTATTTTATTTTATTTTATTTTATTTTATTTTATTTTATTTTATTTTATTCAATTTTTTTTAATTCTATTCTATTCTATTTTATTTAGTTTTTTTATTTTACTTAATTTTATTTTATTTTCCTATTTTGTTTATTTTATTTGATTTGATTGCATTTTGTTTGATTTGATTTTAATTTATTTATTTTATTTATTATAAATTTTTATTTATTTTATTTATTTATTTTATTTATTTTTAGTTTATTTCCTTAATTTAATTTAATTTCTTTTATTTTCTTAATTTTTTTATTTTATTTTATTTTATTAGTATTTTATTTCTCTCTTATTCCTCCAATGTTGCATGCAAAGGTAATTTTTCACTTGGAAATAAAAAAAGTTCCAAGGCTTAAACTAATAAATAAAAACCTACTAAAACTCTTAGCTATTCAATTCTTTTAAATCAAAAAATTAATATTAAACAATTTTAGCTTTTGTTTGTTCATTCCTGAAGCACTGTGCAGCAGCGTGAATGCGATTAACCGTATTGACATAACGTTGTGTGTATCAGTGTAGCAGCACGTTCGTACTTTCGTATGATGCGCAATTCCACAAGAAAACTTATCCTACTTGGAAGTAAATTTTGTTGACAACATACACAAAAACTGATAACTAAAATCGTTAATAAACATTGACTTTATCTTTTTTTTGCCATTATCCTTTGTGAAAATACGCTTTACATGCATTAAATATTTAGTGTTTATGACTCAGCATCCAGTAAAAACCATTTTGAAGCCGAAATATATCAGAAAACCAAATGAAGCGACAATTGCAGTGATTTCATTGCACAAATGTTCTTCAACACTTGTGAGCTTAAAGTCAAGTGTCTCTAATTCTTTCTAAAAAATCCAGTCATCTAACTTGTACATCCTTTCAAAACTAACACAATGCTTCTCATGCTTCTTCTTTAACAACAATTTCGCCCCAAGTGCCCTAAGACAACTTGCCCAGTGGAAACCCGGTCGACATGTGGTGCTGTGTGGTTTGTTATGCCATCAGCAATGGGAAACAGATGTTTGCAAATATCTTAAGAAAACTTTCGCCACTAAGGTATTTTCAATAAAGATTATTGACATGCGAACGTAAATGAAAAACGAAATCCATTGAGTTGCGTAGTGGATGGTGAAAGTGGGGAGGGGGAACTAAAGACGGTGAGAACGATAAAGCAGCGAAAAAATGTGCGATTAGGTTGAGAAAGCATACATAGCAAACAAACAGTTGAAATATAAACAGTGTTGTGCAAGTCGCTGGAGGATTTTCTGCGCTTCGGAGGATCTTTGCTTTTGCATGATTGTAGTTTAGTTTTTTCTTCTCTTTTTAGAAAGACAATGATGCTGTTAGTGGAAATATTGTTCCCAAAACATACATTTCATACATAAATATTTATGTGTTGCTACAAAATTAAATCTGAAAAACTTATATTATATATATATATATATACGAATAAGTATTAGAAGTAAATAGTACAATTAAACAAATCAAATACATTACAAACATTGCAATTTTAATTTAGACTAAAACTATTACTTATTTCAAAAATCAAAAACTGTTTCCTTTGTCTATTTGAATTTTAAATTTTCAAATCTTCTGATAATTCAAGCAATTAAAAATGCATCCAACACTGACAGCCACTTTTCAGTTGCATACACAATGCAATTTTGTGAAACTCGAAGCTGTTTTATTAGCATTCTGAAAGCATGTATGAACATTTTGTTAAAAGGTTTGATATGAACGCTGCCAAACGACTTAAATGCAATGCACCGCACTGCAGAAAAGTGCACTCAATCGAAATTGAAAGAAGCTCCAATGTTTAGTTATACCAAAGAATATGTTTTATGTTCTTTGAGTCTACATTGAGTTATTTAAAAATACAATAATTCTTTAAATAGTGGCAAATTTTGTATACTAAATGTAATCATTTATAGAGATCTGTTTAAATTTTATGAAATTTTAAAAAGAGGAATTCAAATTGATCTCAAACAAAATTATAATTTACTATTCAAATTTCTAGATTTAGAGTTTTGGTGAAACATAACTTATAAGTAAATAAAACTGGTATGATATGCCTAAGGAAAACTATGGCCCAGCTTTGTCACTTAACTAAACATAATGGGTTCTAACTTAAAAGATTTTCCTTCTATTAGCTTTTAGGTAAACAGTTGAAGTAACATTTGAGGATATTCCGATAGGTCCGCACAATAAAAACTTAAAAAATAACCAATTATTGGGGCTTCCACAGTGCTTTTCAGTGAACATTTGAGGACATTTGACATGCTTCATGCAATCTGAAAAGATAGAACCAGAGTTTAGACAGATTCAACATATTTTAAATTATTTATTATTTTATTCCAATTTACTTATCAATCAGTTTACTATGCGCCAATCCTTTAAACTCAAAAAGCCACAAACTTGGTATGAACAAAATTCGAATAGAATATTTTGGGTCTTTTTTTCTGTCATTTCAATTACAAAATATCAATGTCAGCCACAATAGTGGTTAATGCAAACGACAATGGCATTGGCACTGACAATATTTATTTATTCTGCTCTCTGGCGCCCATAGAATTTGTTGTTGCCATTATTTTGCATTATTTTTCTGTTGACATATTGCACAGTGCAGCCGATAGCAGTGAAATGTGCGGCGAGGTCAGCGTGTTTTCTTTTGCATTTTCCCTCGATGACTTTCCCTTTCGCGCGCACCGAGCCAAACGCTTTGGTCAGTTCAAAAATAGCAAATAACAAAATGATTATCTGCATTTCCCTATGCCATGTCTTGGCATTTTGCTTTTGGCATTTCCTGCATTTAGCATTACGCTTTATCTATGCAATTTCACTTTGTTTTGTGCTTTGGCATTGCACTTGAAAATATTTATGAAATTTTTGCAAAATTCATTTTAGTTCTTAATTCGAAACGGCCACGTCAACATCTGGGCAACCATTAGTCGATTTGGTGACATAGAACACAGCGAGAATGGGCAAAAATAAGGGCGGCGGTGGTGGTGGCGGTTCTGGTGGAGGCGGCGGCGGCGGCGGTGGTGGTGGTGCGAATGTAAGCAATATCTGTGTTATGCAAGTCAAATGTACAATTTAAGTAAGTTTATGCGAGCGCTAATTGTTTTAATTATGCAATTCAATTCAATGTAAAATTGTCTGCATTCGAATGATATAAAAAATAATACATCAAACACTATAAAAATCATAAAATACAAAATTTAAATTTTACAAGATAGGATACATCAATTGTAATAGTAAAACATTCCTACACATTCTGAAAGAGTTAAACATTGCCACCAAACGTTGCTGCAACTCACATTCATGCACCTTCAGCCTGTTCCTCTTCCTCAGCTCTACAAGCACACAAAATTTAGTTGTATTTCAAAATAAATTCAAATGCATTTCAATTGTCTCATACCTGCCTTTCCTACGTCTATGCTTGCAGAAGAAAGGCGGTGGTGGTGGTGGTGGTGACAAGGGTGGCAACAAGAGCAAAGCTGGCGCCGACAAGGGTGGCGGCAAGGGCAAGGGTCAGGAGCAAAAGGGCGCTGCCGCTGGTGGCGGCAAAAAGGGCGGCAAGAAATAGCATCTTTCGTCAAAAACATATTGTAAGATTTTTCTCATTGTTAAGTCGTAGTTATTAAGCACATTGCCTACTTAAGCTTATGTACAATAAATATATGAAAAACAAGTTTATATGGAAATTTTTACAACAGCATTAAATATAGAATTTCGTTTATTTTAGAACCAATTGCATTAATCAGTGGCAAAAACATGCACAAAATTTAACTTGTTTTCTGTCAAACAGCGAACGCACACGCTGTTTCCTATATATATATTTTTTTTAATATTTATGCAACTGAAACCATATGCAAACAATTTCAAAACGGCATAAATTACATGTGCCAGTGTTTATTTTTATGAATTTATTTGCCTTCATACATACTCACTTGTAACAAGTGTAGATGTGTGTGTCTGTGTGTGTAATATTGCACGATTATACTTATGTGTGTGTGTGTGTTTATGGGTAAACATTAACTTAATAACAAAGTCAACATTAAATATTTTAGCCCTTTTATGTTGCCAGCAATCCCGGCAATTGCTCACTTAACATGCAGCATAACATTTTTATTTGCCAATTAGCAGTAGTGGCTGCGACAGCCGTTGACTCGGCCGGATGCGCTGTTCTGTTGCGTTTGCAGTTGCCAGCGGTTGACAGTCGTCAGCCGCCTCACTACCGAAACCATTCCTGCGACATGGCACCGAAGAAGGACTTTGACTTTGTTGTGTCGCCTTTGCGACTTGTTGCGGTGACGCTGGCTGTTGGTGTCGACGAAGATGTTGTTGTTGTTGTATTCGTTGTAGCGGGTTGTCGTTGTCGCGTGGGCGTCGACTGTGTGGCGCAGGCATTGAGCATAGAAAAAGAAACATAGAAAATGTTATTATTAATGGGACAAATATTAGTGACATAAAGAGGCAAAAAATAATGCAAAAACAAAATGAAATAAAATATAATTTGGGAAATTATTTGCAGTTGCGCCAAGCCTGAAAACGGGCGCAGTTAATGACTTGCAAAACACAATAATTACATGCAGTCAAAGTTACATGCCAAGGCAAAACATGTAACAAATAGAATCAATTGGAAACAATTGCGCTCTTTGGCTTGTAAGAAGAACAGCTTAGAGTTGATGATTTTTTGCTATTTTTTCGAACACAAGTTGTTAAGAAATTAATGACAAAATGGCAATTTCTCTTTTTATATATCAGAAAATAATAATTTAAAATTTGAATTTGAAAGTTTTATATATGAAAATGAACTAAAATGTACTGAAATATTTACAACTTTTAGTTAAAAGCGTTCACAATACAAATACAAAAGAACATACAAACTTTTTAACTGACATTCTAGTAAAAATTAATAATAATGCAGCCTGAAGAGACTTCAATCGTGACAGCATTAACATTAAATGAGCATTGCTTATTCAAACTTAAAACACAAATTAGTCAAGTCTAAGCAGCTTAAGCAAAAAAGTTTCACAGAATTTCAATGCAAGTTAGAGCAAATTTTCCAAGCACAACAAAAGCAAACAAAGACAATAGACATACTCATCAAATACCAAATGTCTATAGTAGTTGTAGCTACAAATCAAAGTAAATATCCTTAAAGAAGAAATGACAATGAGTAATAGTAATTAAATTAAATGCCATAAACCAAGGAACATCGAACGCGCACAAGTGCCCACCTTTTCGCTGTTCAAGGCAACTGGTCGCTTGCTCGTTGCGCCCATGTTGGCAGGTGTCACAATGGGCAAAAGTGGAAACCACAGCGAAGTGGAGCCGCTTGAACTCAGCGCCAGCACATTGGGATCTCGTTCCTGTACCAAGCCGACAGCAACGGACGCGAGCGCCGGCGACTGTGGTTGCGGTGTAAGCACGCCGAGTTGACAATTGAAACGGGCAACGGAACGTTTCACATTTGTGGTGATGTGTTCGGCAAATAGCTCAAAGTCGAATGGATCAATGATGTCCTTTAGTGTGTTTTGCAGCGATTGAAACTGTTCGGCGAGGGCGCGCTCATCGCGTGAGACAGCGAAAATGCTTTGCAAGAATTTCAAATCAAAATACAACTGCAGCGCCACATTTTGCGAACTCGCTGTGCACTTGTCAACGCTCAGTGTTTGGTAGTGATGCAAGAGTTGTGTCAGCAGTTGGCCGTTGTAGTAGTGCAGCACTTTGGCTGGCAGCGTTTGTGGAATGGCTGCATTGAGTGTGCGTATTAGAGCAAAGAGATGTGACTGCAGCGAAATACGCGGCTGGTTGGGTATGCGGAATGTCGATCGTATGGCCGTGTCATGTTCATCCTTCTGCTCCAGCACAACAGTCTCCCAATTCTGTAAGGTGGTAAAACGTAACAGATTAATTGAAATAAATCATCAGCAAACGCATACATACAGCAAAATCCTCCAACACCACATCGTGTGTGATTGCGCGTGGAAAATGCTGCTCGTAGTTGTTGTCCAACAAAATGCCATCCACAATTTGTTGCCACAAGTGCAGACTCTCCTCCTCCATTAGCAGACAAATGCGATTCCAATGATCGGTGCTATTGGCGGCCACATTGCCCACCCACTGTCGCCAGCCACTTCGTTGACAGAAGCAGATCTTCAAATTGGGACAGAGCTCAACCAGTGCAACGCAGCTACGCACCACAAACAGCAGTTCGACACGCTGCGCCTGCGTCAAGTGCAGACTCTTTACGCGGCTCAGAAAGTGTGTGAGCTGCGCTTCGGCTGTCTCGCGCAAAAACACTATCAGTGCAAGTTTATCCTCGGCGCGCGTGGCCTGCTCCTCTAGCAGCACATTCATCTCCGAAACAATGCCAGCCAGCTGGCCATCGAATTCGGCACACAGCGCAATTATCTCGCTGCCGTAGCCCTTCGACTTCATCAGCAGCTTTTTGACTTTGTAATCATCGTTGAGCGCCTGCTCCAAGCTCAAAGGCAAATCGGCAGCACACTCTGTCCAAATGTCCAGCTGATTGGCAGCCACCTCGGGCAGCGCGCGCTCCAGCGCTTCGAATGTGGTCTGCATGGCCTTCGACCAGCTGTCGTGTATGATGTCGCGCACGCGCTGATTTATCAGCGGGACATATTTCAGCTCATAAAAGTCCAGTGTCTGGCTCAGTTGGAAAGTGCTACTGATGCGCTCAAAGTGCAAATTGCGCCGGCAGGCGGTGGCCTCGCTTTTGATTTCCTGTATGGTGCTCATGGTCGAGACAAAGTCGAAGAGGCCTTTCAACTGCACGCTGGCAATGCGCCTGGTGTCGGCCAGCCAGTGCTGCAGGTCTTCGCGTACTTGTGCATTGTCCAGTGTTTGTATGTCGAACTTGGGACGAAAGTTGGAAATAATTTCCGGCAGCATGTGGGAAAATTGCGCATCGTCGCTGTCCATAAGAACAATGGTGGGCGGAGCATTGGGATCGCTGTGTTCGGCCAGTTTTTTGAACATTAAACCGTTGTCTGAAAGACAAGTTGAATTAGAAAAATATCCCAACATGTAGTTAACAGTTAAGTTTAAATAAGCAATGCCCCACACACACTGAACAATGGTGTCAGTGCAGTCCCTTTCTGTGTGTAGGGTACAAACATGTAGTAAACTTGACGTCAATTTTTTGTTCTAACCCAAAAAACATTTTCCCATCAACTCCATGGTGCTGTTCAGTATCTTCAAGCTGGCCAGAATGCGATCTTTAACGCGTCGTCGTTCCGCATCTGCATTGCGACTGGCATCGCTCAGGCATCCCAGAAATGCTGCGCAACGCAGCTGCAAGAATGTCTTCAGCACTCCATTCAAATTATTGTTTTCCAGTAGCAACAGACTCAGCAGGCAGTCCACAGCAGTTTCGGCGCTCAGCTCTTCTCGCTCTAGCACCTCCAGCAGACTTTGCTTGATTGTGCCATGAAAGGGCTTCAGAATCTCCCACTGCTTCTTGGCCACTGGCAAATGTCGCATTAGTGGATTGCCCGCGTCCAGCTGCAGACCGGTGCTAATGTGCCGGCTGAAGATGAACAGTTCGGTGGCCGCATAGAACTGCTCCTGATCGATGCGTGACCATATGAGCTCCGGCAGCGCAGTCAGCAACTTAATCTGCACCATGGTGCCAAAGTAGTTGTTGAGCTGCTTGTTGGCCGTGCGATTGCGCAGCATATCGGCCGCATCGTTGGTCTCGAAGCCAATCAGCTGCTGCTCGTTCAGCTTGCGGCATTCGGTGCTGATGGACTCCACTTGGGCAATAAGCGAGCTGGAAGATTCCTGCATGGCCACTATGGTGTCGGCCGCTTGCAGCAAGTCGCGATAGCGTTCACTATGCACAAAAGAGTTGAGGTGGTCAATTGGCAGCGGATTCGACCGATTTGCTTACCCAACCATCAGACGCAACTCCTCGCGTTTGTTCTCAACCACTGCCTGGATTTTCTTGTGCACAATGTCGATTTCGGGCACGCTGTGCTGCTCGAACAGCGTGTCCACATTTAGATTCAGCAAATTGGAAGCAGACATCACGCCAGTCAAGTATTATTATGCGGCAAAACGAAAACACCTAAATTTCACAGTCCCATTCAAGCAGCTGTAAAATAAAAAACAAACTTTGACACGTCTCTTTGGCATTCAGTGCATGAAAAGGCGAGAGATGGCGCTCGTGTTGCGGCCAAAGCTGCCACGAGTCAAGTCTCGTGAAATACAGAATTATTAAATTTGTACGATGATTTAATAATGGAATGATTATCAATTTGATAGGCAAAATGGTTTTTAAAGAACATAATTATTTTATGAGTAATTTGCTCAGATTGTGCGTCATTTAATCAAATAAATCCATTCATGTCTTGAACCAAGGTGGGATGGCAACCCTTACTGCAAGCTTTTGTTATTGTTATTTTCTGCTATTGCACACAAGATGGCGCTGTATTATACAGTTAATTTTGTTTCGCAGTCAATCATTTTTCAAATAGAAATAATTCAAGAAGAAATCAGAAAGCACAACTTTTCGTATATTTTCTGAAACTCATTCATCTAAAAAAATTGTCCGACAAATTCGTCAATAGTTTAGCCAGCCAGTCAGCAACATGAACTATCTGGTGCAGCGCGGCAAAGTGCGCGGCCAGGTCATAAACGTTCCCGAGGGCTTGCCAGAGCTGCTCTCGGACATCACTCGCGAGGTGCTGCGCTGTCAGCCCACCACCGAGTGCCTCTGCCAGTTCATAATCGACTACTTGCACTCGGTGATAGTGGCGCGCGAAAAGGCCTCTGGTTAGTAAGTGGGCGGTGGGGTGCATCAGCAAGGCCATAACCACTTGTTGTTGTTTTTGTATACACAGCGGCCAAGAGCATTATCGAGCGTGCGCTGCGCATCGTGGACGAGATCATAGCGGATATGTGCATCTGCGACATTGGCAAGATGAAAGCCGACCACATGGCCGCCGCCATGGAGGAGTGCTTCAAGCGTTTCCTGGAGCGCAAGCGGTGCGAAGAGCGCAAAGAGAGGGAAATCATACGATTCGACGATGAGGACATGCTGGACGAGTTGATCAGCCGCTGCCGGTTCACCGAGCACGATCTGAAGATTTCGCGTCCGCTAATCGAGGACGCCTACAATCGTTTCGTGGATGCCTACATGCAGGCCGCCGAGGTGCCAAACGCTTTAATAATTAAATTTTTCGAACTTCAACCATTTCTCTAATTTAGGGTACCGAAGGCACTGAGGCACTGTATCTGTACTTCAAGGAGCGTGAACGTAAGCGTCTTGAAGCGGAAACCCAAAATCATGCTGCCATTAAAATTCAGGTCCTCCATTCTCGTAAAGTTTCGGTTTTGAAAATCATAACTATTGGCTAAATTGCAGGCTGTCTATCGCGGCTTCAGAGTGCGAAATTCCATGTTTACGGACAAAGAACAGCCGAAGAAAAAGCCCTGCCCGCAAATCACAGTAATGCAGTTTAAATTTAACTTCACTTTCTTCATTTCCATATGCTTTCTTCCCTTTTCCTTCTCTTCTAATTGCACCAACTGAACTCTGTAATGAGAACTCAAACTCTGCAAAGTAATTTTCACAATATTTACTATTTACAGGAAGAGATAGAGGAAGAAGGAGAGGAGGAGGAAGAATGCAGACTCGAAGAGAGTGCAGTGGTAAGTGTCCATAAATACGTTTAATACTACTTAACACTAATAAAAAAAAACAATTATTCTTGCAGCCTACCAATGCAGAGGAGTCTAATATGGTAAGTGGTCAGCTAGGAGTCTAAAATGTTGCATCGATTTCATATTAATATTAAATTTTTGTAATTCACAACAGTCTGAAGCCGTTTGCGAGCCACCATCGTTGGTAGATGTTGGACCACCTAAGGTATGTGCAAGCAATCTGGAAGCGCCATATAGCATATTAAAATTTTGCCCTTTGTTTTATTTTTAGCAACCGGGAGAACCGTCTGCTGTACGTGGTGATGTAGACGCTGTGTGCAAAACAGTTGTGGCTAACTTGTGTTTGTTCGTTCTCATAGCCCGCTGTCGAAACTGAGACCAAGACAATAGATTTTGCACTTGAAGAAGACGTAGCACCAGAGCCTGAGGCACCCGCACCCGCACCCGCTCCCGCTCCGGCACCAGAGCCCGAGCCCGAACCACCCGCTGCCGAAGCAACAGTCGAAGCCGAATCTCCCGGAGAAGAAACTGCCGCCGAAGTAGAGGAGTCCGCACCAGCTGCCGAATAAAATTTGTGAATTGTGCTTTGGAGTTTTGTTTCCTATTTTCATCGCATGTGCCACCAACATATGAACACACACTCATACATACAGATGTAACAATAAAGGGATGGCACTTAACTCTGTGACGAAATCTCCATACCCACACAACTCAAATCGCGCTCCATTCGTGCTGTGCTGTGTCCTCCGAAGCAAATGTAATGCGCCGCCTCAACGTTAACCTTTTGCTTTGCTGGCCTAAGTATGCAAGTTTTTTTTACATTATTTTTTATGCATGCCGGTAGAAAATTATATTCATGCGCAAAGTCATAAAACGCAAGCGACCGATTTTATGAACCGTATTATTAAATTGTGCGCATACCGACTGCCAGCGTCGCTGCTGAAGCGCACAAATATGATGTGGTGGTGCGGGGGACTGAGTTAAGTTATGGTGCAGACGTCCTTAAATCACATGTCCTTGAAAAGCATAGCTGTCTATGCGTGGGCGAGTGTGTGTGCGGCTGCAAGGGGTTTAATGGCTAAATCGAACTTTAACAATTTGAACATTGCAATGTACTGTTCACTGTTTTGAAGCAGAAAAAGAATGTAGGCTCGATTGTGGGTTGTGGTTGCAGTGGGAAAAACTTACTGTCGCTCACATTTGACAGTTGCCAGTGCGAGACAATTAACATAAAGCGGCGGCTACTGTGCGCTGCAAAAACAAAGGCAGGTGATGAATGCTTAAAATCCTGCAAACAACAATGAAATGAGACCTGAAAGAACAAAAATGTGTTGTTAAATAAAAAAGCGGCAATAAAAATGGATCGTGACATTTGCCGAGCCGCTACTTGTGGCGGCTTTTTCAGATTTTTCGTCGGTAAGCGAAACATCAGATAATGAAGAGGCGCCGGCCGCGCTGGCCACACGCAATTAACGCTTTGCATTATGTTGCATTTGTCGGTAGGGGCAAAGGAAAGAAATGAAATGATGTTGTTGCCAAAAGCAAATTTTTGCGGTATTCACAAGACATGGAAAAGTCTTAAAAATCCAACAAATTAGTTTGAATGAGCTACTAATTTTTGTACTGAAGTCCAATAAATTTTACAATATTTCAAAAGCTTCACAGAAACACCACTCATGGGCAATCAAGGAATCGTTGGTTCCCTGCTTAGTAAAATTATGAGCCTTGCCACTGCCACCGTTGGCAATGAGAGCTCAAACTTTAAAGCTTTGCATCACTCAACTCACAAACGCTGATTGGGCCTTAACGTTTGCGCTTTGAAAATGCAAACAAGAAATAATAAATAAATTTCAGCCAAAAACAACAAGCAATACCAGCAACACACCAATAACAGCGGGCAAATTTCACAGTAAAAAAGGTTTGCACCGCCACTTCAGTTCTCGAGAAATGAGCTATCGCGCTTTATACTCGCCAAAATAAGATATAATCCTGTGCCGCATTTGTGGTTGTTGTGCTTGTTTTGTTTATTTGCTTGTTGGGCTGGTTGCATCGGTTTTGTAATTCTGTAGAATTTCTACAGTGATCGTTGCAGCCAGCAGAGATTTGCAGATGTTATCCGCAGCACTGCAGATGCAAGCAGCGCACATATTGGCGGTATTCACAATGAGCGAATAAATTAAAAACATATTCATTGGTGGCAGATTTTTCTTATTTTACTCTTCTGAAACTTTGGTAAAGCAGATTTTAAAAATACACTTAAAGTGTTCTTTTGTGAGACGCAGAGTTGCATAGACCTTATTAAAAGGGTTGCTACTACCTTAATTCGTACTGAAATATTCTGCATTCTACAACCAGAGCAGCGTGAATACCTCAATTATTTCATTATAAGCTTAGCAGCAAACGATCTGCAGACAGCTACGTTTTCAACAAAAGCGGAATGCTTTATTTGTGAATGTCTTTTTTATTATATTTTATTGTACGTGTTAAATATTGAAACAGCAAAACGTTGTATGGCCAAGGAAGTAAGAAAGTGTTAACATGAGAACATTTAATGCAAAAGCTACCAGAAAATATTACCAACACAATAATCATAATTTAGTCATTGAGAAATGAAGCGTCGAGACGCAGAACATGGATACAAAATGCATAAAACAACAACAACAAAATATTTACATATACAGTCGTGTCTGGGTATAGTGAACCCCCTATATAGTGAACACCTCGATATAGTGAACACCCAAATTTTGACATCGAGCCTCTAAAAATAGAAACAAATTTTTAAGCAAAAAACAAAAAGTGTAGTTTGAGCAAATAAAACAAAAATGTTAACCTTGATATAGTGAAAAACCTCAGTACAGTGAACAGGCCTTGCAATAAGTAGTTCACTATATCCAGACACCACTGTATATACATATTTATATAGCCATTGATTTTGAAGTTTCAATAACGTTTAAAGTGCGAAGCTTAAAAGGAAGTAAGAGAAAGTAAATTAAAGTTTATTTTTAAATTTAAAATTTTTTATTTTATTTTATTTTATTTCATTTTATTTTATTTTATTTTATTTTATTTTATTTTATTTTATTTTATTTTATTTTATTTTATTTTATTTACATTTTATTGAACCAAAGTAACAAAATTTTCAAAAATTTTTTGCTTAATGATTGTTCTCGCTGAATGTTTGGTTTAATTAGAAGATTAAAATAAGAGCTCAAAAAAACTGTAATTTGATGTCTGGAGAGGGCTTCAAGTTGCGCTTTAGTGGCTGGAAAAAAGCAAAAAGTGATCAAGAATGGAAAGGAAGAAGCGGAAAGTGGTCAGAGTTTCCTTACCGTTCAATCGGCAATGGTTAACTTATTCTCATAGAATAGAAAGTAGAAAGTTTTGAAGAAATTCCTTTGCAAATCTTTGCAAATGACTCAAACAATTTACTTCCAAATCTCAACTCTTCAAAAGGTATTCATCCATAAATTGTCCAAAAAAATTAATCTCAAAATTTTTTACCATTTAGCGTACAATCGATTGTCCTGCCGACCGTTGGTAGCGTCACTCGACTGGCATTCGCTGAGCTCCCTTTGCATTGGCCCTAACGCCTACGACACTGACCCAAACGACCAACAATAACAAACACCTTCGCCCATATTATTAACCGCTGTGCCGGTGTCACCGGGTGTGCGCGCCGTACAGGCAAATTGATCGTGCCGCTCGCGATTTCGGCTGTGTGCCAGTGCGGCGGGCGATATGAGTGCAATCAGCTATCGGCACCAGCGGTGTTGAAGTTATTGTTAAGTGTTGTGACCTCTAACCGGCGCGGCAGGCCACATGCTGCGCTGTGGCGGCCAACATGCTCAACGATTGCGGGCGCTTTTGTTTTTACAGAATGCAATGGTTGCTTTGTTGTTGTTTCATTCGTTGCTGCCCGTTGACGTCACAACAAGCAACAGATGACGATTTGGCACGGATGCAGATTGAAGCGAAAAAGGTTTTGTTGCACATACAGATTTGGTATGTTTGTTGTAGCATTTGAAGTCAGCTTCATGACTGAAATATTAACAATGAAATAATTTGTTCTTTTAAGCAGATCAAAGTCAATTTTTCGTTTACTCAAACATTCTTCTTTATTTAAGAAACTCATCTCATTGGCCCATGCAATGTTGCATAGTTGCAAGGATCAGTTGGGCGACCTGTAGCGCAGCAGGTGAACCAATACAGCTACCAAATTAAGTAATTAAGGTGACATGTTTGCCAACAACCCACTCACTGCAATCGCAGCAACAAACAGCTGAAAATGCAGCACAACCAAATCGAAATCAACAACAACAACAACAACAACAACGGCAGCAAATTGTTCAATTTTGGGTGGTATTTCGAATGAAATTTCCTGGGAATGACACCTACGCGCACTGTCGGCCATCATCAGCGCCAACAGCAACTCACAACAACACGAACAACAACGGCAGACCTACCACACTACACTGCAGCACAGCAACAACACTGTCTGCTGCCGATCAATTCAACAACATTGCAATTTTAATCAGTGGAATAATTTAAATATTCCGATTAAAGCGCAAACGCGACGACTGCATCCCGAACCGCAACGCAGCGCAGCAGTCAAAGGTGGTGGCAGACAGACAGACTGCCAACGATTGCAATTCAGACACACCGGCCTACACGCAGAGGCAGCCACTTCTGTTGTTTTGGTTGTTGCTGCTGCTGCTTTGTTAATTCATTCATGAAAGCGATGAAGTCAACACCTCAGCGTTGGCAGCCCGCTCGAGTGCGCCTGATTTGCTGGTGGCCGCCTTCAACTCACACACACACACAGCAGTGGCGATTCGATGCAAATCAGTTTTGCATTGCGCTCGCGCTTATCGCCAACAGTTGCTACGCCACGCTGCATGCAACACCGATTGTTTCTGTTCGCCGCTCGCTAATGAATCATTTTTATTGTGCGCAGCCGCGGCGCCGCTGGTAGCCGCCGATTGTTGTTCGTTTGTTGTCACGCTGACTGGCCCAAGTGTGGCCAGATTGTGGCAAAAACATTTGGCTGCTGACTGGCTGCTGTAGTTTTGCGAATTAATTATGCACACCGTTCGCATATGTGGTCGATTTTTACGCTCCTGCTGCGGGTCCTGATCTTTGGACTGCTGTGTTAATTGTTGGCCTTGCCGTGCTGTCTTCGAATGCCAATCAGTTGGCTCGGGAATGGCTTTATTTAGCAGGAATTTACTGCCGATTGCTGGTATCGGCAAGTTGCATTTATTTTATTTGAACGTTGCCTTGTGTCTGCTGGTGCTGGGTGTCCTGGTTGTACGTGCGCGGCGCCCACCGCAACGCCTCGACGCGTTGGTGTCAATGTTCTTAATTCTTTTGCTTAATTGGGCCACCCAATGTATGGTTTTTTCTTTAATATCATAATTTATTCCTTTATACGTTAAATGTGGCATAAGAGGTTGTGGCGCTTTTGCTGCAACCAGGCTTAATTAAATATTTTTTTATAGAGAAGGAACCAAGAGTTGTCTGTAGGAGTCAGAAATTGTGTCCTTTGTTTGATTGAGGGAGACAAAGCATAACCAGTAATCTCCAAAGCCCAAAGTGTGTGGACTGTGCTTTTCATTTGCTATGAAAAGCTTTCACAAAAACTATCACTTTTGAAAATTGAATCTGCTCCGACAGTCATGCGACCAGCATCAAAATTTTACCGCTATTTGCATTGAGACCCTCTAAGCGCCTCCAAGAAGAGACTCTGGTCTCTTTAATGACCATCATCGAAACTTTGTTGGTTGTGTAAAAGGAAGAGGTGCTGCGTGTTTTAGTTACGAATACTTTTTCTTAGTTCAAAGCAGGTTCTGTCTCTGGATTCCCATCCTTAGGCGACTGTTTTCAAAGCAGGTGGTGAGAATCTCTCTCTTCTCAACGACCTCAATCGTCTGTCAATGTGCCATGAAAGCCTCTGTGTTTTGTCTTTGATGATATATATTTTTTGAGAAAAGTTTCTGGTGTCGAATGCCACAACGTGCTTAACAAAGTTAGCTTTTAGTATTATCCCTTTTAACTACTCAACTCCTGCTGACATTTGCCTGAATCCTTTCTCGTTTACATGCCATCCTTTGAGGTTTGGCTTAGCATTTTTTAAGCCGTTTATATTGCTTGCACTCTTTTACTCATCTTCTATTAGTTGCATGTGTTATTAATGATAAATTTGTATGCTCTACTTTGTAAGCTTTTGTATTGCTTTGGTATCTTTGACATACAAACTCTCAACTTTGTGTTCTAAGTAGATCCTTTGAGGTGCACACACATTACTTACAAAGCACTAATGTCTGTTTATATAATTCATTATATTTTCGCTTTGGCTTTGTGTGCTAAATGCAAAGTTAACATATGCCATGTCATGTTTGTTGGTGGAACTTTGCAGCATTTTTTTTTGCATGTATGAATAAATGTCTATGTGATGTATAGTTTCCTAAACTGGGGTTTTCCGTAATTCGATATCGAGCAAATACGTGTATCGAGCTATCGTTTTTGCTTTCCGTAACATAAAATGTCATCGTGTTGTATCGAACGTTCAATACAAACAGCTCGATACCAACTTTGCTCTCGTTTTGCTCGTTTGTTCGTTTGCGCCGTTGTCAACCATAACAAAATGTAAGTATGAAATTTGCAATTTTTTGGAAAATAATAAATGTTTTTAATGGAGTACGTTTTTTAGGAGTCAACAAACGAACGTAGGACAAATTAAGATGTTAATCGAATTCATGGAGCCACATGCCGAACTTGCAAAAAATAGTTTGCAGAACTCCAACAACGGCCGCGACAAAAAAAAAGTTATGGTTGAGATTGACAGAGTTGTTGAACAGCAATGGGCCAATGAAGACAACGAAGGGGTGGCAGAAAGTAGGTAAAAACACTTTCTTTGAAACGTACCAAACTTTTCCTGTAACTCGTAATATTTTGGTATATTTTTTAGGTATGGACTGACTACAAATATAACGCCAAACCCGAATGAAGAGCCTGACGAAAACGGGTGGTGGACCATATGACGCCGTACAGTTAAGCAATTTGGAAGAGCGGGTAACAGCTGCAGCAAAAAATGCCCAAATAAAATTCCATGGGATCCGCTTATATCTTAATCTTCGTCTATTGATTGGAGTTTCACGACGAAACTCCTCCAAAAACAATAAATACCGCCAATTGTACATTTTTACTCCCTACAATTTTTAAATTCGTTTATTTTTACGTGTCAAATTTTCTTCGTTTTGTTTACTTCCCGCTGTTTCTGACAGCTCCAAAGTACTTTCCACACACTTCCCAAAAAATGAAAACGAGAGTTCTCATATCGAGTTACGGAAACCGAAACTGTCTCGTTAAGCGTTCGATATCGAATCGATGTGTCGAGCCAACGATGATCGAGTATCGAATTACGGAAAGCCACCCCAGATAAGCGAAAATAAATAAAATTTTCTATACTCAACGAGTAGAGTGTTTTTCTATAAGAGCAACCACATCGTTGTGGCTGTAATATTTACGAAAACATTAAATTTTGTATGCATAACGAAAATTTGAATATTTTTTCATTTATTTCAGCCAAAATTAAGAAATAAATGAATCTAAATTGAAAGAAAACTTCAAATCAAAAAGGTTCTCTAATTTTTCCTGCTTCTTCTTCCTCTACTATGTCAAGATATACTATTAAAAAAACGTGTATACTTCTCTTCGTTAAACTTTAATACTCAGTTTATTAATTTCGTATTTTTCCTAAAACTTTAAACTATTCTAAAGACGAACAAACAAATGTATTCCTGGAACCATAGAGGGTTCAGACGTCCACAAAGTAGCATACTGCCATATGGCAAAAAAATAGCGAAAGGGTTAACAGCTGGAAACCGAGCATTAAAATGAACGGAGGAAAGGCTTGAAAGCAAAAATACATTGTATGCCTCTAGGAGCAATTTTTTCTACGCATTTTGGTTTTAAACTTTGTGCTCAGCAGTGACAAATTTATAAATAAATGAATTAATTTATCATAAATAAATAAATTAAATAAATAAATGTATCACTAGTGCTCAATGCGACGTTTCTTACATACTCCCACTCCAACGTCGCCAAAATTTTTGGGCTCCGCTTTTTCTCATCAACTTTCAGAAAAATACCACATCGGACATAATCAAATTTCATTATTAACTATTTCCTTTCATCACTAAAACACATCTAACTTACATACATACAATAACTATACTCAAATTCATATATCGAGTACGCGTTTACAGACAAACACTGCAAGCGCCAACTCGAACAGGTCGCTCGTTCTGTGCGCGCTCGAACATTGCCGGCACCTGCAACTACCACAGCAGCTTTGCGACGACAAGCGGATTGTGTTGCATAGTTGTTTATGGCAGAAGCAGCACCTACTTGTTGTCATCAATTAGGTAACAAGCACACGCGACCCATAAATACCGGATCTGTTGCTGGTACACAAATATCGCAGCCAGCGAGCGCCGTTGAAGCCACTTTATCAGATTTATGGAAGTCAAGTCAATGAAACGAAATACGAACTGTTTAATTGCATTGCAGCGCGAAATTGCACGAACCTACAACAGTCGATCGCGTATGTTGTATTTTGATAAACGCAGACGCAGGGATTGTTTCGATGAAGCTGGACAAGCTTGAAGCAGATACAGCATCAAGGAGGCGTTTCATGCCCACATCTACGGAAAAGGTTATTTAATTGTTAACTATAACATCAGCAATAAGGATTATCTGACGGAAAGGAATGAATTGGAAATGCTAATGAAGTTTTATTATTATTGCATTATTGGAAAACTACCTGTGGAGATCATTGAGTGGTTTAGGTGTAAGGTCCCAGACGGTTCAAGAGTCCAGTGATAAAGAAAACTGCTTCTCTGAATGTTCATAGTTTAATGTTGAAATTTCAGGATCACACCGGCTTTTACAATCGATCAAAATGAATTAAACTTAACCCTTTCAGTCACAATGTCCAACATATTGGACTACAGCCCATACAATTCATACAGAACGGGTTTATTTTCATGTCGGAAAGGGCTAAGGAAAGAATTTTACTATATCACTGGCAAAGACTGACTACAGCTTGTTGATACGAAGAGCAAGTTGAGACGCCAAAATCATTATGGAAAATAAGAGATGACATATCAAGTTTTTACTGTCATGTAGGCTAAACTTCCTTCTTTTGTAAACAACTGGGGATATTTTTTTTCATCATGCTTCTTCCCAAAAGGCTTCTAAAACAATGTCAATGGTTTTACTAATGATTTCAAATCTATTGTAATGCTTAATCGTAGTTTTTACGCCTTTCAGCATGATTTCAATTCAGTCCATAAAATCCCGGAACAAACCTAATGCCACCTTTAAAAGCCTTGTAGCTTTTTTCACCTTCAAAACTGACTAAAATTCCATGCGTTATTATGCAAAGAACTTGGGGACCTGAAACAATAGAGAACGTAAAACCTTATATGACCAATGGTTATGGACTCTGGTTAACCATTAAAAAAATATTATAAATATGGAGATAGATTGATGCCCAACCCCATTCATGAACTATGACTTTGGTAATGATTTTTGTAATAAATATTTTCTCTGTCGTTTTATTTGTAGTGCGCGATGCTGTTCTTCACAACCGGCCAAGATTTCAGCTTCGGCCATCATAATTTATGTCCCACAGCGCATGTCGCCACAGGTACATAGCACACTTTGTGGCAACTTGTGACGCTGTAAACAAATGAAGTACTAAAATAAATGGCCAATTTGCTGATTATGAAGAACATGCAATGAATTTTGCATTCGGTTTTACTTATGAATTTGTTTTAGTTTTTTTTTCATTTTTTTTAAGGGAATATGTCATCGATGTTAATGCATTTGCAGTTAATGAGAGAAGACAAGATCTGATTGTGGCAACGGACCATAAAAACTGACTGCGATTCTTGGGTCGTTTGGGAACTAATTAAAAAAACAACATTACGAAAAGTGTTAGTTGGATATAGAGGAAGATATATATAACAATATGAGTAAAATTATTTTTCCAATTATGATTCTGTGTGTCAAATTATGATTCTGTGTGACGCAGAGGGTCCTTGGTTCGAATGGCAACTAAGTCAATTCGTATTCAATTTGTTTTCTAATTAGTTTCAAATCATTTTTTTTGCAATTATGATGCTGTGTGTTAAATTTTGATTCGAATGGCGTCAATTCAATTTTAATTTGGTTTCTAGTCAAATTTTTTTTCCAATTATGATTCGGTATCAGATTATGATTCTATGTCACTCAAAGGGTCCCTGGTTCGAATGGCGCCTAAGTCAATTCAATTTCAATTCGTTTTATAGTAAAATTACTTAGTTTCAAATCATTTTTTTGCAATTATGATTCTGTGTGTTAAATTTTGATTCGAATGGCAACAAAGTCAATTCAATTTCAATTTGGTTTCTAATTGGTTTCCAATTTTTTTTTGCAATTATGATTCTGTGTGTCAGATTATGATTCTGTGTGACTCAGAGGGTCCTTGGTTCGAATGGCAACTAAGTCAATTCGTATTCAATTTGTTTTCTAATTAGTTTCAAATCATTTTTTTTGCAATTATGATGCTGTGTGTTAAATTTTGATTCGAATGGCGTCAATTCAATTTTAATTTGGTTTCTAGTCAAATTTTTTTTCCAATTATGATTCGGTATCAGATTATGATTCTATGTCACTCAAAGGGTCCCTGGTTCGAATGGCGCCTAAGTCAATTCAATTTCAATTCGTTTTATAGTAAAATTTTTTTTGCAGTGTGATTCAGTGTCAAATTATGATTCTGTGTCATTCAGAGGATCCCTGCTTCAAATGACGACTTAGTCAATTCATTTTCAATTTGTTTTATAATTGGTTTCAAATTTTTTTTGCAATTATGATTCTGAACTCAGAGAGTCCCTGGTTCGAATGGCAACTAAGTCAATTCATTTTCAATTTGTTTTCTAATTGGTTTTCAAACTTTTTTTTTGCAATTATGATTCTGTGTGTGTATCATAACTCGGAGGGTCCATGGTTCGAATGGCGCCTCAGTCAATCGATTTTCAATTTGTTCTCTGAATGGTTTCTTGAGGATGGGAAAAGCTATTGAGCACGCTTGGCTATCTAACAATGACCACGTCCATCTCCGGGCACTGCCAATGCCATGGAAAAGTGACTCAAATGCAGCGTGTAGGGAAAACCTTTCAAAAATCAGATGAAAAATTGCAATTCGCTGCGCTCGACCTAAATTGGCGCAACCGAAAACGACAAATCAAATGCACTGCAATAGTCGCCTCCGCTGCTGACAATCTCAGTTCGCATGCAGTCCGCATCGGTCGTACTATGGCAGCACTGGCAATTTGCATATTCTGGATTTTACACGCATTCACCGCTGCCAAAATAACCCATGTCAGCAACTACGGGAATGGTAACTGTCCAACTCTTCACTTTTGCAAGCGCTAATGACTGTCTCGCAGCGCTGTCCAGCACACTGGACGCTGTGGCCACATTTCCAGTGCCGTTTCACGTGTCCGTGTAGGAGCGGGAAGGCGACACGTACAAGCACCTCTGCGGCGGCACAATCATACACGAGCAGATCATAGTGACCACGGCCCACTGCTTCTACAAGCAGAAGAATCCGAAACTCATCAGTGTGGTGGTGGCCTCCAATCAACTGTCGCTGGACACGGCTTCACGCTATCGAGTGGTTAAAATTCTGGAACACGAACATTTTGATCTGGATGCGTTGTCTGGGCGCGACATTGCCTTGTTGAAACTTGATCGGAAGCTGCACTTGGATGGCAAGCGTGTGGATAAAATTAACTTCAATCTGACGCAGAACATCGAACATGCTGTGGACGGCTATTTGGTTGGTTGGGGCGAGGATGCCATCGATGGCCAGGATTTGGAGTTGGTTAGCTTTGAGACGCTGAACTCGACAACGTGCCGCACGGAGTACGATTTCATATATGTCTCGGCGACAGACGTTTGCGCCATCAGTCATTGGGGACGTGGTGCATGCACGGTATGAGGTTTATGTGCTTTGGGGTTTTGATGTGTGGGCTACTGATTGAATGCTATGCAATTGCAGGGCGATTCCGGAGGCGCACTGGTGGATACAGAGTTCAAACAGCTCTACGGAATGTTGTCCTATGGCAGGGAGGCTTGTCAGCAGGGCAAAGTGTACGTCTTCACGAGTATGTTTCGTTTGGTTGACTGGATTGCTAAGAATATGAACAAGTTGCTGAAGTCTAACTAAATGTTAGAGAGTTGTTCGTTTAAATGAAATACATATATCTACGAATTTAGATTACTTGATACATTGTATTATGTACGTAAGTTTGTAATGTGATTTTGCATACGCACATAAAAATGTATAAATATATCTAGTTAAGTACTTGATCAAGTATGCCCAAATTTCAAATACTTAATGTTTGGCATTAAAGTCTGTAGATGTTGTCAGTGACGGTTTTAAAGGGTTCAAAGCCCCGAATATATGTTTCTAACAAACATTTTGGGTACCGAATTATGTGTATGGGACCCATTTTTTCTCAACTATTGTCTTTGCTTAGAACCTTAGTTTAAAAACCTCTTAACAGGTTTTGAAATACAAATTTGCTGATCTATGTTTACAGCCCAAAGTTAATGTTTAAAGCCTAACTTTTTCTTCTTCTTATTCTTATAGTTAAACTTTCTTCGAATCATCATAAAAAATGAGAGTAGTGTGACTAAACAGTTGCATGCAAATTTTTAATGGAAACCCTGTCGTCATCATTTGAAAACAATTGAAATTTAGCACACAATTATTAAGTAACTAACAAATTTTGCACTGTAAAAGTTCAATTAACTAATATCCAGTACTAAATAATTAAGTAACAAATCATTTGTAAATGTAAAATTATCATTTGAGAAGTTATAGCATCTCAACGTCAAATCATTTGGTTCGTTCCTGCTAAAAACATTTGAGCGGAGCGTGAAAACAACTAAATTCTTCCAATTTTTTTTTTCAAATTCGCATAAAGAATGTGAATATAAAGAATGAGTGTAACCGCTAAAGAACTAAGCAACTAAATTATTTGATATATTTTTATTTACATTTTATTATATATTTTGTAAATTTTTTTGGACTTTACTCTTTAGATTTTGTAATGTAAATTTTTGAATGTGAACATTTTTTTGGGATAGCATTTTATAAATAAAAATAAATATTCTATACTTTATTCTTTATTTGTTTTTGAATTTCATTCTTTGGGTTTTGTACTCTGTACTCTTTGAAAGCTAACATTTTTTTGGGATAGCATTTTATTTATTTTTGAATTATTTTTATTTATATTTTATTTTTTTTATTCTTTATTTATTTAGTACTCTGTACTCTTTAAAATTGTAAAATTTTTTTAGATGCATTTGATTTGTTTTTATTTATATTTCATTTCTTTATTTTTTTTATTCTTTATCTCTCTTTGAATTAAATTTTTTTTATATTATTTTAAGTTTTATTTATTTTGATTTTGTTTTATTATATTTTTATTTTATTTTATTTTATTTTATTTTATTTTATTTTATTTTATTTTATTTTATTTTATTTATTTTTTGTGTTTTTTATTATTTTTAATTTTTTATGTATTTTTGGATTTTGCTCTTTGGATTTTGTACTCTGTACTCTTTGAATTTCAAAATTGTTTTTGGGATAGCAGGTCAATGTGATCTTAACTTGTCATGACTTGTCTCAACTGTAATCATCTTAGGCCAACCTTATCATTAAATATTAACAGTAAAATCTTGATAAGAAATTATCACATCTTATCGCATTGTGCCAAATCTTATCTGTGCCAATTTCGAATATGTTTTATAAGTAAATAGTAACTCCACGCGCCAATTCGAACAAACATGTAACAATCCCTCGATTCACAGTGAAACTTTAAAACATTAAAATGCATGGAATGCGCCCACTAATCCTCTTGATGAGCTTTAAGATAGTAAAAATACTCGACTGAGCCATAAATACCCCACATTGCACCCACGAATTGGCAGTGTTCTGAACTGAACTGAACTGAATCGTTGTGACAATGCATCGTCAATCGGGTTTAACATTTTACATTCTGCTCCTGACTTTGGCCGCAATTGTTGCCACTAGCCAAGTCGATGAAGAATCGCAAATAACTGCTCCTCCAACATCCACCACAATTGAGCCAACGGAAAACTCCAACGAGGATAACGCAAACGACTGGATCGTCGATGCATCGCAAAGTGTCTCTGTCTCGTCCTCGTCTGTGGAGCTGTCGGAGGAGCTGCAGAATCGCTCGCGCATCAATGGCGGCGAAGTGGCCAGCCAGATTGTGCCCTATCAGGTGTCGTTGCAGTCGCGTCGGCGCGGCCAGTGGCAACACTTCTGTGGCGGCGCCATAATCAGCGCCAATCATGTGCTGACCGCTGCGCACTGCCTCGACCGCATGACCGCCAACGCCATAAGCGTTGTGGGCGGCACACTGACCTGGCGCAATGGTGGCGATCGTCACAGCGTTGTGGCCATGCGTATGCATCCGCAGTTCGCAACCAGTCCGCTAATCATCAACGATATTGCCGTGATTAAGGTGACACCGCCGTTCAATGTACAGAAGCGTACAATTGGCGCCATTAATTTGGGCAGTTACGGCCGTGTGGGACATAATATTCCGGTGCAGCTGACCGGCTGGGGATTGTTGACATCGACTGGAGCGGGCGCACTGCCGGAGCAGTTGCAGTTGCTGAACTATCGCACAATTTCGAATGAGGAATGCACCAAGAAGGGATTCCGCGTGACTGGAAACGAATTGTGCGCGTTGGGCGAGAAGGGACGTGGCGCCTGCATGGTGAGTGTTGTATCCAGCCCAGTAAGATTGAGACAACTTGTTTCAGTCTTTCGCTAATTTTTTCGACTAATGAAAACGCAGACCAAGCACACTAATGCCAATTTTCTCCTGCTATCACAGGGTGACTCTGGTGGTCCGCTGGTGACACCGTACGGCACGCCACAGCTGGTGGGCATCGTCTCCTACGGCACGTCCACATGTGCCCTCGGCCGACCCGATGTTTACACAAGAGTGTCAAGCTTTTTGCCATACATTAATAAAGTAATAACCAGCGAAATACCGTAAAGTTGTAAAAATGCCTATTGTAAAAATTAAAGCTTGAAATTGTCTGAACAACGATATGACAAAAACTAAAACAAACCAAACCAAAGAATTTTCTTCAAAGCAAACAAATTCAAAGACCAAAATGTACTAAAAGTGCGGCTTTGCCAAGGCGACGCGCGCCGGCTTTGTGAAGAACGTACGTCGCCGAAGAGTGTTGAAGACACGCTTGAAGCAATCAACTTTAAAGCCTGCAATGCATAACCTACGCGGTTATGTGAATGCTATAGTTGTTGCTGTAGTTGTTGTTGCAGTTCTAGTTGATGTTTGGCCAGCGCAGAGACTAATTAAAAAATCGCGTACAAATATTCGACACAGCTGGCACTAGGCGACTATGCGACTGTGGCATTAGGCCTGACTGACCTGGGCAGTGCGCTGATACCGATTCAGCACCGCATCTAATGCGAAAAACAATTTATCGCAAATTTAGTTTGGTTTAGATTTTATGCGATGTTTTGTAGCAGAATTTTAGGCTTGACTGGCGTCAGACTTGAAGTCTAAGCGTTGTCTAATGCTTTGTTAAGCGAAGCAAATGAAGCAACGAGAAGGAAGATGAGCTGTGTTAATGTTGAAAGGATTTTTTATGGCTGTGTGATATTTTAACAAATATATATCAACTTAGCATGCAGTAATAAGCAGAAAATACAAAGGGTTGAAAAAATTCCTTTAAGAACACTTTTCTGATAAAGATTTGATACATTTCCGGTCCTTCAGTGGGATCCAACTGATTCAACGTTCTTATCCAAATCTAATTAAATATGGGACCACATGAAGTCTCTAGAAATCTATGGTAAAGTTGAAAAAATTACTTTATGAAAATTTTTCTGATAACGATTTACTACATTTCCAGTATTCTGGTGGGAATCAGTAGGAACATCCTTCAGTTTATTGGGCTCCAAATGTTTCAACTTTTTTATCAAAACCTAATTGGATAGAGGAGCACATGAATGCCATAGAAACCTACCGCAATACAGTGGCGCACACTGGATTTTATCTTGGAGGAGTTCATACACAACTTTTGAGGCTAACGTTATTTTTCACACCAAATTTTTTAAGCAAACAAATATTTGAGTGATTTGAACTCCTCTTGCGACTTGGACTTAGATCTCTTTACAAACAGAACCAGTAAGAGCTTCAATCGAATTTAAGAAGACTGTGAATAGTCCCATAGGCTGGATCCTCTAGTTTGTCGAAGCAGAAATTAACTGGATGAATCGTCCTTCTACCGAAGATTGCAGAACAAGTACATAGAAGATGAACAGTATTTATCTCCTCTTCTTTGTGCATGCAAGTTCTGAAGAAGTCTTTGGAAAATAGGCTTAACATACTTGCGTGTTTATCGACCAAACAGAGACCCAATAGAACATCAATCATGGTTCCTAGCTGGTTTCTTTTCAGTGAAAGAAGTTCTTTGGAACAGTGGATCTTTAGAGTCAGGCATATTTTCCGATCATCTGGAGTTAGCTTCTTTTACGGAGCTTGTAATACAGAGCTCACACATTAGAAGAGAAATTTCGAAAGTACCCACTTCTTTTGTCAAATTGGTGCCTCGTCAAGCAATCTTGTCTGTCCTACAGTTAACTGAGTAAAGTAACCTCTACCCTGCAAACCAATTTAGATGAGTATTCAATGTGAAGCAGTATCGATGAGAAGCTTTCCCTCGCTTAGAACAGTTTTTGACTCATCCACAAGTATTCATTTGCAATCTAAATGAATTCAACCGGAAATTGGCAGCAAATTTCTTCACTTCATAAAGCAAAGCGTCACCAACCTCCACGAACCGAAGCATTATGCAACTGTTTGCTATTTCCTCTTTCTTTATCTCACAAATTTCAAAACCAAGTATGAACAATTTCGAAAATTGTTTATGTCGCTGTCACCAAGCGCTGTTTACTCACTGCCGCCGAACGGCGAGAAACTTGCGCTGCGTGCACATAAATTCATTTAAATCAATCAATTCAATTTGTTTGTCAATAAAACTTAAATGAGTATTTCATTTAAACAAATTAAAATCGACCCAGTTGAATGTCGCAATCTGTGGCACATCAGCGCCGAGTACGAGTACCTCAACGCATGCTGCAACAAGCTGCACACACACGAACGACAACAACTTTAATTGTTGCTGATGAATAAAAGTTGCTATCGTCGGTGCGTGGTGTGCAACTACGCCACTCGATATTTCAATATTAAATCACTCACACATACATACAAATGTATATAGAATGTAAGTAGTTGGATGACTCAGACTGCGTCTAGCGTTGCCTTCTTTGTTATTGTTTTGAAAATCAGTTTGCCGAGCAGCAATAAGTGAGTGTCGCTTGAAAATTTAGGCGCAGCAGACATTTCATTGCCAATTAAAATCAAATAAATTTACTCGTTGCCATTCGCTGTCAGTTCATTCACTGCGGCCCAGCAATCCGGCAAAGTCCACCAGAAACGCCACTTTGCGCAGTGGCCAAGTGGCAGTAATGATTTGGCGTATGTGCGGCGCAAGGACACTGGCGTTTCGCTACGTACAGCTGCTCCAACCTCTGCAGGTGTTCAAATTGGCCAAGAAATTCATAATGGTGGCGGCTTATTTTGAATAATGGTAACATCTGGCAATGTCGAGCATTCCCACATCAAACTGATGATCCATGGAAAATGCACAAAATCAAAGCCTAAACGAAAATGCATTGGTCAAGTTGCAGCAGCTGCGTCCATATCTGCGTTCATATGAAACATATGAAAGTCTGCATACGTATATCGATTTGCAATTACAACGAAAAACACATTCAGTTCAACTAACCAATAATAACAATCAGAAAAGAAATGCATTGCAAAAAATAATAAAATATTGAAAAAAAACGTACAACAAAAAATCATATATTGCTGCGCACATAGGTTATTTTGTAAAAGTTCATGGTTGAGGTACGTGTTGCGCTTTTTGGACACACGTTGTTGCCGTGCAGCGGTCGTTAAAATCAGCCAACACACAAAAATAACAAAATAATCACAAGACAAAAATTGCCGCTCGGTGCAGCGGTAGCATGCAGCACGTTCGCCGCTACACTTGTAGTGGTGCGCGCATGCGCGAATTTTACTATTGACATTTGTTGTGTGTGCGCGTGCGCACGCGCACCGGCCCATTGCTGCCGACCGGGCGCTGGCTGGCTGGCGCATGCGCGCACACCGGTGACACTTTGACCTCGTGCGCCATTGGAAAAAATTGCTGGCGTTTTTCGTTTTTCAATTTGTTTGCCGACTTGGTGCCGGTTGCTGCTTAGTTGGTTGGTTGGTTGGTCGGTTGGTCGGTTGGCGTTTTTGTTGTTGCATGCAACGGTTGCTAATTACATGCGCCAACCAATAATTCTGTGTGTGTAGAGTTAAAAATTTAATAAACGCGCGCACCACACAGCCGATATGTGATGGGACTGTCGAGCACGTGTGTACGCAGTTCGGGCGAGTGCAAGTCAGTTGGGTTAGGTTTGAGTGGCGCAGATAGTCCAGCCACAAGGCACAGTTACATAGGTCAGTAGTGAACGATGTGGGTAAAACGGGCGGGCGGAGAACGATGGGAAACAGTACTTCAAACAACAGCTGCAGTGAGCTGGAGAGGCGTCGAATTTTTTGATGATGACTGAAGCAACTAAGACAGCAAATGGTGATTGGTCGATGGGCCTCTAGATTGTTGAAGAAGTATATTGAAGGGTTTTTGAACAGCAATTTTTGGCTGTGTGGGTAAAAAAAAAAAAGATTTAAGAGTTAGTGATTCAAGGGGTCTTCGAGGCTCAAGATAAGAGAAAATAGGATTCTATAAGTATACTCTAGACTCAAAAGAGAGGAAACGGTATGAGAGGTAAGAAAATACCAGACAGTGATTGGGTTATGGGCTTCCAAATTGTTGGAAAAGCACATAAAAGAGTTTTGGAAATGTACTTCTTTGTCTTTATGGGTAAATAGATGAATAGCTCTAAGGGTTTTTAAGTATCTAAAGGCTTAGGATGGTAGAAAACAGTATCTGAGGTTTGGAAATACCAAATAATGATTGGCCGATGGTGTTTCAAATCGTTGAGGAAACACAATAACGTGTTTTTGGAATTGACTTCGCTGGTTTTATGGGTAAATACATACAAAACATTTGAGGGTTTGTAGTTCGAAGGTTCTTTAAGTATACTCGAGACTCAAGAAGACGGAAAAACATTACGAGAGGTTAGAAGATGCCACATCATGATGGGCTTCTAGACTATTAAAGAAGTACATTGAAGGGTTGTAGGGTCTTTTAAGTATACTCAAGGCTCAGAAAGAGAAAATGCCAGACAGTGATTGGTTTATGGGCTTCGAAATTGTTGAAGGCTTGCACTTTCAAGAGTTTTGGAAATATACTTTTTTGGCTTTATGCGTTGATATATGAATAGCTCCAAGGGTTTTTCAAGTATTCGAGTATACTTAGGATGGTGAAAAGCACTACAGTTTAGGAGATGCCAGATAGTGGTTCATCGATGGGCGTCTAGACTATTCAAGATGTACATTGAAAGATTTTAGGGTTCTTTGCGTATGCTCGAGGCTTTGCAATACCGAGAGACACAATCTCACTACAGTTCAGTTTTGTCAAAAGATTTAAAACTGAACTTAGCAACAAAAGGAACTGGGTAGGTATATCGGAAACGTATCTGATAGACCAGTATATGATATCCTGGTACAAGGATGGCTCCTTAACGGAGGAGGGTACCGGGATAGGCGTTTACGGGCCGAGGATAAGATACTCGGAACCTACGGGAAAACACACCTTTATCTTCCAGGCGGAAATATACGCCATTGAAAAGTGTGCTTATTTCAATCTGGCGAGGAGATACCGGAACCGAAAGATTGCTATCCTCTCCGACAGCCAAGCGACAATCAAGGCTCTTAGATCCCGCCAGGTGTCCTCGAAACTGGTTTTGGAGTGCCTTGAGAAGCTTAACGAACTTGGCGGTTACAACCAGATCTGGGTACTTTGGGTTCCGGGCCACGCTGGAATTGAAGGAAACGAACGGGCCGACGAACTGGCAAGGAGGGGAGCTTCCACACCTTTTGTTGGCCCTGAATTTTTTTGTGGTTTGGGAAAAGGAGCTTCTTCTATCCTAACGAGAAAGGACGAGATAACCAGAAGGACTCAATACTGGGCAAATCTACCAGGTCTAGAGCATTCCAAGATGGTTATCGGGTCCTACAATAGGAAATGATTCCAGGATTGCATGACCCTATCAAAGAATAATCTAAGGATTATCACGGGAATGCTAACAGGGCACTGCAGATTGAATTATCATCTGGTATTGCAGGTTCTACTTGCATGAAAACAAGACTGCATTACATATACTAGGAGAGTGCCCTGTACTCATGCATAAAAGAAAGAAACACCTGGGGGACCATCTTATACCAGGTACGGACTGGGTAGCCAGAGATGTAGGAAGCATATTAAAATTCCTCCTGGATACCGGACTCACTGACAGTCTGTTAATGTCCAAGAAGGGGGCACAATAGATCTACAGGTCGCAGTGCATCATCCCCACCAATAATAATAATAATACTCAAGGCTGCAAGATACCAGACAAGCCCAGGTTCATGGAATTCAAAACTATTGAATAACTATTGAATTTTGAAAATAGATTTCTCTCGCTTTATGAGCAAATAGATAAATAGATTTGAAGGTTTGTGATTCGGGGGTTCTTCCAGGCTTAAGATGAGGGACTGTCCCGTACTAAGGTTAGGAGATGGCTTGAGGCAGTGGGATTCGAGGGTTTTTTAAGTATACTCGGGGGTCAGAGAGAGGAAAACACAGTGGCGCACACAGGGGGTTTTGGGGTTCCAACCCTCAAACACAACAATGTCTGGTACAGAATATGGTTCCGAATGGTGTTCGGCTCAAAAGTTGTACAGAAACCCACTTAAAGTGAAATGCTGTGCGCATTTAAGGACTTTGAACTACTAGACTTTGAAGGACTAGATTTGTATGGCGCCAATGAAAATCTCTTGAGCTCGTTTTAAATTCTAGAATATTGCAGAGGGCTAGAAACTGAGATCATAGAGGTCCGACAAATGCTCTTCCCTGTGTTTCAGTCAGGCTGCGCAAGTTAGTTCTCCAATGATGCAAAAGCGGTCATAGGTATGTCGACGTCATTGACTAAGTTCCGCAATAAGTTTGACTAGCAAGCAAAGTTTCTCTAATATAAATAATTCGGGGAGAAATTCTGTTTACCTTTTCTTTGTGTTTAGCAGAAAACGGCTTTTCAAATTAGACCATTGCACCCATAAGAAATATTTTGTTTGGATGCAAATCATACCAAATTTATTTGCGATATCTCATTCATTCAAAAGGTTAATTGATGAACAAAAAGACTGTCATAAGACCAGACAGATGGATGGCAATACTCATCACAAAGATATAAACTTTCTTTAGTTATTTTCACTCTTCTCAGCCCCATCTCACCTCAATACAGAGTGTTACATGCAAAGAAGCACAACCTTTCTGTTTTATTTTAATCCTTCACCCGCTACCAAACATAGCTTCAACATCAAGAAAGCCTCTTAAACAATTAGTTGACCCTTTCTTTTTTTTCTTCTTCGACAGTAGGTCACCAAAAAATATGCCTGCGGCCGCCGTCAGCTATTGTCGCAACTGCAATTTACAAGTTTCACTGCGCCGGCGCTAAAGTCCATTCAAACGTCCCCGTGCAAAATGCTGCCAACCCAGCAACACTTCATTGACAGTGCCGCGGCGTATAAAAAATTAACCGCGCACGCATGTGGCCTAAAAGCCTCTTCCAGCGGCCGCAACGTCACCTCGCTGCCCAAAGGCGGCTGCCAAAAGGCTCGACCGCATTTTTATCGCGTCTACGCGAAACGTTAAAATGATAAATTGCCTGACGTTGCCAGTTCGATGTTGTCAATTTTTTCCTATTTCGTGCGACTGCTGTGGCTTCTGTCGCCGTCACTGTTGTTGTTGTTGTTACTGGACATCGCTAGCTGTCGAATGAGTGTTGTGTCAATGCTGCGCTTTTGGTTTGGTTGCGTTGAGTACGCGCTTGTCGCCGCCAGCAGACCATCGCGTCGCTGTAAACGCGGTGGTCGGCCAGCGTTGGTCCGTCGGTCTAGCTGCCGTGTCGCTGTGCGCCGCGTCGAAAGCATTCGATGCACAATTTGTTTTATAAGGTGCTGGAAGCGCCACTTTGGTGGCGTTTGCCCGACGCCGGCAATTTCCTTGTGTTGCGACCTGTTGTTGTCGTTCTATCGCCGCTGCACAGTTGCCGCACCGATTTTTTCCACGTTGCTCAGTGTGGAACAGACTGTATGGTTGGTGTATTCACAGGTTTTCGTGTTAATTGAAAATTGTTTGCTAATGTTGCTTATCGGTTTATCGTTGCGCCGAAGCGGCACGCAACAGCCATAGCAGCCCCAGAGGTCCAGCAGCAGCAGCAGCAGCGCGATTTTGGCGTGCGTGCGTGCGTGGTTGAGTGAGTGAGTGGTTGTGTTCCGGCCACACCTTCGCTACGTGAATTATCGACGCGCTTATGCGTGTAGCTGTTGTGTTCCTGCGACGAACAAAAAATGAATTTGACAAGTTTCAAGCTTGAAACGCACTTAAAATTATCATCGGTGACATTGTTGCTGCGCCGAGATCTCTGTACAATTACTGTTATCTGCCTGGAGGCATTTTGTTAACTATGAAGTACTACTTATGCCCAAATTGAACACCCGAGTCTTGACACCTTACAGCCACAAAATGAACACAAACACTGCTAATGCGACTGTGAAGGAGAACAAAAATAGGAAAAAATTGAGTTGGATTAGCTGGTGAAATCAATAAAGGGGGCCAACGACCTTGTGATATCTTAAGGTGAATAATTCATTGTCTGGGAAGAGCGTCATTGCTGGTATTCACGTAGTGCGAATCGATTTGGGTCACGTGACGAATGTTTTTTGTGAAAGTTGTATGGGCAAAAGGAAAGAAGAGATCCTATATCATTTTTGAATATATACGACACTGTAGGCAATCCTAGTGGAAACGCAAAGACAAAACAAAAATAAGAAAAAAATAGAACAAAAGACGGAAAAAAAGTAGAAAAGAATATGAGAAAAAATTATTAAAAAAGAAGACGCGAAATTAGGATGAAAGAAGGTAAGATGACACAGTTGGCAGTCCTAGTGGAGAAGCCAGGGAGAAAAAAAGAGACTGAAAGCAAGAGATCAAAAAGAAAGAAAAATCGTAACACAAAACACGGAAGAGAAGTAGAGAAGAGTATGAGAAAAATTATAAAAAAAGAAAAACTAGGATGAGGAAAAAAGAGCAAATGACACAAAAAGGATTGAAGAATAAGTGAAGTAAGAAAAAGAAGATAAAAAGAAGAGAATCAAAACGAGATAAAAAGAAACAGTGGCGTAGACAAGCTATCAGTTTGGAGAGAGGGGTTTACGTACAATTTTTGAGCCGAATACCATTCGAAACCATATTTTGTAGCAGCAATTTTTGTCTTTGAATACCAACCCCCGCCCCCTTACCTTACCCTGTGTGCGTCGTTGTATTAGACACTGTTGGCCAGGCGCGGATCCAGAAAAATATTTCGGGGGGGTTTTAAAAAAGTAATTCTTTAATATTTATAAAATTCCTTTTAATTTGTATGTAGTTTTATAGTCGATCCAAATATTTCGGGGGGGTTTCGACCCCCAAAACACCCCCTGGATCCGCCACTGCTGTTGGCAATCCTAGTGGAGACGCAAAGAGAACAAAAAGAAGAGAAGAAGATACCACGAAAGACGGAAAAGAAGTAGAGAGGAATATAAGAAAAAAATATTTAAAAAAAGAAGACGAGAAATTAGGATGAGGGAGCAGATGACAAAAAAAGGGTAGAAGAAGGACGCTGTAGACAGTCCTAGTGGATACGCCAGAAAGCAAGAAAGAGAATGAAAGCAAGAGAACAAAAGAAAAGAAGATGATAACACAAAAGACAGAAGAGAAGCAGAGAAGAATATGAAAAAAATTAAAAAAAAAGAAGAAGAAAATTAAGGATGAGGGAGCGGATGACAAAAATAAGGGAATAAGAATAAGTGAAGAAAGAAAAAGAAGAATGGAAACAAGAGAATCAAAAAGGAGGAAAAAGATAAGAAGAGACCCAAATAAGGAACATAATAATGAAAATAAGAGAATAAACAGGACAGAAGAAGAAAAGAAAATTAAGTGAAAAGAAAGAAGATTAGAAAAGACTAAGAGAAGACTGAGAAGAAAAGCAGATAAGATGGTAGAGAAAGTGACAAAAAGAAGCGAAGAAGAATAAGTAAAGAAAACAAAGAGAATGTAAATGAAAATTAATTTTATTTACAGTACAAACAAAAATTTCTTTTCTAAAAAATTAAGTGAATAGAAGATAAAAAAAGTAAAAAATAATTTCTACTAATAGTACAAAAACATTTTTGTTTTCTATAAAATAAAGTGATAAGTAGAAAGAAAATAAGAAAGGACAAATTCAGAAAAGCAGATAAAGCGGTAGAGAAATCGACAAAAAGAAGGGAAGAAGAATAAGTCAAGAAAACAAAAAGAATGTAAATGAAAATTAATTTTATTTACAGTACAAAAAAAATTTTCTTTTCTAAAAAATTAAGTGAATAGAAGATAAGAAAAGTAAAAAAAATAAGAAGCGAAAATATACTAAGAAGAAAAGCAAATAAGACTGTAGAAAAATTTACAAAAGAAGAGAAGTAAAATAAGTAAAGAAAAAAATAATGAAAATAAAAATTAATTTCTACAATACAAAAAACAACAATTTCCTTGAAATCCTGCCACTCTTCGTTGGCAAGTTATCAACGCAATGACAACAACAAACACAAATGTAAACCAATTAATTTTCAATTATGAAGCAAAACATTTCAATTATTTGCATACACAAATGTACAAACCAAAACCACATCCTTTGCCCCCATACCCAACACATAAAAGCACACACACACACATACACACACGCATACAAAGAAGCAACTGCACTGCAACTCCAAAACAATGGCAGCGGCAACAGCTGTGCGCGCATAAATTTTTGTATACGAGTACGAGAATATTTAAAACATTTACACGCTTGTTAAATATTACGCGGATGCGTCTGAAAACTCCGCCGCCAACGTTTGGCGGTGGCAGATCGTAAGTGGCCGTTGCCACATGGATGTGTGGCAACAGCAAACACTGCCATCACATGTGATACAATATTAGCATCTTACTGTTTTCGTTGTTGTTGTTGTAAACATGTAATGAATTTAAATTTCACATGCACATTTAACTTTCATTATGCTCGCTGGCGTATGTCAACTTTCATAAGCAACAATAAAATGCCTTAACGGTTAAAATATTTCAACTCCTTCACCGCAACCGACACTCGCCGTTGTATTCGATTGGGGTTTCCTGTACATGTTCGAGTGTGTGTGTGTGTGTGCAAGCAATGTGTCTTAACTTTATTTGCATACATGCCACGTTGACTCCTTTGTGTGCGTCCCCACTTGTCTGCACCGTCGCGCATTTACGCATCTGCCGCTACTGTCGCTTTGGCACGTCAAGTGCGAAGGCGCAATAAAACTGGCGAACACTATCAGCCAAGCCACATTTCCATTAGCGTTTTGCCACTTAGCTCATCTCCATACATGCTCACATGTGTGTGTCTATTAAGTGTATGTGTGTGTGTGTTTGAGTTTGAGACTTTTATTGCTCATATTCTTAACTTCCGGCTTTTATCCTTTCTGTGCGCGATGGCACAGCGCACTCAGCGTGTCAGCCAACTCGCGCCTTTATGCGCAGCCCTTCACTCCACTTCACTTTACTTCACTGCTCCATCCCACCCCACCCCGCCCCACCCCGCCCACTCTGTTCGTCGTTAGGCCATCAGCATATTTTACCGCAATTGCTTCCTGTACTGACAGCATGCGGTTGGTTTTGTTGTTGTTACTATTATTATACTGTTGCTGTTTGTTGTAAAGTTATATTCATACACACACATACATAAGTATTCATATTTTGCTGTGCGACAAATTTCCGTTTGGCGTCTAATTATCCTTCCGGCCTCAGGCATATGAGACAATTGTCGCATGTGTGGCAGCGGCAGCATAATCATTGCATTCAAAATGGGATTTTCCTAGGGCACTAAAGCGATTTAATGGCGCTTCGAAGGGAAATGAAAGCGTTGGAACAAACCGAGTGCAACTTAGTTGTCCATTTTGAGGCATGGAATTTCAGTTTTACATCTGCAAGAGGAATTTTCCACAGTTCACACTTTGACAGCTTATTATTGTTTTAAGTGACAGCACTGCTGTTGTTTTAAAGTTTGTACTCTGAAGCTGTGTTTAGCTGCAAGTTGCTGAGATCCAGCTGGATTTTTGTTATGCAAAAAGGGTCTTTTGGATTACTGAAAAGCAGGCCCACTTATACAGGAAACATAAATGAAATGAATCCTTTCCCATCGAAATGAACATTACAGACATTAGCGAGATCGGACCTTTGAAATTTTTAAGTGATTTATCCAGCTTGTCTTTGGGAACATAGTCATACAAATTGTCTGATTGTCTGTCTGATTGAGAGAGCTATCCTCTATTCTATCCTATTAGCAGAGATCTATTCCGGTTTAAGAAAGAGCGTCATACAAAATGGCACTTCATAGAACAAGCGGATCGTTTTAACTTCAATTGTGATCCAACAATCCAACTTATACATGACAATCAAACAAAATTGTGTATCTTTGAGCGAGACGATCATTCTAACCTGAAAACCAGCTCAACTTGTGAACTAGTTATACAAATTTGTATGTCTTTAACCGAGAGATCAACGTCTGGTTTTATTCAAAAGAAAAATGAATTGCTCATATCGAGTCCTATGAGAAAAGTGGCTGACATTTGACATCGTTTGAGGAAAGTCATCTCTAAAATGCATGAATACATCTAATGTCACAATCAGAATTTTTCCATATCTTTGAGGTAAATAATGAAAAATCTTTCACTAATTCAAACTTCTCCATCGTTACAATGAATCCACCAATAAATGAGCATAGAAGTCTCGAGTGATTGCTGTCTGTCTTCTAAACTGTTTTCTATAACTCGAATTTGCTGCTCTTTTTCAGTTAAACAACAAACCCGCATGCTCAGCTCTGATTTGTCTATTGAAAAACTCGCATCCTTTGCCTGATTCATTCAGATAGTTTAAAATGCCTCATTCATGAAATTCATCGCCTCAGAGAAAATGCATAATTTTCAACTTAAAGATAAATTAAAGACTCACAATTTAGCGAGCATTGTAAATTGTTGACTTTGTAGCTGCTGAAGCAAAAGAGAAAGCAGCCAAACACACAACAAGCAAACTAACAAAATTCATGCGAATGGCAAACGTAAACCAAGACAACAATAACCAACCAAAACAACAACAAATCAATCTAAGTATACTAAAAAAAAATTGTTTGTGAAAAATTTAATTGAAATAAAAAATAATGTAAGACAATTTTTCGAGAGCAACACATTTTAGAAAGGATTTAAATGAAGTTTTAGAAAAAGGAAAACCTTTCCACTTCAAACCGGTCAGCCATAGGATTAAGCATTGCTGTTGTTGTTGTTGTACTTCAGACACATTTAAAAGGAATTTAACCCTTTCAATACGACTTTTGGCCAGTGAAGATATTTCTGTATAATTGAACTAAATGTGCTGTAAATGAGTAAAAAACATGTTTAAATAATTTCAGATTTTTTTCCCCCATCCCAGCCCATTAAAATCGAATACTTTTCGCACCAGTAATTTTTGAACATTATCTGGGACTTATATATCCCCGCAGTTTTGGAAGGGTTGAAGGAAGTTTTAAAAAGAATTTTTCTTAAAAAAGTATCTTAGAATGTAAAAGAAGTTTTAGAAAGAAAAAAGTTTCTTAGAAACATGTTTTGACTCCAGTGGCAGTAATGGACTTTAAGAAAGAAAGAAGATTCCAATTCAAATCAGTTAGTCATAGCATTGAGAAATCTAGTTGTTGTTGGTGTACTTCAGACACATTTTTGAAAAAAGCTTTAGAAAGAAAAATGTTTCAGAAAAGTTTTTAACTCCAATGGTCGTAATGGACTTAAAGAAAAGAAAGAAGATTCCGCTTCAAATCCCATTAAGAAATCTAGTTGCTGTTGTTGTTTTTGTTGTCTTCAGACACCATTTTGAGGCAAACCTATGACATATTTTAGGCGTTTCTTTTTGAAGACCCAAACTGTCGTTTAACATTTCTCTATTCGCTATTTTCTGTTTATTCTGTGAAGATTTCAAACTCCATTTGACTTATTTCTTCAACCTATATTTCATTTTTTCAGTGTAACCAAAAATGCCCGTTTAGAACCACAGCCAGCCACATGGCCTCACACTGAGTGGGTGTGTGAAATAGGGCTTTCCTCGAGCCATTAGTGGTGGCATTCACCGTTCGCTTGGCCACAAGGCGAGCCACCAACAATCGCCGCCTGCTTCGGCTCTAGTCGAGTGCGTGCTTTGTCGATTCGATTGCCGCAATGCGACCGCCCGACGTCCTCGATTTCGAATTGATATTTTTTCGCGATAAAAAAATAGAAATAATTACAATGATCATTCTGGCCATCATAATGCAGCTAATGGCCGCACGATGATGACTGGAGCATTTACCGTTTTTCTTATGCCACACAAACGAGTTACGAACCCGAGCAACAACAATAAGAAACACAAGACAAAATTGTGTATTTTCAAAGCACGCATTGTGCTATATGCGAGTTTAAGGTGGCCATAGTTCAGGCTGAAAAGCAGCACTGGCCCAGGCGTGGAGGGCGACCGCGGACGCAGTTGCAGCTCGAATGCAGTTGCAGGTCAATTGTTTTGCGCAAAGTGCATCGTTGCATCGCGCTGCGGTTGCCAACTGGATGCCAGTCGCCGCCGCTTGCGTCGGTGTGTCGTGGTGACGTGGTGGCGGTGTGCATTTCGGCCATTGTGCATTGTGTGTCTGCGACTGCGGCCTAGACGCAGGCGCACGCTGCCGGTGGCGTTGCTGGTGTGGCAAAGTGAGCAGATGCGACTTGTGGCACAATTTGCGGCTGATTTTCTCAGTTCTCGTTGCTGCGTAGGCGCGCTCGCAGATTAATTGAAGCCATAAGCTGTGGCAAAGTTATGGCTCGCGCAGGTATTTTTGTTGGCTCATATTTTTTTTTGCTTTTGTTTTTCGTTTCCTCACATAACGGCTTTGAATTTCTGAGATTTGCGATGTTTGCTTCTAAGTATTTTTTGTTTTTTTTTTCATACATTGTTGTTATGCGGTCTGGGCGCAATTTTGTAATTGTTGCTGCCATTTTTTTTGTTGGTTATTGGAGAAAATTTAATTTGGCACATTTTGTGAGATTATTTCAGTGCCAATGGAGTTGAGTTGGTGTCAAACGAGGGAACTCAACAGTGACTTCTCGAAAGTGGGGGTGAGGAATAAAAAATTTAACAGATATCAAGTCTCAAGTTTTGCGTTGTTCTGATATATTTCAACTAGTCAAAGGGACTAAAAGAAATTCTGCGGAAGGAATTGTGTCAATTGTAGACTTTAGTTTATGATTTTTGTGCGAGAAATTTTTTCGAATTTTTTTTAAAAACCTCGCTAATTTATTACTTCACAAACGAAACTCAATGATTCTCATTCGTTAGGGGTCTCCACTTACCTTTTTGTAGTATCACATTTTGCTTACATGGCCTAAGTGAGCTCCGCATTAGCCGCTACTCTAATCTAACCTATAGTCAACATAAGTTAGTCATTAGCCAAATTGAGCATTTTTGGCAACTGAATTTGTAATTTTCCGTTACTGCCAATTTGCTTGTAAATTCGAAAATAAACTCATTTAAAGTAGTTCAATACAAAGCGGCCAATTTGTTGCATTGCAGTTTGATTTTTTTCTATTCTGGCTTTAATAAATTTGCGTTCTACTAAAATGGCTAATAACTTAGTGCTGAAAACATAAACACACGCACACACACACACATATGTAGCATCTACCAGGCATACAGACAGACAGCCAGACAAACAGACAGACCGTGGCCAGTCGTCGGCAGCGCCAGCACTCAATGTCGTTCAACACGGTCGCAAGTTAATTGCAATTCTTAATCGTTGCATGCGCGCATGCGCAGCGTCCACGCCGCACCGCACAATGCCGCAATGTGGCAATGTGGCCGATGCATGGCCGAGCCAAGACGCCGATTGACCATTATCTGTAGCGCGATTCAAAGTGTAATAATCGATGATTTCCAGTGGTGGAACCTGTGTGTCTGCGTGTGTGTGTGTGCGGTGCTCTTTTGTAATGTTTGAACTTGTTGCAAATGCAACAACAACAACAACAATGGCAATTGTGTCGGTTCAAATGTTGGTTATTAGACTTTTTTACGACGAACAATTTTTCTATTTGGGGTAATGAAAATTCGCAATAACACACACATACACACACACATGTATATGTTTTTTATGTTTGCATGTACGTCACCGTCACAGGTGCACATTGGCCGTTGTGCGTATGTGTGTGGCAAATTTCATGGACTCCAAGTGGAAAATGGAATCGCGCAGAATTAAATCGAATCGATTATCTGCCGCTGACACTGGAAAATGCTACGCTGACGTGTTTGACTTGCCGCTGACTGATGCTCTTTGACAGTCGGGCAAACTTTTTCTGCTTTCTTTGGCCAGCCATATGGTTCGAATAGTCACACACACACACACACGCACTCACACACAAACAAACATTTGCGCATCCAATTAGCAGTTGTGCAAATAAAATTCCGTCACTAGTAATGTCGCCTCCCCCCTTGCCGCTTTAATAAAATAATTAATGATGCCGCAGCAAATATTGGCAAATTACCGCCAGCGTCTGGGCGTTGTTCCATTTTCGTTAGTTTAGTTGGCTGCCGTGCCGCATATTTACATTTCGCTGCAAATGTCAATTTCCCAAATGTTCTTCATTTCTTTTGCGCTGTGATTTGCCAGCGAAACTGAACAAATCGCTCAAATGACTTTGGTCCGACGGCTGTCAAGACGACAACCCTCACGCGCTTCGCTGCGCAGTCACTTGTGTTGGGGACCGGCAGTGTGCGGTCGGGGCGCTAATGATGTCTCTCTGCTCGCTTCTTGCTCCTGTGAGCATTTTCCCAGTCGGCAAATATTTGCACTTTTCCATTGCTTTGAGCGCATTTTAATTGATGTCAAGCAACGACAGTAATTAAAAACACCTTTTAACTGCCGTTCACACAGCGCTTCCTTGTCGGTGTGAGTGCGAGTGTGTGTGTGTGTGTGTGTGCCTGAGAAGGCCACGAAAATTTGTCAGTTTGCTTGTCAATGCAATCGATTTATCAAAATTGTGCACATCTTTGATCTTTGCTAATGATCCAAGCCGAGTTTTGGTCGATGTTAACGCTTTGTAATTTATTTATTGTATTTGCCAAGTGGCGTGGGGTGTGGCGCTGTTGTATCAGCTGCATAAATTGATGAAAATTTTTGGTTGGTATTAATTCTTCTAAAATGGCAGTCAATGGCCTGGAAGTCCAAAAACTGCTTACATATATATTGAAAAATTTGATAAAATTCAAAACTCTTACTCGCATTTTGGGTGAGTAAAAAGTTGGCTCTAAGTTTGTGCATAAGAAAGTTCAATCAATCAAGTTCAATGTGTGGCGAACTTAGTCTCTAAAAATATCTGCGAGTTGTTCTGAATCTGAGTTGACCCTCTATGCGGCAACTTATTCAGTAATTTTCTTGTATCAACCACTAATGTCTACAGGAGCTTTCGAAATGAAAAAGAACTCAATATGTCACTTCCTATCCACTGCCATTTTTTCTAGGAGCAATGATTGCATACTGGCTAAATGAGTGCTGTCTCTAGTGATCGGTCGATCCCATCACTGACCTCCTTGTCTTACTCATGTTCCCCTAATTTTTTGCTCCCCCGCCTCGGCCGTTTGTATCGTCTAATGTTTGCTGTTCATCTTCGTTATTCGTTATTCCATCTCTGCGAATAAACGACACCATCCAAAAGAACTCCATCCGTTTTTTATTCCCCCGCTCCCAACGATTACACAGTGCAACACTGAAAAAAGAGACAAAATCAAACCCATCTCATTCGATAGAGGACCTCAGTAGATGAAAAAGTGTCCAAGGATTTTTTCCGGGATGTTCTAAAAAAAATCCCTTGGTACTTTTTCACCTACTGAGGTCCTTTATCGAATGAGATATGTTTGACCTTGTCTCTCGAAATTTTTTTTGAATTTGTTGCACTGTGTTATTCATGGTCCTTCAAGCCGGATGGGGTAAAACTTTCCTAGTAAATTCAACACAAATTGTAACTATGGATCACTTTTGCTTCATTAAGAAGTCCGGAAATAAGCTAACAGCTTTCTTTGTAGTGAACATGAAAGAATTAATAATGAGCCTTTTTGGCTACCGAGTGTATTTGGCACTTTACTGCAATTTTCCAACTATACCTAACCCAAGTACTGTCAATATAGATTTTTGTTTTATTTTTAGTTCAACAATATTTATTAATTTATGATCGAGTTAATACCTACATATACCTGGATTTCGACACTCGAGCACAACCCACAACCCACCACCCACAGATGTCAAAATTTTCGCGGATAGTCAGGCGGCGCTTAGGGCGCTGGAATCAGTTGTTGTGAAATCAAAGGTAGTGCAGAGGTGTCGTACCGCACTTCAAGGCATTGGGCACCACCACGTCACTCTCTGTTGGGTTCCGGGCCACTCAGGAGTGGCAGGGAACGAAGCAGCGGACGAGATGACAAGAAAAGGGGTCGCTTTGTTTGCCACCGAAGTGGATACCTGTAGGTTTCGTCCGATATCTGCCCTGTACATGTATATTGACAGGTTGACCAAAAAGGAAATTGAGTCGTCATGGCGTCCCAGGACCGACTGCGGCACCTGCCGGGCACAGTGGCCCTTCCTCTCCTTGACGAAAACACGATTCGTACTGTCCCTGAGTCGTACCTCTATTCGACAGCTCGTTGGAGTCATCACCGGACACTGCGCTATTGGATCTATGCTTACCAAATGGAGCCTCTCGTCCGGTGATGTCTGCCGTAGTTGTGGAGATGAAGAAGAAGTAGAAACGATACAATACTTCCTGTGCCACTGCCCGGCTCTGCAGGAACGCCGACTCTGCACCTTGGGGTCAAGGTTCCTGACAGACCTGGCTTGCGCAGCGAAAGTCGAAATCTCGAATCTGCTCTCCTTCATTAAGAGGTCGAACTGGTTTTCCCTTGACTGAGACTATTGGTTGGCTCCAGAACACCATAAGAAGGGATACACAATGGGCCATTGTGGCCTCCGAGTGGAAGTGCGGTCCTGCCGCACACACCCTTCCCTACCTAACCTAACCTAATACCTACATAAATGGAACGTCAGTTCTGAAGCTCCCTCAAACATGTCCAACCAAATATATGTTCAGACAAAAAGTATCCTTTCACGCCCCTTTTTTGGTCTTTGTCTCGTTTTCATACAAGTTCTTTCTTGGCAGAACTTTTTTTAATGTTTTTGGTTTGAGAATGATGTTTTAATATTTTTGTATGTCTATGCGCAAAAATCATGTCATTTTCCGTAAGTTTTTACTTCAATTGGAAGCATTAAAGATGATCTGTTTGACCACCTCATCATTTGGTGGGAAGACCCAATAACATTTGGAACCATATCCGCAACCCAAAATGTTTCAAACAGCCAGATATTTGAGTGGGGTTTGAGCCTCCAAAACTCTCCTTGCGTGCCTCTGTGCTTCACTAATATCCAACTGAAAAATTAGTTAAAAAAATTTAGTTGTTTCCCATTCCAGTTCAGTTATGTACGCACCAAAGCTCTTTAGATTTAATAATTTAACAGCTTTTTTTTATCTTAAGAACTCAACTGGTTCTTTGTCATTTCGATACCGTACAAGCCTTCTTAACATTACCTAACTCCATACGAGTCCATCAATACCCGACAACCCAATGCAATACCTAAAAATCTTACAGTGTACGCGCCAAATGTTAAAAACGATGACAATTGCCGCCACACGCAATAACAGAACGGCCACTAGTCTCTAACAGTCTGTTAAGAACAGCGGTCGCACGCTGTTACAATTAACACTTCCAATAAGATTCGTCAGCAGTTGGCACAACGACGAAACTCAACGAAACTCAAACACAGCGCATTGAGCACACAAAACGCAACCACTCACTCTGAGCGCAAAATTGGCTCCGCCTTCGTGCAGTCAACAGCAACAAATTCCAATTTGCACTCAACTCAATGTGACGCATTTGTGTTGGTAACTGTTGCGGCAGTGTTGGTGCTGACATCTGTGTGCGTTGCTCTCGCAAATACGCCCCAAATTTTGTATTTTGTATTTGGGGGCAGTTGAGAATTGACTTTGGAGCAAAAGTGACGGCGCTAATGTGACTGATTGCGCCACTTAAATTTTCGAATTTTTTTTTTACTTTTCATATACCAAATTTTCTGCTTTCAAGGAAACAAAACGATTTCCAATTGAAGACAGACATTTGCTTTTACATTTTAAGTTAGACAACGTGCAGCAACGCACGCGCTCAGCTTCTGACGGTGAATGTGGAGCGCAGTGAAATTTTTCCCAAAAACAAAACTACACGCTGAGTGCTTTTTGTTTAAAGCATAAAAGACTACACTCAACTTAATGCAGCCTTATCAGTGCTTATCACAGTTGAAACTACTTAGTTGTGGTAGTGTTGGCTGTTGTTCTTGTTTTACTGGTTATTACTGCTGATTAGTTTCATTGTTGTTAGTAGTGTCAGCCATATTTGGGGAAATGTGAAATATAATTTTAATGATTTTGCTGTTATCTGTAGAAAGCAAAGTAAAATTTTATAGCAAAAAAAGAACGAAATTCCACTTGTGCGTATTTTTTTTAATTGAAAGTCAACCCACAATATACGATATTTCAAAATTAAAGTGCACTCTGTAATTTAATGAACCTTACACCCCGAACTGCTGAGTTTATTAAAACCTATCAATCCCATTTTTCAATTATACTGAACGAATGATATTGCAATTTAATAGTAAATAATTCCACAAAATCTGCTGCATTTCCCCTAAGGTTCGCAGCATCCTCGACATTTCTACCCTTTCTCAATCAGCCAGCAAATTTCTACGTGTAATCCCCGCCGCAAGAATTGCACTCTGATCTTCAACATGCGTCGCGTCTTTAACCTCATTAAATCCAGTTGCTGCGCCTGCAACCCATTTTTCTTGTCGCGTGATCCTGCCAACCCCTTCATTGTGCCATTTAGCTGTATTTTTTTTTTTTTGCTTTTCTGGTAAATTTTTCACGTTTCCTTTAGCATTGGATGCGCTGATCTTGTTTGCCCAGACACATTGCATCACAAGAGCTGTGAAATATCTGACACTTTTGCCTTGAATTGGGTTAATTTCTTGTACAATTTCAACAGAAAGATGCAAACTTTCGCTTTGTTTTGCCCAGAGTGACGTCAAGGGTTGTGACAGGCCAGCATTTCTGGTTGAAAGGGTGAACCATCGCACAGCTTCCGTTTTATTATTTGATTTAATTTGTGTTGATTTTTGGCGTTTTTCGTTCGTTGAACTTTGGACATTTTGATGGACATTTGACCGTTAGACATAAGAAAGCATCATCGTTGCAGGCGCAGCAGCTAAACGTCTTTGTTGTTGTTCTACTTAAACTTGTATAGAATTTGGGCATATTCCAGTTTTCAACGTTGTTCATCCTCTTGTAAAAATTTCTTTTTCAAATGAAAATGTCACATCATGTTTACGCAACGAATATTCAAGAAAATTACACCAACAATACACAAACACTTTCACTCATTGTCGAGGCTTAACGGCTTTTTGTTCGCTTCTACACGTCGACCTTAGGGAAAATTCCTATAAATCTTAATTTCTTGCAAGTATTGTGCCATTCTCAGCTAGAAGAACCGAACTTCGCATCGTTTTGCGCCAATTGCAACGCGTGCAAAAAAATGCTCGCATTTGCCGAAAAAGTGGCAACAACAATGCCAGCAGGTCAGAGGTGAACATGTTGTACGCAACAAATACACACCTATGTACTCGGAGCCCCTTGCGGCACGCACAGCAATCGGGCAGAGAAAATATTGCGCAATCATTAACACCAAAACAAAAGCAACAACAACTACAACACCAGTCAAATGCATTTTGCAATTTTCCAACGGCAACAATTTTCTATGCCACTGCACTGGGCGCGGCCGTGTAGCAAGAGGGAGGCAATGAGAGAGTATGAGTATGTGTGTGTGTGTTTGAATGTGTGCGAATATGCAAAAATTTCTCGGGCGACTCGGCGCAATAATCGGAAAAACCGTGGCGCCGAGGGTTGGCGCGCAGAGGGACACTTTGTCGCATTGCTCGTTACGCTTCGTGTTAGCAAATTTTTTTTTTTTTAGTTTAATTTTTTTGATAGTTTTTGTTGTTGTTATGGTTGTGTTTGCGATTTTCTGTGATTTTTCCAATATTTTTACCATAACAACATTTTTCGTTAAAATTGAATTGATTTTATAATGATTTCCCCTGACAGTTGTGTAACGGGCAATATTTTCAGTCCTTTCGTCTATGTATGTGTGTGTTTGTGTTTTCTAAATATGTCACATGATTCTGCAAAAACAATACCAGAGGTGTGCGTGTGTACTACAGGCAACGTGGCTTTGTTTTTGGGTTATTTTTGCAACATAGAAAACTCCGCCTGCCGTGGCTCATTGTTGTTTGGCATATTAAGTGTGATTTTTATCCGCTTCTGTGACTAATTCGATTTTTATGATCTTACATTTCGGTGCTTTATGTGTGAAAAATGTTAGGTATTTCAAACGGTTTTCTGGTTAAAAAATTTTAAGTACTAAGTACATCTGTATGTAGGGAACATACATACAGATATGAACAGTTCTGATTTTAGATAAAACTTTATAAATAGTAACAACCATTTTGAAATTGGAAGGAGAAGAAATATCGGACAGAAAGACGGATAAAATGGAAATTAGTGGATGATAACTGATGAAAGGAGGAATACCAGTAGCAATAAAAATGTACAGAAAGATGGAATAATGACAAAAGGAAAAGAAGTAGGAATAGAAATGTACAGAAATATGGAATGGTAGAAAAAGGTATAGAAGTAGCGATAGAAATGTACAAAAGAAAAGACGGTAAAAAGGCGAAGGGAAGGAAGGACGAATGAAAAGATTTGCATAAATAGGGGCAAAAAGAAAGACGCAAAGATGGAAGGAATAACGGATGCCAGAGTGTATGGAACAATAGTCGAAAAAAGGACTAAACGAAGGATGGAAGGAAGAAAGGCCGAAAGAAAGAATTTTTACAACGAAAGAAAGGAGGGAAGCAGGGAAGGAATGTGGAAGAAGGAATGAAAAGAAGGACGGATACAACGATGGATAGAACGATGGACGAGATGAGATGATGATGAGAACGAAAAAAAGGATAAAAGGAGTAATGAAAGGAAGATGGAGAAGCTCAAATGGAAGAACAAAACTAAGAACAGATGAAACCATAGTGGAAAAGAAGGTTACAGGTGAATGGAAAAGAGCCCAAAAAGAAGGATGAAATGAAGGCTGTAAAGAGGGATGAAAGAAAAAATAGTTAAAAGTTGGGTAGACGGAAAGACGGAAAAGAAAACTAAGAGAAGAAAAAAAGAAAGGCTGAAAAGAAGGAAGGATAGAAGAAAAAATGAAACATGGCTGAAAAGAAGGGTGAAAGGACGGACAGAAAATAGAGCGAAGGGACGAGGGATGTAAGGGGAAGGAAGGCTGGAAGGATAAAAAAGGATAGATAAGATAATGGACAACAATGAGAACGAAAGGAAGCTCGAAAGAAAAAATGGTAGGACGAACGAATAGACGAACAGATGGAACAACGGTCGTAAAAAAGCTGGAAAAATAGACAGAAAGTAGGAGGGATGGATGGCGGGATGAAAAAAAGGGAGTAGATAAAATGATAGACGTCAATGAGAACGAAACAGCAGTGGGGAAAATGAAATTTGGATGTATGGATAGAAAGAAAAACGAAAGGAGAGGGGGAATGAAGCGGGAACGAAAAAAATGAAAAGATAAAATGTTACATGGCAATAAAAACGAAAAAGAGGTCGAAGGAAAAAACGAAAGGACTAACGGATAGACGAACCGATGAAACAATGTTCGCAAAAACGGGTGGAAGCATGGACAGAAAGGAGGAGGGATTGAAGGCGGAATGAAAAGAAGGAACAAATAAAATTATAGACGGAAACGAGAATGAAAGGACAGTCAAAAGAAAAATGGAAGAACGAACGGATAGAACAGTGGTGGAAAATAAGGCTGGAAGGATACACAGAAAGAAGAACGAAATGAGGAGGAAATGAATGCTAGTCAGAGGGATGAAAAAAATACAGGTAAAACCATGGACGTTAAATGTCGAGAAAAAGGAAGGATGGACGGTAAGTAAAACGAAAGGAGGAGGGAAGAAAAGCTGAAAGCATGGTGAAACGAAGGTCAGTTAAAAAGATGAGTAGAACGATGGAGGGAAATTAAATTGAAAAGAAAAATAATAAGAAGATTGAAAGGAAAAATGGATAGACGAACAGACGGAACGATGGTCGAAAGGGAGAACGGAAAGAGGGAGGGATAAAAGGACCAAAAGAGGAAAAGGATGAAATCAAAAACTAAAGGAAAGGCGATGGAAAATTTCAAAAAAGAACGCAATAAAAGAGAATTCGACGTCAAAATAGATAAAAGGACAGACTGACCAACGGGTAAATAAAAAAACACTGAGATATTGTAGATGAATGGATGGAATTATAAATAACTTAGCAATAAGATGAACAAAAAGAAAGAGCAGCATGTGTGTTTTATCTTCTAACTAGTCTTTGTAGCAAGTAAATAACTGTATACTTTTGGAAAAACAAACCCATATTCTTTGCTTTCAAACTACCATTTCGTCAAATTACGAGTTAAACCAAAGTACTTCAATGTGAATTCACAAAATGGCCCATCCTAATGAATACAATAAAAACATTCGCAACAATAGTCGTACTGATGAAATCACTCATAATTATGCCCTAATAACACATCTTTCAGCACTATCCCAATGGAAACTACAACAACACAATTTAATAAACAAATAAACCAACTTTCGTAGACGACTTCAACACGAAGAAATCCACTCGACAAGCAGCACAGCACAGCATACAGGCGACAACTGCCGCTCGATTGTTGAATGGAGACAGAAATTTGCTTTTATGATTATTGCACTTTAATAAAACCGAGCACTGAATGCATCCAACGCATCGGGCAATGACAATTAAATTGAGCAGACTGCCACAGTGGCGCAGATTATGATGTGCCGCCTTTGTTGGACACTTTTGACACGCATAATAAAAACCAGCAGCCAATGTGCCACTTGGCCAAAATCAACATCAATAACCATGTCGACAGTAAGTAAGAGCAACAACAACAAATGTGTTAATTGCATTGCTGCGCAATATTACAAGCAACACAACAACTGCTGCAACGTTGCTTTGCACTTCAGTTGATTAAAGCAAAAGGACAGCTGCCCTGCTTCCATTCACACGCACACACACTGCCATGCAACCGTCTACTTGATGGCTACGCCTGTGCGTTGATCTAATCTCGCTTGCGTTGCATTCTTCCAACTGTCACGCATAATAAACAAAATTTTGCGATTTCACTTTGACGATGACGATATTCGATTTTTGTCCAAAAATCTTATGGATTAATCTCGCTCAAGACATGGCGGCCAAACAATGTTGTCGCTCGAAACCGCACAAAGCGCACCTGGACATGCGGTGCTGTGATTTCTTCCGCTCGCTGCAAGGCAGACACCCTTTTTTTCCACTGCGGCGATAACAAAAATTAAAAAAGCATGAACAAAAAATGACCGGTGCTGACCTTAGCTGACCTCAAGATTTTCTCCAGCCCTGCTGTGACACATTTGCATACTTGCAAGCGGCACAAATGAATTTTGACAATTAAAATTTGAAGAGAAAACGTTTGGCGGAATCTCACAATCTTGTTTTTTGTCGCCCATTTAAATTGGAACTTTTTGGAAAGAAAATTAATTAAAAATTTGCTTGGAAAGTAAGCATGTAGGTAGGGTACCGTTTTGCTGATATATGGACATAAATTCCGAAAGGTATCCGTGTGTTTGTGTTTGTGTGTGATTGGTGTGAACAATGCTTATTGGTTGCTGAGATTTCCGAAGCAAGACAGGCGACAAGCTACGGTTTAAACGAGTTTATACCCCAAAAAGATTTGAAAGGATCACACACACATTTACAGGGGGGTTTAGGAAGTATATATGTATGTGTATACAAATTATGCTCCCTCTAACATAACGTTTATTATGTCTTTAATACCTACGAAACCATTTCATACCAAATTTATGAAAGGAATTTGTTCCAATATGGAAAACCCTACTCTTTCTGTTATATATTTCGTGATTTTCTATATACTTACTCATACAAATATATATGTATTTTGTATTTTAACTACGGACCCCTCCACTTCATTTGACATACTCGCTGAACCATTAAATTTTCTTACTTTTCAAATTGCGCGCCAAGAAAATCTAACGTTACAAAAATTAACCCTCGGAAAAAAATTCAACACATTTTAATACAACAAATCATAAATATTAGAACCCTCTTAGATTTGTGATTGACATTTCTATGGCCTTTCAATCAAGCGTCCTTTGCAGTCATTCTTTGCTGCAATGATTTTTAATTATTTTGACAAAGTTGCAAATCAACTGTGTTTATGATTTTTATTGGCATTTTTGTGTTGCTGTTGTTATGCCCTTCAGGAGGGGTGAGAGATGCTGTAAAATACTTCCCATACTCACTTCCCATAAATGTTGATGCAACAGTTCACCTCAACTTTTGATGGGTCAAACTTGTTCTTTGCGCTAATCTAAAAAGATTATAAAGCTTTGTTGCAGTCTTTGCTGACATTTGACCATTACGAAAGGGCTGAAGGGGGTTTTTGGGTTAAATGATGCAGATGCTGCGTGAGCACCTTTGACTGGATATGTTGTCATAGTTGAAGGGTTAATTTTGGTGAATATTTTTGAACTTTTTCTAACGTCTTTTCTGATGCATTGGTCAGGGAAACGTTGTGACAAATTTGAGTTAAGAAATGAAAATTAAATACGAAAGGTGACAGTTAAAGAGGATTAAAAGAGCCTAAAAATCACGCATCATTTAATGCTTAAAAGATTTGAAAGATTAGTTAAACAAGTACAGTGAGGGCTGGATTTAATTGAAAATATAAAATCAAAATAGTTGATTATATAATCAATGCAGTGAAATGGTCGCACTCTTTGGACAAAGAGAATTCTAAAACGTTAATTTAAAACTGTAAAAAATCCCCCCAAGAAGCATCAGCAAGGACTGTAACACTCTTCTTACCACAAATACAAAAATTGGCCCATAGAGTTCAAAACTGCTGCCACAGATCGCTACCAACATTCGCCTAATTTCTGCGGTTCGCCACAACTCACACAGTCGAATAACTGGGACATTTTTCAGGGGATGCTGCGACCTCCGAGAAAGGGGTGTCCCGTAACTGTAACACTTTCCAGCGTGCCAGATGAGCAGCTACACTGCAACATGCAACATGCGAGTACTCGTACTGTACAAACAAACATACAAATCGACTCATATTACCTACCCCGCAGAAGATTGAAATCTTTGCAGCGCACACAATGCGCCGGTCGGTTGATTGTAATGTCAAAAAGTTGCTGCTAATAATGTAATCAAAATCTAATTTTAGAGTTGAAAAAAACATACAGACATATACGAACAACAACAACAAGCAAGGCACGAAAATAGTAGTGCAAGGGTTTCGCAATGCTGAATGACGGTGACCACGTGCCACTGATCTCTGATGAGCGTTGAATGCGTACAAAAAAATATAAAGTATTACAAATTTGGTTTTGTTTTTGTTGTTGTCTAATGTAAGAGAGCGTTTTTAATTTCTATGGTTTGCCAGCTGATTTTTATCGCAACTCGATTTGAAAATATCAAATGTCAAGTTGCAGTCAAGAGGTGAATTGAATTTTTGCAAAGCAACAAGAACTTTTGTTATGGATGGACATGAAATACGAATTCAATTTTGAGGATTTATGAAAGCAATACGAGTGGTCTATAGTGTTGATGGATCTATCTATCCAGTGGCGCACGCATTTCATTTTGGGGGACGGGTTTTGCGTATATTCGAAACCATACCTGACAGTGAGAAATTTTATCAAGTTTAATCAACAGTATCCGTCTATGATGACCCAACAGACCTAAGGTTATCATAGACGGATACTTCGAAAAGTGTTCTACTGATTTTAGTTAGACGGTCATAAACTATTTAAGTAAATAAAGAAGACATTCCTTCACATCTGCCGATCTGCCTCCATGGCAGTACTTGTCAGTTGGTAGGGACTAAAATTATTCCTGTACAAACTTTTTGTATGACTAACAAATCTAAGATTGCACTAAGTTTTGAATTGAATTTTTCTTATTACAGAGTTCACATACGCAAAGAAAATGCGTCATGCTGTCTACTTTCTCCAGACAGGAAATCCTTATATACCTTTTGGACGCTTAAAAATGGTAAGTTCCACTTTGCTTTGTTTTACTTGGCATATTTTTCATAATTCAAAAATGCATTCCAACTCAATCTCTTTCAACCAATTAGCCTCGTTTTTAAGCATAACAAGAACACCGACAGATTTTGTACTTAACTCGCAACTTAATCACATATGACTTTCCATATGCATTCGCATTGTAAGCCTCAACTATATTTTCCCCACTTAGTGTTTCGCTCGCTTTATGAAATTCCCCTGTCAATCGATCTGAGTACAATTTCCGCAACAACAGCACATATCGCCCCACGAAATGTTCAATTATGTTCAATTCTCACGGAAATTGTGCGACAAAAACGTTGCTCAGAAGAAATTGTGAAATATTTTCCCGTAACCGTAACAAATTCCCAATTTACATGCACACTAAAAAAATACCTAAAAAAAATTGTTCTTCAATATTCACTCGACAATATTCTACAGATTCCATGCACTAAATTCCAATTTCATATTCATTTCATGCTGTTTCCGTTTTTGTGCGCTACACTGAGGTGTGGGGGTATGTTGAGTACTGTATGGGATTCAAAATAAAATCGGTATGAAACACCATGTTTGGCCAGGAAAATCGAAGTTTTCTTAGTCTCTACGTCTATTTTTTTCTTCAACCGGTTAGCACTGACCACAACTTTTAAAGAGCTAGAAATATAACAGTTCAACTAAGTAATAACGGAACTTACTTACTTAATTACTTAAAATAAAATTGATGTCAAAAACCATGTTTGGCCAGGAAAATCGAAATTTACTTAGTCTCTGCATCTATTTTTTCTTTCACCGGTTATCACTGACCATAACTTGTACCGAGGTAGAAATATTTAGTACAACTAAGTAATAACGGAGAACTTACTTAGTCTCTACATTAATTTGTTCTTCAACCGGTTAGCGCTGACCACAACTTGTACAGTGCTACATGGGCGTAGCCAGGAATTTTTTTAGGTCTTTTTTCGAGGACAATTTCTCAAAAATCAATGAAGAAACGAGGACATTTTTTTGAAAAAAAAGGTAGGACATATTTATTGACAAGAATATTGAGAGATACTTTAAAAGTATCATTTTTTGGTTTCTCAAAATAGAGAAACATCGTTAGTACATGAAATGAATCAAATTGATTTTATAAATTTTTACCATTGATTTTTCGTTTTATAAAACCAATTTTCTGGGATTTTCAGCAAATTTCCTGAGGACTTCATCTTCTATTTCGGATTTTCTTTCCTTTACCATTTTCCGATGCACACTGAGCATGCTCGTGTAATATTTCTACATGTTAGAGAAATCTCATTGAAAAGTCCTCGTGTTTCTGCAATTTTGCGAATTGTCCTCATTTTTTATAAAAATTTTCATTGATACTCCTTTTTTTCCGCTTTTTTCCCAAATTGTCCTCGTTTTTTACGAGAATACTCTTTGAAAAGTCCTCGTTGTTTCAGCATTTTCTCCAAATGTCCTCGAGGACAAAGATTAATTTTTTCTTAAAACACGCAGAATTTTTCGAGGACATTTGGCTTCGGTTGGGGCATTTGCCCCTACTGCCCCTACCTGGCTACGCCCATGCAGTGCTAGAAATATTTAGTACAACAAAGTAATAACTGAGGATTGATGAGTAAATGAATGCGCATCATCAAAAGAATCGATTTATGGTTCGTGTATTTGCTTGTGAATTGGTTTACTTGCACAATGACTTAGAAATAGAAATATTTGGTACAACTAAGTATTAACTGAGAGCTTACTTAGTCTCTACATTGATTTGTTCTTCAACCGGTTAGCACTGACCACAACTTTTACAGAAAAATATTTAGTACAACTAAGTAATAACTTAAAATTGAAGAGTAAATGAATGCGCATCATCAAAAGAATCGATGTATGGTTCGTGTATTTGCTTCTTAATTGGTTTACACAATAACTTAGAAATAGAAATATTTGGTACAACTAAGTATTAACTGAGAGCTTACTTAGTCTCTACATTGATTTGTTCTTCAACCGGTTAGCACTGACCACAACTTTTACAGAGAAAAATTTAGTACAACTAAGTAATAACTGAAAACTGGGGAGAAAATGAATGCGCATCATAAAGAGAATCGATTTATGGTTCGTGTATTTGCTTGTTAAATGGTTTACACAATAACTTAGAAATAGAAATATTTGGTACAACTAAGTATTAACTGAGAGCTTACTTAGTCTCTACATTGATTTGTTCTTCAACCGGTTAGCACTGACCACAACTTTTACAGAGAAAAATTTAGTACAACTAAGTAATAACTGAAAACTGGGGAGAAAATGAATGCGCATCATAAAGAGAATCGATTTATGGTTCGTGTATTTGCTTGTTAAATGGTTTACGTGCACAAGACTTAAAAAAATTAAGGTATTGAAATGAAATTTGGTGTCAATGGTACTGAGATCTTAACTAAAAGTTGATAAGCAAAGAGGAGTGGGAATCGATTTGATCTATATTTATCCGTTCATTTAGATATCCGAAATGTGTTACAAGTGACATAGAGATTTGAACTAAGAAACGACTTGGAAACTGAAATCGTACAATTATTATTTAAGTATACTTTTGTATAAAACGTTCTAAGATGAAAAAAAATTTAATTTTAACCTGGAAAATGCCACTCACGCCCCTCACGCCCCTCACGCCCCCTATGGGTCCATGTAAACCCATTTATTGCTCATGAAATATGGTAAAAATATGATTTTCAGTTTTTTTACATTAGCAACCAAATCATAGTTCCGGGTCAACTATGTAGTATACAAACCAGTCCACCAAGACCGCATCGCATTGAGTCAAGTTCGAGTAAGTTGTGTGCATACTTTAAGCAGCATAAATTAACTAAGAGTTGCTTGCTTTACTGCTGCAATAAGCATTTCCCTGCGTATTGATTCCCATTTGCCGTTTTGTCCAGATGTTTGACGTTTATGGTTCATTCTTGGTTTTGTTTCGTTGCGCTGGCAGCAGTTGTCGGTATTTATGTATGTAAATGCGTGTGTTTTGTGTTTTTCTCACACTTGAGCTAATTTGTGTTTTCAGTGTTTTCGGTATTGAATTCTGTAAATCCATACTTCTGTTGGTTTTTTGTTGGGTTTTTGTGTTTTTATTGGAGGTTTTTGTTGGCGTTATGGTTGCTTGAAGGACGATTTTCCAGTCGTTGATTTTATGGGTGTGACTTTTGTGCATATTTATGAATTTTGATTTATAAGTTGTTGACTTGTTTGCAATATGGACAGAGTTTTCATGTTAATTGTTAGGAAAAAGTGCTCAAAATTATTAAACAGTTGTGGGTTCACTTGGCGAATTGCAGAAATCAAGTGAGACTTGAGTTAGTGATGCCTTAAAAAGAGTTGAGATGTTCTAAATTTGACATAAAAAAATAGAAAATACCACAAGTAGTCAAAGATTATCATAAACAATATTGTTTGATTTTATTTGTTGCCACCTCAGCACTTTGTATGTCATCTGTCGCAAGTTTTGCCTTCAAGCAGCTCATCTGCCATTGCAGCATTTAGCAGCGATTTCACGCCCACACAGCTGCCCATAATTGCGTAAAAATGTTCGTTTAATGAATTTTCCATTTGCTTCCATGTCGCATGCTCAACTGACTCAAATAGATAAAGACATATTGTTCGAAATGCCCTGAATGACGGCCCACCTTCGAGCCATTCGACGTTGCAACTCAGCTCAATGAAAACCGGACACGTGACATGCCACAACCGATGTGACAATAAAACAATTCAATAGCCACAAAATGGGCATGAAATTGTTTTCGGAAGTTCAGATGCTAACAAAACAACAATTACAACATCAAATGAAGACACATAACTGCCGAAAAAACAATGGCAAAAAAAACACATTCTATGTTAATAAATTTTCAAAATTACTTGTGACGCCATGGAATGCGGCACAAGCAACAAACAACAGCTAAATAAACGACAATACGAAAAGTAGTTGTCAACTGTGCGGCAACAAAAAAAGTACAACAATAACAAACACTAATTGTCTACAAGGCGGCAGCTATGATCGAAGAAAGGCAAACCATGCCTCCACCCACAATCGAAGCAAACGACATAAAAAGGTTAAAATGCCTATAAATATGGTCGGAAATGGATGTACGTATGTGTGTGTGTGAATAAGGACACTGCGAAAAGGTGTCACTGGACGTCATTGCCATTGACACGTTAATAGTGCCGCCGGTAGCTGGTCATCTAATGTCCTTTCAACGGCACACAAATCACTCGGTATTGAAATTATTTCCATTGCAGTGACACAATGAATGGCCAAAAGGCCACATTACCGCATCGCCAGCCGACTGCATGCAGTAGGTGTTGCCTTAGGCAGCGTACAACGGTCGACACAATGGCTGAAAGACGGCGCTGACAGTGAACGCCCTAAACATGACAAGCGACGCACCAAAGCCATAAAGTGTGCAGAAAACAAAAACTATAATAACACCAACAACAACGACAGTTTGTCGGCTCAGTTCTGCGCCACTATTTCTGGTCGTGTTGGCATTAAGGCCATGTAAAGGTGTTGTTGTTGCTTAAGTTAGTTTGTTGCGGCAACTTTTGAAACAAGCGAAAATTTAGCCGCATTGTCATCACAGAATCAGGAAATTTCGTTGCCATAAAGAAGTTGGTTTCAAGGGGTCCTAACCTCACTTTCAAAGCATTACTGCTGCAGCTGTGCATCACCGAAAAGAGTTGCAGGATGAGCTGTATCCATTGTGTGACTGCTTTTTATTACCTAAATGGGATTTAGTATTAGTTTGGAAGACATTTATAGTTCGCTGATGAAGTCTCATAAGCATTGGTCGTTTCTGACTAACTAACAACTATGTTTTTCTTTTACATAAAAAATATTTGTTGTATATAACATGAAATCTAACACTTCGTTCAATAATGTGTGTGACTAACTAATTAAAACACATTTTTTTGCCAAAATTCGTTTTTATTCATCAACATAGTCCCCTTTTAGGGAGATACAATCATTCCAACGCTTTTCCAATCTTTCGATACCGCCTTTGTAGAACGATTTTTCTTTGCCTTCAAAACAGGCGTTAGTTTCGGCGATTACTTCATCATTTGAGCCAAATCTCTTACCACGGAGCATCTTTTTGAGGTCTGCGAAGAGCCAGTAGTCGCTGGGGGCCAGATCTGGAGAATACGGGGGATGAGGAAGCAATTCGAAGCCCAATTCATGCATTTTTGCCATCGTTTTCATCGACTTGTGACACAGTGCATTGTCTTGGTGAAACAACACTTTTTTCTTCTTCATATGGGGCCGCTTAATCGCGATTTCTTCTTTCAAACGTTCCAACAACGCTATATAATAGTCGCTATTGATTATTTTCCCTTTCTCAAGATAGTCGATGAATATTATTCCGTGCACATCCCAAAATACTGACGCCATAACCTTGCCAGCCGATGTTTGTGCCTTTGGACGCTTTGGGCGGCTTTCACCGGTTGCATGCCACTCAGCAGACTGCCGATTTGACTCTGAAGTGAAATGGTGGATCCATGTTTCATCCATTGTGATGTACCGACGCAAAAACTCCGACTTGTTGCGCGTAAACATGTCCAAACAGCTCTTTGAATCATCGATTCGTTGTTGTTTTTGCTCCGGTGTGAGCAAACGCGGCACCCATTTCGAAAACACCTTTTTCATAACCAAATGTTCGTGTATTATGGTGTGTACACTGCCTGCTGATATCTTTAGAATGTCAGCAATCTCCCCCACTTTCACTTTACGGTCGGACATAATGATTTTCAGTGTTTTTTCAACGTTTTCCGGAATAACAGCGTCATTTGACCGTCCAGTAGATGGAAGATCATCGGTGTCTGTACGACCACGTTTGAATTCGGCATACCAATAACAAAGGGTTCTTTTTGATGGAGCAGAGTCCGAATAATGTTTTTCAAGCCATTCCTGGCATTGAACAGTATTTTTTTTTCATTAAAAAACAATGATAAATCAGCACACGGAATTGCTTTGAATTCATTTTTTTTGAAAACTCAAAAGTAGTGTCACTTAAAGCACGGTAACTTGTAAACTAATGGTCGGATTGACATATAATTTTGACAGTAAGCCTAAAAAGGTTCACAATTTCGAAAACATATATTGATTTAGTATTAGTGCCGCCATCTATGTGTCAGTCACACACATTATTGAACGAAGTGTTATTTATAGAAAAGTTAAAAAATTCAATCACTTACTCATTGGAACTAATATAAAGCACTGAAACGTAGTAACCAGTGGCGCACACAGTAGAGGTTTTGGGGTTTCAAACCCCTCAAATACAAAAATTGCTGGTACTAAATAAAATTTCAAATTGAGCTCAAGAGATGTACTCAAATGCCCCCTCCCCCGAAAATAAAGTGCTGTGTTAGCCAAACCTTCTACAGGATGACGTAAAAGTCATCACCTTGGCAGATGCTATAACTTTTGCAAATAGCGGCTAAAGTAAATTTGGCTTTTACATCATTTACTCCTTCATTCATTCATTCATTTATTCATTCATTCATTTATTGATTCATTCATAAACAAATTAGAGCCGAAGAACACAACTTTTGCGCCATCCTTTCTTTACAAATTTCTTGCCATATGCCAATAGTCATTTCTCTCTTTCACAGTTTCATAGGTTCCATTCTTATTTTCACTAAAATCAAAAATTTTCAAATTTTCAAAAATCTCAACCGCATTTCAAAACGCAACCAGCAATTGTTAGATTGCATAGAGAGTAAGAAAAGTACATTGACCTCACTGTTCGCTGTTCGCAGGACAATTGGTCCACATGCCATGTCTCATATTACTGTGAAATCTTCTCCCATTTCATTATCGCATTCGTAGGCTGCCACATAACGCAGCACATCACTTACGAAACTGGTATTTTTTAGACTAGTTTTAATCGCAATGTTGACATATTTATGGCCAAAAAATTTGTTTGTCTACAAGTGGTTTTTCGTTGTCGTCTGCAGCTTATCGCCGACAAATAAAAAAAAACTACGCCATGACAGAAAACCAAACGCACCGCCTCAAATTTAATCTGATATCACCATGAAACTGCTCCACTGGGCAACTTATCGCCAGCCAACCAAACTGTGTTGTTTCCACGAAGGAAATCAAGTCCAGTTCGTTTTCGGAGGCGCGCATATAATTTTATGAGTTTCTCAATTCTAAAATTGAAATTAAAAATATTTATGGCATTTTTGTTGTATAAGATTATTCCAAAAAATTGTGTACACAACTGAACATTATCTTTTGAGCAGCCCGTAAAATTCTAAAATTCGCTGATAAGCGCATTTTGAACATTTGATTTGACGCCATTTCGAATGTTCTACGTAACACAATCGAATTTTGAAATTATTTCGAAAGCCTTAAAATGTTAGTATTTCATTCGGCAGCAGCGTTTCCCATACCATTGATTGGCGCTATGTGCCAATTACATTCGAGTACAGTGCGATCATGCGCTCATATTTCAAAATCCTCGAAATTCTCAGGCCGTTACCCTTTCGAACGCCCCTCATATCAATTACAGTTCAATCATAATTCTCATATTTATATAAAGTGTTATTAAATATTATTGGTCAGCCTTAAACGACTTGTGCGCAGCAGTAAATAAACAATCAACAACAACCCCTACCCGCCTCGGTAAAATGCCAATATTTCCTATTAACACGCACCCCTCGCCCTAAAAATGTCCTTTCGCTTCCTTTCTTGACGCGGAAGTGCCTGAAATTTCACCCCATTCGTTAGCTAACTCTTTCGATTCGATTTCGTGCTATTGAATTACGTGCCAATAAACGATTTGTTGTTGTTGTTGTCTCAGGTAAAAAAAAATCAATCGGCAGTCGGCGTTGATTACACGTGAAACCGCAAAATAATCAACGTAACTGACACCCAGTGTAAAAAACGAGAGTTAAACGAACAAGTGAGTTGGGGGAAATTTTGATATATCCAATGTAACGCTTGATTAAGCGCGGAGTTGGAGTTTTTTCTGCTTTAAAGGTTCTAAGGTGAACGCTATATGAGGGAAAACTCAACTTCAGAAGCGACTGTGGTAATAATCTGTATTGGAGCTAACAAGTCTTGGGATATTGCACCAACTAAAATTGATAATATTAAGAAATTTCCCTAAAGCTTTGGAGAATCGAACATTGGGCTTCTCATACCGAGGTTCCAGGTTCGAATCCCAGCTCGGGAGGGTGAAAGATTACTTCTACCGCAAAACCTCCAAGTGCGAAAGAAAGACTGCCAACTGCCGTTCGGAATCGTCGTTAAACTGTGGGTCCCCTCCTACCATCCGTTTGAAATGTATGTTGTAACACATGTTGGAAAAAAACAGTGTTGCGTACACATTAAAAAAACGGAAGAAATATTTGGTCCCTTTCCCTTCTTCTATCCACCCCATGGACATAGCTTATATTAAAACAAATCTTCAGCAAAACTCTGGTTTTCTTTCTGACCTGTGTTGTGTTCAATCTGAAAAGGTTTTAGTCAACGGTTTGGTAACAGGGTTTTGAAGAAACCAGATATCACTAGATCAAAGTTGTCAAGGTCCACAAATCCGAAATTTCATCAAACCTCATAGTTCCTCTATTTCAACCTATGAATTACTAAAAGCTTTCTCCTTCTCCATACATAAAAATTTTAAATTCGAAAAAATCAGATACGCCAAACCAGTCCCCAACTTCATCACATGGCCCTCCATTTTTTGTTTTTCTCCACCACCACACATGCAACGCCTTATCGCCCGTCTCGTATTTTCTATTTTTATGCATTCATTATACAGAAATTTTTTTCATCTCACGATCGCAGCCAACCCACAGCGTGTTTGATAGCCGTATTTGCATTTAGCGGCAACGTGAGTACACAGCAGTCACCTGCTCCGATGCTGGGCCGTCTTTTCTGCTGTCTTATCTGCGAGATAGGTTGCACTCGGCTGCGCGGCTCACGCATAAAGTGGCCGACAGTAGGTGGCTTTATTTTTATGAATGAAATCATTCTGTAAATTGGACATGTTTGAGAGGAAGTGCGAGTGTGCGTAATGCAGTAAAAATGTAAATACTGGGCCGTGTAAATGCAACATTCATTTAGGAAGCGGCACAAATATTTGTACGCATCTATTTGGAAAAGGTACATTTGGGTTAAGTTTGTTCGAAACCGAGGGAAGCTGGAAGAAAGTCAAGTTGCTTAAGCTGCAGTTTGATAGTTGCGCACAGCGATGATGGAATCTTTTAAGTTGAGTTGAGACTGTGAAGTGTTGTGTAACTGAATGCTCATGAACACAGCAAATAGCTGCAAAGTATCGATGGTTATTTGGATATGGATATTTTGGCAGTGTTAGAACACAAAAGTTGTTTTTCTAAAGTTCAAAAAAGATTACAGCAAAAAGACAGACTAGGAGAGAATAAGCAGTAATTTCTCTCTCCTATAAAATACGCAAAATAGTTCAGCATTCTTAATATCTTTAAGTATTTTGTAAAAAGAAAAGCGATCTGTATATGTTATTAGTTCTACTACCATTTGTTGTCCATAAAGTAAATTAAGTACTCCTGTAAGAAGATCGCAATGTCTTAATGATCTCTAGGATAATAGAAATCTGACAAATGATCCACTGTGGTGATAGCAAAAACTCTCATCTTATAGCAGAGCTTCTGAAAGCTTCAATTTGATAGAAAGTTTTCTAATTTAAAGGGAAAACTTCGAATCTTTTAGATGATCCGCTTGTTGGGTAACGAATTCTTGTATCTGGAAGCACATTAGATAGAAAGAATATTGATGGCAAAATTTCTAAACTGATAGTTTACATTTCGATCAGAGCCTCCAAGTGGCCCTCATAAATACTGGAATTGGATAGGTGAAGTCCAATGGGCCACATGGCCTAAGTGATGCTGTAGAGGCGACCACTTAAACTACCTACCCAACATTTCGATCTGATAACGGGATCACTAAACTAATTAAAAAAATTATCAATTAATAGTTCACTCTGTAATCTGATAGTAGACTATCTACTCTGAGAGATGATCCTTTAATTTATAGCGGATTCTTTGACCTGATGGCCGTATTTTTAAACTAAAAGCCGATTCTGTTATCTGATAGCGATATCTCCAAACTGATACTGGACTCTTTGAGCTTATGGTGGAGTTCGTAAACTGATAGCCGACTCTATGATCTGATAGCGGGATCACTGAACTGATAGCCGACTCTGCGATCTGATAGCAGAATGTCTAAAGTGATACTGGACTTTTTGAGCTTATGGTGGAATTTGTAAACTGATAGCCGACTCTATGATTTGATAGCGGGATCACTGAGCTGATAGCCGACTCTGTGATCTGATAGCAGAATGTCTAAAGTGATGTTGGACTCTTTGAGCTTATGGCGAAATTTCTAAACTGATAGCTGACCCTATGATCTGATAGCGGGATCACTGAACTGATAGTTGACTCTATGGTCTAATAGAAGAATGCCTAAGCTGATACTGGACTCTTTGATTTTATGGTGGAAATCCTAAACTGATAGCCAACTCTATGATTTGATACTTGGATCACTTAACTCCTAGCCGACACTGTGATCTAATAACAGAATCTCTAAACTGATACTGGACTCTTTGATTTTATGGTGGAATTCCTAAACTGATAACCGACTATGTGATTTTATGGCGGGATCACTAAACTGATAGTCGACTCAATTATCTGATAGTGTGGTATCTAAACTGATACCCGACACTGTGATCTGATAGCAGAATGTCTAAAGTGATACTGGACTCTTTGATCTTGTGGTGGAATTCCTAAACTGATAGCCGACTTTGTGAATTGATGGCGAAATCTGTAAACTGATACTGGTCTCTTCGAACTTATGGCGACTCTGTGATCTGGTAGCGAAATCTCAATTCTGATAGCTGTTGTTGTGTCTAATTGCAGATTATCCACTCAGGGAAATGTTCCTTTTATTTATAGTGGATGCTGTGCTTTGAAAAGAAATTCTCTTATGCGACAGAAACCTTTTATTTTGAAAGAATATCCTCTGATCTAAAAACCAATCCTACAAACTTGTTAAATATTCTCTCTTTTAATAGCAGATCGCTACTTCTGATAATATATCCTTTGACCCAGAACAAATACCTTTATTTAGCAGCTAACCTTCTCATCTTTTGGCATCTTGTTCAATCTGATAGAAGATCTTCAACTTGACAGCATCTTTTTGATCTGATGATATAACTTCTGATCTCCAGCAGATCTTTTGAGATCTTAGAAGAGATCATCGTTTATGGTTTCCAACTGTATGGGGTTTTTCAATTATGTAGAACTAATTATATTAGTTTTTCAAGTCATATAGAATAAACTTTTTATCAACTTTTGTCGAGTTGATGTAAACTGCCACAAGTTCAAAGAACTCACTGCTGCTTGCATACAACATCGAAGTAGCCCCTTCGAAATTATGCTTTGCACATACAACAACTAAATACTGCAACAATTGCAATCAAATTAGCATTTCTAATCAAGCGCAATAATTGTATCCGTTTTCCTGCACACTTAATGGACAAATGCAATCAATAAACTGCACTCCAAGGAAACACAAAACCTTAAAAGTTATCGAGCACACTGGGGTGAGGATTTTCCCACTTGCCTACATTACATAAAATACCAAAACAAAAGGGGAAAATTATAAACTGACGAGTGCATGATTTGCATAAAGCGTGATTTGCTGTAATGTGTAACCGAATATTGAGCGCTCAATGCAGTCCGGCAAACGTGAACATAGTTGAATGCGCATCGCGAGCGGATCCCATGTCTCCAAGTGACGATTGTCAGCGATACGTTTTTGCTTTCCCTTTCGCGGCATTGCTTGCATTAATTTCTGTCATTGGGTAATTGAACTGTTAAGAAGGGATAAACAATGGGACAATGATACGTAAGAAAGAACTTGCAGTGATTCTTGTAGGAACTAAACGGAGCAGTAAGACACCTTCACATGCAAAAGAGATCTGGATACTTTCAAGCCTATGCTGAAGATGTGAAATGTATGGAGTCAAAGAGCTTTAAAAGAAGATTTGGTTCCCAATGGGCGAAAAGTAGATAGGTGATCCCAAAATCTAAAAAAAATCTCACCATCGAGTTGTTTGTCTTCAGCTCAGTGAAGCCAAGGGATGAAAATGAACTTTTGAATGTTTTTTAGTTAGTCAAATCTAAAATTCCATCATAGCCAAAACGGAATTCAAGAATTTTTCACAAGTATTGACAAAAATTCTCTACATATTTCATATGTCTTGCAACCTTTGACGGTTTCACATGAGGTCAGAGAGGTTAAGTCCGCTCAAGTAAACCAGTATTTTCGTCGAAGGAAGCATTAGTAGCGGCCCAAACTGGAATAGCATTGCAATGCAAAACCGGTAACGAATACTTCAAATATCCGCCAGGATTGTCGCATGCAATGGTCAGCAGGGTAGCGCAGAGGTCATTGCCGAAAGTTTGGCCAGGGGTAGCAAATAAAGCATTTACTGCGCTGCCGTATGTGCACCATGGGTCAAGAGGTCAATGTTGGCCGAAAACTTCTCAGGCTTTGGCATTTTTTCACGGCAATTCGACTGGTTTTAACAGCATTTTTTGGTTGTAGAGAAACGGAATTTTTTTGGGTAAAGCAATTTTAATTTAACCTTTAACCTTAACTGAAAAGTTTTCGGTCCAAAAAAATTAAAAAAGTATGTATACGAAATTATTTAAAAAAAGGTTCTCAAGAATGTGGAGGAATTTGTGACTTGCATGTATGGTTGGGAATTTTCTGGAATTGGGGTGATTCGATTTTAGATTCTAGGTAGAAATTTTTGGATTAAGTGAGCATTAGAAACATTTTTGGAAAGTACAACACATGTAATGTAAAAGTTGTAGACCAGATTTTTTCGTATTTCAAGATGGCTTGGAAGAGCTCAGGAAATCTCAAAACATTTTTCACCCTCTCACGCATCACATCTAGCTTTTTTTGCCAACAAATATATTTGCCGCCAAAACTTCGCAAAACCTAACCTAAAAATATTCTCCTTAAGGCACTTTCGCTCTCGTCAATCGCTCGTCATTCATGCTTTTGGGCGCAGTTTTCTCACGCTTGTCACTCACTGCAATCATTCATAATTTCATTAATTAATCCATAATCAATTGAAATTCAATTCACTAATTAACATATCCACATTCGTCGAATACATCAATGAAGTACATTTTGTGCGCCACATGAGGTGCTGCCTTCGATTTTCTGCGCCCAGACAATAATGAACACTTGTCCAAAAGGCAGCCGCAGCCGTAGCCGCCACCGCAGAGCGCCAATTGCCAATTACAACTACAAAAAGCGCGCGCGGCGTACATCTAAAGCGCCGGCGACCACCCAAGCGTGCGGCCAGTCAAATGCCAAACCGAACGCTCCGACAACTGACATTTGCCGAGATCGTGCGCTGAGCGTTGCAGTTGCAATTGGCATCGCCTGCGGTCATGTTGCAAAATCAAACTGTAATGATTTTATTTAAACAACTCGCTTTGAAGCGACAATTAGCGCTGAAAGGCAGCCGACATAATTTGCCTACTAATGAATTGACATTTAACACGCGGAGAGCGGAAGCGCGGAGACAAGTACACAGAGTCGCATTACTGCCAACGCAAATGAGACGAAAACACAAATAAAGCAATAAATGAAAACAAAAAATTTATTACAATGAAAAAGTTTTTATTGTTGTTCAATGCAGTGAGAGAGAGCGGGGAAGGGGCAACATTTGAATGTGAAGGGGTTAAATTACGTTGATCTGACCACCGCAGCTTCATTGTCGTTGATGCACGCCATGTGGCCGCCTGACCTCACAACTTGTGGCGGCATTTCATTCACAAAACGATTTCTGAGCGTGGCTTCAATGAAAGTTGCAGCCTGAATGAACGATAGTAGGGCGCGGTGAGCTAAGCACGAGGGTTGCCACTGATGCTGCGGATGCTGCACGAATTGCGCGCTGACCCAGTGAACTTTTCTCGTTTAACGTTGTTTATGTGAACTTTTTGCCTTTAACATTTGAGTGAGCAAAAGAGAGTTAAAAAATTTTGTCAGCCATTCAGACATTTTACGAGGTCTGCGTCAATAAAAAAGATTTTAAGAAGTTAAAAGTGTTGAGAAAATTTTTTGAAATGCCAAGAAAGGCTGTTGAACTAGTTTATAGTTCAATATTTGCTACTCTTGTTTTGGGTATTTAGTAGTGTGCGACCGAATATTCGGCTTTGGTATTCGGCCTATTCGGGTAATTTTAAATCTTCGGCTTGGGCCAAAATAGCCGAAGGTTTTCGCTCTGTAATGCAGGTCAATTTGCTCTGTTTCGAAGTATTTTATCAAATTTCGGGTTCTATCGATATTTCGGACTCAAGATTGCGATTGATAAAATTGATCTCTAATCGGCTATTTATGTCAATTGAATTGTTAGATTTTTTTGTTTTTTTTTGGAAACGGAACTATAAGACTGTTTTGGGGTTTTTTGTTTGCTAAAATATGATAAATAAAATTCTAAAATATTTTTTTTTATAAATTCTTAAGTGGAACAAAAAAATGAATAGAAACAGAACGGCTAAATGTAATCCGTTTTTTGTTCTTAAAAGAATTTTTATTAGTATTAGCCTTTGGCCTTCAGCCTAATATTTTAGCTGTGCCGAATATTCTGATTCGGCCAAATATCTTCGGTCGGACACTAGTATTAAGTGATTAGCAGGAACACACAAAGGCGCATTGAAGTCTTCTTGGCCTTGAAAGACCGACTGTGGCACAAATCGGACTTTGTGATTGACATTTTCCTCTAGGAAAACTAGGTATATGCAATGCCTATCTATTTTAAGGTTGCATTCAGACTCGCATTCATTGACAGGACACTGAGATGTGTTACAGGACTTATGCTCGTAAACAAGGTAGCTCGTATTTAGCGATGTTTGCTGCAACAAAACAGTTCGTAGGCCACTGTTCGGCTTTACAATATCTCCGACTTTGCTGACTGGAATTAAAGTTTCTATAAAACTTGCTAATTCAACGAAAGTTGATCTATGGGATCCACTGAACTTGATGAAGTAGTCGGACCAGAACTAGACTGTTGCTAGTTTAGTGATATCACACGATCGCTCATGCCACTGTTTGATTCATTACAACAGACATTGAGGCTCTCACTTAGTCGCCAACATTCAGAGACGAAACCCGCTAAAAGGCTAGATTACTCGAACACTTTTGACTACACCTTTGACACACTATATGACGATCCTGAGAGCCTTAAATAAGGAATTCACCAAATCACAGGTTCCAATTAACCCCAAATACAACTTTTGAGCCGAATATCATTCGAAACCATATTTTGTACCAGCATTTTTTGTATTTGGGTGATTTGAACCCCCAACCCTCCTGTGTGCGCCACTGGATCTATCTCTAGGCGGCACATCGAGGTGTACATATCTTCAAATTAAACCTCGATGTAATATTTTGAAACGATAACTGAATCCAAAATCTCCTTCCTCTTATTTAATATTTTTTTTTCAAAATAGGAAAGGTCTGTTAAGGGTGTTAAGTAACAGTATTTTGAATATTGGTTTCAACATCTTTTATGTCCACTGCCCAACCATCAAAGTTGTCAAGCATCATCAACTTGTCCTCAAAGGTCCAAAATATTCTGCTTGAAGATCAACGCAACAACAGGGACAACACATTTCCTGAAAAAAATTTACTAAACAGAAAAAATTGAATTTTGTCTATCAAACACTTTCTAAATAATATCATTTACAATATATAAAAACCATCTGATAGGTTGTCACTTCCGTGTAAATAGTCCAGATATTCATCTTCCGCCCCAAAAGACCGGAAGGTCATTCAAAAAAATGTTCAAATTCACAATGCCAATTCGCCAAGACCACACAAAGGCCGGTAGAGGCCATTGAGCTCTGTGCGGAAATCAGCATTTTTATTTAAATTCTTCATACTTCAATTTTCTCAGGCTTATAAAAATATGCTGTGCAGCCGTGTAATAATCAATTTTGTCAGCGAGAAAACAATTTTCGCTGCTTCCGATCATCTACGTGCAACTAGCGTCAACGTAATTTGAACACCGCGAGAGAATTTGCTCCAGCGACCAGATTAGTCCTGCGGGACATGGAGCAGCACATGAAGTTCCAATTTAAAACTGAAACAGATTTTCATTTTCGGCGATTTTCCCACACTTTTCCAACAATTTGTACCAGCACGCCGACAACGACAACGATGATGTATGAATGTGTTGTGTGCAGCGTTGTGGCGTTACGGCAGACAGCGTTGCGTATTTTTAGGCTGGAAAAATTAGACAATCTCTGCTTAATTAGTCTGTTGTAGCGTTTAGACATATCGACTTACACCGCGAGGGTGCGGGCGTCTCGAGATTGATGACGAGTGCTGGCTGATGATGCCGCGAAACAGGATGTGCGCGATTGATCCGAACTGCGGTGATCGATTGTGATGTGCACTAGAAATTTGTAGTTATTTTCATTGTCATTTTATGCACTCAATTCAATTTGAATTTCTTTATAAAAATTTTTAGTTATTTAATATTCATTGGTAGCGGAAAATATCGCTTACACACATTGCGACGGATACACCTTGCAGCCTGGTTGCAGCCGGCAAAGCGTGCACAAACACATGCTGCGGTTTTGCTGGGAACAAATTTCGTTCGACTAATTGCAACCATAAAAATCACGCCAGCAGGACACAAGTGCAGCCATGACAAGTGCCGGGCAGCAAGCAGGCTGCGGTTGTGCGGCGCAAGGACCCTTTGCGCAGGCGCAGCGATGCGTATTCAAGTGTTGAATTACCGCAACCGGAATTGTGCACTGCTGTGTGTGTGTGTGCACTGTTTGTTGGAATAAGGGAAAACAAGGACATGCAGTCAATTGTCGGGGCGACCGCAGTAGAGCACTTTGCGCAGGCGCGCGCATATCTCGTTCGACTGTGGCCGGACGTTCAAATGGCACTCGATTTACCTGTCGCTGTTGTCACAGTCGTGGCAGACAGCGGGTCGTCAGCGCTGCGGTTTTGCCATGTGTTCGGATGCGGTCAGTTAAGTGGCAACTTGGGCAAGTGTCCTTTAAATTGGAGCAAACAAAATGTAGGCAATGAAATCAAAACTATTTTTTTAATTAATTAAAGTTATATTAAAATGAATCAAAATGAAAATTGCTTACTTATAAAATTTATTTAAATTAATTAACATTTATTTTAAAAATATAAATCTTTTGAAAGAAATAATAATAAATATTCTCTCGCAATCCATTAGCCATCAAGTTATTTCAATATTTTGGTCTGACAGTCAAAACAACTGACAGCTATTGCCTGCATGACGCTCCCCTCCCACTGAACACTGTTGACGCACATAAACAAGACAACTCTTTAAAAATCGCTGCCGTAATTAATTCAACATGTCAACTCTGTACTGCCACACCACATCGCGCCCCCCTAAGCACTTCGTTCAGTTGTCTGCGTTTTCGAATGTATACCTTGAAATGTTTGTGTGCTGTGTGTGGAAATTTGATCGAGTGATCGCAGCGTAAAATTAGCGCTTTGCTTAAGTGACTTGAGCTACAATGCGTCTTGTGCATGTTGCGCGTTTGGGGAAGTGTCTACTTAAATTACCGTAAAGTTGTGATTGGAAAGTGTTGATGATGACGTTGACGTGGCGCAATGTTTTGGGGAAATCTTCACCAAAACTTGTTTGGTTTCTGTGTTGTTTGTATTAACAAATGTGGGAATGCTTACAAGACTTATGGAACCCATAAATACGGATTATGTGCTGGAAGTGGTGGGGGATGTAAGGATTTTCGATTTACCGCGCGTTAGGAGTGGCTTTGAGTTGTAGTTTATGAAGGAAATTAAAGTATTAACCAATATTTTAGAAGCTTATACAGCTCAGTTAAAGCTCAGAGATGAGTTGGATTTATTTTTACAAGTTCTTCATGCTTTTTGTGCTGCGTTAGAAAGCAAACAAGGTCCATACTTGAAAATAATAGATAGGGAATTCTTTGTTAGAAAAATAAATACGGTTTTTTATCTATCGGTTATCTATCTATCTATTTATCTATCTATATATCTAAATATTCTAAAAAATTACAAAAATTCATGACCACCAAACTCTAATGATATATTCTTCATACTATCAGGTCAGTCCATAAGTTCATGCGTTTTTTTTTCAATAGTTTCAAAATAGGCGCTTTTTGCATACAAGAAAGGATTCGTGGGAGATAACGGTTTTTTTTTATTTTCTCTTATGTATTGTGCATTCAAAAAGTGATCTTAATTGCGGATAGAAACACGCGTTGTTAAAAAATAAAATAGATTCTTCGAACGAGTATAAGATGCATATTTTGTATTTGTTTTAATAAATAATGCATCAACTGTTGCTTGCAGAAATAAAAGCAGCTCATTGCTCAACTGGTTTTCCAAATTCCGAAGTGGTGTTTATGACGTTGGAGATACCCCACGCTCTGGTCGTCCTGAGGTCCTTAACTCCGACGCCTTGCTGGAACTCGGGAAAGCAGAGCCAAGTTTGACAGTCGATCTGATGGCTGGAAGGTTACATTCATCACATGGAACAATTTACAGGCACCTGGTTTAATTGGACAAGGTTCTAAAGCTTGGAAAATGGGTTCCGCATAAACTTTCTGTCACAAAGAGTTTGATAACAGCAGAGAGTGAATATGTGTTCTCAGCTGCTGCAGCGGCTTGAAAATGTGAGTTTTTTGAACCGTTTTCCGACTGGGAATGCAAAATGGGTCCTTTACAATAATCCTGTTCGCAAACGTCAGTAGTTAGATAAGGTGAAACACCGGAACCAACCCCCAGAGATGGCCTTCACCCCAAGAATATTCTCCTGTCTATTTGGTGAGATATGACCGGTATCGTTTATTTTGATCTGCTGGAACCAAACCAGACGATCACAGCTGATAATTATTGCCATCAGCTATCCAAAATGAAAGAAGCTCTTGAAATAAATTAGCCAGTAGACGCAAAATTTTGTTTCACTACAACAACAAAAGACCGCATACCGCAAGACAGACCTTAGGCGAGCTGAATGAGCTCGGATGGGAGCTAATGCCGCATCCACCATACTCTCCGGATATTACACCTTGCGATTATCACCTTTTCCGCGAGCTTCAGTCCCATATGAGTAAAAAGAACTACACCTCAAAAGGAGCTATAAAAGAGGATATCGACGCGTATTTTGGCTCCAAGGACAAACAATTTTTTGAGCAGGGAATTAAAAATTTGCCTAACCGTTGGATAGACATTGTCAATAATGCTGGAAAATATATTATTGCTTAATAAATACTGAAAACTTATTTTTTATTGATTTTAGAACCACCTAAGAAAAACGCACGAACTTATGGACTGACCTGATAGTTTCATTTCGAAAACTCAAATTTATAAATTATTGCCTACCAATGAATGTTGTGACTTAAACAATATTTTAAACTATTCTTCCTTCGGTTTTGCTTCCTTTTTCCCACACAAAAATACTCATTCGAACTCGTATCGACCAGAATTCACCCTCGTGTTTCCTTTCCTACACTCACACTTTGACAATTCTTTCGTGCGTGTGTTTTTCATATTTCCGAACACTTTTCATTTCATTTCATGCCCTCGTGGTTGTCCTTTTTACTTCAATTTTTTTCTGATTTTAATTTGATCAACAGCGACGTGTTGCAGGTGGTTTATTTCACTTTTCAAATATTTACCCGAACGCTGCACTGCGGCTGCGCTCCGTCGTGCGTGTTAGTTAAACAGAGATTTTAGAATGTAAAGTAAAAAAAAAACATAAATTGAACTGAATTGTGACATTGTGCTGCTGGCGGAGGTGAACGTTATTTTATTGTTTCCGGATCAAAAGATCATTTCCTGCAGCAGGATACGTCAGCATGCAATGAACGAGACTGGAGAGGGAATGTCAGCCGCGGCTTGAGTGCATATGGTAATGGTTTTTTAGTGGCCATTTAATTGGCTGGGACATTTTGAGCTGAGAAAAAATGTTCATTTCACTAAAAACTTCAAATTAAATAAAATTAAATGAAAAACATTCTTCTAAAAAACTGCTTTAATATGAGAAGCGCCTTCTGGCAACAACTTCAACACATACAATAAATATTCTTTCAAATATTTACCTTTGGTTGGAGAAGACACCACTCTATGGATGCCACTTTCACCACCCACCACCACTCACTCGTTGAGACCTAAAACAATATACATAATTTACACCCAACAGTTATGTATGCCGCACATTACATCGCTAAGCTGCGGATATCCGGGCAGCCGGCGACTGCAAGTGGCTCACATGCCGCAGCGAAAGTTTCGACATTTGTCAACGCGCCACAAGCCTTTCAACAGAAAGGCCAGCCAAGGGTGGCGCATGGCCAGGAATTTTGCAAATATTGCGACCGCTCGGTGCGGCCACATATCCTTGAGCGCATGCAGACGCTCGCCAGCCAGAGATAAGTTTATGTGAACTATTGCAAAGTAGATAAACAGAATGCAAAAAGACAAAGGCAAAAATAAAAGAAGAAATAAAAAACGAAATCCGCAAACACGCGCAACGGCAACGATATCCCTGCGAATCCTTTTAATGGTCAGAGCCAAGCACGCACACACACACACTCGCGCTCACACCAAGACCGGCCACATAGCCAAGGTAAGGCAAAGCAGAATGGCTTTGTGCCGTGTCCGGGCGCACGTTTCAAATTCGTCTGTACACAAATCGTAAATGATATCCCGTAGCGAAAGGATTTCTTTTCTTCGGCGTTGTTTTTGTGTCCTGCGCATCTGAGCGGCGAATTGGCTGCGTATGTAAATAAAGCCGCAGCGCTCAACCCTTCGCCAGCCGCCATGGACGCGAACGCGCATCGGTCAGAGGCGCTCGATGGCTGCTGGCTGCCGTTGATGATGTTGTCGTTCGTTGTTCTTTATAATAAACGCCCCAAAGTGTTCCTGTCAATGACAATGACACACGAAAAAAGCTCGCGCTCGTCCAACAAGCGTATTAATATCCTTTGACTTGACTTGCTCCGGCCACTTTCTCTCGCTGCCTTCACTCTATCTTGTTTTTTCTTCAAATGCTATTTATCATAATTTTTCAATTTAACGTAGTTCGTTAAACACACACAACATTGCACCCTGCGAGCATTTGTCCATCCACACTCGCATCGGTTCCCATTCGCCCGTTCGTACTTTGTCCAGTTGCTGCGTTTGCTTGTTTGCACAATTTTGCATTTTCCATCGATGCATCTTCCAAGCTGCCAAAGTGTTTGCTCAGCGTCAGTTTTACGGTGACCGCTGCTGCAGCACCCATTGCCCATTTTTGCTGATTATTAATGACAATTTTGACACTTTCATCTTGACATTTGCACAGCTGCCCAGCGCCGGCTGTCTGTCCAATGTGAGATGCGCGAGTTGCCCAATCAAAGAAAGCCAATGTGTGCCTACAAGGGACAGAGGTCAATTGGGTTCTGAAGGCAATGCAAGAGACGATCACTCGTTGTATGAGAGCATAAGTGGCTATGTGTCTTCAAAAAGGATATAAAGAAAATGTGGCAACTTTTGACCAAAAAGAATATGAAAACTTTGGTATCAATGATCTTTTTAAGAGGAATTTTTACTAGGGATCTCTTTCTGGCATCACTCAGAACCCAACAAAGATCAATATGTGGAGCGAGTTCCAACTCCTCGCTTCAAAACACTGACTGACACTCTGCCTTCAGAATTCAAATTGTACTTGGACTGTAGGCCTCAAAACACTGACTGACACTCTGCTTTTAGTATTCAACTTTTTCAGTAAAACTTAGGACTGAGTTCCAACTCCTGAGTGACTGTAGGCCCCATAACACTGACTGACACTCTGCTTTCAGTATTCAAATTTCATAGTAAAAATTAGGACCGAGTTCCAACTCCTCGCTTAAAAACACTGACTGACACTCTGCCTTCAGAAATCAAATTGTACTTGGACTGTAGGCCTCAAAACACTGACTGACACTCTGCTTTCAGTATTCAACTTTTTCAGTAAAACTTAGAACCGAGTTCCAACTCCTGAGTGACTGTAGGCCCAAAACACTGACTGACGCTCTGCTTTCAGAATTCAAATTTCATATTAAAAAGTAGGATCGAGTTCCAACTCCTCGCTTCAAAACACTGACTGATACTCTGCCTTCAGAATTCAAATGGTACTTGGACTGTAGGCCTCAAAACACTGACTTACACTCTGCTTTCAGTATTCAAGTTTTTCAGTAAAACTTAGAACCGAGTTCCAACTCCTGAGTGACTGTAGGCCCAAAATACTGACTGACGCTCTGCTTTCAGAATTCAAATTTCATATTAAAAATTAGGACCGAGTTCCAATTCCTCGCTTCAAAACACTGACTGACACTCTGCCTTCAGAATTCAAATTGTACTTAGACTGTAGGCCTCAAAACACTGACTGACACTCTGCTTTCAGTATTCAACTTTTTCGGTAAAACTTAGAACCGAGTTCCAACTCCTGAGTGACTGTAGGCCCCAAAACACTGACTGACACTCTGCTTTCAGTATTCAAATTTCATATTAAAAAGTAGGACCGAGTTCCAACTTCTCGCTTCAAAACACTGACTGACACTCTGCCTTCAGAATTCAATTTGTACTTGGACTGTAGGCCTCAAAACACTGACTGACACTCTGCTTTCAGTATTCAACTTTTTCAGTAAAACTTAGAACCGTGTTCCAACTCCTGAGTGACTGTAGGCCCCAAAACACTTACTGACGCTCTGCTTTCAGTATTCAACTTTCACAGTTAAAATTAGGACCCAGTTTTGACTTCTCGGTGACTGTAAGCCTCAAAACACTGACTGGCATTCTGCTTTCAGTATTAACTTTCTCAGTAAAAATTAGGACCGGGTTCCAACTCCTCAGTGGATGTAGGCCTGAAAACACTGATTGACACTCTGCTTTCAGCATTGAAATGTCATAGGAAAAATTAGGACATATTCGGTCTGCGAAACGAAAGTCGAAAGTTTTTTATTTTGATTAAATATCTGCAAAATTTAACCTGGATTTGTTTTATTTTTCTGGATCCAAAGAACATTAACTTCTTAGTGCAATAAATATTTAATATATAAAAAACATTTTATAATAACTCATCTCTTTAAACAAACATCTGTTTACATATTTAAACCGAAGCTCGTTCCAATTGAATGAAAGATCAAAAAATAGCCAGTTCAAAATTGTATAACCCACACGAATTAATTACACATAAACATATGATTTCATCTTATCCATCCAGCATCCTTTGCTAACCTCACTCACTCACAGTTCAAAAAGTCTTTCACCGAAACCCAACGACTGCTCACCTTTACGATAAAAACAATACAAACTGAAACCATAGCTGGCATCAACACTCCCCACTCTCTTCTTGGCTGCTGGACAGACGCAACCACCAGGGGCCAGCAGGCAGCAAAAAAGCAGATGTCCAGTTTGCTGTCCCATTGCTGCACATTGCCGTAATTATGAAATCCTTTTTACGTTCGTACAATTGTTGTTGTTGTTGCTGTTGTTGTGGATTGTTTTCCTTCAAATTGACTACAAACCATAATTTATGTGTGCGGACGTGCTAAAATTGTTGGTCAGTTGCACAATAAACGCACAACGGCCACGTCAAGGATTATTGATTATGCAAAGTGGCCGCTCGCAGGACATCAACTGAAACTGACCATTAGAAAAATTACCAACACGCCAAAGGGTTGAAAAGCAAGCAAGGAAATCGTACTTCAAAGGGGGACAACATGCAAGAAAGTAGAGAAAAGAAAAGAAAAGCAAAGACAAAACCCATAAAGTAAGAGATTACGATTTGGTCGTTTGTCGCTTACCTGAAGTTGTATGCAAATGCGGTGCTCAGATTTCGCGTTGCAGCACCAACGCTCCTTTATGTCCTGTTTCGTCAAAGCGTGTGTTTTGAGTTATTAGACAGATAATAGTTTTTGACATTGACCGTTAGCTGACAACAGTGGAATTATTTACGCGAACACACACACACACACAAACAGGTATATTGAGTGTGCGATAAGGGGTGCTTCGTGAGGACAATCGCTCGAGTGACCAGTGTCCGGTCCAGGCGAGGCGGCCAATGCATTTGTGCATCTTGGCGTTAATGGTCATTTTTGCATGGTTAATTATTTTTTATATCTTTCAACGGCACAAAGGGCCGCGAGCATAGTGTGAGAAAAATTCGCTCGCTTAATGATGTGGCGTGAAGTGCAGACTCTGAACTTGCCAACAATAGGGACGAGTACAAAAAAGGGGAGGAAGAATTCATTGAAAAGTCTGCAATTGAGCAAACAGTCAGCGCTGACCGATGATCGATGCACAACGGCATTAAGGTGATAATTAATGAAGTTTTTGTGTGACATATTTGGTGTGAAATTATTCTTCTAAGACGAGATTGATCCTTTATGCAGTGTGTGTGTGTGTGTGTGTCTGTCATATGGTGTGAAAGAATCATATGGTTAGAAAATTCTAATCAAGTTTTTCAACTACGCTTGTGCTTCTTCGTTAGATTTTTGTGTAACTCTTAATTTGACTTCGAGACGTTTTGTAATCAAGAGGAAGATTTCTTTCTTCTTGGAAGTTCACTATTAGATAGATCCTTTTCCTTTTCTTCACACATTCATCTGCATAATTTCTAGAAGAAGAGAAGTTTAAATTAATTTTACATTTAAAGACTAAACACTTCCTGTAATTTTGTTACTTTGCATACCACAAGAACTTTAGAAGACAAATTGGTCCAATGTCCTGTTTCTTGCAATCCCATTCATTTATTGGAATTTCTTATTGAATTGCTTTAACCCTTTCGGGACGGAGTTTAATTGTGAAATCCAAAATACTCTCAGAAAAAATGTTCTCCTGCTATGAATACTTAGCAGGGGTTAGAATATTTTATTGGATGCTCACAAATTCTAAAATCATCCTTTGATGCCTGACCACCGAAATCGAAAAAATATTTTGTGTGGGTCGTAAGATTTGAATAATTGTTTTGAGGGGCATTAAAAACTTGCTGGGACGTATTATCCCAGTAGTCCCGAAAGGGTTAAAAAATCAAAAATTGTTTCTCCAACTTCTGGCCGTAGATATTGCACCAATACGATTCACGTTGAAAAAGATATTCCCAAAGAAGTGAAAACATTTTTTTTCAAAAATGTGCCAAAAGACACTAAGCCAATGCAATTTCTTATTAAAGGAAATTTCTACTGGAAAATGAAGCCTTTTCTGTGTGTGTTACCGCTAATCCCTCCATTTCGATTCATTACTTACAAATTCAAATCCTCTCCATTGGCAATAAAATTTAGTCTTAGGACACCTCTCAGGACACATTTCTTAGAACACATTTCACTACCCAAATTTCATTTCCTATACTTCGCTCCTATTTAAATGCTTTCCTCATGTGATGCCAACATCATAGTTTCACAATCTGTTTACTCTAGATTTTTGTTTTGTATAAATAAAAAACACCAACTTATCTCCTGATTCACTGTAAACGCCACACTCATCATTTCCGTCACGCAATGTTGCATTCGTCTTTGATATGCTGTCATAATTCAAAGCTCTGACAGCTCAGCATTTTGCACTCGTACACATTTATAGTCAATCGAGTTGTTGTGATTTTGCAACCCATTTGTAAGCAATTTCTTGTGATTATTTAAAAGCCATCAAGAAGCAAATCAACCAACTGAACTGTCGGTCTGTCAATGTTGTTTCGTTCAAAAAGTACACAGCAATAAAATTGTAGCGATAAGCGGCGCATATTCCACGGAATGGTGATAATCACCATTTAAAAACGTCTCCATATATAGATGCGAGGTCAAGTGACCCCTCTTGAATCTTTTTCTAATCTTAAAATTTATGTCTCAGAAAAAGGAATATAGAAACATATTTTTAGTTTACGTTAGATTGCTCACTGCTTTTAGAGATTTTTAATATATTTGTTTTGATATTTTCGTGAGCAAAGTGCGCAAAACAAGTAAACAAATTCCACATTAAAAAATATATGAAATGAAATTATATTGCATTATATAGCAGAAATGAGAGGATTCGAAAATATTTACTTGTTTCATGGTTGCCGCCTGTACGTGAGAAATGGAGACTTGGGGAACGATTGGATATTGATTTAATTAATGGATTGTGCGACTAAAGTATTGATTAAGCCACCAATGACATTGGTGACCTCTGATCAATGTCTGGGCAGCTGTTTGGTTTTTCTCACACTTTCTCAACTCATTGCGATTCTACTTTGCTGCCTCTACAATTCAATTATTTCTCAAACTTAGATTCTCCGGGGTTAGTCTTCCTGTACTTCCTCCTAGACATTTTGCAACCAGGTTGTGGAAAGCCTTCTTTCTACCTTCTCAATTCCTCAGCTCATATACATTCTATCTCCAGGGTTAGTCCTTCCTCCTGGATATTTTCCAACTATTCTTCCCACAACCTTTTCCCTACCTTCTCAATTACTCAACCCATACACATTCTCTCCCCAAAGTTAGTCGTTCCTTCTTGACATTTTCCAACTATTCTGCCCACAACCTTCTCCCTACCTTCTCAATTCCTCAACCTATGCACATTCTCTCTCCGGGCTTAGTCCCCCTCACTTCCTCCTAGACATTCAAGACCATCTCAATTTCTCAACTCATACACATTCCCTTTCTAGAGTTAGTCCTTCTTCCTGGACATTTTCCAACCATTCATTCACTACGAACTTTATGACAGTAATCTTTCAAATTTTTGAACTCATGAACTAATTTTATCGATTGTTTTACAGGCAATAATAGATCTCCACAAGCAGTTAGCTTTGGATTGAAAAACCGTTCCGATTACCTGTTTAAGAGAGCCAAGAAAAAGTTATAAAAGCTATACTTGCTTCTCATGTGATGATAAATTGACAACATACTTTCTCAATGCCCTGAGATATAAATTAAATACTATCAGACAGTGGCGCACACAGGAATGTTCCGGGCTCAAACCTTCCTTCTTCAAACACAAAATTTCCTGGTACAAAATATGGTTTCAAATGGTATTCGGCTCAAAATTTGTACACAAAACTCGACAAAATGAAATCCTGTGTGCGTCCAAAGACAAATTTCATACATTCTGAAGACTTTGAACTGGTGTAAAGTTCCTCAATTTAATGAATTCAGGGAATACAAAAAAATAAATCTTTATACCTTTTTCTTTTGTCTAGTTTCGATATTTGTTTGGAATACATTTCAAACATTCCCTTAAAATCCGCTTCATATGGCAGCCCACTTCGCGGCTAACTTTGTATTATATTTAAAAACAACAATAAAATTTGCCAATCACCACCGTAAAAACAAACGCAATACATTTAATAAATAACAAGAAATCCAGCACAATTTCGCTAAAAATAATTTCCACTGATACGCCAACGTTCATTTGCGCGCAAAATATTTAATCTCTCATAAAAATAACAAACAAACAAGCTAAAAAAAAACAACTATTGAAAACGGGAAAACGCCATGCAATCGAAGGCAGATTATATTTCAATACAAAAACAACTGTTGGCTATGTAAAGTTAGTTGATGTTGTTGTTGTTGTGCTGGCCTCGTTGTCGTTGTCGTTGGTTGAGTTGTTAAATTGCTGCTGATCTGCAATTGAACTTTTGTCCTTTCGCTGAACTGAACTGCGCTGCACCGTTGAACAGCCGAGTGTGGCGATCTTTGGTGACATCAATTTTTAGGGTGAATTGTTTCAATTAGAGGTACGCGATCCCGTTGAAGATTAAACAACAATAATAATGCGTACGACGCGCTCACATGGACGCAATGCGTACAGAATGTGAGTGAGAATGGGGGCAGAGGGAGCGACAAGAGTATTCACTGATTGATAGTGCAAATAGTGGAGGCTCGATCGATTGCATTAGTTTAGGTGGAAGTGTTGAAATTAATTGTAGTTGGTGAATTTTTACAATCTTGTAATTATTGTCTTTACTTTAAAAATATATAAAAATATGAAAATATATTTTTTTATTAAAACTATTTGAGAAAACAACATTTTTGAATTATTGAACCATAAAATTTCAACTTAATTTCATTGTTGAAGTTTGCAACCGAATATTACAACGAGATTGAAGTGAATGATAATGAAAAGCTACTTAAGTAAAGGTAGGTAGGTGTTTTTTAGAGAGATGAAAAGCATCAGTAACAAAGGCTCACGTCCTTGTGGTACTTTACCCACACTGAAACCATTCCTCTCAAGTCCAAATTACCTCCCTGGTACCACCGATAGGCATATCGTCAGGAAACTAGTGTGGCAGATAGTTTTGGCTTCCCCAAAAAGGAGCACACTTAGCCACAGTTAGAGCTTCTTACGAAGCTTAGAAAACAGGGAATGGTTTTATCAGCTAGATTGCCCAGACTGTTCAAGAAGAAGTTGCCTAAATAGTTTATCGTTCTTCTGGTTAAAGCAGAACAGGTGCACAGTAGCTGAAGTATATGTTCCTCCTCTTCCTCGTCCCTGCAACTGCGACAAAAGTAGTTTGAATACAGCCCCAGTCTTTTAGCGTGGACGCCAATTGAACAGTGACCCTTTAGAACACCGATAATGGTTCTGATCTGGGCTCTGTTTAGTGGGAGGAGGAGTTCTTCAAATTGTCTAAGGTTTAAATTGTTTAAGGTTTTAAAATTGTATTGCCTTCAGCCCATCTCAAATTAGTATCGTGTATAGAGCTCGTATCGATACGAAGCTTATAGGTTAAGAAAAGGGTACCGAGCGCTTTCATATCTCGACTTAACTGCTCTAATCAGCTTGATCTTGTTTCCATCCCTAAGTACGAACTTATCTTTGCTACCACTTTTTCCAGACATTCTCGAGAAAACGCGTTGGAGCATTGCACCTTAACACTTCGTTCAATAATGTGTGTGACTAACTAATTAAAACACATTTTTTGGCCAAAATTCGTTTTTATTCACCAACATAGCTTTTCCAATCTTTCGATACCGCCTTTGTATAACGATTTTTCTTTGCCTTCAAAATAGGCGTTAGTTTCGGCGATTACTTCATCATTTGAGCCAAATCTCTTACCACGGAGCATCTTTTTGAGGTCTGCGAAGAGCCAGTAGTCGCTGGGGGCCAGATCTGGAGAATACGGGGGATGAGGAAGCAATTCGAAGCCCAATTCATGCATTTTTGCCATCGTTTTCATCGACTTGTGACACGGTGCATTGTCTTGGTGAAACAACACTTTTTTCTTCTTCATATGGGGCCGCTTAATCGCGATTTCTTCTTTCAAACGTTCCAACAACGCTATATAATAGTCGCTATTGATTGTTTTCTCTTTCTCAAGATAGTCGATGAATATTATTCCGTGCACATCCCAAAATACTGACGCCATAACCTTGCCAGCCGATGTTTTTGACTTTGGACGCTTTGGGCGACTTTCACCGGTTGCATGCCACTCAGCAGACTGCCGATTTGACTCTGGAGTGAAATGGTGGATCCATGTTTCACCCATTGTGATATACCGACGCAAAAACTCCGACTTGTTGCGCGTAAACATGTCCAAACAGCTCTTTGAATCATCGATTCGTTGTTGTTTTTGCTCCGGTGTGAGCAAACGCGGCACCCATTTCGAAAACACCTTTTTCATAACCAAATGTTCGTGTATTATGGTGTGTACACTGCCTGCTGATATCTTTAGAATGTCAGCAATCTCCCCCATTTTCACTTTACGGTCGGACATAATGATTTTCAGTGTTTTTTCAACGTTTTCCGGAATAACAGCGTCATTTGGCCGTCCAGTAGATGGAATGTCATCGGTGTCTGTACGACCACGTTTGAATTCGGCATACCAATAACAAATGGTTCTTTTTGATGGAGCAGAGTCCGAATAATGTTTTTCAAGCCATTCCTGGCATTGAACAGTATTTTTTTCATTAAAAAACAATGATAAATCAGCACACGGAATTGCTTTGAATTCATTTTTTTTGAAAACTCAAAAGTAGTGTCACTTAAAGCACTGTAACTTGTAAACTAATGGTCGGATTGACATATAATTTTGACAGTAAGCCTAAAAAGGTTCACAATTTCGAAAAAAATATTGATTTAGTATTAGTGCCGCCATCTATGTGTCAGTCACACACATTATTGAACGAAGTATTAATGATGCAACCCTCAACACGTTTTCCTGCGGGAATTGGTGTTTCTTTCGACTCTCCAATTGCCTTCCAAAGGTAGCGGTTGACATAATTTTGTTGTCTTTGAGACAAAATACCTTTCCCTTTGTCGATATGTATCTCAACCGTCATAGCTTTGGTAACTACTTCTGCAAAATTGCCACCAGATTTAGACTTCTGAATATCAGCCGGCGTTTTTCGGGGTCCTACGTCCTTCTCCTTTGCAAAACTAGGCTGGCATGCAGACTGTTACGTCGATCGTCCAAGTACATCCGTTTCCGATCCATGGACCTTCCCCTCTTTGCCTTGCTACTTTTCACAGCCGAGTGGACAGACCCCAAGTTAGCTTCGGAAGAGTGTACCATAGCAGACGAATCATCGCGCGTTCTATCACGTTTCCCCGGCGCCGGAGCTTGACGGTGGCTATCCTCTTCTTCTGTCTCCTTCTTGTGAGCTGCTTAGCAGACCGCTTATCATCTGTATTCCGATTTCCGATACCAGCAACCTCTTTACTCTCCTGGTTCTTACCAGGTTTAGCGTTGTCAGCGATTTGCTCGATACCCGAAAACAATTCGTTGAAGTGGTAGGACTATCTAACACCTCCGTATCTTCGTCAACCTTGACAGTTGACTTCGATGCTTCTGACATTAATCTGTCCTAAACCTCCTAAAACAATAACATTGTAACTAAGCTACAAGCCCCCGCACCAAAACAAGGTGGGTACCAGGCGAGGGTGGGTATAAGGAAGTCAGCCTGATAAGAAATCTCTCATATTATGAAGGGCTCAATAAGATTTCACAGTTTAGTACTTCTGGGATCGTGGATCAGTGCGACCATCAGTTGTTCACCAAATTCATCTCCTTTAAGTTTGCGATTCTGAACGCTGTGGCTATAAAACATATCTGACACAGCTCGTTGCATCGACAGGACGCCTAGAAACCTAAGCGATAGCGGTCATTTGTACCAACGTTGTTCGATGCATCGACAGAATCCCAGCAAACTTGGGTCAATGCAACGACAGAATCCCTTCAATCGTAAAGGATACTTACAGAAGTTCTTCAACTGCATACTTTCTGTTGGCCATCTGCACCAACGTTGTTCAATGCGTTGACAGAATCCCAGAAAACTTGAGGGATACTTGCAGAAGTTCTTCAACACCATACTTTCTGTTGGTCATCTGCACCAACGTTGGTCAATGCAACGACAGAATCCCAAAAATTTTAAGGGGTACTTGCAGAAGTTCTTCAACTCCATACTTTCCACGACGTTGAATGTTCGAAAGAATCCCAACAATCGTAAAGGATAGTTGCAGAAACTCTTTGTCTCTGTAACATCTTCCGAAAATCAGTAACATCCAAGCAAAATATAGTCTGTATTTTTGCACGGTCATTCAGAACAGTGCAGATCCTTCCGCATAATAAAAGTGCACTAACTATTCATGTCATCTCTATTCATTCGTATTCGGTCTGTAATGTTAATAAATACAAATAATTCTACCTCTTTCTTTGTCGCATAAAAGGCTTAAGAATCAAAACGCAAAACGCATTCATTGTAGATTTCGAGGCAAAACTCAATGACCACTTAAGGCCAGAGACATAAAAACGCCGCTATTAAGCATCTGGCTTTCTCTCTCTTTCTCTTATTTAATATGTGCAGTCGCAACTGGAACGTACGCAAGTATGGCTGTGCGTAAGCAAAGTACGCTGATGGGTCTCAAGTGCTTAAGCATTATCCTTTTTAGAGTCGCTTGGCTTCACTTCCGACAAAACAGCTCCGCGCAGCCTCCCACTGTGGACTGGCTTTATGTTTTATGCTCTTTGCATTTGCTGTCATATAACATTTGGTTTTTTATTCATTTTTTATTTAATTTTTTGCATTTTTTTTTTTTCATTCATTGCAATTTTGCGTCCTTCCATGGCTGTGAAGCGCGGCTGGCCGCTGAAACAGTTCGACGACATTTTGTACACACAGTAGCAACTTGCAATAAAAAGGATATCATCATTATCCTTAGCTCAGCAACACTTGAGCGTGTGCATAAAGCGTTTAAATGCGATTTGGCGCGCGCGGGCGTTGACGGTCGGCGGTCGGCGCGGGTTGCTTGATGGGCATATTAAATGAATGAAAAGTGCCGAGCGCAAAACGCTGCTCGCCTCGGCATTTATGATATGATTTTGTGCTCAAGTGTCCTGGCGAGCGCTGAGAAGGGTGAGGGGGGGCGGGGACGGCAAGGGCCAAAGCACGAGGGATGCGGTAAAAAGGATTTAAGCGTAATGATGAGCTTACAGCAGAAATTTTGTGTTGCAAAATTGTTGAGAGAAAAATGCCCGACAACAACAAAAACAACGAAATGTATGTGAAGGCAGCAAATGTGCTTTGTGGGCGTTTCTTGTTAAATTGGATTTTATGCAAAAACACTTTGGCCATATGCTGATTTGCCATGCGGCCGAATGGCCATTTCGCTGGCATGTGCGAGCGACACAAAAGCCCAGAAATAATCATAAAAGCAAAGGGAAAATTAATCGCAGCGCGCCCGAAGACATCAACGCTGTAAGATGGAAAATCTTTTGTTCGAGATAAAAGCGGAAGTGCATAAATTCTAAACGAAAAGTAGCCGCATTTCAAAAGTAAAATCAAATGAGTTGGACTATTGGAACGCATAAAATTTATGGCCCAGCGGCCGACAATGCCGCTGCAACTACATTCAAACATACTTATCCACGTAATCAAGATAGAGCGGCGAGTACAAGAAGAAGCTGAGTTTCAGATATCCTCGACCGATTCACACGTTCTACACGATCCCACGTGGGATCGGTAGCCGCTCGTTGGCGCACCAAGTACTCAAGCTGTGCGCACTCATTAAACGGTATTTTTGTGGCCATTTATGCCCACACCAACACACACACACATACACGCTCACGCATCCGAAGCCAACAAGGCAGCCGACAGCTCTTTTGTGACAGTTAATGGCTGCAGCTTGTTAGTGGCGCTGATCCTGCTGCGCTTTGTGGTCGGTCACTCTGCCTGCAGCCGGCTGCCACCGATCTGTCCATGCATTGGCGGCGCTGTTATCTTGCGTCATTTGCGGTCGCACCGAACACCACTAACACAGCACAAAACAAACAAACAAACAAACAAGCGAGCGGCACAACTGCTGCTTCCTGCATGCCACAGGAACAAAAGCGCCAACTGTTGTTGCCTCCAGTGCAACAACATTTTGCACAACTTGTGTGTGTGCAGTGATGCGAGCACTGTGCGTATGAGTGGGTTCTAATGTGATTCTAATGTGCGCCGCAGTTGGGTGCTGTCCGTACACGAACGTCGCAGTCAAAGAAGAGCAGCCACTTAAGTATTAAAGATGCGCTTTGTTGTGGTCTGCGGACAGCGTGGGATTTTTTCGAAGAGGTGACACTCGTCATTTGAGCGCAACAACAAATATAGTTTAAGATTTTTGCCAAAGGAAAGCCGATCCTGCAATGCAGTTCGATACTTTAGGTAGATATTTTCATGATCAATAACCCAATGTTGTTTTGATTTGAAATGTATCGGAAGGAAGGAATTCCATTGATTTAATTTTTTAAATATTAGGTTAGAATAAAAATAGGAAAATTCAAAATCTCGTCTATGGGGAAAGTACAAGGAGTACATATATAAACTTTACAACTTTCAAATTCATGAAATAATGTTATTAAAATTTTTGATAATTTAGAAATCTAAACAGAAAAATGAAATGTGGGTAGTCAACTTTCAAGGCCATGACTACTTTTAACTCTTCATTAAACTCTTCGCTCTGAAGCAGTCCTCAGCAACCAGCACTGAATGATTCTTGCTGTCAAACAGTAAAACTCATACTAGAATGTCTCGAAATATTTGTACTTTGAAAATTATTGTAGATATTGTGTTGTAGACATTTTCAAAAACACTGCACAACAAAATCAAACTTTTTTTAAAATAACAAGGTTCTGACAACGGATTCTGGTAGAGGAGACCAAAAAAAAATATACGTGTATCGGCGTTTTGAAAGTTTACGTGCATTTTTTTTAGGGGGGTCGAAATTTCCCCCTTTTTGCTCATTCTTATGGTGATTCGGCATACGAAAACCATTTAACCTCACATTTTAGGTATGTGATGTGTTCAGCAATTTGATGTAAAATACTACGAAGAACATTTTTGTGGAGCATTTTAACCCTGTAACTCCTATATGTATGGGTCAATTTGACTCTTCTTTTCTAAAATGTCAAAAATGTCCTGTAAAACAGGACTTTTTAAGGATAAAATGTACCACGAAAATATTCGCCATAAAATTCTAGGATAGGTCTCTGAATACATCAAAGCTCAGATATCAATCTGAACGCCAGAATTAAGCCTAAACTGAAAATGTTTTTAAGTGTTTATTTCGTACTTAATCAAAATTGGTATTAAGAACTCTTACAAAACTTGATTTTTGGGGGTTAGTGTGTATGCGAACATGTTAGATACTTATTTGCAAATTGCAAACTCACATAGGATAATTCTTTTCAACCAACCTAGGAGACATCTCTACCCCAGGCATTCACAGTCTACTAAGCTTCATAAACAGCTTTATGGGTCCTTAGTTTGGTGTCTCAAAGAATTTAAGTCAGTAGAAGAATATTTCTGACTGTCCTTTGTACGTGTCTGGCACAAACAAGAAGTTAAAGAATCTAATATAACTTATGATGCTTCGTTCTACACAATCTGCTACACAACTCCCTAAACAGTTTAAGTAGCCTCAATCTAGTATTCTAAACACTCCAGCGGCCCCATGGATAGCAAAGAAGAAACGATTTGGGGCCATTTTTCTTGTACGGGTTTGGTAAAAGTTGAGAATCATACACAATTTAGTGTTGTTTGTTGTCGAGAACCTATTATTAAGAGTCTCCATTTCTTAATAATGGGTTCTCGATGCTGAAGGACCTCTAATTTTTTGCGGTTTAGTGAAAAAGTACATGACCAAAAAAATGTTGGGGTTAGAGTGAGATGAAATGGCGTCGCCGTGAAGTCCGTGAGTTCACAAAAATGCTGGAAAATTCGACAATTGGTGATCTTAAAGGATTAAAATCTATGACAGACCACCACTGGTTTTCCCCACTGGACATTTCTTTCAAATACTGGTATAAGTTGACTAGTGTATGTGACTTCATAAACAGCTTAGACGGACCTTAATCCCCAAGTTTCCAGTAAAAACTTGAAGGAAAAGACTAAGGTTAGGTTAGGTAGGGAAGGGTGTGTGCGACCCAGAGGCCGCATTTCCACTCGGAGGCCCAAATGGCCCATTATGAATCCCTTGGAAGGTTCTGAAGCTAACCAATGGCTCTCAGTCCGGGGCAAACCAGTTCGACCTCTTGCTGAAGGAGAATATATCCGAAAAGACCAAACAGTTGGCATCTTTTTTTTTTTTGGTTCAAGATAACCTCTAGCTAGGAGTCGAAGATCCCCACTAGTTTAATTTTTTAAACAGGCTGGAAAACTTGTATCATCTTCTTAGCTTGGGTTCCCTTTGTTCTCAGTCTCGCAAGACATAGCATCCAGTTTGAGTTACAAGAACACCGCTCCAAGTCAGACTTTTTTGTACCACCAAAAATATCCTCACTATATAAGCTTCTCTCTTACGACATCTTTTCCTAACAACGCTTGTTATACACAAAACTATGTTTAATAATTTTACAACAACAAAACTATTGCATCAACCCTCCCCTGAGAAACGGGCACAAGTGAGCGGGCGTTGCTAATAATAAACGGTATTTAGCGCGATTTAACACAACAAAAAAATGTTCGCTTGAACGCGTCTTAAATTGCACTTGAATATAGACACGCCTACAACAACAACAAGCATGAGCTCAGCTCAAGGCTAAGTGGCAACTTAAACACATTGAATGTGGGAAATTTGTCACCGTTGCTTGAATGGCGGCGAACAGAAAATGTGCACACAAAAACTGCCACTTGTTATGGCCAACAACAACAAAGGCGCTTAACACCCTCATGACGTGTTGTTGACAATTTACAACAAATATGACGAGGCATTAAATATGCGAATATCCTTTCAATCGGATTGCTGTCAATGAATGCTAATCGCTTAGTTTGTCATATGAAATAACAACAACAACGACAAACACCGTTAGCTCCACAAACAATGAACGGCAACAATACTGACACTCATCCCTTCTATCTTGTTGTTGTTGTCATTGTTGATTTTTTTTCTGTTTGCATTCTCTAGGTTTTTGTTTAGACGTGACGAATCTTCAAAACCCAACAATTCGGAACAACTCGAAAACACTAAAAAGCAGTCTGGAGCAACGCATTGAAAGCGCACTGCGCACGCACAGCGGGTTGCCAGACGGACGCGCACAGCAGCCGTACAACGAGCGACAAACAGGATCAGCCGCTTGTCGCACTGCGTGTTTGGAAACCTCATAATCGTTGATAATAATCCTTTCAGCGCGCCACTTAAGCCGATCATGCATGGAAGCTGCGCTCCGGTCGGGCTGTCTGCACGCATTTATTTGTTTTGTGCCCATTTTTTTACTCGATCTGTTGGCTGTCATGTCTGTCGAGGCATTTCTCGCTTCTAGAGCATTGCAACCCTTGCTTTGCATCGCAGTCATAGTGATTGTTGTTGCTTTTGTTGTTGGGTAGACTTTATGGTCCATTTGCCGCACAAGTGATATGGCAAGCGAGCTGCTGTGCTCAGAAGCGATCTTCGATGATCCTCAGTGATTCTTGGTGAACTGTCGCAGTTGATGTTTAACCCATTAGAGGCTGGGCTGCTGTACACTTGGCTCTGGCCTTTGCGCCAGTTGACAATCGGCCCATTCCGAATTAGGGTAATCACTGGCTTGTTAAATTATTGAGGTCGCGTACGGTCTTTGTGCTGAAACTCGAGCCAAGAAAATGTTGGCTGCGAAGGGTTCATCTTGGCTTTTGTTTGATAATTTTGCTAAATATTTCGAATGATATTGCTCTGGTTTTCGACGTTCAACTGAGATGGGATGCTGATCTTGATAGGGTTTGACTTTTGCACTTTCTTGACAAATTACTGAAGCATGGCCTGTAAGTTTACTATGCGATTGTCGGGGTGAAAGTGTTTGTGATTGTTTAGGTTAAAATATCTGATAATCGAAACGAAATTAATGAGTAATAATTTCTTATTTATTTGTAGATATAAGTAAAGAAAATACAGATCCAGTTAGGCCTACAAAAGGTAGGTAAATAGAAGTAGGAAAGGATAGATCACACTATTAGGCTAATAAGTCTCGAGATCATACTTCATAGGATCGTTTGTGTAGTCAGTTTTGAGAGACTTTTTTCCACGTGGCCTAAATGATATCCTTAACACGACTATTAGCACACCTAACTACTTAATTAAATCTCATTGGGATACCACAGAGTCTTGTGAGCCTCTTTCATACCTACAATAGATCTACTACAGTAGATTACTGTTACTAAGTCTCGAAATCGTACTTCATAATATCATTTCTGTAGTCAGTTTTGAGTTATGTTTCTCCACTTGGCCTAAATGATTTCCTTGAGATGACTATTATCCCACCTACCAACTAATTAAACCTCATTGGGATATCACAGAGTCTTGTGAGCCCCTTTCATAACTACAGTAGGTCATTTGAGAGACTCTATTGTTGTAGACGATGTCTCACACCTAATTTTTCTCAAGATGTGAACTTTTCTTAACCTTAGAACTGTCCATAAATTGTTCAACCCATTTTCATCTTTTAAAGAGCTGTGTACTCCTATGAACATTGGCTAAACGCTAGTTGATCAATTAAATTACTATTTCAGAGTCATGAAAAGGTATCAATTTTATTGGTCCATGAAGTTAGTTAAACCGGCCTCGATAGTCCAGCGAGTAGCGCACTGTATCCTCACACCAGAGGCCCTAGGTTCGATTCCTAGCTCGGGCTGGTGAAGCGCTCTTCTACCTCTATTGCTATCCACATGAAGCAGATGAGAATTAGAAGAATGGCAACCATTGGCAAAACCTCTAACCTACCTCCCTTCCCCCATACGCTTGAAATGTGTTGAAGTACACACAAAAAATGGGTAAAATATGTGGTATCACAATGGGCCTCACAATAGGCTTCCGAGTGTGTCTCTTACAGAGGCAACCACCATAACCTAACCTAACCTAAGTTAGTTAAGGGAGCACAGAATCTCGAAGATGTTTCTAAGATTAACATTAGAGAGCTCACTTGCCTAGCAATGCTTCAGATAGGCTGAGGGTTAATAATCCTTTCTTTCACATCTCTTGGCACTACTGCTTCTATCTAGAAGTCGTTAACAAATATACTAGAAATTTTGTCTTTTCAAAATTCAAAGAGATTTCAAAGAGATTTAACTTTGAGTCCGTTGTATATACGAGGGTGGTCCGATAAGTACTTAGCCTTCAAAAGAAAAACGAAAATTTTAGAAAAGTGGCGATTTATTTCTCAACGTAGTCTCCTTTCAACTCGATACACTTGTCCCAGCGATGCTCCAACTTCTTTAACCCGTCTGAAAAATACGTTTTCTGGAGGTCTGCAAAGTAGGCCTCCGTGGCGGCGATCATTCGACTCAAATTTCTGCCCGGCGAGTGACTTTTTCAAGTTTGGAAACAAAAAGAAGTCACACGGTGCCAAATCTGGAGAATACGGTGGATGAGGCAGCTGTTCGTAGCCTAATGCGACCAATTTGGCCATGACGACGGCGGAGGTCTGAGCTGGTGCTTTGCCATGGTGGAAGAGCACTTTTTTCTTTGCCAAATGGGGCCGTTTTTTCAGCAATTCGGCATCGAATCGGCCCAATAGTTCGGCATAGTAGAGCCCTGTGACCGTTTTGCCCTTCTCCAGGTAGTCGATGTAGATCACACCTTGCGAATCCCAGAAAACGGTGGCCATAACCTTTCCGGCCGATGGGACAGTCTTTGCCTTCTTCGGAGCACATTCGCCGGGCAAAGTCCACTGTTTGGTCTCTGGTGTGTACCAGTGAATCCATGTTTCGTCGACGGTTACGAAACGACGCAGAAACTCCTTCGGATTATGCTTAAACAGTGTCAAACACTGCTCTGAAGTGGTCTCACGGATGCCCTTGTTGTGCGGAGGGAGCAAACGCGGCACCCATCGAGCCGACAGCTTTTTCATACCCAATATTTCATGCAGGATATGACCCACGCGGTCTTTTGAGATGCCAACTGTCTCAGCTATCTCGCGCACCTTCAATCAGCGGTCTGCCAATACGAGATCGTAGACATTTGTCACGTTATCCTCCGTGGTAGCCGTTTTTGGGGCACCTGGGCGTGACTCATCAAACACTGACGTGCGACCACGTTGAAACTCGTTAAACCAATTTTTGACGGTCGCCATTGAAGGAGAAGAGGCACCGTACACAGCATCCAAGCGCTCTTTGATTTCGCTGCGCGATTTCCCTTCCAAAAACAAGAATCGAATCACCGACCGATATTGCTCTTTTTCCATTTTTCTAAAATCCGCGAACACGTTCGTTTCCACACGCGGTCAAAACAAAACTACAAATCCAATATGGCTGAAATTTTGATAGTAGCCGTCTACGAGGATGTACAACACGATAGTAAATTTCTCTTACGATAGTGGCACCATCGGGCGGTGGGGCTAAGTACTTATCGGACTGTCCTCGTATGTACGAGACTACTGCATATTCTTAAAATTTTTTTAATAAATATGTTCGCAAACCAGTATTTCCTCAACTCTATTGAAGCATTGTCTTCCTTTCCTGATACCGAGTTTGTATTTTATGTTGCAGCAAAAATATTCAAAATGGCGTACTACAAGTCTTATTGTATACTATACACAAGTCCATAAAATCCACATAACGTTATGTACTCATACATGGCCATTGTTAACCTCTCTATATACGAACTGGCAAAAGCCAGTCAGAGTCCTTGGCACTGGCCATTTGCAATGAAAGGGTCACTTCCGCAGCGACACTCCCCTTATTAGCGCTAACACACAAAGGCGCTTCGACGCACCGTTGGACATTTGCGCCAAATCGCTGCTGGCCGAGCACAAGGCGCGCCAAACTAATTTAAATACAAAAATCATTAAAATTCAACGCAAAAAACTGCACATTTCCATATTTGTGCAATGTCGAACAGCAGCGTTGTTCGCGTCCCGCTGGTTGATCCTTTAGGCTGCGCTGCGCGAACATTTGTACGGCGGTGAGAAGAAATGCCCAAAAGTACGGTGATGACCTCTGATCTCTGAACAATGTCCCGTTAAAGGATAACACTGCCCAGTGGTCAGCAATGTGCATTACGTGCCTGACTGACCAATGCGCTGACCAAGCACCCAGCTATCCTTTCACATCCCTTTTTTTCTGCGCCGCAACTAAAAACTTGTTGTTGCGCTCCCTGTTGCCTGTTCGGGCTAGTTTGCCTTTTCTTACGTGTCCAGCTTGTGGATGTCTTTGAGTTCCTATGTGTTCCTTTCGTTTGGCAGTTCTATGCCGAAAATCTGCACGCTGTCGTCTTATATAATTAATAAAGTGTAATTTATGAAAATAATCTGTTTGCCTAGTAGTCCATGTGAATGGCGCACGGAAAAGACTGGTCGCTTTTGTTGTTGTTGGTAGTGCGCTTCAATTCCAGGTGTATGCATGAGGTAATTCGATGCTGGGCGCCAAATGACGTCGCTGCGTTGCTTGAATCAATTTGCTGTCGTCGTTTCGTTGGCTGTGGGTTTTAAATTAGGTTTTGCATAAAAGCTGACAAACCTCAACAAAGCAAACATCAATCATTTTTCTTTTTTGGATTTGTGTGCCATATTTCGATTTTGTAAAGATTTTAGAAGTTTGTAAAAGCTGTGCAATTGTTAAAGGAAAAGTTGTTTTGCTACGCATTTACGATGGTTTGCGATTCAAGTGAAGAATATGATTTGAAGTTGGATTAGAATTAGTGAAGAATCTGATTTGAAGTTAGATTAGAATGGGTTAGGTTAGTGTGTCAGTCGCGTTATAAGATTTCATTGGGTAGTTGTATACAAACTGTTTAGGCAATTTGAATTCATATTTGTTACAAAAATTTAGGATATTTGGGGAGATTTACCTCCCTTCTTGTGTGAGTCACTGATTTCAGCTAATTAAGGCCAAAATTTTGTGAATGTGTTGCCACTTCATTGGTCATTGAACTGTGCCTCTCATATTTGAGGAAATCATAGCAGTTCACTGATGAAGCGAGCTTTGATTATAATCAAAAGCGCATATGGGATTTCATTTTTGGGAAGTTTTGCATACAATTTTTTAGCTCATTTGGAACCACATTTTGTACCACATTTTTGTATTCTGGAAGGGGGTTTGAAACCCCTAAAATTCTCTGTGTGCGCCACTCATTTGGAGTTCCTATTCCCAATTCAGGAAAGCCTCCTATGGTCAAAGCTGGACAAAAATACACTAACTGTGAAAAAAGTTACCTCTCAACCGTTTCTACCGGTCCATAGCTCTTTCACCCGACAATACTCATTCAGATTTAGTCGTTGCTGTTGTCCAACAATGATTTAATAATCTTTGAAAATCGAAACCGTTCTCGAGGGGTGCAAAACCCCCTCTACCCTAGACGAAAGAATTCCTTCATCTACGCAGGAATCAGTATTTTTTGGGCCAATTCTGTACGCATTTTCCACCTCTCTAAGTCATATCTGCAGTTGTCTTCTTAATTATCAGAACCTTGAAGTCACAAACGCCATCAAAAAGTCCAAAGTAAGTTCAAGTTTTACCAAAATTTTTTGAGCCCAAAACTCCTTTGGCAATATCCAACTTTTATATATCTCTTCAACGCCATTAACCAAGCTATCATTCACACCATTCTTTGATCACATCTGACCCACTACATTTAACATGGACAAAAGTCCAGCACCACTGCGGCAACACCTCGTCATTATCTCAAATACCCTTTAAAACAACAGCACGAAAGGGTTTTTCCAACCATTACACGCACACAGCCCTAATTTATGCATATCGAAGAGGTATTGCACACAGACGACAGAGATTCATTTGCATCATCAGTCAACTTGATGAGGTAATTATGGAAATTTTCGCTGCAACAAGAAAATACGATATGAAAAAATTGCAGTTGGTAAAAAATATTTCAAATTGTAATTCAAGAAAAGCCAAGTATCAGCGACATTATTATTAACTGACGAACTGTCTGGCGGGCCAGTCAGGCTTTCGATGCTCTGTCGTCAGGATGCGCCAACTTGTAGCGTAATTGAATTGATTGTTGTTAGGGGTATTCACTGTTTTGTTGAATAACTAAGGGGGTTGTGTTCAGAACAACATTTACAACATTTATTAAGAATTTGTATGCTACTTTCTCTCGTTCTTAGATGGACTCTGTATTTTCTTTTCATTTTAACTCTTTAAGTTGATCTTTTTTGTTAAATTATATCAACGCCAGCCTTGACGGTCCAGCAGGCAGTGCGCTGACTATGCGCACCAGAGGGTCAAGGTTCGATTCCTAGTTTGGAAAGGTTATACACTCGTCTACTTTTATCGCTGTACGGATTAAAACACAGTGTAAAATAATGATTGCATTGTGTGCTGAGATTATTTCAAAAAGCGCTCCCGAAATAAAGACACCTGAAGAGAATTCCTAAAACAGCTAAATAAACGGTATCACATTATCATTCCAAAAATAAAGCAAGGAAGAATTCACAATAGAAACTTATACACTGAGAGCTATTATAAATAGTTAATAAAATTCCTTTCTGTTCCCCACTTCTTTCATTCCATCCATAACTATGCAGCTATGCTCTCAGATTCGTTATTTAACAACAACAATTATCTTTCCAATCATAAATGCCATAATCCAATGCTGTGTGAGCACCGCTATGGCTCGTATTTTTTTCTCTATCTATGCTCATATTGTTGTTGTTTCGTTTTGCTACTCAAGTAGTTGAAATCGAGCACAGTTGCGGTTATGTCTGCCGCTGCTGTGTGCTGGTGTCAAAAGGTGAAATTCTATACCAAAATATTATCTACGAAATTATGTTAATTAAAATGCAACAATTTAGACAATGTCATTTATTTTGAAAAACCAAAAACATAGGAAACAACAACAACAGCATATGGACAACATTAACATGGAGACATTTGCTGCTTTAGCCTGCAGCGATATTAATCTTAATTTAAAAGTACAAGTGTCGGATATTTGGTGATTTTCATGTTTTGTTCATCTATGTAAAGTTTCATTACACATTTTGTGGTGAATTTTTTTTTTTTAAGTATGGATTGTCCTGTGCTGAATTGTATGATTGTTGTTATGTAAATTTGTTCTTATATAAGATGGTTTTAATAAAGTTGATAATGTCCATTTGAATGAGTATGAATAAGGAAGCTAGGAAATAAGTTGACAATGACAAAAGGGACCAGTTATGACCAGTTAAATATGTAAAAAAAGTCTTAAAACGAATAATGCAAGAGGTTCCAAAAAAATTTTGACCTGGGTATGGTTAAGTGGGTTGACCGAATTGGCCAAGCAAAAACCCTGCTGGGTCCCTAGCAACCCAATCTTTACCTAAGTCAGGGCAGAAATCTTTTTCTGATCTTGTGTAGAGGTAATTCTTATGAACCTTTGAAGATGAGGTGAAATGTCTGGAGTCTAGACTTGTCATGTAATTCAAGTCCATATATTCAAGTAATGGGGCTCAAAGAAGATCTTGATTCATTGGCAAGGCGTTTGAATTCATGGTTAGTATAGAAGTCAAGAGAAACAAATGAGAATCTTTCGAGATTTTGCTATCTAGGTAGGTAAACTGCACAGACTGCCGCTGTATGAGAGACACTTACGAGTCTCTATGAGCCGGTTCCACAAATTTCAAATATTTGAAATGTATATGCCACCCTGTTTTTTCAACACACATTTCAAACACAGAGGAAGGACTAACATACAGTTTAACGTCGAATCCGAACGAGAGTTTTTGGAAGTTTTCCTTTTGCAATTGAAGAATTTGCCGTTACCTACCAATTCTTATACCATTTTTTTAATTCACATCTGCTTCATGTGGATAGCGATAGAAGTAGACGAGTGTTGTACCAGCCTAACTGATGCATAGATTACTGTCCTACACAATTTCCTTGTCAAGACCAAATGATTCCCAAAAGACACTGTCTGGATCTACAGCGAACTAAACAGAAGGAAGGATTCACAATGGGGTCTCCGAGTCGAAGTGCTTACCGCACACTTCTCTTCTTTAGTCTAACTTAACATTCACTAGGCCTCTGGTCTGAGAACCCAGCGCGGTACCCGCTGTACTATTGAGACTTGCTATGTACAGTGTTTTCCAATAAGAGGTGTTATTTTGGTATTCAAAGAAAAATGCCATTTTTCAGATAAATGATCGGATGTTTATTTCATAATAAAGAGGAAGGTATGCTGTTAATAATGAAAAACAACATCAGCCAAATGGCCACCACGACAACGCTTACAGGACCATATCCTTTTCATGAAATTTTCCATAACCAAATCGCAAAGTGGATGCCCTATGTCCTCGATAGCCTCACGAATTCTATCTTTGAGGTCTTGAATCGACGCTGGGCTGTTGGCCCACCTTATCTTTCACGTGGCGCCAAAGGAAGAAGTCGCAAGGTGTTAAATCACAAGATCTCGGTGGCCAATTGTGATCACCTCTTCCAGAGATAACACGGTCCGGAAACTTTTCCCGTAAAAGAGCAATGGTTTCGTTGCTTGTGTGGCACGTAGCGCCGTCTTGTTGAAAGTAAACGTTGTCCAGATCAATACCATCCAACTCCGACCATTAAAAATCATTAATCATCTCTCGATAGCGCAATCCATTCACCGTAACTGTTGATCCAACCTCATTTTCGAAAAAGTAAGGTCCAATGATCCCGCCGGACCATAAACCGCACCAAACAGTCACACGTTGAGGATGGAGAGGCTTCTCAACAATAACTCTTGGGTTTTCCGAGCTCGAATTTTTCCACCAATTTCTGTATTGCGGTCCGACCAGGTGCTTCACGATGACCCAAAAATGCTTTAGTTTTGCGAACTGTGACTGCAAGATTTTCACCATTTTGGAGTGAATTTTAATCATTTCAATGCGTTGTTGAAGCGTGTATCGTTCCAGTTTTAGTAATGGCGTAGTTTCTACTTGTCAAATGTCAAAGAATAAAAGCTTCGAAAGTGACAGCTACCGAAATACCGGGTGATTCAAAATAACACATCTTGTTGGAAAACACTATAGATAGTTAAAGTTTCTATGGTAGAGTTCGGACTGGTTTTATATCTAAAAGTTAAAGACAAAATTAATCTGTGCCTTTCGATGCCCCTAATGAAGTTTTTTATAGTTTGGAATATTTTTGGATGTTTGCTGGGCTTTGCTGTTGTATCTGTAGTCATAATCGTATGGAATTCAATCCAGTTTTGGCTCCTAGTCGAGTCCTCAATGTAAGTGGTAGCACTTTGTGGCAGTCGAGTCCTCAATGTTTTGTGTTGGAACAGTGGCGCACAGGAAGGTATTGAGAGACAAAAAACAATTTGTGATAATTTGTGGAAGACACGAAAAATTGCAAGTTTCAACTTAGTACATAAGTTAATGGATCATACGCTCGTAACTTGAGCCAACAATAAATATAGAAAAGTGTTTTTTCGGTCAATGCTTCATAAAATTGTCGATTTCGATTCTTATATTTTTTTGGTTAATTATTTTTGTAGAAATTTATTTTTCAGTCGCTTTATTATCAGCAAAAATTGGTCGACTTATAAACATTAAATTGTCATGAAATAAAATATTTCATCCATTTCACTTGTAGGTCCTTTTGTATGATTGTGAATTGACTTGACATTAGTACGTCAGTGGGCTGTGATGTCAGTTATAGGTTTAAAAAAGTTAGTTTCGACTACGATAAAATATTGTAAATTTTTCCAAAAATCTCTTTGTCTTGTAAGTTATATTTGCCTAACTATATGAAGTTCGAATTGCTTAGAGTTGAAGGCTAAAGTCTTAAAATTTACTCATCTTTAATTTTGTACATCTGCAACTGATAACATGTCACCAATTCCCTACATGCTTCGTTCTACATGGTTACAAGTAAATCGAGAGCAGTAAAAACCTCCGCACGCACTTGCACTGCAGCTCAAGAATCCGGAAGTAGTCCCAACATCAAAAATGCAGCCAGAACAAATAAAAAATGTTTAATATAGTTCACCGCCAGCCGCACACCATGCAACATGCCGTCGACAACAACGATGCGATGCACCGTGTCGCGGCTAAGATAAAACAATCCAAGCTGCGGCAGCCAAAAAAAACAACTACAACACAAGTAAGCGAATTGCAGCAGGTAACAGAGACACCAAGCAAACTGTATGAAAATCAGAATGCAGGCCGCACGGACCGGCAGCGCCCGATCTGCCTTGCTTGATAGGCCAACAAGGCCGGCTGGCCATAAAGGCGTCGTTTGTAACGTTTGCACTTGACAGACGCAGTTAGAAGTCACAAGAAAATATATATTTAGAAAAAAAGGCCATAAACTGCTGTCGCACGTTGCAACTGAACGCGCAGTGAGTGTCGGCCTGGGTCACAAGTTACGAGTATTTGCAAATGCCGCCACCGCTGTCGTCATAACCTTTGGCGCGGCAGCGGAAACGCATAGCGAAGCGCACAACACCGACAGCGCGCTGACAACGTGAGAAAATTAGCAAAGAGTTCAACGCTAATTGGCGGCGCTGAGCACAGCTCAATGCTCCACTTTGTGTGCGCGCAGTCGCACAAATCGTCAAATTGTCACCGCTGTCAGGTGATCTTGCGTCAGGTGGCCGCTATGCGTCAAGCGAAAAAGTCAACCAAGTTGGTCGTAAAAATTACACAAAAAAAAAATCAAGTTGCCAAAGTGACATAAAAATATACAAAATTTATAATTCTGCTGAAATTCAGTTTGACGCTGGCAGACAATTAAAGAAACATTTATATTTGTTGCGGTCGTTGTTTTTTGGGGTTTTTTATTGCCTGTGCACTTTTCGGAACTATGGCCGAGTGGGGTGAAAAAGGTGTTAAGGTTTGTTTTTGTTACTTAATGTCATCGCCGCGCCGGATATGCTCACTTAATTGCGCAGTCTCTGGAAATCTCTACTGGCCGCGATATAATTTTTTTTGTTGGCAGCGCACGAGCTCATCATGAGGCAATGAAATCCATTAAAGAGATCAAGTTGCCGTTTGAGATGAAGCACAGCTAACAAAATTAGATGTTGAAAACAATTTAATTAGCAAAAATATGGAGAAACACACATAACTGTTCCCGAAAGTGCAGTTAAGCTGTACTTAGCACTGTACAAGTCTTTGAGCTTGACGTATGATATCTTAAAATGAAATAAGTGGCATTGATGACAAATTTACAATTAATGACAAATGCCTTCAAAACGTGTTTTGTTATAGTTTGGGAGCTTTTTTGAAATTTGCCACAACTTTGTTGTATTTCTAGTCGTAATTGTATGGAATTCTATCTAGTTGTGGCTCCTAGTCGAGTCCTCAATGCAAGTGATGCCACGGTGCGTATGTGTCGGAACAGTGGCGCACACAGGCGGTTTTGGGGTTCAACCTCCAAATATACAATTTGCTGCGGCAAAATATGGTTTCAAATGAAAATGAGCTTGAAAGTTGCTGTGTGCGAAATATATCGGAATGTGTTGGAATATATTTTAGTGATTCGGAGCCTTAGTTCCCAGCTAAGATTAAGAGAGAAAAGTTTAGCCTGAAAAGTATCGTTTGATAAACGATTCCTGTCGGAGCAAGTTCATTCTTTAAAATCCAGTCTATTTTACGTTCCTTAGCAAATATTTTCTTAATAAGGTTCATCTTGCCGAAAGTATATCTTTTCCTCTACAAGGTTTCCCATGAGTTCACTTCCTACTTTAAACTTGTTTATTTACAAGTTTCTAGTTATCACTTCTCGTCTCTCTATTTCTAGTTATCCCTTGAAACTTACTTAGGTTCATCTTGCGAAGATATATCTTTCTCTCTTTAAGGTTTCAGAACGAGTCCAATTTCTGCCTTAAAAGTATATTTTATGATTTCTGTGCCTTGAAAGCTACTTGGAACTTATTAACATCCGAAAGCCCACTGAATTATCAACAAATACTTTCCTAGTTGACTCTAGAAACTTACTAAGGGCCATCTTCCCGAAGTTATATCTTTCCTTTCCTACCATTAGAGTATTTTTGCCAAATTTTGTGCCTTGATAGCTACTAGAAATTTATTTAAATCTGCAAGCCCACTGAACTGTTAACAAATTCTTTACTTGTTATCCCTAGAAACTTACTAAGTTTCATCTTGCCGAAGGTATCTCTCTCTCTGTAAGGTTTCACAACGAACCCACTTTCGGGACGGAGTTTAATTTTGAAATCCAAAATACTCTCAGTGAAAATATTCTCATTTTATTAAAGTTGGGTTTGGAAAATTATATTGGATGCTCATAAATCAGAAATCATTCTTTTATGCGGGAACACCGAAATTAAAAAAATACTTTGCGTGGGTCGTAAGATTTGAATAATTTTTTTGAGGGGCATTAAAAACTTGCTGGGACGTATTATCCCAGTAGTCCCGAGGGTACTACTAGGGTTAAGTAGGGTTAAGTAGGGTTAAGATGACTTTTGGTCCTTGATAACTACTAGAAGCTCATTTACATCCGCAAGCCTACTGAACTATCAACAAGTTCTTTCCTATTCGGCTCTGCAAACTCATAAAAGTTCATCTTGTCAAAGGTCCTTTCCTACTTTTAGAGTATTTTTAACAAATTTTGGCCCTTGATAGCTACTTGAATCTTAATTACGTCAGCAAGTTCACTGAACTGTCAAAAATCCTTTCCTAAATAGTTGGCCCCAGAAAATTTTACTACGCTTCTTTGCTATCTTTCCGTTCTTTTTAATTTTAAGATATCACAACAAGCCCACTTCTTTCCTTAAAACAATTTTTGATGATTTCTATACCTTAAAACTTACCTCTTCGACATCCCAAATTAATTGCCACTTTCACCTAAAATATCAAATAAATTAACAATTTGCATTTCACTTAATTAACTCAAAATTTTAATCATATTAAAACTTGTTTTTGCCAAAAAAACACAACAATTAAAAATACCCAGAATTGTAGATCAAATGTGGCCAATTCCTATTAACCTCACACACATTTTACACCACATTGTTTCGATTTTATAAATGTTTCCGTTTCCACAACAACAAAAAAACATGTCAAATATATTGAAAAATATGCCTTTGCTGCGAAATGATGATGTTTAGAATCCCATAAATGCCACGCTTAGGAAATTTATCGCATGCGATAAATGCGCTGGATCAAAGTGGAGTTCGCCCAGCCGCGTGTGCAATAAATTCTGTGCGTGCTAATGTGACATTATCAACAGCGGCGGCCTGACGATTATCGCCGTCATCGCCATTGACGCTTCAACGCCTCCGCGCTTTTTCAACTATTGCTATTTATTGCTGCTGCCGCCGTTGCCGGAGTATCGAGCGATCTCAAGTCAATTCATTTTGGTGTGTTTTGTTGGTGTTGTCAACTTGTTGAGATCAAAGCCAACACACCGCACCGCCCATTTGTTGTATTTATGTCAATCGTTTTTGTGATGTTGTTTTAATTGAACTTTGAAACACCAAGGAAAATAAATATACAAAGTTATTTGTGTAAAGATCTATAAAGAAGCTGAACGAAACTATTAAATTAAACGAGAATTGCTTGCGAAAATTTGACCATCGAGGCGATCGGTGTTGATGGATTTATGAAAGCGTTATGTGATGGATTTATGGAAAAATTGTTTACAATGTTGAAAAGTTAAGAATTGTTATAGGTTGGTTTCAAGTCTAATAAATATTAGTTGTATATATGTAACAAACAACCAAATCCATTGCAAGTACCAAGTGGAGGAAGTTCTGTGATAATGTTGAGTGACAGTTGCGCACCCAGAGGAGGTTTTTGGGGTTCAAACCACCTCCCAAATGCAAAAATTGCTGGAGCAAAATATGGATTTCGAATGGTATTTGGCTCAAAAGTTGTACGCAAAACTCCGCAAAATGAGATCATGTGTGCGCCACTGTTGAGGGTCTATGTGGAGTGACCACATATGACATAAAGATTCTTTATGAAGTCAAAAGGTCAAACTCTGTTAATGAGATGGAAAAGTTTACAATTTTCTAATTAATATTCAACTATTTGAGAACATAAAATGCATCAGAAAATAACATAATAAATATAAATTTTAGAAAATAATCAGAAATATGAATTTAAATAATTTTATTGAAATCAATCAGCTCACAAAATTCTTCCTTTCACCTTCCAACCAACGCTTGTCAAATGCCCCAAAGTCATTGAAAATTTGCCTTCTGTTCATAAACTACAGTCTATCACCTGTCCTGGCAGTCGTTACTCAGCGACAATAAACCACGCCGTCAACCGTGAATGTCCGTGAGTCCTTTGTGACAATCAGGTTGCGACACGCAACCAAAGAGTTGAACACCTCAACCGCAAAACACTTTATTTGCGTGCAATATGCCAACATGTACAACAGGCTGCGACAAACAAAAGATTTTCGTTACAAAAACCCCAACAAAAAATACAAAACTAAAAATCATATTTCCTGCAACAAAAACAACAAACTTCCGGTGGTAAATAACGCCGCGCGACGACACCAGCGTCAAATAAAAACAAAAACTAACCTAAAAGCGAACAGACAATGAAATCAAAAAGTCATGTTTTCACACACAAACCCTAAGTGTTGTTGTTCTTGTTGTGGTTGCCTGTGCGCTGTCAACCGCTTTTCCGCCGACTGTCATTTTGACTTGTCAGGCAATCACATCAAACTCACTCAATCAGTGAGAGCTCGAGAACCACTGCGCAGCAAAAAACCAATACAAGTGACAAAAATTGAAGGATATTGCACGCTAAACAACCACAACACGGCGAGCAACTCGTCAACCCACCGCACAGTGCAACATTTGCCAGTTTGCCAGTCAGTGGTAAATTACGCAACCGCGTCTCAAGCGCAACACCCTCACTTCCTATGAGTTTTGTGCGGTCGCTGCGTTGTCCTTGCATGGGAATTCCGCGTTGTCCTGTCCGCGTTCCGCATCAATATTTGGAGAAGTTGAAGCAAATAAAAATAATCATTTTCCTTTCATTGTTGCCGTATCCTGGCTGCCTTTGCCAGTCCTGTGGCTTTGTTGCTGCGCAGCGAGGCGCAGCTACCACTCGCTGCTCGCCCCCGAGTGCATTGTGGCAGCTGCGTAATTGTCGCGCAAATGTAATTGTTGCTGCCCGGCTCAGACTGAATGGCTGAGTGTGTGATTGTGTTTGTTGTGTAGTTGTAGCAAAGGGTGTGTGAAATGCATTTTTAGTGCAATCAAATTAATTTGACTTTTTAGCGGTTTGTCAATAAGTCTGAAGTCTGGATTCGAAAAAGTTGAAAATGTTTGACGGAGTAACTAGTTTGAAAGGAAGTGATACGTTTGGTCCAGTAGTGTGCCGGAAGTTGCTGTGGTCTGCGGAAAGTATGGGAAAATGTATAGCAATTTAAACTTGAAGCTGTGTGAGCAACTTTTAGCATGTTCCAGCCAAATGATTCGAACTCTTATAGAGTTAAATCGTCTATTGACTGATTTTGAACGCTGCCAAATGCCGTGAGAATATTTATTGGGCATTCAAAAGGGAACCATATAAATGAAAATAACCAGATAAGAAGAATTTGAAGCATAGTTTTTTCATTCTATACATAATCGTAGTAAAAGTGTATTGACGTCCTTAAGGGACAAATTTCTAAGAGACAATGACCCGAAAGATGTCTTTCGTTAGTCCATCAGTCAATGTGAAACATCAAAATGAATCTATGAGACATGTCTTCATGAGACAATGAGGCGGGAGATTTGCTTAATTAGTTCATTGCATATTAGTTGTAGATTAATGAAACGAGTCTATGAAGCAATGATCCGGAAGATGTCCTTAATTGGTTACTTGTAAATCAACTCTAGAACATTGAGGCGAGTCTATGAATCAATCAATGACTCGGAAGATGTCTTTCATTAGTCCATAGCAAATCAGTTGTTGAACATTAAGACGAATCCATGAGACCAGACCTAAGACAAGTCTCTATGAAATATCATTAAGACGAATCTATTAAACAATGATCCAGGAGATTTCCTTAAATAGTTCATTGCAAATCAGCTGCAGAAGGTTGAGATGAATATGTGAGACGAGCCTGTATGATGCCATGCCCGAGAGATAACTAGTCTACTGCGAGTCAACTGTAGAACACTGAAACCAGCCTTTTAGAGGAGTCTCTATGAAAGAATGACCGGGGCGAATCTGTTTGACGAGTTTGTATGAGACAATGACCCGGGAAGATCTCTTTTTTAAGTCCATCGCCCATCAGCTGTGGAACATTGAGACACATCTGTAAGATGAGTCTCTCTGAGGCAATGCCCGAGAGATGTCGTTAACTATGCTATTGCAAGTCAAATGTAGAACACTAAGGCCCGAAAGATGTTTTCCATTAGTCCATTGCAAATCAGCTGTAAAACATTGAGACGAAGTCTCTATGAAAGATCATTTAGACGAGTCTATTAAGCATTGATCCGGAAGATATCCTTAAATAGTTCATTGCAAATAAACTACAGAAGATTGAGACGCATCTGTGAGACGAGTCTCTATGAAGCGAAGCCCGAGATATATCCTTAACTATTCGATTGCAAGTCAACTGTAAAACACTGAGACACGTCTATAAGCGGGAATGACACCGGAAATGTCCCTAACTAGTCCATTGCAATCGTAAAAAGCCTAGCAGGCACCCTTGACTGGATAAAATTCTGTGTGAACAACTTAAATAGGGAGTGTTGGTCTAGTTTGGGAAGCTCTAAGACTGTCAAGTTTTTTATGTTAAACACTAACCGTAAGGCAGGGTTTAAAGAGAGTTTAGAGAGAAAAGATCTTCGCCGGATGGTTGGACTAATCACAGGACACAATCCATGGCACCAACATATGGTCGAGAATCCAACTTGTACATCTTGTCTGGAGGAGGTAGAGAGCACAGAGAATTTTCTCTGTGTATGTCCCACCTTCGCTGGAACGAAATTTTGCTTTTTGGGTTCGAATGTTATGAGGATGATCGAGGTCCATTTTCTTAGCCTGTGCGATCTCCTGAGATGCACTAAAGAATCCAGGAAATTCGTGCTAGCAGAACCCTTCCCAACCACTTTTTTGTCTCTTTCATCTCACTTTCCTCTATCACCCTTTACTTCTTGAGCCTTACGTACAATGGGCTAGCAAGACTGAGAGCTTGAGAAATTTGACCTTCTAGGGTTCACTGTCTCTGCTCCTCTCATATTCATCCATCCAGTCCATTGCAAATCATCTGTAGAACATTGAGACAAGTGTACATATGAATCTCTATGAGACAGTCACCCGAAAGATATCCTGAATTAGATCGCTGCAAGTCAGCTTCAGGACTCTGAGACCAGTCTCTATGAAGCAGCGATACGAGGTATGTCCTCATTTAGTTTGTAAAAACATTAGTTAAGTTTAGTTCATGTAAAATTTTATTCCATAATGTTGGCTTCTATTGAAGTAATAAAACAACTAATGGGTACGTCGACTATCCTGAAAACTCTGAAGATATTTCATTACATTTACTTGCAAGAAAGCATTCCAATATATTTTTTACACTTAATTTTCATTAAAAGTAATCTCTGCTCCATCTCATCACATATTCATCCATTAGAAGCCCGTACCATCAAAACAAATATGCAATTTTTGTTTTATTTTTATCATGACCTGGTCATCACAATCTGTGGACTTTTCAAAGCCCCGAACTGCCATTTTTCATATTTCAACATTTTACATAATCTGTGTGTCATCGCTTTAATCAACAAAACACCACTCATCATGTTTTTAATAAACCAAAATATATATTAAAAAAAAAATATTTGCGTACAACGCTCCTTATCGCTGCGACATCTAAACCGCAAACAAAGAAAAGTCAACGCCAGAGGATATTCGATAAATCGCACCAAATTACACACACACACAAACATATCCCTTCGTACAAGCCTATCCATGTACGCGGTGGTTTTTCTTGTTTTTTTGCCTCAAAAGTATATCAACTTGTTTCATTTCCTGCGCTCTACCGCCCGACCACCCACCCACTTCTCTTTTGCGACGTTTTGGGGGAAATTTTTTAATTTTGTTGACATTACTTTGAGTTGGCAACATGAAACGTATCAACGCGGCTGCTCCTTTTTCAACATATGCTGTTGTCAGCACATACACACACACACAGAGAGAGACCGTTTTTTTGCGCAAACATTTCGCACATGCCACCATTAATAGCCAAAAGCGGAAGCGACGAATCCTTTGTGCGCGGGCGTCGGATGTGCGCACACGTCGCGCGCGCACATGTCATGCAATCAGCGCCCAAGCACACTCACACACACACACATGCACACACAGACACACTTGAACAGCAGACAGCGCAACAGACAGCCAGCTCCACTTCTGTGCGCCGTCATGGCGCAAAAAATTACAAACAACAAAAAAGTCACCAAAGGACCAAAGCTGCTGGCTGTTGACAAACAAAATTGCAACAACAACAAAACCATAATATGTAAAAATTATGGCGCGCACGAAATGCTACAACCTGGCTGCTTTTGTTGAAATTTCAATTTAATTTTTTTCTTCATTTATTTTACTTTATTTTTTCCCTTTTATTTTGCTCTTTTCGTATTGCTTTCACATTTGCTGACATGCGCCTGACATTTGCTGGCTGCTGCTGTGGCGCGTTGCACCTATGATGGAATGCTGTCACGTGTGCACATACAAATTCATATATCTGTGTGTATGTGTGTGTTGTTGTAACTGAAACATCCTGCCGCATCTTTTAATATGATTTCCTTGAGCAAATGCCACTGTCTTTTGTGCTCTTTTACTACTGCAAACAGAGCACAAAAAAAAATTGAACTGTCAAAATTTTTGACATTTCGATTGTTGGATGACAGATCGCTTTACACACGCTCCTTATGCACATGCGTCCAGCCATTCATGCATTTTGTGCTTCTCTTTGATCACAACAAAGAGTCAAATGCATTCTCCAAAGTAGATTAAAATTTTGCAAGAAGAAAGAAAACCGGCGCCTTTTTAACACATTTTCTTGAATATGATTTGACTCGGCATTGGTGTGGGTTGTGGTGTGAAGAATGAAAATTTTCTTCAATAACACTGCACAACAAAATCAAACTTTTTTTAAAATAACAAGGTTCTGACAACGGACATTTTAGTACCAATTTTGAATAAGTACGAAATAAACACTTAAACACATTTTCAGTTTTGGCTTAATTCTGGCGTTCAGGTTAATATCTGAGCTTTGATGTATTCAGAGACCTATAGTAGAATTTTATGGCGAATATTTTCGTTGTGCCTTTTGTCCTTAAATGTCCTGTTTTACAGAACATTTTTGGCCTTTTAGAAAAAAAGGGTCAAATTGACCCATACAAATAGGAGTTACAGGGTTAAAATGCTCCACAAAAATGTTCTTCGTAGTATTTTACATCAAATTGCTGAACACATCACATACCTAAAATGTGAGGTTAAATGGTTTTCGTATGCCGAATCACCATAAGAATGAGCAAAAAGGGGAAAACTTTGACCCCCTAAAAAAAATTCAGACGTAAACATTCAAAACGCCGATACACGTATATTTTTTTTTGGTCTCCTCTACCTGAATCCGTTGTCAGAACCTTGTTATTTTTTTTGTGCTGTGCAGTGTAATTTGTGTGTGTTGTAGTTTTTATATAGTAGAATAAAAAATATAAAAATATAATAAAAAAATATAGAATAAAAAATATAAAAATAGAAAAATGTATTAATTTGTATTATTTCTGGTTACTTTCTGCACCAGAGGCCCTGGGATCGATTCCTAGTTCGGACTGATGGAACATTCGTACTTGTATTGGTTTCCAGATGAAGCAGATTCGAATTACAAGAACCCCATAAGAATTGGTAAACAATTGCAAAACCTCCAAGTGTAAAAGAGAAATTGCCAAAAAGCCTCTTTCGAATTGGACGTGAAAATGTAGGGGAAAGGTTCCCCTACATCTGTTTGGAATACGTATTGTAAAACATGTTGAAAAAACAATATTTCATACACATTTCAAACAGGTGGAATTTGTAGTATTACAATGGGATCAGAGAGAAGTGTGTCTCATACAGTAGCAGCCACTACAACTTACAATCTACCTTTCTTCATCACATAAAAACACTACTCCACGCTCATGTCAGTACTAAGACCTGAGACCATGAGATACTCTGAGACTGATACTCTACAATAATCTTTCTAATTCACACCAACACTCATCCAAAAGCCACACCATACCTTTCTATCAACAACCATTTCAATACCACTACAAACAAACTCAGCAAAAACTCACTCAAACCCCATCAAAATTTTAAATCTTAACGTACCAAATCATCCAAATCCACAGCTTGAATTTTTCATATTTCACAGCAACATTTCGAAAAGGTGTTAAAACTATGCAAAGATTCTAAAAGTCCAATGCCGAAACTGTCGTCTACCCGCCCAGAGTTCGTGCAAACATTTTATGTCCAAAGATTTCATTGCCGCCTGTCAATGCTAATTAAGAAAATTCGCAGCGGCTGCAAAAACGGGGCGCACCCGTAAATTTTCTTCTGCCCGAACACAAAAGAAAAATTCAAATTTTCAATAATTTATTGAAATGCAAACGAACCGAAATGCAAATAGAGCAAAACTGCAAAAAAAGATTAACTATAACAACAAAACTTAAGAAAACATTTTCACTTTGATTCGGAGCCATTGTTCTGTACGCCAAATGCAGGGAGAATATTTTTGGGATATTCGCACATATCGGCAATCAAAGTAGTGCAGAAGTAAACCAGGAGGGAAAGAAATTGCAGCGCAGGTACGAAACGCAATGGTCACAATGCACAGCTGGACATATGTGGCAATATTTGTGTAGGGTGTGTTAGATCGTAGGGTGAGGTAGGGTAACTAACGTGGGGTGCAACTTTTGCTTTTGGTTTTCATGTGAAATTTACATTTTGCCATGATTTCATTTGTTTGAAGTTTCAACAGTTGAATAGTTTTTCTTTATATTTTCTTTGGGTAGAAAATGTTTGCAAATTTTTTAACACAAGAATGAGGAAAAATTTGTATAAAAAAGTGTTCTCATTTACAGCTTGTCATAATAAGGCGTTGTGTGTGGTGGGCTGTGTTGGGATTTTTTTATTTGTATCTCTTTTTATTGAAGAGGATTTCGAGATTAGCAAATTTGCATCTTGCTGACCTTAATTAGTATCTGTTGACCTGAAGAATAGAAGAATTTTGCTGGGGAGATATATTTTTGATAGTGAAGTGAAGGTAAAGAGATCAAGGTGGGATTTTTGTATTAATAACGGAACAATGTTCTAGTTATGGGCTGTGATAATGAATGCTTGTAGTTTTTCATAAGATGGAAATTGTTGACAAAAGAGAAAATGTAAACTTTATAAAAAGTAGTAAAGGTAAAGAGATCAGAGTAGGATTATTGTACCAATATAGTTGTAGTTTGTCATAAGATGGAAATTGTTTATAAAAGAGAAAATGTAAACTTAATAATAAGTATATTAAGAGATCTGACTAGGTTTTTGTACCAATAATGCCACAATGCTTTTGTTATGAGGTAAAAGAATGAATGCCTATAGTTCAACATAGGTAAATTACAAATCGTTTTTAGTGATGGCAAGGTAAATATATATAAAAAGTGTATGTAAACATATCGGAGTCTGATTCTTGTATCAATAATGCCACAATGATTTTGTAATAAGCTATAAATTGAATGCATATAGTTTAAACATGGGTCAGTTACATCTTTCTCATTCTTTTGTAATGAAGGGAAGGTAATCTCAATTAAAAAATACATATAAAGAGATCAGAGTCTGATGTTTGTATCAATAATGCCACAATAATTGAATTAAAGTCTTTCAGAGCAGAGACATCGAGTTCAATATAAGATTAATGTAAAAACGATGCTTCTATTGTCATATTGAACCATTCAAGGACACATTTGAAGATTCAAGAGTAATTGTCATCTAATATTTGCACTTCACATTAGTACTTCAGATCACATATGGACTTCTGCTTCCTTTATTCACATATCAAACGACCATCACTTAAAAAACTAAAGGCACATCATCATAAACTTTGAGATTTTAGATAATCACATACAACTCCCAGCACTAACAGCTTCATGAGTTCTAAAAAATCCCATTTGAAATATCTTCCATTCTTCCCATTCTTTTTTTTCTAAATTCTATTCCCTACAAACAAAAAACCGCACCTGCCGCTTCAGCTATCTATCAACTTAAGCCCCACAAACTTTATCAATCACTGTGTTCAATACCACAAAAGTAATTTCAAATATGCGTTCAAGCAACTACAAAACACACCAAATATTTTCCATAGATTCTTCTCAGACTTTCTCAAGTAAAATCCAATGATTCCATTTAAGCGCGCGCGCGCGCCATCCGCGAAAAAGCCATAAAATTTAATGTCAAATGAGCAGCCGAAAGACAACTTCATTTTATCTTAATGTGCTAATAAATTTTCAGAATCGCTACGCTACCGAAATAAATTTACAGAACTTAAGGCATCTGCCACCAAAGTCGGAAAAGACGCAGCGCACCACATTTGACGGGGGAGGGGAATGGGGCATTTTCGTTCCGCCATGGAGCCCACTGACAGGGCATTGAAGGAATGTAATTAACGCACAGCACAGCAACGCTGATCTCTTCAATTTTTCTCTGCAGTCGCACCGAATTTAAGTGTTTTTAATTTAGGCGCTTCGCATAGTTGACAACTCGAGCGCCGTCTGCGCTTCACGCACAGATTGCCACTTCAGCCATGGCGCGAGGGGGAGACACACATCTGCCATCGCAGTTGCCTCGTGCCACTCCTACATACGAGTACTACCTCGCTCTGGCTGCTTTACTCCTTTCGCCAAAGGGGCCCAAACTTGCCGCACGTTAATCCGTTTGTCCGTCCATCTGTCTGTCTGTCTTTCTATTTGCCGCTTGTTTGTTTACACAAACACTTTCAATGCTATCCACTTGAGCGTATAAATTTGACAATCTATAAAATTTTATAGTCCGCGTGTGATTTCACGTCCCTCCACTCGTGCACACCTAGTCGAGTGCGCTCTCCCTGGCAGTTCAATTCAAGTGGCTTGTCGCGACTTGTTGCCTTAAAAGGGTTCGTGTGCCAGTCACGCATAAAACTGATAATTTGGTAAAGTCTCAACGCCTAATCACGCGCAGCAGCCCCACATTTCAGCCACCTGTGGTCCCATTCTGACATTAGTCTGAGTCTTTTCATATTTTCAATTTTACACACAACAAATAATTTCAATGGACTTTTTCGGTATCAGTTTTATTGCGATTTTTAATTGCAGATAATAAACTGTTCACAATACATATGTGACGACAAGATTTTCTATGTTATTTTGGTTTTGTTTTGAAATGCAGCTGGCCAGATTTTTAAGAGTCAGAGTTTGTCAGTTGTCACTAAGATTTGAGAAAGAAACCAGCTACTTGAAACAGTGGTCTGATGACGAAAAATCGTATCTCACGCGAAAAATCGAAAATCTTTATCAAAGGATACAACTACAAAAAGAGTGAAGAATGCTTGTGACTAAAAAAAGACCAGCTTAGATTTCCGGGCTTTTAACTGGGTTCAGAAAATACATGCACTCGATTGGATTAGAACACGTAAGCGTCTGTAGACTCTACGAAACAGCAGAGATGATTTCTGAGTGCATCATCCCGTCCCATCTTCAATCTTATAATTGGGTACCTGAGTGATGAAACAAGGATCCTCTCGACTAAGCTTTTTCCTCTACAAGACTTGGTTTTACCTAACATTATCCTCCATAGTTAGCTCTTCAAAATAATAAGCAAATTCCTAATTCATTCATTTTTGCAACCGTTTTTGAATGATATCTTCCTGCTAGTCCTCGACTAAGCTTTTTCCTTTACAAGACCTGGTTTTACCTAACATTATCCTCCATATTTAGTTCTTCAAAACACGCAGCAAATTCCTAATCCATTCATTTTTGCAACCGTTCTTGAATGATATCTTCCTGCTAGTCTTCAGAATGACTCCACGTTTCGCCATACAACAAATTAAATTTTAAATCATCTTTCACATTCAAATTCATTCAATTCGAAATTCATTCATTAAACAATTTATTGCTTTAATTTCAAATAATTGACCCAATAAAGATCATTTTACGGTCGTTCAAAACGCTCACACGCTCTAAAATCTATTAACTTTACGCTAGCCGCACGAAATCAAAAGCGATTTAATTCATTACGTTTTTTCATCGACATAATTTTACAATAATAGAAAATCGTGTGGTGTCGAGAAGTGCCGAAATCAAATACCACTTTAACAAGTCGTCGAACAAAGGCAACAAGCAGCCAATTGCCCAACGGTGCCGTCTAATGTGGTTACGAACTTTCAACTGTGTCTGCGCCCACTGTGCGCATCAGCACTTTGTGCGCGGCGCGGCGCGGGTTAAGAAAGTACACCGAAAAATGGTTTGGAAAAAATCGAAATTATGAAAAATAAGTTGTTGTTGTTGTTGGCGCATTTGCAGCGGCTTCTCATAAAACTTGCCATAATTGAGTGGTCGCAGCAATGCCAGCAACGGCGATCATCATCACATCTCATCGCTGCGAGCACAGTCGAACGAAGCGCGCGAGCACTGGAGCAGTGGCTGCAGTACAATGGCCACTCATTTGGGGCTGTTGTTGTTTTTGATGAATGATCTCATCAGTAGGTGTCGTGTGTCGGTGTTGATGTCGGTGGCTGGCGGTGGCAATGCCGGTGAGATGATGAGATGGCGGCGTTGTTGATGCGTTTGCGTATTTTGCAATTTGGCTTCAGTTTGAAATTGTTGAAATTTTTTACAAAATACAAATAAATACTAAAACATATAACAAAAAATTAACAAAATAATAATTTATATTTAGCTTTTGTCTGGCAGCCATTACTGTACAATTTTCCCATAAAAAGTTGTCCAACAACAATCGTACAACACAATTATTCTCTGTCTTATTGATCTCTGACTGTGTCTGCATTTATGCTTTTCACTTTGTTTTGTTCGGTTCTTTTTGTTTTTGTTTTTGCTTTGTGTTTTGAGTTCTGTTTTAGGTTTAGCCGAGTCGTTCCACTGCTTAATTTTCGTTGTGATTAATGATGGTAAATTATGAACTTGCTTGTTCCGAAATGACATGCCACGTCGATGTTAAACCTCAGTTTTGTACGGCCGTCAAGAAAAATGACTTCATTAAAATCATTAGCGCCCATGTGTGAAATTCGATCAATTGGTTTGGCATTACTTCTACCCGAAATAACTATAACCGGTGCTAGAGAGAAAAACGCTCACAATGAGCTGTCACAGAAAAAGATTGTTTTGATTGAGAGATGAATTTCGAAGCGTATTTTCAATGTGCCGAGGGTGAATGTTTGTAGTGCAGTGAAGTCTTTAAGTTTTAATTAAAAATGTAATAATAGTTCAAAGATTCTAATTTTGCTATTTAATAAAGCAGAAATTGGTCATATTTTCCAATATGCTGAACTGAATGCAATTTAAAACTTTTTTTTTTTAATTTATGCTATTTTTTTATTTTATTTTATTTTACTTTTTGTTATTTTTTTATTTTATTTTATTTCATTTCATTTCATTTCATTTCATTTCATTTTATTTTATTTTATTTTATTTTATTTTATTTTATTTTATTTTATTTTATTTTATTTTATTTTATTGTATTTTATTTTATTTTTTATATTATTTTATGTTATATTATTTTATTGTATTTTATTGTATTTTATTTAATTTTATTTAATTTATTTTATTTTATTTTATTTTATTTTATTTTATTTTATTTTATTTTATTTTATTTTATTTTATTTTATTTTATTTTATTTTATTTTATTTTATTTTATTTTATTTTATTTTTTATATTATATTATTTTATTGTATTTTATTGTATTTTATTTTATTTTATTTTATTTTATTTTATTTTATTTTATTTTATTTTATTTTATTTTATTTTATTTTATTTTATTTTATTTTATTTTATTTTATTTTATTTTATTTTATTTTATTTTATTTTATTTTATTTGATTTTATTTTATTTTATTTTATTTTATTTTATTTTATTTTATTTTATTTTATTTTATTTTATTTTATTTTATTTTTTCTATTCTATTTTATTCTCTTCTCCATTCACCTACTTGATCCTCCAATCGGAAGCTGATGTTGCCAATAGTCTAAATAAATATTCAATTCACTTAAAACTCAAATGACTAAAAATCCCTAATGAGTCGCATTTAACTCGCTCTGGGCATTATCGAGCACATCGGTGCGCCCGTTGGCCGGTCAGTTGACGGCGTGACATTTCAAATTAGTGCACTTCATTTTGTTCGCAGCCAGCAAGTGCGCACACAAAACCCTCACGAATCAACACACACACACACAACAAGAACAACAAATAGCCGCCAAAAAGGCAAATGAATGAACGAGCTACGACGAACTGCACGCCAGGTCGCTGTGCTCCGCTACACGGCCAACTGCGTAGGTGGCGTTTAGTCAGCCGTGCGCCAGTGTTTGCATGTGTGTGTGTGTATGCATTACGGCCGTATTGATGACACTGGCGATTGGCTGATGTGGCGACATTTTACCTGTTACCCGCATTAAGGCAACCGACCAACAAACGGGCGTAGGTGTGAGTGAGTGCGAGTTTGCGTGTTGGCGCACGTTGGGGTTCGGCGGTGAGCGCCAGCGGCAACTGCAACCATTCGCTCGAGTAGCGCTTTAATGTGGCAAATAATAATGACAAATTTACAAGTCAACACATTGGCGACAATTGACGCCGCATAATTGGCATTATTTGTGTTGAGTGTGTGTGTGTGTGTGTGTGAGTGTAGAGTTGACATTAAGTGCGGCAATTTTTTGATACTCGTTTCTGTGTCTGCAGTGGGGCGTCACCGAGTGGCAGTCGGTAGTTGGCCTAATGGAGTTGTGGTGTTAATGCGTCGATAATGTTTGCATTTTATTGATATTTGTGTGTTTGCATATAAATTGAATATTTAGCGCGTGTTGGCCATAAATAAACTACAGTTGCGTGCAAAAAATTACAACTATCAATAAGGTTTTGATTTTTAAAACAAGAAGTAAAATATTTCACACACACAATTTTTTGCTTCTTCTACAGAAACATTTTAATATTTGAAAATAACTCAAAATCTAACGGTCGCTTTTATGCATTCTTTCCTTGCTCCCTTCTTTTCTCTACCTTTGAAGTTCTCTATGCACAGCGCCTTCATTCGATTTCACCCCCTGAACAAATTTTTACTGAAATCACAACCTTTTACCGCGTTGCATCATTTTGCATGTTACGAGTATTGGCGATTGACCGTTCATGCGTAAAGGTCAAAAGTGCACTGTTGACAATGCCTTACGCCTTGTTGTCCTCAACTTGCTTGTCGCAAATGTATCGTAATGCTGACTTGGGTTTTTAAGGACAACTGAACGAAATGTTTGCAGAATTTGTCGTTGTTGCTCTGATTTGATTGCAATGCTTGTATTATGTTGCTTGACAGTTTCGAACATGCAATTTATGGCTACCGAATTTTTGAATTTCTATTTAAATGTTTCTAGTTGTTGTTGGTTGTTCTTTTACATGTCTTATTGAACGGTTGCCTGTCACCATAATAAGGCGTGAAGTGCAGAAACTTGGGAAGCAACATTTTTTGATGAATTTTCTGTGAATTTTTGAAAAGAAATAAGTTTTTTTTATTTTAGTAATAGAACCATTTTTTATATCGTCGGCTTGGAGTGACAAGGTCCAAAGGCCGGTTTTTTTAATTTTACAGGAGACAAAAAAACGGTAAAAATAAATAAAAAATTCAATAAAATAAATAATAAATAAAAAATAATATAAATAATATAAACAATAAATAAAAAAATAAAAATTAATAGTTTCATTTTTCCCGTCCCAATCCAGTTTTTTTTAATTTTACAGGAAACAAAAGAACCGTAAAAATAAATAAAAAAAATTAAATCAAATAAATGTAAAAAAATCACATAAATAATTAGTTAAAAAAAATAAAAATTAATAGATTCATTTTTGTATTATTTATTTTATTTTATTTTATTTATTTTATTATAACAAAATATAATGTTTTATTTATTTATTTATATATTTTTGATAAACCAACTGTCTATCGGTTCATAATTAAATAACTAACTTTAACTGAATTAATACGACTTATTATTTGTTTAATAGTATTTTTACCATTTTTTATTTAATTAAATATTATATTTTTATTTTCTATTTGCAGTCCAGAAAAACTTCTCACGTTCAGCATTAAATGACCTAAAACTGGCAAAGCGCTTTCATGGCATTTTTATCAAAAACCACAACGACTCTAACCAAACGGCAAATAGAATCAGACATAGAAATTCCGTATGCAGCACAAATGGCAGGACAGCGTCAGCAAAGACACACACACACACACACACGCACAGACACCGACACAGTCGCAGACGCGTTGCCATTAGTTAACTTCACTTTTGATTGATTTCAATTAATCTTGGGAGCGTGTAATTAATCATCGAACACTTTAATATGGTTAACAACTTTTGACCAAGCAACGGTTAAAAAGGTTCAAGCAGCCAACAACACTCGGACAGCATCAAGAGGTGAGAGCACAAAAAATACGAAAACAAACCAAAGCAAAGCAAAAACGCTCACACAAATGAGCGAGCAGCGGAACACATTTAGCGCGCATTGCATTTGATATATTTGTGTGTAAGTGTGTGTGTGTGTGTGTGTGAAAATGCGTTGGTGTAGCCTGCAACGCTAAAATGCATTGCACAGCAACAACGAAAAAAGTATCGAAACTTTTTCTTTTATAACTGAAGGCTTGCCAACAGCAGACAATGCAGCCGCACTGGGCTGCGGTGGCACCCACTGCCGCCAACATGAGTTATGTGGAAAAATGCCAACGCAGTCGCGTACTCGTGCGCGCACGCCCGTCACTCATGACGCGACTAGCTGCGGCTGCGGCCGGTTGCTGCCGTGCAAATGGCAGCAGAGGAAAAGGCCGCGTTACTGAAACCATAGCCGACAACTAATTGTAATATTCTCGTATTTTATTTTGCAGCTCACCTCGCCAACAACAATTCATGCGTCAGCAGACTCCAACCTGCCAGCAGTGGAGCAGCCCCACACACCGTCGCGACCGAAGTGCGCGTCCAGCACTGAAGCGACTCGCCTCGAGTCGCAAGCTGCATGCAACGATTGATGGCTATCAATGCCTTGAATTATGTTGAGGCATTCATAGCAGCCACACGTCGGCCGTCGAACACGTTCGAGTGTTGCCGCCGCATTGGGAATTGGGAATTATGCTCGGAGCATTTTGCGTATTGATTTTCCCATGGTAAATGGCGGCCAGAGCAAATAGCTGGAAGCGTTTTACGATTTGCGTTTTACGCGCCACAGACGCTGGACCCCAAACGAGCCGCAGCGAAAAATTGTGGGCAAAAAGAAAGCGAAAAGGGGTGTGCGCGAATGCATAAGCTGTGAGTGGCAGTGCGATGTTAATTTATGGAGCTTTGATTGAAATTGAAATTGAGTGATTTTCCGGAATATATCTCCGATACGGACAGGTCAGTATGGGTTGAGTGCGAGCAAGAGTGCGCACAATTGCTTTATTGCTATTGAGATGCTTTATATTCAAATTTAAATATAGTTAGTACATTTCTAGAATAATTAATAAGCTGGTTTGAATTAAGCAATAAGGTGATTGAGAAATCGTTAAACAGTGAAAGGAGCCTTACATACCTAGAGGCTCTGTCGAGTATATGTCGAGTATAACATACCATTCATTCAAAAGTCGAACCAAATTTATACGTAAAGGTGATTTTACACTAAGGGTATGAGAGTGTTGAATCTCGCATTCAGGAGAGTATTTTAGCGAAACCATTATTTAAGGCTGTGAATGATATTTTGACAGTGAGACTTTGCTTGGTTCTTCAATTCCTGATCTTAATTAATTTGATAATAACACACTCATAAAACACTCTTTAAGACATATTAGTCTTAGCCTGAATCTTAGTCTAAGTCTTAGTTTTAGTCTGGGTCTAAATCTTAGTCTTAGTTAAAGTCTGAGTCTTAGTTTTGGACTAAGTCTTAATCTTAGACTTTACATTAGTTTTAGTCTTAGTCCTTGCATTGGTTTAAGTCATAGTCTTAGTCTTAGTCTTAGTCTTAGTCTTAGTCTTAGTCTTAGTCTTAGTCTTAGTCTTAGTCTTAGTCTTAGTCTTAGTCTTAGTCTTAGTCTTAGTCTTAGTCTTAGTCTTAGTCTTAGTCTTAGTCTTAGTCTTAGTCTTAGTCTTAGTCTTAGTCTTAGTCTTAGTCTTAGTCTTAGTCTTAGTCTTAGTCTTAGTCTTAGTCTTAGTCTTAGTCTTAGTCTTAGTCTTAGTCTTAGTCTTAGTCTTAGTCTTAGTCTTAGTCTTAGTCTTAGTCTTAGTCTTAGTCTTAGTCTTAGTCTTAGTCTTAGTCTTAGTCTTAGTCTTAGTCTTAGTCTTAGTCTTAGTCTTAGTCTTAGTCTTAGTCTTAGTCTTAGTCTTAGTCTTAGTCTTAGTCTTAGTCTTAGTCTTAGTCTTAGTCTTAGTCTTAGTCTTAGTCTTAGTCTTAGTCTTAGTCCTCTCTAAATCTTAGTCTTAGCCTCGGTCTGAGACTTGGTCTTAGTACGAGTATTAGTCTTTGTCTTCTCTTAGACTTTGTCTTAACATTAGGCTGAGTCTTAGTCTAGTCCGATTTATCTCCAGCAAAAGTCACCCATAGCTTGACAGCTCCAGCCCTCCCATCGCCCCTAGTTCTACTTATTACTAGTTTTAGTTGAGCCTTAGTCGTTCCAGTTAGTTCCATTTTAATATTTTTACTAGTCATATGAATTCTTAAACTTGTCGACTCTTCGTCCTATTCGTTCCTAGTATTTTTGGTCTCTAGACCTGCTCCTCCCTAGTGTTATTTATTCCAAGTTTAATTGTCAGATTTCCCTAGTCGTCTCTAGTCTTGTTAGTTCCAAGTCTCAGTCGTCCACAGTGCTTTACTTCCTTAGTGGTTGAAGCCTTTAGGACTAGTCTTCCATAATTCTAATTGATCCTATTTAGGCCTGGTGGATCCCAGTATTAAAAGTTTCAAACTCAGTCGCAGCTGCAGTCTCCATCTTAAACCCAAACTGAGTTGTAATCTCTATGATAATCCCATTCATACGAGGGCGGGTCAATAAGTCCGTGACTTTTTGAATTTCCCGCCTCTTAATTGAAATGGTAACACTGCTCCCGTCAACATTCATCTGTCAGTTGACTCTTGTCAAAAATTGAACAAGCTGCGACATTTAGTTTGTTTTTGACAGCCGTTAATATCAGACTACCGCGTTGACTGAGAAGAAAAAGGAAAAAAGTGAATTTCGTGTGCACGGGTGCACACATGTGCAGGTTCCATGGCAAAAATCCATGAATTGGGCTACGAATTGCTCCCTCATCCCTTCTATTCACCCGATCTAGCCCCAAGTGACTATTTCTTGTTCCCAAACTTGAAGAAATGGCTCGGCGGAAAGAGATTTTCTTAATGAGCACATTTCAATTAAGAGGCGGGAAATTCAAAAAGTCACGGACTTATTGACCCGCCCTCGTAGTTCCTATTCTATTCATAGTTCTAGCCCACAACATAATCTTAGCCAGAACTTTCGAAGATCACTCTAGTATAAATCTAGCTCCTGATCTCCGACTTGGTTCTATACTACTGACCTACTGTCAATTGTAGTGACAGCTGTAGGCATCATAAACGTTCTAAGCTATGCACTTGCCATAGTTCGTCACCTGCCCTACTTTCATTCGTAATCTCGTAATTTTCATTCGATTTCAGTCTAACTTCTTAGCTCGTTTAATATGATTTCTAGTCTCTTTTACACGCCAGTGTATTAATTTTGTATCCTTAAAAAACGGATCGAAATCATCAAATTTAAACCACCTGTTACGCCAGCACTCTTGTCACCCACTTTTCGAACGCTCAAACGCGCATTTTCCTTACCAAAAAAGACCAAATGAGATTCCGCCCACAAACTGTTTGATTTCATTAGCCCACATTACGATTCGCTGTAATCCAGCTAATAAACATGAAAATCCCGCAAATTACTGGGATTTTTCCCTCAAACCGGGCGCACTTAATACGCGTCGTAGCCCCTCACACTTTTCGCATATTAATTTCGGCCGCACTCAGACCACCCAAACAGTAATTCCAAACGATTGCGGTTTCTGCCTCAACCTAAGCCGGAGCCACTTCAGCTGTGTGTGTGTGTGTGTGTGAGTTTGGCGCATTGTCTAATTGTCAATAGACATCAAATGCTATCAAATGCTGCAAAAGCCAATATTTTTCAGTTGGCTGGTGCTGCCACTTCCTTGCTTAAGCCGCAAAAGTCTTCCTGTCGCTCACCCCTCAGCCCACAACTAATCCCAACGGATATGCTCAATCAAAGTTATAATGCCCGGTACGTGGGGTGCTTCGACGACAACCTGTTCAGACATCGAGGGTGGTTTGTTGTCATTGAAAAGCGCGTTTCATTCATCATTTCGTGCGCGATTCGAGCCCTCGCCGCCTGTCAGCGCCGCAGCCGACAGCCGCATAATGGGCCGTCCGACCGCGATCAACCCCTCGGACGGCACTAGTCGGCGGGCGAGCCAATAAACCGCAATTGCGTGTACAAATTAAACGCACGTCAAAGCGTCGCTGACTGACTGACTGCGACCAACTACCCTGCTACCTGTCGACTGTGATACACATTAAAATTGTGTAATTATAATTAACCACACATGTGAGCGGGTCTCGGTCGACGGGTCTTTGTGCCGAGGTGTGTTGGCGGAAGACAGGAAGCAGCGTGTGCTCGTCGCTGTTATAATGTGCGCTAGGCGGGGAATGGGTTAAGCTTTGTTGTTGGTCAGAGCTCTTACCACTCGTGGTGTCCATTGCTATGGACACTGCGTAACAGATACAAGGACTTGCGCCCCCGGACGCACAATCCATAAACTACCAAATTCGTAATTGATATTTCTGATTTTTATGGGATTTCTGGTGATATTAAAATTCTTGCTTAGCGGATTTTACAGTTTTACACTTTGCCGTTGTTGACAGATAATGCGATGAGCACGTGGCTCTTTACACGGCTGGTTGATTTTAAATTGAACAAAATTATGAATATGAATATTAGGGCAAATAATTTGTGGGTGGAGGAATTTGTAAACATTTTACAGACATATTTAGTCGTCGCTATGGACTGCGTCTTTGTCAAGAGAAATGGTGCGAGTCGTAATAAAAGTGTGAAATATGTGAGTCATGCTGTGAAGTCTGTGTTATTACAGAATAAAGTGAACTATGGTCTTGATCCACTGCCGCTCATCTCTAAATAAAATGTCCGAGCAGAACAACGTGCACCTTTGCTGGGTGCCTGGGCATACGAACATAGAGGTTAACTGTAACTGTAAAGCAATCAGTTAACATCGTAGAAGACGTTGGCATTCCACTCTCCATCTACAAGTTGCATTAGAAAAATGTTCATGTCGCCAAAGCAAACACTAGATGTCTCCAAGAACAAACATGCTATACAGCAAGGCATATCTGGTTTTCGACCGATCTGAGCAGATCCAGAAAATTGATCCTACTAAACAAACCCTCTATAGGGATTGTTGTAGTTATCATAACTGGACCTTGCCCCATCGGTCAACACGCTAAAACACTGGGATTACTATACAACGATTTCTGCAGTAGCTGCAGGAACGAGGACTGCAGAAACGAGGAATCGGTTGCATAAATCCTTGTGCGTCAACGATTTATGGGACAGGTACCTAGCGAATCTAGAGGAGATAGCCCCAGGTAGCATTAGCAAATTCACCAGAGCCACCAAATGGGTCTTTCTCTCTCTCTCTCTCTCTCTCTCTCTCTCGGGAAGTATATAAGCTGAGTTATGCCCCACGTGGTAACACAATGGGCCACTAGGCCTAAGTGATGCCCCAGGCGCGGGCACTTAACCTATCTACCTACCTATGATCTCCATGAGACTTGCGAAGATTTTCCTAAGATCGCCAAGTTAAATTTTGGATGTACGAACTATCGATCTATTGGCTATTAGAAAGTTATTCTAACAACAGTAGGATGGACATTCAAAGAAGATTCATGTAAGCGAGACAAGTCGATGATTAGGACAGATCTCCAGATGACCAGACACAAAGTTGATGGGGAAGAAAAGTGAAAAGGAATCTTTCTATTCTAAATGAAAGGAATTTTCCTTTTCTAAATTAAAGGAGTCTTCCTTTTCTAAATCATAGAAGTCTTTCTTTTTTTTAAACCAAAGAAGTCTTCCTTTTCTAAACAAAAGAAGTCTTCCTTTCCTTAATCAAAGGGGTCTATCTTTTGTAGATCACTTCGGCAAATACTCCAACAAAAGGTGGTTTTAAGACAAATTGGTGAATATGGACTCCGTATCTTTGCAGAGTTTCAGACCCGCAAAAGTGAGCGCCAAAGCAAGATATTTGAATATAAAAGAACCAGTGATTCTAGTGATCACTACAAGACTCACTATGATCTGTTTCAGGAAATCAAAGTAAATGGCATCTTGAAACTATTTCACCTCCATACGTTCGCCAATAAATTGTGATAGTTTTTTTGATGCTAATTTAGATATGGTTTTCTTTAATGATATCGCAAAAGTTATTCACCAATGATATAGCTTTCTGTCAAACTGTTAAGCTTCCTGAAAGCATTCGAACACCCACGTGATGGCATCTCAACTTCAAGCATATAAAATTACCTAAAAATACAAAAGACTTAATGACCATATAAATCAATCTCAACAACTTTGTTTAAGTTTCCCATCCAACGAAAATATATTACACACCAAATTTCTTTGATCACATAAGCAATCGGCAGCATGCTGCAAAAATGTCCTCGAACAGCAGCGTTCCACATGCTGCAACGCGCCCATTCACAACAACGCCCATGTCGCAGCTGCAGCGCGCTTTAACGTTCGATATGATCCATAAATCAGCGGCGATCAGTCGACTGCTGAATTGATAGCGCCTGTGGCTAACTGTCAGCGTGATAATGTTTTGTCGGCTGACTGGCTCGTTGGTTGGTTGGTTGGCTGAGCGCTGGCCGTGACAATGCAAATGCGGCACACATGTCGCTTTCTGCGCCGCAGCTTTCCACACATTCACCACGAAATGTGTCTCGCAGGCGACGTTGATTTCTACGCCCTGCACCGAGGTGTTGGGGTATATACAACATGGTCGGGACCATCAGGAGCCACGATTTTTGGAAGGTCTGTCCGTCCAACCATCCATCCGTCTGTCAACAAATTAGTATTTTGCGCGATAACATTTTATGGAGTTGAGATATCGAAATGAACCTCGGTACAAATATTGCTGGAGTCTCAGCTAAGCTCTGATATCCATGAGAACATAGTCTGTCCACTTTTAAGCAGAGTTGCCATACAAAAATTATTTAGGATATAAAAAAATATTGTCATAATGTGTTGGATTGTGAATTTTTACGATTGCAAATGGGTGAATCTGACACCTTAACCCAGTATAGCTTAAATTAATTAATTTTATTATTGCAGGACACCCACCCACCCACTAATGTTAAATTTTTCTTGTGTAGCGTATGAATGAAGTCGTTCAAAACCCATTAAAATACTTGCAGTTGTTTTTATCGTTCAGAAAATTTTCCTTCGTTTATTTATTTACCTTCTTTTTTCCGTTTTTGTTTTCATTAAAATGCAATTTTTTTGAGGTTCCGTAAATCACGCTGTTGTCTAATTTCGACCAGCCGTATGTACGTATGTACGGATATGTACTCGCACATGCAGAATTCCTGGCATAGTTGCCAAGTCAATGGAATTGGAATGGAGTCGCTGTTGGAAATGTGTCGTCTCGACGTATATCGAGTGCAATTTTCACAGCTTTCATGCTGCTTTCTTTATTTCTGTTTTTTGTTATGTTAATGTTATTTTATTGTAATAAACCCTCTGCTGCCGCTTACACTTGCTCGCGTTGTTGCTACATGTGCTGTCTGTCCGTCCGTTCTGCTGTCGGTCGCGCATATGTTCGCTCTCTCGAATCGTTTCAATGATCCTCAATCAAGCGTAACAATTGCAGACACTTGTGCCGCGATCAGTGCCTTTCTACTTCTCGATATTTGCTTGAGTTGTTGTTGTTGTTGTGGCGCGTCTGTCGATTGCGTTGATGTTTGTTTATAGTGTGGCGTTGACATTCTTTGTCGTCTGGATTGAAGTTGCGACAAGTATTTGCTATTTTTGGACAACTTTTCGATTGTATTTTTTATTGTGTGACTTTGTTGTTGGTGACTTTGTTGCTATTTTGTAGCTACTTCTGAAATAGAACAAAAGAGAAAATCAGCGCCGGTATCTGATTGATGATATTTGCATAGTTCAAGGCATAAATTGAGTAGTTTTACGTGTATGAAAAGAAAAAGCGGTCAGAGGTAAAGAAAGTTGCAAACAAATCAAATTTTTTTAGAAAGTATTGATTTTTCTAAGTTACAAGATCTACAATAAAACACTAATAATGCCTCTTTAAGTGTAAAAATTGCAAACATTTTTGGAATAACCTAGAAAACCTGAGACTCACTCTGAAGTCAGTCGATATTTGACTGAGCAGCATTAACTGTCAAAGCTATCAGCTCAGTATTTCTTAATACTTTTATGTTTTCTTAAGACCTGCCAACTCTGATTAAACAGAATATTTTATAACAAGCTTTGCTTCATCATAAACTTGAGTCACCCAAGTCATTTTGAAAGCGAACACATCCCTCGAAAGCATCGATTATTAAATATTAATCCATATGTATTAAATGTAAGTTAAAGTACATTTCATTCTTCATTCCTTTCTAATCTGTTGCGGTTAGCAAAAAAACAATTCTACTTAATACAGCAGACGCGCCAAGACATGAGTTCGTGTATTTAAAGGGGGAAATTAAGTTGGTTAATTATGAGAATTGACAAGTCTATTTAAGACAATTGGGGCATTATGCGTAGTATTGTTGTACTGCATGAACACAAAATATCAAACGTACTCGTATGTTGGGCAATAACGACTACACATTGCGCTACAGTAGAGTTTTCCATTGAAAAATAGAGTCAATTTTCGAAAAGCTCTCATGAGAGATATTTAATCATATCGCACACGCACTACAAAAGTGACACAACTCAAAATTTTTCATTTTCGGGTATATGTGTTAATATTGTGCACAATGCATAAATCTACCAATCAGCAAAAGCTATGTATATTTGGTCGATGTTAACTGTTACAAAAATACAGTTAGGTCTCTTTTCATGTCCGAAGTTTGATGCTATTTGATTGCTGCAGCTCAATGCAAAAGAGTCCTAACTCAAATTGTGTCACTTTTGACGAAATAAATTTTTGTTAAAGTTAATTTTAAGCAAAATTCTGACAATTTTTGCATATATTTTTAATTTTTAAAATTAATTATGAATTTTCAAAATATTTCTTTCAACTTTTTAACTGTCATTTATAATTATTAAATTCAGAAAAAGTGGCATAACTTGAAATAATTCGGTAATTATTGAATTAAAATATCATCAAAACAGTCACAACTCAAAATTTTGGATTTTCTAGTGTAATATAAGAAAAAAATCATGGAACTTATCAAAAAGCATAATCTGTAAGAATTTTCTACTGAACGGTCTATTCGTTATTTAAAAAAATGTTTATTTAGCTCAAAAAAAAGCTTTTTCCTTTCCTGAAAAATCACAAATTTTGAGTTGTGTCACTTTTGTTGTGCGTGTGCGATATATGGTTTTCTTTCTTTTCCTTTTTCTTCTTCTTTCTCTTCTCTTCCCGAACATTAAGTTTTCTTTCCGTTTTTCTCTACTTATTATTCTTCCCTTCTTTTTGCCAAATTTTCCCTGATCTTTTTTCTGTCCTTATTCTCCTCCTATTATTTTCTAATCTGATTTCTTGTTCTTGTATTCGTTTCTTCCTTCTTTGTTATTATCATTCTATTTCTCTTATCCCTTCTTCATATCTTCTCTTCTTATTTGTATTCTCTTCCTTTAATTCTTTTTTTTTCAGTTTTTCTTATTCCTTTTTTGCCAATTTCTCTACCACCTTATGTGCTTCTCTACTTTTTATTTTTTTGTTCTCTTCTTACTTTACTTCTTTCATCTTCTTTATATTAACTTAATCTCCTTTTCTACTCTTATTCGCGAATTTTCTCCTTTTAATTTTCTTGTTGTCATTGTTTTTTTGTTATTATTATTTTTTATTTTAAATTCTTGTGCCTTGTTCTTCATATCTCCGTTTCTTATTTGTATTCCTTTCCTCTCATTTATTTTGTTCAGGTATTCTTCTTCCCTTCGTTTTTATCAGTTTGTATACCATCTTAACTGTTTCTTCTCTTCTTATGTCTTCTTCTTGTCTTATTCTTTTTTTGTCTTCTTTTATTCTTATAATCTTTGTTTCTTCTCTTCTTCATCATGACTCTGTTTCTTATTTATATTGTTTTTTTTTCATTTTTTCTGCACTTATTCTTCCTCCCTTCTTTTTGCCAATTTCTCTACCATCTTATCTGCTGCTCTTCTTACCTTTCCTTCCCTTATTTTTTTCTTGTCTTCTTGCTATTCATTTAATCTTCTTTACTACTTCTTGTGTTCTAGTCTCTTGGTTTCATTATAACTTTTCTTATTCGTATTTATATTCTCTTCTTTTCATTCTTTTCTTGCTTCATTGTCATTCCGTTTCTCTATAATTTTGTCTGCTTATCTTCTTCTAATTTGTCCTTCCCTCCTTTTTTCTTCTCTTGTTATCCTTTTTCTATTCATTTGATCTTTTTTTACTTCTAGTATTCTATTTTTTTACCTCTTTATTCCTTTGTTTTCATTATTTTCCTTCTTATTGACGTCTCTTCTTCCCCTTTTGATTATTCATTTTCTTCCTACACTTATTCTTTTATTTCCTTCTTTTCGACATGTCCTCCATCATCCTAACATCGCTAATTTTTTTTTTGTTTATCTACTCTCTTCTTATTATCTCTTTCTATTATCATTTTTCTCATAATCTTCTCTTCTCTTTTGTATTAAATTCTTCTTTTCTTTGTATGCTCTTTTTTTATTCCTTTTTTCTTCTTTCTAACAACTCTTACTTCACATCTTCTTTTCTTGTTTGTTTCTTCTTTCTTATATCTCCTCCTCTCCACCTTGTTTTCTTCTCTTCTTAGCTTCTGTTCTTCCCTAACCTTCTTTTTTTTTTTTAAACAGGAACAAACGCGCAGTGAATGCGAAGTATTGCGTTGGTTCAGGAAGGATATAAAGGTTAGGAGATAGGGTTATGAGTGAAGTGTTTATGGGCTCTTGCCTTGAACCCATCGAGATCATAAGTGCTGGGGAAAATATCCGTAGGGAGACCATTCAACCTTCTGGATTTCTCATACTTTTGTGAATCACAAATAGTCTCTCTATCTCTCAATCATGTTGCTGATTGAGTAAGTCGGCCTCTTAGTCTGAACTAACCTAACTTAATAGAGAAGTTACGCACAAAGCTTTAGCGCCTGAAAATAACTGTTGAACTACTCCAAAATAAGTCAAGGCAACTGTTGTATGTGGGAATACTTAAATTCACTGCGACTTTTAAGATCTTTTGTGCCCAAGAGCGAACTAAGTTAATCACAAATTCTTCTTAAAAATCTTCAAATTTCTTTAATCATAATTTTCTTCAATCAATCTCACCGATTTTTCTCAGCAACTCTAAAAACACAAATATGCCACCCAAACTGGTTGTAGCGTCTCCCTCCAATATGGGTTCCCCTTTCGGAAAATATTTTCATATTTAATAATTTCAAAGTAAACAAAAATCAACAGCAGACATCACTGCTCCGTTGTGGCTCAGTCAGGACGCACAAACAAACAAACAAACACATGAACCAACGAACGCCCATCGAACTCGACAAGGCAGATGTGTTGTGTACTACGTGCTGTGCCATCAAAGCGGCGCACAGCAAAACGCTAATAGGCGCAGACAACGGAAAAATAGGTCGAAACTTGACCTCACCAATAGAAAAAGTGTGACCTGCAGCGAATTAATTTCGGTCTGTGCGTGCGCGCGTACTCGTCGCTTCATTGGCGGCGACTTTTCCCCCGCACTAAGAAAATATTTCGAAAATAAATATTTATGTTTAAGTAGTTTTTTCAAACGGTTTCGTTTTTTGTTTGTTGTTGTTGGGCTGTGTCGATGCTTGACTTGAATCGCTAATCGCTCAGTGGCAGAGTTTGCGGCGTACAGAAGCGCGGACGAGCGTCAGGGGCGCTCCGCACTAATTATTGCCTTAATCTGACATGAGCCACTTTGATTTTCCCGGCGACTGCCACCGCTCGCCTTGTTACGTGTTGCCAACATATGTTGGCGGCCGCATGTTGCAGGCACTCATAAATATACAAAGCTAAAAGTTGACGGCTCCCGAGTAGAGAACTGTGCCGTGTCGCTGCGGTGTGAAGCTGTCAACTGGGGAAAGCCTGCGGCGGTGTGGCGGTATGGCGGTATGGCGGTGAGCGCGCTGTGGGCTGTGATTAATGCAGGATTTCCATGGGCTGCCAGTCGTAATGCGCTGCAGCGCAATAAGCGGCAATCATCACGTACTATTGTCATAATTATCATTTAATATGAGCGCTTTGATCGGCGCAACGGTGGCCAACAGTTGGCTGTGTTGGCGCTGTCAGTCGTTCGGAGTTTGTTTGGTTGTGTCAACATTTGATTTGCGATTGTCAACAGTTTTGGTTGGCTGCCGCATCAGCGAAGCGACACTGGAGTCTGGCGGCTTGGTGGGTGGGGCGTAGTTTATTAATTTTATAACAGTTTTTTTCAAATTATTTTCAACCCAACAACCAAAATCATTTATGTCAAAAATTGTATTGCAAATCCTGAACATTAGAATAAACCTTCTATATAGTTCACCAAATTTCATATTCTTATTGCTGTAGCTTCAGTTTAGCACCTGGCAAACCGAAGCAACGCAAATCATAAGAAAAATCAGCGCACAATTTTCCCTTTGAAAATCCCTAAACTGTCTCAGTGTTAAACATTTTCTTGACCACAAACCGCTACGCTTCATTAAAAAGGGATTAATGCATACAAACGGCGCCCGAAAGTTTCTCACGCTGACCAACGCACACTAGCAACATTTGAGGATCCCGGCAACACTGAACAACAGCCATAAAGAAAATTTATATGCAAAAATAGCGCAATACCAACCCTCGAAAAATACACATAAATTTCGCTCATGAAATGCCTAAATTTCACTAAAGTGTATGAAATTTTCCAATTATAGCGGAAAATTCAATGAAATGATGTGAAATTCTACAACTTTGATTTGTGCTGCTTTTATTTTAGAAGATTTTACTTTGGTCAGCCGTATGCATGACTGCAAACACAGGTAGTCAGGATATGCAGGATACGTGCCGCACCGCAGCATCTTCTACTCATGGGGTGAAATTGCCACATCGGGCACAAGAGGTCAAGAATTTGTCTTTTTTTAAGCAGCTGAGGTCAAAGTGATCATGGCTGCTGTTTGTGCGCATCTCTTATGAAGTCGCCGGATTTCATGTCAGTTATCTGACTTCTTATGAATTGCACATTCGATGCTCGAAGTGGGCATTCCCGACTGACCTCACATGTCCAGCGCAATTAGGCATTTATTCAAATTTTGCAAATGACTAAGAAGATTTCTGAGGTCGTCATTTGAGTGTGGAATGTGTGAGTTTGAATTTGCAATTTGCTTACGCTGACCTTTAGATGGGAAGGACAATTGTACAATTAGAGTGCAGCTGACTGCTTTGTACACATTTGTAATTAAAAAATTATACAGTCGAAACCGCTTAACTGAAAAGGAAGTTAGGTAGCATTTGGTATTTTTATTGCAAATAAGTTCGTTTAACTGAAACTCAATTGAAACTGAAAACTCCGGTTTAGTAAACGAGTCTTTTGGGTCCAAAACATAAAGTTATCTACACTATTTCAACTCCGCTTAAGTGAAAAAAGTGTGTGCTATTATTTGGCCGTATTATTACAACCCTGAAAAGTAGATCAGCTGATTTCGTTAGTTGGCGCGGTTGGCTTTCGAAATGGCAACAACATTAGAAAATTTCGAAATAAGAATATCTGAATGGAACTGAATAACTGATAGGAATTTCACTTAACTGGAGATCGCTTAGTTGAAAACACCAGTTAACTGCAACTAAAAGGCCGGAAAAAATCTAGTTGAGCGGACCCGACTGTATGTTTTTTTGTTCTCCTTGTTCGATCTGTTTGGGAACATGGGGCCTAAGAAATGCTTATGCCATGTGTTGGTTATATTAATAATTTTAAGTTCTGCCGATGTCGGTAATTTGAGTTTGAATCCCCAAAACTCTCGTACGCCACTTCACCGCCGTATGTGAAACTATATTACTGGGTTGTGTTGTTACTAGGAGGTGTTGGCAAATGTAGAGGTTTGTGCCTTTGCTAATCTGAGTGATGTATGCGCTACAATGTACTTATTTCTGTTAGTCCGAAGTAGCATTACTAGTGGTTTTGTTGTTGTGCTAGTAAAGCTACTAAAAATGAAAATCTGCTGCTGATCACTCTAATCGGAATGGAAAGACTAAATAGGAAATTGTCCAAATGTAAAATAATTGACTGGAATCCCGTTGAAGGGTTGTGAAACAACTAGAAAATTAGAAAGAAGCAACAATATTCAAAATGGTGGATGAAGTAATCTGAATAACGCCGCTGCTTCCTTTAGCCTCTCTTCTTCTCCTCACCCGCCTCGTCGGAAAGTTCGGAATCAAGCCAGGAATCGAACCCACAACCTGTGATATGGAAGCCCAATGCATTGCACGTTGGGCCACCGAGGCATAATTACACCTTTTTTCTTGTTTATTTTTGTCGTTAAAACAGTCAAAGTATCCGCTCAAAAAAGCTCGCAACTAAACAATAGCGTACGAATTATTCGTTCAAGATCCATTGAAAGACTAACTACGACTTGTTTTTGTTTTTTAAATACTTTTTACTTTAGCCACTGACGCAATACACAGGCGGACATGTTTAATTCATAGCTGCGGAAATTAACCAATGCCATGTAATGCGTGTGTATATGTGTATGTTTACAACTACATACACACACATAGGCGCGCATACTTACGTATGCTTATTTATGTATGTCTCCATGGCTATTGACAGCCCATAAATAAAGTTGGGCGTACGAACGCGAACGCGTAGCCCAAGCGAACACTAAGTGGGGTAAAGCTTTAACATATCGCCTGACCTCTTGACATGCGCGCACACAAATCGTATGTATCCATAGAACATATACACACACACACACAAATGCATATAGTATACTCCATGTGTTTATTGTTTGTGTGGTGTTTTTTGAGCACATAAAGGTTAGTTTGTGCTGTGTACATAAGCGTTGGCACGTTTGTATATATGTAGTTACATGAGTGCGAATGTATTAATTACAGCAAACTTTTGTACATGTTTATAGATTCCATATTCATATATATTTCATACATATTTAGCTTACTTTTGCAAATGAATGAGTTGCAATTATGCGTACACCACGTTTTCTCGCGTGCCAACACTTCTTCTTTTTGCATTTTTTACTTACATACAAACAAAAGTTAATATAATAAAAGTCATTTAGATGAAACTAATTAGCATTTATTTAAGTTCACAAATTGCTGTCATTTGTTTTTGCAAGTTGCGTGTGTGTTGTTGTGCATTTGGATTTAGCACAAGTTGGCTCATTTGCTGTGTGTTGAGTACAAACGCATTGACAGTTCCCAGTGACAGTTCTATCAAAACTAAAAATCTATTAAATCGAATTAATTGCACTCACTACTGAATCTTATCAGTTTTCTAATATAATTTGCTCGATGACTGATTTCACAATAGGACAAAGCGTCACTGTTTTAAGTGTTGTAATGAGAGGAAAATTTTTGAAATAAATAATGCGGTCAGAAAAAGTATTTAATTGTTAATTTTTATTAGTTATAGCTAATTGTTATATAGACAAAAAATATTTAAAAAAAATTTAGACTTGTTTTTTTAATAAAATATATAATAAAAAATTTAAAGAACTAGAAGAAGAAAAAAATAAACTACAAATATTTAAAACCATTTTCAAACCATTTCATTTTTTTATAAAATAAATAATAATAACGATTATTACTAATAATAATTAATAAATCATTAATAATAATTATTAAATAATTAATAAATAATTAAAAATAATAATTAATAATAATAATAATTATTATTATTAGTTTTTAATAAAAAAAAGAATAATAAAATTAAATTAAATTAATTATTATTATTCTTAGTTTTTAATAAAATAAATAATAGTAAAATAAAATTAGATTAAATCGCTTCCGTTCTGCAAATTTATTTCAATCACAAACTCAATTCAGTTCAAACGCAGAGAATTAAAATTGTTTACTAACATTAAACAAAAATATAAAGATAATCATTATTTAAAAAAAATTTAATTCAAAAATTATTTCTTTTTATTTTATTTCTGTTTAAAAACTAACGAAACTTTGAGTAATTTTCTAGATCATAAATGGCTTTTTGTTTGGGGGTTTAATATTTTTTGAATACACCAAATGATTTTTGAATCATTTATTATATTGAAAGAATATTTTAACTTTAGCAACTTTAAGAAAATTAAATTACTAAATCAACTTTTTACTTCCTTGATTTTAGACTAAAATCAAAGCATCTCTACTTTCAATTTGCAAGTTTTTTAAACCACCAATATTTATATTCACCAATATTTAAAAAACCATCAAATATATTAAAAGAATAATGTAACTTAGAATTTTACCAAAAATTATATTTCGTATTTTTCAAAATTATTAAATAAACTTTTCCACAAATCTCAAATAACCCACAAAAATCTGAAAACATATCTTTTTTTTCCCCCTTGTCGGAACGATCTAGCAAGCGCAGCCCTCAGACAATTATACGTCCATTGTACTATGACTTGTTGTTCCCTGTTAATATGCTTTAAATCTACCCGATTTCCTAAGAAACCTTGATAGATCCTGAGGTGCCAAGGAGCCAAGGTGGTCGCTTCTTAGCACATCAGTGCCAAACGTCTCAAACCTGATACGAGCGAACGCGGGGCAGAGACACAGGAAGTGTTCCGCCGTCTCAACGTCCTCCCCACAGGTAGGACATAGGTCACTGTCAGATATGCCCACCATTTCCATGTGCTTTGCCCATAGAAAATGGCGGGAAGCTTAAGTTTCGTCCACCTGCAGCCGCTCTCAGCGTACCATGCTCGCTCCTGGGTCATAGTGACCCATTCGTTAACAGTGGCTTTGATGGCTGCAGATGGGAGCGGCGGAACAGGGTCAGGGCCGACAAAATCAGCCTCAGAGCCCATTCTAGCTAAGGAATCCGAGGTCTCGTTACCCGCAATTCCTGCGTATGCCGGGACCCAGGTGAGCATCAGGCAATTGTATTTGCCGACATAATTAAGCCTGGATTTGCAGGACTTGACTAGTATAGAGGTGGTTAGAGGGCTGTCCAAGGCCATAAGCGCAGCTTGGCTGTCGCTACAGACACAGATAGACCTGCTTCTCCACCTACTCTCTATGACAAAGTTCATCGCCTCAAGTATCGCATGCACCTCTGCCTGAAACACAGATGCGTATGAGTATAGGGCAAAGAACCGTCTAGTGCCCGTGGATTCAACGAAGACCCCAGAGCCAGAACCTTTTTCCGTTCTGGAGCCGTCTGTGAATATACGGAAGCAGTGCTTACCGGGCTCATTCTCAGGAACCGACCAAGAATGAGCCTCAGGCAGCAACACTATGTACCGCTTTTTTAGTATGACAGTTGAAGGCATGGAGTCGAGGGGCATGGACATGACTGTGAGGTCGATGTCGATGCCAGCACAATTGTCCAGTGCCGGACAAGCGCCATACCACTGGCCACTGTATTTTAGTCTTCGGATGGCCTTAAGGGCCTCTCCTTGGATGAAAACATCAAGTGGAGGAAGGCTCACCAGGGCATCTGGCGATGGGCCAGAAGTAATTGGGAAGGCTCCCGTGCAACATATGGCCACAGTGCGCTGCAGTCTGGACAAGGTTCTCTTGACCCCTGCAAGAGAGAGTCTACTCATCCAGACTGCCGATGCGTAGGAGATGATGGGTCTTATCGTAGCTTTGTAGATCCAGACGATCTTGCTACGGAAAGACCCCACGTTTTCCCAAATACACCTCTGCATTGCCAGAAGGCCGACAGTGCTTTCGATGTCTTTAGTTCTACGTGAGATATCCAAAGGAGTTAATCATCCATGATAACTCCCAGATATTTCACCTCTTTGGATAGCTGGATAGTGATCTGAGTGTGGGTAGAACGACTCTATCAAGCTTCCTTCTCCTGGTAAAGAGACCATACCAGTTTTGGCGGGATTAGCAGATAGCCCGTTCGCATTACTGCAGGTGTCAATCATATCCAGAGTTCTCTGCACCTTTCTGCAGATGTGCATAGGGGAAGGGCCGGTTACGAGACAGGCCACATCGTCCGCGTATGCTTGTGCGTAGACTCCAGAGTCATTCAGAGTGATGAGCCGGGGATCAATCACCATGCACCAGAGCAATGGAGACAGCACCCCACCTTGAGGGCAGCCTCTATTTACACCGGATGACACTAGCAGATCGTCCTGTGCCCGGAAAACCTTTCAATTCCAGCTTTAATTTCAGACTAAAATCTAACTATCTTCACTTTCAATTTTCCACTATTTTAAACTAAAATTAATTAATTTCAACTGAGCGCTTTCAAATTTCACAAATATATAAATATTATCCATTACGAAAAAAATAGACAGCAGTCGACTGGCATTTCAATTAAATTCCGCACAAAGTGTAAAGAAATACGTTCCATGAACCTCACACTCAATCTTTGCATTCAGTCCATCAGCGAAATGAATACATCAAATTTTGTTTTGTGTTCGGGCTGTTGTTGACACAAACGAACAGACACAGATACACACACACACACAGCCACATGCGCACATAGATAGCAACAGCATCGCTACTGTGCATATTTTTCATTTTTCGTTTGCTGCCGTTCAACGTTGCCGCACAATGAATCATCTGCAAAACTGCAAAAAAAATCATTGTGAATAAATAAATCTATAAAAATAAAAAACATAAAAATGCAGAAAAAGAGCGCACAACACAAAATTACAAACAGCAACTACGACTTGACAACAACAACGATAACAAGCACAGTGCCCATCAGTTTAACCAGCATGACATGGCCCGGTCCATGCGGTCCTGGACTCTGGCATTTTAGCACTTATTCATAAAGTTGGACACAAGGACGCTGGCGTGAAGCCGCACAAAAAAGGAGAGTGCAAAAAAATCGCTGCAAAAAAAATTCGAAAAAAATAGGAATAAAAAAATTGTACAAAACTACTACAACACACACATAGAGGAAAGGCAAAGTCAAAGAAGAGACTGAAAAATTGCTGGTTGTGGGTGGATATCCATCAAGAGTGTTGGAAACTGTATAAACTGGCGAGAGGGGCGACGACGAGTGCGGTGTGAAAAGATGAGACTATATGCGAATATATTTGTTGTACAGTGTGAGTGCAATACGTAATGAACAAGATCGATATGGCAGAACAGAGATAGACCGAAAGATAGAAAGCAGTCGCTATGTGGTGTATGGTACATTTGGCACGAGGGACTGTGGCACTCAAACCGTATGCAGTATTCGAATTGAGAATTTCATTAACATATTTTAAATATTTAGTCCAAACTGAAACTAAATTTCGAAAATTTTCCTGATATGACCCAACCGAAACGATCGTTTGAACGGACACTAATTTCAATCCATTCAATCCAATCCAATTTAAAATCCAATCCAAGAATTTCATTAGCATATTTCAAAGCGATGCCATTTAGCTCAAACTGAAACCTAATTTCCACCATTTCTCTGATACTCGGCTCAACCGAAACGGATTATTCAATTGGACACTAATTTTAATGCATCCACAACAGGAAGCCGACGAAGCAGACATTGCTTCCGTTGAGTCCTGTTGGCTTCAATAACATTTTTATTTCGTGGATTCTACTTTGAAACCTGGAGAGCCCGACAAAATGCCTTTAATGGAAAATTTTGGTTAAAGTGGTCCTATCCAGGCTCGATGCAACTGATTGGAGGACATTTTTCCTGGGTAGAGTGGGTGAAGGCAGCTCTAACTCTATAAAGAATGAAAAAACGTAGTCGAAGTGGTCCTATTCAAGCTTGATGCGACTGAATGGGAGACTGGAGAGTGGTTGAAGCCAGTTCCAACTCTTTAAAGGATGAAAAAACATGGTCGTAGTGATCCTATCGAAGTTTGATGGAACTGATGAAGTTGTTGAGGACAGCTTCAACTCTATGAAGGATGAAAAAAAATAGTCCTAGTGGTCCTTTCAAAGTTTAATGGAACTGATGATTTTGTTGAGGGCAGCTCCAACTGTATAAAGAAATTTTATACCCACATTATTTCATTATCATATTAGATCATAGACAAATTCTGAGAGATGATAGATTGTTAGAAGTTTGAAATTTTCAAAAAAAGTCTTAAATTTTGAGCTTTTGTATTCTAAATGAAATTCGTACTGAGAACTTTCTCATTTACCGCTGAGAGAAGGGCCGCACCGGTCACATGACAATGAGTTAAAATTCTCTTTTAATTACGTCCAAAAAGATTACTTATTTGATAAACAAAAATATACAAAAGTATATCATATGACATTATATGTTGTAGGTTACTTAACCCTCCAATGCCCAACAAGATCCGTAGGAACCTATGTCGTTTTTAATAGCAATTATTTTGTATTGTATACATTTTTTCCTATCTGTCTGTAGTAAATAATTCATATACAGTGTGTTTCAAAATTAAGTGTTGACCATATCTTTTTAACTGTAGAAGTTTGCCATGGTTTTAATATCAGATTATCTTCTATATTAAAATACATTTTTCGCATGTGTTTCTGTTTTCTTAGTTGGGTAAAAATATCAAGAATTGAAAATTAGTGCTATATTTAAAAAATGTTTCGAAGTAGTGATTTTGGTAAACCATCCAAAGGATCCAAAAATAAAACCTCCACAAGTCGCAAAATACACGAAAACATCAGTTTCATTTGTGAGGAAGTGGGTCAGTCGATTCAAAGAGTTTGAAAATGTTGACGACGAGCCACGGAGAGGAAGGAAGAGAACCACTCAGAATAAAGCGGATAAGGCAATAGTCCGGATGTGTGATAACACTCCAACTCTTAGCCTGAAGCAAGCGAAGAAAAGATTGTCGCAGAAGAGAGTCGAAGTATCAACGGCCACTATCCGACGCAGGCTATTGAAATCGGGCATTCTTCATAGAAGTACCATGTCGTAATCGCTATTGGGTAAAAACATGTGGAAAATCGTCTGAAATGGGATAGAGAAAATTTGAGGTGGATACACTAAATTGGCCATCTCAAAGTCCAGATGCAAACCCGATCAAAAATGTTTGGTCATTAATGAAGCAAAAGCTTAGAGGAAAAATAATAGCAACAACAAAAGAAACGGATTTCGAGAGGGTTTTCTTTGGAGTACGCAAAATTTAAGCCAAAATTGTAAGAAAAGATGCCCAGCTATTACTGACAACAACGGATACTGGACAAAGTATTGATAATAGTGCGAAAAAGATATTTGCACAGTCTTTCAGAAAATATATATAATTCATGACTATACCTTCTTTTGTGAGTTTTATAAGCAACACTTTATTTTGAAACGCACTGCATGTTTACTAAAAAATATACACGAAGCTTAGCTTTTTGGCTTTCCATACTCATCTTCACACATTATGTTTAGATGGGGACCTTGTTGGGCTTTGGTCGTTAAAAAAATTATCGGCTAGCGGACGGTTAAGTTACTGCAATTAACGATCTGAATACAACTGAGCTCGTCTTGAGTAATAGTCAATATTAACTGAATCCAATACTCTGTTAGCATAATTTACAACATGATTGCAGCTCATGGCATTTAAAATTTAAAGTTTTACAAAATATCTGCCTAAAAGTATGCCAAATAAAATTAAGCTTTACACATATAAGCCATAACCACAATTAGTTTATATGCAGCTTTACGTGGTATACTTTTAGGCTGTCACTTGACTGAAAATTGCCCTAGAAATGTGAGTTTAAAGTTTGTAAGCATTCTTTAATATTCTTCCATATTGCCAACCAACCGACAATACAGCAACACACACAAATTGAACTCAATCTTTTTGCTGGCAGCAAATAAAAATAAAACAAAAAATAGAGTAAGGAAAAATGGAATAAAATTCATTAATGCGCGTCCAATGTGCATTCGCCTCCGATGGCGACAGCAGCAGCAGCAACCCAAGCACGCAACGTTGTTGGAGCTGTAGCTGTTTTCTATGTTGTTCGTGTTGTTGTTGGCGCTGATGTTGGCAGCCATGAAGTGCAAAAAGGCGCCCAAATAGGGTTGTCAGTATTTAACCCGAAAGGGTGGAGGTGCTGCATGGATGCGCGAACTCCAAAACCGTATTGAACGCCAGCATGGGGCAGCAGCAGCAGCAGCAACAACAACATTTGCAATAAATACAGCAACTGTGCTATGAATTACAACAACACACAGCCACCGAAAGGTGCCGCGCACCCCTAGTTTAGGTTCAAATGTAAAGTAAAACAAAAAAAATTTGAAATAGAATAACATAAATGTACAACAACAAAATTCGCATAAAACTTTCATTCGGAGGGCCCTCCACTCTGTGGCGTTGCGACGGCGCGACATTGTTGGAGCACAAACACCAGAGAGAGAGACATCTAGTGGCCGTCAAGCACAGCGAACGGCACCGCAACGTGTCAGCTTAACGAAAGCTGTGTGCGTTAGAGCGAGATGCAAGATGCGCGCGAGCGGTGTGGCATTTGGCTTATTGGCCAATGAGGGCGTGCACTGTGGCGCCAATTCGACTCACAAGCACACCGTCAAGTAGGTGAGTGAGTGAGTGGAGTGGAGTGCAGTGCACTGAGTGAGTTCTGGCATTGAGTCGAGTCGCGCGCTCACTTGACGAAACTTCAGCACTGCCATTTATTCGTGTGAGTGTTTGCAACAAAACCAGTTGGAATTTCTCCCATTGCGCTCTGAGTCAGTTGAAAGCGCTCGCACTCAAACTGCCAATTCGAATTGGACTGACGGGAAAAAGGAGCAGCAAAAAATCGGCAGAGTTCACATTGGCATGGCATCCACTGGCCTGGAGAGTGCGCTTATATATTTAGCAAAAACAAAAAAGAAAAAATGGATAAAAATACGCAGATACACACACACACACACACACGCACAGCGTGCGGCAGATATTAGCAGCTCTTCTTTGCACTCATTACCGAGCGAGCAGACCAACCAACACCAGCGTCGCGTCGGGTCGGGGGCGGTTGCGGAAGGTGTGAGCTGTGAACTGGCAAAGCCCGGAGGGCGCAAGAGGGCGTGCTGTTGCGGCAGCAAAAAACTTTTAATCAGCCAACCCTGTCCATGATACTTTCTCGTTTATCATCCAATTGTACGTTTGCTCTGTGTGCCACACACCTCCCACCCGGCGGAGGAGAACAAAACGAGCAGCAGCCATGACAGCAACAACAAACGCCTGCAACTCGATGGCATTTTTCTTGGCCACCAGAGCCACTGGCACTGGTGCACTGGGTGGTATGAGTGACACTTATTGCCACATACTCGGCGCGCACGTGGGCGGGGAGGGCGCCACGCGCACGTTGCTGGTGTCCATTTTTAAATGTAGTGCAAAGTGGCATCGCACTGTTTGCCCTTATGAGCTGCCAACTCGACTCCCGCACACACAGACACTCTCAGCGAGGCCATAGTCGAGCCAGCTGACGGCCGGGCTGGTCATTGTGACACATTCTGCCAGGCGCACAGTGGGAGAACACACAACACGGACCAGCATCTGCAGTGAAACTGGCGCTGACAGCGCTGCATGTAAATTATGCAAAATGGCGAATGTGTGCAAGGCGAATATTTGAAAGTGACGGCAGGATCTTTGCCTGCAAAACGTATTTAGCATAAATCTTTATGAATTTAAGTGTGTAAAATTGACATGGGCTTCACAGTCAACAATTTGTAAGCCATATATGACCTCATATCGACAAAGTTGCGCCACTACAATCCAATTAGACGGTCGACAATGTGAGCCACAGTCAGACAGTAAATTCTTACTGGGTGAAAAGAAACCATAAATGAACACACACATTGGGTTTGGGTACTTTTTGAAAATCGTAATAGACATACTTTTATATGTGTACATACATATGTATTTATATTCACTTACATATGTACATTGTCGTGTACGTAGCAGCAAGAAATTAGTTAGAGCGTGAACAATTTTAAGTTAAGAGGATTTTTTATTGATCGCCTAGGAAGCAACACAATGGGAGTAATTGACTTAATACAAAAAAATAAATATGTTTATATAGTATATGAAAAGAATATAGAACAGACACAGAACACAAATCGACATTTACTTTAACGGAGAGTGTACGAAGAAATCGAATCCTAAAATCCCAAAACTCTGGAAAGCGTAAAACATTCAAATTTGACCATAGTGAACTCATTTCCAGAATGACCGAACCTACCAAAGCCAGCACGGCAGCTCTGTGTTGTTTGCTGTGAATTAGTAGTTATGACGAATTGAATTATATATTCCAAAACCATTGATTAAACATTGAGTAAAATTTTACCTTAGAGAACTCATTTCCAGAATCACTTAACCTACCATAACTTCCAAAGCAACCAGTGGCCCACACAGGCTCCATTTTGGAGGTTTTGAGTACAACTTCAGAGCCTAATTCCATTTGACATTGACTACATTTTGCACTAGCGATCTTTGTATTTGGGGGGTTTGAACCCCCCAAAATTCATCTACACATGTGCGCGTTACTATGTATACAACTTGTAACTTCAGATACCCCAATTTACTACTTTTCGTATATAGCATTAAAGTTTTCAAATTTTTTTTTCTCAAAATAGGAGAACGCTGTACCCGAGATAGAACATAAATATCATTTAATCCAAAAACATTCCTAACAAATATAATTTGCTATTTTAAATTTATTTCAAGCTGATCACAGATTCATATTCTAAAAGTAACCGATTCAAGTAGATAACTAATACAAGACACTGAAACCTAGGTCCATTTTTCTAAAACTTTACTTAAAAAGATCGTTAGGTCAAAATCGGTCAAAAAGAAAACGTTCAAATTGTTAAACAATCGTTATAGTTTCTTTGTTTCATTCTCGTAGTAGGTAAGGATTAACAGATCATTGAATCAAAATCGATAAAAATTAAAGTGTTCTATTTTCATTCAATTATCAAAATTTATTTGTTTCAATCGCATGAAATGTAGATAGAAATGTGAAAAAAGATTTTTAGAACACACATTTCACATTTGTTATATGTGATTCAATCATCAACATTTCTTTGCTTCCTTCTCGTAGAATCTAAAGATTTTCAGATGAATGGTGCCTGAGGACTTTAACTTAGTTATTGAATCAATCAATTCCACCAAAACGATGAAAATAAAGTACTTCATTACAGTGCAGTGTGGTTAATAAATGAACTTGAAACTATAGTGTAGAAGGATCTGAAAAAAATTTAATGTGATAACACAAATAATTACATAAATACACTTATTTTGTAGTAATTAGTTTTATTTCCCAATATTTAGTTTATTACCCATGAACCCACTTATCCATGTGTGAAAATAAAAGTAATGTTCCTTTCGAAAGATTTTTAAAGAGCAGTATTGATTTGTGCTGTTATCTAAAGGAACCTAAGTAAGATTCTTATATTTACTGACTTTAAATACGTCATTCAAGTCTTTGAATAAGGATGGTTTGCCACATCAATCTAGACTTTGAAAAATGCCGGGCAGTTATAGGACATGTAAAAGATATGGTTTGCACTTTAAAAAATTTATTATTTATTAATTTATTTAGCGATTGAAATTGGTTTTTGTAACAGTAACCTTGCGGTTTAAAAAGACTAGGTAGCTCTAAGTTTTCTAAAATTTCATTTTATGATAAAGCTAAAGTTTTAGCGGCAGAAGTCAAAAATTTAAACATATCCTGGCTTCAGTTAATCCTATCGAATCGGTGGCATACATTTAGGAGATTCTTAACTGATAAGTGCTGCTAAAAGAAATCAAAAAAAGAGTGAAAGATAAAAATAATAAACTATTTTATGGAATTTCATTAAATTTTATTCAAGTTCGATGGAGAAAATAATTTTTTAAATAATTCAATAATTGTATTTTTATATTGGATTCAAATCGGACTACAATTTACAAGTTTTGTGGTATACTTTTAGGATGACTTTGATTGTTATAGGTTTCAGAGGTCTCTTGGACTACAATGTACAAGTTTTGTGGTATACTTTTAGGATGATTTCGATTGTTACAGGTTTCAGAGGTCTCTTAGTCCAGAATTGGATGAAAATGTTTTTTAGATAATTATCTGGATGGATTACAATCCATTAAACTTATTATTTTTATTGGATTCAAATTGGTCTGCAATGTACAAACTTAGGTACAAGTTTTGTGGTATAGTTTTAGGATGATTTTTGTTTTTAAGGGTTTTTAAATGGGTTCATTTTGATGGATGAATAGATATAGTTATGTATTTTGATAGATAAATAGATAATAGTGGCGTGCGTAAGGGGGTTTTTGGAGGTTTAAAGCAAGCATCTCTTTGTCCAGAAATTGTGGGTGACAAATATGGTTTCGAATGGCATTGGGCCCAAAACTTGTGTACCCTCAAAAATGACAGACGTCTAGACAATTTTTTTGGGTTATAAAGTTATACTTAGAACTATTAGAAAACTGTTTAGTAATAACTCTGGGAACAGGAATCGAAAACAATAATAAAAATTAAAAAAATTAAAATTAACAAAAATAATAACTTGTATCAGACTCTGTCTTAATGCAGAACTCTCGAAACCCTACATTTCTGGTGCAATTTATGTATGAAAAAATTCAGTAAATATATAACGCCTATATGCTATGGCAGCTAATACATAAGTACCACAAAAAATGGCGCCTCTACAGACTCCACTTTGTTTTTGATTAGTTCGGCGGATGAGTTAGTGTGCCACGCATTGGCCATTAAAGTATCTCTTTCCTGCTCTAAACGTGCCAAACCACTTTAAATGGTTTTACCTTCATTTTTTTATTTTACTTATTTAGGCTATAGTCCAACTGAGGCCACACACACACAGACACGGAGGCAGCGACAAAATCGGCAGCTACGCATTTAAATGAACCAACCAAAAGCACGCATGCGACTAGCTTAAAAAATCATTAATAAACACACACACACACACATATCTACAGGCCGAAAAAAGGTAAATGTAACAAAAGCCATAGCAACAACAATACTAAAAACTACTACAATAGCAACAATAACGATAACAAGGCAACAAGAGCAAAATGCCCGAAATTGTATACAAATTCATTAAAGAAAAGAAACCAACTTTCGGGGTGGGATTTCCGATTTGAAACTTTTGACTTAAGTGCTTTTCGCTCATATCTGGTTGCATTATGCTGGTTGTTGTTGCTGTTTTCGCCGAGTGCTGTTATATGATTAAAGCAGCAGTCGGCCAACAACAAAGTGTAGTGTAAAATGCGAAATAAAAAACACACAAAGTAAGAAGAAGAAGAAGAAGAAGAAGAAAAAAAACAATGTGAAAAGCAGCAAAATGCGACTGCCAGATACGAAGTATCTGCCAGATACATTAAGCGCACTAATAAGAAAAACGAGTTCAATGCATGCCATACTCTTTGCACTGCTATAATGCGAACCGAAACCTCACACACACACACACACACACTCACACTAGACACACACACACATACGCCTCACAGCCACTCGGTTAGCGGCCAACGTGCGCTGCGAGTGCAATCAGACCAGGCGGCAAAAAACGCTCGAGCACTTTCTGCCAATTTGAACGCACGCAGCGAGTCGGCGAGTCGGTCGCCGAGTGTGAGCAACTGCCGCCGCTGCCACTTGCAAAGGCCGTATCTATGTGTGTGTCGGTGTCGATGTCGACGGCGGTGTGCGACAGCGCTCAGCCAAACACGTTGAAGGTCTTGCCCCGCCATAGAGCAGAGCACAGCGGCCACGCCGCGTATCGCCGTATCAGCGCAAGCGAGCGACTTCCACTCAAACGGCTGCCGTCCGGCGCGCCGTGAGTGCGAGCAGTGCGGCTGCTTGAATGGGCGATTTAGATTTCAGGGTGGCTGGCTGTGTATGCGAGTTGGCTGCCTTTGGCACCGCTGGCGCATTATCTCTGCCACCGGTGCGGCTGTGGTGGTGTATCTGTGCGTGTGTGTGTGTGTGGGACGGTGTGGCGCAGAGCGGCCGACTCGAGTGTGCACGTTGCGCCGCAGTATCTGTTGGCTTTGAGTGGTGGAATGAGAGATTTGTGTGATGTGTCGTTAGGTCGAAACGGTCGAGTCGGGTCGGGTCGTGTACCTTTTGCCACAAATGTTTTGCCAGTCAGGCTCTAAAAGGCCTTACGAAAACAGCTGAGATTTTGCTGCTCGCATGACGCGCATTTTTTCGAAGCTAGCAAAGATTTTTTTATTTGTTGTGTTCGGTGTGTGTGCGGAAAACGTGGAAAATCGCCTTTTTTGTAAATAATCTTGAAATTTTCCGTTTTGCGCGAGCGACACCAACAACTTCAACGAATTTCGCGCGCACCAAATCCACGAACAAAATTTAAAAAAATATATGCAAAAATATTTGTTAAATAAAATCCGTCGCGTTCAAATGGAAATCGTGTAAAAAATCGTGGAAATGCCATTTTTGAAAAATTTTCAAAATAAAGTACGCTACAACAAAAATTTCAAATAAAAATTTATTTCAAAAAAGAAGTGTCTGAAAAAATGCCGCGAAAATACGTTGGCGCACAAATTGCCAAACGGTGTTGAAAAAATAAAATCAAAAATTCTTTCTGGCATAGAAAATACCAAAAAAATGTGCACTGGCTGAGATTTGCCAAACAAAAATTACAAATAAATTTTTTACAAAAATTGTCAACCAATAAGAATTGTGCATAGAAAAATTGTTGCCACAATTAAGAAAAGAAAAATACTAAAACTGCTCGAACAACACCAACAAGGCGACACAAACAGCAACAAGAATTTTATAGAAACTCCACTTTGAAAAAAATCTAAAACTTGACGCCTCGCCCCGTGCCGTCACGGCGGGCTCGTAGTCTCAAAGTGCATTCTTCATTCTCCACGTACGCACCGCAAGCCGCCAAAATTATCACCCACAATTCGCTGAGCGTGTACGGTGGCGGCGTCATGTGCGCCTCACCGTCCACCGCTCCCGGCTTCTTCAACCCGCGGCCCCAGTCCGGCGCCGAGCTGTCCGCCTTCGATCTCGGCCTGCCGCGCTCCATGGCGCTGGGCGTGCCGCCGCCCTCCGCCTGGCACGATCCCAACCTGGGCGGCCATCTGCACGCGTCCGCGGGGCCCGGCTCGCTGTCGGGCGCCAATGCGGGCGCGGGCAGCTCGGTGGGCACCGGCGGCGGCAACACACCCTCCAGCGTGGCCAGCCAACAGTCGGCGGGCATCAAGCAGGACCTCTCCGGCCTGACGGCCGCCGGACAGACGAATCTCAACCAAAGCGGACACCACACCATCAAAGAGGATCTCTCCAGCCTGTCGTCGGCGACGGCGGGCGGCGCCGCGACGCATCACGCGGCGAACGCGCAACAGAATCACGGCCAAGAGCTGGGGCCCATGATTAAGGGCTCGCAGAGTGCCAGTTGTCTGGGCGGCGGAAGTGGTGGTGGGGGTGGCGGCGGCGGCGGCGGCAGCACGACGCCCAGCTCACAAGCGAATAGCTCGCATTCGCAGAGCAGCAACAGCGGCTCACAGATCGACACCAAGGCGAACATCGAATGTGTGGTGTGCGGGGACAAGAGTTCCGGCAAGCACTACGGACAATTCACGTGCGAAGGTGAGTCAGATGAGAAACTCTCGTAGATATTGAGGCAACAACAAAAATGTTTGTGTGTTGTCTTGGTAGAGTGCAAAGTGCAAAAGTGCAATTGCAATGCTGATCAATGTGGTGAATGCGAATGAATAATTTTGTAATAATTGTGATCAGCGGTAAATCAATTGAAATTTAAGGGTTGCAACAACTGAGATTGAGAGATGCAATTTGAGTTGGAGGGAGTTGTTGGCAAAAGTATCGAAAGTGGATGTTAAAGTTGAGCGTAGGTAATCAACTAAGCTGCGGTGATTCAATGGTTAGTTGGTTCGATGAGAAGATAAGAAGTTGTGGGTATGAATTTTGACTCACATTGTTTTCGCGGCTGAATGAACGTGTTTAGTCAAACCTCCAAGAGTACAAGAGTTTTCTAATACAATGTTTTTTCTGGACAAACCTTTCCTTGTACCAAAGTGGCCTAATACAAATAGTTTTCGCATTGTGTAGAACAAGAGTTGCCTATAAAAAGATGCGAACTTGACGTTTTGTAGGTCTCTTCTCTTCACATATAAAGTCAAGTTTTAAGCATGGATGCTATCAAGGAGCTTAGGAACTTATATTACAAGAAGCGTTGTCATTTGTTCTAACAAATCCTAGAACTACTTTCCGTAATCATGTTTGTCTCATATTGAACGAGTTTCTATGAGACAGTTTTCTTTACATTTGCGGACTTTGCGATCTGAGAACCTCTGAACTTCATACAAAACTTGAAGGCATAAGAATGCATTAATTGTTCCTTATCTGTATCAGCTCAGTTGTCATTAGGACCTATTATGATTCATGCTTTTAACGTTTACTTCAAAGACTTCACTATTTAAACCCATTTATTGCAGCTGAATAATCTCAAGTAAAATCGAGTGAAGAAAAACCGAAGTCTAATCCTTCTTAAAACTTCCGAAATGCAAATTATTCTGAATATTACTTGAATATTTTAATTTATTTGTGTTGATAAAATATTTAATCGTAATTTTAAATATTTTAAAATTTTTAATTCATTACAAATTTTTTTATTTTAAATATTTGTTTAATCTTTTCTTCTTGTTCTAAATTTTATATTTTCAAGTTAGTTTTGTTTTAATTTACTAAAAATTTTTTATTTATTAAATTAAATATTTTGAAATTTTCTTTTTCTAAATTTCATATTTTTAACTTTGTTTTATATTTAATAAATATTTTTTATTTATAATTTATTTCTAAATATTTTTTATTTTAAATACGTGTTCAATGTTTTCTTCTTCATCTAGTTTTTATATTTTTATTTAGTTTAATTTTTAAATATTAATTATTATTAATTTTGTCATATTTTTTATGCATTTATATTATTTATTTCTCTTTTTCATTTATTTATTTTAAATATTTTATATATTTTTTTAAATTCTTTTTTTCTTATATTTTCTTTATTTTTGTATCTTCTAAATTTTATATTTAACCTTTTTTGTAATGTAAATTTGTTAAATAATTATAATTTATTATTAATTGTTTAATATTTTTGAATGTAATATTTTTTACTTATTTTTTTAATAAATATTTCTGGTATGTTTTCTTCTTTTAAATTTCATATTTTCATATTAATTCATTAGACAAATATTTATTATTTATTTATTATCTATTTTTATTTTTTTTATTTAATATTTGTTCAATATTTTCTGCTTCTAAATGTTGTATTTCGATTTTATTTAATGTACATTTATTTCATATTTTTTTATTTTATTTTTATTGTTTTATAATTTTTATTTTTTAATATTATTGATTTATGGTTTAATTTGAATTATTTGTTCAATAATTTTACTTCTTCCTCTAAATTTCATATTTCAAATTTTATTTTATTTTAATCCATTAAATGTTTTATATCCATTGTTTTTTACTGTCTAATAATTTTATTCTAAATATTTTTTCACGATTTATTCTTCTAAATTTTATATTTTTTGTTCTATTTAAATTTAATTTATTAATGAAAAATGTTTTTCATTCTTAGTTAATTTGTTATTTATTAATATAATTTATTAATTTTCAAATTTTTTGTAGTTGTTCAATATTTTTGTTTTCTAAATTTGTTATTTTTAATTTTATTTTAGTTTAATTTATTAATTATTAAATATTTTTGAATATTTTCTAATCCGATTTTTTCACATTTAAGAAACAAATCTTTTATTACTTTGATGTATTTAATTTTTTTATATTTTTTTAATTTCATTATTTAATTTTTTATTTTGTAACAATTTTGTTGGTTTTCTTTAATTTGTTTGTATTTTCGACCCAAATCTCATGCACAATATTAAAAAATTAATAAAAATCGCACACTCTTAAAAAATCGCCACTATGCATATTTGAATATTTTCTTGTCCCATTTTTTCATTTAGCCAAAATTCTTACTTTTGTACTTTTAATTCAATGTTTTCAATAGTGCTTTATTTCAAAATTATTTATTTTATATTTATTTGCCATATATTTTCTTTAACTCGTACATTACTTTCGACACAATCCGACAATATCCTAAAAAAAATCACACACTTAAAAAATCGCCACCTTGCCCTCCAATTATGCCGCAATGACACCGCAGCACACATTAGACCGATTTAAAAAAAAAAACATTAAACGTGTCAAGCCAGAAGTTTATCAAAAGTTCATTTCAGTATTTTTTTGTAAACCGCACATCAAGAAATGCCAATCAAAATGTCAGAATTGTGCATACAATGTAACACAATCAGTGTTTCAATTGCCATAGTTCACAATACCAGAGAATCAGTGGGATCAGATACGAGAAAAAATCGTACAAAACCGCATAATGTGTGCCGCGCATATGCTAAATCATTATCATGCACACACGATTCAAAAGCATAGCAAAAAATCGTACGGAAAAATAGGAAGAAATCATCAATAGGCATTGGCCAAGTTGTGTGTTTGTAGGCACTGGGCGCGCACGAGCAGCGCATGAGGCATGCAACGGCAGCAGCGGCGCGCACCGCCGACGATGACCAAACAGAAAACGGCCACAGCCGCAACCATGGCCTCAGCCGCAGTCGGAGCGACAGCGACGGGCGCACGTTGGATGGATAGTTCGCTGGTTCGACACAAAAGCGTGCCTGCAATTCTGGTGATTTTTGACAGTTCAGGTGAATTATGAGAGTTTGATGAGTTGGTGAAAAAAGCGACGGTGCGCAGTTGCCGCTGCGGTGAATGGCAGCAGCGAGGCGCAAAATAGCCGAGCCGAGCCGAGTTTGATTGAATAACTAGAAAATTACTATGCAAATGTTGGCAAAGTTTCATGGCGCAGTGATTTTTCGTTTTGCTCAATTTTTGTTTTATTGATTGTTCAGTTTTTATTTGGCGTTGACTTTGGTGTTAAATGGTGTTAAAATTTTTGGCAGAGGGCGACATGTACAAGTATTCAAATTGTAATTGAAATGTTGGAAGGTTTTGAAAAATTGCACAAGCAAAGCTGTAGAATACTTGGTGATCTTTTGTGTGAGTGGGTGGGTGGACTTTTGATTGGTTTGAAAACAATGATGAGGCCGAGAAATGATTTTGTAGAGCAAAACGGTATCAGGAAAAGTGAGCGTAGAAAAAGGGATCTTCTTCCTTTAGGATTAGGACAAGATTTGAAAATTTTCTATAGAATATTTTTTTTTAATATTTCAACTTTTGTTGGGTTTAGTTGGAGACAAAATCTCGAATATTCTATGGTTTGAAAAATTCAAATTAAATAATCGAAAATTAGATTAAAAAAGTTGCCTCGAACTTCTTTGCAGAATAAAAAAGAAAGCTGAGTCTTTTTTTTTTAATATTTCGACTTTTTTGGGTTTATTTGTAGACAAAATATCGAATATTCTATGGTTGGAAAAATTCAAATTAAAAAATTTGATTCAAAAAGTTGCCTTAAACTTTTGCAAAAACTTTCGAAAACTTTCTATTGAGATTTTTTTGAATATTTAAATTCATGTTGGATTTATTTGCAAGCAAAATTTCGATGATTCCGTTGCTTGAAAAATTAAAAAAAAATCGTCGAAAATTACATCAAAAAAGTTCAGTAAATCATTTAAAAATATTTCTGTGTTTAGAAACCACAAACGAAAAATTCTCATAAACTACTTCAGTTAAATATTGCGCCAACGAAAAGTTTCGGAAAAAATTTTTATTAAAAATAAATAAGTTGTGTAAAAAAATAAGTCATAAAAATATCTTCAAAAAAGATCATAAAACTATATTCTAAAAAAATCTTTTATTGCCTAAAAATCGGTTTTCTGAATAGTTATTCAAAATAGATTTTCAGCAGCATTCACTTCGTCACAAAGGATAGAAATCCCTTCATAAATTTTAGCTCAGGTCTCAGGTCGTGAAAAAGATATACGAACCTTTAAATCTTTTCCAAGTAAAAGTGAATCTTCCGCACGTCAAAAGCAAAAAAAACAAAAACTTGGAAGAAATCGTTTTTAGGCCGTTTTACATAAAACTATTAAAACTAAAGTTTGGGAAAGAAGCTGGAAATTGGAAAAATCTATGCAACTACCTAAATCTTCCAAAAAAAATTTGTTTCGGAGATGTTCTAAACTGAATAAGGTGAAAACAACATAATGCAGTGTGACTCACCGTAGAATCTCAACTTACTTAAACATTGTCAAAACATCCTTCGAGTCAAGTTGTACGACAATATTTACTAAAGAAGATCTATGCGACATACTTTAGACATATATCTTTGCTAAAGAAGTTCTATGAGACACATTGTAGAATCTCGAATGACTTAGACATATCTTCTTTTGGATCAACTTGATCGGCATTATTTACTAAAGAAATACTAAGCGGCACATTGTAGAATCTCAACTGACTTGGACATTGCCAGAACATCTTTCAGATCAACTTGATCGGCAATATTTACTAAAGAAGCTTTTAAATGTTTCCAATACTCTTAGATCAATTTGATTATCGGTTTTTACTAAACAAGTTCTATGTGACACACTGTAGAATCTCAGCTAACTTAAACATCGTCAAAACATCTTTCGGATCAACTTAAACGGCAACATTTACTAAAGAAGTTCTGTACGATATTCTTTAGAATCTAAAGTGACTTAGATATTTCAAAACATCTTTCAGATCATTTTGATTGCCCATCTTTATTCAAGAATTTCTGTGCGATACCCTGTAGAATCTCAACTGACTTGAACATTGCCAAAGCATTTTTCAACTATTTGTAAAAATTGCTCTTCAAAATGCCAGTTGCGACGCTATCCAAACCAAAGTCAAACTCTCCGCTTAAAACAGCCCTGCTGGCAACATTGCAGTTATTTTTAATTTTTATAAAAAGGTATTCCAAAAAACAACAACATTACGCACAAATTTTAGCCACCACGCAAGTGGCAATGGAAATGTCTCGCTTGCAATTATCAGATGTTATTCACACGCTCGACTGATAAGATAAGAGCGGCAAGTCGATTGCCTTACACCGACTACAACATTTGCCGGCTGCGTTGGCGAAACGATGAACCTACAACAATACTCGTAATTGCGAAAAACTCGTGTCTCGCCGCGCTTATCGCTCATGCTGGCTTGCTTTAATTTCGCTTCACTTTTATATCCAGAGATAATTTTTCAAGAGTAATTACTCGGCAAACATGCAAATTATGCTCTTAAATGCGCTTCTTTGTTCTAGTCCACGTTGCACCGGTGTCGGCCGACTAGTGGCAACGGCAACAGGGCGGCGCGCGGTGCAATGGGGATGCGGAAAAAATGATGTTTTGATAGCCGCTTCGTAGTGGAACTGACAAAGAGACACTGGAGTGCTACGTACGCTAACACAAACGAACGTTGGGAACAGACGGACTGTGGCTGGTTGACTGGTGGAATGCATACAAACATGAATGCGCACCGAGCGACAAACAAACAGCCAGCGCGCCACAATTATGATTATTAATCACCAAGCATTTTGTTAGTGGCGCGGGTAGGTTACAACAAAACACAAGAAATGAGAAATAATAACAACAACAAAAATATGTACAAGAAAAAACTATGAAATTGAAAGAAAAAAAGTTTGAGGTGTTAGCCCCTTTTAAGTAGTAAACGGAAGAGCCACGGGCCCAAGTTAAGAAGTTGAAGTAGAGTTTGTTGTTAAAATGCAACTACGGAAGAAGCAGCAACAACAACAACAACAGCAACAATCAACAATAACGTGCAGGTATCCGTACGTATCCGTATCTCAATCTTGCCGCGCGCTTTCACATGTTGACTGAGCGCAGACGTCGACGTCGCGACGTCGACTGACTGTTATGCTTGCTTGCTGCATTGTTGTTGTTATTATTATTGTTGCTATTGTTGTTGTGTTTGCTGTTGCCCCACGATGATGAAGACACGATAGCAATCTATTTTGTAAAAAAGCGCATCACTATCGTAGATACGCCACGTAGCGCAGCCACTCTGGCCGCAGCGCTGGCCAGTGCACAGCGCTCGGCTGCAGTCTGCGGCGCGGCGGAACATTTATAGTTGGTACGTGTGCCAGCGACGAGTGTGTTCTTCCGCCACCAACACTCGAGCGAGTGCAATAAGAATTGCACTGCTGAGATTTGTTTCGCTACAAAAACAAAAACATAGAAGCGCATAGAAACGTATGCGGCATTTTTAGGGTGTGGGCAGCAATCCGCTAAGAATTTTTTATTAAATATTTGTTCGGTAAAAATTGAGACCAAATTGAATGTTTTTGAATGTTAAAATAGTTTTCAGTATTTTGTATTTATTTTTTTTAATATTTTAATTAAAAAAATTTTTTAGTAACAAAAAATAACCACACGTTATAAAAATTGTTATCTAAATATTTTCTTGGTGAAAATTAATACTAAATTGAAAGTTTATAAACGTTTGCAGAAAGTTTTCAGTATTTTTGAATATTTTTTATTTTTAAGTTAATAAAATTTGTTTACTAACAAAAAATGATTAAACGGTATGAAAATTTTGTATTTAAATATTTTCTTGAACAAAATTGATACCAAATTGAAAGTATCCAAACGTTACAGTTTTCAGTATTTTTTAAATTTTATTTTCGAATTTATCAAATTTTTTAGTAACAAAAGAAAGTTTGCAGAAAGTTTTCAGTATTTTTGAATATTTTTTATTTTTAAACTAGTCACATTTTTTAGTAACAAAAAATGATTAAACGTTATGAACATGTTTTATTCAAATATTTTCTTTGTCAAAATTGATACTAAATTGAAAGTTTATAAACGTTTGCAGAAAGTTTTCAGTACTTTTTAATATGTTTTATTTTTATATCAATCAAAACTTTCTAGTAACAAAAAATAACCAAACGTTACGAATATTGTTTATTTAATTATTTTTTTTTGGTCAAAATTTATACCAAATTCAAAGTATTCAAACGTTACAGTTTTCAGTATTTTTAAAATTTTATTTTTGAATTTATCAAATTTTTTAGTAACAAAAGATAACTAAATGTTATGAAAAATTGTTATTTAAATCTTTATTTAAAATATGTTTGTTTGTTAACCCATTAGAGCCTAACGTGACCATATGGTCACACTAAACTTGTACTAAAAAATTGTATCTTTTGAATTACGCTTCATATTATCGATAAAAAAATGTGCTCGGAAAATTAGAAAGAAAGAAAAAGAGCTCCGACACATTCGCGCAAAAGCAACAAAAACATTCGTAGCTCAAGCGAAAGCTATGAGTGTCTTTTATTCAAGTCCCGCTTATGGCCCGAACACATTCAAAAAGGCAGCAATACGGCCACAAAATTTTAAGATGGAATCGCCACTGACAGTCGCTGTGTAGTCAACTACATGATTACAATGAAAGCGGCAACAATGTCAAAACAATCAGATTTTTTAGATCCAAAATAGAAAGTTTAAAGTGCTTGCGCACTTCCATGATTGAATAAGCATTCGTCTTTTATAATCTATATCCATTTTATTGTCATATGTTACAATCAATATGAAATATGTAAAAGACAGTTGCAACTATGGTTTCAAATGATATCAATTGAAATCCTGTGTGCTTAAAAGTTTATTGTAGAAAAGTTCAACTATACCGAAAAGCATTGCGAGCCCAAAAGAAGCATGAAAAGGCACAACGTCACATTAAAGACGTGAAGAATTTTCGGTCAAATGCTTAACGCTAAAAATCCATAATGTTCGTGCATAAAATTCAAACGCATCCGTGCTGCATGTTGCCCGGCCTGGCAACAATTTGCCGTCGCTGCTGTTTGCTGCGCGCATCAACCATGAGTGAGTTACGGTCGCCGGTGGTGGTTGCTGCTGCCGCCATGTGACCGACTGAGCGCCCAAAAACTTGTATTATTTTTTGAGTTGCCATTGTTGTTGTTGTTGTTGTGGTGGACAACATGCATACCGGCTGTGTCTCTCACATGCCAGCGCGCAACATGCTCGGGCCGCTGCTTCCTTGGCGCGCTTCACGTCCGGCGCACATACGCCAAGATTAATTGTGGCGAACGCGATTTCTTTTATGTGCAGATAGCTGCTGCCCATTCGTTGTAGTTGTTGTTGTTGTTGTTGCCAGTATGAGACGCTAGTTCCCATATAGCGGTGCCTAGCTGCTGAGCTCTAACGCCAACATAGGTGAGTGCGGCATCTGAGTGGTTGAGTGTTGAGCGCAGATGGACAGCGCTGTGCGAAAGGACATGCACTGATTGTTGTTGTTGTTGTTGTTAATACTACGGTGTACCTACACGTACACAGATATGCGTAGTGCTTTCTTGTGAAAATTGCCAAGAAGCGCTTACCGTCCATCGAAAGTTAGCGACGAAATGTCGGCAACTGTTGAGTAAATGTTGGCTTTTAAGTAAACAAAAATAGAGAACTTAATGGTCATCAATATTTTGGTGAACTCTATAGATTTAACTTTAAATTTCAAGAGTTTGTTTAAATTTAATAATAAAAATAATAAAATTTAAATTTAGTAAAATTTAAATTTTATTTCTAATAAATTTTAATGATTAAATTTTGTATTTTCTAAACTAAATTTTTAGATATTTGCTAACAATATCTACGAAAATTTTAATACATGTTTTTTTTAATTTTATTTGAAATCGTTTATTTTGCTAAACAAACTTTGTAGACTTTTGTGACAAATAGTTGCAAAAATTTTAATTAAAATTGCAAATAATTTTTTATTTTTTCTAAATATTTTTGTTATATAAGCGAATTAAAAATTTGAAAATGTTTATGTAAAAATAATTTTAAAATTTTAATTAAAACTGCAAGATATAAGTAAAAATGTTAATAATTACTTGTAAAAATTGTACCTTAAAAATTTTAGTTGTTAAAAAAATATGTTTTTTGAATTGTTTTTTTTTCTGAACTAAATTTGTAGACATTTGAAAAAACATATGAATTAAAAATGCAAAAAATTTTTTTAACTGTTTTGAAATTATTTTTTTATTTATTTATTAAAACATTTAGAATTTTAATTTCAAATGATTCCAAAGTTTTAATTAAAATAATTAAAAAATTTTAATTAAAATATACAATATTGATAAAAAAATATTAATTTTTATTTGTAATCAATATTTCTTTGAATATTAAAAATAAATTGTTTATTTTATTTTTATTTTTATTTTATTATTTTTTTTGTAGTCAATATTTCTTTGAATATTAAAAATAAATAGTTTATTTTTCTAAACTTAATTTGTAGAAATATGTGTTAAAATTTTGATATTTTTTTCTGGTTTGGTTGTGTGCCGTTTTTTGCTTAAAAATATCTGTAAAAATTCTAATTCTAAATTGCAAAAACTTTTTTATTGTTATAAATTTTTTACAAATATTTTTTAAAAAAATTGTTTTTCTTAAATTAATTTTAAATATTTCAATTCAACTTTTCATATATTTTTTCACAAGTTTTTGTACACAAATTGTATTCAATTATTTTATAATTTCCATTTTATTTATTTATTTATTTATAATTTATTACTTTTATGAATTATTTCCATGTTTCAGAAAATATTAATCTGTTTCAACTCTGTTATTTTAAAAATCATTAACAAAATTGCACAATTAGCAACGATATTTCAAAATTGCCTACACATTTCTGCTGTCAGTTTGACGCATCAATCGCCATCATCGCCAACTAACTGTTAATTAAGTCATTTTAATGCCTCTTAAGGTTGTACAAAGGTCACTGAAAACCACCCCACTTGATAATTTTTCTCAAGTTTCTCACAAAAACAAAAAACTCAAACAATAAGGAAAAAATTTCACGATGACATAAACCGTTGCAGTCTGCTTAAGCGTTTTATTTCCACTTGATTGCAACTCCAGAAATCCAAAAAAACAAATTTTCCTAAATAATAACAACAACAACAAAATTTAGTGTTATAAAAAAACAAAGCAAAACCTAAAACGCTAAACGCAAAACCTTTTAACACTTTCACCCCATTGCACACTTTGACTTTGACTTCAGCCAGCGGCTGTGCCAAAAAGCAACAACAACAACAAAACCCCATACTGATAGAATGTTTTGATAATATTAATGATGAGTGCATACCTTAGACAGTTAGCTATGCGCATCCTGCTGCAGCTGAGCCAACGACAAAGACACAGCAACAAAAATAACAACAACAACAACAAATTCTTGCTTATTAATTTAACTATTTGTCATGGCCATTAGGAGTTATGAGCGCATACAACGTGAACCGAACACGCCGCAGTGATACGTTGAGACCTCTGCATAGATGTATACGAGTGTGTGTGTGTGTATGTCTGCATAGCTGTGTGCATGTCTGTCGGCATAGAAATAGGTATGAGGCTGTTGGCGCTGGGACGGCGCACTAGAATGCTGAGATCATTAATTGTGCGCGAAAAGGCCAAAGTGGCTGCGTTCTTTATGCGCCAACTAACTGCCCGATTATGGCTTTTGGCAGCACAGTGTTAATGGCAAAATATTACAAAAACTATTAGAGTCACTCAATGCGCCAAACACAAGAGGAGTTGTTTGAGTTTGAATGCAACCAAAGCAGTTGAAACATTCAGCGAACTGAAGTTTTACTTGAATAGTTTTGTATATTTTGTATATTTATAAAAATTCTCTAAAATCATATTAAAGTGTGGAAGTTCTGTTACATTAGTTTGTATGCACCACAAGTAGAAATAAAAATATTTTCATGATAAATTAAACCGACTGTAGGCAATGACAACGCAACGCACTCAGCCGCCCAAATGTCCTGCATTCAAGTTCAAGCAGCCACAACCGCAGTTAAGTTTTTCGACATTATCATATTTTTTCCTGTTGCTGCTACCATATAAATATGTTGTTGTTGTTGTTTTTGTTGCTGCTGCGCCCTGCAAAAAACTTACTTCCTACTGCCGTGACTTATTATTTGCTCGTTAACATTTGGCGAGCGTCGTCTGGGGGCGCTACCCTTGGCGCTTACTGCCGAATCTTGTGGCAGCTTATGTTGTTCTTATTGTTGTTTTTGTTGCTGGCTGACTGTTGTCTTTCGTGCGCCTTGAACCGTCTCTCACTTTTTATATGAATTTCATGCATTTTTATATGCTTCACATATTTGCTGCTTGTGCCATGATTTCTTTTTTTGGTTTTTTTTTTTGTTGTTTGACGGCAGTAAAACTTCATTGCTGTGCAATAATAATTTGTCAAAATTTGTTGTGCTTGTATGAGGCACGAAATAAGTTGTGCATAAATTGCTATAATATATGATTTTTACGTCTGCAGCCAACAGTTGATATTATTTTCAACATAAATTTTGTCACAAAACCATTTGATGACGTTTACCAGCAATCAAATGTAAAATATAAATGTTTTTTTAAATAGCATTTGATGTGTTGTAAATGTAAATGTTGACATCATATGTTTCAAACATAAAAATGTCAACATTTGAAAAAAATGTTTGGTTCTTACGAATTGGTGTCACAGTGATGCGTTCTTGTGTCATGGATGAGAAGTTTATTAAAAAAATTGTTCAAGGTGAAAAGCAGTTAAATATAAAATACTTTTGTTAAACTATTTATAAAGTATTTCAATGACCAGTTAGGGCCTAATTTTCATTCATCTTTTCATTTATAAACAAAAATTTCTCAAAAGAAAAAATCTTGTCGCTTATAAATAAAATGTCTTCAAATGGTTTATCAATAAAACATAAAACTATATACAATTAACTTTTGCCAAATCAAATCAAAATCGAAATTTCGTGCACCAAATCAAATCGTTGCTTGCCCCTCAAGAGGGGCCCCGGGGGGCGTTCGAAAAAATTGTAATGCCATAAATTTTTCTCACAATCACCAACACAAAACTCAACCAGAGCGCGCACAGATACTTTTATTTATGTGTATCCGAACTTGGGCCAACTTGTTGTGGGCGTTTTTAATTTTTTGCAATGTTTACTTTTTTCGCAGTGCTGCGTTGTTTTGGGCTGTTTCGATTTCCGCCTCGCCTCACGTCGCGTCGCATCGTCCGGCCCCGGGCTCGGGCCCGCACAGCTTTTGCACACATTTGGCGCGCTGGCTAATGATTTCCTTTGTGTGTACAAAAGACACTTTGAGATACCACAGCACAGATATATAAATGATTTATTTGCTGTTTTGTTAAAGCTCAGCAAATGTGTTCAAAGTGGAATTTTAATAAAAATTTATGAAAAGACAAAAACCAGTAACAACAAGTCAAATGGCGCGCACCAGGCGCCAAAATATCACATGAAATTTTCTTACGTGTGCTTTTCACTTTTCGTTTTTCTTTTCGATTTTTTTTTGTATTATTTTTTATGGCCAATTATAAAAAAAAAAAAACAATTCACAAAACGGCCGCTACAGCCGAACAGTTGATGTGGTTGTGGCAAACCACACGAAATTGCCGTATAATCAGCATATGTGGTATTGTGGTATGCGTTGGCTGTGTGTGTGTTATGTGTCTGTGTGTGTGTTTGGATTGATTGAAAAAAGCGTACTACATGTGCAGTGCCAAGGCGTGAGAAATTTTATTGTATATCGCGGTTGAAAATTATGCTGCTGAAAGACAAGGAGGTTTGCAGTTTAGTAGGAATCTTGACGAGCTTGAAAGTGACAGATTGTTTTTCGAAAGCAAAAGTCAGTGTTTCGAAAGGCAAAACGGTGCACAATAGCGAGTCTCGTGAATGAAGCAAAGTAACTTTAGTACCTCATAGGATCTCTTTTGGGCGACTCTTTTCATGTATAGATTGTTCTACCTGAATTTGGTTTTCATCAATTGGCTAACACGAAATCTTGGCAGACATTTCCCTGCACTCATTTTACAATGAATCTAAAACATTTCAAGGTTTATTTCATGATGTGACTGATTAACCAAATGAAACTAATAGTATTGACAGAAAGTGAATTTGCAGAAGTAATTTGGAAAAAGATCGTGGAGATGGAATGGAACCCGTTTATTGTCTAAGAAATTTTGCATATTACGAAATTAGTTGGCAAAGCACGAAGTCTATTATTTTAGTCACAACTGAGTAAATCGAGTGTAATTGGTTTTGATAAATTCTGCGTGTTTTCTTAGAGTAAAACAGGCAGCTGCCTAGTGCGTTGGGCCGCGAGTCAAGACTCCGCGAGTTCAATACTCCGTTCCGTTATCACCGATAAAAAAAGAAAAAACAACCATTTTTCTTTCGGCGGCTGTCTTCTCAGCAGGAAATGGCAAACCTCTGAAAGTAAAATTGCCTATGAAAAAGCTCCCAACTCGCCGTTCGGAATTGGCATAAAACTGTAGGTTCCTTCCAACCTTGTAAAAACATTCGCACGCACAACACGGTTGGCCTAACTACCCGCAGGCCTTAGTCTTGTAATCGGGCTGTCATGCCAGTCAAGAAGAAGAAGAAGAAGAAGAAAACAGGTCCTTTTTACAGAAGTTGATTAGAAAGGAAAGTTTAGGTTAGGAAAATCTGTACATCCACTCGTTGGTATTGCTGCCTATTGTCAGTAACTAATGTCTCCTATTGTGAGGTTAGGTTAAGTTCAGAGTACATCTACAGGAAACCCTGTACTTCCGATCGGAGGTATTGCTGCCTATTGTGAGATTAGGTTCAGAGGACAAGTACGAGTACGAGAAGGCCGGGGTTCCCATCGTATTAATTACTGTCAGTGAGTACCTAACGTTGCCTATTATGAGGTTGGATAAGGTTCTACAGGAAAACCTATACTTCCGATCGGAGGTATTGCTGCCTGTTTTGAAGTTTGGTTAGGTTATGTTCGGAGGACGAGTACGAGAACCTGTACCTCCATTCGTACATAGGTATTGCTGCCCATTGTGAGGTAAGGATAGGTGCAGAGGACGTCTACAGGAAAAGTTGTACTTCCGCTCGCGGGTATTTCTGTGAGGTTAGGTTTGGTTCGGAGGCTTTTTTATGAGGTTAGATTAGGTTCTACAGGAAAACCTGTACTTCCGATCGGAGGTATTGCTGCCTATTGTGAAGTTTGATTAGGTTATGTTCGGAAGCTGTACCCCCACTCGTACTTGCTCCACTTGCTGCTTATTGTGAGGTTAGTTTATGTTCAGAGGACGTCTACAGGAAAAGCTGTACTTCCACTCGGTGATATTTCTGCCTGTTGTGCGGTTAAGTTAGGCTCGAAAGCGTTTTTAATAAAGCTACAACGAGTCTAAAAAACGCCACCACTTACGTAATTTATCTTAAAAATATTTTTATTATTACTACATTTTTTTTTTGTTTAATTTATTAGCCCACTAACACTTGTTTTGCGTCACTGACCGCACATGAAAAAGTAAAAGTAAAGCTAAAAATAAAATCTTGCACACTTTATGCTTCACGGCGGTGCTGTGACACACAAAACCGCAACAAGACGACAACCCATTAAAATATTATAAAGTCCATAATGAATTTAATTAAAAAGCCACACATGTTGTTTGGTAATTTTCAAATTAAACCAAACAAACACAACGACACACCAACACACCTAAAGTAGCCAGCGAACGCAGCCTTCAGACAAACGGCAACGACAGCATTTAACTCCATAATTCACCGCTGCTACTGAGAGCGGAAGAAGCTCTGCGAGCGGGTGGCGAGCGATGGCGAGCAGGAAGACCGACCGACCGCCCTTGCACCGCCGAATGCACGAAATTAACGAAATGACCACTTCATTTGTTAAACTGCAGTGGATGCGTCAGTCGGTCGGTTGGCGGCGGTGGTGGTGGCTTTTCTTGCAGGCAGCAGGCATTGCGCCAAGGAGCCGCGCGACAACAACGCTTAATGACAAACGTTGCATGTGATTAAATTCAACAACAAAAACTATGAAAAAGTACTTGAAAAAAAAGTATGAAAAAATCGAAAGACGACCACAACGACAACGCTTTAATTGTTGAACGTGGGAACTGACTTGGAAACTGTTAGGCTTTTTTCTGTCTTGCGCGCGCCTTGGCATGTCGACAGGCTTCCGTTGCGTCCGTTGTCACATCTACACACACACACACACACACAGTCAGAGACACACGCACATGTAGACCACAATTTACACTTAACAGTGGTTTTTACTTATTTTTTCAACAGTTTTATTTTAGCTTTCGTATTTTTTATGTTTATATATTTTTTTAATTTAATTTTTAATATATTTTTATTATTTTTTTATGACTCTTTCTTATTTTTAGCACTTGTCGTGGCGCATGAAAATCTCAAAATTTATGCCTTTTCGCCGCTTTTACATTGTTGCCTAATTTCGAATGCATAAAAATGTTAATTTCTCAAATCATAAACATGTTGCATTGTAGCGGAACTGCATGTCGCGCCTAACGTGCGACAAGTCACTTAGCACAGCCCAACACACGACCAGTGTGTGTGCGTGTCTGGTTGTGACGTTTGAAATTAAGTCATGTTGCAAGTAATGAGTTTTGTTGTCTGCATTTTTTAAAAAGAGACCAGCCGCCAGTTGACAATTTTTCCCTGGCATTCGCTTTGACATATTGCAAATTGTTTGTTTACACAACGGTAAAAGTTGCAGGTGACTAACTGATTTTCTATGTCATCTGTCCAGGTGTTGTAAATAGTTTCATGCAATGTTTTTTTCTGCATAATCTTTTAATTTTTACAATATAATTAAACGCAATGAATTTCTCCATGTAAACTGACATGGCTTAATATGTAATGAGCGCATTTTCAATGTGACCTGAAGTAACAGAAAAAAAAGGTTTAGGTTAGAGAAAAGTCGCATGCGATAAGTAAACGAATAGCAGCATCTCAAGTGATAATGTATGGTATTGGGGTTTTCTTTGAAATAACATTGAATAAGAGTCATAAGGTCTAATATTCAGTTCAGTTTCACCAGTCAGTCAATCAATAAATATCTGAGATCTTTAAATGCTTTCAGCTTTACTTGTTAGATATTATTTGTTAGATATTAAAAGTTGACTGTGGTAAGGTAGGAAGTGGGAAGTATGGTTTGAAAATGTCCCGAAGGAAGAGGATGGGAGGGGAGCAAATGGGTGGAGACGAAATGGTTGGAGGAAAATGTTCAGGAGGACGCTAGCGTCAGAGAAAGGAGGCGGAGGGGAGGGTTAGCCTACATTTTCACCAGGTGCTCGGAAAGAACATGTTTTTTCTGGTTTTTTCTATTTCTGTTTTTGATTTCTATTTGCATGGAAATATCTCTGAAAGTAAAAGTCCCATAATTAAGTCCAGAAAGTTTCACCAATCAGTCAATCGCAAAATACTTGAGATGTTTATATACTTTCGATCATAAAATTTGTGAAGCTTAGCTTATAGTCTGACGAAAGTAGTTAAAGTTTTAGCAGAAGCTGTTATGATAATGTATAGTACTAAGGTTTCTTGGAAATAATGCTGAATTACCATCAAACATTTCAATATTAACCCATTTTTTACCGCCGTGTCTTTAAAGACACGGCAACTTTGAAAAATTCTGAAAATTACAGTTTCTAACGCATATTAAATATTTTTACATAATCGGAAAGCTACATTCGTTGGCTTTAAAACTGCGAACAACTATTTTCGAATTTTAGGGTTTCACTCAGTGTAAAACTGGTATAAACAGGACCACCTTTTTTAAGAGTTTTAAAATTTTTTTTTTTTTTAAATAAAATACCCAATACTGCTTACCAAAAGAACAAAGTTGGCATACAAATTATGAAACTTTCAGTTTTCTAAAGTTTTAAGCGTGTTCTAACTTGAAATATTTTGGGTAGTCCTTAAAAACACGGGAATCGCATTATATTCAAATTCGTCCTTGGTTGCAACTACTTGCGATGCGTAGTTAAAAAGAAACCGTAACTTAAACTTGAAAAATGTGGAATTTTCCGAATTTGGCTTACGTATTTTGCCAGCGTATCTTTAAATTCACATCTGCTACAGCCCAAAAAAAAAATTTTTGGAATTTTTTTTAAAAGCAGAAATGGCATACGGAGGCTCTAAATAGGCTGTATTATGAAAATTTTCAAAATCGGTCCACGGGATCTAGGGGCGGTAAAAAATGGGTTAAGTCAACTACATATGTTTCAGGTCAATCAATATACGAGGTCTGTTCAAAAAGTATCGCAAATTTTGAATTTCCGCGAGTTACGTGTATTCGATTTTAGTTTTTTTGTTTGCGTTATGTTGGTACTCATGTCCCTCACTTATGCCGATAATTTTGGCCATTTTGATTGTTTAGTTAATTTTTGAGAGCTATTTTGGTTGGACATGTTTTGGTTCGTCTTAAATTTTTGCCTATTCAAAAAAAAAATGGATCAAAGAATCTATCAAATTTTTTGTGAAAAACAAAATTGTGTGAATTGTCGTATGTTTGAAATTTGAATATACTTTCTAAGATTTGTGCTCTTTTTGTGATTTTTTTTAAGATTTGTGATATTTTTGTAATTTGTCTTAAGATTTGTGATCTTCAGCTCACAGTAGCTAAAGTTTATAGTTCATCCTCAACGATGATTTCTTACTGTTGTAACATTCCTTTTATTTGAGGTCTCCAAAAAAATTAACAGATTTCAAAATCCAGTTTTATAAAATTTCAAAAACCTAAATTAAATATTTTTCCGGTACTAAGTCACATGCCTCTTCAAAAAACTTGAAGATCAATATTCAGAATTGCATTGAAAGCAAAGATGTGATTCGATGTAGATAGATGATGGTTTCGGCTGTTCAAACCTCTTCAAATATCTGGTTTTTATAAACATTTTGGGTGGCAAATAAGCTTTCAATTGGTATATAGCAAGCAGTAGGTAAATAGTTATGTTCAGAACCCCTTGCAAAATGGTATCATGTGTACGTCAATAAGATAGATGGATATATGTATAGATGCATAGATATTTCTTAAGAATTTGATGCAACCTGGCTCAAAACTTCAGTTGTGTTCAGAGTTGTTGTCTTTAGTATGGGTAGCGCCTTCATTCCTTAGACTACAACATACTCCACATCCACTCTACTCTTTTTGTTATAGATGCTGTCTCTCAGATCATCGCTCCTCTAGCGAAAAAAGGGCACAGAGCTCAGTGCCTTTCCTCAGTCCTTTCGCCATTTCCAGTTTCTTATGAACTTTAGCTTTCAGAAGCTTTCTAAGAACTACTTCACTCCATCTCTTGCTCTGCCTATAGCCATGAGAAGTGATCTTCATTGATGTGTCGAAACAAGCAGAACCTCAGCTTTCTGAAGCTTTCTAAGAAACAATTCACTCCATCTTATCTCTGACTGATCTACATTATCTATGTTCATATCAAAATTGAGTTCAATTCGTATTTGTGTGTGTGCGATGAAATATTTCAAGTTTAATTAGTATTCATTATTCATTAGTATTCGTATATCAGATCAAGTACCAAATATTCTATAATTCCGAAGCATTCTTATGCATTTATGTCCTTCAATTGCACAGCAAAGCTCAGTTCATGGGTCAGTTTAAGTAGGCAATTTACTTATTGCTTATTTTATTTTACTTTCGTTTTAATTAAATGTTTTGTAGTGTACAGGTGTGCACCGAAATCAAAAAGCAAACATAGTTAATAGTAAATGTAGATTGAAACTATTTGCAGGTGTTTAAAAATTTAATATTTGAAATTAATTTATTTGTATATATTTTTTTCTTGCTGTATGAGTTCTTATAAATCGAACATAATGATTAACTAAAACTAGAACTAAGGAATTTTAATGAATCTGTAGATGATGTCGATTAACAATTAAAACAATTTCCAGCTAATAACAACATCAAACATTGTCATTGCATTTGTCACATTAAGGCCAAATTGCATTAAGTTATAATTAGTTCTACTGACAGCAAACATTTGCACGCATGTCTACATGGAATCTCATGTAGACAATTGCCTACTTTAATATTTATTTATAATTATGATTTGTTTCGATTTGGCTCTTTTGCCCTGTCACTGAACTTGACTTGAAAATGTTTAGTTCAGTCAAAGATCAAAATTTGTAGCGAGTTCTACATTAAAAGTCTTCTAATGACATTGTCTACTATTGATTGACATATTTCCAAAGAATGTCATAAAAATTAATGCAATAATGTTATTATTAGTGCAATTTTTTTTACTAAATACACAAAAGCAACACATTCGATTGACTAATACGATTGACAGCTGTCACTAACTCGACTACTGGGCTGCAATGTTGCATTGCTGCGACTTTTGAGCATAGTTCGGCTGCACTTCATGGCAATTGTCAACTGCACTGCCAACGTAGTAGCAACTTTTTAAAACTTTAGCGCAATTAATTTGGCGCTTTCGAACGACTGGCAATATGTCTGACTATGGCCAGCATTGTCGGATATAACGAGCGCTCTCCTTTAATTGCACAGAATGATACAACAGTGCAGCTTCAACAGTTTTGATTATAAGGCATGTAAATTAATTACAAAGTTAAGCTTGGCAGGCAGCGAGCAAAGCAACAAAACAACAACAGAATCGAGAAAATTAAGCAGCAACTGCTGCTTATTCCAGCCGCCACAACAGCAACAACAACAATAATCACAATGACAACCACACCAACCAGACAGCCACTTGGCAAATGACAAACAACAGCATTGCTTTAATACAAAAAAACAAATACAAAACAATCACAACAACAACAACATTGAACAGCGTCGTCATTAAAGTGCGCTTGTAAAACAAATAGGCAACAACAGTGTTTCACCAATGAGCGGCGCACCACCAACTATTAGGGCAACCCTAAGACATTGCAGTTTATTTGCTGCAATAGGCAACAATAACAACAACAACAATAACAGCAACAACCTAAAAACCAACAACTCACAACTAGCACGATTTTTGCGCTTCGCGCGCCACTTTTCCCCAAACTGGCAAAAGGGAAAATTCAATCAAACTGCCGAGACGCCAGAAAAACAAAACTTACAAAAAAAAAAAAATTGAAATTTGTTCCTGTTGCTTGGCGTAGAAAAAAAGTCGTGATCATTTGCTACTGCCAGTTCAAATTTTCTAAATTTTGTGTAACAGTTTAATTAATTATTGCACGGCAGCGCGCTCGCTGTGGGCCCGAGTCGAGTTTGGCTGCATGCAGATACTTTTTTTGGTTTTTGTTTTCACTAAATACTTTTCGAGGGCAGTCAGTGGGATATGTTGCGATTTCTGGAAAGGAAAGGGAGATGAAATTTCTCCTTCTGTCGACTACCATTGATTCGAAAAGTCTGAGCTATGTTGGTTAATATTTAAACTGCTTTCAAAAATTCAAATCAAAAATTGATTGACTGAATTGAGATTGCAAATTCAAATTTTAAAAATTTTAATTATTTATTTATAATTTATTTAAATTATTTTAAAATGTATTTTGAAAAAATTTGCATTATTTTAAATATTCAATTTTTTTTTAATTTTAATTATTTATAAGTTATTTTAATTATTAATTTTTTTACATTGGTATTATTTAAAATATTCAAATCTTTTAAAATTTTAATTATTTATTTATAATTGATTTAAATTATTTAAAAATGTATTTTGAAAAAATGTTTCGAATAGTTTTTCGAATAGTCCAATCTTTAAAAATTTATTTATTTATAATTTGTTTAAATTATAAATTTTTTTTATTTAGTATATTTTAAATATTCAAATCTCAAAATTTTAATTATTTTTTTATAATTTATTTAAATTATTTAAAAATTTGTTTGAAAAAATGTTCATTATTTCGAATATTCCAATCTTTAAAAATTCTTAATATTTATTTATTTTTATTATTTAATTTAATTATTTAAAAATTATTTTGATAATCATATTAAAAAAAATGTAAAGTAATTATTTTTAATTTATTTTAAATATTTAAAAATTTATTTTAAAAACAATTTGGCATTGCTTCAAATATTCAAATCTTTAAAAATTTAAAATATTTATTTACTTTATTAATTTATTTAAATAACTTCAAAATGTATTATATAAAATTGGCATCATTTGAAATCTTAAAACAAAAACAATCTCTTTCAAAAATTTAAATTACATAAAACAAATTTCTTCTTGTGAACTTAAAAGAACTTTCATATTTTATGATTTTCGTTGTTTAACCCTTATTCTCATACCCAAACTTACTAACGTCGTTTGGCACCCGGGGTACCCGGGTACCCATTTCATGAAATTTTTAAGTTTTCAATATTTTGTTAATTAAAAAAACAAAATTTTTTAAATATATGATTTGTTCGCTTTTCACCTAAATAACGAGGATCCGGAAGGTAAAAAAAAAATTTTCATTATTTGTCAGTTTTTTTCACGAAAATACATCGCAGTGGGCACCCGGGTACCCGAGTATGAGAATAAGGGTTAAAACTTCCTCTCTAATAATTTCATTTTAGTTGCACATTTCACATATCTTATGTACGTTTTTAGTGGTGCTCGCCACTTTCTTCACCTTACCACATCCATCTGACCAACTTGCCACACAACGCTTTGCGCTGAGCTCAAAATCAGTCAAACACCAAATATTCAATTGTTAACCTGTGCCTGTGCTGCCAAAAAACCTGATGACTTTTAAACTGCCACATTTATGAGTGCTTCGCTCGTTGCTGTGCCACTGCGAAGGAGTTTCCCGGCCAAGTGCGCCCAAGTGCCGAGCAACATTCAAAACGAATTGCTACGCGCCGCCGCTTCTCCGCCTCATCGCACATGAATCAAAACTGTTGTTATGCTGTTTTGTTGCTGTTGTTGTTCTTATTCCTTTTATTTTGGTTGCCATGAGATTCTGGCCAACATACAATAGTGTCAGTATGTGTGTTGGTTGGTTTGTGTATGTGTGTGTGTGTTGTATCTTTGAGATTGCATTGTTGTTGCTGTTGCTGGTTGTGGCCCATTCACTTGGCACCTGGATAATGATAGCATTCTGGATTTGTTTATACTTGTTTTGTGTGCGCAAGTTTTTTGTTGTTATTGTTGTTAGTGTGTTGTGTTCTTACTTCTTGAATTTTGTGCTTTGTGTTTTGTTTTTTGTTTTTATTGTGTTGCGAGTGCGCGTAGATCTGTTCATAGCTGCCACACCGCGCACTCATAGCGCATACTTCACCACCAGCGGCCGCACACCAACCACCGTCAAACTTAATCCCTGCTTTTCGTTGACTATGTGAACGAACCGTGTGCGCTGCGCCTCGGTCCCTGCCAACATTTGCCATGTGCAATGCCAAACATGTCGGTGCGATACGTTGCCATGTGCAAGCTTCACTATCGCGCTCTGTCTGTCTGTCTCGCTGGCTGGCTGGCTGTCTGGCTGGCTGCGCGTCTGTTCGTTTGTATCTTTGCTGATTTAACGCTTTAGTTCGCTGAATTTTATTGCTTGAGCGTAGCTAACGTTTTGGCTGTAACGCGCCGTAATGCCTGGTTTTTGAGGCTTGAGGTGAAAATGCTTTTTTGTTGCTGTTTGCCTATTGTCTTTTGTGGCTTTTTGTTCCCCCCATGCCTCCCTATTTTACTTAGTTACTCACTTAAGTGGAAAGTTCTTAAAGGTATTTTCCGATTTGCCATGCTGACGCCTGCGTCGTTGCGCTGCCAGCTGTTCGCTGTTTGCCGTTTGCTGTCTGCAGCAAAACGCTTTGATTTGCAATAATTTAGCGTGATTGGGTTTCTAAGCTGCTCTATGTGGTTCAACAAAGTCACTATATGCGATTGACCCAGTTGTATTGTAGGTTGTGTTGAGTGTTAAGGATCAGTTCATTTTTGTTGGTTCTATACTTTGAGTGCCATTATGTTATTGTTGTTTATGATTATGTCAGAAGGATCAGAAGATGTTTCTTCCGATAGAACTACTAGTTGTACATTACACATTATAACGATCAGAGCTAGTGATGTGTCTAATGGTCTATAACTCATATTTTCCCTACTGAAACTGAACATTTGTTGGGCCTTTTAAGCTAATTTCTTCTAATACAACTAATATGCATGCCACCTTATGTTGCTCAGGACTAGTGGCGTATCTTAAGATTTTTCACTCATTTTTTTATATGAAATCTGACGGCCTGTTAAGTTCCTTTTCTAGAGATCCGTTGTAATTGTTGACCTTCCTTTCGATACAACCACTGTACATCCAGCATAGTGTCACTTAAGGCTAGTAGCATCTCTAATAATCTCTAACTCATACTCTTCCCATGAAGACTGACTATTTAGGTCCTTGTATTCGGAGATCCTCTGTAGACATTGGTCTTCCGCTCGATACAACTACTGTACATCCGCTCTACTCTTCGACCTTCCTTTCAATACAACCACTTTACATCCAGCATTATGTCGCTCAGGGCTAGTGGCGTATCTGATGATTTCCAACTCATCCTTTTCCCATAAAAATAACTACCCATTTAGGTTTCTTTTTAAGAGATCCTCTGTATGATTGATCTTTCTTTCGATACAACTACTGTACCTCCAGCATTATGTCGCTCAGGACTAGTAACGTGTCTTAAGATCTCGAACTCATTCTCTTCCCATGAAATCTTATTTCGGTCGTTTTTCCGGAGATCCTCTGTAGACATTGATCTTTCGTTCGATACATCTACTGTATCTACTACCGTGATAACTTAAGTTAACCTAACGGTAACTAATTATGAAGATAATGGTCTCTTTTCTCTCTTTTTTTCAAAGGCTCACTGCAATCACTGACTTCCTACATCTAGCTTTGGCTCCAGCAGAGTTTTCCGACTTATAGCTCCTTATTCTCTTGACACCGAAGCATATCCTTTATTCAGTCCCCTTTCGTTTGCCGTCTTTGTGATCTTGTAATCCAAAACTCAGTCCTAGTCTTTAAATTACCTTTTAAAAACCTCATCTTTTCTTTAACACATGTGGAACAAAGCTTTGTGTCTTTATCTATAAATTGTTTTCCCAATATAGCCAACTTTCTGTTCCCAAAGCTAGACATCCGAACATGTCTGTGGGGCTTTGGTACTCTTCTAATCTTCTGAAGCATTTCGTCTGTGCTGTAGAATGTAGGATACGTTCCATAAATAAGAATACTATATGGAAAATTACGTGTGAAAACTTGACTTAAAACGACCAAAGTCAAAGAAGCTAAAGCATATTCCCCCAGAAAGATATCACCGCTTCATGTTTAGGATAATTTTTCTGCACTCTCCACATAAACTTTGTGTCTATTTTCTACTTCCACTAATGAGAGTTTAAAAGTGCTTAGAAATAGCATCGAAACCATTTCATAATCTAATTCCTGCTCAGGAATGTCTAATGCCGATTAAGGTTGCAAAAATTTGTTGTATGTCGTTTTGCTATCATGTCCCAAACTATTAATCGCTCACCGTATCCACTAAATTTATGATGCTCAGCATAATTGTTGGTTATCAGCGCATGTGCACATTAATCAATTTCACATCTCATCCACCTGCACCAACTGCGATTATAATCTGTGTTCGTATATATTTGTGCCTTTTGCGGTCAATGCGCAGCCTGAACTACAAAGCACCTTCGAGCATCTGAGGCGGCAATGTTGTGCAGCCTCATCATTGCCACAATTAAAAAAGTTAAGCAGACAAGCGCACTCAGTCAGTCAAAGTAATTAGCACATGGAAAATGCAGTGCTGGCGGTAACACCAACTGACAGCCGCAGCGGCAGTGGCAGCGGTAGCTCAAGTCAAGCGCCACACCGCATAGAACCCAAAGCGGCGATATGCAGCGCTCAGTGCACGAATTGTTGGTGCAGAACAAATTAAATATTAGCGAGCAGAACGAGAGCAGCCAGCAAGTTGCGCGCAGAAATAAATTAGAGATATGAGTAATTGCTGCATAAAGCTAATAAACTGCAGCTAAACTAATTACGAACAGCCGAGATTACGAGGCTCAAAGCGCAAAGCACAAAACTTACTGTACATTTGTGCGCCGGCGCACTCAGGTTGCAGCAAAACACTTTGCGGCCACTGTTAGGTGACAGCGGTTCGCAAACTGATGCACTAGTTGGTCAAAATAATTTCTTTTGAAAATTATGAATAAGAAAAGTGTGGCTAATAGTTTCTCTTATGAATTTGGCTTTAATTAATAATTGTTTGAAATGAGGGATATTTTTTTTATTGGAAGAGTTTGAGTGCCGCTGCTTTGTGACTTGGTGTGGCCTGTTACATGCCTTAACCATTAATAAAATGCATATGAAAATATTAAATTAAAAAAACTTCTCTAGTTATGGCGGATAGCAAAAAGTTGGGTGGAAAAAAAGGTGGAAAAATGTTGTGATAGTGAGTGAACGAGCATGAACTTTGCTAATTTAACGTCAAGTTAGCGAGAGAATAAATTTGCGGCAGGTGCAGAGTTGCATAATGGCAACAAGATGAAACATTTTCTCAGTACTGTACACAACATAGAAGAGACACTGAGTGGGTTGGAAGAGGGAGAATACATTGAAAAGTGATTTGAGTTGGTGGAAGAATCAAATTTTAATGGTTAAGGGTGACATCACTTAATTAATATCAGTTTAGAAGAGAATTACAGAAAGAACTAGAACTAAAAGAACATCAAAGCTGATGTTTTCACAAACCTGTTTGTTGTTGTAATTTTAGTGTTTTGGGTATGTTAGGCATGCCAAAATGTTAGGTATGGGTTAAGGGTGATCTTCTGTTTTAGATAGATCTTTTGTCCAGAGTTCAAGCATAAAAGATCCGCTAAAGCTTAGATTAAGACTCGGTGTACAATAGTTGCAATGTAATAGTGAAGAGACAGAAAGACAGAAGTATGGACTCTTGAGGATTGATGGGGGCAATGATGATGAAAGTGCTTTCCATAGCACTCAGTCCGTTTGGACCAGTGTCCTATGCCCATGTGAGAAGGGGAAATGATAGGGGAAGAGAGTGATACCACATATTTTATGTTTTTTTATATGTACACAACATTGTCTTTATTTCAAGTTGTGTAACAATAAACATTTCAAGCGGATGGGGGAAAGGGGAACGGGATCTACAGTTTAAGGATGAATCCGAACGGCGGTTGACAGTTTTGCTTTCACACTTAGAGGTTTTTTTGCAATTGTCTGCCAAGAGTACGACTCTTTTAATTCTTATCTGCTTCATATGGACAGCGGTAGAAATTGATGAATGTTTCACCAGCCCGAGCTGGGATTCGAACCTGGGGCCTCGGTATAAGAAACCAGCGCGCTAGCAACTGGACTATCGAGGCCGACTTCTTGAGGATTACTGTGGAGAATAGGGCTCTTAAAAGTAATCGAGTAGTTTAAAAATCGATTATTCAAATAGTAGTTTGTACGAATAGTATACGAATAGTGGTATTCGAATAGTCAAATAACTGTTCAATTTTTAAATAATCGAATAAACACTTAAGTTTTCAAAATCGAAAATTGTATTTCCTCTCAAAGTTGTTGGAAATGTTTTCCTGGAGTAAATCTTAGATAAATTAGATAAATTACTTCCTTAAGTCTTTTATATTTGCTGACTCTATACGAGACAACTGTTTTATCGGTGAAAAAGAAGCTACTCTCAAGGACAATGATTACTTCCGAAGATTTATAGTTTTATTGATGAAAAAGTAATGATTAGTGTTCAGTTGATCTTAAAAGTTGTTTTTTTGGGTTGTGATAACACTTAGTATAAGACTAATTGAATCTAAAGGAGAATAGTTTCCATAGTTCTCTGTTAGCAAATTTATTGTTCAAGTGTTAATGCCTGAAGAAAAAGACATTCGAAGGGTTTTCAAGGAGTTCTCACAGTTGTTTACAACCCAATAAACCGAGATCAATCAGTTGAGCTACCATCAAGGACCTCATTTCCTCACTTAAGCAGTTCGAACTATCGTCTTTTCCTTGAACTACTAATAGACTAATCTACTGAATTGCTGCCTCATAAGATTAGTGCTTTTAGTTAGTTAGTTAACTTTAGATCTCACATATCTCATATGATTTTTCAAATGAAGAATCCAAAAAAATGCAAAGGTCTCTTTCGCCTTGCAAGCACATTTTATCAACAACACATTTTCCATAACGCCCATAGTTGCAGGCAGCACAAACGCAGCAATGCATCCCAATGCTGCAGCGGAGGCGGAGTGACGCCTCAGAGGAAGCCGAAAGCAATTTATGGCCCGGCCAGAGCGGCGCATTTGGACACCAAACTATGGGAAACTTTCGTTGGCTAAAATCCAATAAGGCGCTGCCGCAAACCTGATGCACTGTGTTCTATTCGATTTTGTTGTTGTTGTTGTACAGCATCATAATAAAGTGCAGTAATTCGCGCTGGCCATTGCTTTCGCTGCTAGAATCTATTTTTGTTGGCTGATATTTCGGTGTTGGAAGTTGCAGAGTGAATCAGTGGTCAGTGTTGAAGCTCTTCGATCGATTAATTTTTATTTTTTTAAAGCTATTTTTCTTGTTGTTGTTATTATAGTGCGAATAAGTTGTATATTTGCTGTTGTTGTTGTTGTAGTTGTAGTTGTAGTTTAAGAGGAAATGCATCGTTTTTTCATTGCAAAAACTTTTTCTTGACAAGCACTCAACGCCAACAACTCCATTAGGCCGTCGGCCTTCTTCTTTTTTGGCGCACAATTGTTGCATTCGGAAATTAAGAAAAAGTAGGTGAATCTGTCTGCGATTATACAACTGCAAAGTTACCCACACCGCACCGCACCTCACCGCCACTGGTCGTTGTAATTGTGCAAGTTTAATTGTCGTTTTGTTGATTGCCAATTGAAAGGCAACTGGCGAATTTAATCTGCTCTTTATTGTTGTTATTGTTGTTGTTGATGATATTTGTGTTGTTATTGGTGTTAGTGGAGTGTGCAGTTAATCATAAATAAATACACATCAGCCGCCAAGTCAGTTGGCGTTGCGTCGATGTTTGTGTGTTTGTGCGCTGTGTGTGCAATTTCATGCCTTAATTTGTGCAGCCAAGCATTGCCGCTGCACATGCGGGCTTGTGCGCATGCGCGTGCTAAAATTGTGCACTTTCATTAGCGCGCCACCACCAGCTCAATCCCCCCACCCCTCCCACTTCCACTACACTATCCGCGTGCCGCTCATAAGTGCACTGCGCGTGCGTGTGTGTGTAGCGTTCATTAAAGTTGGCGTTTCAAGTGCGCGCTGCTGCCACCACACGAGTACGTATGGATTTCAGGAAGTTCAATTAATAACTAGAATAGCAGAACTTACGTGCTAATTGCACCGCAATGGGTTACTTACTGGCAGCCGCATAACCGTTAAGCGTTCCTTCGAAATGAATTTCACGTCAGACACGCACAGCACAGACAGTCAGCGCTCCGGCGTAATTAATAAAACTTGTGTACATTTCGCAGAATTTTATGTTGTCTGCCGCTGGCAAATGTGAATTTCGTCAAGCCGCACGCACGCACATACACTCACTCACTCACACAAATGCAGAAGCGCGCGCCATAAGTTCACACAAGTCAGACAACGAAAGTAGCTTAAGTACCATCGTCATCGTTGTCGTTGTCGTCGCGACGGTAAATGTGCATATGAATTGCATTTAGAACATATTAACAGAAGCTTTACAAAGTCCGTCACAAAGTAGCTTAGCGCAATGCTTAAAGGAAATATTAGAAAATGAAAATGTCCTTTAAGCCATTTTGCCATTTTGTTTGCAACAATGCAATGATGCGTTGGAAAGAGCGCAAGTCGCAAGTCGCAATGCGATTAAACAATTGGAAAGGAAAACGTGCAAGTAAAGACTTTTGTGGTTTCTGCTGCGCCAAAGTTAGCGTAATGGCAGGAAAAATTGCTGAAAAATTGCGCAACCAATGCGCTGACAGTAAGTTGAGACATTTGTCGAGCGCATTATGTGCGATTCAGTGGCGGAGAAGGAGGACGACTGCTCTAATAAGTAACAAACTACAGACGCAAAAAAATGGTGTGGAAGTAATGCAAATACAATTTAAGGAAGAAAGGACTTACAATACATGACTGCAGAGATTAGAAAGACAGAAGAGAGGAAATATTGAAAAACAAAATAGCGCTGAGATTAATTATGGTCAGAGTATACAGTACACCTGGTCTGGTCATTCTAACTGGTTCTCTAGCATAACTTCACTATGACTTGAGGTGAGATGACTAGTTGGAGTGGTGAATCAGGAGTCAGCGGTTTGCAGGTTCGATTGCCTACGCAATCAAATACTCTTGATGTACTATTTATGTACTGTTCTATGTATATACTTTTCATATTAAAGCAATCTGAGGAGCAGTACGACTGCTCTAATAAGTAACAAACTGCTGAGATTAAGTATAGTCAGAGTATACAGAAGACCTGGTCTGGTAATTCTAACTGGTTCTCTACCATAACTTCCCTATGACTTTGGTGAGATGAGATGTTGTAGTGTTGTATCAGGAGTCAGCGGTTTGTAGTTCGATTGATGACTCAATCAAATATTGTTAAATACTGTTACATTGATGTACTGTTCTATATATATACTTTGTATATTGAAGCAATCTACTCCTTGAACGTTTTTATTTTTCAAGAATTTTATCAAAAGAAAACTTTATTACAAAGGATACACAAATGAAACTGGTTGTTTTTTTTCGTGAAGAACTGATTCGCCTTTTTGACGAAGTTTCTCAGAAGGATTTTCTTGGTTTGTAAGTTGCTTCACAGATCTTGCTGGGTGCAACATTATCTGGGTAATCAAAACTGGTCCTTTTGCTTTCTTATGCCATTTCTATTTTATTTCTTTTAGAAGACAACCATTTACAAGTTTGAAGAAAAACAATACTTAATTATTATTAATTAATTAAATTTTTGGAGAATTAAGTATTTCTAATTTTTTTATTTATAATTATAATTTTAGTTATTATTAATTTTATTTTTAATTAATTAATTAATTAATTTTAGTTTAAATTAATTTCAATTAATTAATTAATTAAATATAAATATTACTTAAATTTAAATTAATTTTGTTTTAATTATTTGATTATTTAACTGTTAATAATTAATTTTAATTTTTAAAATTTAATTTTAATTTAATTAATAAGAAATAATTTTAATCTTATTTTAATAAAATTTAATAATAAATTTTACAACAATTTCACAAGTTTGAAGTAAAACAAAATTTAATTATTATTAATTAATTTTATTTAATTTTTAGTCATTAATGAATTAGCTTTTTAATTATTTATAATTTTTTCGATTATTTTTAATATATTATTTATAATTATAAGTTTTATAAACTTTATTTTTTAATTTAATGTATTTATTTAATTATTCAATTAATTATTTATTATTATTTATTCAATTAATTAATTAATTTAATATTAATATTACTTAAATGTAAATTAATTTTGTTTTAATTATTTGATTATTTAACTTTTAATAATTCATTTTAATTTTTAAAATTTAATTATAATTTAATTAATAACAAATAATTTTAATCTTATTTTAATAAAATTTAATAATCAATTTTACAACAATTTCACTAGTTTGAAGTAAAACAAAATTTAATTATTTTTAATTTATTTTATTTTATTTTAGTTTTAATAACTAATAAATTAGCTTTTTAATTATTTATAATTTTTTGGTTTATTTTTAATATATTATTTATAATTATAAATTTTATTAACTTTATTTTTTTTATTTAATTTATTTATTTATTAATTTTAATTAATTTTCTTTTTTAATTATTTGATTGTTTAACTTTTAATGATTAATTTTCATTTTTAAAGTTTAGTTATTAATAATTAATAATTAGTTTTAATCTTATTTTTGTTAATTTTTAATAGTTATTTTAGTTTTTAAAATTTAATTTTGGTTTAATTAATAGTAATTAATAATTACTTTTATTTTAGTCTTAATTTGTTTTTTTAAGCTCTGAAATTGTTTTGATAGAGGTTTTTAAGAGTATTGAAAACTCTTTTTGGATCTCATTTTTGTGCAAATGAGGATCTTTTTGGGTCTAATGGTGTGTTAACAATTCTCTAGCATATAGTCAATCATGCTTTTGAATATATGGGTTAAGATTTAGAAGCATCAAAAGGTGGTTGTTCCTGCAAGTATCGAACTCATACTCAAAGTTGAATGCGTTCTCACATAGTGTGAAGGGCGTTTGGCAGTGAAACTGCAATCAGTCAAAGAGTCAAAGAGCTAAGAGATTATATCATTGATAATTCCGACCAATAAGTCCCTTCATAATCACTTCATCAATAATTGTGTAATCTTCTTCTCTACATAAACATTTCACTTATTTATTTTTCATAGATTCTCACAAACTGCTACGTATTCACTAAGCATAAACTTAATACATTATTTCTAATCGCTTTTCAAAACCATTCCGCAACACACTGCCACCTTATCTAACTTCATATTGCAACAGCAACAGCCAGTCTATCCATTCTCTGCACTTGAGTAATTCATAGAAATTGCATAATAACCGTATTGATATTGTCTGCGCGTTATAATATGACTACATTAAGCTCTTCTCGCTGGCAAGTATCCTCGCAACTACAACAACAACACACACACACACATCACAACACATGCCACAACCAAAACGTTCCAGTTAAGCCGAATGCCGCGCACAAAAATTCCCAGGGCAGCCGTGTGCCGCAAAAGGGAGCAGCAGCAAAGCCTCCACTGCAGCTTCGCGTGTCTTCCTGTGTTGGCTGGCTGCTTGACTGGCCGGCTGACTGGCCGGTCTACCATAACTTCTATTGCGAGCAACAGCCCATGCTAAGCATTTGCTTGCAACAATTTCTGCTGTTGTTCTTGTTGTTGTTGTGGTAAATACAACAACCACAAGCCACCACAGCTCAGTGCCCAGTGTCCGAAAGGCTTTGGGCCCATTGAGTGCGGCACACGCGCGCACACCCAGCTGCACACATAAACCAAAACAACAAGAAACTAAATGAAACAAAAAAAACTGCGCTTGAAAAGCCGAGCTAGTATGAGAAGCGAGTGCCAAAGGAAACTATGCAAACAACACGATCATTGTTGTTGACGTTAGGAGCGCGTACAGAGATACTCGTAAGTGCGCCAACTGCGCCGCTGCGAGGATGAGGCAGAAATTAAAAATCACGGCTGCTCTAAAACAAAAGCAAAACGCACACAACTACATACATACAGACGGATAGACAGACAGACAGACAGTCAGTGTTGTAAATACAAATACGGTTAAGCGGTTTTATAAGCGCGTCCATAAACAAATCGCCGTTGCTGTCCCAAAAACACGAAACACCGAAATAAACGGCAAAAGCAACAATGCCAACGTAAACGAAGACGACGACCACTACAAACGACGACGACCACTGCGACGATGACGACGAGGCGCAGATAATACGAAAAACGTTAAATCATGTTTTTACTCTTTTCCGCGTCTGGTCGCTTACTTTTGTTGGCCCCATTTGTTGTTCTTGTTGTTGTTATTATTATTATTATTGTTTCGTAGGTCCACCCTTTTTCGGTTATTGATATAACACGATATGGAAGTAATCGTACATGGCGAAAAATGTAGCAACGCTTTGCCACTTGCTGAAAGAAAAAACGCTGTGTTAAAAGTCATTTGATTTTTATTTGAATTTAATATTTTAACAAAAACTATGGAGATTTTTTGTATTAGAACGGAATACAAAAATATTGAAAGATTTTTAAGTTTAGAACCAATGTTGATGCGAATCTAATCCACATAGAAAGTATAGTTGAGCTTGGGAGATGTCGTGTATCCAGATCCAGCTCAATCTAGAAAAAGAGTATAAAAGAGTTATGAGGAGTTAATAACTTTCTTTAAAGTTCAGATTTTTAACATAAACTATCGAGATTTTTTGTATAAGAAAAGTATATACAATATTATATATACATATATTAAAGATCTTTTAATTTATACCCAATTGTCCACATGGAAAGTATAGTCGAGTTAGAGAGATGCTCTCTCCATTTCCACTTCAGTCTTGAAGAAGGCCATAAAACAGGTATATTTACAGTTGTGTTTATCAGGAAATGCTGCAAAGTTTCTGAATTTTTTTATACAGAAGTCAACGTTTTACAAACGTTTTACGTCTATACAAATTACAGACATTCCATGCAATTTTTTTTTAGAAAATTAGACACAAAACTCCATATTTATGAAAAGACACATAAAATTCCAAAGGTAAAGCAAAACATTGTCTTCAAGATATATTTTTAATTAATTCTTTGTGCTAATTGAAAGCATTCAGAATCCTTTTTTAAATTAGAGAAATATGTTACAAGTTCTTTGGAAATGTTAAAAGATAGATAAATTCAAAAACGCTTCAGCTTGCCACTTCTTAGAAACAATGGAAGTCCCCTCTTTCTTTGAAGAACAGTTCGTCTATTTATTTTGTATTGGACCATTAAAAAAAATACTTATGTATAATTTGACAGAAATTTTCATAGATTTTGACCACTTTAACGCTTGTAGGAAAAATATAAAATATATATAATAGAAAACATTATAAAATTGTTCAATAAAAAGCCAAAGCTGGCCAATGTTTTCATAGTCTGATAAGGAGAAAAATTGAATACTTTCTTTAGAGTAGAATTTTTTTCAGCATTAGCCTTTAAGGTTTTGAAAATCTAACAAATATTCCATTCAAAATTTGTGTATATATAATCTTCAGAATAGATTCAATGATGTCTTTTAGTCAAAGAAGACTGGGTACTGCTCTGCGCTCGTACAGACCGTGAAAAATTCAAACATCAAGGACAATAAATCTTTATATAAAAGAAATACAAATTATATAAATTAGTGAAATAGAGTTCAGAAAAACTGTCAATATCAAAGTAATGAAAAAAACACTCATAATTGAGCTCTGATTGCAGATGTCAGAAAAGTTTGGTTAGAACAAACAAGTTGCTAGAAAAATAGTTGACTAATTATTTGGAGATCCATGAGGCCCATTGTGTTGTCCGAAGAAAGATTGTCTGAAAAATTGTGTCAGGAATCATTTATTTTTCAAGTATTACAAGAAATGATTCCTATGATCATCAGCACACTACATTTCACTACTTTTCATCCTTTAACCTGCAAACTCGATTATTTGCGTAACTTCAAGAACTAAGTATCAGTGCTCTTACTTACATAACAAAAAAAGAATTTATTCAATTACTTAAATACTGATACAAAAATAATTTCATGTATAAATATCAATGATTCCTATGATCATCTTGGTGACTGCAAAATATTGTTGCTAAAACCAGCCTTTCAGTTCTCATCGTTTAACCTTCCAACTCGATTCCTTACGTAATTTCAAGAACTACTTTCATTGCTCTCACTTAAGTAACTCATAAAGAATTTATTTCAAGTAACTAACTCATGCAGAAATAATTTCAAGTACATCAACAGATGATTTCCATTAATCACAGTAAACTACAAAATATTTGTGTTAAGATCAGTCTTTCAGCTCTTAACCTGCAAACTGTTAACTCTGTAAGCAATCACATACCTTCAGGCACCAATATCATTGCTCTCACTTAACTCATCCAGAATTTATTTAAGTGCGAAAAAAATGCCAAAAACAGCTGAACTCATATTTCAGTTTTTGAAAATCATTCTCTCTCTCTCTTTCCCGCTGCCGTGCCCAACCCATTCTAACTCGACCCATCTCTAACTAAAGCGCGCACTTCCACTTGGATCGATCCCGATCAGCGCCAGCTCGCGCCGATCATCATTGAGCGCATCTTCGACTGCAATTCCGTATCTGCATCGGCGCTGCTCGACACTCGTATCTTCATCATGCAACGCCACACATTTCTACTCGTTGCTCGCATTGTCCGCACATAGTTGTTGTGCGCGCGTGAGCTTGCAAAGCTCCAGATGTGGACGACGATAGGCGCATATGGGCGCAGGGCGGGCAGAGTTTGTGCAAAATCAACCAACAAGAATACTAACCATTTTACACAAAAACAAAAAACCAAAAATAATAAGAAGCAGCCCGAAAAATTACAGCAACAACAATTATTGCAAGTCGAACAGCAGAGCACAGTGCGATGGCAAGGAAGTAAAGCAAAAGCTATGGTTTGGCAAAAAATCGTGACTTGAACAATATCGTTGCGGCTAGATCGTATGGACCGTTTATTGTTTGTACGTGTGCGCAGATCTGGCTGAGACAGGCCCGGCTGCCGCTGCCTCTAACTGTCTTTACGTGTATGCGCTGCGGTGTGTGTGTGTGTGAGTTTGTGTGCTATATGAGAACTATGCTCTGTCTGCTCGTACGTAGTTAACTACTCTATGAGATTTGCTGGCTGGCTAGAATGCAGCCCCTCTCCTCCTTCACCGCCCACTGAAGCATGCGAACAGTGGACTGCAGCATATTCACTCATAGGTGTGCAACTTTGAAGGCATGCTGTGCACGCTAATATTGCAAAATCACAACAACAAAAACAACAACAAATACTCAAGACAAAAAATAGTAGAAAAAAAGTAACACAAGTATTTTGATGATGATTTTACAGCTTAAAAGGAATTTTACGAGCGTTTAGTATTGTTTGAAATATGGTGAGAAATATTTCGATGTGTGTGTGTTGTTGTTGTTGTTGTTGTTGTTGTTAATAGAATATGCATCCCTTGCAATATGTGTTCAAAATAGTGAAATTTGCAATGCAATAATTTTATCACTGAAGTTGGAATTCTTTATAGAAGCCACTGAACTCATGTCCTGTGGCTTGCTGGGTTTTCACTGACTTAAGCCACCAAAAAACTTTAGTAAACTATCCAAAATTGAGCAGCTAACTTCTGGAAAACTTACTATAAAATTTACATCAACAGTTTACTATTTAATACGAACAAAATGTTTACACTTTTAGTTAAACACAAAAAATCTTTTCTGATTTATTTTGTTCAAACAAGGAATTTTCATTTTGTTAAATTTTTTGCTCTTTTAATGAAATCTTGAACTTTTAAAATCCAAATTAAAAACTTAACCAATAACGAACAAATTTCAAATATTTAAACTGCCGAAAATTCAAGTTTTAACTAAATATGAAAAAAATCATATGAATCACTCTTCGCAGCTAAAACTTTGAACTAGAAGTGTTTTCAATCTACAAGCTTCAAGTTCAATGATTTTTTATATATGTACTTTATACAAATTTTTGTACATATTTTTCCTCTATTTTTCTACTGCAACTTTGTCCTTCATAACTCATCACTTCCCAACTTCCTGTCATCCTGCAGAAATGTCTGCTTCCTTTTCAAGCAACTGTCGCCTACTTTCCGTTTCCATTCCATGTAATCGCCATAATTTCTCTTCGCATTTGCAGTTTCTATGGTTTTGTCAGTTTGTCCGCTCGTCGCGTCTGCAAAATCTTAAAGCCTGTTGCCAGTGTCGTCAGCACACCGCGTCGCCTGTAGCCTGTGGCATTTCGGCAACAGTTGTCTTACATTAATTTCGGCTGCAACTCTACCCTCGACTTTGGCTCTGTTCGCTGCCTTAGTCGCTTCTGCTTTACATTGTCTTCTATACGTAGCAACAACAAAAAAAGGCAAACGTGTCCGTACTGCTTTTCCTCACCCAAAGTGAACACAAGTCGTCTGGCTTCATGGATATTTGCTAGGCATGTTTGTTGTTGTTGTTGTTGTGTCTGAAAGTCTACATGATACACATGTTTAGATACGTGGCGACATAAAATTAAGCACACTTAAACTTTGGCAACAACTAGAGAACAAAATAAAAAATTAACAAAAATCCGAACACACTCGAACTAAAAATCCGTGCTTGGCCCACACTTTCCTATCACACATTAGCCACTTTAGTCGGCCACGGGCTGCCATAAGTTTCTGTTTTTTGCCTTTGTTTAACAGTAAATTCGTGTATCGACAACACACCGAACATTGATGCGCAGCCGCAGCACGGCGCTGTCAATGCACATTGCGCGCCAAAGTCTCCAATTCGCCTTAAATCCGAACCTCGACGATGCCTCGGTGCACGGCTGCCGCAATTTGGTTGGCTGGCTGGCTGCTTGGTTGGTTGGCTCATAGAACGTGTATCTTGTGGTAGATACGTTTTGTTAATTGAATCCCATTAAAGGTAATTTTATGGGAGGCGTTAAGCCATGAAACGTGTAGAGTGGCCATTGACATAACTTGCTACGTTGACAGTGGGACGAGGGGGGCGTTTGGGGATGTGGCAGGATGCCATAGTCGTCAGGCAGCGTGTCGGTGGTGGCTAAAGTATGAGCTGCACTCTATGTGATTGCCGCCTAACATATGGAAGTTTACTACAACAACAACAGCAGCGACAATAACAACAGCACGAAATGCTCGTTGCAGTGACTTATTGGTTGCAGTTAGAGCCAAACAAACTTCTGAACAACTTGTACTAATATAACAGAAAACAGCAGAACAGGTTAGGCGACCAATGAACAGGAATGTAAGAGTTAAGTTTCATAACAGCATGAAATCTTAAATCTTATGTTTTAAGATTTCAAATGTTTCCCCAGAAACTGTTGCGTTGGCCTCTGTGGCCACAACAGCGTAGGTCCAGTAGTCAATTAAGTCGCTGTCGTCCAGTCAAAACATCATCTAAACTCATAAGAAAAATCTGAAAATCACTTGGCCACATTGACCAAATAAACTTGTCGGCATAAATTATCAACCAAGAACAACAACAAAAAAAAAAACGTATAAACATTGCGTATAGTTGTATGCAAAGGCAAAAGGATCGCTCAACACTGATCGCATTGGATTTCCTCATAATTTGTTTGTGTTGAAGTTAAAACAAAAACAACAACAACAACATAAGTGCATTGCAGCAAACACTAAGCAGATTTCTGGCGATCAGCCGCAGCTGATAAACATTGTAGGGAAAAATATACAAGAAAAGGGTTCAAACCCAAGCGAGCAACTTGCAATAAGAAGAAGAAAAAGAAGAAGAAGATATGCTTCTATAGGTGGTGTGTGAAATTCACACTGTGAATAGAATTTGTTGTTGTGTTGTGAGTTTCATTTGCCATTGCAAATAACGTTTCACTATTTAAAAAAAAATTATAATTTATAAAAATGAATATACAATTTTTAGAATAATCTTGAACTGTATAGTCATTCATCGATCTTTTCATTTTTGAAGTAAAATTAATGTAAGATTATTTTACTTATTTATTTACATAATTTTGTAAAATTTTTAGAATCAATCAGATTTTTATAATCGTTCATTGATCTTTTAATTCTTGAAATAAGATTAATATATATAAAGATATAAGATTAATATATATAAAGTGTATACATTTTTTATTATTTGATTTTTAAATATAAAAATATTTTTTTCTGAAATCTTTTATTTATTAAATTGTTTAATTAAACACGTATTTTTTATTATTATTCTTAAGTACACAAATATTTTTTTTCTGAAATCTTTGGTATCTTAAATTTGTTTAATAAAATAAAATTAAATACGTATTTTTTTATTTATAATTTTTTAATATAAGAATATAATTTTAAAATCTTTTGTATCCCAAATTTTTTTTATTAAATTTTATTAAATACGTATTTTTTACTATTATTTTTAAGTATACAAATATTTTTTTTCTTGAAAATTTTCTTTGAAATCTTTTGTATCCTAATTTTTTTTATTAAATTTTATGAAATACGAATTTGTTATTATTATTTTTAAGTAAAAAAAGAATTTTTTTCCTTAATATTTTCTACCTTAAATTTTTGTATTAACATATAACAAATAATTAATATATAACATTTTCAATTAAAAATAAATTTTTACAAATAATAAAATCTTAACATATTTAATGTACGTTAAAACCAATATTCGTCGATTAGACTAACATAGTTTAAAAAAAAAAATATCCGTTTACAGTGAATGAAAGTTAAAGACTCACATTTTTAATCAAAATTCAGAAAACAAATATTTTTGTTCAGAAAACCAACATTTTAATTTTTCTAAATAGCGAATTGCTTCTTATTTCATTAAATCGAGCTCTCAGAGAACAATGGTAGTCGATCGACAAACATTGACTAAGCAGAGCTAAAATAAAAAAATACAAATACATTTGAATAACAAATTTCGTCCCTTAAAAATTCTTTTACTAATTTCTAAGATTTTTTTTTTAATTACATAATTTCTCACTTGGAACAACATTCTACAATAAACTCTTTTCGTTTCAATTTCAGGCTGCAAATCATTTTTTAAACGCTCGGTTCGACGCAATCTGACGTACTCATGTCGGGGGAGCAGAAACTGTCCAATCGATCAACATCACCGCAACCAATGTCAATATTGTCGTTTAAGAAAGTGCCTGAAAATGGGTATGCGACGTGAAGGTAAGCTGCAATACTAAATCATATTTAGCTACTAAAAACACTTCTTACTACAAAAAACAAAAAAAAAATACAAAATTAAAAATACGCGCAAACGTCGCACAACGAAACGCGAACGCATCGAATCGCCTAAGCGAGCCACAGCCGATAGCATTTTAATGAAAAGGGTCAATTAAAAGTCAAATATAGAGGCTGACTGTCGTTGGCACTCGAAACTGTACAATTTGGCAAATCCAATTGTAGCAACAACAATCACAATGTGGCACATGTATGTACGAAGTGAGCACCGAATGACTGAAATAAATAAATTCGAGCAAATTAAAAATAAAACGGAAGTGTGCACATTGCAAAATGTCGCATGTGCTAGGAATTTGTCAAACAATTGAGTTCACTTAGCAGCAGCAAAAACAAAAACTATTATTATAGTAGAATTGTAGTTTTAGTGCGCTACATTTGAGTTCTTGCATGTGTGTTTGTGTACTATATGTGTGTGGAGTGAAAGGATCAGCAAGCTTTTCGAACAGTGGCGTTGGATCAATTCTGAACAATTTGCAAGGTGACAAATGGTATTGACAGTTGCATAGCTTTGAGGTCGCTAATCGGGTTGCGTTCTCTCTTTGATTCGTTCTTATTTTACTCGTAACTGTACTCACTCTTTTGAGATCACAAGAGAACCCAACTTTATTTGCAGTGAATTAGGTAAACAAGCTGTGCCCAAAGTTCACTGTGTATACAAATGGCAAAGTCTGTTATCCTGCGAGTTTATATTTGTTTGCATAGTTAGTTTTGTTGTTGTTGCTATGACCAGCTGTTCAAAAAACGTTGTACCTTTGAGCATATGTGTAGTGAGGCTTTTAAGCGGCTTATTTTGACTATGTAAATTTCTTTTCTTTGAAAAGAAAGAAAAGATTTGTTGCGCAGACAGTGATGGATCGTTTATGCTTTTATGGTAGATTTGTAACAAGCTATAATGTGGTGATGTATTTTCTAGTGTTGAAAACACTATTTAAGGTAGTCGGCTGAACTATAGACAACATTATTGCTTATGCTGTGATCTTTTGTATTCCATATTTGTTAGTTAGAGAACGTCTTACAAACCTGCGCCAATAAAACTTAAAGGATATCGGTGCCTGAAGTGAGCTACGTCCTTCTCTGTTAAGCAATATTGGTCTAGGACCGGTTACTGCGAGACACCACAAGTTTCTGCCGTTTCGCTATTGAATTCCCCTATCCGATTCTGTCTGTTCCTAATCCAAAATGGAATAGAAGTTTCCTAAACCGCAGTCAACATGTCAGTGATCTTTTAGTTTTGTTCAATCGCAAACAGATTGGCTTCCATTTATTGCTGAAGTTCTTTTTAGACACTTAAATGCAAATGTCCAAGACTTAGTTACCCTTAAGTTTATACCTGTTCGCAACTACAGTTGCGTTTCTGTCCGAATTCGAAGCAAGACAAGAGTTTCCTATACAACAACAGGTCAATGATCTTTTAATTTTCTTCAATTGTAAGCAGATTGACTTCCATTTGGTACTGAAGTCCTCTCCAAAGACATTTGAATGCTAACGTTCATAATTGTAAGCCCAGTAGTTCAGATGTTCCTGGAGTTTTTTCAAGTCTTAGAACCTTTTCTAAGGCAGTATGCCCAGAATTGTGGCCATGGCAACATCACTTTTAACTACGTTGGTGCTAAAGTTCTTTACTAATTCTTTCAATTGCTTACGTTCGGAAGTGTTAGCTCAGTATTCAAAGATTCACAGTGTTCTTTTGAGTCTTTCCTAAGTCTTTAGGAGTCTGCCCAGAATCGTAGCTCTTTTAGCAAAGAGTTCAATATTACATCGAATTTTTTAATTCAGAATCCAGTAGGACCAGAGGCAGCCACTACGGTCTACCTACTCACCAATTTAATTTAGAGGGTTCAGTAGTCAGTTTTAACCCGCTGGCAACATCCGCGATTACACTAAAACTGAGCTGTTATCCTACTTTTAAGAATAAGAGAGATTATGCAATTATTTTTCATATTCAGTAGTCACTAATGTCTCCTTCTCCTTGGAAGCTTCTGCCTCACTAACATGTATCATAATCTGATCGATTTCAGACAACTGTAGTTCCTAACATTATTTCTCAAATAGGGAGTTCAATTTTTTGCAGAAAAAGTATCAATGTTCGATTGGCACTAATTTCCCCTTAATGGTAAACGTTGGCCTCACTGAAATTTGATGTGAACCAATCGGCCTCCACAGCAACTCACTTTGGGGCATTGAAGGATAATGTTAGCTACTCTAGTTTTAGGTTCCCATGTCAACTTTATAAATAATAAATCTGTCGTTTTTTGTAAGCTTTTCTGTTTCACTGATTTAGGCTTCAACAGCCTTATGAAAATTTATGTCATAAGAGTTGAAACACACATTTGATAAAAAGTGTTTTTTTTTTAATATTGACAGTAACTTTCAGTCAATCAATTTTCGTCTCATTAGTGACAAACTGCTGCAACTTTTTGCGCTTTCAAAGCAAATGTTTTTACTTCAGTACAGCTTCTTTGTATGTGCATTATTTACAAGACATGAAAAAAACTGTGAAAATGATTTTTTCGGAAAATTCCAATTCCAGTCCAATACTTCAATTAATCTCTTAATTAATTCGATTCAATAAACGAACAAATTTCATTGCAAAAAAAAACGAACAATTCAACTGACCATTTCAAATGTTCTGCAAATGCCACATTAAAAGTCATTATTTAAAAGTCAATTAGTGTAAATAAAAACATTGTAAAAAATGAAAAATTGTAAATTTAACAAAAGTAGCAAAAACCTACAAATGGCTTGCAGACAGCATTACAAATGATCCGATTGTGCACCGGTCAGCAATCACTTCATCACCGAAGCGGACAATTAAGTCTAAATAATTGTGCACTTTTATTCGTGTATGGATGTATGTAAATATGTGTGTAACGGGCTGAAATAACAAATTAATCGAACGAGTTTCAACATGCACATAAATAATCTAAATTTCAACAATGCAATAAAAAGCACAACTTTTAATATCATTCCTTACTAAAGCAACAACAATAAATGCTTAATACGCAGGCAATTAACTTGGCTTAAGTGCATGTGCCACTAAGTTGCTGCTGCCGCACAGAAACAAAACATACACACACATATACAAGTCAATAAATAAATATGCACTAACAACAATAAAAACCAACAAAAATGCAATTCGCAGTGCAGCGAGCGAGCGAGCGAGAAAAAACCCGTGAAATCAATTAAACATGTGTGCACCTTTTGTGACCCCAAAAGCCAAATGCAAACTTGTTCTTACTCAAACAATTAAAATTTAGCGCACACCAGCCGTCGCTGTCGCCGCAGCAGCCGCTCGTCGCTCGCTTATTGCAGTTGTAATTTGTAATTACAACGTTAACACTTTAGCTTCCATACATGCTTCTACTGTTATCGTTATTGTTGCTGTTGTTGTTGATTTTTGCTATTTGATTGTGCATTTTTTTCGCAGCTATTATTGTCATTCTTGCCTGTGTATGTGTGTGTGTGTGCGAGTATTGCACTATAACCTGGAATTGCGGCCATACGACACCTGTGATTAGATGGTTGGCACACTGCAACGATGATAAATTAATCAATTGTTGCTGCTTGAAGATGTAACTAATGACAGTTTGTGTGCTCCGGGGGGGATGGCCAATAACTCTGTTAATACCAGCTGAAAGCTCAATTAGTACCTGCGAGATCCAAAGCCATTCATATCATTATTTCAAAGTTATTTTTATGAGACTATGGAAAAAATTATAATTATTTTCTACACAGCCAAACTCGCTGATATTTAGCGAGTTGAAGCCAAGGACTTACTACCTTGGGTTATGGTCGGCCGTAAAAGTTCTATCCACACCCAAAAATTATGGGGCCTCCGCAACTATATCCTTCCATCGGAGACACGGCCGCCCTTTTCGCCATCGACTCCAACCATTGCATTGAACACCTTCTATGCCGAAGTTTCATTGTCCATACGGCAGACAACGTAGCCGCTGAATGTGGATTCGCTGTGCCACGTCCATGACTTATGTTATTTCCCCATGTTCAGGCCCTCAGCATAGGGCCTCCACAAGACATTTCCTTGTGTTGACTTAATGACTTAATATGCTTCATAATTTGTTCCCATTGGTTCCAGTGCTAGAAGATGCAAAGGACAGAGACTAAACTCTGCAATGGATCCCATTATATCACAGTGGGTCACACTGAGTTAACCCTCAATCGCACACCCTGAGTTCAGGCGACTCACTACGAACTTTATGTTAATAAGTTGGTACAGGTTTAGTTTTTGTGTTTTGGAGTCCAGCTTGACGGCGTAAATGTTGCATTATTTCATAAACAAAATATGTGAGTCCCGGGGACTCAGGGTGGGTAGATATGTGATTTTAATAGGGGTGGGTGATTAAGGGTTAAGTGTGCTGAGTTGCCGCTTCCTCTGACCCAACTTTTCTCATCAGAACTGTTGGCTATTTTGGTCGCTTGGCAATTCTTACTTTTTTACCACATTTATGAAAATTTTTTATAAGAAGGTTTCATACAAATCTTACGACATGTAATCAAAATTACTTCTGAAGATAAATGCTATTTTGGTAATAAGCAACTTTACTGTCATCAAGTCCATAGAAGCAAGAAAGGTTGCTATACCTATGTCCAGGAAGAAATGCAGGAAGACTACCTCTGGAGAGATAAATGAAGCGCTGTTTTTTGAAACTAGGATGATTGATTTCTAAGATTTACAAACATATATCTACTGGCTTCCTTTAGGAGTTTAATTTCGCAATGCTTCCTCTTTCTTAGTCCACCTCGTATCTTGACGCTTCTCAATATTCAATTGAAATACTAAAATTATAAAAATTTGTTCTCAAACAAACATTTTGAATCATGAAGACACCACAAATTCCCCTATTCCCATTGCAATATGTCACAGCTAAACATTATTCATCCAATAGACGGCGCTCATAGTTTCCTCACAGTAAGCGCCACACATCCGCTGCATCGCTTCCAATACGACATTTCTTGTTTTTCCACGCATGCGCATATTTTTGCCATGTTCGCTGTCTACTTCTTTGCTTTTGTCCATTCATCGCTATTCGTATAAATTAATTTAATGTTCGGTCGCATGTAAACTTGCTGACTTTGACAGCGTCACTGTTATTTAGCGAGTTTTCCTCATCAAGCGGCGATTGATGCTTGACAGTGGCCATAACAATTAGCTGGTAGTTGATTCGAAGAAAAAAAATCCAAAAAAATATGTTTGTCAATAGTACACTTTGGAAAATGGTTAATAAAATCAAGTTAACAATTTTGTAAATTTTAGTTTACATATTGAATAAAAAACTAAATTTTTAGGAATATTTTCATAAAAAATTTCGCGTAACTATGTATAGACTTTTGAATTGAAAACGAAGAAAATAAGCATCGTAGTTGGAGTATTTGAAAAATATAATAAAAAAATATAATAATATAATAATAAATAAAAAATAATAAAATAATACAAATAATAATAATAATAATATAATAAAATAAAATAAAATAAAATAAAATAAAATAAAATAAAATAAATAAAATAAAATAAAATAAAATAAAATAAAATAAAATAATATAAAATAAAATAAAATAAAATAAAATAAAATAAAATAAAATAAAATAAAATAATAATAACAAAATAATAATAAAATAAAAAATAAATAAATAAATAAAATAAAATAATAATAAAAATAATACAATGTAAAGTGTAAAATGTAAACGCAAAGAGAGACAGTGAAAGCGTTTAGTGAAATCTGAACGAGAAAATTTTAGAAAAAAAATATTTTATTTGGAGATTCTTTAATAGAAAACTATTTAAATTTCTAGCAAAGCCATTTAACAGAATTTATTTTTTTTTAAATTAAAAAAATTGTGGAGGTAAACTCTCAACTAAATGCAAACAATTACATACTAACATTTTCTGTTGGGCATATTGGTATGTGGCAGTCAGCTAAACAGCCAATTTATGTCAATTTAATAAAAAAACCAATAGCAACAACAACGCAAACTGTGGTTATGGCTAATATTTGCACTATTATTGACAGGTTTTCTTGCATTATTGCTGCCAACAACAATGACAGTCATTGTCAGTGTAAGTTGTTGTTGTTGTTATGCAGTAGTTGCATAGAAAAATACTGTATAAATAACAATTAACAGATGTGCAATTTTTACTCGCACACACACATGTAGCCACGTGTGTCTGTGTGTGTGTACGTTTGTGTTTGATTACTGCAAAGCGTTGATTACCTCTGCGATTTAGGTTAAAATCGACAGTAATTTGCGCCGAACGTCAAACGAACGACAGGAATGTTGACGTCGTTCGGTGATTAAGCCACTACGAGAGCAGTTAAAAAGCTACAAACACACACACACACACATATGCAGCTACTTGCGCGACTCGCATGCGGCGCGTCTGTGCGCTGTGCTAACAAGTGTAATTACCTGCCTGACGCTAGGCAGCGTTTATTTTTTTCTTGTAATATTTTCTTTTTATATTTTTTTAAATATTTTTTGTAATTTTTTTTGTGTTGCGCAAATGTTATGGCCCAACGAAAACAGTAAAAATATTATTTAGATTGTAAAGTGGTAATATAATTTATGCTAATGACACGGCACAGCTCGTAGTTGGTGTTGTGGTTATTGTCATTTTGCGTAAAAGTGTCATGTAAACTGGCGACTCGTTTCGCGTCTGCAACTGTAGTGTCAAATTTTCAGTCATAAAAGGCGCACAACCTTTGAACGTCGTTGTCCATCGGTCTGACGCATTTTGTTCGCATCGAAATAGCAACAAATTCTCACATTTTTCCCATTCGGCATTTGGTGTTTTATGTTGTCGAGCTAGAAACTAGTTTATTTTGCTTCATATCGCTTATGAAATATCGTGAGAATGTCTGGTCGAAACACCCTGCTTTGCTCGTCGTTTCTGCGCCAAAACGCACAGAAAGCATTTTTTCATACAAAAATCACAGAAAACGAATTGTAGCAAAAGACACGACAGCAACAGGCGCACAAAGGGCTCGTTCGGCCGACCCAATGTGAACGGTCAAGCCGTTTAAGGTTCGCCGCGGCGGCAGCGCGCAGTGCGCCGGGTTAACATAATTAAATTGTTATGCCAATTGGGCTGTGCACAGCTCGTATGCCGAGTTGCAGAACGTGTTTTTTCGCTTTGTGCCATTGTGCGCATAAAACAACTTGTTGAGGCATTTTTCGTGTTGTGTTTTTTTTCTGAAAAAAAAAATATAAACTAGATTTCCTTTTTCGACATCAAATTTGCTGCACACATTTCTTTGGAAATATTTTGGTGAGTTTGAACTGCTGGGAATTTGTTCTTCAAGGAAGCACAGGAGCGGCATCAAAGTGGAGAAATTGAGCGGGGAAAATTAGATGAGAAGAAGAAGGATACATTTTGTAGAAAGGCTTGAAAATGGAAATTGAGAAAAAATCAAAGACAAAACGGACCATAAAACCATAAAAGACCATAAAAGTGGAGAAGTTGAGCGGGGAAAATTAGATGAGAAGAAGTAGGAAAATATTGTAGAAAGGGTTGAAAATGGGAATCAAGCAAAAGAGATCAAAGACAGAACAGCCCATAAAACTTAAAAGCATAGAAGCGGTACAAAGGTGGAGACGTTAAGCAAGAAATAAATAAGGAGAGTTATAACAATATTATGGAAAGGATGGAAATAAGAAGTAATGAAAAGAAATCAAAGAGCAGAACATAAAATTAAATGCAAATAAATTCTATACGAATTTCAAAAGAAATTTGTGGAAAACAAACCAATTTTTTGTTTAATAAAAAGTGTCTAACTTCATAGTTATACCTTCTCAAGTCCCTCAGAGCAATCAAGGAATTCCTTTCAGTATTAACAGTAGTAGCAGTTTTCTTTATTTAACCCTTATTCTCATACCCGGGTACCCGGGTGCCCACTGCGATGTATTTTCGTGAAAAAAACTGACAAATAATGAAAATTTTTTTTTTACCTTCCGGATCCTCGTTATTTAGGTGAAAAGCGAACAAATCATATCAAAATTTTATAAACACTTTTTAATTAACAAAATATTGAAAACTTAAAAATTTCATGAAATGGGTACCCGGGTACCCCGGGTGCCAAACGACGTTAGTAAGTTTGGGTATGAGAATAAGGGTTAATTTGGCAATGCAATGCTCATGACGGATTCCCAGGGAAACTGGCTAAAACTAAACTAGAAGAAAGCAACAGCTTCTGGGTTTGGGTGCCCAACACAATCACCTGAACTGTAGCAGTACTATCAAAAAAATTAGATAGCCGTTGGAGTATTGTTCTCAAAGTCCAATATTGATCTATTGTGCCCTCTACTACGTTTCAGAAAAACACTGACTTAATATAAACTAGAAGAAAACAACAGCTTTTGGGTTTGGGGCACAATACAACTGCTTCAACTGTAGCAGTCCTATATAGAAATTTAGATAGTAGATAGGTTGTAGTAGTGCTCAGAGACCAATACTAATCTATTTTACCCCCTAAAACATTTCTTATAAATCTGGCTTCAGCTTAACTAGAAGAAAGCAACAGCTTCTGGGTTTGGGCACAACACAATCGCCTTAACTGTAGCAGTCCTAGATAGATTACTAGATAGTAGATAGGTTGTAGTGGCGGCCTCTGCATTTAAACACACTTAGGCCTGGCCCCGTTGTATTACTACAAAATCAACCCGTTTGAAATGTGTATGCAACACTGCGTTTTGAACATGTTTTACAAAACAAATTTCAAACGGACGGGAGGCATTCCTTCAGTTTACCGCCGAATCCCAACGAGGGTTTTTGGCAATTTTCCTTTCGCACTTGAAGTGTGTTAAACTGAGGGAAGATCACCCGTCCGTTTGAAATATGTTGTCTACCAAGAGCGCAATTGTGCGATTCTTTTTATTCTCTTTTGCTTCATGTGGATAGCGATAGAAGTAGACGAGTGTTTTACCAGCCTAGCTGATGCACAAATTACTGACCTACACAATTTCCTCGTCAAAGCAAATGGTTCCCAAATGACTCCGTCTGGATCTACAGGGAACCCAACAGATAGGAAAGGACACCGGATTCAAGAATGAATGGATTCACAATGGGGTCTCCGAGTGGAAGTGCTTGCCGCACACTCTCCTTCTTTAACTTAACATAACCGTCACCAGTCCCGAGCTAGGATTCGAACCTAGGGCCTCTGGTATGAGAATCCAGCGCGCTGGGCTATAAAGGCCCGCTTACTAAAAAGAAGTGGGAATATTGTGCACTGTGACCAATATTAATCGATTGTGAAGCGTGTCCCCTAAGCCCACTACTGTAATGAAACTGCGAACTTCTTTTGGATTAAGGTATTTGGTGTCCCTGATTGCTAGCTTGCATTGGTCCAGGTGTCGTCTCCAGCTGTGCATTGCAGCCAAAGTTAATTTGTTCTGCTGTTTCGTTTGGTCCTCCACAGAACCTGAAAGTGCTATCTTCTTCTTGGCCAAGAGTTGGCATGTGTTTTCTAAATTCACATTGTCCGGTTAAGGAGACGATGACCTGACGCAGCGGTTGTTTGCCTAACTCGAGGCACAAATAACTTTATTTCGAAAAAGCAGTTCTAATGGGTTCCTGGAACATGAACATGAGGCACATTCAACTAATAGGTCTCTCAGTTTTATGAACACTACCGTAGCTGTGGCTCGGCAGATGAAGATGAGGACTTTGTGTACCTTATGTGCCACTGTTTTGTTCTGTCTCGGAGAAGAGAACTTTCAGCCAATATGTCTCCTTGTCAATGAACACTGCCGTAACTCCTGATCGGCAGATGAAGAAGACTTTTTGCAACTAATGTGTCCATGTCCTGTTGTGTGTCCGAGAAGAATCTGTCCCTTTTTCGAGTTGATTTAGCCAGCACGGTCTCAATGTCGTCATCGCCCGTTTTATGATGGGATTACAATAGCTTCTCTATATGGGATCTTTATTCCATTTTGTAGTAATATAAAAGGCCAACTTTTGTATGTGTGAGTTCCCTGAGCTGCCAACTTAACTTCACTTATTCTGACCTATGAAAAGATCCGTTTATACTCTGTTATAGAATTCAACAAGAGACTTCAGCTGCTAAGTCTTAAGCGACTAGGCGACTCCTATCTTATCTGTTGATGAATCTATAGCGGATTTCTTACGCTATAGATTCCTCAACAGGTTCTACTAATAGGATCCCTACAGGATCTACACAATTTTCACTTGTAAACAATATTTTCGCTATTAATATTTTGTATTTCTGTTTCCTTCAAATGCAACACGCACCCGCCAAACATTTGAGAGAATCAAAAAAATAGAAAAAATGGAAAAATAAATAAATACCTACAAAATTACAAAAATACTCCATACGCATTTCATCACTTTTTCGAAATCAAAGCCAAAAGCAACATCACCACAAGATTCCAACAATAAATCGAAAATTTGCATTTGTTTACAGGCGACATTTTATGCTGATTTTCTTTATTTTGGCGGCATTCAAAATTGCCGCAAGTGCAACCAAATAAGTAAATTCCCACCTTTTGCGGTGTGCTGCATTCACACACCTGGCAAGCAATGTGGGTTTGTGCTGCAGCCAACGCAACGAAATCAAAAGTAACGTCTTTTGTAACGTCGTCGTGCAGGCAGATTTTGCACTCTTCTCTTGTTGTTGTTATATAAAATTGCTGCTTGAATAAAGCAGACGTTGTGTGGAAAGAAAGAATTATTCTTGCTGCTAAGACCAAATGCTTTCAACAGCCAGCAATTTTGAGTTGTCTTTTATTTGTTTTTGTTGTAATGGTCAAGCGAACGCGCCAACTGACCCTTCTGCTGCTTCTTTGGCTTCATTTTATTTATGGCAATTAAAAATTGTCTATGCAAATTTACGCTTAGGGGTTGACAAATCAAGTTTGTCCAGTTCGAACTGCAGTTGTTGTGGTTGTTGTCTCTTAGTGGTGGTTGGCCGCGATTTTCGATTTTTGCTGCTGCAAAGCGACAACGTCTGTTGTTCGACTGGTCAGCTGTGTTGAAAAATGCAAGACAACAATTATTTGGACAATACTTTGGCGTAATTGTGTTTTGATTTAAATTCCTCTGTTGGCTGAGCGACACATTCAGGTAGACGCAAACCCTGCTTTCGCTTTCAAATGTCCAGTTGTGCATTGCTGCGGCTGGTGTTGTCCAGTTCGCTTCGCCGGCACTGGACATTAGGTTATTAATGAGCCTGGGAAAATATGCTTGCGACCTTTTTGGCACCTTTCTTCCTTTGTGTCTCATAGTTCGTCGCTGACCACAATCTGTTGATCCTCACGCTGTGGTTCGACCGCCGATGCTGTGCTTTAAGTCGATGCAGATCCTTTTCTAACTCTTTCTTACTCTTCTACCTCTAACGTTAACACATATTTACATACATATTTATGTTTGTATAGTTGTTGTAAATACCATCCTCTTGCTGCTTCATACCTCACGGCCATAAGTTCAACAGAGATCAATGCCACAGATTACAGGATCAAAATTCAAACAAACTTGCTTATCCTGTGCCAGAAAAATGCACAGGAAAAAAATAAATAAATAATAAAAAAAAAACTAAACCCATAAAAGAGACAGAAAACGACGCAGCATAAACCCTCAATTGCCATGTTTCCCTCCACACTCAGTCGCTCACTCCGCTCTATGAATGAAATTCGATTTTTACCACGGCTTTTGTTGTTGTTGTTATTGTTGCCCCTATGCTCCGTTGCCGTTTGCCTTTTTTAAAATGCATTTCTTTTGCCAACTTTTTATGCATTCCTCCGGCATTTAGCTGTGTCTTTCTTTGGGCTCACGATCAGCATCGCACTCACACACACACACAGTGAATCGCGCACAGCATCTCGCACGTGCTCAAGTCGTTTACTCCTTTCAACGTTGGCCCATTGTGCGTTATTAGTTGATTGGCTTTTGTTCTTCTTCGTCTTTTTGTCGCGCGTTGGCTCTTTGCCACTTCTTCGATTTGTGTTGCTTTGTGGCACTTTTTGTTTTTTCTTTTGTTTTGGGTTTTTTATTTGTTCTTAGTGAGGTTATGATGCGTGACATGCGATAAATCTGTATGTCAAGTGTTTGACACTTGTGATATTCGGTTACCATCTGTGCGGCTTTGTTGCCTTTTCGAAGCAAAAGCGTGTTGAAGTGTTTTAATTTGAAAAATGCGCACATGGCGCTACACAATTTACGCATTGGCTGGCTGACTTCCGCAACGAGGCTGTGGATAAGCGGCGAATGGCAAGGAGGGTAATTAGCTTTAAATAAAGACGATATTAATAATAATCAAAGTCTTTAGTGCATTGAACCACGTGACAAAGGTTCAATTAACTGAGTTAACTTTACAAAAGAACAAAATTATTGCGGACACTGTTTTCTCAACTAACATTGATAGTCTTCGAAGTTATCGCTCAACACTAGAAATACCATTGCGTTCATTTTGAAGGTTTTTAATTTTTAAATATCTATATTTTCTTTAGTATTTCTATCAACTTTTGCTTTGATGATTTGTATTTTTTATTAGGTTCTAGAGTTAGGCTTCTTCAATTAAGATTAGCCAAATCCGATGTGTACTTTTCGAGTTATCAGCGCATATAATATGTAGTCTTTGTAGGCATGGATCACTTGCGGTCTTTCTAGTATTAAGGAACGCTTTCAATACGCCGCACAGTGATTTGACTCCATACAACCGCGGGACAAAATTAGAAGGAGATGTTCGTTCTTCATAAAATTTGGTATACAGTCGTGTCTGGGTATATTGAACCCCCTATATAGTGAACAATCTCAATACAGTGAACAGGCCTTGCAATAATTAGTTCACTATATCCAGACTCCACTGTACTAGTTAATCATGGTCTGAAGAATAGAAATCTCCATTTTGTTTTTCTTAAACTTTTTTAGTTTGGGAATGCTTGAGACTTAAATTCAATTTTCGTTCATTTTGGTGAGCTATAGCAACAAATGTGTTGGCTAGATTTTTCAGATTTTACATTAAATCTGTAACGTCAATATTGATAATTGCAAAAAGTAACAAAAACTGTCTGAGGACCCTTTAATTTTGGAAAAAAAATGATAATTATAGATGTATGTTTTGCATTTGTGCAGTTTTTTCAATTTTTCATGCTGATTGCATACTTTTAGGGATGAATAAAATAAATTTTGGCGAAAATTGGTGTTTAGACCATTCAGACCCAAGAAGATCTGAAGATATCGGAGGATGTAATTACATTATTTGACAAAGAATGCTTCTTAAAATAAAAAAAAAATCCAGGAACAAGCTTTCATATACTTTTTAGATATTTTCCTCTAAGTTTTACCGATTTTCAGATTTTTAATTTAAAAAAATATTTTAAATTAAAAGTGAAGTAAACACCTCAGCTTTGCAAATCTTGAGAAAACATTCAAAGCGAAAATGGCCACATTATTTCTTAATCTATATTGAAAGTTTTAGCAACTTCTTGGTAACCATGTATTTTTTAAATTTACTCAACTGACGAAAAAACAGAAAACATGTGTTTAAATTTTTTTGGCAAAAAAAGTTCCGACTTTGAGTCGCTTTTGCACAGACAGTAATTAATTTTTTTCAAAAATTTTCTGGGGTTTTCTTAGTTGGAGTTTTGCCTCTCAAATTACATCAAAATCTTTAAATTCTGAGACTATAATTTTTTGATTTTTTCCTATGGAACGAATCACTATGCGCTGTTCCGAAACAACATAGAACAATGGATTCCCTTCATTTATATAAAATGTCAAAAATAGATTAACTCATAAATAGAATTTTCCACACTTTAAAAATTTACTATTGTCAGGTCCAAAGCGGAATGAATTGTATGGGAAAATGTCCAAGTATGAGTGCAGGACCTTGGAATTAAGATACTTTTTTGCCTCTTAAAATTCCATTAAAAGTTAACTGTTTACTCATAAATTGCGCTCTTTCTATAAGAAAAGAGAAATTCAGATATGAACCTAAGTTGAGATAACAACGTAAAATTTGGTGCATGAGTACTAAAATGACTATTTACTTTTGCCAATGCAATTAATTCTTTCATTTCTTTGGTTATTATTTTACAACAACAACAAAAACAACACTCTTAACCAACAACACCAAAGATATGAAAAGAATTTTCCATTAACTTTTGCAGTGTTTCGTTGAAATTTCTATTAATTCGACCATATTTGCACTCACGTTCTTGAACGCACTGAGAGCTGTTTATATGTGTGTTACGCAAGTGCGTGCGTTTTGTTTGTGTACGTGCGCAAATTGTTAATTTTAATTAAAAGTAAATTTTGTCAACTTCTTGTATGCGTTTTTACATTGAATGTGTTGAAAATCATTTACGATATTTACACACACACACACACGCTCACTCACAGCACTCACCACTTTTAAGACAGAGTGCCGAACACTGTCTTACACGACTCAAAAAAGGGGTTGCAATGCCCACTTTAACGTCTGTCGCGTCAAGTTTCTTATGACGCAGCGCCGCGTTATCGACGCTATGACGCTGAGGCGTAATTTCCATCTAGCCTCATCAACATTAACATCAAAAACAACAACAACAACAACAACACCATTATTGTTCACATCGTAAACATGAGCAGCAGCAGCGTCATCTCGAAGACGCACTAAGCTGCCTTAGCAGCGTCTTGCGGCGTTATGTCGTCGCCGTCGTCATCGCATTTTCATAACAATGTGTGCCGATTGAGGTTGGCGATACCCTTTGCGGCGCGCGGCTTAGTCTCAGGGGTTCCATTCAGTCGCGCTGCATTCATTGTTGCTGGTGCGTCTCGCTCTGCCGCCGCTACTATCGGCCCATCTATTTGTCTGTTCAGCTGTCGGCCCGCTTTGTCTCGCGTGTGATGTCGCGGTCAAAATAGTAGTTTTGTTGCGATTGTTCGCAGTTTCGAAAATCCGAAAGCGAAATATTTAAATAAAGTATTAGGTTACGTTCGCCTTTAACGCTCACCACTGCCATTTCGACTGATTTTGTTTTTCTGCTTGTCTCTCTCTCTCTCGTTTCAGCTGTTCAACGCGGACGCGTGCCACCCACCCAGCCCGGACTAGCCGGCATGCACGGCCAGTACCAGCTGGCCAACGGCGATCCGATGGGCATGGCGGGCTTCAACGGCCACTCCTATCTCAGTTCCTACATTTCGCTGCTGCTGCGCGCCGAGCCCTACCCGACGTCGCGCTACGGCCAGTGCATGCAGCCGAACAACATAATGGGCATCGACAATATCTGCGAACTGGCCGCGCGCCTGCTCTTCTCCGCTGTCGAGTGGGCGAAAAACATACCCTTCTTCCCCGAGCTGCAGGTCACCGATCAGGTGGCGCTGCTGCGCCTCGTCTGGTCGGAGCTGTTCGTGCTGAACGCGAGCCAGTGCTCGATGCCGCTGCACGTGGCGCCGCTGCTGGCCGCAGCCGGGCTGCACGCCTCGCCGATGGCCGCCGATCGCGTCGTCGCCTTCATGGACCACATACGCATCTTCCAGGAGCAGGTCGAGAAGCTGAAGGCGCTGCACGTCGACTCGGCGGAGTACTCGTGCCTCAAGGCGATCGTGCTCTTCACCACCGGTAAGTTGCTGGACATTCTGTACAGGGATGTGCCGGCGCTGCTAACCAAAGTTTCAGCCAAGGTGTGCGCGCTGGCGCCCACGACGGGCAGCGGCGGCGCGGACAGCTCGTGTGCCGCCGGCAGCAGTGCCGAGCTGGGGCCGTCGTCGAGCTTCGTGCACGAGCAGGTGCTGCTGATCGTGCGCGACCACCTCGACGAGCTCAACCGGCTCGAGAACGAGTGCAAGCAGCAGCAGCAGCAGTCGACGGCGGCCGCCTTTCACCTGGCCGCCTTCATGAAGAGCGTGGCCGGCGTCGAGGCGGTCACCCAGAGCGCGCTGCTGGCCGCGGCCGAGCACGCGACGACCGCAACGCCCACCACCAGCGCCAGCGACTATGCGGCCGACGCGCCGCCCAGCGGTGACAGCAAGCCGCCGCTCGCTGCCACCAGCTGCGCGCACAGCATTGTGCCCTCGGCTACGAGTGCGTTCAGCTCGTGTGCGCCCCACAAGGGCGCCACCACCACCACCGGCGACGATCTGCTTAGTGCACTCTACGCCACCGCGGCGTCCGGTGGCAGTACGACGACCACCGCCACGCCCCCCACCATCACCACCACTGTCTCGAGCACGAGCACCAGTGGCACTAGCAGCCACAACAACAGCAGCGGCCTGGGCGCCTCCATAAACACTCAATCGCAAATCGGTTCGTCCTCGCTGCAACACAGCCTAACCGCTTCGCCTTTGAGTAACAGCGCTGCCGCCGTCATCAGCGGCAGTGCAGCGGGCACAGGTAGTATGGGAACATATCAATCGCCGCAGCCACACGCGCAGTCGCACTCACACTCGCAGTCGCAATCGCAAATGCAATCTCACGCGCAGTTCCAACTGGATGCGCAGCCGCAATCGCAGCAGCAGCAGCAGCACCAACAGGCTGCTGCGGCTGCCGCGGCCATGTTCTACCAGACGCCGCCGCGCGCCGCCTTCGGCTCGGCCTTTGATATGTTCCACCATAGTACGCCGTTCGGCGTGAGTAGTGGCGCCTCGTTCGGCAGTCCCAGCTATAGGTACTCGCCGTATAGCTTCGGCAGTAGGTGGCAACTGTAGTCGACATAGTCCTCGACATAGGCTTAGACTTAGACTTAGCGTTAGCGTTAGCGTTGCGACTAGAGCTAGAATTAGGACGCTTAGTGTTAGCGTTGGGCTACGAGGCGCGCCTCAGTGTTGCTCTCTTTCTCCCCTCTCACTAGTTTCTTCTGCTCTGAGCAAATGTAATCGTAACTATTTAGTTTAATTGATGCTGTAACATTTTGTATATTTTGTTAAATTTGTATTCTAGAACATTATCCTAGTGTGTACTTCATACTGTTTATTATTGATCTATGTATGAATTTTAGTTATGTAATATACTGTTTAGTGACTTATGTATGTATGTATTTTATTGCATTAGTGTGTGTAACTGACTAGTTTAACAACTATTTATTGCTTCGAGTTAAGGCTAATTTATTTTAGTGTTAGTGATCGTTTGATTATAACCGAAAAGGAGAGACCAAGAAAATACAGAATATATGTGTTGCTGCTGCTGAAAAATTAAATTTGCGTTCCTGTGTTCTTATTTAGCAAAAAAAAACAAACAATTCATTGGTATTCGTATTGAATTTTTATTTTAATAATATTTAATTTAATGTAAAACCTAAGACAACTGCTCTCTTTCAGACTAATCTCTTTTGAAATAGTTTTGTTTGCTTGTAGATTTTACTGAAAACATATCCTAATAATTTACTAACAAGTTTTATATTCAGAAATCACGCCAATATTTAGAAATTTTGTTTTTGCCTAACATTTATACAAAGTAAAATATCTGTGGTCATATGAAAGAGTAGCTTAACCTTTTCGGCCCCAAAGTTGCCTTAGAGCAACTTCTCCTATTTGACATCTTATAGAAAAAGCTTCGATTGATTTATGGGTTTAATTAACCCTTTCCGACATGAAAATAAACCCGTTCTGTATGAATTATATGGGCTGTAGTTCAATATATTGGACATTGTGGCTGAAAGGGTTAAAGTAAATTAAATTAAAAGCAAAGCAAATTAATATTTTTAGAAGTAAATTCATAACAAATTACAAAAATGTTACTGTAATCCCCAAAATAATTTCCAATAATTTGCAGCTATATTAGAGAAAGTTTGTGTTCTTATTGAAGTAGTCTTCTTCTAGTAGTCTAGAAGTCTTTAATAATGGTTAAGTAAAATCAAAAAGAGATAATTTTGTATTTTTTCATAAATCTTAAATATTTGTTCTGAAATTAAAAAATATTGAAATAAAATTTATTTAACCCGTTTTAAGCTAAAATTGTTCAAAAGAAAACTAACTCTAGAACTCTAAAAAAGAGGCGTGGCGACTTCAAATGTCGTGAAGTCGTAAATACCAAAAAGTAATACCGAGACTCAGAGTAAAACTTAGGATTGAAAAGATTAACCCGAAAATTGAAATTTGAAACCCATATGCATTTACCATGTTCTGAGAAATGCATTGTTGTTTCAAAAGATTTAATCTTTAAAGCTCCCAATTCAATTACTCAGTTCTTTTTTTGTCAACCTAAACTGATCTTTTTTATGACCACAGATATAGTTTAAAAAAAATATCCAATTCAATTTTCAATAACTTTGCTGAGCCTCTGTCGATAACACAGCGCATGCTTTAGGTCGATAAAGCAGTGAATCGACTAGAAACCCCTGCAGGAAGTTCGAGTTTTTCACTTTCATATGTTTTATATTGCACACTAACTTCTGTTGTATTTTTATTATTTATTATATTTTTATTTTTTGTTGTAGTTTACGTTATGAATTTAAAATATAGCTTTATTTAATTCATGGCTCTGTTTACTTGCATTTGAACTTAACAAAACTTCATAATTTCAGGTTTTAAATTCTTTCTGCTTTGAATGTTCGTTTCTAACGGCTTAGCACGTCTTCTATTTGGACTAAAGAAACTGGCAACTTTGATGATTTGAATGAATGATGCTTTGATAAAGTTTTAGGATTTGTTTAAAACACTTTAACATATTGAAAAAGAAAACAGAAACAGTGTTTAAACTACAAAACCAGTCATCTTTCAAGCAATCTTTTACTGCTTGAATCACCCTCAAAGTTGTCACTTTCTTTAGCATTCGATCATTTAATCATTTCATTTTGCATTAATTTCATTTCTTCTTTTCATTATCACATAACAAAACCACACACACACACAAACGCACAATCTAACATGCGTCAAGAATTTGTACCTGCACATTTATTCCCCCACATTTCCTGGATTCACACATTGGCTGGGCCAGCACTGAGAAACTAACAAGAATCAAAGAGCGCAACATTTGGTGTTGGATCGACGACTGCTAACAATACGAAATATGCAAATATCAATTTTTTATTTAATATTATAAACAGAACTTTAAGTGTGTTTCTTTAAAAATATTATATGAGTGAATAAAATTATTTGTTTGTATTTTACTGCATAAATTTGGCATATTTTCTTTCTATAATATTTTGAAATATCATATTTTTTACTTTTTTAATATTTATAAAATTTAATATAATTTTTATAATATTTTATTTAGGTTGAATTTAAGTTATGTTTTATCAAGAAAACTATTTTGCATTTAATGAGCAACCAAAGTATGAGATAATAGAATTTCAGAAATAATTTTCAAGCACTTTGTGTGGGAAAAATTTTAAATTGTAGAAGCCTAGAGAACACAAACAGTGAAATAATAATCAAAAAGGGGGAAAATCGCCAAAAGATACAGTGAGGATAAAAAAGAGAGAGACGAATTTCTGAGCTCTAGTTTCTCAAAAAATCTTTTAGTCTCAGTTTTAACAGCACGTTGCCACCTGTTTCCATAAAACTAACGAGATTAGTATAGGAACTTGGGATTTAGGGAATTATTTTCAAGCGCTTTGTGTAGTAAGAATAGAAGCCTCGGGAACTTTAGCAGTGGAGGAATAAGGACCCTTAGTCAAATCAAATCAACAGAAAGTTGCCAAAAGGTTGGAGAAGTTGTATGCTCTACTTTCTGCAGAAATATTTTAGTCACAGCACTAAAAACATGTTGCCACCTGCTCCTTACAAACGAATGAGATTACATAGTATGGGATCTTGGGAATCATTTTCAAGTGCTTTGTGTAGTAAGAATAGAAGCTTAGGAAACTTTAGCAGTGGAGGAATAAGGACCCTAAGTCAAAGCAAATCGTCTTAAAGATGCCAAAAGAATGTTGCCACCTGCATCTCAAAAACGAACGAGATTAGTATGGAAATGTGTTATTTCGGGAATTATTTTTAAGCACTTTGTGAAGAGAGTAGAAGCCTAGGGAAGTCAAAGCAAACAGTCAGAAAGTTGCCACCTGCTTCTTAAAAACGAACGAGATTAGTAGAGGAATTTGGGATTTCGGAGTAGAAGCCTAGGGAACTCTAGCAGTGGAGAAATAAGAACCCTAAGTCAAAGCAAATCGTCAGAAGGCTACGAGACGCTTGGAGACTCAATGAGCTCGGGTTTGGTGAATAAATCGCACAGTACTAAAAACACGTTGCCACCTGTTCTTTAAAAAAAATTGTAAACGGTTCATTGTACTTCTTCACTTGCTTTGGCATAGAGCAGTGATGATCATTCTGCTAGTTCCCGTACGTGCCTCGGTGTCACAACTATTCGCAAGTAGAAGAATGGTCATCATTGACATAGAGCACTGACTGAGGATCCAAATCTTACATAAAACCTCTCACTAAACAAAAAGTCAGCGAAATTGAAAGTGCCCAGCTTGTTTGAACAACTGTTCGATAAGGTGTGCCGCATTTACTTGTAAGCAAACACCAAACACCATCAACAGCTGACAACAAACACCAACAACAACAACAACAACTGCGCATCATTGCAACTCGTAAAATGCCCAAAAAAAAAACACAATAAGAAAATTCCACCAAAAACATTTCACTAACCAAAAAACAATACAATTCCCAATATTCAAAGACATCAAAGTTAAGCAGGAAGGAAAATCCAAAAACAAAAAAAAAAGAGGCAAAACATGCCACAAACGTTTTTGCCTGTAATGTGTGCACATTTGTCCCCACTTCGAAACACGCCTGTCGTCCATCCGCATAGACATTGCAGCTGACTTGCGCCACAATGTTGGCCGTTGTGTGGCGAGGCGAGGCGAGGCGAGGCGAGTGTGTGTGTGTGTCCGTCCGCTGCCAACTGCCGCCACGGCGACGTTTATTGACGTCAAGATACCACTTTATGAACATTAATACAACACTCGTTTATGTCGCTTATTTACAAGCGCAAACGATCCTTCTACTACCGCCAACAACAACAATAACAACAACAACGACGACGACTAAAACAACAGTAATGCTAGCCACAACAACTCAGAGACTCGGCTCGAGTCAGCCCAGTTAAGTTGAAATTCATCGCAGTGGAAGCAAAGTGGAAAAGCAAAACGAAAACAACAACAACAGCAACAACACAACAACAACGAGCGAAACGCGTTAAGCGCAATGAAAATAATTTCCCAATTGTGTAAGCAACGCTTTGTAGCATGCAACATGAAAACAACAACAACAACAACAGCAACAAAACGAAGCACAGTTAAAGCAACAAAAAAGCCAACAACCAGCGAAGGCAAAGGTATTGCAATTGTATTTGAATTGCTTTGATGAGTCCATAAACTGCAGCCGATCAGTCAGTCGCACACACACACACACACACTGACACACAGTAACAGCGGCCACAACGAACGACACCGTTCGACCATATGCGAGTTTTTTGTGTCATGCGCTGGTCTTTGATTGTGGGAGACACGATCAGCAGACAGCCAACAGTCAGCGGACCAACGAGGACTTGGCAGTTGCTGCCGCTGCTGCTGCTGCTGCTGACAACATGTCGCGGCAATCAGCAATTCAAGCGCATCTTGTTGTTTGTTGTTTCGTGTGTTTGTATCGGCGCAATCGGTTGTTGTTGTTGTTGTTGCTATTGTTTTTCTTGTTGCCGTTTCGTTTTGTTTGTGCTTTGATTTTCCTTGTTGTTTGCTTGTAGCTTTCATGTCTTGGCCACACTTTGTAGATTTGGCTTTCTTTCTTTTTGTTTGGGACTTTCTGCGCTTCTTCTCTTTCTTTTTTTTTGGTTGAATTTTCGATTGTTTTTTTGCAGGTGATTTTACTTAAGCAGCTTTAATTTGTTTAGTCCCGATCATTGCTGCCTTTTTGCTTGTGGGAGAAGTTGAAAGGCAATGAACGAATCTATTTTTTTTTTAGTTTCTCAGATCATTGTCTCTTGTTTGAAGAAGTTTTTTTGTTGTTGTTGGTTTTGGAGAGAGTAAGTGAGAGTTTAGAAATTTTAAAATTATACTGAAATACATGGAATAGCATTGGCACTGATTGAAATTTTTTCAAATTTTTTAAACATATTAAAATGAGATCATGATTCAAATAAATATTGACTTAACTGCCCAGAATAACCAGTCAGCGGATTCTGGTTTGCTGCAAAACTCCACTTGCGATAGCTTTGCGGTCCTTTAGGTGTTTTTTTTTAAGTAGAAGGTGGAAAGTCTCAATAGGAACTGAACTATGTACACCAGCCTGTCGGATTCCGACCAACTAAATTTTTGTTTAATGTTGTTTAATGTTACACAATTCCAATTTCTTTTTGTGGAAGAATATTCTTTGGACTTTGCTGTAGGGCTTTTTACATATTTAATCGTAGACCTCAAAAGCATATCTCAGAATGTTGACTACATGACACCCAGCCTGTCCTTTGATAAGGACTATCCGGTTGTTATCCCATCTAGAGCCGTATGGGAGCTGGGTGCGCTCCCTGCCAGCGGTGATGTCCATATTTATACGGATGGATCGAAACTGCTTGGTCAGGTGGGCTATGGTATCTATTCAGAAGGATTAAACCTTAATTTAAAGCTCCGGCTGCCAGATTACTGTAGTGTCTTTCAGGCTGAGGTTACAGCAATCTGTGCAGCCTCCGATTGGCTCAGGGTAAACAGGATATCGGCTACTGGTATCCTTATATTATCGGACAGCCAATCAGCTCTTAGAGCTCTGGATGTGGTCAAAATAACATCAAAGACTGTTCTCAGCTCCAGCAAATCTCTCAACGAGACTGCCAAGCAGCTTCATATTCGCCTATGCTGGGTTCCAGGTCATAGGGATATGCCAGGAAACTGTAAAGCGGACGAGCTCGCGAGACAGTGCACTACTGAGTAGTTAGGCCAAGAGTTGACCACGCTCGGTGTCCCTCTTCTTACATGTAAGCTTCGTACTCATGCGAGCTCTATACACGATACGAATTTAAGATGGGTTGAAGGCAACAAAAGCCTCCTTGCGAGCCAACTTTGGCCAACATTAAATCTTCGACGTTCTAAAGAACTCCTCTCATCAAACAGAGCCCAGATCAGAACCATGATCGGTGTCCTTACGGGTCACTGCCTAATCGGCACCCATGCAAAAAGGGCTGTTTTCGAACGACTTCTGTCGCAGCTGTTTGGACGAGGAGGAGGAAGAAAATATTCCTCACTTCCTATGTTACTGTCCTGCTTTATTTAGAAAGAAGAGTCTAAAAGATCTAGCTGATAAGACCATACGCCGTCTACTAAGCTTCGTTAATAGCTCCAACTGGTTTAACGAGTGAGCGAAATGATGCTCGATCTCATGTGGTATCACAATGGGACGCCTGGCCTAAGAGCGCTCCTCCTGGAGCAGCCACACCTACCTATCTTCCTACCTAATCGTAGCCCTACGTTAAAAAAACGGGTCGAAAACGACCCTGATTAAAATAAAACACACAAATTACAAAACAAACGAGTGTGCTTATTAATTTTCTACAAATATTTAAACTTATTTTATGTTCTCATTGGTAAATTAATATTGTTGCATAGATCTTTTATTTTCGTAAAGAAAAGAAAGTGTGCGCGCGCACTGCTGTCTCTTGCTTATATCCCCCACTCAACTCCCGTTCGCCTCGCCCGATCACACTTTTCGTAACGCTTACGTCACGCGTTTGCCAGCTTACTCCCCATGCCAAGCGTGCGTAAAGAAGTTTCACTTCAAAAATGCAAAGGCAACTTAGTTTTTAAAGTATAAACCGGTTTGATTTCGATAGATAACATCCAAGTAAGAAAATCATGAAAACAGTTACAAATAATAACAAATTTAAAAAATAATAGAAGTACAAAAACAAAATTTTGTAGAAAACGACTCCAACGTAGGTCTACGGTTAGTAGTGTTGATAGTAGTGTTGATAGACACAGATTGATTGATGTTCGATAACTCTGCAAAATCGTGCGCCTTTTGGTCTCTAAAAGAAAACAAACTTTCCCAAAGGATACAGACTGAACTGAATTTGTATTTACATTTAACGTGATGCAAATTAAATTATAAAATCATCTGACTTTGCATGAAGTAACGCAAATGTGATTTTATATTGGTATAGTTGCCCTATGTAGATTTTTGTCAGATTTTCTTATTGTTTCTTACATATTTTCAAATATATTTTGGGTGCAAGATTACTAATTCGTTAGGTTGATCGGTGCCAAGATTTGTGGCATCTCAAACATGTTAAACTATATGAAGTACAAGTTACTTTTCCGGTCTCGATTTGTCATATACAGGGTGGACCATTTAAGATTTGGAATTTGAATCGGTTGAATCGGAATCGGTAAACTAATGCATATTTTTTGAAAATTCCTGCTTTATTACAAAGCTTGGACTTTATTATTTAAGTATGAAAAACGATATCGTTCATATGACTGCCACGACTGGCCTTGGGTCAACCCAATTTTCAAGTACTTTTCTATTGTTCCGGGTAGAATTTCCTGAATGGCAAAGCTGCAATTGTCTCTGGATGGTTAGCGTAACACTTGTCCTTTACAGCTCCCCACAAAAAAAGTCCAACGGACTTAAATCGCAGCTCCGAGGCGGCCAATTGACTTCAGAATTTCGGCTGATTATTCGATTTTCGAAAACGGTGCCCAAAAGTTCGATTTTTACGTGCCGGATGGTCATGAGCCTTCAGTTCTTGGATCAATTAAATTTTGTAAGCCTTCATACCGAGATCTGTATGCAAACTTCTCATCAAAGAAGTGCGGGAAATGTTCAATTCCTGAGAGCGATGGCGAGTTGATGTTGATAGATGTTCACGCACATTTTCGGCTACAAAAGCAGTGTTTCCGGCTGTGCGCATTGTAGAGTCAACCCAAACTGAAAAATAAACTGAGAAAATAAAAAAATAAAAAAAAATAAAAAAAAAATTGGCCTTCAACTCAGTTGGTGGATCAATTTGTGAAGCGAGCTCGTGAAACTGGATCGTTAATCGTTCTCGAGAACAGGAACGGGTTGTTTGGTTCATTAACGATCCAGTTTCACGAGCTCGCTTCACAAATTCATCCATCAACTGAGTTGAAGGCCAATCTTTTGTTTTAATTTTTTTAATTTTTTAATTTTCTCAGTTTATTTTTCAGTTTGGGTTGACTCACCACTTTGGAAGTATGTTCTCAATATTTCCCAATTTTGTCCAAACGTATAGCGTACCATTTCGTAAATTTCAAACTTTTAACTTAATTACGAACACAAATTAAATGACATTTGGACTGCCATTCTCGAAATAAAGCGTAGTTGAAGTTCCAAACGCTAGATGGACCACCCTTTAGTATTCTACCTCTGTACGACTGAAAGAAACTAGGGAATTCTGGGGGCATGATGACCCATAACCTCTTCCACGGTTCTCCTCACCTATATCATTTCTGTCTTCTACTTTCCCTTTGGGCACAGTACAATGGTCCAAAAGGACTGAAAACTATAGAAAACTCGTAGCCTTCCTATCCACCTTCACATCATCATCACCTGCGCGACACTTGGCCAGTTGTGCTGCAAACACATTGGGTTCTTTTGCTCAGAAAAGATTCTCAAACGCAGACATAAATGTCTTAATTTGCCTCATTAAAGGTTTTGAATGGTTCGAAGTCTAGTAGAACTCAGATCTGATATATCACAGTGGATCAAATGGCCTCTGTGTGCCTTTAAGTTTAATCTGTCTGCAGACAGCCTCCTCCAGACATCTGCCTATATATGCTACAGAACTATGCAATATTTGTTAGATCTTTGGTCTTCAGTTCAAAATTCTCCTTTAAATTTCCTTACAGTTTCAATAGACATCACATATCTCTGTTAGTTGCAACCAATTCCATTGTTAATTTTTGTTCTCAGTATTTAAAACTATTTTCAATATTTCTACGCTCCACAAAACTATTCCACACACTCTTAATGCGCAATTAAAACATCTCAATGAAGCGCTGATCATCAGCGCTGACACACAATCTTGACCTCGCATTTTTCTTAAAGCCAAACTAATAAAGTTATTACTCAAAACCACCACGAGCCCTTCACCAACTAACCCAACGCCAACCAAAAAAAATTAATAAAAAATCGAGGATCCTTACCCGCGCAACAAAACAAAGTAAAAAATAAAATAATACCTAATGATAATAAGAAATGCTACAATTCAAAATAAATTAAATTTAAAATACATAAGTAAATGGTTATGGTTGCTCGTATCTCTTTAACCTTTTCTACACCGTCACAGTATGTCAAATCGGAGCTGCGCAGGCGCACAGCTGGCCGTGTGGCTTATTGGTGCCAGCTCATTTAGGGTTGGAAATTCGTTGCTGCTTGGGATTCTTTTTCAAATTTTTTTTGGTTAGTGTCTTTTGGAGGCCTTTTTTTGTGGCTGTTACTGTTTTTGTTGTTGTTGTTGTTGTTGTTGATGATGGCGACTGCGAGTGCCGCACAGCAACTGCAACTACTTTACGGTCATTATGCATTTAAGACATGCGGTCACGATCTGCTGAGTTAGTGACTGTTTTGTTGTTGTTGTTTTTTGTGATTTTGTTTTTTTGTTTTTTGTTGGTTTGAATTTGCCCGCCACTACAAAGCGCCAGGTCGGAAGACATGCCAAAAATACAAACAGCAGAAACACTAACAACAACAACAACAACATCAATGCCAAAAACAAAGATTTGTGAACCTAGTTGCCGGTGAGGTGAGCCACTCAGCCACTTGAGAAAGCAGAAACGGGCGCGCGCGCACGTTGCATTTCTTCGCTGCATCGCATGGAATGTCTTTCACTTTGTGGGCAACTGGGTACTTGTAACAGTTGTTGTTGTTGTTGTTGTATGGCTGGTTGTCGTTGATGTTTGCTGCTGCTGTTGCTGCCGATTTGGTTGTTATTGGTGACTTTTGTCATCGAGGTGGCTTTTGTGGTTGTTGCTATTATTGGTGGTCATTTTTGTTGTTGCTTTTGTCAATAATGCTTTTGCTGTTATTTGAGCAATTTTGCATGAATTTGATTTTTGCTACAACCGCAACGCAGCGTCAAATCGTAGGAGTAGCAATGTCTCGCTGTCGATTGAATTTGTATTGCTTCAATTTTAAATATTGAAAGTAAAGGACGCACGTTTAGGCGCTTTTGTTTCTCCATCAAAATGCTTAGCTTAGAAAAATGCAAAATTTTCAACGAGAAACAAAAACTTGACCAATTTTTAGTAGTTTCAACTCGTTGCTATTAGTTGAGTCGCTGTGCAGTTGCGTCGTCGTGACGTTGCGTTACGTTCGACTTGTGCAGCGCCAAGCAAAAATGAATGGCAACTGACCAGTGCGCCGTGCACCGTGCCCGACTTCATAGAAAGTCAATTGACAATTATTTAATATGAAGTGATTTGAGTGTCGTTCGCATAAATTCGACCAGCAATCATGATCGTGGCTAATGCGTAATTAAATGGTTAAATGATTGGCGCCGTTGGCCACAAACCAATCGACCATAAATGTTATGGGAAGCCATCGAATGGGTTTGCGGCAATTGTTGTTATAGGCTAAAGGAGTTTGTGACTCATGCAAGCGGATTTTAATTACGTTTACGTAGCTCACAGCTTGAATCGAATACGCTGACTGAGTGACTTTGATTCGAGGCAACAGTGCAATGGCAATTTTTCCCGTAGCGTAAAGAGATTTATGCAAATTTTCCTTTGAGTACAAACAAGAGTTTTGCGAATTTTCAGGCGTATTATTGTTGTTGTTGTTGGGTAAGGCTTATTGTTATTGTTGTTGCAGTGTGAATTACAGCTTTAAGCGATCAGTGGCAATCACCTGCCGCGCTTCTCGGCTTGTAAGGCAAATCGCCAAATGTGCTTGACCAATTTTTTCTACTCATTTAGATTCTGGTCAGATTTTGATCTGCCTGCCACTGAACAACAGAAAAAAATAAATTTGTGTACGCAATAGGCAGTTAATTGAAATTGGCAGGAATGTGCTGCAGAAACCTCACACTCACAAATCGCAAGTAAAATTTCAACGTTTAGTCTTTTTTCTTCTTTTGACTTATTTTCACTTATTGATATAAGCATCTCTTTCTCTTCTACATTGACTTTTTTGTGGGACATGAAAGTCTTCGTAGATATCGATGAATGATTCTGTAATCATTTTTTTGTCCCTATTGACTGACTGACTGATTCAAACCCAAACCGCTGAAGCTACAAACATGAAATTTGAACTGTAGGTGCACAAAGACAGAATTTTTTGAAATTCGGGGTCTAAAGGGACAAAATATGGGTTAAGGTGTTATGAAGAAAGGAGATTTAATAAGCCCGTTTGAAATCAATGGTAAAAATACTCCAAAACAAAAGTAATTCGACACGTATTTTTTAGTTTTTAAAAAATCAGCCAACAAATGAATAAAAAATAAAACAAAATACTCCAAATCAAAAGCAAGTCGACACGTATTTTTCAGTTTTTAAAAAACCTGAATTCAAGCGGGCCAACAAAAGGTTAAGGTTTGCATACGGAAAAACTATGAAAAAACATGAACCGATGACTTCGAAATTAGTGAAAACACTTGGAATAAAAAATCATAAGACACGTGTTTTTATTTTTTTTTTAGTAGAAATCCAACGAGATAAACCAAAGGTTAAAAGTTTTTATGGATAAACTTTATTTAATGGGTTTTTGGATTTATGGAAAATTTAGTAAAATCACTTCAAATGTAAAATAATTCGAGAAGTGTTATCCAATTTTTTTTTGTTAAATCAAAAGCTGACTTGGTCAACAATGGGTTAAAAAGTTTGTATGGAAAAACTCTGAGAAATAAATAAATTATCAGGCCTATTAAATTTAAACTTGGTGAAATTAGTTGAAATAGTTTCAAATAAGAAATAATTCGACACGTGTTTTGAATTTTTTCTTTTAACCGTAGACCTACGTTGTACTTCTAATGTTTTTTAAATTTGTTATTATTTTAAACTCTTTTTTTATGGCTTTCTTACTTCGATTATCTATCGAAATCAAACCGTTTTATATTTGAAAAACTGAGTTGGCTTTGCATTGTTTTTTTATTTGTATTTGTGATGTTAATCTGGGTCGTTTTCGACCCTTTTTTTAACGTAGGTCTACGGTTAAGTCAAAATCTGACAATCCGTTAACAGTTTGTAGGGGGAAACATGACTTAATGGGCCTATTGACTTCAAATATGGATTGATGATTTCAAATGGAAAGCAAATAGACAAATATTACTTATCAAAATCCGATGCGGTCTACAAAGGGTTAAGAGAAATGTGATTTATTGGGCTCATTGACTACAGACTTGGAAAAAGTACTCAAACAACAGACGATTAATAAAGAAGTTATTAGGACTTTATGTAATGAAACATTATATAAAGTTAGCTTCAATGAAATCATAAAAATCATGCGTGCAAAGCTGCCGGGCCCAACTACTATTTCATATTTTTTATTACCTATATATTTTTTGTATATTTTTTAAATCAAATTTTTTACATTTTTTAAACATTTAATTCAATAACAATCAAATGTGCAAATTAGTGCCGCTCAATGTTAAAAATTCCAACAACAACACCAATGAAAATTGCTAATGAACACCGCAGCCGTTAACAACAGCAACAACACATATTATAGCAAATACGAAACACACACAAAAAATTGCACAAAAACTGTTAATACGAATTGAAATAAAAGTGAAAAATAAAAAATTAATATGTAATAAAAGACAAATAACGAGCAATTTCATGACAGACGCCGGACCACAGCAAACAACAACATATAGCGACTGCATTCGTAACCTTTGGCTGCAACCGCAAGCAGCCAGACAGAAACGCAAGTGACCAGCGCAAGCCAAACACTCACACATACACATACACACAAACACATTCTTAAGCGTGCAGCCAACACACACACAATTCATTAGATGCGATTCCATTAAAAATCAAACTATCAATTAACGTCTCTTTAAATTGTCCATAAAAGTGCGCGACGGTGTATAAGTGTGTGTGTGTATTTTTCTGTATTGTACGAGGGCGGGTCAATAAGTCCGTGACTTTTTGAATGAAACACAGGTTTTTAGATAAAAAGTTATTTTATTTTTCAACGTAGTCTTTTTTGAGATCTATACACTTAGCCCAACGTTTCTCCAGTTTTTTTTATCCCTTCCGAAAAATATGATTTGTCGAGGTCTTTAAAATAGGCATTTGTTTGTGAGATGACTTCGTCATTGGAGGCAAATCTCTTTCCGCCGAGCCATTTCTTCAAGTTTGGGAACAAGAAATAGTCACTTGGGGCTAGATCGGGTGAATCGGCGGGATGAGGGAGCAATTCGTAGCCCAATTCATGGATTTTTGCCATGGAAACTGCACATGTGTGCAACCGTGCACACGAAATTCACTTTTTTCCATTTTCTTCTCAGTGATATTAACGGCTGTCAAAAACAAACTAAATGTCGCAGCTTGTTCAATTTTTGACAAGAGTCAACTGACAGATGACTGTTGACGGGAGCAGTGTTGCCATTTCAATTAAGAGGCGGGAAATTCAAAAAGTCACGGACTTATTGACCCCCCCTCGTGTGTTTGCATAGTTTTGTCGATTTGTGCGCATAATGCGACGGCTGCATTGCATTCCATAGCGCAACGAGATGGATGCAGTGGTCATTGTTGTTGTTGTATTGCATTACTGTCATTAAGATTTGCATATAAGCGTGTGATTTGTGTGTGTGTGTTCGCCTGCCAACTGACGCCATATAAAAGTTATGGCATTGCAAAGCAGCCAACGTAGCAGCATCGTTGTTGAAATGCCATCAAATTGGCAGCGACTGTGCAGCTCTATTTGCATACGAACTGCAAAACTGCGGCTAAAGTGTTCTCTTTCGCGATGACCTTTGCACTTTGCGCACAAACTGCGAATTAAGCAATTCCGAAGTTCGAAGTTCGCTTTCGCTGCTTTCCTTAAAGCATTTCAAGGCTACGACCAGTTGTGCCGTAAACTGCGTACGACGTGCAATAACAATGCAAATGAAATGTGCGCACAGCATAACTTAAGTGGCAAAAATTCAATTAGAATTCAATTGAAAACGAAAACAAATTTTCGTAGGCGCTGACTTGACACCAATTTCACGACACAATGTATAACTAATTTGCATAAAAAACAAACACAAAGGAGCAGACGACGCACGTCACATCGGTTTAATTAAAATTTACACACCAAATATGCAACAGTCGAAAAAATTTGCAATGAAAAACAATTTGATGATCTGAAACAAATATGTAAATAAATTGTGTTCAATAGGCAAGCAATGAAATTAGTTTGTATGAGTGAAACTGATTACAAAATATTTAGTACATGTGGAATTTTTTGTAATTCATTTTCTAGCAACAGCTACAGAAAAAATTAATTATTTTTATAAACACGAATTAGAAACAAAACACAAAATTTAACTAAAATTAAAACAAAATAAATAAAAATTAATTAGATCAATACACAAAATTAAACTAAATTAAAAAAAATATATTTTTTAAATTAAAAAATATATTTTTGAAACTAAGAAAATGTATTTTTGTTTAATTTGTTTATTAATTTTTTGTTATATTTTGTTATATAATTTTATAAGAAAGCAAAAAAATAATGTGATTCTGACTCTAAAACAAAGATATACAAAAATTAAAATAAAAAAATTTTAAATTTAAAGAAAATCTAATCTAATTTTTAAAACAAATTTAAATACAAAATACTTTTAATCGTTTACTGTTATTTTTGTATATTTTTTAATAATTTTTATTTTTTCTAATAATTCAAAATAATTTGTTTAAAACACATTAAAAAAAACATTAAATAATTTTAAACTTTTAAGAAATATAAAGAAAATAACTATTGAAACAAATTAAAAGAAAAACATTTTTTTTAATTTAAACTTTTATTTTATTACATTTTACTAAAAAAAAAGATTTTTTAAATGTTTTAAATTTAAAGAAAATAATTACTAAAAAAAATTGAAAAAAAATTTTATTTTTTACTATTATCTTGTTATTTTTAGTAAGAAACAATTTAAACTATTTAAGAAATTAACAAAAATAATTACTTAAACAAGTTAAAAGAAAAAATATTTTAAATTTTTTTACTATTATTTTTATATTTCAGTTATTTGTAAAAAAAAATAAAAATATTTCGAATTTTAAAGAATTAAAAATATGTTGAATTGTTTGCTATGATTTTATTTTTTATAACTTTTAGTTAATAGTAAAAAATTTTAAAATATTTTGAATTGTAATAAATAACAAATATTTTGAGGTTTTTACTATTGTTTTATTACTTTTATTTTTTAGTAAATAGCTAAAATTAAAATTATTTTTGTTTAAATTTTTTCAAAAGTTATTTTCATTTAATTTCTGAAATAATTTTAAATTTTTTTTTAATTTTTAATGTTTGTTATAAAAACTTTCTTCATTGCTTTAATTTTTTCTTGAATTGTAATAAATAAAAAATATTTTGAGGTTTTTACTATTGTTTTATTACTTTTATGTTTTAGTAAATAGTAAAAATTAAAAATATTTTTTTTTAAATTTTTCCAATAGTTATTTTCATTTAATTTCTGAAATAATTTTAAATTTTTTTTAAAATTTTTTAATGTTTGTTATAAAAACTTTCTTCATTGCTTTAATTTTTTCTTTTATTTGAATTTGATACTTTTTCAAACAGTCATTTTTGTTATGAACACTTTTTTCATAGCTGTATTTTGTGATGTTTTGTGCTGTTTCTTCAGTGTTGAATTTCTAAAATTGCATATTAATTACATCGACAATAGAGTTTAGCAATATTAAACAGTCAACAAGAACAACAGCAACAACAAAGTAAACAATTTGAATGTGTTTTTGTTTTTATTGGGCCCACACGGCGTATAAGTGTTGCGTAGATGCAAATTTTTCCAACTGACCGATGTGCGCTACTGCAAAGTGTCAAAGCACTGCAGCGACACAAACACACATGCATTCATATGCACATACACACAAACATGTATATTATCCATACGAGCACATACATACATACATATGTCAGGCTGCTAATTAGTGGCGCATCTAGCGCGTTGACTACAAGTGTTGGCTGATAATGCTGACATACGGCAAGTGTGCGGCCAGTTGCAGCACTTAAAAATTTGTCAAGAAAAGCATACACACACACACATACACACACTTATACACATCAATGCAATTAAGTGGCTTGTGGCTGTTGATATTGTCTGTTAGTGCTTTTTTTGTTGTGCTTGCTGCTAGCGCCTAGTTTTTATGACACAACTCACGTTGTACGAGTATTTAGTAGCTTTACGCTTTCATACGACTGCGTAAATTCCCCACAACCAGTCAATGAACAAACGAACCGAAGTTTCAGTTTCGCTTAGTGCTGATGTCATAATGACGTCTGCCAGCAATTAGAAATGTGCGTTTTGAACAGTTGACCGCAAATATGTGAATTAAAGATGATTTCCAGCAGCGACAACGATTATTTCCGTAAAAAGAATTCCAGGAAATTAGACTTCTTTGGTGTAAACAACAAATCGTTGTAAACAAATTCAAGATTAAGTATTTTTGAAATATTTTATTATTAATTCTTGTAAAAAGTTTCCTCAGGATTTGGTGGCATTCGAGTGTTTTGCTACGAATGAAATAAATCAGCAAAAATTTTGAAAATAAATGATTTTTTTTTGTTCAAAAAGACATTTCAGTATCGAAATGAGGAATGAACTTAAAAGTTTGGCGATTTACTGTATTTGCGATCGTTTTCACTTCAAAGCAGTTATTCGAATTCAAATCACATAGAAAACAATAGAATCGAAATGTGGCACTTGCCATTTCACATGAATTCATTTCGGAAAATGAAATTGAAAATAGTGAAATGCAGCACCCCAAAATTCGATTTCAGTCGGATTCAATTTAGATTTCGAGTAAAAGTGAAATCTGGCACCTGCCTGACTGACTTAAAAAGTGAATGGATTAAAATAAAAATTGTCTTTCAAGTTCAGATTCCTGCAACATTGAAAAAGATCTCAGCAAATTTCTATACGTGTGTTGTGTGGGTTTAAAACGTATAGATTACTAGATTATTGGATCATTACATACATTCGGATGAGTCGTGTTTTTTTTCAGTTCAAAGCAGAGCCTAACTTCTGTTGCCCATTTATTTCTGTGACTACTTGGCTAAATAGGAAAATACACTGCAGTTATATTACAAAGTCAACTGACTCTCCGATTTGCATATCTTTTATGATACAATAAAGGTGCTACTGTAGTCACTTAGGCTACAATCCTTTTCTAGGCTGTGACTCTATTCCAGTGATGACCATTCTACTACTCGTATTTTCATTCGTATTTGTGCGCATCATCACTTCTCAGTTCTAAACAGACTATGCCATGTTGAGGAAACAATTTGTATTATTCTCTCTGAGAGGAGTTCCAAGGAGACTTCCAAGGATTGACTCAAAAATGCCTAAGGGATCTCTGGTCCATAATGCCCCATGATTTTTATTCGACAACAGCATATAAAAAGCTATTCAATGATCTAACAATATCCATTTTCAATGATTTTCCTGATTTTTCCTATTTATTTTTTCGAAGTTTTTCAATTCACTTTTGAATATTGGTGTTAAATCTAAACCCCAGTTAACACAGACAACAATCTTAATGTCGCATAAATTTGAAGAAAATAGGAGTATGAAATACTTATATAGAAAAAAAGAAAAAGAACCACCAACCTTAGTAGACAAAGTGACGATCTGAATCTTGCATAATTGCAAGGAAAACTAGCAATTTGAAGGGAAAACAAATATTAATGAAATAAAGAGGAGAAGAGGAACAATGAAAGCTCGTTCAACTCGACTTATACACTCAACACTCAAATGGCTCTTAAATTCCTGAGGAGATTTTATTGCATAATGCATTCAATAATTGTAGTCAACACTATTTAACTCATACATTAAGATTTCTGTTTGTTTGTTTCCTCAGATGCGTGCGGCCTGTCGGATGTCACACACATCGAATCACTGCAGGAGAAATCGCAGTGCGCGCTGGAGGAATACTGCCGCACACAGTATCCCAACCAGCCGACGCGTTTCGGCAAACTGCTGCTACGGTTACCCTCGCTGCGAACTGTGTCCTCACAGGTAAGCTCACAAAACTTGGTTTATGATTAGAAAATATTAAAAAAATTTCCAAAAAATTCTTGAAAATGTCTCTTGCACAAATTCACTTTATTCATGCTCTGCATTTCTGTCCTCTCTTTCGACTGTTTGTTCGTTGCGCAGGTTATCGAGCAGCTGTTTTTTGTGCGTCTAGTCGGCAAAACGCCCATTGAAACGCTCATCCGCGACATGCTGCTGTCCGGCAACAGTTTCTCCTGGCCTTACCTGCCATCGATGTGACACACGATGTGGCGCCAACTGACAACGACTTGATCATCCGCTGCTGCAGCCGCCGCCGCCGCAGCCGCTGCTGCCGCAACTGCTGTCAATAGTCCGAATATCGGCCACACCAACAACAACGCCAGCAACGTCCATCATCACCTCAGCCACCACCATCATCTGCACAGCAACAACACCAGCACCAGCAGCAGCGCCCACAACAACATCGTCGATGTGACGAGCAGCCAACACAGCAGCAGCACCAGCAGCAGCAGCCACAGCCTGCTGAACTACAACAGCAGCAGCGGCAACACTAACAACAACAACAACAGTGCGAGCAGCAATGGCCCAAACTGCAATGGCGACACGGCGGCCGGCGTAGTGGGCGGCTACACCGGCCTGAGCGCCGGTAGCGGTTTCTTTGGTGGCAGTGCAGTGGCCGGTGCTGGTGTTGGTGTCAGCAACGAGTACGGCACCAACGGCTGCTTCATGCCCAACGCCTATGTGACGAACGGCGCCCAGCCGGCCGCGACCAGCGTTGTCAATCCGACAACAATGTTGTCCAACTACTGCGATGCGGCAATGATGATGGCTGCTGCGGCAGTGAATGCAAATCAATGTCTGCAGCAGCATCATCGACTCATGCTGGTCAATCACAACAGTCACAACAACATCAGCAGCAGCAACAGCAGTGGCGTTGCCGGCGACATGAATCTGTCGGCCACAACAGTGGCAGCGGCGGCTGCAGCTGCTGCAGCCGTAGCTGCTACATCGAGTACACCGTCAGCCGCTTCGACTTCGGCATTGTCGTCGGCCTCATCGACGACGTCGTCGGTCGCGTCGACAGCGGCAACATCTGCCTTGTCAACGTCCACGTCGGCGTCGACAACGAGTCAACAGTACAACGGCCTCCAGCACCAGCACCACCAACATCATCAACAGCAACAACAACAACAACAGCAGCAGCAACAACAACACGGCCTGGCATCGCCACCAAATCTAATCGATATCAGCGAAGTTCCTCTCATTGTGGATGTCAAGTAAACACACAGAAAAATCCAACAAAAATCAAAGAAAAAAAGTTAAATTAAAAATTTACAAAAAAATCAAAAACAAAACAAAAAAAACAAATGAGAAAAAATTGCATAGTCTAAATTTTTTACTTTAACTAAAATACCATAGTTTGTTACTTTACAAAATAGCTGTAGAAGACAATGAAGAAGAGGAAGAAGTGTAGGTTTGCATTGCAGACAATGCGGTTGTAAATATTTTCGCCGTTTACTATAATTTATTTATTTTGTTAAAGTTTCTTCTTTTGTGAAAAACTTGAAGCCAAAACATTTACAAATTTAATTAAAAAAACAACCTTTGCAACAGGAAATTGAAACACAGTCAGACCCGGTTTTAGGAAAATTTAATAAGCGTCAAATTCGATTGGGTTGGGTCAGCATTCCAATGGCCACTTAAACCATCTTTCTGCTATATTGAATCTTCCTAAATCGGGTTTTACTGCATAAAATTTCCTTAAACATTAAACTCAAAGCTTAAAATCAAAAAACTTCAATAATTTTAATAGTTTTGGTTATTTCTAACCAAAAGCTGAACTCTCCTCACGCTCTTTTTGTTCTCAGCTCAATTCTAGCTTTATTTTTCGACTAACCGCTCTTCTATATAGAAAAACAACTCAACGAGGCTCAAATTGGAACCAAATCAAATCGCTTCCAGCTTTTTGCTCAAACTCAAATTCGATTTTTGGCTTCAAGTAAACATATCGTTAAAGTAACGGAAACCGATAGCCGGAAGCTGTGTGCAACACAACTGCGTATGTAATTAAAATTTGTTCTTGTATAAAAATACAAAGAAAAACACACACACACATTTGTATGATAAACTTAGCATTAGGTAAGCAAATGTAATGTAAATGAATGAAATGGCACTGAATCTTACTTAATCTCAGTTTTTAACAAAAATGCTCCTCTTAATTTTAAGCTACAACTATGAATCTTTAAGCGGGTAATGCACTGCGTTGTGGCTAATAATGTAAACTGTTTTGTAGTCATTTCAAAATGGTATCAGAAAAATCGATAAACAAATTGCCAGCGATTGTCACATTTCAGTGCGTTTCCCGCTTTACACTTTAATACTTTAACCTTGTAGTACTTTAACTTTTGTTCAGAATACGCAATGAGCTATACCAAAAATTTATTTACTCCCTTTGTGGTCTTGTCGCGCGCATAAACTACTGTCGTATGTGCTCTGCCGTTCAAGCAGACATACCACATTGAATTCTGCAGCGGCTATTTTCCTTAATCCAATTGTGTCTTTTCTCCGCTCCAAATAGTGGCAATTATTGTGTATGCTTTAGTTTTGCTTTGAGTGAAATTTAAAAAAACCGCAGAAGCGGAATTGAAAACTTTTATACAAAACTTACTGCAAACAGGCGCAACGTAAACATCTCTAAGATGATTTTTCTTTTGTAACTTTTCACTTGTAGCAAATTAAGTTAAAAACAAAACCATTTTTTCTAACATTATTTAGCAAAATTTTATGTTGTGTAATATTTTTATTTTTTTTTGTAATTGTAATTTGTTTGTGAAAATCAAAAAAACCAGTGCAAGTTTAATGCTTAAGTTGAACAAATTTTATTTTTATTTTATTTATACACACAAAACGATATTTTTGAAATAAAGTTTAATATTTTATATTGAAAAGAAACAATTATAATGGAAACAAAAAATTTGTTTTACTTTGATTAGATTCGGTTACGCAGTGCGTACGAGGTATGTAAAATACTAACTTATTTCCCCCCACAAGTTTAACTGTAAATAAGCCCAACAAATCAACGAACGAAAAATCAGCGTGCGGCGAACTCATTTATGAAAAAACGTTCGCATAGTTTTAATTCTGCCAATTCATCTCCTGTACATAAACTAGTTGAATCTTAGCATAACGTCGTGTTGAAAATTAGCAAAAAATTCAATTTTAACCAAGACACTTATTCCAACCAACAGCAACAACAACCACTATGCATAAGCACAGAACTTATAGTGTACAGAGCGAATTGATGATAAGCCACTAATCAGTAAGTCACCAATCACACAACTAAACTAAAACGTTAACCAAAAATCCACAACAAACAGCAACAACACAAATCAACCAGCCAATTCTGTATGTGTGTTTGTTATTGTGTGCGTGTATTTGTGTCTTTAGATTTGTATATTCAATAAATAACAACAATAACAACAACAAACCGAGATGTGGACCAGACCACAGAATAACTCAGTAAAATGCAAATAATCGCTTATCATCGGGGAAAAATATTCCAAAAACGAAATTTGATGAATATGCAAAACTTGTACATTATGCAATCTATATATATATATATATAAAAAAATTATATAATTAATAAGCAAAAATATGTTATTAAATAAATAAATTCCTCTATTAATTAGCGTAAGCAGTTTGTTTTCCTTGTCTAATTTTGGAGATTTTTTATTTTTCATTTCCTTTTTTGATAATTTATTTTAAATGTGTGAGTTAAGTGAAAAATATTTAATAATATTCCGAAAAAAAATCAAAACAAAACACTTGCAAAAAAATTTAAATGAAAAAATAAATGATTATACAAAACAAAAAAATGGGGTTTTGTGTTTTAATTTGGAAGGGGAACGCGGTAAGTAAATGAACTAAACTGAAGACTGTAGATAAATTTAATGTTCAGGGAATCGATCTGTTCTGCAAAATTCATTTACTATGTACACAATATATAAAAGAAATAAAATATAAACGATAAAGTATCAGGTGTACAACTTTGCTTCCGCCGTTTTTTTCCAAAATTAAAAGCTTTATTGCGAAAAAGTGCTTACAGATGTATTATTCAAAGTATTGTCCGTCGCTAGCGACAACTTTCTCCCATCTTTCCGGCAATTTTCGGATCCCGGCTCGAAAAAAGGAGTCCTCTTTTGACGCTATCCATGAAGCAATCCATTTTTCCAATTCTTCGAAGGATTGAAAATGTTGATCTGCCAGGCCGTGTGCCATCGAACGGAATAGGTGGAAGTCAGAAGGGGCGACATCTGGGGAATACGGCGGGTGGGGCAAGACTTCCCATTTCAGCGTTTCCAGGTACTTTTTGACCACTTTTGCGACGCACAGTGGGGTATTGACCATTGAAAACGGCGATCAATTCTCCTGAGCTATTAAAATGAATGTAAAGTATTTTTTTACATAGATGAAACATATATAAGGCAAATTGAAAAAAAAATTGTTGTTGTTGTTGTTTTTTTTATTAAATTTATTCAATTTAAGTAAATATTTCATGTTTTGGGCTTCTCACACTAGAATTATTAAATGTCATCGCTATTATTATCATCATTATCATCATCGTCGTCATCATCATCATCATTATCATCATCATCATCATCATCATCATCATCATCATCATCATCATCATCATCATATCAAATGCAATATCATTACCAGACTGGAAATTAGTATTATCTGTTGAAGTTTTTACAGATGGTGATTTTAAAAGTTCAATAGCTGATAGTGGTAGGTGTTGAATCTTTTTTTTAGAAAGTTTCCTTAAACTTGATAAAATTGGATCGGAAGCAACAAGAAATCGATGCAAAATATCATGATTGGTTTTTTCTCTGCTAGTCTTGCGTGTAAAATGTCTCTGTATTTTTTAAATTCTTTATTCAGTGCTTCTTGAGCTTCCTCAGTTAATTTGCCAATTGGTAACAGAGCGTGGTGTATTATTTCTGGCCCATGAATTAGAAATTTGTGCACCGTAGGTGGCATATTGCACCATGGATACTTTGATACAAAATATCTCGCAGTATCATGTGCGAAATTTCGGAACTTTGCAATATCTACCTCATGGCCACAAGAAACCACTATCACTATAACGTGCAACCCTTTTAGCAAGTTCAAGTCAACATTCTTGATTTCAGACGATAGCTCTGCGTTTCGAAAGAACATTCTTGCCGTATTTCTATCATTTGAGTTGCCGAATCCGGGTTTCGGTTGATTAACAATCAAACCTGCTTTCTCTCTGAATACCTTTTGAATATTTTTTTTGTTTCGTTAACAATTTTCTTCTCATTTTCTGACCTTACTTGCCATTTTTTTTATTGGTAATTTGTACGATAAATGAAGAAGGCATTCAAAAAATCGTATCCAATCATGCAGTACTGACAGTCCAAAATTAAGATTAGTAGCATAATGATACTTTTATCCTTCTAGTTCTGTCCTTATATAGAAGCCTACACATATGTCTAGAAATAGATTTGAAATCTAAATATATCAATGACAGGGCCACTTTAACTCGGAATGTCAAAATATTTGATCAAATCAAAAATTATAAGAATTTCATATACAATTTTTTTTACGAAGGTACAATAAAAGTATTAACAAAACTAATATGCCCAACCTTATTTGTAATGCCTTGCAATAGAATAACAAAACCAAAACAGAAACACATGAAAACAACAACATTGATCATTCCATGAAGATCAAGCGAAATCACAAAATTTGGCACTGACTTTGAAGCACTAAAACTTAAATATTTCAGAAAATGCACAAAAGTGCACTTTAATTTTTTGCAATATAGTAGTCAAATATATGTTCTTTACATATCATATAAAATTATTACGGCCTTTCACAGCCAAAGTAACTATATGTCTACCTATATCCTTTAATTATGTACAATTTTAAGACTATAACTAACACACTTTTATAAATTATTAATACACATATTCTACAAACATAATTTTGTTTAAACATTAGTACAATACCTGAGGTGGAAGGTTCCATATTAAAAAAATTAAGTTTTGCAAGAATGATATTAAAAAAAGCACTTCAAATCACTGGCAAATGCGTAACGCGCTCTAAACACAACGGAGCAATGAACAAATATGCATTTTGCAAAGCGCACTGTGACAATACCGTTCAATGTAGATCATTTATTTTTTCACCCAGTGATGCACAATTTTATCTACTTTTCCCCCTTACCAAATATTATCAAGATATTTGAATTTCATTTTTTGAATTAATCGCCATTTTGGGCATCAAATACCCCACTGTGCGACGTGAGGCCGCAAAAGTGGTCACCACCATGTTTGTCTTCGACATCGAAAACACCATTTTTAAAACGTTGAAACCACTCCCGACACGTTCTTTCACTCAGAGCAGCATCACCGTAAGTTTCTGAGAGCATTCGATGCGCTTCAGCTGCATTTTTTTTCGAATTGTAACAGAAAAGTAAAACTTCCCGTAAATGGCGAGAATTGGGCACATAAACGGACATTTTCGAGCGTGAATAATACGAAAACAAGAACAACTGTCACTGAAACGGCGATGACAATTCGTTAGGCACTGTCCACACTCACTTTAAAGGCATTACCATCTATGTATTTCAACCAGCCTCAGCCGGTACAGCCACCTATCGGAAAACGGCGGAAGCAAAGTTGTACACCTGATAAATAAAATAAAATAAAATAAAATAAAATAAAATAAAATAAAATAAAATAAAATAAAATAAAATAAAATAAAATAAAATAAAATAAAATAAAATAAAATACAATACAATAAAATAAAATAAAATAAAATAAAATAAAATAAAATAAAATAAAATAAAATAAAATAAAATAAAATAAGGTGTCGAGTGGGAAATGGATCTCCTGCTGGGGATCTTGAGTAGCACAGGGCTCGGTCAAGCGATGTTACGGCCGTGGTACCGGAGGTACCCGACCGCTAGCCTCTGCCGCAGCCAAGACCGCAGTGCGTGGTGCGGAGCCACATCCTGCTCGAGGTGACACTGCTGCGGAGTCCGCTACAGCGAACACCCATACAGAACACTGCGGATCTAGACTGGGAAGTCAATAAACATCTCCCCCCAAAATCAGGGTGTTATGCGACCCGTGCCCCTGATTGGTTTGCAGCCGGGGGGTGAAGTACCTGGCTGTGGGCGAACGGAGCCTCCCCGACACCGGGCCGAATCGGGTGTAGTACTTGGCCTTGCCATGGCAGAGGGGGCGCTGTCATGGTCGACCATCGTTTCGCCCCCACCTCCTCAGGCCCGCCGCGCTTGCCTTGTCGAGCAAAGCGGGCGATTATGATATCATGTCATGGCTTCTTCCGGTTTGGCCTCGGAACTCGCGGGAGACGAGGATAACCTCTCCCTAACTGACTTGGACAACCTCTCAGGGCTAAGTCAGGACACATTAACTGAGAGCGTCGGGATGCGCGCCAGTGGCGCCATCCCGACACCCGTTTTACCGAGCGGACCGCAGACCTCCAGTGGAGAGAAGCGCGACGCGAAAAAACCTAAAAAGCGGACAGTGAAGGCCGCCTACAACCACGCCCTATTCGTTCTCGCTAAGATAGCTGAGAATGAAAAGAAGGGCGTAGCGGTCGAAAGGGACGCAGCCGACAAGCGAAGGTACCAGGCAGTCGTCGATGAGTACCTCGCAGCGCAGGCTCGAGCAGAAGAGCAGCCGACTACCAGCGGGAAGGCAGCTGCCATGTTAAAAAGGGTTAGGTCCCAGGATTCGTCCGAAAACCATGCCAAACGAGTGAAGGACGCCAGAGGCGCCCCGCGGAGGAAACCGCACTCCTCGAGCGAGCAGGTCCGCCTCTTCAGTGAAGTGGCTAAGGACCAGCTCTGTATGGCATTGGTGGACGAGCTTAATAGCACGGGCCGGTCGATCAGCGAGCGATGGGATAAGATCGAGGCGAGGCTTTCCGACCTGGTGTTGGAAAAGCTGAGAGCAAAACCAGGATCTATCCCCAGTTTCGACTGTTCGGACGTGGTCAGGGGCCATCGGGTGATTCGATGTGACGACGAGGCCTCGAGGGTATTCTTGCTGGAGTGCGTCGCTAAGATCAGCGGCGCCTGGGAGGGTCTGAAGCTCAGACTAGTACCGGCCAGCGAGATCCCCAAGAGACCGAGGGCGCGCATCTGGTTGCCTAAGGGGCAGACTGACCATGCGAGAATAGTGGAGACACTCGCTCTGCAGAACCCGGAGGTGCCTATGGATGACTGGGTCATCATTAAGGCGGAGGAGCCCTCGAAGAACAGCCAGACGTTCGTGGTCCTGATCAACCCAGAGAGTGTTGAGGCCATCGAAAAGGCTGACGGAAAGCTGAGGTATGGCATCAGAAAGGCCAGGATCCGTGTCTGGACATCCGACGCGGGTACTGGTCAAGATGACATACCGGCCCTCAATCCAGATGAGGTGGAAGACACCAACAAGTTGTTGGACGACCTGGCGCTGGATGACAAGGATAAACCCGGTAAAGATGCTTAGGGTCGTGCAGGTGAACCTGAAGCACTCGAAGTGTGCTTCAGACAACCTGTCTGTTCTCCTCAGCGAGGAGAACGTGGACCTCTGCATCCTACAGGAGCCCTGGGTCAGAGACTCCACGGTTAAGGGCCTAAACATCCACGGGTACAGTCTTCTGTACAGGGTCTCTTCAGGTACACCTAGAGCCTGCATATTAGCTAAGAAACATATTAACGCTTTTCTATGTTGCAGCCTGAGTAGTGACGACCTCGCCGTTGTGAGGCTCACGGACGCGCGAGGGCAACCCCTAATGGTGGCGGCTTCTTACATGGCCCACGACAAGCCGGCACCACCAGCGGAGGTGCAGACATTAGTGGAGGCAGCCCGCAACGCCAAATCTGACTTGCTGCTGGGGTGCGATGCTAACGCCAGGCACACACTTTGGGGCAGCAGCGAGGACAACGAAAGGGGTGAGTCTCTCTTCAACTTTATCTTAGATTATAACCTTAGTGTCTGCAATTTGGGTAACACTCCTACCTTCACCTTCCCGAGCTCAGAGAGCTTTCAGGGGTGGGAGGAGGTACTCGACGTAACTCTGCTACTCGACCAGACGAACTTGAACATTGAGGGTTGGAGGGTGTCCGACAAAAAGTCTTTCTCGGACCACAAATATATCATGTTCAGCGTTGACACACCGGTGTGTACTCCAAAAAAGTTTAGGAACCCACGGAAGACGGACTGGAACAGATATGAGAGTATCGTGAGGTCCCAATTCCTAAGGTTCCCAAAATCTAGCATTAGCTCTATATCCGAGTTAGAGAAGAGAGCAAATCGGCTCGAAAAAACTCTCACTAGAGCATTTGACCAATCTTGTCCGATTCGTCACGAAAGGAAACCAATTCCACCGTGGTGGAATAAGGAGCTTTCTGAGTTGAGGAGGGAGACCAGAAGAGTCTTTAATGAGTCCTACAGGACCAAGGTTTGGCAGCCATACAGGGAATGTCTGCGCAAATACAAGCGAGCTATTGGATCTGCCAAGAGGCAGTCGTGGCAAAACTTCTGTTCTTCGATTGAGAACGTTAAGGAAACGGCCAGGCTAAGCAAAGCTCTGGCCAAGGGATATTCACCCCCGACGCTTTTACACAGGCCGGATGGGACAGCCACGGAATCAGTGGCAGAGTCATTGGAACTCTTAACGTCCACTCACTTCCCCGAATGCGATGTGACCGCACCCAGGGTGCTACCAGTTCGGAGCCCTAGGTCGAGAGCGGTCGCCCAGAAGGTGATCTCTAGGGAGATGACCCGCTGGGCTATCGGCTCCTTTTCCCCATACAAAAGTCCCGGTCCAGACCGAATTCTGCCCATCATGCTACAAAGAATGGAGGAAGGCGCGATGGACTGGCTTCGAGAGCTCTTTGTCAGCTGCATAGCACTGAACTATATACCCAAATCATGGCGGAAAGCCAGGGTGGTATACATACCAAAGGCAGGCAAAAGAGGACATGTCCTTCCGAAGGACTTTAGGCCAATTAGCCTGACCTCGTTTGTGTTAAAAACGCTCGAGCGCGTACTGGACACGTATATAAGAGGAAGCCTGGAAGAGAACCATCTATCCACGGCTCAGCATGCGTACACGAAAGGTAAATCCACCGAGACTGCTCTGCACGAGGTCGTGAGGACCGTAGAGAGATCTCTGTCATTTAAAGAATATACCCTGGCGGCGTTTCTTGACATTGAAGGAGCATTTAATAACGTGGATAAGGAAGCCATAGTTAACTCCCTGATAGACCTACAGGTCGAGGGTTGCATCTGTTCGTGGATTTCGGCTCTGCTAAGTAGCAGACAGATCCAGGCTGAACTCGGCAACTCGAGTATCACACGATATGCAAAGAGGGGGACACCCCAAGGAGGGGTAATATCTCCATTGTTATGGCTAATTACCTTGAACCCCATACTAAGGACTCTTAACCGAGGTGGGGTCAAGGTGATTGCGTACGCCGACGACATCATCATTATGGTGACAGGGCCCTTCTTAGATACAATTAGTGGCATCTTGGAGGGTGCTCTGAGCACTCTGAGCAGCTGGGCCGCTCGATGCGGGCTTGGGATTAATCCTACCAAAACAGAGCTGCTACTGTTTACAAAAAAGTACAAAGTTCCCCCATTTCGATTGCCGAAGCTCAACGGTAGTGAGCTCAGGCTATCCTCGGAAGCTAAATATCTTGGAGTCATATTAGACACCAAACTTAGCTGGAAATCTAATATACAGGAGAGGGCAAGAAAAGCACTGGTAGCGTACTACTCGTGCAGCAGACTCTTCGGTAAAAAATGGGGCCTACAACCGAAGATGGTGCGTTGGACCTATACAGCGATAGTTCGACCCATTCTCACGTACGGAGCACTGGTGTGGTGGCCGGCGTTAGAGAAGAACCACAACGTCAATAGACTTAATGCAGTGCAGAGGGCGGCGTGTGTCGGGATTACGGGGGCCTTGAGGTCCTGCCCTTCTGATGCTTTAAATACGCTTCTTCATCTGCTGCCGATTGAATCTTTTATTAGACGGACCGCCGCCTCTAGCGCATTGAGACTGAGAGAATCATCTCAATGGACGGAAAGACCTTACGGACACAGTAGCATCCTCACGAAGGTTCCGACGGACCTAAGGGGAGATACGGACTACACCAAAGAATGTGCCGACTTTGGTGTTAGGTTTTCCACGCTCTTTCCCTCCAGAAGGGAATGGGAGCGTTACGCAACTGTTTTTACAAACGTAGAAACCTCCCTATACACAGACGGTTCAAAGATGGACTGTGGTGTTGGGGCAGGTGTTTACTCCAGGGATCTGGTTGTGGAAAAAGCTTTTCACCTACCGGATTTCTGCAGTGTTTTTCAAGCGGAAGTCTTTGCAATAAGAGAAGCCTGCAGGATTCTCCTACAGCAAGAAATCCAGAGTAGGGATGTTTTCATCTTTTCAGACAGCCAAGCAGCCATCAAGGCACTCACCAAGCCCATAGTGAAATCTAAACTGGTCAGGGACTGTAAAGAATTGCTAGGGTTGGTGGGTGGCCGGGTGGATCTTACCATCTGCTGGATACCCGGTCACGCGGGTATCAGCGGAAACGAGTCAGCCGACGAGTTGGCCAAAGTGGGATCCGCCATGGACTCACAGCCCGAAAGGGTGGCACCGCCTTTAAGTGCAAGGCTACAACAGATAAAGGAAAGTTTCCTTAGGAAGGCGGACAGTAGGTGGAGCAATCTTGACAGCTGCAGAGTGGCTCGACAGATCTGGCCACGCTACGACTCCCACAGAACCAACGACCTGCTGCTAAATTCTCGTAGGAATGTTTCTAGGCTGACGGCCGTGATCACGGGTCACTGGCCGATTGGCCTACACGCAGCGAGATTGGGAATCCCCCACAACCCCTTTTGCAGAAGCTGCAGAGAAACCAACGAGAGTGAGACACTCGAGCACTTCCTCTGCGGCTGCCCTGCCTTAGCATTTAAAAGACTAAATTCCTTGGGGAACAGTCTGATTAGCTCTCTAGCTGATCTGTCTGAAATAAGACTAAAATGCATCAAGTCCTATTTGGACGATGCTGGATGGCTTTAGAGCCCAGTATTTTCTCCCACGCAGGGAAGACCCAGACGAGGAGGCGACAACAAAACGGCACATAGTGCTACTTGAGTGTGCTCTGAGAGCACGCAGTCGCTGCTACCTACCTACCTAAAATAAAATAAAATAAAATAAAATAAAATAAAATAAAATAAAATAAAATAAAATAAAATAAAATAAAATAAAATAACATAAAATAACATAAAATAAAATAAAAGAAAATAAAATAAAATAAATATAAACAATACAAAACCCAAGAAAATAAGATTCTGTCATTTGATTTGAGTAGAACATATTGAAAATAGATTTTAGGTTTAGGAATTCGGATTTTTCTACAAAGACCACTGAGCAAATATTCCACAAACGGTGTTATTAAAACATAAATTATGACATAAAACCAAAAAAAAAACAATCTTTTGCGTTTTAATTTGAGTTGAACGCGGAAAGAAAATGAACAGAACTAAAGATTAAAAACATATTTTATGTTTAGTTATTCGATCTATTCTGAAAAAAAAACTAGCATGGAAAGCAGTTAAAATCGGATCGGAGCCAGAGGCAAAAAAACTCATTTATATCTGTTGGACCCCATAGCAGATCGTATCTTAAAGCTTATTTGGAACGGAAAAAGCGCTGACTCGGTTGACTCCTTGAAGTAGTTGCCACCCTGTTTCTGTTATCATCCCCTCTCCTTGGTTCGCCGGGGTCCTTTAGGAACTGTCTTTCGTTGTTTCGTTTCTAGATGCATTCATCATTCATTCATCCATCCATTTAGTCATCTCTGAACAGTTTGATTTTTTATAGATACTTATTGAGAGGTTCTCAGTGACACAGATCCTCTCAAGAAAAAAGAAAAAGTAGTGATGCTAAATTTCGAGTTCTCTATTTGGCCATTTGTCGTGACCAGACCAAGACCAGTGATAACACTGCACAACAAAATCAAACTTTTTATAAAATAACAAGGTTCTGACAACGGATTCTGGTAGAGGAGGCAAAAGAAGGACATTTCAGTACCAATTTTGAATAAGTACGAAATAAACACTTAAACACATTTTCAGGTTTGGCTTAATTCTGACGTTCAAGTTAATTTCTGAGCTTTGATGTATTCAGAGATCTATAGTAGAATTTTATGGCGAATATTTTCGTTTAAACACATTTTCAGTTTTAGCTTAATTCTGGCATTCAAGTTAATTTCTGAGCTTTGATGTATTCAGAGATCTATAGTAGAATTTTATGGCGAATATTTTCGTGGTACATTTTGTCCTTAAAAAGTTCTGTTTTACAGGAAATTTTTGGCATTTTAGAGAAAAAGGGTTAAATTAACCCATACAAATAGGAGCTACAGGGTTAATCTGGTACACAAAAATGTTTTTCGTAGTATTTTACATCAAATTGCTGAACACATCATATACCTAAAACGTGAGGTAACATGGTTTTCGTATGCCGATTCACCATAAGAATGAGCAAAAATGGGAAAACTTTGACCGCCCTAAAAAAAAAATATGACGTAAACTTTGAAAACGCCGATACACGTATATTTTTTTGTTGTCCCCTCTACCAGAATCCGTTGCCACAATTTTGTTTTTTTTTTTTGTGTTGTGCAGTGTAATCATTCTGCAACTCGCGAGTGGCAGAATGGTCTTCTCTTTTTCTTCTTCCAACTTCTATGAAAACGTCTGGAAAACCTCTCAATAAGTTTCTATTTATATATAAAAGCGTGTATTCAAGGATGACTGAATGAATGAATGGATGAATGTGAATGCGAACCATGAAACTAATCTATGAAAAATAGTTCCAAAAACACTCAAATTAAGCAGTTTATTGTACATTAACCTAGAAGAGAGGCTGACAGGAGAATTCAAGTATAATATCTATAAAAGCGAGCTATTCAAGGACGACTGAATGGCCATATGGATGTGAGAATGAACCGAGAAACTCATCTATGAAAGTTTGTTCCTAAAGCACTCAGGTTTAATAGCTTTTTGTGACCTATTTCACTAGTGATGACCATTCAGCTACGAGTACTCACTATAGACAGAATGGTCATCTATTTGCGAGTAGCCGAGTGGTCATCACTGCGAAGTTTATAGGTACCGAAAGTTCATATAAACATATATAAATTAATCACTCAAGTATCTGTCTCAACACCAGCACCTTCCGCAAAGGCACTCAGCACCTATGCCGCAGTTGTGACCGGTAAGCCAGTCGTTTCATCATCCATACAAATTATCGGTTCTCTTCATTTCACACGACCACATATTAAATTATTGCCTTTGTTCGCATACTAAACTAAAAATAAAAATATGTAGCAACATAGTGCGGCATATATTCAACATTAAATTCGAACAAAAAAAATGAGCAAAACAACTGCAACTGTTGCTGGCAATTACCAGCATACGTAGTGCTCCAAAATTGCCAATAATGAGACATGAAACTCGCGCTTAGCCTCCATAATGGATTGCAGTGAATTGGAATCAATTGCAGGTCAATTCCAATGCCGCACCAACAACAACAATAAGATCAGCAACAGCAACACCAAACTACAAGACAACAATAACAACAAAAGACACCACAGCAGCAGCAGCAATAACAGCATCGACAGCAACTCCAACACCAACCATTAAAGCTGAACGTGCAAGAGGGCAGCGGACAGCGGACAGTGTGCAACATGTTGACGTGCTGCTGCTGCTATATCTGTTGTTGTTGTTGCTGGCTTGTCGATAAGCGGCCAGCAAAGGCCTGTAGACGGACCGTACGGCAGGCGAGTAATTGCTGGGATTCCCTAGTTCGCTTTTGGGGGCGCTGCGATTGACGTATCGCTCGACGGCTAAACGCTGACAGGATGCACTTTTGGCGTGGCGGTAACGGTGACGGCATGCGCGCCGTCAAGTCAGTCAGACCGAAGCGCAGCAGCAATGCAAAAGAGATAAAATAAGCATAAAGTTGGCTACTTTTTTGTTCAAGCATAAAAATCCTGCGGCACTTTTAACGCCTCGTCGATTACATAATTTCGGTGCCGGCCTGGGCGGCGCAATGAAACCTTCAAATGACAACTCAACGTTGCTTAAATTGCACTCTTCCTTCTCGACACGAGTTCTGCATGTCTTCTTGTATGCAAAGACAACAACAACTACAACAACAACAGTGAGCATCACACGTTACCTGCCGTTCGATTGCGATCGATCACGCTACAATTTGCCGCAGCACAACTGAATAAAAATATTGATGCAGTAAAAATTCAACTCGACAACAAAGCGACTGTTGCGGTTTAGTCGCTTGTCGGCATTGTTGTTGTTGTTGGGAAGGTGTTGATTTGATTACTTTTACATAAGTACGTCGCAGTCGATCGACGATCGGCGGGCAGATCACCTCAACATTTTACGAATCGTGATATGCAATCGAGCGGCAATTTTGTTTTGGATTTTATTGCTCTTGGTGATGTTGTTGTTGTTGTTGTTTGTGTTATTTTTCGCGTAATTTCTTTGCCTGTTGGTCGCTTGCTTGACTGCTGGCCGCCACTTGCCGCCTAGTTGGTGTTAAGCTAGGCAGACTCGAAGGCTTAAGCCAACACTCACACACACACACACACACATCCATCTAAAAATGTGAAAAATGATTTGACTTTAATGATCGCCACCGACTGTCTGTGCAGCCGCCCGCAGTCGGCGCGCTCATTACGGCTTTGATTTGCCAACCCGCATCGGCTGCACCGCAGCTGCCTTCGGGCTGACTTTAATTCGCTGATTTTGGTTCATGTTGTTGTTGTTGGCTTTTTTTCTGTAGCATGTTTAGGATCGTTAGCGCGTTGGCATCACTTTGCCACAGCGAAGGTGTTAAAATTGCAACTGCCAAACGGGCAATTGGCGGTCGGCACCACCGATTATGATGAGATAATTTTTCGCACATAGTTTTGCTAGTGTGCTGTGAAAATGATTGGCGCTGATTGGTGACCGGGTAACTGATTGGCGGCAACGTGGGAATGTGCTATTCACAACCCACCAACCAACCAACCAACAAGTTGCATGCAATGCGACCAGCTAAGGTTGAAGGTGGGCGCGCGCACTCGGCTCACTCCACTTTGGTGCGTTACAGTGCAATTAGACTAATTTTATATAGTATCGTCAAATGAGGTGTGAAAAGTTGAGACGAATTTTGTAAGTTATATGCCAAATGGAATGATAGTCTGCATTGCTGCAGCAGTGAGTTGTTTTTGTGCTAAATTAAAATTTCACAAAACTTGCAATGAAATTTTTCTTCGGTAACACTGCACATACGAAAACCATGTAACCTCACATTTCAGGTATGTGATGTGTTCAGCAATTTGATGTAAAATACTACGAAGAACATTTATGTGGAGCACTTTAACCCTGTAACTCCTATTTGTATGGGTCAATTTTACGCTTTTTTTATAGAATGCCAAAAATGTCCTGTAAAACAGGACTTTTTAAGGACAAAATGTACCACAAAAATATTCGCCATAAAATTCTACTATAGGTCTCTGAATACATCAAAGCTCAGAAATTAACTTGAACGCCAGAATTAAGCCAAAACTGAAAATGTGTTTAAGTGTTTTGGCATTTTAGAAAAGAAGGCTCAAATTGACCCATACAAATAGGAGTAAGTAGGGTTAAAATGCTCCACAAAAATGTTCTTCGTAGTATTTTACATCAAATTGCTGAACACATCACATACCTAAAATGTGAGGTTACATGGTTTTCGTATGCCGAATCACCATAAGAATGAGCGACAAGCGGGAAACTTTGACCCCCTTAAAGAAAATTCAGACGTAAACTTTCAAAACGCCGATACACGTGTATTTTTTTTGGTCCCCCCTAACCGAATCCGTTGTCAGAACCTTGTTATTTTAAAAAAAGTTTGATGTTGTTGTGCAGTGTAATTGATATCTTTACACATTAGTTTATCGCATCAAATATAGTTTTTGATTGTCTTTCTCAACAGCGTAAGAATTAGGTTAGGTTAGGCTAAGCTGGTTGACGGAATTGGCCACAAGTAAATGGCGTTGAAAGCTGGTAAAGTACTGAAAGCTTAGAATGCCGGTTTTTGCAGCGAGTTTGAGCAAAGATTTGATATCCGTCTTAAGGGCCTCATTCCTCGCCAGGAACACCCGGATTCTTACCGATCACTTCTACAGCGAACCGCAACACTAAGGAGCTCTTACTGGTATCGCTAAGGACCCAATAAGGTCTATTGGCCAACCTGGCCGGCCAGCTAACCTAACCTAAGGCCCAGTGGCGGATCCAGGGGGGTTTTGGGGGTTGAAACCCCCCGGAAATATTTGGATCGACTATAAAACTACATACCAGCTAAAAGGCATTTTATAAATATTAAAGAATTACTTTTTAAAACCCTCCCGAAATATTATTCTGGATCCGCGCCTGCTAAGGCCTCATCCAACTCAGGAAAATTCCATATCGAGGAATCCCAGATATGAACGGCGCGATACCGTAAGAAAAAACTCACAACCAACTAAGAAGAGTAAAGCCGCACCTACTGAAAGGACTTTCAAGTCTTGCTGCAGGTTCTCCTATTTCACAGAATCATTCCTGTTAGTTAGTTTTCATTTAATTTCTTTGCATCAAGGTTGCCATTTTCACATACAAATCGGCACAAAAGACTACTTGAACATCGAGTTCAATTGATCTAACTTCGACTTCAAACTCTTTAGTTCACATTGCTTCTTTATGCTTCACTTCAACTTTTCATTTCCAGTGTTAATGCTTGTTCGGCATTTCTGTTTGTGGCTATAACTCAAACTTGCATTTATTGAAAACATTTGTGCGTATTTTTTTTTTTTGCACATTCACGTTATTTTTACCGTTACCGGCCGTATGCGCCAAATCCCTTAACATTTCGACGGACTGTGCTCCTTGCTGCGACTGTTATTTATTTGTGTGGTGGCAGCTTTTCGGGCAATAAATTCGCATTTAATTTAATTCATTTTGAATTACGCGCTTACGCTGCAAAGCAAAGCAACGTGCAAGCACATCGATCGGCCCCCCAGTGCGTAATTTTTCGATCAAAACACAGACGCAAAAATGAATGCCAACGCAATGACCATAACAATAACAACTTACAAAACAACAATAACAATAACAACAAATCAAATGCCGCGCTGTGTATACAGATTATCAAATTGATTCCAATTAACACTTGCCACCGCAGCAACCCTGCACACACTCACACACACAAACAATCACGGCGCGATCGCATTTATGTGTGTGTGTGTGTGAATGCAGCACGCAATCCTCGATAAATGCATATTTTAGGGTTTTTACAAACAACAACAACAATGAGTGCAACAACTGCGCGATCGTTTGGCCAACAAAATTGAAAGCGGCAACTGAAAGAAATCACTTTATTGGCCGGCAAGTCCAACGTTTCACGCTTCAATTGGATGCTGTTGCCTGCTGGCCGTTCATAATTTTCGGCTCGCTTCATAAGTTATGTGCATGTTGTCATAAATTTGCTTACCAATCGAATTGACAAACGTTGGGCTTTTGTTGCATAAATGCGGCTTAAATGATGCGCAACGTCTCACACACACACTCATAAATACACACAAACGCACTTGAACATTTATTTGCATCTTTGAGTTGAGTTCGCAGCCTGCAGCCGCTCAGCTGTTGCTGACGGTGGCGGAGGCAACTACGACGACGACGACGATGTATGCCGCACAGTTCAGCGCAGCTCGTGTGAAATGATAAATAATCCATAATTTCGCTTGGCATTCAATTTCTTTTTTGGTATGTGACACATAAATTACGTATTAACGCTTTAAGCTGTGAAGCAGCGGCGACGACGATGCGTCTTCGGCTGCGGCATTGCTTTGCAGCAATGTTGGTCAAGCGTGCATGTGCTTTGACTGAGTTGACTACTGATACGGTTAGGTTTGAAAGTAATCGGTTTTTTGGTTTGAATCTAAAGTGAATCGAGGATCAGAAGATGTTTCGTAGGGTCAGAGATATGCACATCTTAATTTGTATTTGAATTGAATTGAATGATCTTTTCAATTACTAAAAGATGTTTGATCAAGCATTTTCTTTGAACTTTTAGTCAAGCCTACAGAAATCGTCAAATTGTCGTAAGAGTCATACTTGTGGTTATGCAAAATGTTTTTTATAAAAAAGGAAACAAAATCTACTGCACTGATGTTGCTCAAGCGTGCATGTGCTTTGGCTGAGTTGACTACTGATACGGTTAGGTTTGACCACAATGAAAGTAATCGGTTTTTTTTTTGTTTGAATATGAAATGAATCGGGGATCAGAAGATGTTTCGTAAGGTCAGAGATTTGCACCTCTTGATTTGTATGTCAATTGAATTGAATGGAGTTTTAAATTGTTGAGATATGTTTGATCAAGCATTTTCTTAAGCTTCTTAGCTAAGCCTACAGAAATCGTCAAATCGTTGTACAGGAGTCATACTTATGCAAAATGTTTTTTATAAAAAAGGAGAACAACTCGACTGCACTGATGTTGCTCAAGTGTGCATGTGTTTGGACCGAGTTGACTACTGATACGGTTAGGTTTGACCACAATGAAAGTAATCGGTTTTTTGGTTTGAAACTAAAGTGAATCGAGGATCAAATTTTTAGTGTAGGGTCAGAAAAACACTCGTTTTGATTTGCATTTGAATTGAATTGAATGATTTTTTCAATTGTTGAGATATGTTTGATCAAGCATTTTTTTAAGACTCTTAGTCAAGCCTACAGAAATCGTCAAATTATCGTAAGAGTCATACTTGTGGTTATGCAAAAAGTTTTTAATACAAAGGGAGACAAAATCTATTGCACTGAAACTACATGATTCAGTGTTTGATCAAATTCACCAAAATATTCTCATAGAAGGATTTAGTTGTGGCCATAATGAAATTATTCAAGTTAACCAGGTAGAATGACGACTTCTTTTTTGTTCCAAAAAGAGAGACATTTTAAAAAATATTTTGTCATTTCATTTGTCAGAAGACTTAGTTCTTACTAATGTTAATGTAATTAATATTAGTAAGAACTATATATAAAATTTATTTCATAATACTCAAAACATTAACCCCGAATAAGACACAATACTGTATACTGTGGTCTGTACTAAATCTCCGTCTGATACAACTTGTGATCTCTGGTTGACATCGTTTAGGAAGCGTTTTCAAGCGTCTGTCGGCTACTTAAGCCGCAGTCTGTTTCAGATACTCTTCGCTATTGCTCTATGAGTGACTGTTTCATAGAGTCTGCAGCCTGGCGAATGGCTAAATGACCTTTGATAATGTCGATACACTACTCTATTCATAAAGAAATGTTTTCAGCAACTTTTACGTTCTGTTAGGATCGCGCCGAGGTCGAGGTCTTTAATGTGTTTGTCTTCTCCAGCTTTTCTAGACGCTTATGATGTAATATCTTTGGTACAGAGTGCAAATATTTCAGTGACTCATCATCAACTAACCACTGAAACCTTTTCCTCATATTTGCCTTTAATTACAACTGTTCACCTTGAAAAGAAGTCAACATCACTACCAAACAACTAACAACCACACTCACCAACATCTCTCACCAACAATTTACCGCCACACCAAACCTTACAACAAATTTGCCGCATGGACTTGGCGTTGTGAACTTCACAGTGATACAAAAACCGCTAATGTATTTGTGGACATTTTTCAATCTTTTGATGAAGTGCAACAAGTAGAAAAAAATGCATACAACAACAATAATAACAACAATGTGGACAACAAAGAAATTATTATTTTTTGCGTTAATGCGCAAAAATACGCGGCTTGGTGGTAAACACGCAAGACCCGCCGAGCAGATGGCGGTGAACAGCGCCGGTGTTGGTGCCAGTGCCGGTGATACGAGTACACCGCATGGCGGGTGGACCCACTGGTGAGGTGTTGTTTGGTGAAAAATTATGATGAGATAGCGACAACAACACCAACAACCTACAAGCCAGTAAATTTTTAGTGTAGAACCGCACACAGAGCAGACGCGAGTGCGAACGAAATTCAATTCAGCTCGTTACAATGCGGCTGCGCCGAGTGTGCCACGGCTATCTGCCGCATTACGGCCGAGGTGCCACACGGCGGCGGCGGCGGCGTTGCGCCATGGGTGGTCTGGTCCGCCGTGTGGCTATGTGGCGCGCGCTATGTGGCATACTGGCTGTGGCATTTGCCAACATTACTAAGAAACTTAATTTAAGATTTGACAATTTGTACATTGCTGTTTGCTGCTGCAAATGGACAATGCATGTGTGTGTGTGTGTGTGTGAGTGAGTAACAGAACGTTATAAATTATTAATAGAAAAGTGCAATGTTTTCTTTCCTCAAGCGTGTGTTTTGCCTATAGCGCAGCGCGCTTTGTGCTTTTTGCTATGTTTTGATTTTATTTTATTTTGTTTTGTTTGTCAGTTTGTACATGTCGAACATGTGGTGTAAAATATAATTGAAAACAAATTCCTATGGCATAATTTATGAGTTACGAAATTGCAAATTTATTAAATGTCATCCATTTGGTATGGAAAATTAATAAGAACTGCGCACAAGTTAACGTGCGCGTGCTTTGGTGCGAAGCGAAAAGTTGCAAGTGGTGGAAGAAATCACTTAGGAGATAAATTATGAACGCAGGTTAGGGGAGATATATGGATTTGTAACCTTTTCAGATTGCGTGTGTGTGTGTGTGATGAGAATGTTTTAGACCACTCAAATGTGTTGGAAGCACACTTAAGTTACTGAGAGCATCATTGTCAACACAAGTCAGGATTCGAACGCATGACCCGCTGGCGGCTGATGCAATGCATTAACCATAATGTCGCGAAGGCAACAACGACAGTCGAAGCAAGCATTTCGGCAGTTATATGGCTTTACATATAAAAAAGTATCCTAAAAGTATGCAATAATGTATCTATAGTCCTTACTTTGCAATTGGAAAGTAGACAAAATTAGTCATTTTGACCCCAGCACTGACCATAAATAAGTCTCTTGTAACCGACTTGTAGAAATTCCCACTCAATCAGCATCACAATAGTCTCTACTGCTGCTTACCATTGGCCCTTTTGGCCAATTGAAAATTGTCATTCAATTGTGAGCAACGTTAAACATGACATCTCAACTGCCAACTGACAGCTCGGTCAACTGTTGACAATGACGGCACATGTGCCAGCGGTGATTAGCATATTACAGAGGAAAAAAGTTGAAAAAAAAATCTCAACATCAAAATCACAGTCCAGCATGGCTGGCTAACCCCTGCGGCCATGTAAATGATGCCATAACTTTGCCACAAGCAGCAACATGATCAAATGTCTCTATGGGTTTAACGTTGTGTAAATGTGTGTGTGTGTGTGGTGCATGTCTGCTGTGGCAGATAATTGAGTCAATTGCTTGGCACTGCAACACACCCACCACTCACCACCCACAAGCCAACCCCATTGTTGCGCTGTTCACATTTTTGCGGTCACTCCCTCCAAACGACCCACATGCAACCAGCATATCCATGAACACATACACATAAATCGTTTGTTTGTATGTATGTAGATATGTATACAGCACTGTGCATAATTAAAATGCGCCCATTGTGCGCTTGTTTGGTTATATCAATGTCACCGTTCGTTTAAGTTGCCAAAAGCGCACGTATCCTTGTCTTGCAACCTTCACACACACACACACACATATATGCATGTGCTTTGCTGCGGTCGCTTGCCAATTAGGGTTAAACATTGCTCACACATGTAGCGCTGCGCTCTAATTTGCATAATTTCTGGGCGTTCATTTCAGATTTCCGCAAAAATTGCTCGCCCAGCGCGCTGCAAGCTTGGCTCATTCATTCATTAATTCATTTCATTTCGTTTCATTTCGCTTCGTCCTAACGCGCCGGTATCCAATTTCAGCCGGCAACAGCAACAGCAGCCTTGCAGCTTTGTTGCGCACTCTCGCCGACCACATTGGGGGTAAATGTTGCATTGTTGTGAAATGAAATTTCAGCAAATCTGTCACTTAAATATGCTCGCTTGTCACATTGCTTCATTTGCATAAAATGCTAAATGGCGCATGTCTGGTTCTTGTTGTTGTTGTTGCTGTTGGTCGGCGTGTGTAATTGGATACCGCACAGTGCGTGCGATACGCTACTTGGCTTTGTTCTGGCCAGAACCATTGTCTTTTCGTTCGCGACGCTTTCCCTTACAGGTAGCGGAGACATGTGTTGCCGAGTCGTGACACAGAAAACATCTTCATTGCGGCCACCAGCCACCAGCCATCAGCCATCAGATATGACATGAAAAGGGTAAATGTGCACAAACAGTGATTTATTTTAATTATCGCCGAGTGACCGATTACATTACGCCAAACGTCAGGCGTAACGGTCAGCATGTTTACAGGATTAGTTGGGAGATATGAAAGTGACTTGTTTTGGAAGCAAAGATGGTAAATTTTTTTAATGAATGATATCAGAATTTGACTATTTTTAATAGAAGCTATAATATTAAAGAAGATTAGCAAATATCTGATTGAGCAGACAAGTTCATGGGCCTGAAAGAGAATAGAAGAGGCTCTCTTTCGACAGAACCTGTGAAAAATTTTAGTGAAACCATTCTGATTTTAAATATTGGGATTGAATATAGGTCAGAGGTTTACATGCTACAACAATTGTGAAGCGCCTTAACCCATTCGAGACAACGTTTTTTTCGAACACGGTCCCCAGGAGCGAAATTTTATTTTTCTGTGTATTGTACACAGTAAAACCAATGCCAAATTTGTTTTCCCTGCACTGTGCCTCGGAAATCCATTGCACACACGGTGTGCAATCGGTCTCGAATGGGTTGATCAAGTGATTTCGGTTTCTGAAGCGATTTTTTGTTGGTCTCTATATACACTGATCTAAGCTCATCCAGATCGTCGTAAGACCCATGGTTCTCCAGGTACATTCAGTTTGAAAAGGACCCTACAGCACAATACAGTACTGAATAGACTTTGTGCTATGGAAAACATTCAGTTTTTCTGTTCTCCCTCACATTATCATAATCATCATCATCCACATGGGCGGTCCAGTGAGGGTAGATCAATTGCAGTCTCATTCTTCTTCTCCTCTTTCATGATAGAGCTTTTAAATTCCTCTAAAGCAAATCCAGTCATTTGTAAATAAAACCAAAATTTTTGATTTCTTCCTTCTTCTCCTTTTCGTTCATTGAACTAAGAAAGTCCTCTATAACAAACCCTATTTTGAAATAAAACCTAAAATGCAGTTTTACTACATTCAGTCTCTGCTTTGTAGAATGATTTCCTCAATCCGAAATAAACCTAAATTACAGTTTCTTTCTCCTTCTTTTCTTTGTTCTTTAAGCTTTCAAAGTTCTCCAAAGCAAATACTAACATTTTGAAGAAAACCCTAAATTATAATTTCTTCCTCTTCTCAATTCATTGAGCTTACAAAGTCTTCTAACTAACATTTAGAAATAAAACCTTAAACGCAGTTTTACTACATCCAGTTTCAACTTTGTTGATTTTTTCAAGTCCTGGCACTCAAGTCAGCTGGCTAGTGCGTTGGGCGGCGAGTCAAGACTCCGCGAGTTCAATACTCCGTTGCGCTAACACCGAAAAAAAAGAAAAACAACAATTTGTTTTCTTTTGGCAGCTGTCCTCTCAGCAGGAAATGGCAAACCTCTGAGAGTAAAATTGCCTATGAAAAAGTTCCCAACTTGCCGTTCGGAATCGGCATAAAACTGCAGGTCCCTTCCAACCTTATAAAAAACATTCGGACGCACCAACCGTGTTGGTTGCGGGTAGCTAAGCCTTAGTCTCGTAATCGGGCTGTCGTGCCAGTCAAGAAGAAGAAGTCCTGGCACTCATGTCACTTCTTTCTGACGGAGTTACCGGAGTCGAAATATAATCTGTCAAAGTTTTTTTATTTTTAAGATTTGTTCTTCTTCGAGGCATTGCTTAGCAACGGCTCACGCGCGAAAGATGCGCATAACGGAGTCGGATAAATGCAGGGAATGCAAAGAAACTGGTGCTAAGGAAACCCCTTGCTCCTGTTCGGCTCTCTCAATACTGTGACTTACTTAGGGGCCTCGTTTTTCTGGGTTATAAGAGGTTCCCAAGTCGCTGCTGAACGTTACTAAGAACACACCCACATTCTCACAGATCACTTTTACATCGATCCGCAACACTAAGGAGCACTAATTGGTATTGCTAGGGACCCAAAAGGGTCTATGCGTGGCCAACTAGGCCAGCCAGCTTACCTAACCTATCTTCTTCTCCGAAAACATCGACTGAAGACGTTAGTCATCTGCACTAAACACAAAATCCTTTTCTAAAAAAAATCAAAATTCTCATTCACAAAAACCCACCATAAAATGTGCTGAAAATTCAAAATTTCGTCCCATTTTCAAGAATTCAATCTCATTTTTCCATCAACAAATTTCAACATTTCAATTTTGCCGTACATTTAAGTGAATTTTCTGCGCCACAGTCGTTGTTAATTTCAAATTAAGACGCATAACAACAACAACAACAACAAAAACCACAACTTTCCTATATATACTTTTTAATTCACAAGTCCTCGCCCGGCTTACGTTAATTCATCATCAACGAAGTGCAACCGGACAGGACAGCGGAAAGCGTTCAAATCCTGTCATGGCAAGCGAACATTTGCACCCAACGAAAGCAACCAAAAAAATCATAAAGAAGATTATTAAAAAACAAAAACAACGAAATTAAAAAATTTGCATTTAAATACAAAAACAATTTCCAACCCCAACTGCAGCTAACTAGAAGAGGCACCGCAACGCACTGAAGCTGCTAATAATTTTATCACCAGCGAACAGTTGACAAAATCAGCACTTTTTTGTGTTGGTTGCAGCAGCAAAAGTGAAATGAAAAAAACAAAAACCAAAACTCGCCAAGCACGCAAAAGGACATGCGGCTAATTTAGCGCACAGAACAGACCACGCACAACTTCCATTTGTCTTTGGCGGCGCGCAGGAAATTCGCTGTCGCGATATGTGGGCTGGCTGTTACTTTCTATGCGTTTGTGTCTGTGTTTGTGTTGGTGTGTAAATTATTAATCATTTGCTGCGCGTAAATTTTCAACGCGTCATTGTCGCGGTTTGTTGTTGCTGGCCCTGCGCTCTCCTCGGCCGCACGCTGTCTTGCAAGGTGGCCAGGCCACGTTGTATTTGAATAGCGACAACTGCGCACCAAGCAGCCGGATATCCTTTTGCAACTGGCGTCCATACACGCACACAGATTGCGTAGAATTCGTTTTATTTCGTGTGGTTGTTGGCTGATTTTGTGGCTTTTGTTTTCTGGCTTTTTGCTTGCTATTGTTGTTGTTGTTGTTGTTGATGTTGCTGCTGCTGCTGCTGCTGGTATACTAATGAATTTTGATGATAAAGGACTTAATAAATTTTCAAGTTAATTAAGTTCGCTCTTTCGGGAGACGAAGAAAGAGGAATGAAGCATTAATTCTTTTAGATTTGCTGCCTTCGCTTTTAAGAAAAGCAACGCAAGTGTACGTGCCGTGGCACTGAATTTAAATTATTTAGTTTGGCATTGCCTGGCAACAAGAATCGTAAAAGTCAGTTAAGTTTCCGTTTTGATGTTATGAAAAAATTTGGAGTAAACAGGAAAACTCAAAATTGAATTAAAATTTATGGAATTTCTTAATTATTTCAAAATCTAAAACTCATTTCAAAAGTTTTCATAACTATTCATATAACCTCTACATCTTTTATATATCTTCAGCTTTTCTTAGAGTTACAACTTAAATAATAAAATAGTATGAAATCAGTGATTGAATGAGGTGGGTTGAGATTTTGAAATTTTTCTGCTCTTTATTGAGGAAAATTTTAGGGATTCATCCTCACATAGTTCAACTGAGGTACAATTGGAAAACTGCCATCCATTAAATGCTTAAACCATGCGGAGACTTGAACCAAAAGTCACCGGACGTTAGTTTTCTAACCACAAATTTTTTTTAACTATCAGACTAATGAATATCTATCTCGATTAAAACATCAATAAGCAAAAAAGGGGGAAGCAAAAAAGTTTATGAAGAGACCTCAATGCATCCCGAGGAAAGTAGTGTCTGGTGAGCATTTTCGGCGAATGTTCAATTTAAGTCAATTCTCTATGCCCACATAGAAATAATTTTTGAACCTAAATTTGATGACATGAATGTCTACCAGTGGCGCACACAGGATTTCATTTTGAAGGGAGACGGACTTGCGTACAACTTTTGAGCCTAATTCCATTTTAAATCGTATTTTGCACCAATCATGTTCGAATTTGAGGCGTTAAACCCCCAAAACCTTTACTGTGTGCGCCACTGGTGTCTACAATGGATTATTATTATTATTATTGATGGGGATAATGCACTGCGACCTAGTAGATCTATTGTGCCCCCTTCTTGGACCTCAAAGACTATCAGTGAGTCCAGTATCCAAGAGGAATTTTAGTATGTTCCCTAAACCTCTGGATACCCAGTCTGCACCCGGTATGAGATGATCCCCCAGGTGCTTCTTTCTCTTATGCATGAGTACAGGGCACTCTCCTAGTATGTGTAATGCAGTCTCGTTTTCCTGCAAGCAGAACCTGCAATACCCGTTTTCACGGATTCCTAGTTTAGTTAGATGATAATTCAATCTACAATTCCCTGTAAGCATTCCCGTGATAATCCTAAGATTATTTTTTGATAAAGTCATACATTCCTCGAATCGTTTCCTATTATAGGATCCGATAACCAGCTTCGAATGCTCTAGACCTGGTTGATTTTCCCAGTATTGATTCCTTCTGGTTATCTCGTCTTTTCTCAGTAAGATGGAGGAGGCTCCTTTTCCCAACCCACAAAAAGGTTCCGGGCCAACGAAGGGTGTCAGCCCGTTCGTTCCCTTCAATGCCGGTGTGGCCCGGAACCCAAAGTACCCAGACCTTGTTGTAACGGCCAAGTTCATTCAGCTTCTCAAGGCACTCCAATACCAGTTTCGAGGACACCTGATAGGATCTAAGAGCCTTGATAGCCGCTTGGCGGTCAGAAAGGATGGCAATCTTCCGGTTCCGGTAGTTCTTCACCAGATTGAAGTGGGCACACCTTTCAATGGTGTATATTTCCGCCTGGAAGATCGTGGTGTGCTTTCCCATCGGCTCCGAGTATCTTATCCTCGGCCCATATACTCCCATCCCGGTGCCTTCCTCCGTTAAGGAGCCATCTGTGTACCAGGATATCATGTGCTGGTCTATCGAATATGTCTCCGATATACCTACCCATCTCTTTTTGTTACTAAGCTCAGTTTTGAACCGTTTGACAAAAGTACAATGGATCAGTAGCCAACAAAATTGCACCACACAACGCGATTCATTTTAGATTAGTTTATATCAATCAGATCCTTAGCAACATCAGATGGAGTTATAGAGATATTGCTCTTTGAATATTCGAGTACCACTGGCGCACGCAAGGAGGGTTATGGGATTCAAATCTTCCCAAACTTTTGTTTGTTAGAATAGGATCCAAAAGTTGTGTACAGAACCACCCGCCGAAAAAAAATTCTTTGTGTGCCACTGGCAAGTTTTAATAAATCGATTTTTAGAAATTTGTGACCCAATTTTACTCCATTGCAAAAAAGTTCTCGGCTCCCAACGACTTCGTTGAACCAAAGGATCCTGTCTCAAAAAAGTGTCCTAACAATTTTAAACTTTAAGGAGCAACAATTCCGAAGTCATGACCAATCCTTAACGGAAATGTATCAATAAATCCTTAACAAATGCACCTAACGGGTCTAGGGTTGCAAAAAATTCACATGTTGGTCATTTCAATGGTCATTTACACACACAAAGTTCTTTATTAATATAAAAAAAGAACATTTCAAAAAAAAAAATTCTAAGATATTTCAATTACAAGTGTAGTTTCTTTAACTAAGCTGACCCAATAGAATTCATCACCCTGTATTTTTTTTTGTAATGCCCCAAATATTCATCGAATCATCGCTACCACATCTCCTTCGATTAATACGAGTATTTAACATCAGCATAAATTCAAATATTGCATGCAGCTGCTATGCAAACTCAAAGGACCTCATATAATCCTTAAAATCCCACAAATTACGCACTCATTGACCACTTGAGAAATCCGATTACCTGCGCAGCACGCTGCCCCGAGCGCAAACCCACAAACCACCCTCAAAACATCAACTCACGTGCTACCAAACAAAGCAATGATAAGAAGAATATAAATCAAGAAAACCAAGAAACAGCAGCAGCAGCCAAAATTGCCAAACGCCGAAAACAGAAATCAGCAGTCCAGAGCAGCTCAAAAAGACACAGGAAGACACCAAATGAGAAAATCAGAATCACTCTGAGATTTGTCAACTGTCCACAATGAATGCAGCCGCCGCACGCCCTTCCAGCGGCTACTAGGAGACAAAGCAATGTGCAGCATCACTTGGCATTTTTTTCTGCAGCGTCTCACAAATTGATTTCTACTCTCACACACGCAGCAAAGAGAAAGACAAGCCGAGGAAATGAGGGGCAAAAAAGTAGGAATTGCGTGTTGGAAATGCTGAAATTTTCGATTTCCTACGCAGATTAGGAAGACGACAAAATATGAAAGCAAATTTTTGAATACGCACACACAGCAGCAGCAAAAACCACGCAACAACAAAAACAACGCAACGGCAGCAACATTTAAGCGCATTGCTTATGGGCATCGACGACCATTATCGGTGCGCGTCGATTTTGCTTGGCCGAAATTGCATGTCGCCTTGGCAGACGCTGCTGGCTCAGCTGTTTCGGAGCTGTGGCTGCTGCTGCGGCTGCGTCCAAAGGATAGTTGCGTGTCACGCCGCGCATTTGCCAACAACGACCAACGGCAGCCAAAGTAGTTGTAAACAGATTATGCAACCAACTGCTGGCTGACTGGCTGGGCCACACATCGCTGCACTCGATCGGTTGGCATTGTTGTCATTACGGTAAGTGTGTACAGGCAGAGGCGGCTGTTGTAGCTGTAGCTGCCACCGCCGTTGCCAACATTTGTCCATGTTGCATTATAGCTGCTTTGTATTGTTGTTGTTTTCTATTTGCTGTTGTTGTCACCGCCGCTGGTTGACATTCTTTTACAAACGACCAACACCAACGGCCGTTCAATAACGACTAGATTTGGCAGATCGGCTGCGAACGCGCATGCGTGGCGGCGCAACGGACACACCGACGAGCCCATTGTTTGTGCGAATTTGTATCGCCTTTTAGAAATCTATTTAGCACACAATGGCGCTGAAATAGCATTATTGCTTTTTGAGTGGACCATGTGCCAGTGTGTGTGTGTCGGTCCCTCTTTGCGAGTGTTTGTGTGAGTGTAAGTGGCCGATGGCGCAAGATTTATGGATTGGCTCGGACCGTCTTTAAAGGCCAAATGGTAATGTCCTGCTGGTTGTTATCATTTTATTTCTTCAAACGAAATTGTTTTATGCAGCGTAAAGGTGTTGAAAATATGAGAAGGAGAGCAGCAATGTGGACAAATTTTAGCGGGAGTGAGCTAGTTTGATATTTGACTATAATTTTTCTAAATTTAGTGTTTGAATAATTTGACTATTTAAATAAGTCAACGCACAAGAATGTTTAAAGTGCTGATTACCAAATGTCTTTCTGGAAAGACAGAGAACATATTGTAGAATTAATCTGACAAATCGGTGGCAAGATTGTTTAACGATTTAACCCCAAGAAAGCTGTGCCACATATTTGAAAGTTCAGAACTTTTGCATAGAAAATATAAGTAGGTATCTACTCAAATGTTGCTCTAGAGGTTAAGGAATGGGAATTTCGGCCTCCGAGTGGAACCTAACCTATTAAGATTATAGTTAAAACTAATCCTAAGTGTCTAGTATGATGATTTTAAAAATAAGAATTTTAAATAATTTATATAAAAACCGAGGATCAGAGATGTAAGGAATTCAAAGACAAGCATTTAAGAAACTAAGTTTTACGGAGAATTTTTTTCGGAGTAGTTTTTACGGAGAAATCGGTATAAAAGTATTGGTGCTATACATAAGTCCAAGAAACCATCTACTCCTTAGCTGCAAGCCTATCGAATCTATCATAGATCTATTTGCCTATTCATTACTTTACCACACTTCATTGATGCGTTAGTCAGTTAGTCTCTTTGTTTTCTTCACTCTTTTTTAGTCCTATTTTGGTACGCAAAGCAGCCACTTTGATCTGTCGTTGTTATACAGGATTTTCCAACAAGAGGTGTTATTTTGGTATTCAAAGCAAAATGCAATTTTTTGAGATAAATGATCGGATGTTTATTTAATAATAAAGAGGAAGGTATGCCGTTAATAATAAAAAACCACATCAGCCAAATGGCCACCACGACCACGCTTACAGGACCATATCCTTTTCATGAAATTTTCCATAACCAAATCGCAAAGTGGCTGCCCTATGTAGTCGATAGCCTCACGAATTCTATCTTTGAGGTCTTGAATCGACGCTGGGCTGTTGGCGTACACCTTATCTTTCACGTGGCCCCAAAGGAAGAAGTCGCAAGGTGTTAAATCACAAGATCTCGGTGGCCAATTGTGATCACCTCTTCCAGAGATAACACGGTCCGGAAACTTTTCCCATAAAAGAGCAATGGTTTCTTTGCTTGTGTGGCACGTAGCGCCGCCTTGTTGAAAGTAAACGTTGTCCAGATCAATACCATCCAACTCCGACCATAAAAAATCATTAATCATCTCTCGATAGCGCAATCCATTCACCGTAACTGTTGATCCAACCTCATTTTCGAAAAAGTAAGGTCCAATGACGCCGTCGGACCATAAACCGCACCAAATACGTCACACGTTGAGGATGGAGAGGCTTCTCAACAATAACTCTTGGGTTTTCCGAGCCCCAGATGCGACAATTTTGCTTGTTGACGTAGCCACCGAGGTGGAAATGGGCCTCATCGGTCAAGATGATTTTTCGATGGAATTCCGGATCATTTTCATGCATTTCAAGGACCCAATCAGCAAAGACACGACGTTGTTGATGATCGGTCGGCTTGAGTTCTTGTGTTAACTGAACTTTATAAGCCTTAAGACCCAAGTCTTTATGCAAAATACGGTGTAATTACGTTTTTGGAATGCCCAATTCCAAAGAACGACGAGGAATCGGCAAACCTGGGTTTTCTTCAACACTTTGGGCTACAGCAGCAATATTCTCAGTTGTTCTTGAGCGACGTGCATGGGTTTTATTCTTCACATCACTAACTTGTCTCAACAGCTCGAAATTTTCCACCAATTTCTGTATTGCGGTCCGACAAGGTGCTTCACGACGACCCAAAACTGCTTTAGTTTTGCGAACTGTGACTGCAAGATTTTCACCATTTTTGTAGTGAATATTAATAATTTCAATGCGTTGTTGAAGCGTGTATCGTTCCATTTTTAGGAATTTGCTGGAAAACCCTATATTAAACCCAGAACTAGTAATTATGTTCATCTTTTTGATTCTTGGAGCTTTTAGTGATTCAATATTGGTCTGCTACGCAAGTAGTCTACTCTGCTTCTTTGGATCCATTCGATGAGCCATGTTTCAGGACATTCATTTTTTTACTCTTGATAAGCCTTGATAAGCTTCACTGAATTCGAACAAGTTGAAATAATTGAAAGACAGTTTGTATAAAATATTAATTTCGTGATTGATTCATTAATTTGTAGGTTGATCGATCTAGTAGGTACAAGTTTTTGGTAGCCAATTTCAGCAACAATCCATCCCATATGAAAGTTTTAAAAAATTTTGAACTAAACACAAGATTCTTACTTAACAGAAATCACTTAGAATTACCGAAAACTAGCAGAGTCTGTTAAGGACAACGAATCAACAAAAACAAACAACAAGGACAAAGCTGCTGTAATGTGAAGCAATTTAGTTAGTTATTACAATTTATTGCAATTAAAATTATTATAAAATACAAAAGCCGCTAGCTACCCCAGGGCTATCGGCTTAATGAAGCAATTTTCTATCATAGCTTGTACATGATTTAATAGTTAAGCACAAACATTAAGGAAGGAAATTAACGTATAGAGTATTGATCCAACAAAACGTGCCAAAGAATATCACTAACATTGTATCTCAACTTCTGTAGTAGTAGAAACAGTGAGAATATCTCCACTCAGGAAAGAAGGAATTTGGAACAATAACATCAAGTTTTCTTCCACTTCAGTCGAGCCCTGTTCTGTTCGCCATTCAGTATCTCCATTTCTTAGTTAAGGTTAGGTTATACTTTCTGCCAGAAAGGCCACTCATAAATTCGATTAGATCTACTCGCAGTTCTGCTCGTCGATCTCACAAACTTCATGAGAGGTTTGCCGCCTCGCTTCGAGACCTGTTCTAGTCCTGCAAAGGCCGGGGCTTTGTTTCGTATGTTCATTAATTTGTCTATCCCTGCGTTGCGTACTATAACTTTTTAAAGAAAAACTAATTCATTCGAATTCAACGCATTTCGAATGAAAATTTCAACTGAAGTAAAATGTTAGATTCAGAATTTGAATGAAATTAAAGAATTTAATTGGCAAATTCGTCTACTACAATCTATTATTTTACTTGGGTTTTTCAATCCAATACAATTCTATTCATTTAAATTTTTTCAGTCCATAATTTCACTGACTGATTGACATTTTTACTTCATTCATTTGTCCACTGTTGGTCATATCTTCTTTTATTTTATTATTTTTTATTTTATTTATCTTCTTGTATGTATTTTATTTGTTTCATTTATTCAAATTCATATAAAATTGCTCTCTAAAAACATAGGGCAACAAATTTCGACTTTTGGTCGGATTTTCTGGGTTTGACATCAGTTCTAGGGTAATTAGGTACCGCTGATTTCGAATCCGCAAGCCGTTTTGAAAACTTAGTTTCCGTTTTCGCAAAAAATGGGCGCGTCACTTTTTCGTATTTTCCCTGACTTTTTCACATTTTCTATTGTAATTTCTAAATCAACGAACCGGTTGACATGGTTTTCTCTTTGTGGCATTTACCACACCTCATGGCTTCTTTTCCGATGTTATTTATTTTTATAAGTTTTAACATTCCGCTTTAATTGGACCACAAAGCCGGAAAATATGGAATTTCGTGGCTTTTTCTTGGATGGTCAAAAACATGCACATTTTTCTTAAATTAATTAATGAGTTGGGTGTTAAATGAAAGCGGAAACATCAAGTAATACATCATAGGAAAAAGTATGAAAATTGATGAAAATGGCTTTGGTACATTTTTGCTAATATTTCGATAAGAATGGGAGTAAAACCAAATAATTTGGCCATGTTGTATTACTTGATGTTTCCGCTTTCATTTAACACCAAACTCATTAATTAATTTAAGAAAAATGTGCATGTTTTTGACCATCCAAGAAAACGCCACGAAATTCCATATTTTCCGACTTTGAGGCCCAGTTTCCGCGAACTTTTAAAACTTATAAAAATAAAATGCATTGAATAAGAAGCCATGAGGTGTGGTACATGCCACAAAGTGAAAATCATGTCAACCGGTTTATTGGTTTAGAAACTACAATCGAAAACGTGAAAAAAGTCAGGGAAAATCCGAAAAAGTGACACGCCCATTTTTTGCGAAAACGGAAACTAAGTTTTAAAAACGGTTTGCGGATTCGAAATCAGCGGTACCTAATTATCCTAAAACTGATGTCAAACTCAGAAAAGCCATTTTTCTGTTGATCAGTGTAATTCTTAATGATTTTTTAATTTCAATTTCTTCTCAACTCTTCAATTCAACCATAAAATACAATATTGCGCAGCTATTTATAAGAATTTGTTGCAAAATAAAATTCAATTATCACAAAATGATTCACAAACAGCAGCAACTTTGGGCCAAAAGTGTGTGTGCCCCATGGCACATGAACTCAATAAAAAAATACATTAAAAAAACTATAAAAAATTGCAATGAGAGAATGAAAAAATATCAATTTTGCATGCATGCGTAAATCGCACCACTAACCGACTGGCGTGTGCGCACAAAACCAATTTGAATGCGTAAATTACTAAACAAAAATTGCGCCGAAAAAAATTTAAAATGAATCAAGGCGATTTTATTGATGGCATTCATTGTCGCTGTGCATATGTGCACATCTTGTTGTTGTTGTTTCAAAAATCCGATCCGCCAGAACAGCACAACGGTACAAAGCGGCATGAAGCAGATATGAATTTTTTAACACAGTGCCGCTGCAATGTCTGGCTTGCCGATTCTTTACACTTACGTGAAGATGCGGCAGGCAACGCGTACGCGCTCAGAGCATAAATTAGAACCTGATTTACACAAATTGCAGCCAAAGCAGCAACAAATTGCGCACTCACAATACAAATCAAAGTCCGATGGAAAATTTACGGGCAACGGCAACAACGCGTTGCCATATTTTTATGGTTTTTCTTGTATGAAAAAATCTTATCACTTGCCACTTAGTACTTAAGGCCTCAGAGAGCGCAGTGCATATACGAACGATACGAACATTGATTGAAATCACGTACGAATTGTAATAATTTTATTTCACGCTTGGCGCAGCAATTACCAATTGGTGCAGCGATGGTCTGATCGACAACACACACAACACAGTCTCAGTCTCTCAGTTGCAGTTGCAGTGAGTTGCATGCAATCAACACCTGTTCGCCGTTGGTCCTGCGGCTTGGCTGCGCTCCACTTGGCTTCGCTAAGCAGCGCGATTATCGGGCCACATTGTTGCACATATTTAGCGAACGGCAAATTGCAACTCAATTCCGCGCATAATCCTCGCTTGCGCTCGCAGTGATCATATGCCGGCGATATCCTGGCGGCACGTCGCGCATGCGCGCACTCGATCAAGACACAATTAAATAATATGTATGTGTCGGCAGCGGCACATGTGCCATTGCTTCCTGCCGACAATTGTTATTATTTGCGGCGGCTGCTCGGTTGCAATGTGAGCAAAGGCAATGTGAGCCGGCAGGTTGCCACCGATGGCCGGCTGCAGACGTTGCAACTGGTCACCATTGCCACTTGGCTACTAATCTGGTTATTTAATTTGCTTATCAGCATCTGATTGGCCAACTATGGACACTGGTGCTGGCTGGCTCCAAATGTAACCTGAGCGCGCTTATCGCTCGTCCGTACGTGTGCTCGCTGTACAGCAACAATTTGTTGCTATTGATATATTGCCGCCAATATCGTTGCTAATTCTGGCCACTCAAATTGCTACCGCATTGAATTATTGGCATCGGCTAGCAGTGTGGCGTTGCCAGATGCGATAATAAGCTGTTATTTGGTTGAAGGTGTTGGCAGCGCAATAAATCAAGAAAATGCGTTGCACATTTGCAACACCTGTTCGTAGAGGAATATTGAAAGGTTGTAGCTGAGTAGAATATGAGAAGAGTTAAGTCTGAACCAAAAGGGTTTCAGTTTGCTTTCCATTGCATTGAAGGCCCTTTGCGACACTGAAGCCTCAAGTGTCAAGGTACCAATTTACTCTTTCTAGTTAACTTCAAACTAAGAAGTTCAACATTGGAGCCTTCAAGTGTCACAAACGCTGTCAACGTCGGTAGAGCAGCAAATTCCAAAATCCTTTAACGAATCGTCGGTTTAGGTGAATTTAACAAACCACAGTCAACAACAAAAAACAATTGAATACGGCGAATAATCGAAATCTTTCGCTCCCTCATGCTGGGCGGCCGCATTCAGCGTGCGGCGATTAAGGTTAGATGCCTGAAAATGTACAGTTCCCATCAAAGATTCGCCTCGAACTGGACTTTGCGTGCGCGTGCTCGCCCCAACTCCCGCATCATTCATGATTCCATCACAGCGCACTGGGCGCGCCACGAGCGCCAAAACGGATTTTCAGCAATGAGCATTTGGCCGGCCAACCTAAGCTACACACTGCGCACGCGTTGCCATTGTGGCATTCCGGCACACTGCCACTCTGGCTGGCAGCGAAGGCGCACGATTCTAGCAGCACACACACACACACATAGAAACACACACGTCATCATCATCTGCGCCCCAAGATCGATGAATGCGCACTCGAACGCGCTGACTGGAGCTGCACTGGCATGCGGTGCGCCGGTGTTGACTAGTTGGCAGCGTGGCACTGCATCTGCTCCTGCCTAATGGCCTCTTAACGAAATCGAAAAATGAAAAACCCAAAGCGAAAAGTTGCAGCCCGAAAAATCCAATTGCCAACTGCGAACTGGAGACTGTTTCGGCCCGTCGCCCTGCCGCACGCCCATTGTCTGCGGCTGGATGCGCAATTGAAGGCGCATTAAAACGGTGCTCGCGAGTGAATCATATAAACACCATTAAGCGTTGATTTCACTTCGGGCCGCGGCCGCAGTCAACGTGGCGACCGGCCGGCCAGGCTCTGGCCGTGTCGCGAGTTCGGTGGAAATTGCCAGACACCACACGAGCGCGGAAGATGTGCCAGTGGAAAGCAAGATCGATGGCCCACTGCTGAGTGGTGTGTGGCAGGCGTTGTGGTATGCAATTGTTGTTGTTGTTATTGTTGTTATTGCTGTTGCTGCTGCTGTCGATTGCTTGTTGCCGCCGCTATTGCCATTTGCCGTTGCCGTTCATGCAACTGCGGCTGTTGCCAATGTTACTGTTGTTTGTTGGCTGTTGCTGGCTGCTCGCTGCGGTGCAGTGCGCTGGTGTTAACATTGTTAATATGAACGTTTAAATTCCTGATTTTTTATTGCATTGTGGCCGTTGTGTTGTACTTGCAATTTCTTTTTCATTATTATTATTTGTTGTTGTTGTCATTTTTCTTTTGAGTTTTTTTTATTTATTTGGATTTTTTTTTTTGGTTTTGCTTTGATTTTGATGACCGATTTTTTCATTTAATTCGCTTTATGCACGCTCGTGTCGATCGAGAAATTGGATACGGCATGTAATCGGCAGCGTAGGAGATGCTGTGCGGCCAAAGCTGATGGCATGCAGTGGCCGCTGGGAGAAAGGTGAAACCTTGGCCGGATTGGCATTTACGTTGGAAAGGTGTGAAATAAAGGCGATCAATGCGGAAATTTAGGCCGAGCAGTATTGGGCTCTATTTCACGCTAAATTATTAGACATATTAGTTAGAGTATGGTTTTTCAAAGCATACTTATAGGGGTATTTTTTGTTTTAAAAGGAAAAAGTTGAATTAAAATTTGATTTGCAGAATAGCTTTGAATCTTCGGAGCTGCCATGACACGCGCTAAGAAGTTAAAAAACCAAATTCAGGATCAAAAAGCTTGAAAAGATGTTTGTGGTTGGCCGGTTGCTTCTAGAATTGAAAGTTCAAATAGAAATCCTAGTAATTTGATATCTAAGGATGTATTTTTGATGACTTTTTCGGGGTAAAAATGAAATCATATGTAGAAAAAAAGATCCACAGAAACAGAGTAACAGGTTAAAAAGGAAAAAGAAAGGGGAAGCTATACCAAAAATTGAAACAGCTAAACAGAAAATCATCTTGAAGGATAAAAATTTGGGAGATTTCAGCTGAATATGGAATTAGGAAAAATAGTTTAACCCATTCGAGACGAGCAAAATTTTATTTTTCTTTGTATTGTTCACAGTAAAACCAATGCCAAATTTGTTTTCCTGTACTTTACAGATTTCACTAGTTCCAAAAAAAATTTCATTTCTAAGACTAGTTTACTCAGAATAACTGATAATTGCACATTACTGTCTTATAGTCTCGGAAATTCATTGCACACACGGTGTCGATGTCGGTCTCGAATGTGTTAAATAAAGAGAAGGAAGCAAAATTGAGGTTAGAACTGTAGTGATACTTGTGTGTGAAAGCAAAAGGAGAAATAGATCAAAAAAGCAATAGAAGCGAACTAGAAATAGAACTAAAGTGAGAGAAAGTAGGTGAAGAGAAAGCAGTGCAAGTGAAGCAAAATTACAGCTGAAGCTAAATGGGAATAAAAAAGGAATCGAAGTAGAAACTAAAAGTGCAGCCTGAAGTTGAACTGAAACGAAAAATGTGGTGAGACAGGTATGAGATGAAAAGGAGAGGATAAAATAAGCAAAGCAAAGAATGAAGAAACAAAAAACAGATAGGAAACTAGTACAGAATATGGAACTGAAATATAACCTTTTAAGTTGAGTATAAAACGAAGTTCAAGGCCTAAAATTTAACTAAAAGTACAAAAAAGGGTGAAGGGATAAAAAATAGAAATGGCGGTGGAGATAGAGATGCAAGTAAAAGCATTTAGGGTCAAAATAGAATCGATGCAACAAAACAAAAGTGAAGATAGAGACGAAAATTGAATCAACTATAGTGGAAGTTCAACCAAAATAAACTTAAATGGCAGTTAAAACAAAACTGAAAATAGTGCCATCACTTTATGTTTAAAGCAGGAAACCAAATATAAGCAAATGAAGTTGCAAACGATACAAAAAGTTAAAGAAAAAGTAAAATGGTTACTATATTTAAAATAATAATCACAACCATTTCTACACAAATACCTCAGAAGCCATAAATACCTTAAAAACTACTGTCCAAATTGGCTTAACCCCCAACTAAACCCTCGGCTTCCTCTTGCCGCCACTTAATTTTACTTATTTCTCTAACAAAATATACCAAATAACGTTGTATTTTTTGCGCTCTTTGTCTTAAGTTCAAACAAAAGTCAACCGCGGCTACTGTATTTGCAAGTATTCGCATTGAATGGAAAGCGCGCCCAAGCCACCAGCGACACTATCACAACTTCAAAATATTTTGATAACGATCACCAGCAAAATAAACACAAACAACAAACCCCAAAAAAAAAAATAAAAAAAAAACATAAAGAAACTTGAAAGATATTCAAACAAACGTGCCAAAAGTTTGCTACTGCATTTTCGGCCACGTTTGCGTTCTTCGTCGCTTCAGCACTTTGCCGCATGCCAGCAAAAGTTTACTTAATTTTTTGTCGTAGAGTTTGTCAGGCGCACGTTTTATTTGTACTTGTGGAAAAAATTTTTCAAACAACAAAAATATCTTGTTAAGATTTTATTTGTTAGATAGAAAGACAGCGCGATGGACGGACAGAGCGACAGCAGCAGCCAGCCGAATAGATGGGCAATAGCAACAACAACAATAACCGCAAGAGGCAACAGAATACAAGTAGACTTAATTATCATTTTTATGTTGAACACAAATAGTACATTAGGTCGATTGGGTAGGTGCAGCCAGCCAGTCGGCCAGGCCGGGCGGCACGGAATTTGCACGCTTCGGCGCAGCGGATAAGTTATCGCATCGACAAATCTTGAGAGAAGCTGACAGAAATTAGTAGGACTTTTAATTTTTCAAAATAAGTAACTAATTATTTATGCCTAATGGAGACTTTTGTGGTGAAAAATCCATTGAAATTAGAAGAAGAAGAAGGGTAGAAATTAGAAGAAGTAGAAGGGTAGAAATTTATTGTGGAATTCAAATAACTTTTAAACAAATTTACAGAATTTTTCTAATGAGCTCACATGCATATAATAAAATTAAAAAAAAACACAATTTATGAAAGTTAAGTTCGTGAAAAATACCATCAGACAGACATATATTCGGCAGAAATCAGATAGCAGCATATGCATAGATTTTTGAATCGAACCTTTCAAAGTTTTAGTAGATCCAGAATTTAAGTTTTCATTGCCAGAGCTTAAAGAACTTCAATATATGGAACTGTTTCAATATTAGTCGCTATTTTGATTTGAAAAGTTGGTTACAGGCATGTGATCCAATGGTCCAATGCAACTCTGTGAAAGACTCCCTTCTGGGCCAGAAACTGGTCAGGCTGGTCAGCAGAACACCCAGTAAGAACTGTTCTGGTTCAAACTTACTGTGAATGACGCACCTTTTAAGGTTCCAAAAGATTTGGAATCCTCGTTAGTTGGGTTGTCATGTTCAAATAAGAGCAACAACAACTCTGATAGCTCAAATTCTAAAAGTTTCTGACTCATAGGGGTCGTCTGGTCATAGCTAGATACAGCCGTGTCTGGAACTAATTATTGCAAAGCGTGTTCACTGTATTGAGGTTGTTCACTATATCAAAGTTAACATTTTTTTCCAAAACTCGTTTAATTTGCTCAAAAAACACTTTTTGTTTTTTGCTTAAAATTTTTTTCAATATTTAGGGGCTCCATATCCAAATTTGGGTGTTCACTATTTTGAGGTGTTCACTATATCGGGAGTTCACTATACCCAAACACGACTGTAGATCAAAAGCTACACACTGCTCTATGAAGTCTTAAGCAATTTCATAATCTTTTAGGGACATTTTCCAAAAAGTAGAAAATTTGAAACCAATTCAGCTAACTTATTCATCAACACTAGAAAGACCGCAAGTTTTTCATATCCACAAAGTTTTTCATATCCGCTGATATTTCGAAAAGTACACATCAAATTTTGCTAATTCTTCACTAAATAAATGTTACAAAAATATAAAATTTTTCACGATAAAAAAATTAAAGTCACCAAAACAAAAGTTGAAAGAAATATTAAGGAAAATAGAGATATTTAATAATTAAAAACTAGAAACTAGCATCCTTATTCAAAAATTTTAGATATGAATTGTCCCAACCAGGTCAAAAGTCTTAAGATCACTAAAATTGCACGTTAACAATTTCTTTCCGTTTTTTTGGACTTGGAGAGTTTCAGCTTTTTGTTGGATATTTCAAAATCCTGTTTTAGTCCCTCAAAGTATTTAACCTCTGTATCGTCAATATGGTTAGGAAATTTTCATATCCAGAGAACAAAATTATCATCAAAAAGCATTTTAATTTTTATTTTAAAGTAGACCGAAAATTCCTGAGAACAAGATGGTTTCCTATAGAAGTAATGGGTTAAGCAGGCCTGACATTTCCATGTCGGAGTTCAGAGAATGGTGATCAGTTTTTCATGCAAATAGAAAATTATTCTTTCCCAATTACAAACTTGATGATTGTCCATTTGTATTAAAGACCACATTACAATAATGTTTAACGTTTTGCATTCTTCTAAGTTGTTCTTATCATAAACATAAAAGCCATTCAAAAAAAGTATCCCATATCCTAAGATGAAGAGTGCAAAATGGAAACACTGCACAACACTCAGTATCGCCATCTCGCACGGCATAAATTCACATTCCGGCTTGGGTCTGCTGAGCCCACAAACCCACACGTAGCGGCCAAGCAGCGACAGCGTCAGCGCATCTTCTGCCGCCCGATATGCCTGAAATATGGTATCTGGCAGCTATGCTGAAAACATATTTTCCATGTCGATACAATCGATTGCGTTATGCAAAATATATGCAAATACCCTAATGCCTCAATAACATTGCCAAAAAGCCACTCGCTGCCGACCTGAAGGAAAATGCAAAAAAGAAAAGAAAACTAAGTAAACGATTGCACAGTGAAACACCGCAGCAAATGGTTTCGTTAGAAATAGCGCAAGACAATGAAAATTGCGCGCTCGCCAAAACACACACACACATATACTCATACACTCTCATACACCGACCAATCGATGCATACACTCACGCACACACAATGGCAGCGCGATGTCTTCTTTTGCATTAGAAATTATTGCGATCGGCCGATAGATTTGTAAATTTATCTGGTGGGTGTATGCAGATACAGTCGATGTCGCATGGCATGGCATGGCAGTGAAAAGCGTGAGCACCGCTATGTTGCCAACAATCAGCGGAAAGTAGTATTTCAGTGGAATTGGCCCAACAGCAGCACTCAACTTTTAAATTACTCGCTGCCGCATGGGTTATGATCGGAAATCTGCGATTTTTGTTTTTTTTTTGGCGGAAAGTTGAGTTGAAGTTTCTTTGTGCGGACAACGGCAAAGTCGGCGCACAGAGTCGAGTGCACAAAATTATACACAATCACGAACTTAGCCTACTGTAGCGCTTGTAATGTGGCTAATGAAATGCTGTGCGAATTCTTGCTTCGCATTTTGTGTGACAAAAATTATGTTGAGAATGTTGAGAAAGTGGGTTGCCAACGGGTCTTAGAAACGTGAGCAGACTTGCAGTTGAACATGTGTTCTATTGGAATGACTGAAAGAAGAGCCTAGGAGCACTTTGCCAGGGGCGAATATTGGCACATAAAGTGCAACACTGTTTCTTATACTTTTTTGAAAAAGACAACTTTATTAAAAACTCAGAACTTTTTCAAGCAAGTCAGGAGAAGAACTATGACGAGCGAGGCATCAAAGTCAGTTTCTTTGCCAGTGTGACAAAAATTATGAGAGTACTTTCAAAATGGGTTGCCAACGGATCGTAGAAACTTGTTGGGTTCGCGAGAGGAATGAATGATATTTTCTTTAATTTTTCTGCAGGTGTGGACAGATGTCATTAAACTTCTGGTTGAAAAGGTGGATCTGTTCTATTCGAATGACTGAAAGAAGAGCCTAGGAGTACATGGCCAGAGGCGAACAGTGGCACCTAAAGGGCAAAATCGTTTCTTCTACCTCTTCGAAACGAACAGCTTTATTCAAAATTCAGAACTTTTTCAAACAAGTCAGGAGAAGAACTATGACGAGCGAGGCACCAAAGTCAGTTCTTTTTGCCAGTGTGACAAAAATTATGAGAATACTATCAATGTGGATAAAAACTTGATTGATATTCATGAAAGAAATAAATGATTTTATTTAATTTTTCTGTAGGTGTTGGTCATTCGATTTCTAATGAAAAAGGTGAACCTGTTCTATCAAATGACTGAAAGAGGACCTTCGAAGTTCTTTCGTTTTCGTTCAAAACTCTGAACTTTTTCAATAAAGTCAGAAGGAAAACGACAACAAAAGAAGCATCAAAGTCAGTTCGTTTTGCTAAGAAGATGCCAGCTTCTCCAACTGAATTTATTTTTGAATTCTAATAGAAAATGTGGATCCATTCTATCAAAATGACTGAAAGAAGAGCATAGAAGTTCTTTCGTTGAAAACTCAAAACTTTTTCAATCAAGTCAGAAGAAAAATGACAACGAGAGAAGCATCAAAGTTTCGTTCATTTTGCTAAGAAGCTACCAGCTGATCCAACTGAATTTATTTTTAAGCAAAGTTTTGCAAGCACTGCCATTGATTCCACAACTGCCTACATCTTCACACCTTTCTGAAATAATTTTAAAAAATTTTTTCCTAGTGCTGAGTAGAACAATGTACAAGTAGCGTTGGTTCCTTTGAGTATTTGACTAATAAAATTCACTTCCCCCTATTAAATGACTCGCTGTTGTCTCAACAAAACGCCCAAATGAATGATGTCAAAAAAAAAACCAAAGAAATTATGTTCTACATGAATGAACCCTTAACAAACATTGCCAACAGTTACTAATTTCAGGTGACAGCAACACGATGCCGACTCCATATGGTAGATCATTCATTGTGCATTGTTGTGCATTGGTTGGCTGAAAGTGAACCTGAACGACGTCAATTGAACACTCGAAATGCCAAAACAGCAGGAATGCACAAAGGTAGTAACTAATGACAGCGTTCATGCGGGTGACAACTGCTTCCAGAGTAGTTGGTCAACGATGCCCGACAACAACAACACGCAACTGAAGAGCAACAAACGCCGAAATCAAGCGAAATTAGCAGGAAGGAAGCTTGTGTGTGTGCAGTCGATATCGCTGTTGTCGACGAGGGCGTCGCGCGCCGTGATCAATGCCGCCATAAATTATCGCCGGCACAAACAAATGAAAATAAAGGAAATCACACTCGAAATAAAGAAAGCAGTGCTTCAGCTGAGGAACAGCAAGAATGCGTACGAAAACACGGCCAGCGAAGACAAAGGCACCAACTCTGACATGAAAGACCAATAATGAAATGGCCGAAAATGTGCGCCGGCCGGACAACATGCTGCGACATTCGAGCGACAACAACAACATTAACAGCCGTCGGCCACCTCAGCTGACCGAGCTGCCAACTACAATTTAACTTTGGGGCAATGTCAATGTACGCCTGGTTGCTGTTGCTGTTGTTTCTGCTGCCGCTGCTGCTTGTTGCAGCTTCTCGGTGCGCCGCCTGCATTGCAGCCTTTTTCTCCTTTTCTGACATTTATGCTGTGTTTATGTACTGGTTTTGTGTGCGTGTGTGTGTGTGTGTGTGCGGCACAAAAGGATCCCGTAGTGTTTACAAATCAAAACATGCAAACGACGACAGCAAACATAAACACTGTACAGCGCCTCGCCTCGCCCTCCAACCACTTTGCCGCGCGCCATCGCAACACAACCAACCAACTTGAGTTGAAATATTTCTCAACATAATCTGGTAGTGTTGCGCTGCCACAATCCAATATTGTTTTCGAACACACTCCACTCGCTCCATTTAGTTATTTTTTTTTAGTTTGGTATTTTGGTGCCCGGTCGCACCGACTAGCACACAACAACAAGACAGCCCAACATGTATGAAATGTTTAGTTGAAGTATGCTGCTGCTGTTGTTATTATTGTTGTTGTTGTGCTGTTGCTTCATGTTTGCGCTGTGGTAATATGTAGCGTTGTCATTTCATTTGTAAGCATGTTTTTTAAATAAAAAAATTTGTTAGTTACTGCTGCGTTTGTCGTCGATTTGTTTTGAAGGCATTTGTTGGTGTAGAATTTCAACAAAACTTTCTGCCAAGTACAAAACAAACCAAAACTTAATTTGCAGAAACAAGGCTAATGGACACTGTGCAACTATAAATGAAAGAATATTTGAACGGGTGCAGGGTTCTTATCTTTGATAAAACTGATCGAACAGAATGGCTGCGCTAAGATCCCAGTGGATCTAAACTGATGTCAAGTGTAGTTTTATTTAGGAGTCTTTAATTTAATTAATTTAATTTAAAATGCCAGCATTTTGTTTGAACATTGACAGAAACTATATTCCTAGCTGACCAAAAAAGTTAGGTTAGGTTGAGGTGGACACACTTTGGCCACAAAATGGACTCGTTGTGATATCACAATGTGAAAATGATCTGTCTTACTGCAAGTCGGAGACCCTAAACAAGAAAATTTGAATTGTGGATGAACCTTATAAGTTCTTATCAAGGACTAATATGGACTGAACTGGGCTCATCTAAGTGGTCGAAGAAAGCAGAACCTAGGGGTTTCCATCTTCGTCTAGAGAGGGCCGGGCAGTGGCAGAAAAAGTGACTTTCTTCTCTTCATTTAGGTAACTGAGACAATAGTCCCAATTGTCGACAAAAAAATTTTGGAGTTTAGGAATCTAAACGCTTTAAGATTTTACTTACAGCTTGCGATCTCCACTTTCTAAGAGCATATCTCTCTCTCTCTCGATATTCTACGAGTATATCTCTCTCCCAACAGTTTAACGACAAATCCGAAGCGCAGTTTTTGGCAATTTTTCTATCACTTTGTGCAGTTCTTTTAATTCACATCTGCTTCAAGTGAATGTCGATAGGTGTAGACGAGCGTTTCACCAGCCCGAGCTAGGACTCAAACCTAGGGCCTCGGTATGAGAAGCCAGCGCGCTACCCGCAGGATTATCGAGGCGGGCTAACAGCTAAAAAGCGCATTCGACCTCGTTTGATCTGTTATTGTTCCACTTACTACTTTACAAAATTAAAAAAAAAACTTTTCTATTTGACGGAATCGATTTATTTTTGTCATTACTTGTTAGCTAAGGGCTCTAGCTTTCCGTAGATGTCCATATGTCCGATTAAGAAGAACTTGGTGAATGAGTTATGAGCCAAAAACAAAAAGATGACCACAACCGAACCTATTCCCCTATAATTTTTTTCCAAAACTATGCGAGCACTTCTCGGAAAAAGGTTAGGTTAGGTAAGGCTAGTTTCTTAACAAGTACAGTGGGTGGGCAAGCAGTTAGTACGCTTACGAAAAATCGAAATTTTCATGTTTAAGTGGATGTAAGACGTACTAAAATAGTTTCCAAACGCTTTTTGTTTTCTTGTTTTTGCTTAGCTTGTTTGTCCCACAGTATTTCTAATGGTATTTGTGAGGTTATGTGCCGTGGGTGAGCACAATAACGGGACTTTGTTAGCAGCAGTATTTAATTGAACATTTGTTGCAAATCTGTAATAGTGAAGTGTACATTCGAATTGTGAAATCATTATGGGAAAATCGTGAATTTTTGGGAATAAAATAAAAAGAAAAACGATATATTGAAAAATACTCGCATTAAGGCTGAGTAATTATTATTTCTGTTTTTTAAGGATGATGCAAAAAACTGTACAATTCACTTGAAAAATGTCTTCTTATTTGTTCTGAAATAAAAATATAATTGAATTAAAAAAATACAATTTTAAGAGTTTGTTTTAAACACAAAAAGCGTTTGATTGCTTGAAGCGTGCTAATTGCTTGACCAACCACTGTACACTCGGAGGCCTCAAAAGGCCCATTGTGATACCTTGTCATCATATGATCGGTGTTGGCTGTTTGGTCCCCGGTAAATAGTCTTTTACGAACCATCAAGATTCTATATTTTGGAAAACGCCTAAAATTCTTTAGATTTTCATAGATTATAATTTTTATAATTTTTTAGATACCCAAATTTGTGAATTCTTTGAAATTTTCTTTTATTTTCACTGACATTTGCAATTCTTAAATAAGAAAATTATCTAATACGAACCACATTTATAATACTCCAACATATAGACACCATTCTACTAATCAATCTTATCACAAAGTTTCGTCTATATCTCCTTGAGACCATTTCTCTTCTTACGTTCTAATTTTCATAGATACTGAGAAATCCCTGTATCGTTTTATTCGCTTCAATTAAACTCCCAAAAATGCTATTAAATTATGTTTAGCAAAGTATAAAAGAGTTCTACATAAAATTTCCCTACACACAAACATCTTCCCTCACGCATTTCGACAGCAAGTTGCTGAATAAACCATCGAAAATAGTCGCATGAAACGAATATGGGGGTCACGCTCAAAGTCAAAATTAATGAAAAGGAGATCCATCATTTAAGCGGTCGAGCTCAGTGCTCTGTAACAATTAAAAGCAAGGGGCGTGTTAGGAAAACGATAAAAGGCCGCAACAACAAATACAACAATAACAAAACGCGCACACATTGAGAAATCCATTGGAATAAATAAGCGGGTCAAATTAGAATAAATTGTTATATAAACAGGGACATTAGCGGGCACCCCTTTTCGTAAGCGGCCACAATGACGAAATTTCGTAATATCGGAAAATTAAAAATAAATAAAAACGAATTGAATAATTTAGGTCATACATATTTGTTGCTTGCATCATGCGCAGTCGGTGTGTGTGACGACGAGCAAAGCGACGCAACGGTGGTGATGTGGATCGATGATGATGTTTGATGCTGGTGCTCGTTCTGGTTCTGGTTCTGGTGGCTGCGGTTAGCTGCGATGGTAATCTTGATTACAGTTAATTAATTGGCTTTTATGCATGGAACGGAATGTGCAATGCATTCAAATGTGGGCGACAAAAAGTGCTCAAAACATTCTTCAATGCAAAAGTATTGAAGTGAGTGAAGAATTTTGTGATATGATAAAAAAATGATACTTTGCTTTGGACAGTTTGCTATTTTGATTATTTTTTTTTATTTATTGATTTTTGCTTTTAGCTTTGGCTTTAATTTTAATTTTCAATTTTATTTTTTTATTATTTTTTTTTGTTTATATTTATTTTTTATATTTATTTTTAGTTTATTTTATTTTCATTTTGTACTTTTACGATTTTATAATTCAAGTTTTAATTCTCTATTATTGATTATTATTTTTTTTATATTTTTTCTTGTCTTTTAAAAGTATTTCATTTCTTTTCATTCATTCATCAAAGCCTTGGCTCGCAATTATGCATTCATCAAGATTATGCTCGACACTGACTTGCATGTCGCGATCAGCTACATCTCCCTCAAGCGGCAAATGAGCAAATGAATTGGCACACACACACACACACACATGCAGATGGCCACTTTGAAATGTCAGCCAGCGCTTAGAAGCGGTTACTTGCACTGCATTTGGCCGCGTATTGGGACTTTTAGGTGGCAGTGGCACATTGCAGCACGCGATGCCACAGCGCCGCACAATTAATCGTCAACTGTCTTCAATTGTAACATGAAACTAGATGCTTTTTAGTCAAAGGGTCGATAGGAAATTTGTCGCTTGTCGAATTGGAATTATTGTGTTTTTTTATTTGGAAGTGTTGAAGTTTGAAATGTTTTCTCTTTTAGTTTTTCACTTTTGTACAAAATTTTAAAATTTTAATTTTAAATTTTATTCTGCGATAAAACTACATTTATTCAAATCTGTTTCACTAACTATTAAACATTCGTATGCAATAAATGGCTCGACAAATCATAAGATGCAATTTTTGGAATTTTCAAGTTCTAACTTAGAACTTACTTTTAACTTTCTTTTTAAAATCTAAAGAGCAAATAAGGCAAAAACCATTCATCGTCCCCTGCATTCAATAAAACATTTCCGCAAGGGTTCTTCAATACAGTGAAAATTTCTATGAGTAATGTCGAAGACAATTTCTTTGTCTTTTTCATTTCCTTCTTGGTCGTTTACTACTTTTGCTCTTTGGCTAATCGCAAACATCTGAATAAATGCAAACATGCAAAGACAAATGATCAACTTTTCCGCCACATTCAGCTGAAAAATTAAAACTCCAACAACAACACATACATACATAAATACGTACATACAAATAAATAACAAGATAACTAATGGCAAGAAGAAAACAACAGCAGCACCCAGCAGCAACCCACGCCATTAGTACAAATTCACTGAGACACACACACACACACACACGTAGACACACAATTTCCATTTGACAACTTACAAAGAATTGTGGTGACTGCGGTATTTGCTGTGTTCCCTTTCTCTTAATTAAATGTGTCGAAATGTGTGTACAAATAATAAGTAAGCAGCAAATAACAATTTCTGCGCTCGAGCTTAATGGCCGCCGCGTAGTTCAACTCTGTCTTTGACTCGCTGCGACGGCAGCGGCGGCCACATTGCGACGCTCGACAGCAGCGCACAATTGAAATCACAAATTGCCATGTTGGCTGCAGTTTTGTGCGATTCTTTAGCTTTGGCCGGCGCTGTGCTGCGCTCATATTAGAATTGACAGGCAACTAAAGCTGCCGAGTTTAATTAGCATTTGTTGTTGCTGTTGGTGCTTCTACATAGATTTCTCGTATTGAAGGCGGCTAGCGGCAAGTAACAAGTTGCATCTAACTCGTTGCCGCCCCATGAAGATTAATTGCCATAAACTTTGGCGGTGCTGTAAACTGTGACGGCGACTGGTTGTCGTTGTGTCGTTGTGTGGCACATGCAGCAATTGTCGTTGCAAAACTGTTATTGCAGTTTAACTAACACGACATTAGAAATTAATATTTGCATATATTTGATTAAAGCGAGTTGAATATGCTTTGGACTTGTGTTGGATAGTGAGGTTAGGTTAGGTTAGATAAGGTTAGGAAAATAAGGTTTGGTGCGATGATGTTAAGTTAGGTTAGATAAGATTAGGTAAGATAAGAATTGGTTCGGTTGTGTTAAGTTAGATTAGGTTAGATAAGGTTAAGAAGATAAGTTTTGATTTGGTTTGGTTGGGTTAGATAAAAATTTGTTTAGGTTATGTTAAGAAGATAAGATTGTTAGGAAGATAAGATTTGGTTCGGGGATATTAAGTTAGGTTAGATAAGATTTGGTAAGACAAGATTTGGTTAAGTTATGTTAAGCAAGATTAGGTTTGATTATGATAGGAAGATAAGGTTTGGTTAGGTAATATTAAGTAAGGTTAGATAAGAGTTGGTTCGGTTATGTTAAGTTAGATTAGGTTGGATAAAGTTAGGAAGATAAGGTTTAGCTTGGTTTGTTTGGGTTAGATAAAAAGTTGGTTAGGTTATGTTAAGTTAAATTAGGTTTGATTATGTTAGAAAGATAAGGTTTGGCTTGGTTTGGTTAGGTTAGATAAGATTGGGTTTGGTCATATTAAGTTAAATTAGGTTAAGTTAGATTAGGTTGGATTTGCTTCGGTAATATTAAGTTAGGTTAGATAAGATAAGGTAAGACAAGATTTGGTTTGATTATATTAGAAAGATAAGGTTTGGTTCGGTGATGTTACGTTAGATTAGATAAAATTATATAAAATAAGATTTGGTTCGGTTATGTTAAGAAAGATTGAATACGGTGAGGAAGATAAGATTTGGTTCAGTTAGGTTAATTTAGGTTCGTCAGATAACTGTAACCATGAAAGTCAAATTTCGCCTAAATACTTTACACAGATACATCCTGTGCTTAACACAAACTTGCTACCTAATTTGTTTGGATCTTTAGGTCATGCATGTCCTATATACATTTGGTTTAGTTTCTTCAAAAACTGACACATATTCCAAAGTTTCATTTCTGAGGGTTCGTTCGAGACTTCAAAGAAAAAGATCTCAACTGATAACAAGCGCACAAGAATTAGTATTCGGTGCAGAGAGTCTTATCAAGTAAGAGTATCTCACTTTATCTTTGTGAAAGTCAAAACGATCGTAAGTTTTTGCAGCCTGTTGTGATATTAATGCTCAGTCAATTTCAGATTGAGAAAACTTCCACAATTATTTTCCCTATGGTGCCAGACGGCACTGTTACCTTTTCTTCTTATGACAGATTTCAAAAGAAAGCTTTTCCTGCAGATTAATGACCTATGTTCCTATAACTCAAAAGGCTTATTACTCAAAGTACTAACTACATGGCTTGAAGTACATTATAAACCCTAATAATTACACTCCATACTGCGCTGCTTGAACTTTATAAAGTCTCCTTGTTGCTCTATTCCCCCTCTCTCTCTCTCTCGCTCAGTCCTCTTCTATTCCTCACAGCTGGCCAAATATTTAGCGCCAACTGTTCCCCAAAGCGTCGCATTAACTACTCATCCGTCCACGCCGCGCTTCATGCATTTTTAATTCCTTTAATAGCTTTTGTCTCCGGCAGTCACCAGTCACACCAGTCGCCAGCCACTCGCATCCAAATATCAAAAAATCCCTATTGACGCATTGAAGTGCGGCAGCGACAACAACCACAAGAGTGAAAAATCCAACTCTCCTTTTTTCATAATGCAAAATCAACAGTCAACTTGCTGCCGGCTACTGCGTCAGCCGGTAAAACTTCTACATAGACAACATACAACACAAAAACAACCACAAAAGCACAAAAAACAGTTCAACGAAAATTTGATGAAAAAACTTTCATTTTCAACTTTTTACCTTTGCAGCGCAAACAGCTGCGACTCGCACACAGATTACACGCAATAAAGTTGCCAACAGTGCGCCGGTCGTCGAAGCTTGTCGTCGCATCCTCGTCCATCAAAATTAATTAGAAAAAGTCACCAAGTGTGAGTGTGTGTGTGTGTGTATTGGTACACTTGTTTACTTTGCATATTTTGCTGCACTTAAGCCAGCAACAAATTAAAGCGCACAAGTTGCAAAAGTTGTGGGGGAACAAGCATTCAGTTGGTTGGTTGCACACCTCAGCCCCGTGTCAGCTCATCAGTCATCACCTTTTCTTTAAATTTTTAATTTGACTGCAGCGAAAGTGCAACTCCAGCCAGCGGTAGCAAAAATGATAAATTGGCCTTGAAGTGTGAGGTAGAAAGGAGCAGCCGCTCATAGCGCAACAATGTGAGTGCGCGCTGCCAAGAGTGTTGCATACTTTTTGGCGCATACGGTTTGTCGCACCAACACAACCAGCGCGAACAAACAAAAACGCTTCGTTGGTTTGTGCTGTTTTTATTGTTGTTGTTGTTGATTATTGATTGTTGTTGTTGTTGTTGCCAGTGCAAGTGCTGCACATATTCGCTGCAAGCATTGAGCGACCACTTTTATTGGCAACTTTCCGTACGGGAAGTGGGCTAAAATTTATTGGATCATTTGGCTCGACAGGGCAATGTGGCGGCAGCGATGATGTTTAAATTGGAATGAATTGAACTTTGCGCGACAGCGGCAGCAATAAGCGGAGAATTACGGAGTGAGCAGAAAATGTGAAGCGGTTTTGTGAGATGATACACCGAGTTATAAAATAAGAAATTAATTAGAAAGAAATTTGTCAGTATAGAAAATATTTTATATTTCAATTTTCACGTTTAGTCTAAGCTTTGATAATCCAAACTTAGCCACTTCAAATTTCAAATTTCGACTTCAATTGCTTTGCAATTGTCCATTGCAACCTGCAGCTGCCAAAAGGTTCTTTGCTGCTTTCACTGTGACTGTTGTCAACGCGACAATTGGCTGATTTATGTCGCCATTCATTGTCATTGCAAGTGCAATTTGCTCATTTGTGCCCGTTGCATTGTTGCTATTGGCAAATGCATTGGGCGGCCGTTGATCTGATTACAATTTCACGCCAAAATTGGCAATGCGACACCAGGCACAGGGCACTTGAAGTGCAGTAAATTGTTGGTGCGCCTTTTGAAATTGCATTGTGCAACAACAGCGCACTTTACCGTCAACGATTGCACATTCCAAGTGTTGATTTATTAGCATTGACTCTATGCAAATTGATATACATATTCACATACATACATTTATATGATTTTCAATATTAAATCAAAACATTTGAGCAGTAAAATTTAAGAATTTTTACTTTAGTTATGGAAAAAAGGAGTTAAAGTGTGAAAAAGAAGATTTTGGTGAACTTCTTTGGTTGAATTCATACAATATTCAGTGGAAAAATGAAAACAGATATAGAGTCTAATAGAATCAATTACAAAAAACGAGATCAGGAAATCAGACGAATACAGAAAACTTTGGAAAGACAGAAGATTTCGTTTTCTAAGCTTAAAATATACATTAATAACTATAATAATACTGACTTTTGACTGTCTTGACGTTAGACACACATCCACCCAAGTAAACTGTCAGCCTAAAAGTATGCTACATTCTTGACCCTCCTACTACTACTGTCAAGCGGCTTGTTTACCATGAAAGCTCACCGGTTCATATTCAATATTGGGTTCAATATTGGGCCTTTGAGGTTTCTATGAGTTCTTCATAGTCCCCTCTGTCCCTTTACTGACATTCAAACATTGCTTGACATTCAATTTGTTCATCAATCGCTTTGAAACCACAGTCGCGTGTCGCTATTGACTCGTCGCTTCATAATTATAAGCCAACGATTTTTTGACATCAACCACATTCAATGGCAATGAAACCCATGCAAACTGTCAACACGCACAATACAAATAAAAGTGCAAGTAAACAGCACAACAAGTTGTCAGCTTTGCAAGTGTATTTGTTTAAATATTGAATTAAAAGCGGTCGATGCAAACGCCATCAACAGTAACTAGCAACAACAATTTTGAACTAAAGAGTGGCAGTGCGTGTCACCAACATGTGTTGTTGTTGTTGCTGTGGCTGTTTGTTTAAGCATTTAACGCATCGGGCAGAGGGTGTCGACGGTACATGCAGGATTTCCTGCATAGCTTACGGCGCAGATAAAGTCACCGCGTCACGCATCACGCATCGCTTTGTGCGTTTTTGTAATTAAAAATGTTAAACTTGGGTGCGTATTTTGGTTGGCGAAGGACGTAGTGGAGGGCAAGTGTAAATTAAATATTTAATATGAGTGCAGCAGTTGTTGTAAAGTGTCAGGGTTGCACGCACACATGCACAGCAAGTTGAATTAAATGTGTGCCCTCGTTGACGTTGTTGTTGTTGTTGTTGTTGTTGTGGGCTTGCAGTCACTGTGTGTGTGTGTGTTTTATTTGCGGTTTGGTTGTTTTGATGGTTTCAATCACAGTCGATTGATTTGTAAACTTCGTTAACATGTTTGATTATCATTTGCGCTGACACCACCGACCTGTCGGCCAACGAGCAATGTCACTTCATTTTCGTTTTTTAGCCTTTTCAAGCGTGATGCTGATAAAAATGTGTGAATGTGTGTGTCTCTCTCTTACAATGTGCTGACTTGGAGCAGTTGTAATTATTTATTTTAGGTCGTTCATTAAATTGTGGGGCATTTGAGGCTGAAGTGCGCTGGTTGTTCTTTGCAGGACATCAAATAAAATATGAAAAGTAGTGAAAACTTGATTAAAACAGCCAACAAGATGCTAAACATGTTTGTTAAAAGTAATATTTCAGTCTTTAGTTACACAAAGAAACAAAAGATTAGTTATTGAATTAAAAATTGGTTGCAGGACATCAAATAAAATATGAAAAGTAGTGAAAACTTGATTAAAACAGCCAACAAGAGGCTAAACATGTTTGTTAAAAGTAATATTTCAGTCTTAAGATACACAAAGAAACAAAAGCTTAGTTATTGAATTGAAAATATTAAAATAATTTTTTTAAAAACTTTTTGCACCTAATGTTCATTGCAATGATATCCAATTCATACAAAACTCTTAAAAAAAAAGCATTTCTAAGTAATTCGTTACTCAGCGAGCTAATGGACGCCACAAATATTTTGCGAATCATGCAACGTTTGCAGCCATTCAACAATTTCGCGCATACAACGAGCCAACAAAGCCACAAGACCATTTTTCGTCATCACTTTTTGGCTGGCAAGCATTGTGCAAAAATATGAACATATTTTCATATACAAATTTCAACAAATTTCCATATAGTAAATACCGCTAATGGATTTTGGTCAGCGAAAAATTAAAAAAAAAAATTTTAAATAAGTAATTGAAGGAAGTCGCATTCTGAATGCAGCACTCACGTTGCGCTAAAATAGCTCACCGCACACAATAGCAATGAATATGTAAGCCGAAATATTTCTATGCACCCAACAGGCAGATTTGTGTAGTCTTTTCATAAGCAAATCTTGCAGGAAAAAGCAAACAAAGAGTATTGCAGGACCTCCCATGTTTTCCAAATAAACAGGGAAATAATTGAAAATGCACTATTCTGCATAAGAAATCTTTAAAAAAAAAATAAAAAAAAAATTAAAAATATATTTTGTAGTTGTAATCAAGTGAAGTGATAAATGTTGAGTTTCTTTTGTTTGAATTCTCATTGGCAACGATTGCAACAATTTCAAGAATGTCATAAATGCAATTAATCAAGCAATTCAATGCAAATCAATTAATCATTGCATAACAAAACCTAATAAAAAAAACCTCGAGACACTGCCACAAAACAATCAAAACGCTCCCCCGCCGTTTGAGGCGCAAGCGGACACATTTCATAGCCAAACTGTCAGCGGCGACTGATTAAACATGAGGGTGTGATGAGCTACAACAACCGATGCTCTCTGGTCGCTAATTGAAAATTGTGCAACACTTTTACACGACAAGGAGACAACAATTAATTACAAACAAATAGACGAGCTGCAAGTGCGGGTCGGTTGGCTGCGGTGTGTTCAGCGAGGTGAAAATTGCTAGAAAACAGTTGAGGGCTTCTCTACGACACTGACAGGGGGTTGAAAATCGAATGGCGATTGGGTTAGACAGTTATCAGTATGATTAAACAACAACAAGTGGAAATGGTTGAGTGGATATTGAAGGATTTGCTAAGGTTTGTTTCAAATTTAAGGCTCGGTTTATTGACGGATTTTTTTGATATTTGGAAGAGTGAATGCTGTTGTGATTTTAAATGAGGATCTACTTTAATTTAGTTTGATTCATACTTTGAACGTTCTAATTGCTTATCATATTTATAAAATTTCATTCTGATATCTCAATTTCCTTTGAGAGCTATTGTATCTATTAGTCCTATTGCAGAGAGAAGGACGAACAAAGTTGATCAAGTCAATTTACCTGACTTGATCACTGGCCACTTTTGCTTGACTACTGACCAGTTAGACATCTTTTAGACATTAGAAACTTCTAAGCAAAGTACTCATTGATTCTGACAACCCAGTACAGAGTTTAAAAACCAACTACTATAAAAGTAATAATTCATCGACAGAAACTATTTTACAAGATATGAATTTTTATAAAATTATTCATTACAAATCAGTCTTGCAATCAGTTCTTTCTGTTTTTATCAAACATTTAAAACACCATCAGCAAATAAAATCACAATTGCTACGCTCCTTAACTACAGTGAAGAACAATAAGACAAGTCATAAGCTGAAAAAATCACTTGAAAAAACCCACCCAACAATTTGTCAGCCACTTTAAAAGGGTCTGCAAACTTCTATAAAGTGCTTGCAAATGCATTAAGCTTAAAACCCCATAATAAAGTAATAATTAAAAAATCATTTTACACAAAGTTGCCCACTCCATGCAAATTCTGCATGACGCAATGCCAATAAATTCCAACAGTTACCACAAAATTCGTAATAATTACGCAGCAGCAACAATAGCATCCGAGCATAACTAATTGCCACAAGGAGTTATTAACATTAATTTAAAAATGAAAAGGAAGATTTTTGTAACGATTGGCACATTAATTTAACTGCCTGGCGCTGGCGTTCGGTCTGACGACAACGCTTAAATGTTACAAAAGTCACCACAAATGCCATAAAATTGAGTTTATCACAAAAATGTGTGCATCCTTTTGTTCTTACTTTGCTTTTACAACTTATTTAACAAAGATTGGCGCTTTTCGACTTGCCACGCCGCAGCGATAACCCTCTCTCGGCATCTCTGATGGGCAGGCAAGGGTTGTGCAGTGGCAAGAATTAAAAAAAATTGCAGATTTATTTGAATTGCAGAAAGTGAGGCGTTGTACGAAGTGAGATGAAGATTTGCAGTAACACCACACATTTTCTTAAAGAAATCAGAATCAAAGAATCTTAGGCCTAAAGTTACAATGATGATGATGTCATTCGCTAATCCTTTTCTCTATTTCCAGTTTGGCATTAAGCACGAATAATGCTTTGAAATTGGTCTTCGAAAGGCCAATTCGTTTTTCGTTACAGAAAACTATTTATTATTATTTGAGAATGGAATGAGATTAGTATGGATGAAGTGAAATAGATAGATGCAGTAAAAATACAATTTATTTGCTTTTTCTTTACATATACGTAGGCTGCCTTTTATATTTTTTCAATATGGATGGTCTAGTAAGTTTTCGAAAAATCTGAGATTGCCATTGAAAAGTTTGTAATTTTTTACCATAAACATGCTTAGAAAATGTTGATGTTCAAGTGCTATTTGTGTTGTTTACACTGAATTGAAAAATTCATCTCGGTCAAAAATGTATTTAACTCATGAACATTTTCGTGCAATGATTTTTTACAATGTCCGAAGTAAATTATTTCAAGAACAGTGCTTCGATCGCCTTCATTCGGTATTAGGTGATGAAGCACCAACCCTCAAGACAATTTTTAACTGGTTTAACGAGTTCAAGCGTGGTCGCCGTTCGCTCCAGGACGAATTTCGTGAAGGTAGTTCAAAATCGGTCATTGTGCCAGAAACCATTGATGCTATGCGTGAACTGATAATGAAAGATCATCATGTGACATACCATGAGATAGAGGCATCCTTAGGCATTAGTTACACGGCCGTGCATTCTATATTGCATGAACATTTAGCTGTCAGAAAGATTTGTTTTCGTTGGATCCCGCATAGTTTGGCAATCACTCAAAAAAGGCTCGTGTCGATTGGTGCAAAGAAATTATGGAAAAATTCGATCACGGTACTTCAAAATACGTTTATAAGATCGTGACAGGTGACGAATCATGGATATATGCATATGAACTCGAAACAAAACAGCAATCGACCGTGTGTGTCTTCCAAGACGAGCCAAATCCAAAAGAAAGTGGTTCGGGCACGCAGCACATCGAAGAAAATGGTCGCCTGTTTCTTCGGCAAAACTGGTCATGTGGCTACTGTGCCATTAGAGCAACGTAGAACGGTCAATTCTGCGTGGTACAGAACAATTTGTTTGACAGAAATTTTCAATTAAATACGGAAAAACAACCGCCGATGCCAAATCATTTTTCACCAGGACAATGCGCGTTCTCACACATCGGCTCAAACAACCCATTTGGTCGACCAAAGCATTGATTTAATGGGTCATACGCCATACAGCTCTGACCTAGCACCCAATGACTTCTTTCTATTCCTGCAAATAAAAAAAAAATTGCGTGGTAAACGATTTTCATCGCCAGAAGATGCTGCTGAAGCATTCAAAAACCATGTTTTGGAGGTGTCTCAATCGGAGTGGAAAAAGTGCTTCGACAATTGGTTTGAGTGCATTCAAAAGTGTTTAAATCTTCAAGAAGAGTACCTTGAAAGCAATACAACCATTTTTATTGATAACAAAATGCATTTTCATGCTTTTTGATAAAATATAAAAGGCAACCCTCGTATAAACCCAAAATGAACTCTTCTGTTACTGAAAAGTGGGAACAATTTAAAAATTTCACCAAGTTGTTGCAAGTAGCAAAACAATCAAAAACCCCAAAACCCAAAGCATGCTTTTTACTCTTTTGGTATATAACTGCATACAAAAATGTAAAACAAATAAAAATTGCTTTCAACGCTTCACCGCCAAATTCAACGATAACGTGGCAACACTCACGCGTTACAATTCCCGCTGAAGTGTGGGCGCCATGGCAAGTTTGCAGCATAAAAAAGAGTAAACGTGGTGCAACACTAATAAATAATTTCAGAGCATTTGTCTGAAAGGATTAAAAGCCACACACAACGAACTTTTTGTATGGGTTTTTGCATGGTTCACATTTGTGCTTTTTGGTGAGAAAAAAACTGAGAAAGAGTACAAAGTTTTTGTTGGTACATTTTTTGGCCGAGTTCATATTTTTATCTACGCAGCCGACCTTGTAACCCCAGTGCTTATTTTTGGATTTTTTTTTTATATTTCAGTGCAACGAACTTTTTGGTTTTGTTGTGGCGCAACGGTTGTCATCAGTTGTGCGCTTCAGTGCGTAATTCATAAGCTTTCAGCCAATTGGCATTTGGCTACGACTTAACAAACAAAAAAATTTAAATAAAAATTAATTAATTTTAAGAAATTTATGGTGCAAATTATTTTCTTTAAGCAAGCTTCAGAAACAAAGATATCAACAGTGAGACATGTTTTTCCACTAACAAAAATAAACATTACCTAATTTCAAACAATTTACAGTGCAAATCTTTGCTATAAACAAGCTCTATGAAGAAGCAAAAATATCAGCAATTAAACTTTTTTTTTACAAAAATATTTCCGCCTCTTGGACGCTGCTGCTTTGATTGTACAATGGCCACAATATATTCCCACAGCATTCCTGCGCCGTTTTTCTTTGGCTATTTTTTTTCTTCGCCAGTTTTAAGTGGCATTTCTGGGCTGTCATGTGTACTTTGCAATAGTTAAGTGCGCTGTCAATGTTTGTTGCCGGTGCCGCCCCCTTATGGAACTCGTCACTGGGCAACATCTCCAGCCTCTCTCCGCCGGCGCAAACACTTGCAGAAAGCAGAGGCCACTCGCTGTTTGCAGCAATACGAGTATTAACCACAATTACACAAACAACCACAGATAGTCATCGCACTAGAACAATTGCTAATAATTAACATAATGAAAGAACAACGCCAGCAACAGTCGTGACAGCGGAAAAGCAAAGAAAGTCGAGTGACATTTCGCTTATTAATTGGCAACACTCACAAGGCGCAAAAAGAATAAAGCGGCAATAAAATTGGCAAAGGCAGAAGAGCACAGGCCGCAAGACTCGGGCTGGGAGAAAGTCACGCTTCATAAATTAATTTCGCAACAGCGAAGGGTGGAGCAGATAGCTGCAGCTTGATTAGGTAATGTTTGCGTTTTAATAGGAACCAAGAAATGTGCACTGAAAGAAAATATGTGTCAAGATGTGATGACATCGCTGAATGGTAAAAATGAATATTGCAATAAAAATAGTCTAAAGTCAGGTGTGCGCACATGGCACTCGACACTCCATTAACACAACATTTAGCGCCCACAAAAATTCGACATTTTTTGAATATTTCTATATTTTTTTGCATGGAATGTAGCGCCGACAGCGCCACGCAAATGTGTTGCACACAGCCATATGCATTCACTCGCGCTGGGGCAAACAAAAGTCAGCCTGTCAGACGGACAGAGCGCGCGTATATCTTGCTTAATTACCGAGATGTATGCGTGTCGCGCGCACAGGCTAATTAACCCCCATTACAAGTGCACAACACAGACAGACAGACAGACAGACAGCCAGCCAGCGCCAAGCATCGGTGTCCTGTTTTAGCTGCCGCCGCCCCAGCGACCAGTTGGAACTGGTGTTGCTGCTGCTGCTCGCGTTAGTTGCTGGTGGTGTTGCTAATGTGTCCATCGATTTACACACACACACAAATAAATCGCGTAGGCGTTTTTGGGCTGTTATATGCGATGGTCTGCGCCGCCAGCACCAGCCACAACACTCCAACTGCAGCCATTCCTGCCCAGCGAGAGGTCAAGCGTTGTGCAAGTAATTAAGATTTCAACTGCGCCCAATGCTACACTCGATTGTATGTACTTGTTTTAGTGGCGGCCTTTAATTTATTTTCCTTATTCTTATTGCGACACTTTTACTGCTTACGACAATAACAAAAACAACAACAACAATTGCTGTTGATTATGCGTAATGCAAACCAGCTGGACACTGGTCGCTGTGCAATGCACAAATTATGACTGAAAAATAATTACACTCTCACTCTTGTTGCAATGTTGTTGTTGTTTTTATTGTTGCTGACATTTTAAGTGATTTAATGTTATAGCTTTGGTGGCGACACCAATGTTTGCGCTCTTTGCAATATCCAAAAAGATTTGTGTTGTCGTCCAGCGCCCAGCGCAGCTAATTACTTGTAAATGAATATTAATTGCTTTCTTTTATGTGGTCGAAGCGCGCTTATATCAATCAAAATTTGCAAAAAACTGAACTTTAAACTTTATAAAATAGTAGAGGTATTCACGATTTGTGGCAATTTCGCTTCTAAAAGAGTTGAAAGACCGAGGTTGAATGGGATTTTTTACAGTGCAGCATCAAACTGGAATTAACTCATTAGCGCCCAATGTTCCCATTTGGGAACACTTACTTAAACGAGCACATTATTCAAAGGCAACAATATATCGAGCTTTCGATAAAATTTCGAATGCGAAGCGAACATCGTGGGATGCATGTTCATTGCTCGTTGAATTTCACAACATTCCGCTGTGCCCAATTATCCCATTTGAAGCAATATTAAAATTAAAAAAAAAAATATTTTTTTTACGTGTTTATATTCGAACTTGTTTTTTAATAAAAATTCAGGCCATTTCTTTCAGAAAATTAGCTCGAAAGTCGAAACAAAAAATTGGGCACTAATGGGTTAAGATTAGACATACTAAGTTGGCTACTAAAAGCTAATTTTGTTTGCTTCTGAATTAAGTTTTGAAAGTCCAACACTATATAGCGTAACTCTATATAGTATTTTCCAATATGTTGAACTCTAACAGAGCTGGAAAGGTGATATTAAATGAGATTTTTGACAGTTTAGTTCAAACTAGAACTATTCTTAGACATTTGTTTACTTAAACATAGATTTCGTTTACTTTTGAATTCAGTTTTAACAGCGAGAAACTTTATAGGCAAATTCTATATTGATAGTAGTTACCAATGTTTTGCTTTCGTAAAAGTGATTATTTTCTAGAGATACTAGTTGCGATGTTTACTCAAGAGAGAAAAGGGTATAAAATAGCGCGGAACTGATATGGAAGAGAGAAAAAAAAGTTAAGAAAATAGCCGATGATAAGAGAACTGAAATGGTGGAAAAGAAATTACTTATATACAGAAGGTCGAGGAACTTAGCTGACAGAAAAGTAAAATTTTAAAGTGTCTGCTGGCCTTTGAATTAAACAGAAGTTAAAGTTTTTGAACTTCTAACTACTATTTTTATGTTTAAAATCTAAAAAAAAATCAATCACGTTGACTTGTGAATACCTTCAATATGAGAAATGTTTTGTAGATTACATCTACCTTCTAATTTTTATTGCTTTTATTTTAATTTCTTTTGTTTTATTTATCTTTTTTAGAGAACTTTAAAGCATTTCTCATAATATTCAATTCTAACGTCCTTAATGCTTCAGCTCTTTGTTGCCCCTGTCTGCCGCCAAACACTTTCTATTGTCATTCTACGGTGCAGCAGCCAATGTGAACCAATGATAACAAAATTTTAGCAACATTTTGTGACTCTACTATATACTCATCCATATAAAGCAGCTGCAAAACGTTATCTAAACAAATCACACACATACTATGGCGCTGAAAAAAAATCACACAGCGTTCATGCTAAGCCAACCCCAACCCTCTTCACCTGCTCCAACAAAAAACCAAAAACCCTACACAACCTATACGACAACATTTGTACATTTATACACATTTGTATGTTTGTATGGCTGCAGTTTATGTAACATTGTGTGTATTTGCAAGTGCTATTGAAAATTTTTTGATTGGAAAAAATTTAATTTCCTATCCGTTTCGGTTGTTATCAGTCGATATTGGCACCATGCGACATCATCCTTGTAAAAATTGGCATTTGTTATTGTTACGGTCGCCATTTTGAATTCTATTTTTTCGAAATCGTTGAATTTTGCAACGGATGTCTAAATGTTTTTCTTTTCAGGATCATTGTGAAAGGGACGCAATCGAGGGTGGAGAGAGAGAAAGCGAGAGCGAGAAGGGAACAACTCACACCACAATTAATTAAAAAACTGACAATGAGTGGAAAAAAGCAATTGTATGCGACAGTCGCATGCCATGAAAGTCCAACTCACTGTGTGTGTGTGTATGTATGTGTGCTGTGTTTTTTCGATTAACAATTTTCGCAAACGATTCGATTTTGCAATTCCCAGCACAAAAATAGGATCAATTGAACGACGAGCAATGGCGCGAACAAGGAGGCAGCGGGCGCGTTTGTATGGATTTGGAGGAGAGACAGGGGAGTAAAAACATCTAAATGAAAATACATAACCGGAATGGAATGCAATATTTTTTGCAAAAGCTAAGCTGTACACATATGACACAATGCATGCTACATGTGTGTGTATGTCTGAGGACATTTGAGAAACAAAAAATCTCAATTAAAAAAAATTTTTTTGTAAAAAATGCCGAAAATGTATGTTTTAAAACATTAATTGTACCCAAACGGGGGTTAATTTAAGCCTAACATATAAGAATCGGACAGGCTGATGGATATGGCTCCACCAATTTTTATAAAGTATTTTGGAAACTAAAGAAAGTCAACAAATATATGAATTGAAAATGTAAAAAAAAAATACGTTAATTTCAAAATGTCTGGTTGGTTCTCAATATTACACTTCAAATTGCTTTAAAATTGCTGTTTAAAAGTGAATACTTGAAAAATCAATCCCAATACTTCACCATATTCCCAAGTGTCCTCGAAACTTTGTCGCATAATCAGCACAAAGTCATAAATAATTAATGACATTGTCATTATGGCCATTAGGCGCACTTCAAAACTATGCAAAATCCATTAAACCACTTCACTGATGTAAAAAAAGACAGCCCACATGAATAATAAATGCAAAATATTGCAACCACTTCGACCAGAGAAAAGTGACATTCAATATCACTTGAAAAAAGGCATCAAATATCACATAACACAAAGGCCGCTGCGCACAAATGATGTCCTTAAAAGTCAACATGCAACACATTCATAATTCACACACACACACATCTAAATTCAGCATGCACACATTAACGCATCACTAACAATTCGCCAACTGAATGGAGGTCCTGGTCATTGCTGGCAATCACATCGATTGCAATGCGGCAAGGGTTGCCCTTCGTATGCGACAATTAGAGAGCAACAACAACAACAGCAAAGGCACACAAATGCAACACATTCAGTGCAAATTTAATTACAACTGAAATGCTGCCATGTAAATGAAGATATTTTCATCTCCTCAATTTGCCACAAAGCGACAGTGTGACAGTGCGACAAAGTGACGAGTGCCCGAGAATCAGTGCGGCGCGCTACAACGCCCTCTGACAGTTGATATTAGCTGTGGCATTGAAATTTTAACAACAACAAACAGCAACAAGCAGGAGTGAAGGGTTGCAAGCGCTGTGGCCTTGTTGACTTTTATTGCAACAACGATTTGCAGAGATTTTTGTGGACAACTTTTTAAAATTTCAAAAACTACTTTTGAACAATTGAAACATTTTTTCTGATTGCAATTTTTCCATAAAAGTCACCATTACATTATGTGCTGTTTAAAATTTCAATTCGAACTGTGTCTACGAGTGGCAGTTGCTCATATACGTACGTACTCGGCCAAGTATCACATTATGGCCTTGCAATATATTATTTTGCTGTCATTGCGAGCGCTGCGGCTTCACTCTTTGCTCTTTAATTACCTTCCCGACTGCGGGTTTGACATATTACAGTCTAATGAACAGTTGACAGTTGTATTCAACGGCTTTGCTCGAGGCCATTGTGCGGCAAAGCAAGAATTATTAAGGACTACACTTGGGAATTGAAAAATTCACCAAAGCTAAACGAAAGTTCATGTGAAACCAGAAGCTATTCAAAATTGCATTTGAATTGATTTGAAAGGCATTTCTCAGATAGGAACTTTGACCAAGCAAAGATAGGTCTATAAAATCTGGCAGTGTGTCATTGATCTGACACACTTCTCGGTTATGAGTTGAAACGACACTCACTTGAGATACTGAGGCATATACTTTGGAATGGAAACCAGTGGTTCCCAAGTTAGACCAAGTTTTGAGGTGATAAACTTAAGTAAACACGCAAGCTCAAGGCCCAAGGAACCTCAAGTTTCTTAAGCCTGTTGAAAGTAGTAATTCCCAAAGTTAAACAAGGTTCTAAGGTAGCAAACTTTAATTCTCAAGGGCTCCAATTCTAAGCCCAAAACCTCAATTCGACCATTGAAGCTAATGGTTCCCAACTTTAGTAGGCATTCAAGTTCAAACCCCAAGGAACCTCAAGTTTCTTAAGCCGGTTGAAACTAGGGGTTCCCAAGTAAGTTATACAAAGTCCTAACTTTGACTCCCAAAGGCTCAAATCCTAACCTCAAAACAGCAATTTACCCATTGAAACGAGCCCAAGGTACCTCAAGTTTCTTGAGCCTGTTGAATCTAGGAGTTCGCAAGCAAGTAAGTCAAAGTTATAAGGTAGAACACTTTAATTTCTTTAATTAAAAACGTCCTTTTGCCCATTGAAACCAGGAATTCCCAGGCTGGACAACATTTTGAAGAGGGAAGACGTAGAAAAGTTGCTAAAGAGTTTATTTAGAGCCCAAAACAATGAAGCTTTTGCAACTTCCATGTAAGCAGTACAACTCTATATAAATGTAACTGAGATTATTCTGAAGTTCATACTACAGTTTATGCTTTATTGTAACTTAATTTTTTATGAGCTTTTTTACATCAAGAAAATGTAAAGCTTTAATCGATCAGCTAACACTTGAATAAATGCATGAAGAGTGACAGATAAGTTAAAGTAGTTTAATATAAAAACAAGTCAGAAGAACAAGTCTCTGAGAACATATACGAGTATACCGAAGACCACCTTTGATCAAGTCTATTCAAAAAACTAGGAAAATCTGTTCAGTCCGCTTATTTTTAATCAAAATCTGCATATCATTTACCCAATCCTTCTTGTTCTAAAGATCACTGCTGCTCTTGAGAAAGTATAACAGCCCAGCTGTGCACGAATTACTGGCAAAGACACCTCTTACACAGCCAGCAACCTTCACACATTCTTCCAATACCACTCAATGACAATGCAACCCTGCTCGCACCGCACACTCAAGCACCCACCGTAACTGGGTGGAACATTGAAAAATCAAATGCCGTGCCAAAGTGGATTTTCCACCCTTTTTATTACCGACCAATTCAGTAGCAACGACAGGCGCCAGCACAGTAGCAGCAGCAGTCACGCAGTCAGTCAGTTAGTCACTCTGTCAGACTCGGTAATCCCACAGTGAGCTGCCATAATAGACGAGCAAATTTGCGAGCTTTGTGCTGTTGTTATATTTGTTGTTGTGGTTGACGGCAATGGCAGCATTTTGCGGATTTTGCGGTATGTTCACGTGCGGTTACGCAGATTGACTTACGCTACGCTTAACATTTGCGGTTTCGCACTTTTGCAGGCGGCTGCTGGGCTGGCGAACTGGTGGACTGATGCGCACAAGGCGAGGGTGTCGAAGCGACGCACATTGAGTGCACGCAACAGGGTGGAAAGTCGCTGCCACTGTTGAATTGGTGTTGTTGTAGTTGTTACGATGACGTGCGGCGCGGTCAATCAGCAGCAAAGTGAAGCAAGAAAAGTCATTGTCGCTTGGCTTGGCGAGGGGAATGCGAATGTGAACGCGGCTCGGCGGACAGGTTGTCCTTGACTTTGGTCTGGGGGGAGTGCGGCGACCACACCGTCAGCTAGACAGCGGGATAGCCGGCAATGGCAAAATTAGTAAATGAGACTTTTGTTATTACGCGAATTATGAGCAAAATAAAAGGTATTAGAAATTTTCATCAGCGCATTATTTATGGCTGAGAGTGTTTGGACAGTGTGGAGGAGTTGGGCTTTTGGGCTAATTGAAAAGCTGGTTGGACGGGCTCAGGTGCGCCGAAGAAAGTTTTTTGTGGCCATTTTGTAACATTGTTCGTAGCAGAGTTGAAGTGAAATTTTTTACCTACACAATGTCGATTTGTTGGCATTATGTGCTGTTGCTATCGGTTGTTTACGCCTGAGCGCATTTTTTTGCATATTTTTATTTTGTTTTTTTTTTTTTTGGTTTGGTTGTTTAGAAATTGTCAAACAGGGATAAGCAGGAAATGAACATTTTTTGACACTTTACATATCAAAAGTGACAGCTGCGGAAAAGTTTGACATGTGATAAAAATTTTTAGGTACATGACTTGTGCACAGATACACACATGTGAATGCATAATGTAGATATGTATGGATATTTGAGCAAAAGTTTAAGTTTTATATTTTGATATATAAAATTTAAAAGTTATGTAACATTTAAAAATCCTTATCTATTGGTCGATTTATAGGGCGTAGTTTTCTATACATTCGAAGCTTGATTATCTGCTAAAGTACGGATGGACTAAACGACAGTATTTTTTGATTTTGATTATCCAGGACTTAAAAAATATTGTTCACAACTTTTTCTTGTTAACCCTTTTCATGCTACTACTACTGCTACTACTAACATGCTACTTTGTGGACGTCTGAATCCTTTATGGTTTCAAGATTACATTTGTTTGTTCATGCGTAGAATATTTTGAAGTTTTAGAAATAATACAAAATTAATAACCTGAATATTTCAGTTTAAAGAAGAGAAATATACAAGATTTTTTAATGTAATATTTTTACATAGTAAAGGAAGAAGAAGCAGAACAAATAAGATAACTTTTTATTTAGACTTTTTACTTCAATTAACCCTTTCAGGACGGAGTTTGATTTTGGAATCCAAAATACTTTCAGTAGAAGTATTTTCATGCCATGAAAGTTGGGGTTAGAACATTATAATGAGTGCTCACAAACTCTGAAATCATCCTTTTATGCGGGAACACCGAAATCGAAAAAATATTTTGCGTGGGTCGAAAGATTTGAATAATTTGTTTGAGGGGCATTAAAAACTTGCTTGGACGTACTATCCCAGTAGTCCCGAAAGGGTTAAGATAAATTTTTTATTATTTTAGTTGAAGTAAATGAAGAAATATACGATTTTTAGTTTGTAATCCGCATTGGTGGCAACACTGGGCAAACTGATGCACATGAGTCACCCGGTCGTGCGATCGATAGTTGAGCAACTAAGTTATTGCCTTCTTCTTGATCTGACCAGCGAAGGAAAAGGACGCGAAAAAGGAACAAATCGGAAAACATCGAGGCCAACCTGAGACCAACAAATAAAATAGCGTGGATTAAAAGTTATGCGTACACAATTTTATTTTTAAGTGATTATTAGAGCCACAACGATATGGCTGCTGTCATATGGCAACACTCTAAAAAACTGGGTTAGGTAATACAAATAAAAACAATTTCTATGGAATGGTGTTAATATAATCACACAGAAGCCTAAATAGATCAAGTTCAGACTTTAACTTTCTCCAATAAAATCCTGTAGCGAAAGGGTTAAGTGAACTCAATATTTACAAATTCTAGGTGAGCACTTTAGAAAACATTACTTCAATAACCCAGAAAAATGAACCATGCTAACTAATAACTTTCATTCCAGATAACTAAATGAGGTTTCTTCGTATTTGTAAATTTAATTTAAATAACTTATGACAAACCAGCGTCAATTAGATGTTAGTTAGTTAGTTAACACATAGAACAGCACTGATACGGAAAGACTAAATGACAGTATTTTTTTATTTTAATTAAAGCTGATTAAATTTTGTATGTTAAGCAAACCAAAAATTAATCAATTGAACTAAACACTTAAAAAAATTGTACTTCAATCATATAGAAAAACCAACCAAGCTAATTACTTTCATCCCTGATAAATGAGGTTCTATCGTATTTGTAAATTTAATTTCAATTTCAATTCATCTTAAGTTAGCTAATAAATAGTCAATTAAAAATTAAAAATTCCTCCACCAGAACTCTGTATTCATAAAAAATTCAACCGCTGCTCAAACAAGTCAACATTTCATTTCATTTTAAAAAGTGCCATTGAGAAACTTTCATTTTTCTCAAAAATTCCATTCATCATCAAAACAAACTTCAAAGGCAGCGCAGCTGGGAAAGTGCACACAAACTCGGCGCTATCCTGCTGTGCCCATCGGCACACAAAGCTGTACACAGGATTATGCGCAATAAATAATTATGATGCGTTATTGAGGTTAGGCCGGCGCGTTTACGTGGGCACAGCCCAGCGCACAGCGCACTCCCGCTGGGAATGATCAATCAATTCAAATCAAATTTCATTTATGTATAACACACTGTGCCAGTATGAACGAATCCTTTCGCTGCACAACACACACACACACACACGATAACCGAGTTAAAGGCGACTAAGCGCCGAGGGGCGGATCGGACTGGCCATACACCGATGAAGGCATTACGATAATTACAGCCAACCTGCCGCTGCCGTTGCTTTGGCTCGGCTGCTTATTATTGCATTAAATTGAACTGCAAGGCGTGTCGGTCGACGAGTTGCTGCCGCGCACAGTGCCTTGATTAATCCATCCATCCATGGAGCGTAATTTGCAGCATTCCGGCACTTTGTTTACATTGGCGAAAATTGAAGCGGCCGCCAACAAATCATTTCGTGCACGCAGCTTGCATTGTTTTTGCAATTATTCCGCTTGTCCGTCAGACGGCAATTGGACAGATGGCCAGCGCACAGACTGTGCCGACATTTTGATTTCCTGCAATGAAAAACGGAAATGCCATTTGCTTTATCTGCCAACATTTATTGCGCTCGCCAAACAAATGGGCAGCATGTGCCGAGTGTGTTGGCTATTCGACTTACTTAACGATTAATTAGTGCAATTAATCCGTAGTTAAATAAGCAGCAGTGCGTGTGCGGTGCTTTTATGCGCGCAGCCGGTCAGTAGGAGTCGTTGCTGCGGCGGAAGTTGAGATTATTTATGAGAAAGTATTTCAATAAACGTTGTTACACGCGTTGTAATTACTCGGAAAGTGCTTACTTAGTGTTGTGTGTCTGCGGCGAAGATGCTTGAAAAAACGAGGATAACAGCAGAGAAGACAGACAGTTTAGTTTGAGTCGAGTACGAAGGGTTGTGTGTGCTATGTGGATTTGTTATATGAATTATGTAATCCATGGAACTACTTTCATATGTCAGACTTGAATTGATTTCTGTATCCAAAATTTTTTAATGAAATGCTATTAAATTGAATAGAGTGGAGCTGAATTATGACTCAACTCGAATGTCCAACTAAAATACTTGTATTCTAAGTACAATGGGCTGCTTAGTTTGAGTGCTTGAGAAATTGACTGACACGGTTAGTTTTTCATCTCTTCTAGATTTTGCATTTTTCCAATAAAATTAAACTTTCTAAAATCAAAAATTGGGCTTCATTAGAAATATTTTTTAAAAACAGCCAACAGACTATCTAAGCACTACAATTCAACCTGAGAAAAAAAATTAGACTCCAAATTCATTACAAATATTTCTCAAACTCAGCCAACAGACACGAACTCTCAAAACTTTAGAACAAACTTTGTTCTATATTTAAACTCATTAGCATTGCCTTTAAAATCCCCCTTCTCCCCACTCAATCTTCTCCACACCTTCGAATGGCAGCGCGCTGTAATTGGAGTGCAATTTGTAGCAAACAAAATATTTAAACTTGAGGAAATCAAAGGGTAATGCACCATGTTGTCGCGCCGACGAAAGCTGCCAAAGTTGCATAATTAAATCGGAAATTGTATTAACCGCAATCAAAGCCATCTTCAACCCATTCACCGTACACCACAAAGTGAATGCCACTACAGTCAAATTATCAATGATACAAACAGCGTCAACAACACGCCACCGCCTGCAGGACACTGCGACACGACACAGTGACAGCGAAAATTATTCACGCCACATAATTAAAACAATAAGCGAACCAGACACCGAAAGGGTTTCGCCAGAGCTGGCAATACCGCCAGCTAAACAACACCTACACCCACACACACACACACACACAGTGCGAGTCGTTAATGTTGCCAACAGCGTAGACTTTAATTATACTCAATTACCGAATTTCACAAGGCGATCCATTTACACTTTGGCGGCGTACGGATGCGTCGCGCAACGGCCGGCAACAGGTATGCGAGCCGATTTTCGCCAACAAAATATTTCAGAGCTTTTGGCATTTCATGCAAATTGAAAGCGGAAACGCTTTCAAAGTGCGCCGCTCAGTCAGTCGGCTGTGGCAGCCAACAAGCCGTTGATAAGCTCCCCAGGGAGGTGGCGACAAATGTTGCTGTCTGTGTGTCGGTCGGCCGAAATGTTGCACGCTGCGCTGAGCGGCAACAGATTGCGTCTCACTTTCGTGTTTTAGTTAAATTATTGTAGTAAATTAATTTCTGTTCATTAAATTTTACAATGACACTGTCACTGCCACTGCAGAGGAGAGAGAGAGAGAGAGACAAGCCGGAAGTTGTGCTTTGAAGCGACTTTGTATGGCCTATCAATGGCGCGGCGGCATAAAGCACACCGGTGTCACTAACTGTGATGGAGGAACAAACCGAGCAACCATCGACAGTGGCGGTGGAATATTTAGAAAGTCGATTGAAGTCTCTAGAAGTTGACAACAACTGTTGAATACATAGTTTTCCTACCAGCTGAATATTTTGCACTGTTCCAGAATTTGAATTTGGAAAGCCAGAGTTGCAATATTTAGTCTCAATTGCTGTGATAGTAAAAAAGAACCGATGGACAAACTTGTTTAATCACTTTTTTGGCTTATCCTGATCTTTAAAAACATTTGGTGCATATACATATATTAGAAATTAGATTAAAAGGTTTAGGCTTAAATTTTAATTAATTTATGAAATAAGAATTCGGAAAACTATATTTGTAAAACTTATTTGTAAAAACAATGACGCATGAATACAGCTCTTGACAGCTCTACTTTAAAACTTCCTTAACCCTTTCGCTATTTTGTTGCCATATGGCACATTGCTACTTTGTGGACGTCTGAACCCTTTGTGGTATCAATAATACATTTATTATTGGTCCTTAGAATAGTTTGAAGTTTTAGAAAAAATACGAAATTAAAAAACTGAATATTAAAGTTTACAGAAGACAAGTATACTCGTTCTGTTAATGGTTAATCTTGACACAGTAAAGGAAGAAGAAGCATAAAACTTGGGATAACATTTTTATTTGACGTTTTCTTTCAATTTAGATACTTTTTTAACTTTGGCTGAAGTAAATGAAGAAAAATTCAAATTTTCGTTATGTCTTAAAGTTGTATGTTTAAGTAATTATTACAGCCACAACGATGTGGTTGCTCTCAAAGAAAACAGTGTTAAATACAGGGTTCGAGTCTAAAAATTTAAAAATTTCTTAGGGAATGTTGCTAATACAACCACATAGAAGCTTAAAACGTAAAATTTAAAGGTTTAACTTTGCCCAGTAAAAACCTGTAGCGAAAGGGTTAATCAATAATCCATGTACAATTTTATTACGATATCTTAATCTCTCAAAATTATAGCTTCTGACAGCTGGTTGAGAAATAAATGGACCTCAAATGTTGGAACAGTTTTGACAGTTATATAGACAAACGTACGGACGCATGAAAAAAATCAAATAAACGAACATGCTTAATAGATTTTTCTGATCCCAACAGTCCTAACCCCATTCATTCTCTAACAAAATCAAAGGACTAAATAACAATTTTTACTACCACACAGTTTTTCTACCAAACACACGAAACAAATTTTTAAGAATCTCCTTTTTCAGAACCGCCACTGTTCGCCAGCAAAATTCCAAATTATAATGGCATCATTTGAAAGGCGAATTATGATATCACAAGCCGAGTGTGCGGAAGGAGAACGGTGAACGGATGTGCGCTGTCAAAGTTTTTACACCAATATATGCCAAAGTTGCAACATTACCGCCCATTCGCCTCGTCTCTCACCCTCAGGACTCCCTAATGCCAACACATCGCATGCAGATTGGGCTTTTGTGCAATTTAATCCTTTTAAAATGTTGCCATCACGAAAGAAAATTAATTAATGTGCGACACAGCCGGAATTTATGTGTGTTGGTATTATTACCACCGCAGCCTCGTAAAGTGTGCGCCCAACGTGTTCGTGTGCCCTTCCCGCGCTCCATCACACACCGGCTGCTGCCGTGTCCTTATTGCAAATCGATACAACTGTGCGATGCATTACAATAGTGCGGCCAGTGTTGCCAACGCCGAGCGAGCGTATAGTTTGTGTTAGTTTAGCAGTGCGTGCCAAAAGTTGGTGTGCTGCTTTTTAATTGAAAATTTTGCGATAACATTGAAATGCGATAATTATTAGGTACGTACAATAATTTCATGCAATAATTCCTGGAAAGTTTCAGTTCGTCGGTCGGTTGGTTGGTTGGTTGGCTGGACAAAGCGCAGTGCGATATGGTTTATGCGATATGAACGCTGATGGCATTTTAATGCGTACGTAATTAAAATGGTAATTTGTTGAAAAGTTTTGCAATGAACAGTTATTTATAACGGATAATGGGATTTATTGATATTTAAATGGCGGCGTCAGTGATGATGTCATTTGAATAGAAACAATGGATGTGGTTAAAATGAAACACGATCAAAGGGTGAAAGGTAGATTGAAAAGTCGACTTTGTTTTTGTTTTAATTGTTGTTTACTTCAATCACATTCATTATTTGTGCTGACATGAATCGAAACTAATTTTAGATTAAAATATGAAAGTTAATAAATAAAAAAAGACGCAGGAAGTGTGATCTTTTTTGTGTTTGAAAAAATAAAAAATAAAAAATTATAAACAATTTTAAAAACTACAAAAAAATTAAACAAAAAAAAATAAAAAAAGTAAGAAAAAACAAAAAAAAATTAAATAATAGCTGTTCGTAAATCCTGATCCGTTCACGCCACAGCTTCATCGTCCATCTGGCAGATATGAACAAGGAGTCTTAAGCTAAGGTCCCACGATTGCGGCAATGCGTAGAAATTTTACGCATTTTTAAAAAACTCAAATGCCAGACAAAAAAAAAATTAAAAATTTAGCCGATTTTTGTCGGCAACTCGAGCACCAACCATAGAGGTCGACGAATTTTGTCGGTGCTTTGAAATTTTTTGAGAATTTATTTCAATTTTTTTTTCGATTCATTACCTACCTATGAAATCGTTTGGTGCGATATTTCTGTTCGTTAGGTTGAGCCGACAAAATTTGTCGAAATTTGGACAATCGTGTGATCCAAATGAAAAAACGTTTTGCTCAATTGACAGTTTCTGCGTAGTCAATGCCCGACCTGATCGGGCTATGATCGGCGCATTTGCGGCAATCGTGGGACCTTAGCTTAAGACTCCTTGTTCATATCTGCCAGATGGACGATGAAACTGTGGCGAAACTGGTACCAATAAAAAAAGGGGAGTTGCCGCAGGAAGTGTGTTTTTATTTTTCGTGTTTTAAAGTAGCGATTCGAACTTACGGCCCTCACTTTTTGAATCTAACGCACTAACCATTATTGAACGAAGCTGCCTTACTAATAGCTGTTCGTAACTCCTGAAGACCTCTGACTACTATTTGTAAAGCTGACGACTATTAAATGAGTGATTAGACCTCTTTGTTTATATCGCCCAGATGGATGGTGGGAAGCAATGGGCTGTGGACAATGGGCCACAAATATCGGATTCAATCAATTACTAACGTCGTTATGTTGCACTCTCAGATTCCTATTTTCTTCTACAGAAGGAATTCTGAAACAAAATTTGTCTACATCTAGAATCATCTTGTAGGACAATGTCCTGTGATCTCTGTTTCGAAAGTATATTCAAAGAAAGAAATGTTTTGTGTGATTCTTCGTAGTCTCCTTCATTCTAATGACATTGAAAAATCTCTCCACTCCCATCTTAAGTTCTACCTAAGTTTATTTTTATTTTTTCTCATTGAACCCCAGTAATTTAATATTAGTCCATGTCACTACCATATCAAACATTTTTGATTTCTGTTGTAAAATATAATTCATATTAAATTGGACTAGTTTTTCCCATAACATCTACACAGGATTCTTAAATCGTTTCATATTAAAATACTAAATTTTACAATTGTTTCCATAATTTTTTCTTGTCATTCAGTTCGAACTTTCTCTCACATTTCAATGTATGCACTCGGCATTGTCTTGTCGCACTTGCTTATCACACTTTCTTCATCAAACTGTCAACTGCAACAAAACGACACATCGCTCACACCAGCTTCTCGCCTTCGACCGGCGTCATGTCAAAGTTTACGCTCACATATACATTACGCCAAAGTTGTCTTTGCCGTTTCTTTATGCCTCAATGTCCGGCCGTTCCTTATGAGTGGCAACAATCGCACTGTGCAAACTTTCAAACAAAGTTATGATGGGTTGAACTTGGCCGAGGGTGACAAAACTTCTGGGCGACTAACCCGCTCGCCCATTCGCCAACACAAGATTAAAATTGTCTTTACAATAGCAGCAACAACAACAACAACAATGGCAACAACAAATGTGTCCAACAGTTGGCTGAGTGATATGTTTGACATTTGTCGCAGCAGTGCGCTGAGATGTCACCGATGTCAGATATCGATGGTGCCCGAGGGAAAGCCGAACTTTGAGTGCGCACATGCGGAAATTGATTTAAATTGAGAGATAGTTGATAATATTTTGCAGAAATTTATAGTGAAAATTTCACTTTAAATTTGATTGCAGTGAATGAAATTTTTACAGTGTAATCACATCTAGTTTTGCTGCTCCTTTGCAACTCGCACTGCCTTTCAGAGTGTGATAACAATTTGCTGCTTTGATTAAATATTTTATTGCAAAGTGGCAGATTGTGGGCACCGCACACAACTCCAATCAAAAGTAAACTTAATCAAATTAAATGCAAATTTGAACATTGTAACCGCATGTTTGCAATCAACAAACACCCACACAGCACCAATCAATAGCCGCCACACACAACGCCACCAACCACTCGCCAGTCGCCACTTGCCATTCGCCATTCGTTGCTCATTGCAAATGAGCAACACGACGCCTAACACAATCGCCTCCTGACTGCCGTCAGTCGAAGGAACGCTGCCAGCACAAATTGTTATTGCCACAACACATTTTGCTCGCAATTTCCAATGCAAAACTCCAATTCCAAGTGTTGCAGAAAAATGCTGCTGTAGGTGCTGCTCCATTTTGCTTCTTCTTCTTTATCTATTGTGGGCGCTTTTGTGGTGCGGTTTTGCGGCAAACGTTAGCGCCGACACTGTCACTCAACGCAGGCAACAGTGCGTGAAGCCCACTGCGACACAAGGTGTGAGTTTATCGAATGCGGTGGCAATGCGTGGACGGATTCCATGGATGTTTAGAATGTAATTGACAGTGTTTTTTGGTTCCTAAGAAAGCGGCTGAATACAACTTTCGAGCTTATATGTTTGTAAAGTTGGCTAATCTCAAACAGTGTCTCGCTCTTTGTATAATTTAAGTGCATAATACAATGGGACTATAGGTCAACTTTTAGAGCTAAAGAGTTGATTAAAATACTGAACTTATAAACATGTGAGCTATGAGTTGGTTTGAATCAAGGAGACAGTCTACTGGAAGGCTTAGAATGTCTTGTGTCCATCTATAAAACTCTGGTCTGTAATACGAAGTCTCGTATATAGAAGTCTTTGGCCACGTCATGATGTGATGTGAGGGTGGGCAGGAAGGTGTTTGGCAACAGCGTATTTGTAATTCTCATCTTCTTGATGTGGATATCGATAGAAGTAGATGAGTCTTGCATCAGCCTGAGCTAGGATTCGAACCTAGGGCCTCGGTATAAGAAGCCACGTTCTGACTACCCCGTTCCTTACTTGGGCTACCCTACAAAAAAATCCTGGCGCTCGTCTGTTGAATTGGTCCTGTTGTCTGAAGGTTCTCAGAAGAACAAAGGCACTGAAGAAGCACTCTTTTCAAAAGTGTTTCAGGTTCAGGCGTCATTAGGCAATCGTATCTTCTTAACACATTTTTAGCGGATGTCTGTATGGGTAACAGATGAACAGGTTCCAAAAAAAGCACTATTTTTTAATATAACTATTACAGTCCCAAACATAGTAGTGGTTTCTTAAAGACTAAAAAATCTGTATATAAATTATATAAAATATCATTCAATTGCTACCAAATTTTCAAGGAACATTCAAACTGCTCAAAGACACTAGAACTCTTAGACTATAAAACATGACAAGGTCTCTTTTGCAGCGATTTCAGGTACTGCAGAATAAAAAGAAATCAATTGACTTACATAAAATTCACTCACATCTAAACTATTTATTTATAATAGTTGAAATTTTCTGCCTGCTCTGCTGACAAAAAAAATAAAGAAAAAATTGAAAAAAGTAACGTGCACTTTTAAATTCAACTTTAACTAAACACCAAGCACACCCGCTGCCCGCACATACCTAATGACGCTCCACATCAACGCCATTTCTGGCAATGCATTTCTGATTTGGCTGAATTACTTCCGCGCAATTAGTTTGTTAACCATTTCCGTGAATACAAATGCATTTAACACAATCACCGCCTCGAAACGACCACCGCAAGAGAAGCAAAGAGGCGGCAGCGCAAAAAAATCCCAATCTGACAGAGGTGGTTGAGTAAGAAAAGCGCATATCACTTAGCCTTAATGGCTCGTGCAATGAAGCGCTTTGCTGGGCTATTCAGTCACCGGCTGTGGCTGTGCGACAAGCTGTCAGCGGCGGTTGTCTGCTTGTTGTCTTTTTGCATTGTTGCAAGGATGTGCGAGTAAGTGGAACAGCGCAAGCACAGCTGGGGGCCGACGCGACGCGACGTGCCCATTGACGTTGCCGGTGGGATTGAGTGCCGTTGGAGGTGTTTGTCGTTCGGGCATAATGAGCGACCCAATTAGTTAAAGTGTACCGTAAGCGAGAATGCATATGAACCATAAAGTAAATGTTGCATTCAAAAGATGCTGACAGCACAAATGCCTCAGCGCCACTTGTGCCAAGTGATGAGGGAATGTGATGGTGCACGGTTATTGTTTTTCGGAAAGTGACATGGTTAAGTTGCATTTTTTGGTGAATGAAGAATAAGAAGAGTTTATGGCTAGGAGTGTGGGTTTTTGTGAAGAATTTAAGTGGCTGGCTTAGAGAAAGGAATCAGCAAGGAATTTCGAATTGAGTAAATGGGTAGAAAATTGAGGTTATGAAGAGTAAAATGTGCAGTAATCTTGAAAATCAATGTAAGCCAAGTGGTGGAGGTATGGTTTGAGACTTATTGTAGTATTGAATCATTGGGTAAAGTAAAAAATTGTTGGGTAGGGTAAAGTGGCTGTTTAAGCAACAAAATACAGGATACACTTTGACTAAGAAGAGGCCGATTGAGATTCCACAAAGAAATAGTTGCAGTTTTTCTTTCTAGTCTGTCAGTTGAAGGGAAATATCAAGTCAGCCAAATAGCTGGATCAGCAGATTTCTCATATTTATTGATCTGAGTTCTTTCAAAGCTTTGAAAGGGGGCACCCAAATATTTTCCATCTACGTCTGGAAGAGTAGGCGAACTATAGCGAAGAAAGTAGTCAAACCATTCCCCTGAACAATAGTCCAAGAAGGGTTTTTACTATCTTAAAAGTTAGGTTTAGATTAGTTTATTCTAGTTCAGATTGATAAGGTTGTGTGAGACGATTGTCTTCACTTTGAGACCATTCTGGTTCATTGTGAGTCACTTCATAAAAACGCATAGGTCCTTAATGAAGCTGAAAAAATTTTGATAATCATTGATGGATGGATGGATGTGAAGTGGAGCCGAGAAAATAACCCAAGGGAGGTCATTACCCCAAGCACTCAGGCTCTATAGCCCATTGTACTTAAGGCTCTGGAAAAAGGTTGATAGAGGAAATGGGAATGGAAAAAGAAAAAGAAAAAGTGGGTGGAAGGGGAGAGGGAGGAGTTATGAATTCTCCTGTGCATATTTACCGGACTCATTAATGAATTTCAGGAGATCACACAGGGCGAGAGAATGAACTTCGTCCATTCTCATAACATCTGAACCCAGCGTGCGCAATCTCGTTCTAGAGAAGGCAGGACATGCACAGAGAATGTGCTCTGTACTATCTACCTCCTCCAGGCAAGACACGCAAGTCGGATCTTCGATGATGCCCATGTTGGCCATATGTCGCCCCCATGGATTGTGTCCTGTGATTAACCCGACCATTCGTCGGAGGTCTTTCCTTCTCAGATCCTGGAGGAAATTCCCTGCCTTCCTGTTCGTGCTTTTCACAAAACACTGGACAGTCTTACAGCTTCCCAAGCTAGACCAACGTTCTCTATGTAGGTTGTTGACATAGGACTTGATCCAGCCCAGGGTTCCTGCTAGACTGGTGCCGATTATTGGTTCTGGTTGGTTCTTGATAATCATAGTCCAACTAAGCCCAATAAGCCAAGGTTCTTATTGATACGATACGGACTCATAAGGAATAAAGGTGGCGGTCTCATTTCTAGTTGAATCCACATTTTACTACAGAGAGATTATGCCCTAAGAAACCATTAACCCTCCGGGTATCAGAAGAAAAGTGAGGTGCGGTGCGAAGACGCCAAGGTTCAGTCTCCCGAAGCTTCCTAGGTCAAGGCACGATAGCAACACATAGAGTGCAAGGCGACTTCTTCCTTATCAAACAACTTCACGTTTCCAAAAGAACCCTGAGCATACATAAATACGTAAGAATGAAGCGTTAATAGGTATGTCACGTCTTAGATGCAATAGTTGACTACTTGGATCTACTTAGAATCAACAGTCCTTAGATTAGGTTATGGTGGCTGCCTCTGCGAGAGACACATTTGGAGGCCTAAGAGGCCTGTTGCGATACCACATGCAACACTGTCAAAAGTCTTTAAGTTGGCCTCAAATTATCAAAATTTCGAGGCTAATATCTACGGCAAAGCAAACACTAAATATTTTTACTTAATATCAACTAGACTGCAATTCGTACTCACCGCCCTCTACTCGTTGCTTCACTACACTTATGATAATTCAAAAACTGCATACAAACACTATGTCCTAATATTTGGCACACGCAAATTAATTAAGGCTTAAAAATTTTATCTCAACCGACCTGACCGCATGTTGCAATTAACCTCTGCTCCTTCCACAACAAAACGTTTTTCCGTCGCGGCATCAACAAATCCTGAATTATGGCTCGTATTCTGGACAAGACCGCAAAGTGTCAGCCGCATGCGGAAATGGTTTATTTTCAATTCGTGTTATTGCAACTGTTACTCCTTCGGCTTAATGCAAAGGCATCGCGTTGAAAGGGTGGCCCACAGCGACCACACACTCACACACCCACTCACGCGGTTTAATTGTGGTTAAGGGTAACCACAAATTTCCAAATGATTTGCATATGAATTTTAATGCCTCTCTTCCCACACGCCCCACAACCGTGGCGGCTATCACACTCGCACACATACACACATGAGAGTTTGTTTGAGCGCGTGTGCGCCATTAGGACCGTAACGACCTTTCGCCAAACGGCAGCGCGGGGCACTCGCCCGCAAAAAGGTCGGCCGCCAACAAACTGGCATTTGTGTCGTTTCCGTTTTAATTCTATTAGAGGCACGGCGCACTTTCACGCTTATCGCTGGCGCAATGTTTGCACGCATGCGACGCGAGTCCTTTCGAGCCTTCATGCTCGTTTCTAACCTTCAAAATCGCGAGTGGTGGGCGTTACAATTAAAACGCTACGTGGGCTACGTTCTCTCTTTCTTGAAAAGCTTAAATCATAACTGCCAGCCACACTTTATTACTGCTCACATATAATGCGGCAAGTTTAGGCTTTTGGCGGCAGTGTCCCCCGCAATAACACTTTGTCGGAATTATCAAAACATTTGTTCAACACCCAAAGGAAAAATGTTTATTTGTTGTAGCACAAAACAAAAGGGACTCGCACAACAGATTCCTGTAGGTGGCTGGATTATCAGCGCATCCTGAAACGGCACTTCGCGTGTCGTGTGGTGTAGCTAACTAAACAAATAAAGGTTATTCATTTGGCTTTTGTTTGTATGGAATGCAGAACGAAGAAAGTTTTTGTCTACATTCTTGTCCGGATGGGTTGATAAGGTACAAGAAAAGTGATAAAGTAAAGTTGAATAGGTAAGTTGATACTTTGAAAAGGTAACAATTGAACTTTGGAAAAACCAAACCTATGAACAAATGAAGAGATAAGTGCAATTTATGTGCACACTGTATTGTTGAGTAACTGGCATTCAAAACCTGATAGAGAAACAAGCTTCCGTATTACATTTGAAAATGTCTCTTTTGAAGACACTAAAGACATGCAGACATGGTCAGTATTATGAATAGCTTTATTTCTGCCGGTCCATACTTCTGACTGTTGTGTGTTGGCATTAGCCGCGTCATTGAGTTTGAAATGCCAAGATTCTATTATATCCTAAACTAGTAAAGTTGAAAGGACGAAATTCAAGAATGTTGTAGTGTAGATATTAGTCCTTAAAATATATATTTTTTTAAATACTATTGGAAATTTTCAAGGATATTGAAGTATAAAGTTTTAAAAGGACATTTTCAATACCTCTTCGTCCTTTTGCACCAAAACATTAAATTTCCTAGGATTCTAAGAATTTTTCTTTTCATTTGATGTCCATATTGTTATTCTACAATGCGCTCAATTTTTGAAATAATTTTTTGAAATAAACAAGTTCTTGAAATTTCAGAGTCCTTTTTAAAAAAATCCTAACGTCAGAGAGAAAAACTAAAAACGCAGTTTTACTACAGTTTAGTTTTAGTTAGTTAGTTTTTTGAGCATACCGATTTTTTCGTGTGTTTTGAAATTTTTTTATTTTTGTCGCACAGTGGTTCACTATGGGAGATACCGCATGTATCAGACACTCATGTCTAATAGTAAATTGTAAAAGTATCAAATGAGATAAGTACAAAGCTCAAGCGGAAGGAGTCTTTTCTCATTAAGAAGACCTTTCACTTAAAGGCTCCCAAAAAACCCTCATTGGTGTAAGAATTAAATCGAACATGTTTCTGCAACAGAAAGGAGAAGAAAAGAAGAACATTAGAACCGAAATATAAGGTTTCACTTTCATCCTTTGAGAGATATGATGACGAGAGTACCTGCCTGTGTCCGTGGAAACCCCAACAAGGATGAGATGAGGAAAGATTTCGCATATTTGAGCTTTGGCCCATTGACAGACCACTTCTGACTCCAATCAGATTAAAGATCTTTGGCGCTGAAGTATTAGAATACAATGCCATTACTTGTTAGTAGCACAGGTGCTGCTTAGATTATGAGAATTTTGTGTATTTAAACATAAACAAAGAGAGCCCAAATGCAACAAGTATGGCAATGCTCTCCTTAATTCAAAGATCCTTACAGTTTAGAATACCACATTTAGTTTTTACACGAAATTCTCAGCTCAAACCAATTAATATCATTTAAGATTCTCACTCAATAAGTCACAATGAAAACCAAGCATAATTTATATCATTTAATGGCACGTTTTCAAGTTTTCATTCATAAATAAACTTCTTTCTAGATTTTGCTTCAATACCTAAGAACTGAAAATCGAGTGTAAACCACCCAGCAGAGATAATCTCAGCAGCTGAGCGGAAAGCCAACTGGTGCACTACTGCAGCACGCCAGACGCCGTCGACTCCACGCAAACCAAGCGTTGGTTCGTGCACTGCATTCATTCGCTCTGCAAATATTTGCGCACCGCTCAGCTGTGATTTCTATGCCGGGGGCGGCCGATGGTTTATTGGTGCCGTACACCACGAAAACTTCTGCTGCACAAATTTCACTTTGGAATTTTTAATAACTAATTGAATTATTAGCAGCAGCCTGTGAGTTGAGAGTTGCCGGTGCTGGCTGGTTGGCTGGTGGTTCCTGCGTTTGCCGTGCGGACGTTGGTTTTGCATGCGGCTTATCCCATTTAAACTACCCGGCGCGGACGTACCGACCGCCTGTGACAAGGATCAGCGAACGCCTCGTTGCGGTTTGGGCTGCGCGTACGTGGCGCTGTTGCGACTTCTTCTTCTCCTGGCCGAAGTGCAATATTTACTTGTGTTACCCTTTGGGCACTGTGCACTGTGCGCGCCACGCCAGCACTAACGAGCGGGTGTCGAGTGTTCAGCCTGCGCCTCTGCGCACGTATTGTTCTGGTAAATCATTGATTAATTTTTTGGCTGGGCCCAAAAGTTTTGCATGTGATTACAGCACCGTACGGCAGCAAGTTGCCGTCTGCGTTATGTGCGGAATTTTAAGATGATGTGGCAAAGTGTGAGCAGAACAGAGGTGGCGAAATGATAGTTAACTATATCCTGAGGTCAAACATTAATTATTTTGATATGTTGAGTGTGGTGTCATGTGTAGTAGATGGAAATTTGCTGGTTGAATTTTAAGAATTGTCATTGTAGTAGGGTTTTGGTGAAGGGTTGGCGACGAAAACTCAGCGATAAGTTAGGTTTGGTCATGGTGGCTGCCTCTGAAAGAGACAGAATCGAAGACCTATCGCGAGACCCATTGTAATTCCACCCTTTTTTGAAATGTATATTCAACACTTTGTTTTCCATGTGTTACAACACCAGTTTCAATCAGATGGTGGAAAGGGGGACCTACAGTTTAAAGCCGAATCGAGGATTCGAACCTAGAGCCCTTGGTATGAGAAGCCAGCGCGCTACTGGCTGAAATAACGAGGCTGGGAACTCAGTGATGGATTCATTCTTTGTTTCAGTGCCTTTCAATATATTCTTCAAGTCTGGTTCTTTACTCCGAAATTTGTTAGACTTTTCTCGCTTCAATTTCCTCTTTTAAGGCCCTAATTTCCCCCTTTTCACCCACATTCCCCTCTCACGCATTGTGTCATTGCAAGCATAACAAATTGTCAGCATATAGTACACAAATCGACACTTAAGCTGTGCAAGCTTGTACGCACTTGTATCAACTTAAATCAACATTTGTCACTTTATTCGGCGCAACGACGTGCCAACTGCCACCCGCCACTCACGCAACCAATCAGCCGCCCAGCGCTGCGTACAGCCCCCAAGCACGCCTCGTCTTGGTATCAGCGGCAACGGGGCACTTCATGTGTAACAAACACACTTCAACGACTGGATGTGCGGAAATTTTCTCGGCGAAATCTTGACGCACGGGAAATTTGCATTTATACTCAATAAATCCACTTTGCATACGCCAGCGACAGCACAGCAGCCGCGCCAAGATGGCAACCGGGCAAGAAAGAAAGCCCGATTGCGTAGCAGCAGCAGTCGGCATTAACTGTTTTGGTTGCGGCTGCCGCAGTGATTGCCGCCACTACTGATTTACACCCAACGCTGCCAGCAAACAGCAAATGGAAGTGGCAACGCAACGCAACGCAACGCACTGTCGTCGTGATGCACAGCACAGACGTTGTGTCTCCGCCCGAGCCAAACTACTGGCTGCTCCTGTGCAGATGCTTTGCTGCTGCTTGCGTGTGATTTACTTTATTTATTGTATATGATGCGCTGCTGCCTGGACTCATGCTGTGTTATCGTTGTTGTTGTTGTTGTTGGAATTGTAAGACTATCAACTTGCAATAAGCAGACGCTTAGCGTGCATTGTCGTGTGCAGTGCTTAAGGCAATGTGGAGTATTTGCGTTATTTACGATATTTACAATTTGCATGCGCGTATTGGCTTTGGTAGCAACAAACAGAACAACAACAACAACCACAACAATGACGGGAAACTGTGCTGGCACTTGTTGTTGTGGTTGTAAAGCATCCTGCAGCCTTGTTGGCATATTTTTTTTGCTTGTATTTTTTGCTTCGTTTTTTTTCTCGATCCTTATTGCAATTGACAATTTGTTTAGATTAGAAACTTCATTGTTGTTGGTATGTTGTGTACATTGATTGTTTACAATTCGAGTGTCGCTTTAATTTAATGCTGAACGGCAATCTCAGACAAAACAAAATCAACGACTAAACTGTGCCATGAAACGCTTCTGAAATGTTCTCCTACACATTTAGCATTTGGAATTCTTATGGAATTCTTTTTCATTTATGATTCATTCGCTGATTTACATAGCACATGTAAAACTGGTTCTAACTACGAAACGCCACATTGGGGCTTGGCGTCGAAAGTGAGTTGATAACAATAAATATTTATGTATAATGGTCATTGACTTGTAATTCCCTGTTGACTGCCGATCATAATTTACATAAAATACTTTGTGTGGTAATTTATTTCTTTAAAATTGTGTATTTCATATTTTAATGCTTTTGTTTTTTCCACATCATCTACATTGTGGCTGAAAAGTATTTTTTTAATAAAGTGCTTTTGGCTAATAGACTTGAAACAAGCAATAGCAAACTATTTAAGAACAGACCTTGAACCTTAAGCTGAAATAAATTGTAGTTATTTTAAGTAAACAATAAATATCTTTGTAAGAAGAAACATACCAAACGGTTACAATTGCGTTGTAAATAGTCGATAGTCAATGATCAGTAGGTGGCTGACCGCACATTCAATTTGTTAGTATGAAACGTGGTCGAAATTAATTTTGAAAAATCTGATTAGTAGTCAGTTTTTATATATATTTTTTTAAGTTTTTTTAGGACGGAATTCTCGAAACGTTTTAAAAACTCAGTGCTTTTATTTGCAACAAAAAATCACAGAAGTCCTGTGGCTTGCAATTTGAAACCAACGCTGGGTGATAGAACAATTCCACTGAACTGTAGAGCAAACGAGCTGACTCGGCAGGATTTGACTGAACAGTTACGTCAAGAAATGGCAACTATCAGTATTCCTCTTTAAACCCATAAACTTTGTACTCATAGATGCTTTATACAAGAAACTAGCTTAGGGTAGGCCATGCTGAAGACAATATAGGATTTTCTGAGCACCGAATTTGATCAACCTAAAACTTTCGTTGTTCTAGAGAGCTTCTCTTACTAAAAAAGGTCCAGATTAGAACCAGGATTTGTATTTTGACCGGTCACTATTTAAGTGACACCTACACAAGATTGGGTATGCTTTCGAATAACCTTTGGTATAGCTGTGTGGACGAAACAGAGGAAGAAGTTGTGACTCAGCTCCTATATATAGGGGTTTCCAACAAGAGGTGTTATTTTGGTATTCAAAGAAAAATGCCATTTTTTGAGATAACTAATCGGATGTTTATTTCATAATAAAGAGGAAGGTATGCCGTTCATAATGAAAAACAACATCAGCCAAATGGCCACCACGACCACGCTTACAGGACCATATCCTTTTCATGAAATTTTCCATAACCAAATCGCAAAGTGGCTGCCCTATGTCCTCGATAGCCTCACGAATTCTATCTTTGAGGTCTTGAATCGACGCTGGGCTGTGGGCGTACACCTTATCTTTCACGTGGCCCCAAAGGAAGAAGTCGCAAGGTGTAAAATCACAAGATCTCGGTGGCCAATTGTGATTACCTCTTCCAGAGATAACACGGTCCGGAAACTTTTTCCCGTAAAAGAGCAATGGTTTCGTTGCTTGTGTGGCACGTAGCGCCGTCTTGTTGAAAGTAAACGTTGTTCAGATCAATACCATCCAACTCCGACCATAAAAAATCATTAATCATTTCTCGATAGCGCAATCCATTCACCGTAACTGTTGGTCCAACCTCATTTTCGAAAAAGTAAGGTCCAATGACCCCGCCGGACCATAAACCGCACCTTCACATCTTCACACCTTCTTCACATCACTAACTTGTCCCAACAGCTCGAATTTTTCCACCAATTTCTGTATTGCGGTCCGACGAGGTGCTTCACGACGACCCAAAAATGCTTTAGTTTTGCGAACTATGACTGCTTGATTTTCACCATTTTTGTAGTGAATTTTAATAATTTCAATGCGTTGTTGAAGCGTGTATCGTTCCATTTTTAGTAATGGCGTAGTTTCTACTTGTCAAATGTCAAAGAATAAAAGGTTCACAAGTGACAGCTACCGAAATACCGGGTGATTCAAAATAATACCTCTTGTTGGAAAACCCTATACTTCTTCTTGTATGTGCTTCTTCTTCTAGGAGAAGAAAGAATCATCTGCACAATTTTTTCTTTGACAATCTATAACAATTTAAAGTTACTTTTCTTTTTCAACAAACTTCAGACAGAATTTTTTTTTACAATTATTTTCAGTAGAAAATCACACTTAGTCTTAAAAAAAAAACTTTATCTGTGCATGACTCTGAAAATTAACAAGAACACCACAACTATCCCCTTTACAATCAGTCCTTCACCTTATCCCTTGAAGCCAGTTGAGAGCTCACAGTAATAGCACACATAATCACAAAAGGTCACAAAACCTAAAGAAGAATCTCCTATTCAGCCATTATATTCCTTCAATCCTTTACCTTTCAACACTACAAAGACCATTGCGGTCATTTTGACGGGTTTTAAATGTTTAAAGATCTGTATCTTCCTTCATACTTCTATCAACTTTTGCTTGGTGACTTTTATTTTTTAACCTGGAAAATTTTATATTTTTTTTAAATGTATTTTGTGAAAACTTAGCCAAATTCGATGTGTACTTTTCGAATAACAGCGGATCTATATAGTCTTTGTAGGCATGGAAACTTTGCGATCTTTCTTTGAAAAGATTTGACTAATTCTGCGCTCTAGAAACTCGACAAATGTGATTCGGTACTCAAGTTTATTTCTTAGGTTCTCGGAAGGAATTTCTTATAATTTGTATTTAACAAATATTTAACAAAAACCAGAAAACCACTTGTGTGACAAATATTTTGAAATAAACCCAAAACAACTTTATATCCCAAAAAAGTCAATTCGAACATTTCGTTTTTCAGGTTAATTAAATTTCAATTTGAAAACTTCCTCATCAGATATAACTTTTAACATTTCATTGGAGAGAAAAATAAAAAATAAATATTATTTTTAAAATTTCTTGTTTATTTTAAATTATTTTCTTAACAAATTAGTACGTTTCCATAAATACTTTTAGTTTTGGTTTCACTTAAGCTTAACAACTTCATTTACAATAACATCTATTGCGCTCATCACAGTTTAACCATAGAAACCACCAAACCGACGACGTCCGAAGCCACCGCCAAATGGACGTCCAAAGCCGCCGCCAAAAGGACGACCAAAGCCACCGCCAAATGGACGTCCAAAGCCGCCGCCAAATGGACGTCCAAAGCCGCCGCCAAATGGACGACCGTAACCGCCGCCAAATGGACGACCGTAACCGCCGCCAAATGGACCACCGCCAAAACCAAACTGACGTTTAGTGCGCACCAATTCCTGTTCCTGCTCCGGCTGAAACTCCACCGCCTGCGATCCTGGCTCCGCTTCTAATTCGGATGCATCCTCCGCATAGACGGCGACCCAGAAAATGCTCAGCACAATCGTCAAAATGATAAAATTGCGCATGTTTCTACGATTTCAACTTTGTTTAACAACCAAGTAGTAATGGAAATAATCAACTGACGGTTGACTAAGGGAAACGTGAGCTTTTATATAGACGAAACCTTGAAAACAAATCTTCGTTCTCTTTATTTGAAGGGAGCATAAAAATTGCAAACCCGTTCTTGACGCCGGCCAAGCTCCCCTAATTTGTTTATGAATTTACATGAATTTCAATTGTTTGTCTTTAGTGCCTATAGAGCTGAAACAATCAATAATAATAATTTGTTTTATGCTGATTTGTTCAAAACAAATTTATATGTGCTGCCAGAAAACACAGTCTTTTAGAAGCGTCATTAAAAAAATATTCCACGTGAAAATAACGCGAATTTTTTCTACAATCCCGACGTCATTCAGCGGCTATGACGACAAGCAAGTGTGATGACGCACATGAATCACAACGTTTGAAAATTAGGAAAGTCCACATCGGAAGCCTTACGAGTATCTGCGTTCAATTCAATATTCATGAATGGGTTTATACGGAAAGAGGCTCCACAAGAATAGATTCGATTACTTCTTTCAAATAGACGGACTACTACGAACAACTTTGACCACAAACTGTATTTAGAGGCTTAAAGATTTTTCCATTACTTTTCACTTCTGTAAGCAGGTTTATTGATTTGATTGCAGATTTGTTAATTTGTTGTTGTTGTTTCTGAAAACAACTCAGATCATAAACTGTATTTAGAGACTTCAAGATTTTTCCATAACTTTTCATTTCCAGATGTCCAGATTTGTTTATTTGATTGCAGATTTATTGATTTTGATCTCGGAAAATACAGCTAAAGTGTTTATAAGAATATTTCTTGAATTTTGATAAATGTTGTTTACGAATTCATGAACCTGGCACGAAAAAAAATTGGTAAAAACACCTGTAGTGCTAATCAGAATCTTCTAGTTGATTCTGCTCTCTAAGTTTTAAGTTCCATTTTATCGTTCGTATCGTGAACTGGTCCATCACTGATTCCATCTGCTCTAACATTGATATACATTTATGTTCCTTCAGGTTGAAAAAACCTTATGGGTAACAAAAGCTACGATTGCTTGAAGGGTGCATATAAATTTCGTAGCACCAGCCAAACCCATAATCTATGGAACATGATACCACTTAAGTGTTAATATTAACCGAACAAAAACCAACCACCTTTGCTCTGCGGCGCAGTAAATTTTGTCATGAGTTTTACTTTATTTTTTACTTGTCGCTTTTGTGCGTTGTCCCTCAGGGTAAACGAATCACTGCCAAATCCGTTTAAGCAGCAATGCCTGGGTTTGACAATACTGGCAGCGAAATATCTTAAATTGACATACGAAAGGAAATCCACTCTGAACCGAATCTAAGCATTCACTCAAAAAATATGGGCAGTAGAATTCTTACTTAGGAAATTTTGAATATTTTTTAAAGCAAAAATAGTTTGAAAAAAAGGTTCTATAAAAATGTTCAATTTTCACATCTCTAAAAGCCCACAGGAGCATTTTTATATAGTTCCAAAACTTAGTTTGGCCCTCATAAAAAACATCTCCCCACCACATCAGCGACCCTCGCACTGACTGATACATGACTCGAACGGCCATAATTCAATACACCCAATGCACATGATTTATTAGGACACATAAACAAGTGCTAAGCTTCCGCCAAAAGTCATACTTCACCCACAAACACAATGCCCGAGCAAACTAAAACCAAACAGCGAAAATTGAGAATGAAGAAAAATTGCCAAATCGCCGGAATTACAACTAAAAGCCTTGAGTACCGACGCTTGTATGACATATAGACGCACATAGCTTCGCCTAAACAATGCCGCCACACTCGCCCGCCCACCCACACGCAGCCAGCAACAATGCACAGCACCGACCCTTCCTCCAGCGCTCCATCAATACACCACGACTGGGCGCTTGCTTTTTTGCCGTCAGCAAGGTGAAAGGACGTTCGGCCCCCGCCCAACGACCACTCGGCACTCGCAGTGGTCCTTAACGAAAGTGTTTTTTACGAGCGCAGTGAGTGTGTGGCCGCCTAATGGTCAGATAGTGAGCAAATAGTAGCCGGTGAAACGTATCATTGGCGACGTTTTCTTTTTTACCGCCAGCCATATTGTCAGTGGGTTTTGACACTTTTTTGCACGAAGCCACAAAAAGCCACTCGTCGCTGCCACAGTAAAATACGACAATTGCCGTTGGCGTTGCGGTGGGTGTTGCTGTTGGCTGTTATTTGGTATTTTAATTTATATAAATTACCTGCAAGTGACATCAGCCGCTGCAGTTCATAGACGTCGCTTTATTTGCAATTCCAATGCATGAAACTGTCAAGTGGTGCATTAGCATTCGCTCAATTGCTGTCAATAAAAATAGGAACCTGGCAATTTTTGTTTTAGTTTTGGTATCATAAAAAAATTTAGTGCCAGTAAAATGGCCCAAAGTAATTGGTAGAAGTGCATAAATTAGTATGAAATGCATTTAAGTTTGACAACACAAAGGCAACCAATCAAATTAATGACACTTGAAATTACTGCGTTCAACACCTGCAGATTATATTGAAAGATTGAAAAAACAAATGGCTTCGGTATGCCAAGTTGCGTAGATCAATGTGAAGTGCAACATAAACGAACCTCGGTTGATGTAGAGTTTACTAGAGTTGAACCAAAAAGTATAGAGCAGATTGTATATTCTTTGGTTTAACTGATGCAATTTTTTGAATCAATCTACGCTCGGCTTGAAATTTCTCCCTATACTACGTAATCCAATTTGCAATAGTCCGATGCCATATTGAAGAATCTGAATTTGACTACTGATGTTAGAAGTGGCTCTTAATAAACAGAAGAATATCTAATTGCACCCAAATGCAAGAAATTATTTTTCATAGATCGTTATGTGATTTTCATGATATAACTGTGGAGAATCAAGCACTTACTTTCTGGAGTTATTCGTGTCCCTCAATGAATAGAAGACAACTGATCAAGTTCTCTCAGGTAAGTGTGCATATATCTTTTTTTGTTTGCTTAAACTCAGATTTACTTTCTTGGTTTGAGGCACTTTGGTCGCATTGAGCTGCCTATATAAACAGATATATTCATTCAAAAAAAGCCATTCACAGCTCCTGTGCTCCTGTAAGCTACTCAAACAAAGTCAATAATTTCCGCACGTAACGCGGATCGCTTTCAAAATGAAACCTTAACATAACAAAATAAAATTTCAAACAAACTGTATTGTTTCATAACTTTGAAGTTTAAACTATCCAACACATGCAACATGTAATTTGTGGCAGCTAGAGATGGAACACTAAATATGGAATCATGCAGGGCTGAAAAATTTTTTTTAATTTTTTTCTTTATTTTATTAGTTTTTTTATTTTTTGTTATTAATTTTATTTGTTTGTTTTAATGATTTGTTTAATTTTTATATTTTTTTTTCTTTTTTTAATTCATTTTTTTGTGGCAACTAGAGATGGAACACTAAAATGGAATCATGCAGGGCTGAACAATTTTTTAATTTTTTTTTATTTTATTAATTTTTTTATTTATTTGATTAATTTTTGTATTTGTTTTAATGATTTGTTTAATTTTTATATTTACACAAAATAATTTTTCTTTTTCTAATTCATTTTTTTTTGTTTTTTTCCTTTTTTTATTTTTTTAATTTTTTTATTTCATTTTATTTATTTTTATCATTTGTTTCATTTTGATATTTACACAAAATTATTAAATTTTTTTTATTTTATTTAATGTTTAAAACTAATTTCATTATTTTATTAATTTTTTTATTTATTTTTATCATTTGTTTCATTTTTAAATTAAAACAAATTTATTGAAGTTTTTTTGTTTTTATTTAATTTTTAAAATTATTTTAAATTAAGTTTTGTTTAGCAATACAACTTTATTGTAATAAACATAATTGATTGGCACACAACTTTATTGTGGTTTAAGAAATAAACAAAATGCACCAACGACAACGAGAAAAAAGTCAATTTATATGTAAAATTAGACTACAACAAAAGAACAGTTTAAAAGCATTAAATATCCTGACACACAGTTTACATTATCCTTTCCGAACACTCTTTTCTAATGAAAATTTCCAATAAAAATGCCTCTCTTCTAAACTCTTCTATGGTTTCAAAAAGTATAAAATTTCATCAATTCAAATCGACACATCTCTAGTTGACAGTAACGTCGAAAGCTGCAACAAACCGGCAACAATTTCTGCAACAAGCAACAAATGCTGCAACCGAACTCACAATATGTCGCTGCAAATTTGTGTAAAACGCAAATTTTCGCCGCTAACAAAATTATGCAAAAATTTACGCAGCCAAAAATAAGAAATAAAATTTATGCGCTCACCACATAATGCACCCAGCCCACTTCACCGCCCATTCGCCTTTTACACAGAAACAAATAGTTTTTGCCTCACGCCGCATTTTTTTTTCTTTTTGCAACTCGCTGCCAAATCATTTTGCATTCAGTTGGCGTAGCACAAAAGTGGATATTGATATTTTGTCCTTAAATTTTGTTATTTATGTTCTTTGTTCCGCTAAATTCAGCGCACAGAAGGGCAACAAAGAAAAAACGCACTCAAACGCCCAAAAGTTGCAGAACAGAAATTCGCAAATTTCGTTGGGCGAAAAATTTGCGCACGAAATTTACAATTTACCTTAGGAAAAGGCGACAAAAAGCATTGCATACATTTGGGCGCGTTATTGTTGTGCAAAGACGTGCGGCGGCGAAAATGTGCGACATAAGTGGCTGGCTTATTGACATGCAAGTGGCGTATGTCATGGCATGGGGTCGCCGCTTGACTTTGACAGTCGACCAACAACATCCGCTCACATAGAAGAAAAGTGTATGTTGACATTTGTGTGTGTGAGTGTGTGTGTGTTTTGGTGGGCCTAAGCTGGCAGTGCAAGTTTTTCAATTGTCGTCAGATTATTTTGATAGAGCGTAAGATTCCGAGTTCATAAATTTAAATTGAAAAAATTCAAAATCAAATCAAGTTTGGCTCTTAAAGTTAAATAATAAAACGCTCCTACGAAAAGGTTACATCTATTTAGAAAGATGGCATGAAATTATTGTGTAGTAAGTAATATGAAACTTCCACTATCCAATAAAGAAAAGTGGTCTGAGAGGGTTTCAGGTTACTTAACATTTCAAAAAACTGAACACAACCCAATCCTTCGAGCTGCAAGAACACATTAGCATCTTTCAAGCAAAGATGATCGTTAAAGTTGGCTTAAGATGTACAGAATATCGATAAATGCTATCCAATTCTTGGTTCTTGGTAGTTAAGTCGAAGGAGATTCAGTCTCTTTCACATCCCTGACTGTTCTTAAATGCAGCCATCTCCCAATAAAATTGAAACCAAGACTCAGCTTTATTTATTTTTGTTGTCGCATATTGTTGGGAGTGTCCATGGTCACAAGCACGAAGACATTGCTGTCTACTGTATCTCAGCTATTGGCTCCCCCCTTCATTATCAAATGCCTGGGCTTGCAACTATTTATATGAAGCACAAATATATTCTAGAGGACTGCAGGGCAAATGATATTGTGCACCTCTAACCTGATTAACTAGGAAGCTGCTAACGTTGATATAATTTACCCCAAGAAATAAAAGATGACATGAGTGGGATAAAACATACAACGGTCTGATTCTTTTAAAAGAGACCAAAAAGAGGCTGTTGTTGATGTCCTTACAGGACACTGTCTTTTTGTGAAACATGCTCGAAGACTGGGTTCATTTTTGTAATTATTATTTCAGAAGCTATAAAGACACCGATGTCATTGTCCGGTGCTAGCAACGAAGAGCTATCTTCATATGGGAAGTCACTTCTTCAATGTCCTGGGAGATTTAGCAGAGACTCGGATGTAGGGATTCAACATTATAAAATTGTTCATAATAGGAAATTTTTGTTGGTTCGTTCTATCTGGATAGCTACTTCTTCCTGAATATAGTTTCATAGTGGGCGAAATCAACAGCCGCCGTAGCTTAGCTGGCTAGTGCGTTGGGCCGCGAGTCAAGACTCCGCGAGTTCAATACTCCGTTGCGTTAACACCGAAAAAAAAAGAAGAAAAACAACAATTTTTCTTTCGACGACTGTCCTCTCAGCAGGAAATGGCAAACCTCTGAGAGTAAAATTGCCTATGAAAAAGCTCCCAACTCGCAGTTCGGAATCGGCATAAAACTGTAGGTCCCTTCCAACCTTGTAAAAAAACATTCGCACGCACAACACGGTTGGTTGCGGGTAGCTAAGCCTTAAGGCTTGATTACACGTAACGAGTCGAGTGACGAGACATCAAAATGGTACTAGGCCGAAAGAATTGGGATAGCGAGCAAAAGCGACGAGTTGTTCAAACGTATTTCGACACGCAGCGAGTCAGTTCGGTTTTACAATGCACAAAATGAACTAAGCAACTCGCGCAATTAAACTCAACCGAGCGAAAAGTGGTGTGTGACGCATACCGCATGTCACGAGCGATTGCGCGAATCGCTCCGAAAAGAGAAAAATATAACGGTAAAGTAGTGGTCGCTCGGCCTAGCAAACAAAATGTGATTCTAGTGGCTCTCTCGCCACTTTCATCGATCACTGACTCAATCAAGAACTCGCCTTACCGTTTAGACGAAACGAGTACTCGTTCGAGTTGCTGTCTTCTCACTCTACTCGTTACGTGTAATCAAGCCTTTAGTCTCGTAATCGGGCTGTCGTGCCAGTCAAGAAAAAGAACAGAAGTGGGCGAAATTACAGAGTTAGTTCTGTTTCATTTGGATAGCTATTTCTTCAAAGTCCTGGGACATTAAGTAGAGAAATCCTGGGACATACTTTCTTAAATAAAAAGTTCCTTCCTTCCCAAATAATTTTTTTTTTCAATTTGTAAACCAAAAGCCGAGAGCAATATTTCTGCATTTAAGTAGAACTTTTCTTTAAACTTTCCTTACAAAAATTTTCACATTTTCCTGCTTTCCTCGCAACTACATGTGTTATGCCTTGACAACTTTCAACTAAGGGTTGCTATACTTGAGATGCTTATTGGAATATCAACAACAAATGAATTGCTTCATACACACTGACATGAAGTTTTTTATGCATACGCATTCATATGTGTGTGTGTCGAATGTATGACAATAATTCGGTTTGTCATACTTGAGTTGACAACATAAAAATATAAAAAGTCAATGGACGACACAAAGGCCAACGCTGAGGGTTTCCACAGTTTCCTTTTTCTGTCGATTGTGGGCATAGCTGACGGTTGCGCTAGATTAATTTCAGGTCATGCATATTACTTATTATTCAGCTACATACATACATAGATAGACATATTTGGGCATATGTATCTGAGGGCGGAAAGCGGGCGTGCACAATTTGTACGTACAACAAGAGAGAAAAATGAGCTTTAATCAATATTGCTGAAACTTTTACAGCTACAAAAGACGCTGCAGCGTCTTCGTTCAGTACAAACGCACAAACATGCCACCAATGGATCTACAAATGTCTTTCGCACACATACATACATATGTTTGTACATATGTCATGCTAATTTATGGCCTGCTTCGACACTCGTTTGTGGTCGTGGTTGCACATTTGAACACTTTTAATCCTTTCGAGCGAATCGTTTAATTTATTACGCAGGCAACATGTGTGCGAGTGAAGCGCCGCTGCAAAGACAAATTTGCAGGATTTTAATTATGCGCAGCGCTTGTGATGAATTTATGTGAGATTTTCTAATTCAAAACTTGTCTTTGAATTGTCTTTCTCTGCCAATTGCAGACATTAAACGAGTTTTGCATGTGTGCATGTGTGTGTGTAAACATTGTGTCAGCTAAACGCCTCTAAATTTATCAATAGCAAATATTTACTGCATGCGCGCAGTGAAAATGATTAATGGCCACAAATTATTTTGCTATATCCTACAGGCGGTCAATACAAGGACACGCACACGCATTCACGTTGCCTGCCAGATATTTGAGGGGCGTTACAGATAGAATACATATCGGCGTTATATATCAGCGATAGTGGAATTTTATGCGCAGACTGTTGCCACCAGCGCAAATTTACGACTATTTGCGCGGCCTATCAATGTGGCTGTGTGTGTGTGTGTTTGTTTACATGAACACAACACTAAACACTTCGTAAAATGTGCACATTAAAAGTCAGTGCGCCGATTTATTGTATACTTTTTGGCACATTTTCCCTATTTTTATGACCATTTTTTTGCTGGCCATCGAATTGTGCGGCCTGCCTTGGGCGACTCAATAAATCTCCGCCTCATCGAAAGCGCAAAACCACTTTTTAATCTCCCGGGAATTACAAGACAACACCCACTAAATCTACACACACACACACTGAAAGCAGCAAAGTCCATAAAAACTAAATGATTAATAACAGCGCCGCCGGCCAATGAATTACACCCTCGTACATAGAACTTCCGCCTTTCAAGCTGTGTGGTTTCAGGCAATTTTTGCTGTAAGACAGTCTTTAAGAATCGGCTCAGCCATTTTGCCTGCACGCCTAATTGTATGCTTGTGCCCGGCCGTGCTGTCGAGTTAATTACCGCAACTGCTGCCACGTTGTGTAAATTTTTGGCACTGTGCGCACCAGCTGTTTGGCGACACTTTGGTCATTACTCTAAGTGCAATTTGTAATTATTTTTCATGCTGCAATTCGAGTTAAAGGTGGAAATGGAAATTTTATTATGACTTTTACATGGGTTTTTCAATGTTTCGTGGCAGCTTGTTGTGATGCAAAATGTTGTTGTGGTTGGATAAAATTGTATTACAGGTCGAATATAAAGTTGAAAGCCTGTAACAAGGAAAAAGTACATAAGTTCTTTAAAAGTTTGACGTACTTTTATTTAGACTAGCTCGGCCTAGTCAAACAATCTGAGGTGCACTAAAACACTTGTCTCGTTTAGCAGAAAGCACTACGGCAGAGGACATTGTCTATTTGGATCTCTACAGACGAAGATTGAAATCCCTAGGATATTCTTTTATCGACAACTTGGATGACTTCAGTTCAGTCAACATCAGAGACTTGGTAGGGTTTATGCACAAAACAAATAAGCTTTTTGAGGCCTTCTGACTTGCAGTAAGACAGATCACTCAGATCTCTTTTTGCGTTATCACAACGAGCCCATTTTGAGTCCTGCGTGTGTCTTTCGGCAAGTCCCATGCCCAAGCAGCCACTTTAACCTAACCTAACTTCTTTCAAGATGTTTTAAGAAAACCATTCAATTATCTATTTACACCGGGCGACAGCATATTTCACACCGGAAAAACTTCATATGTGCGTGAAACTAGAGACCAAACATAGTAATACTGCGTACTGAGTACGTTAAATGAGTCAAAAGAACCTCAAAATTTTGAAGAGGATAAAAAATATAAAAATATAAAAAATACTTAATTTCGTTAGAATATGGCGATATGTATATCAAATGAAACAGGAAAGGCTCAAGAATTTGAATAAAATTGATTTTTTATCTATTTGTAAAAAAAAGGATATGAAAGAGGTGCTTTGAAAATTTTAATCCTTTATATTCTTGAAACTTTATATAGAATTTTTTGAAAAGTAAGTATGTTAAAACTCAAAATTTCCTTGGTCACGTGTCAAAATTTCATTATTGTCGCTTCATTGATTTCATAATTACTAAGGGCCAATTTTTCAGTGCGAGTTTAACTAAGTTTCTAGTTTAAACTTAGTTTAAACGCAAAATCGAATATTTCAGTCATGTTTAACTGAAGTTTAAACTCAGTTTAAACGCCCAACCACAACCAACCAACACAAGAACTCAAGCCGACCGATCATCAACAACGTCGTGTCTTTGCTGATTGGGTCCTTGAAATGCATGAAAATGATCCGGAATTCCATCGAAAAATCATCTTGACTGATGAGGCTCATTTCCACCTCGGTGGCTACGTCAACAAGCAAAATTGTCGCATCTGGGGCTCGGAAAACCCAAGAGTTATTGTTGAGAAGCCTCTCCATCCTCAACGTGTGACTGTTTGGTGCGGTTTATGGTCCGGCGGGGTCATTGGACCTTACTTTTTCGAAAATGAGGTTGGATCAACAGTTACGGTGAATGGATTACGCTATCGAGAGATGATTAATGATTTTTTTATGGTCGGAGTTGGATGGTATTGATCTGGACAACGTTTACTTTCAACAAGACGGCGCTACGTGCCACACAAGCAACGAAACCATTGCTCTTTTACGGGAAAAGTTTCCGGACCGTGTTATCTCTGGAAGAGGTGATCACAATTGGCCACCGAGATCTTGTGATTTAACACCTTGCGACTTCTTCCTTTGGGGCCACGTGAAAGATAAGGTGTACGTCAACAGCCCAGCGTCGATTCAAGACCTCAAAGATAGAATTCGTGAGGCTATCGAGGACATAGTTCAGCCACTTTGCGATTTGGTTATGGAAAATTTCATGAAAAGGATATGGTCCTGTAAGCGTGGTCATGGTGGCCATTTGGCTGATGTTGTTTTTCATTATGAACGGCATACCTTCCTTTTTATTATGAAATAAACATCCGATCATGTATCTCAAAAAATGGCATTTTTCTTTGAATACCAAAATAACACCTCTTGTTGAAAAACCCTATACGATTTCCCGAGACGAAGATAGGTAAAAATTGGGTAAATAAATAAATTAGAATTTTTGTACTTTATTAGAATTGCAGCTTTCGCCTTTTTTTAATAACTTTCGAACCAATAAAGTTACCTAGATACCCAGATATGAGTTCAAATGGTATTTGCCTCAAATTTTGTGTACCAAACTTCTCCGTCCAAATGAAATCCTATGCACACCACTGATTCCTTTCCGTTTCTATTTTATACCAAAAATTATATTTGAGTTTTTAAATTTTGTTCTCAAAATTTGTACAATCGAAAAACCAATTTTTCAACGCCAAACTGTTTTCTCTGAATCTAAGAAAACTAACTAAATCCTTCCTTTTTTTTTTGCACAAAAAATCAAAAAACAAATATTTCTTCTCCTTAAGACACACTCAAACACAAACACCGGATTCATCACAACTCCAGTGATGTAAATGTATTTGTGCAACTGCTGCCTGGCCCACATAATATGCAAATAATTTGTGCACACAAATCACAAACAACTGTGACCCAACGGCTGACATTGCTGGCCAACGGGCGACCCGCCCCACGCATTGTTATGATTACAAAAACCATTCAAGAGTCAAGTTGCCAACAGTATGCTCATCAACGACACCAACAACAACAACAACAACAACAACAGCAACAACAACAGCAGCAGCAACAATACTAAGAAAGAAAGCGACACAGTGAAATCGAACGGAAGCTGCTCGCAGGACATTCGTGTGTCATGAACCGTGAACAACAACGGCAACGCGCCACCACAAGCAGCCATATTTATTTTCGCATTTGAATATGACATTTAGATGACAGCTGTGGTCGTGCGTCGTTGTTGTTGTTGTCGCTGCTATTGCTGTTGCAGGGTGAGTGCACGTTGCGGCATTGTTCCTCCGTTTGACGTTTGGTTTATTAATCAGTTTGGCCTGCGGGGAAACACCCAACCCGGCCAGACCTTGTGCCACACAACATAATTTTCTGCAAATGAATATTTTTTTTGTTGGTTCACTTACAATTTCTCTTTTTTGCTAAATGAAAATCAAACAACAAAAAGGAAATTGTGCGCGAGTCACAACTGTGACTCGAGTAAGCAAAATTGCGGCAGTACATAAAATTCGTTCACTTAGTTTTTTGTATTTTTTTTTTTGCTTTTTATTTTCGGCCTTTTGCGCTCGTTGTGCGTTGGTTTTAAAATTGTGCAACAACAAAAAAGTCAAACAAATGTCAGTCGCGTGTTAATCAAGTGTGAATAAATGGCGCAAAGATTAGAGCGACGTGCACCAGAAAACGAAAAAAAAACACACACAAACAAAGACCTGAAAAATTTGTGCATGGAAAAAAGAAAAATAAACGCAACAATACAAAAACCCGGGCTGGGGTGTGATGACGGCCTAACAGGTTGAAAGTGCGGTTAAGTGGAAAAAAGGTTTTGTTTTCACGGCATAAAAGAAATGCACGTAATAGGCATTTAAATGATTTTTAAAAGGCCAGACTTGTGCCACGGTGCCGGTCGCCAGCATGTGGCATACATTTAGGCGCGCACAAACTTAATTTGCGCGGCGCGTTTTATCTTTGAATGTAAATAAAATTTGCTTTATAGAAAATCCTTGAACACAAATCCCCAGAAGTAAATCTCAGCGAAATCTCCGAACCCCTAAACCCCACTAAATCTCATTCACCCACTTCCGCTGTTGGTTCGCTTCCGTTCTCAGCTCAATACCTAACTTTCAGCAGCAAATTCATGCAAATTAAACAAAATTATGTTATCACGATGCTGACGTTGTTATTGCTACTCCGGCGACCGCTGTCTGCACTTCTAGTGTTGCCATTGCTGGCTTTTATTGTTGTTGTCTGCAGCTTTCATGCTAACAACATTCGAAGTACGCCTTCAAGTGTTGTCGTTTTAAAGTCTTACAAAAATAAAATATAAATTAATGCCAAACAACAATAGGAAAACATTGTCCTTTTTACGGCAAATCGGCCGCCACAATCGCTAAGCAGCGCCGCCGAGGGTGGCGACCGCTGGTGTTGATGATACTATTATCTCTTCTTGTGCGCGACAATAGTCATCGACAGTGCAGCAACAACAACAGGCCGCACGCACAGCGCGAAGGACACAAGCTGTCAACAGTATCTCAACTCAAGTTGCCCCCATTCAAAATTTATGCGGCATTGTAAAAACACCAGCAGCAGCCGCAGCGACTCTTGGCGTGACTGGAGTGGGCGCAGAACAAGCAGAAATCGTTTTATTGGCTTTAAGGTCCGCTCTGGCAACTACAAAGGACACAATCGCGGCAGAAAAACCGCAAAGAAATCTCACATTAAAACGCCCAAACTTCCATTTGTAAGTGGAACAAGTGCCGATAGGGCTGTCGATGCGGTGCGTTGTGTTGCTTTGTTGGCGTATTTTGTATTTTTTTTTTCATTCTATTTTATGGGTGGCACAGTGTGATAGATGATGAAAAATGCTGAGTAAATAGTGAAAAGAAATAAAAAGAAAAGTGGGTATTCACATTTCTAGACGGAATATATTTTGAATGTCTGAAGCTGGTAGCTGAAAAATATCTGAACTGTGTAGTTTTATGCATATTTTTAAATTTTGAGAGAAAAATTACAGGATTCGCTATTATCCTGCTTAGATTTTGGTAAATTTTAATTCGTTTTTTTATTCGAAAAATTTTGCGCAATGAAACATTGGATGTCATTTAAAGATTGGTGATGATGATGGTTTACATTTAAAGGTTATTTAAGGTGCACTTTGTTTGAAACAAGCATTTTAAATACAACATTCAATACCTGAAAGTAAATGAGGCTGTCAATAGTTCACAGTAGCAGAAAGACAATGGAACAACAATTTTGATTCTTAATAATTTATCCTAAATAATTGACTTATATAAACTTTTTTAAGCTTCTCAAACTAATTGAACTACTTTCAAATTATTGTTGAGGCCTTTAACTTTTGAAACTAAATCCTATTATTTCACCACATTGCACCACTGTGCGCATTTAATGCCTTTTAAAAGGGGTGCAAATTGCGCTACTGGTAACCACTTCTTGTCTTGTCTTGTCTTGTCTTGTCTCGTGCCTTTTTCTTGTACATTGCCCAAACGGGGCATTGGGAGGCGAAGGCTTTCTATCTAATCTCATTTCGAATTATTTTTGCGTTAAACTTGCATTTCAGCACTTTTTTAAGCACTGAAATCCACTTGCGAATGAGAGTCAAATAATTTAAAAATAAACAAAATAAATAAGCATAGATTTCAACAAAGCAACATAGACGAGAGAGTTTCAACAAAAATATTTCGCATATAGAAAATATGTTTGATTAAAAATTCTAGCAAATTGCAAACGCACCCAGAAACCACATCAATCATACGCACAGCCATAAAAATTCGTCACACTTGCGCATTAAACAGCAATAAATTTTTTTCTGTTAAAAAATTGTTAATGGTCTGTGGCGTTGACCTTACAACTGGCCGCGCCATGTGAGCATGTGGCATGCCACGCGTGGTCAGTTTTTGGCGCTGCGCTGCGCTGCTGCTGCTGATGATGACGATGACAATAATGATGATGATGGGCGCGTTTGGCAGCAACAAAGTGTACTTGCAAAAAGTAAAGCATACTTTGCGGTGCTGTGAATTGTGTGTGGCGAACATTTATTGGCAGCCATTATTATTTATGACTTGTGGTGTATGGCACCACTTGAACTTGACAGCATTTTGGCAGTGTTTTTTTTTGCATTGAAGTTGTAATTTCTTTGCAATAAAAAGCCTACAATTTGATTTATGAAATTTTATAAAATTTGCCAAAAACCAATGAAATGCCAAAATTTATTGTTATTAATGATTTCAATGAAAACTTAAAAAAAAAATGTTACGTGCCATTCCTTTTTATTGCAGCACGTGTGGATCTCTGCAATTTCATACATAAATCCAACCAAAAAAAGCTCGTTCAGCTTTAAGATTGGCGGCAATTTACTCGCAGCCAATCTTACACGAAAATCTACAACAATCCTTTTTGTTGCCTCTTGTAAATTACACCATTTGCGGCTCAACTAATGTCCGCACATTTGAAACACACTCGACGCTGCGCAATGCCGACTGAGGCAAAGGGTTGCGGCTCGTTGTCAAGCTCGTATTTATCTTGTCCTCTGACGTGCGTCTGTGTGTGTGTGTGTGTGTGTGTGTGTGTGTAATATTTATGCAAAGATTTTATCGAATTTCCATAAGAAAAAAGGATTATCTTAAGTAATTGCTATGCATTGTTGTGGTTCATGTGCAAATATTGCCAAAGTCGCAAACTCCGTTTTTGCATTGTGATGGCAAGGCGTGGATATCCTTAAAGGATTGTCTTGCTGCAATCTTGATTGCGTATAAGAAATGCCGCATTCGTTGGGCATTTAATGCGACTCCGCCAGAGCTCGTTGAAAGGATATGCGATATTTTCTTGTGAGGTTTTTTTGCCAAACTTCAAGAAGGATTCTAAGTTGTGGGTTAAAGTTAAATGTAAAAAGAAAACAACTATTAGTTAGTAAAAATTGTGGTATAAGAGAAGCAGAACTAAAACCTAGAGATGAGAAGAAGAAATATAAACTATAAATTTAAATTAAATTCATTGAATCAAAAAACCACCAAAATTTTCAATATCAAAGCTTAGCAAAACTTTTTTAAAAATGGTGTTTCTACCGTGTTTAGAATTTTATGAGATTAACTAAGTAGGTGGAGCAGCTGTAGTTTTGCCAATCAATAATTTACTAATTCTTACTAAGAGCTTTGATATCTATTCACAACCATTCATTTCATTTCTGTGATCAAATTGTTCATAAGAAAAAGTTTTCGCTTCAACAGTCGACAGTCGAAGTATAACAAAAAGGGAAGAAGATCAGACCTCTACGGGTATTGGAGACATCGAAATAACTCTTGTTACAAATTGAAGAGATAAGAAGAGCATTTATCGAATAGAATAGAATTTAATAGGGTTTGTTGCACTGAGACCAGAAGTGTTCTATTCTGCATCCTACAGGTTGTGAGAGAACATCCCCTATATCACCCGACCTAATAAATCTTAGCAACTCACGTAGGTTTCATACTCTCTTCTGTCAGACAGTACTGGCCCAGGTAACGCATCCTGCTGCGACATGCCGCATCACAGGGTAGAGCGATGTCTTCAAGAGTCTATTCTGCTATTTTGCAGAATCTACAGACGTTACCCTGTTCTAGCCTGATTTTATGTAAGTGCTTTCTCAGTGTGCAGTGCTCAGTTAGAAGACCGGAGATCTGTCTAAGATGATTATTTCTCAGTCTGAAAAATTTTTACTCCATTTGGAGTTATAACCTTTTCTCTTGCCTGAGACTCGAGGCGTTAGACCATCGTTTTGAATTCTTGGTTCGTTCCTCAAGTATTACTGACTCTGTTGTAGTGTTTTTGCTCAATCGAATAAAGGACTCCGGTTCCGAGGGCCATGGCTGACGCAGTTTTAGCAAGGCTGTTCTTTTCCTCGTTTCCGGTTATTACTCTGTGTCCCAGGACCTAGAAGATTTGACCTGGTTGTATAGATCCAGTTTATTCTATGCCTCTATGCATTCCAGCACTTACCCCGAGGTTATCCCATGTGAGATTAGTGCTTTGATAACCATATCCTGCCACCTGTACTGACGTTTGAGAATAATTTGCACACAGAACCAAAAATCCTAGAGAATTTTAAAACATTGATGGCAGCAATGGGAATGATACTCACACCAGAACAGCTCACAGCTACTATATTTATTATAGCTGTGTAGACACGCTCTATCGCAGGCATGAAGACAATAGGAAAGCACCAACAATTTCAAATATACCCCAAGTCAAGGACACTCGCGGGACTTTTAGAAAGATTATAAGCTCAAATCGGCTCAAATATTGTCCACATGTGACATTGTTTCTGGTAGTAGACGGAAATGCGTAGGACGGACAATTCTGTCTTGAAATGAGAGACGATACTTTTATATTGATATGATTTTCCCTCGAGTTCATCTATTTATTTGATGTCTTGGTTAGTGAAAATTCTGCCACGAGCTTTTCCAGCCAAAACAGTGATTAAAACTACATATCGCAATATGAGGTCAGAAATTAACCTTTTGAGTTACATTTTTGAGGTATTTTGTAATGGAAACCTTAGTGAGAGGAATTGTCTCCTAAACTTGCATATAAATATGACGGAAATCCTAAGCGACTGATGGGGCCACTGAGTTTAAGTGCGGATGTACCTACGTATCCATCTATGACAAATGTACCAGCAAACAATTTGCAAGCTTAATTTAATCTAATCCAAGTTTTGAATAATTTTTGATCATTTCACTCAAATTATGAGTTTAAGGGCCGTTTTCTCATCTTCCCGTTAAAAAAAAAAAAATATTACAAATTGCTTAGGTCAACTTAGTTCAACTGAAGCCTTGTATGCTTTAAGTTGTAATAACATTCAATAAACAACATTGCTTACAGTTGTTGCTGTAAATTCAGACGCATTTATATATATACTACTAGCTGACCCGCGAACTTTGTCTCGCACGACATTTGTTGTTTTTTTTATAATGAAATACGCGAGATGGCGAATCTATGGCGATGCAAATTGACGAAGAAAACCAACTAAAGGAAGAGGAGGAGCTACTGATAAACGCAATCGAGGCCCACAAATAAGCAATGTTGCTGCTAAGTTTCAGTAAAGAAATGGACTGCGCTTGAACTAGATTTAAATTATGTGGGCGGTGCCATGCCCTTTTATTCAATGCCCTCTCTCGAAAGAGAAAATGGTAGGTTTGTACTAAGTAAAAGGTCATAAAAATCTATCAAGCCGTTTCGGAGGAATATGGTAACTAACATTGTGACACGAGAATTTTTATATATAAAATTTATCTATCTAACTATTTATCTAATAATTTTTAAATCCCGATAAAAATGTATTCAATGCAAATTTAGGTTTCCCGGTGTTTTTCTTATTTAAAAAGTTAGCACAAGTTTAACTCAAACCAAACTGACCACAACTCGACATGAATGCATTGAACACTCTGTCGCCAGCAAATCATTTGATACACATTTGCAACATTCTGAATGGGGCATGCCACAAAGACCATCAGCTACACTATTTCCCTTTGCACGCACACACACACACACACATCCATAAAATATGCTCCACACAGCCATACACAAACAGCACATACACCACCTATGTATCGCATAATTATGTATACCTATGTATATATAGAGACGCTGGGTATGTACATTGCGGACGCACCAACCCAAGCCCGGCCAGCGCATGACCCACTCCTGAACTCCGGCGCACACAAATGCCGAGCAGCGCGCACTGAGCGCCGACATGTGCACGAACCCGAGCACCCGAACTGGCACCAGAGCCATCGCCATTGCCGTCGCCGTCGCCGTGTCAGAGTGTAGAGTGTAGGAGCGTAAACAATTCGTGGCTTGTGGCACGGCACGGCGAGTGGCAGTGTGGATGCGCGCACACACCGACCGACGCCACGCCATAGGACGGAAAAGTCTAAGGTGGAGCAGAAGCCATGACAGCGATAATACTCGCACACCAACAACAACCCGGGCAGCAGCAGTCAGAGCACAAGTGCAGAGCACCAAGGAGGAGGTGCCTTGCGGTGGGTGGCCGATGGGCGGCGGTGCGACGACTTTGGCAAAATGCTGCCGATTATTTAGGTTGCTCTGGCAGAATGAGGGGGAGTGCGAAAAATGCGCCAAGCACCTGCTGGCTGAGCAAAATAACAACAAACTTGCTTTTATCTGCTGCAAGTAAAACTTTTTCCTTGCGCTATTTTTGTGCGCATTTTTTTTTTAAATGCTATTTTTTTGTTTTACTTTAAAACGGAAGTGAATTCTTTGCGCCGAATACACTCTGCCGCATGTCGGCAGGAATAAAAATTAAGCGGGGAGGGGGAGCGAAAAAACGAAATCATGTTAAACTGCCGTCACGTCACACTTTGTACGCAACTCCCAAGTGTAAAATCAGCATAAGAAATGTCACTAAAATGACAGTCCTTTAACATTTTACATGAAATTTCGTTTGCCGCCACTGTGGCGTTATTTATTCTGTTTTTTTTTTAGTAGCGATTTCCTATTTGCCGCACGACATTTGCTTACTTTGCGCGCAAATCCTTGGAGGCGTTTTAAATGTTGCGGTGCGCTGCCAAAGGCAACGAAAAGACAAAGCCCAACTGCTCGCCGCATGCAAATGTCAACTTATTGCTTTCACAGTGCGGGCGAAATTCTAAAATTCTACACGGAAAAATTTCAGTGCAATCGCTATGATTGACGGGCATAGACGTCAAGCGTCAGCACAGCCTCAATTCGCATATAAAGTTCGCTAACCGTTGAACAATTTCACATGCGGAGGCTTACGCTTGGGGGGTATGAAGGTGTAAAAATCACACAAACTTTCATACATACAACTGTCAAGACGGTAGTGTCCGGAGAGGAAACCAGTGCAGGGCGTGAGGAGGTTTAGTGTGTGTGTGTGTGTTCACACTGCCGTGGGAAGGATTTCGATGCTTCCTTCTCGTTAAATATCAAACAACTGACGGGACACATTTATTGGGAACTATGCAGTGGCGTATTCAGGGCAGGGTTTTGTGGGTTGAACCCCCTGGAAATATTAGGGTCGACTGTAAAACTACATACAAATTAAAAAGCAGTTTTGTTGTTTGAATAGTTTTTCAAATTATGAAAAAAATAACCTTTTGAAAGCTTTCCGGGTTGGGCCTCAGTTCTCTGAGGTGATGTGCCAAAAGCGAATGAAGAATTGATATTCTGTCTTGGCTGTTGAGCGAGCAGTCATATACGAAAACATTGATAGTTTTTACTGCAGTAAATTTAAATTTATGTTTTCTTTGTAATTAGTTTACTCAGAAATCGATTCTAAAACCCCTGACTTGCCCCCCTTCTGACGTCTAACGAGAACCAAAATATGTTCAAGTCCAATAGTTCAAAAAATGCAAACGACTGCTTTAGTATAGGAATAGATATCCTATCGGTCCTACTCGTTACAACGATTTCGACTGTTGTATTGTTGGCAGCCAAGTTCAGAGGTTCAACCTTCATTGCAAAAGCTACTGCTGGCACTAAAGACAGGTGATACGCAGACTCTTGGCAATGCAAGCGAATGCTGTGCTGAATAACTTGAATCAAATTGTATTCCTGTAACTCATGCATACACTATTCAAAAACAAAACAAAGCAACTGGCCCCGCCCAGCACATTAGCCCACTTAAGCACATCCACTTATATCACCACAAGTCAAAAATCAAAATCTCACAACAAGTTCCAAGCAATATTCTTTTATGACTTCTTAATGACAACGCATTGACAGCGACAACTTCCAATAACTTGCCACGATAACGCACACTCACGCGCGCCAATATTAAGCTGCATCCCTGAGGACACACAATCGCTTATATGTCACAAGTACGCGCTGGCCATACGACGATGCCAGTGACTTGTGCGCGTGTGTGTGTGTGCGTTATTTTGATGGCACTTTTGCTTATGACAAGCGATAAGCCACAAGCCAAAGCAGCTGCCAACACAATCGCAGTGGTGGGTGGTTAGCATGAATTGTTGACCACAGCCCAAGCAATCCACCCTCTCAAGATCTATGCGCATTTCGTTTACACATTTTTTTTCTGCCCACTTCATCATTGTTTTTTACGCATTATTTTAAGCATACTTTTAGTCCAAAGTGTTTGCTGGCCGTCGACTTGCATGCACACAATTTGGCTTAGTGTCTCTTTACATATACATTTTTGTTTTCATTTTCGTTGTTTTATCGCCTCATACATCAATATGATTAGGTTTCATGGAATGTGTCCAAGTGCAGGAAATCAAATTAAGTGAATTGATGTAAGTGATAGTGACAAGTGCGATACTTGTGTGTTTGCGCATAGAAGCAACGATGCTGCTGACGAGTGCTTTTGTCCATACGTGGTTGTGAATGTAACTGGCCTGGATAGATATGGCTTCGTGTTGTTGTCCTCGGGGGAAAAGGGGAATCAACGTCAAGGCAGTGTCACGTGTGCAGACATTGGTTTTGAGTTTGAAAAACTGAACACTGTTTTTGTAGCACAAGCCACATTTTATTACTCCTTGTTTATAGCGCAAATTTTTTACAGAAACAATTGAAACTTTAAAATACTAACTTGTCCAATCTTATACAAAAACTAATTTCATGCATCTAATTTGGCCTTTTTTATGCCCTTTGACGCTGCACTAAAGTGTGCATATTTTTCCTCTAGAAACTTGAAAACTGATTCGAATGCCGCGTACGAGGTCCATTCATGTTTGGAGTGTCCTTTAAAGAAAAAACAATTTCATAAAATTAGGCAAATCAAAAACTCTTTCAACCACCTGCTGAAACTCTGCGTATTTCGCCCTTTGGCGTTTCAATTTCCGTATCCAACGGTTTGCTGCTCGAAACCCAATTGCACGCAATATCCGTTAGGGCTTTCTTCGCTTCGTTCGGTATGGCGAAGTGTGCCGAATCGGTGAGGGCAATGGCAAACACCTTTTCTTTGAAGAATTTGGGAAATCGTTTAGCCTATTAAAATAAAATGCGGTCTTCAAACTGAGCCTTAAATTGGAATTTATCAGGAAATTCTACCAGTTCCAGCGTGACAGCACCACCATAACTATGCGCCACAATGGCCACGCTCTCCGGATCCGCACCCATCACATAGCGCTCCCACACGTAAAATGCGTGCGCCGTGGCCGAACTTAGACCGGGTATGGCTTTGCGCGTGCCGTTGACATTGCGATAGTTGTCATTTGTATTCGTCACCAATACGCTATAGCCCAGCGATTGTGCGCGCTTGATGTACGGAATTTGCGTGCCATGATCCAGCGAGTTGTTGATAATTAGGCTGCAAGCAAAAAATATGAACTCAGTGTCAAACATTTTTGAAAAGTCTCGTCCGCAACAACTCTACCTTCGGGCCCATTGCCCGGCTCTCACATAGCCACTGCCATGTATGATGACAATCAATTTCTTAGGCTTATCTAACTTTTCCGGTTGTGTAAAAATGAATGAAGCCTGCTCCTGGGGCAAATCTTCCGGCACATACGTACGACTTAGGCCATTTTGTTCCAACAAATCATAGACGATTTCCGGAATTTGCTAAAAACGAATTCATCAACAATGAATTTATTCAATTTAGTAATGATTTTAAATATCAATTATGTCACTCACATCGGCCAGTTGTTCATAGTGTGCCTGATTTTTTGCAGCATCCTTGTACACTTCGAACTCGAAGGGCTCCGTGCCGGGCTCACCGGTGTCGGCGTCGATTTTGCGCAGCTGTCCATCTGAAAAGCCACAACGACAGAGAAAATGTTGTGCATCAAATGAAGGATTAATTGAACTGCATACCAGCATTGAAGGCATAACCGAATTCGCGCAGCTTCTGCAAAGCTTGTCCACTCTTCGAGCTTGTAGCCATTGTTCTAAGTGGGAAGATGCTCTGTGGATATATTATCTGCAAGGATGAGGAATCATTGGATGTATTTCTAATAATTTTGGAAGGACTCTTATATCTGTACGTTCGAGGAGGAGGATAAAATTTTGTGGGGTGGTAGGGGGGGTGCCCCATATATCCCCCTTGAAAGGAAAACCGTCGGAAGTGTATAGTTTTTTTTAAATTAATTTTGTAAATTTTACCTGCGAAGCTAGAAAACTTGTAATTACTTGCCAATAAGGTGGAGTGGGTAGGTGGAAAAAGAGGGGATAGGGGTAATAACCCTCTTAAGTCCAAGTAGGGCTTCAGATTCAGTGAAATATTTACAGTATTTCTGTATTCAAACTCCTTTTGTGTGGCCGGCCTTCGGCCGGGCGCTTGAAAAATAACCCTCATAGGAGCAACTAGTGCGCCAGGCATCAGTAAAGTGCTAACAGTATTTCTGCATTCAAATCCCTTCTGTGTGGTCGGCCTTCGGCCGGGCGCTTGAAAAATAACCCTCATAGGAGCAACTAGTGCGCCAGGCATCAGTAAAATGCTAACAGTATTTCTGCATTCAAATCCCTTCTGTGTGGTCGGCCTTCGGCCGGGCGCTTGAAAAATAACCCTCATAGGAGCAACTAGTGCGCCAGGCATCAGTAAAGTGCTAACAGTATTTCTGCATTCAAATCCCTTCTGTGTGGTCGGCCTTCGGCCGGGCGCTTGAAAAATAACCCTCATAGGAGCAACTAGTGCGCCAGGTATCAGTAAAATGCTAACAGTATTTCTGCATTCAAATCCCCCAAAATGGCAATGCTGTCGATATTTCTTCAGCTTTTATCCTATTGTGAATGTCAGTTGTATTAAGTGGAAGAAGAAGTGTAAGCTTGCGAGGCGATTTTTGTAATTTTTAAAAATTAATAACTTAAAAACTAGACGACTCCGACGGCTAAAAATTTAAAATTCCGCGTTTAATAGCGAATACTACCTACCATAAAATTTTCAGTGCTCTTGCTCACCGTACAGATATAAGAGACTAGCCATAATTTTCTTTAAGAATAATAATGAATAATGAACAAGAATACTTAAATACACACTTAAAAAAATATGGACACGCATTAAGTTATTCCTGGAGACATGTTTCAAGAATTTTCAAACTAATTAAAACAATAGTTTACTTTGCAATGAATTGCAACAAATCCATTATTATAAACTTTACTTTGTAGCTCTGCGAATTATCTCCGGCCACACAAAATGTTGAAAATTATTTCAATTTAACAAAAATGTCTTTAGCAGTTTAGCTTTATGCATTAACTGTTTTTGCCGGCGTCATGCAATGGAAATTTTATAGCGTAACTTCACACCACCTGCACCTGTTAGCTCTTTTCCATAACGTTGTGTTCTTCAACTGTAGCGAATAGTTTATGCTTAAAATATTTAAAACAATTGATAGTCCGGCACAAAATTCCTTGTTTACCTTATGGGCTTTGGGCCAAAAACGAGCCGCCGAGCACAGACGCCGCACAAAATTTGACATTTCTGCCGCGCAATACGCACCTCAGCAGCTGTTCGGTCAGCTGGAAAGTGCCAAAATCTACGGCAAGATGGCGCGCGCGACAACAAAAGGAAATAACACGCTAGGAAATGTTGGGAAGTGCAGAAAACAATGTTGCGCCCAATGGAAATACAAATTTTATTACAGCTTACAACTGAAAGTTTGCATTTCAATTATTTTTTTGGCAGTGTTTGATTTTAGCAACGACACTGAAAATGTTAGAGGTGCTGTAAATATTGCACCCCTCTAACAGTCAAACCTAAATTGGAGCGTTGAGCGTTGCGTTTTCTGACGCAACGCTCTCGCTCAGTGCGGCATACCGAAATTTAAGCGTTGCGTTGGGATTGTCAAAATCATGAAATGAAAACAAATGTCAAAAAAATATCCGTTTAGTTGCCAAAAAACCAACAAACTATTATTATTTTACAAAACTTAGCTTTTATTTGAATAAATTTCTCACAATTTAAATCAAATCAAATATAAATCACAGGCGTTTTTGTTTCTCGCAGCCAACTTCAACTGCTAACGCGCTGTCAAAATTGGAATTTCGAATAGCTCAGCGTCAGAGCGTTTCATGAAGCATGAAGCAATTTTGACAGTTGCTTGCCGCTGACGCTCCAATTTAGGTTTGACTGTTATGTAGTGGAGCATACAGTATTTAATTTTTGTAAGCAGGAGTCCTGTTTTGGCTGTAGTATCGTTTGTAACCATAGTTTTAGATACCCATAATTTTGTAACAAAAATATATTTGTTTTCCCTACGAATTTGCTACCACATCAAAAGACTTAAGACACAAACGATGTGCAATTAACCCTTTACGGTAAATTTCTGCATTTCTTTAGATACAAATTTTTCTTTCAAAATATTAACTCTCATTGAACATTTTAGCAATAAAATACAACAAAATATCAAAAAAAAACTCATTTGGGTTGAGAATTACAGCTCAATCAATTTTGTACGATATATCGTGCAATGGTCCGCAAAGGAGTAAAAACGCATGACTTCATGACAATTAATGGTTTTTGTTTCGTTTTTTTAAGGTTTATGAACAATTAATTGATTTTTTTTATATAAAACATAAATTATAACAACAAAAAATCAAAATGTAATATAATCTTGATCGAAACTTATATAAATTATATATATAAACACAATTGAGTGGCATTTATTCGACCATATATAACCGTGGTTGTTGTTGCAAAGCCCTTTTCCCCTCAATAATGTATAGAATCAATTAAAATTCGTATATCTTAACAGAAAGATACTGAATATAGCGGGTTCTTATTATCGTAGTGGGAGTGGCAAGTACTTATGTCTAACATAACATAATCTGTGTCTGCCCAGTAAAACACAAAATTGTCTAGTCATTGTTATTTCTTAATAGAAATTTGCCGAATAACCTAATTTTATTAGTCATACGATTTGCTAATGGGCGTGGCATTCAAGCAAACGCAAAAATTCTGTTCCCAAATCTATAACTTAAAAAAATGCAAACATCACTTGCAACCTTTGCCTTCCATTTGTACGATATTGCATACAAAGCTTTGCAACCCTTGTGGTCATTTGTACGATATACCGTAAAATTTTTGAAAGGCTTGGGAAAAATATTTAGACACAAAAATGTTAAATGTAATAAGTTTTATAAACCAACTGAGATCAAAACATTAAAATTGTTTGCCTTTTTTCTACCAAAAAACATTACATATTTAAAAATTGCTCTGCAAAAGTCCCATCATTTGCTGGTTTTTTTAATTCTTGCAAAAAGCTGCTTACAAAAGCTTTCATACTGTGCAGCAACGGCTATAATGATTGATATTTTTAAATAGAATGATACAACACAGCCTTCTTAATAAGAATTAAGAAGCCGTTCCATAAACACTGCCTTCGCTGTCAAATAAGAAATCTTAGAACAAATTTTACGATATATCGTATCCGTAATTTCTGGAAAGGGTTAATTAACGCACCCATATTTGCAAAATATTTATGGTTTATGGTAAATAAACCACAACAACAAATAAGTTGGTTGAATCGGTATCTACAATGCAATCATGAAGACTTGACACTATGTCACTAAGTAAAAAGACATCCTTAACATTTCATAAAAAAAGAATCCAATTAACACAAAAACCATAGTGAAATTTATTTCCCTATGCATAAAATAAAATTATGCACATAAAATTGATGAATTGATTGATGCATTTTTTACAATTTTCATGTTTCATCAGAACTTCTACTCTAATAAAATGTTTTTCTATTTATCTTTTATTTCAGTGAATTAGTCTAAAGCCATCTCGTCACATTTCTCCCACCAATTAGTCAAGTCATTCAAATTGGCCAACTCGAAGCTTGACCTATTATTGCTTGCAACAATTACATCATCAAAAGTCAAAACATTTCACCTAATACTTATGTTAATCACAGTTCTTGAAATTGTTTATTTCATTAACTAAAACCAAATACAGTGAACGCCCTTTTTGCAGGCACATTCGTCTAGGACCTTAAAGCTAATTGTTCATAGCTCGATCGTTGCACTTTATTGGCCGCTCGATGACGACGTCGATGACGCTGCTGCACTCGCATTACCGCTGCTCGCCGCGAACGCCTTCTGTATGTTGGCAATGAAACTCCAAATCATGCCCACAATGCTGCCGAGAAAGTCGAGCAGCTTGAATTCGGTGCTATCGTTGGCCGTTTCACGATCCTCTTCCGTTTCAATAGCCGACGACTCGTTCTGGTGCGCCATGCCGCCAGCGCCATTGGCGCCCCTGACCGAGCTGACCAGTTGATGGTGCTGACGCACAACATGCGCCGTCATGTTGAAGGCACCGTCGCGCACCGTATTCAGCAAATGCTTCACCGGCTCCAGCACCGGAATGCTCTGCTTCGTGCGGTTCCACGTGCCAGTGTCACGGTCGCCAGCGCCACTCGCTGTAGTCGCCGAGCCGGACTCGTGCTGCGTATTGTTGCCAAATATGTCGTCGGCATTGTCGAGTGTATTCTGTTGATTGCTTAGTTGATCGTCAGTTGGATTGTGCGGCGGCAATTGCAGCTTGGCACTACCACTCGCCACCGGTAGACTGTTGTCCAAATTCATGTCCAGTCGTTGCACCAGGCGCCCATACAGTTGCTGTATGGGAGTGGAACGCGTTGGCTGCTGCTGGCTGCTGACGCTCGCGTTGGCGTTGATGCTCTCGAAGTCGAATTCGCGAAATTCATTCGACTTGGCCTTGGCGCTGCGTTGCTGCACATAGCTGACAATGTGGGTGGTGGGTGCCGAGGTGGTGGCCGGCATTGCAACCACATCTAAAACGGTCAACTGTAAAATGGAAAAGGATAGACATTATTGTTGCGTAGTCGCTAATGGGCGAATTTAAATGCAGCGCCTGCACCTTTGGTCAAATGACGTTTTCATTAGAATCCATTAATTAGAAATAATAATGTTTATGAACGTGGTTAGGGCGTTTCATGGCACTACGCATGCGCATTAGTATTCAAGGGCGGCCAATGCGTTATTGAGTTCGTAAATGGCTCTCATGGCGTTTGTACAAAAGAAGCTCAGCTACACTGTACTACAAATAAAACGTAGCAACAATCAATAACAAGGCGAACGATTTAAGGAAGTTATTCCAGCAGGGTTTGACCAGAACCTGGTGAAGAAGCGTTACCAATGACGGAAAGAATTTAATATGGGAATTATGAAAGGGTTTTGTTCAAAAACTTTAAGCATTTAGGGCGCAGTTCCGGCAGAAAAACTTGGAATATGAAAATCCTTAACCAACAGTGCTGCTACCAAGGCGACTTCATACCTTATGCTACCGAACAAACGTGACAAATTTTTTGTCACTTTTATTTCAAGCTTATTTTGAATAAGTTTGAAGAGTTGCTTGCTATTTTTTTGTTAACACTTCAACAGGACATGAATTGATTTTTTATACTTCCAAATGAAAATTAACCTACTGCGCTATCGGCGTAAGTAAGCTGAACTTTGGGGATTGGGGAATTGACATCGAAATCATTATACATTGGCTTGAAAAGTCACTCTCGATGAGTTTTATTTGGTGCTAATCCAATGGATTTTATGAATGAAAATGTGTGATCAACGAGCACACAGACATATTGATTTAAAATTATCGGTAGCTGCAAGTTTGCATTTGCCCTTACAAGTACAATTTTTTTTTAAATTATTTTTTACTAACTTTAAGTACTCACATTGATCAGCACACAGGCCGAGAGGACCAGATTTACCAGATGCGCAACATTCGACATCTTTCTGTGACGATTCTCCATAGCATTTGGCAATTCGGCTGCGAGTCTACGCGATCAGCGTCGCACCATATGAATGTAAGCTCCGATTAGCTGACTCCGAGTGTTTATTTGTCGCACCACAACCGCTAAACGCCCGCGGCAGACTGGCCGCAACCGATGGCGCAAGCCAGAAGTCGCCGCCATGTGTCGATGTGCAGTCGATCGGTGGGTAATTAATATGCACACTGAGTATTAATTGTTTCTATTTCAACTTTGCTGCATTGTGCGCTCGAACCAATATGGTTCGGCAAATGAATAACGACTTTTATTATTCGCACTTCGATTAAGAATACTTAATGGTCTGAACGTCAAATAAAACGAATTGGTTGAGTGTTTTGGCGTCCGCAGCGTCAGCGGTCAAAGTTAACGCTGAAGAGTCGGCAAGTCTGGCGGCTGTGCCATGTCGCTGGATCCTGTAATGGCCGCAGCCGGCCGGATTCGCACTCGCCGCACTGCACTGTACTGTTTTACAAAATCACTGATTTCGAAGAGTGCTTTAGGAAACTATATAGTTGAGAATTTTCGTTCAAAATAAATTCAAATGAAAATTGAAAAAATAAGAAAAACTTGTGTCTTCCCTTCCGGTTTTTAGCAAAATTTCTCGTGCAATCCAAATTTTTTCAAACAAATATGCGAATATTTGGAAAAGTCCTACAAACATTTAAAGTAAGTGGCCGCCTCGATTTTTCGCTTAAATTGCTTTCGCGAGCAGCTAAGTGCGAATTTTCCATCTGCAGCTCTCTAGACGCTCATCTAGTTGTTGCAAGTCACGACGATACTCAACTCTATTGTGTCAAAATTCGCTGCACCCCAACGCCCGCCGCAATCAGCGAAATGCTAACGTCCGTTCGGTGGTTTCCAAATCGGGTAAGTTCACGTTTTCAATAGCTATAGTTATGGGCCTGACAATGTGTGCAACCATTGCAACACCGCAGGAACATCTTCCCCTATCAAAAAAAACGACCTCCCGAACATATTACCTGTGGCCCTGATCAAATCCAAAAGCTCTACTACAAGCCCGATGATCATGTTAATACCGATTAATTTATTCGAAGGTGATGAGGAGGCTGCAAAAAAAACACTAACCACCCTCTCGATAATACGCCAACATGCTAGGCAGATCGAAGCGTTCACGGATAATCTGATGGAGCCTTCGTTCTCGAAGCATTACATGACGACCCCCATTGCCGCGGCCAGCAGCTCACCCATTCTCAACGACTTCGAGAGCCACGACGAACTTGCTTTTTGGACGAGAACTTTGGACAGAAAAGAGAACAACGACAATTCAAAGGCCATTGCTTTGTACGAAAACCTGGAGAAATCCATGGCTGAATACGAAATGAATCGCATCGAGACATACGACGCTTACGAGGTTGCCGCGTGGCACACCTCCAAGCGCAAACTGTTTGCCTACGTTCCCGAAAGCCTCGAAGAGAAGCTCAAGCAAATGGCCATCTCGTCCATGCAGCTGGCCTTCGAAATGGATATGACCAACATCCGGGACGCCATCATTATGAGTTCCGCGACCAAGAATGTCGACTTGTTCAAGCCGCCAACGCCCAAGTCCATTCAGGACCCGACTTTGACAATAACTACGAGCTTGGAAATAGAAACGTCAGATGATACGAAGACCATTCCTTTGAGTTTCAATGCCCTTATTCAGGGCACCGTCGAGATCGACCCGTCCAAGTTTACGCCGGAAAACTTCGGCCACATAAAAGTACCCGAGTTTAACGACTATGTGACAGCCATCGCCGCAAACATATGCAGCACAGCGCTGCAGAAAGGCTTTCCGGCTGACGTCAGCCGCATGTCCTACTCGACAAAATCAACGTCAGGTGCCGCTGCTGACAAGAACTCCAAACGCAATCCTCACATTGTGTGCGTTCGTGAAGGCGACAAAGGCTGTGTATCGCCTGGCAACGCCGAGCTGCCTCCCTTCGTATCCAAGGGCAGCTCGGACTCAGGATCGGGTTCAGGTAAGGCCAGCTCAGGCAGCTCTTCCTGTAAGCCTAAAAAAGCAAAAAAAGCAAAAAAATCTAAAGCTACAGCCGAAATATCGTTGCTCTCATCCTCTGCCATAATTGGCGACTATAGCCCAAGAGGTCTAATGAGCTGCAAGGCATATGCTCGTGCCCTTGTGGAAGCAGCCAGACGGCGGGAGGCATTAGCTAAAGCAAAGGCATGCGAATCAAAGAAAAACATGTCGCAATTATGTGCACAACCGAAGGCAAAACCACCAGTCGATTGTTCTGCTAAGCCATCGGTTGATGAGGTTAAAAGTGCGCGCAGCAGCAAAGCTCCATGCGGAGGCATGGAACTCACGAAAAAGAAAGCGCCGTGTGGCTCCACGAAAAATAATCCTTGTGGCAAGGATCCGAACCCAGATCCATGTAAGGACTTCAAGGAAGAGAAGGATAAGACAAAGAAGAAGCCGGACTCCAAGAAGAAGGGAGATAAACCCTGTAAGGACAACCCTTGCAAGGCCGCCAAGGATAAAAGGAGCAAAACTCCTTGCTCAAAGAAAGATCCATGCTCTAAAGATGAACCTAATCCGTGCGGCACGGGACCCATTAAAAAGAAGCCACCAAAGAAGCCAGTGTGCCCCGGCCAAAAGCCAGACCGTTGCAACGTAAAAGAAGATGCATGCTATAAACAACGCGAAAAAGAAGAACAGGAACGGTGTAAGAAAAAACCACCGAAAAGTAAATGCGTTTTGGATGATCCCTGCAGTCATCATCCTTGTGAAAAGGTGCAGAAGGATTATTGTGAAAAACCTAAGAAGGACTGCGCTTCCACCGAAAAGAAAGGTGATACGAAGAAACCCACGTGCGAAGCGAAAGGTGCTGACTCCAAGGGTGATGTAATTAAATCAAAATGTCTGGCGAAAAAATCCGACGATAAATGCCCCCCTAGTAAATCGGAGTCGAAGAGCGAAAAAAGCCCCCCTGGTAAATCGGATTCCAAGAGCGAAAAAAGCGCTTTTAAGTGTAGCGACAAGAAAGGGGATGCAAAAAAGAAGGCAGCAAAATGTCCACCTAAGAAAGCTAAATCCACATGTGAATCATCTCAGTCCAAATGCAAAACGGACGATCCGTGCGGTTCCAAACCTAAGAAAGATGACACATGCGAGCCCCAAAAGTGCGCACCCAAAAAAGACGATTCACCTTGCAAGCCGAAGAAGGCCAAGTCATCATGTGGAATTAACCCATGTGCCGAGAAAGCCAAATGCGCCAAAAAATCGAAGTCTGAATCCGACTGTGGAAAGAAATCCGAATCCAAATGCCCACCAAAGAAAACCGATTCAAAATGTGATGCACCGAAAAAACCGGAATCTAAGTGCGCTGCAAAGAAAGAGGAATCCAAGTGTCCACCACCCAAGAAATCTGATTCCAAATGTTCAGTAAAGAAATCTGATTCAAAGTGCGGTGCAAAGAAAGAAGAATCTAAATGCGCGCCCAAAAAATCTGAATCCAAGTGCGGTGCAAAGAAGGAAGAATCCAAATGCGCACCAAAAAAATCTGATTCCAAATGTTCAGTAAAGAAATCTGATTCAAAGTGCGGTGCAAAGAAAGAAGAATCCAAGTGTGGTGAAAAGAAAAAGGAATCCAAATGCCCACCACAGAAAGCTGATTCGAAAAGTGATGTACCAAAAAAACCTGAATCTAAGTGCGCTGCACAGAAAGAGTCATCCAAGTGTCCACCGCCCAAGAAATCTGATTCCAAATGTTCAGTGAAGAAATCTGATTCAAAGGGCGGTGCAAAGAAAGATGAATCCAAATGCGCACCAAAAAAATCTGAATCCAAGTGCGGTGCAAAGAAAGAAGAATCCAAGTGTGGTGAAAAGAAAAAGGAATCCAAATGCCCACCAAAGAAAGCCGATTCGAAAAGTGATGTACCGAAAAAACCTGAATCTAAGTGTGCTGCACAGAAAGAGTCATCCAAGTGTCCACCGCCCAAGAAATCTGATTCCAAATGTTCAGTGAAGAAATCTGATTCAAAGTGCGGTGCAAAGAAAGATGAATCCAAATGCGCACCAAAAAAGTCTGACTCCAAGTGCGGTGCGAAGAAAGAGGAATCCAAATGCGCTCCAAAAAAGTCTGACTCCAAGTGCGGTGCAAAGAAAGAAGAATCCAAATGCGCACCAAAAAAATCTGATTCCAAATGTTCAGTAAAGAAATCTGATTCAAAGTGCGGTGCAAAGAAAGAGGAATCCAAATGCGCACCAAAAAAATCTGATTCCAAGTGCGGTGCAAAGAAAGAAGAATCCAAATGCGCACCAAAAAAATCTGACTCCAAGTGCGGTGCAAAGAAGGACGAATCCAAATGCGCACCAAAAAAATCTGATTCCAAATGTTCAGTAAAGAAATCTGATTCAAAGTGCGGTGCAAAGAAAGATGAATCTAAATGCGCACCAAAAAAATCTGACTCCAAGTGCGGTGCGAAGAAAGAGGAATCCAAATGCGCTCCAAAAAAGTCTGACTCCAAGTGCGGTGCAAAGAAAGAAGAATCCAAATGCGCACCAAAAAAATCTGATTCCAAATGTTCAGTAAAGAAATCTGATTCAAAGTGCGGTGCAAAGAAAGAGGAATCCAAATGCGCACCAAAAAAATCTGATTCCAAGTGCGGTGCAAAGAAAGAAGAATCCAAATGCGCACCAAAAAAATCTGACTCCAAGTGCGGTGCAAAGAAGGAAGAATCCAAATGCGCACCAAAAAAATCTGATTCCAAATGTTCAGTAAAGAAATCTGATTCAAAGTGCGGTGCAAAGAAAGATGAATCTAAATGCGCACCAAAAAAATCTGACTCCAAGTGCGGTGCGAAGAAAGAGGAATCCAAATGCGCTCCAAAAAAGTCTGAGTCCAAGTGCGGAGCAAAGAAAGAAGAATCCAAATGCGCACCAAAAAAATCTGATTCCAAATGTTCAGTAAAGAAATCTGATTCAAAGTGCGGTGCAAAGAAAGATGAATCCAAATGCGCACCAAAAAAGTCTGACTCCAAGTGCGGTGCAAAGAAAGAAGAATCTAAATGTGCACCAAAAAAATCTGATTCCAAATGTTCAGTAAAGAAATCTGATTCAAAGTGCGGTGCAAAGAAAGAGGAATCCAAATGCGCATCGAAATGCGCACCAAAAAAGTCTGAATCAAAGTGCGGTGCAAAGAAAGAGGAACCCAAGTGCGGTGCAAAGAAAGAGGAATCCAAATGCGCATCGAAATGCGCACCGAAAAAGTCTGAATCAAAGTGCGGTGCAAAGAAAGAAGAATCCAAGTGTGGAGTCAAAAAATCTGATTCCAAGTGTGGAGCCAAAAAATCGGAATCCAAATGTGCACCAAAAAAGTCTGAATCAAAGTGTGGATCCAAAACTGAATCGAAATGTATACCTAAGTGTGAACCTAAAAAATCAGAATCCAAGTGTGGTGGGCCAACTAAGAAAACAGAACCGAAATGTAAAGAAAGTAAATCTGAGTCCAAGTGTGGAGCGTCTAAGCCTGAATCGAAATGTGCACCTAAAAAATCAGAATCCACGTGTGGGCCAACTAAGAAAACAGAACCGAAATGTAAAGATAGTAAATCTGAGTCCAAGTGTGGAGCGTCTAAGCCTGAATCCAAATGTGCACCTAAAAAATCAGAATCCACGTGTGGGCCAACTAAGAAAACAGAACCGAAATGTAAAGATAGTAAATCTGAGTCCAAGTGTGGAGCGTCTAAGCCTGAATCCAAATGTGCACCTAAAAAATCGGAATCTAAATGTGGGTCGTCCAAAAAATCAGAGTCCAAATGTGGAAAATCAGATTCAGATTCGGTTATAAAATCGAAAATCAAGTGTGCAGAGAAAAAATCTGATTGTCCAGAAAAGAAATCGGAATCAAAGTGTGGAGCATCAAAATCTGAGTCTAAGTGTGGATCACCTAAAAAATCTGAGTCGAAATGTGGAGCTAAAAAATCCGAATCAGACTGTGATGCGAAGAAATCTAAATCCAGTTGCGGTGAAGAGAAGGAGCCCGAAACCCAGTGTGAACCAGGAAAGAAAAGGTCAACCAAGCCAAACTGTCCCAAATCATCAGCAGACTGTCCCAAGAAATTTAGCACTTCATCACTGTCACCGAAACTTGAGGAAATATTTCCAATTAGACGAGGTTTTAGTTCAGTGTCGTCGCTGTCGTTGGTGACCATGAGGAGTTTCAGTTCAATACGATCCTTTAGTTCAAAAAGTGGTGGTGGAGAAAAAAAAGAAGACTATGGCTCTTGTCGAAAACTCACCATGAAAAAACCAAGAGTCCGGACAAACATAAGAGCCCGAACGAAGCCAGTTGATTGTTATAAGGAACGGACAGTGGGACAATGCCCCAAAGTATTCTGCAAGGATCCGAAGCACACATCCTGCGGCAAGTCTAAAAAAGGTAGGTATTATTTAGGAAATAGCGATTTGTTTGCTCAAAAATGCTTTTTACCACAAGGTAGAAAATAAGAATTCATCGCCGCTGAACTTCAGCATGAATACACAAACGACAAGGCCCCTGGCCAATATGCAACGAAGGGCTTTCGGTACCATTGAAAACTACGACGAGTGTAACATGTATGAAGCTGAAAACAGTTTAGACAAATATCGAAACGAGGTCGTCAAAATAACGGAACCGTGTAAAGTAGAGAAAGTGTTTGAAGATATACCAAGTTTTAGCGATTACGGTATGGATGCAAAAACGAGCACGCCGACATTTGCACACTCGCCTTCTAACACCACAAACTCTGAATTGCAGATGTATTGATACGTACTGAAGCGGTAGCACTAGCGGGATCAGACTTGCACTTTTACGAAACTGGCGGCAAATCATTTCCTGGCATGACACTGGGCCACGATGCATCTGGAGTAATCGAGAAGGTAAATCGCTAACTGCCGCCTGTCATATAGAGGCGCGCCCCTTCAACCGTTCGTTGGTTTTTGCAGGTCGGTAGATGTATCAACGCACTGAGGCCCGGCGATCGCGTTGCCATCGAGTCCGGACTTTCGTGTGGCATCTGCGACTTTTGCAAGCGCGGTTGCTACAACATATGCAACCAGCTGATATTCAACGGCTTCCTCAGCAAGTACCAAGTGCATCCCGCCGATCTGTGCCACAAAATGCCCAACGACGTCAGCATGGAAGACGGCTGTCTCACGCAAACAGTAGCACTCGGTTGTCAGGCATGCTTCAAGGCCCAAGTGAAGACTACTAGCAACGTGCTCGTTATCGGCTCCAGCCCCACGGCCGTGTCGAGCGCGCTCTGCGCACGCGCCCTCGGCGTGAAGGAGGTCTGCATGGCCTGCACCATACGCGACTCACTCGACTTGGTGAAGCGGAAGTTTGGCATCGAATGCGTGCTCTACGAGCCCACCATGCAATTTACCGAGATATTAGAGTGCATTTACAGCGGCTTGCACTCCTGGCCGGACTCTGTGATCAACTGTGCCGTATCCGAGCAGACGATGAACCTGTCGGTGATGGCATTGAAACCCTGCGGCGTGTGCGTTCTAGCCGAGTGTGACACTGAGTGTGTGTGCTTCAATGCGATGGACATGTTGATGAAAAATATCAAGTTGGTGCCCAGTTTCCGGTCTATAAACATGTGAGTAACGACGCGATTTGCAACGATTTGCGCTGGTTAGAGAAACTCTAAAACGTGACATATTTGCGCGCAGGTTTCCCACAGCGCTACAATTGATTCAAAGTGGAAAGGCGCCTATTGGTCTGCTGGTGGCCAAGGTGTTCAAATGGGACCAAGCAGAAATGGCTTTCCGGTCGGCGCTACACGAATCGAACGTTGGTAATAGAAAAGTGATTGTGAGATGTGCGGAGGGGGAAAAAAATAATCAAGAATCAAAAATATGACATTAAATTTAAATTATAAAATTTTCATAGTTTAAGATTAATAGGAACAAATTTGTCGTTTGTGATATTACGAAAATAAACTAATAAAAATTCGAATATGTTTATTTGTTTGCATGCCGAACGCTGCACTACCGCTGCTATTGATTGCCACGTGACGCACTTCAGGAAATTCGATGAATTTGCTGCTTATTAGCTAAACTAGGAACTTTGCATTTTCGATTTCTATCGAAAGTGATTTTGTTCAAATTCAGGACAAAGCTGCTAACTTTTGTTTCCGGTAGTAATTTCCGAAGTTAAAAAATAGCGGGACGGGCGAGTGCAGCCAAGTTTGTATAGGAAGCATCTGTCAGATAGTTGAAGTTTAATTTGGCAGCACTGCGCTACCGAATTCTTGTTTCTGCTCTTGTTTTTTTGTCGTTGCGGAAACGTGCTAACTTGCCGTTCAACTAAAGTTCTATTTTAATTTTGCACCATTTTTACAATAAAAGCATTCATAGGTGCAGCAGTGCAAAATGGGAAAGCTGAATGTTACTGTGTTACGTTACCTAACAAAGGAAGACTTTCGCGTGCTCACAGCGGTTGGTCCATGATTTTGTCTGTATCCTCATTTTTTCATTCTGACAAAACAATTTCACAGATTGAAATGGGAATGAAGAATCATGAGTTGGTGCCCGGTGCGTTAGCAGCTTCTATTGCCAATTTAAAGGCGGGCGGAGTGCACAAGCTGATGCGTGAGTTGTGCAAGCACAAGTTGCTAACTTACGAGCGTGGCAAGAAGTGTAGGTATCCAAAAAGCATTGGGCGATGAAACATTTTTTATTACACTGTAAACATTCTATATTTTCAGATGACGGCTACCGCCTCACCAATGCTGGCTATGACTACCTGGCGCTCAAATCGCTTACGCTGCGCGGCTCTGTGGCCTCCTTTGGCAATCAAATTGGCGTGGGCAAGGAGTCCAACATCTATGTCGTAGCTGACGAGGACGACAATCCCATCTGCTTGAAGCTGCATCGCTTGGGGCGAACATGTTTTCGCAATATCAAAACGAAGCGCGATTATCACGGCCGCCGCCACAAGGCTTCCTGGCTATATTTGTCGCGGATTTCGGCCACGCGTGAGTTTGCCTATATGACGGCGCTGTACGAGCGCGGTTTCCCAGTGCCGAAGCCAATCGATTTCAATCGGCACTGTGTGCTGATGGAGCTGGTCAATGGTTGGCCCATGTACGTTTGCCTCTATAAGTCGACTAGATCAAAGAATTGTGAATAGTTTGATTTTTTTGCAGGACACAAGTACACGAATTGGTCGACGCTGAACAGGTCTATGATGACTTAATGAATTTGATTGTGCGTTTGGGCAATGCTGGTGTCATACATGGTGATTTCAATGAGTTCAATCTGATGCTTACGGATGCTGGCAAACCAATTGTAATCGATTTCCCCCAAATGATGTCCACCTCACACGAAAATGCTGAATTGTAAGCTTGATTACTGGCCGTCGTGCGCATTCTCGCATACTAACGTCTGCAATTTCTAGTTTCTTTGATCGCGATGTCAATTGTGTGCGCGAAATGTTCCGCCGTAAGTTTGGCTATGAAAGCGAAGATTACCCGAAATTCACGGATCTAACGCGTGACGATGACTTGGACGCTGAGGTGCATTGCACGGGCTACGGTGTCACCAAGCAAATGGAGCGCGATTTATTGCAGGTGTGAAGCTGTGAATGCTATAGCAAAATATTGCAGATCTTACACTTTTAGTATTTTCCTTTCAGGAATACGGTATGATTGATGAATCTGACGACAACGACGACTCTGATGTGGTAGCTAATAATAATGAAACTGCTAGCGCGCCAGAAACGAGTACTACCGCAGCTTGCGCAGACGACGAGATCAACGAATACCGCAAACAGTTGGAAAACGAAATAACATTCAGCGAAATGAAGAGCTCCAAAAAAGCAGACGATTCTGTTCGACGTTACATTGAGTCGTGCTCACAGTATCTGGCCAACATTAACATTGGCCCCGAAGTGGACATTCCTGTTGGCACAGCACTGCCCACACCATCGACTGGCAAACAAGTGACTGCCGAAACTGTAGCATCTAATGCAGAAGTCGAGGAAAAATCAACTGCCACAATAAAAACAGCAGCGGCAGAGGATGAGTCTAGCACATCTGATGACCACTATTCGGATGCAGTGTCGATCAGCTCGAACGAGTTGGAGACGGATAATGTACCTGAACTCGCAGGTGCTGATTCCACGTCGCGCATGTACCGCTTGAAGATGGTGGAAAAGCTGCTAAGCGATACGCGTAGCCAGCGGTCGTATTCTACAACAACAAGCACCATAGCGCCGTCTGTAATTACCGATCGCATACGCCGCGGCCTGGACGCAAAGGAGAAGCGTGAAACGCGTAAGCGCTGCGTTGCGAAGGGGGAGGCCAGCACGGTGCACCGACATCGCAAAGAAAACAAAGATGTGGTAAAGGAGTACGCGGGCTGGGATTTTTAAATTGAGTTTTGTTTTGCTTTTGGGAGTAGCTTAAAATAAACCAAGGCGAATTCACCTTGAAATAAACTAACTTCCTGATATGCGAATGAAGATAACCGTGTTGCTATTATGATTTATGACTGCACTTTGAGCAATCTCCTGGTTAGTCAGTTGATAATAATCTAGTATCTCATTACTACGCTGGAATCTTATTGGCAGGGGCTTCGTTTGTTCGACACAACTATAAAAAACCAAGGGAGCGAGCATAAATGTTTTAGTGTGTGAATTCAATTTCAGTTGGTTTCGAACATCACAAAATGTCTTCAGAATTTGTATCTAATTACAGTCTATTCAACTACAATTTAAAATAAAATGGCATATAAAGCGCTCGTGTTCCTTTTAAGCTTTGTTTTGGTTTATAATTTATTCATAATCATAATTTAAGTTATTATTATAATTCATTTATTAACTATCGTATTAGTTTTTAAATAGATTTGTAATACTTATACCTGTCCATGCCTCTGAGATATACCAATTATATCATTTCAATCGCTGACATCCAGCAGTCCTCGGCGATCGAAGAATGGCAGCAGCGCATCGGCATTTTGCTGCGCCACTTTGTTGTTGTATAATGCGTTGCGAAAGTTTCTGGCGCGCTCACTTGTTCCCAACAAATTCGTTAACTCGGCCTCTTCGGTTCTGTTATTTATCATCATCGGCTGCACCACCATACTCGAAGTGACCGCTGCGGGATTAGGAAACATTTGTATCGGTCGCATTCTTGAGGAATTTAGAAAATATATAACGCTCACCATAGAAGCGGCCGGCCTCCATCTGCACACTGAGCTCATGCAGGCTGGGTATGTGGCCGCCAAAGTGCAGCTGTCGCAGCACATCCGCCAGCACGCGATGATAATGCTGCAGCAGCTCGTCCTGCCGCTGCATGCGCAGCTCATTCAGCAAGGACGTGTTAAAGAAGTAGTGCAGATCCAACATCGGCGAGGCCCAGCAGCTGAACTGAAAGTCGATCAGCAGACTATCCTTGATCGCTCTGGTGCCGTTCGGCTGCGCGTTGCTATCGTAGCGCAGCATGATGTTGTTGGTCCAGAAATCGCCATGAGTCAGTGTTAGAAAGTGGCCGTCGTGCGCGTCGTAGCAGCGCGTTGCATACTCCACGACGTGCGGCTGCAGTTGGAGCAGCTTTTGCTTGTAGTACGCGCCCAGCGCTGCGCTGTCGCCAGCATAGTTGGCGCACACCTCGATCAAGTGTTCGAAGAACGGCGCAAAGTCGCGCGTATGCCGATTGAAGATGCCGTGATTGAACGCCGTCAGCACGCCCGGCATGCGTTCGTTCAGTACGGCCGCGGTGGCGTGCATCTTGGCCAGTTTCTTCAAGGCCAGCTTCACGTGCGCCTCGTCCATGCCAACCAGGCGATCGGCTATTACGAATTGCGACACTGCCAAGTCCTCGAAAATGATTGCCGAGTGCTCGTAGTCCACGTGAATCGTTTCGGCGAACAGTTTGTCCTTGTCGCCGGTTTCCTGCAACAGTTGGCTCAGCTTCGGCAGGATCTTCTCGTACATCAGCATCTCGGTGTTGTAGATGTCGTACTTGTTCATAATGCCCGCGACGAACGGATCGTGCTCGTAGGTGGTCTTGGCAATGTACGAGCCCTGCTCGGCGACCTCGCTGCCGCCGCGCACAAACTCCACATGTATGCGCGTCATAATGCTAGCGTAGTTTTCGCCCTTCGCCGTGGCGGGCTTGATTTCCATTTTGGTGAGGCGCAGCCCACTGTCCTGCTTGTACTCCCGTAGCACCGACTCGAGATAGTCCTTGGTGAGCCACACGGGTGCCGCATGATAGGTTACCTCCTTCATGGTGAAACTGTCTGCTGTCGCGCCGTCTTAAGATATTCTGCTCTTCTGCTCGATCGCTAAGCGCGTTGAACCGTTAAAGAAAACGTTCCTCAACCAGAGCAGACGTTTTATACACAGCATGCCGCACACCATTACGCAACCTGTAGAAATTTCAATAAATCTAACCAACGGCGCTTGTTTAGCTGTAATGATGCGCGTCTGTGTGGGTTTCCGCTTGTGTTTTGCTACGCTTATCACTTGAGCAAATCTTCATCAAACGCGATGTTGTAAAAATTTCGCTCTATAATTCTTCCAAAGGTGCAAAAGCAACTGTAGCATTCGCGAAATGCTCGGCCACCAGTCACACTTTGCAACCGCCATAAAAATCTAATGCAAATATGGTTTTGAAAGTCGAGCAGGCATCGTAACTATTTCTGAGTGGGCCAAATATGTGCCGTGAATTCCATGTCATAATGAACATAAGCGGCAGCTTATCGCAGTTGTAAAAAAGTATATGACGTCAAGTGATGAGTTCTTAAAACTAATCCTTTAATGATGCTGAGTTTTCAAAAATGCTTTCAGTTTGTAGGAAAGAACAAAGTTCAGACAGTGATCAAAAGAAGAGCAGATGCGTAATTTTTAAACGATACTGACAAATTCTTTTGCAACCAAGCTTTCTCTTTACAAAGGTGGAAAGCCTTAGGCTGTCTGACTTGCAGTAAGTCAGATCACTTCCTCGTTGTGTTATCGCAACGAGTCCTATCCCGTTCCCGGGCAGCCATACTTACCTAACCTAACCAACCTGAGGCAGTGGTATGTGAATTCATCGAGTCATATTCAAGAAAATAGTATTCCTAAAAGTTAAGCTTGTACTGCAGCCAACTCTAGAGGCTTTCACAATGGCGTCCTTTTAAAAAATTCCACAGAGCAGAATTGATAAGATGAACCAAAATTGGCTAATCTAATAGAACCAGCAGTGGTGGATTTAGGGAGGTTTGGGGGTTGAACCCGCCCCCCCGAAATATTAGGATCGACTTAAAAACAACATGCAAATGAAAATGCATTTTATAAATATTAAAGAATTACTTTTTGAAACCCCAACCTCCCGGAAATATTTTTCTGAATCCGCCCCTGACAACCAGTAATCCCTGCAGAAAGGTATGTTAGTTTAGGTCATAGATACGAGATAGATCGTAGATAGGTTTTGTCAAAATGTATTTTTAAACAATCAAACTATAAATCTAATATAGGGTGTTTTTTTTAGAGGTTTGTTTTTCGAATAGAGATAAAACTGGCATTTTGTGGTCAAATCTGGCAACTCTAATGTCATTTATGTTCAGTTTGGTTTGCCATTTCATCATAAACAGGTTGACAAAAGAACAACGCTTGCAAATCGTGCAAATTTATTTCGAAAATAATGGTTCAGTTCGCGAAGTGTACCGCAAGCTCCGTCCATTTTATGGTCGACATCGTCCATCAGAGCAATTAATTCGATTAACCATGGGTCGTTTTCGCACTACGTTTACTCTATGTGATAATACGCATCCGCAGAGACGTCGAACAGTGCGCACCGAAGAAACAATTGCCGCTGTAGAGCAAAATGTTGAAGAGGACCCGAATGAATCGATTCGCCACCGTGCACAGCAATTGGAGCTTTGTCCATCAACTTGAAAATTGGACCTGTAGAATTGGCTTTATTCGAGCCAGCCGCGGCGGCCACATGCCCGAAATCATATTTAAACATTAATGGCATAAAATTATCCTTCCAATAAAGCCAAATTGATGGACATTAAAACGATTTTCTTGTGTTTTATTTCAATTCGAAGTTCTATACCTCTAAAAAAACACCCTATACAAACGTGACAAGTTTATTTTATAAATAAGTAGTTTCTATTATTTATTATTATTTTAACATTTTCGGCCATTTATGGACACATACAGCTAGAATTAAGTGTTTTTGCTTTAGCTTCGACTTGAAAAATTAATTCTCTGATCTCAGATATGCCTTAAACTTAAATCTAAACTTAATTATAAAAAGTAAATACTATTCGAGAGAAAAAAGAAGTTATGTAGAAAAAATATTTTAACCATAACCATAAATTAAAACAATTTTTTTTATAATAATAATAATTCATTAAACAAAATTAGTTTTTTTACAATTTTAAATTTTCATGCCCAGTTTATTTACTAATCACACTGATTAATGTCCAACAGACCGCGTTGGTCGAACAGTGGCAGCAGATTCATCAGATTCTTCTGCACCTTTACGTTTCTGTAGACATTATATTTGAACTTGTTGCCGCGCTCGTCGTTCGCCATGAGCGTATTGAAGTCCGCGTCGGCCGTGTCCTCGTTGATCATAATCGGCTGTATGAGGCAAGACGAGTGCAAGGCTGAAAGCAAAAAGCATAAATCTACTACACTACTCGTTCATGGTCTAAGCTCATCGGCAGACCTACCGAAGAAACGCTTCTGCTCGGCTTGCAACCGGAGCAGGCACAGGCTCGGCACCTGGTTGGCACTGTAGCGCAAACGCGTCAGCGTATCGACGAAAACGCTGTGGTAGTACTGATAGAGCAGGTCCTGCTTGTGCAGCCGCAGCTGCTCCTGCATGGACGTGTTGAACAGATAGTGCAGATCCAGCGTCGGCGAGCCCCAGAACGAGTACTGAAAGTCGATCAGCAGCACATCGACCGGCTCGCTGGTGCGCGGATCGTACTTGAACATTACATTGTTCACCCAGAGGTCGCCGTGCGTCAGCACATTGACGTGACCCGGCGTGGGCGCAAAGCAGCGCTTGCCAATCTCCATGTAGTGCGGTGCCAGCGCCTGCAGTTTCCTGCCGTACTGCTCGTGCTCGGGCATATTCGTCTGCATGTACCGGGCGCAGGCCAGCAGCGCGCCCACAAAGAACGAGCTATAGTTGTCTGTGTGGCGATTAAAGAAGCCGCGATCGTACGTCTCCAGGCTGCCGCGCTCGCGCTGGTTTAGTACCGCCGAGCTGGCGTGCATTTTGGCCAGCTTGCGCAGTATCAGCCGTATGTGCGCCATGTCCAGGCCCAGCAGTCGGTCGGCCATCACGTACTGCTGCTCGGTGAGGTCCTCGAAGATGAGCACCTCGCGCTTGTAGTCCACATGCACTGCATTCGGGTACAACTTGTCCGTATCGCCAATTTCGCGCAGCAGCGCGCCCAGCTTAGGCAGCACCTGCTCGTAGATGGACATCTCGCGAGTGAAGATGTCGTAGGGCTTCATTTTTTCGCGTGCAAACTCATTCGACTCGTCGAAGCACATCTTCACAATGAACGTTCGGTTGAGCTTCTCTTTGCCGTGTTGCAGGCGGTACTGCACGCGCGCGCGCACCAACACGCCGCCATAGTTCTCGCCTTTGCCGAGCGCCGCGTTCACCTGCAGCTGGTACACCTTCGCGCTGGGATCTTTGTGGTACACACGCAGCGCTTCCTGCATGTAGTCGGCAGTCAACCAGTCTGGCGCGGACATGTTGACGTGTTCTGTAGCGGGCGATGAGTTTCGAACTGTGAGAGTCGCCGCTGGTTATGGCGACAGCTTTTATATTGGCCGCTGCTGCTTCGATGCAACGGTGTAGGTGTGGGTTGCTTTTATTGCGCGTTTAGTGTGCAGTAAATATTTGTGCAATTTGCATTTCCTATCCGAATGTGCACTATATGCGACTTTTGTGACTCGGGCGTTAGAACATCTCATTCATGATATGTGAAAGCTGTGAACAGGCAACACGAGATTACACATTTGCACTGAAATGATCCCAAGACTCAGATTGGATAAACCACGCAGACAGCAACACGACACTAGATCGTTTTTAGAGTGAACGAACCATTGACAATCACTATTCCTATGACCCTTTCAGATAATGATTAACGAAATTAGATACAATTTGTATGATGCTTATTTTTCGTTTCTATGATGAATGGTTCAAAAAAATAAATGATTCGCACTAATGTGAAGTCCTCAACCCATTTCATATGTAAACCTCTCCAGTGGCGGATTCAGGGGGGTGTTTTGGGGGTTGAACCGCCCCCCCGGAAATATTTTTCTGAATCCGCGCCTGAACCTCACAGTTGAACTCCAATGAAACCCTTAAATCTTCCAGATGCAAAAGTTTAGAAAATTTTACATAAGAAATTATATATATAATAATATATGTCTTTTGTTAGTTTATTTTTGCTGAGTCGTTAAACCACGTTTTAATCCACGACCTCTCGCACTACTACTCACTGGCCACCGAGCTTATCAGCTTCTCGTGTGTGCATCATTCAAGTCAGCCGGCAGATGTCAGTAAGTCTAAAAATAATTTCACGAGATTTAATAAAACTCTTACAACTATATCATTCCGTATTAATGTTATAATGCACTGATTTTTTTATTGCGATGTATTACACTATGCACATAAGTATTACAAGTAGAGGTTAGTGAATTGACCACTTAAAGCCAACACGGCCGCCTCCAGTGCTGAACAAGGCCCGAACATAGCATCGAGGCGGCAGTCAAAGATAAAATTTGATATCAAAATAAAAAATATGACTAGCATCCATTGCATTGCAGTCGCTCTCTCACGCCTCTTTCAAGTCTGCACTTCTCTACGCTTGAAAGTAGGAAATTTGCTGAGCCACAAATTAAATAAATAAATATGTACATGTGTGACCGTCTAACTAACCAAATACTCGCCTAATTGTCATTGCAACCCGAGCAGCTTTCAAATAATTTACTGCACGTTCTTTTGTATGAGAATCTGTTTTGCAAACTCATAAATCTAAGCCTCCAATAAAAACCGCGCACGCTGCTCGCTGCACACTTCTGCAATGCGCGCGCGCGGGATGAGGCATCAGGCCAGACTTGCATATAAAAGCTAACACGACCACTCAAGTGCCTCCATTGCGCACAGTAACCACAGAAGTCGAGTAGTCAATTGCAAAATAATTCCGTAAACAGGTCCAACCGAACCTTGTCGCCGCCATGTCAACGCCGGACATTATGAATTCCACAGAGAAGATACAGAAAATCGCCAACATTGCCCCACCGGATAATGCCGCCAGTGACGTTGTCGACGCGAACGCGCTGCCCAGTTGGCTGACAAAAACCTATCTGGAGCAGTGTCTGCGCACCCATCATGGCGACAAGAAGCTGAAAATTCTGCGGTGGCACGTACGAGCGGCGCTGGGCAAAGGCGAGAACTATGGCGGCGTGCTGACGCGCATACGGGCCGAGTACCAGACCGGCGCCGGGGACTCGCACACCGGCCACTATGTCGTGAAGAACTCCAACGACGATGACGAGTATGTGCGCAAAACAATGGAACCCTACGACATCTTCAATCGCGAGATGACCATCTACGAGCAGGTGCTGCCCAAGCTGAACGCTTTGCTGTGCGAGATTGGCGACAATGATCAGCTTTTTGCCGAAACAATGGCAGTGGATCGCGAGCGTTCGGTGCTCATCTTCGAAGATCTGAATGTGCGCGATTTCGTGATGCCGGATCGTCTAAAGGGGCTGGACATGCCGCTGATCAAGTTGGTGCTGCGCAAACTGGCCAAAATGCACGCCACAACGGCTGTGCTGAACGAACGCGAGGACGGCAGCTTGGAGACGTACGATCGCGGCTTCTTCAATCACCACACGGAGAACTATGCGCCCGGCTTTTTGGGTTTGCTGGAGGCCTGCACGCGGCTGGTGAATGGCTGGAACGACTACAAGTACTATGGCGAGAAGCTGGGCAAACTGAAGCCCAGATACATGGAGCTGTGTCGGCGCGTCTTCGATCCCACAAGGGGACATGTCAATGTGCTGGCGCACGGCGATCTCTGGACCAACAACGTTATGGTCAAATATGACAAGAAGACCGGCGAACCGCTCGACCTGATAATTATCGATTTCCAATACGCAGCATGGGGCTCGCCGGCCATTGATCTGTTCTACCTGTTCAACACATCGCTGCCGGAAGAGCTGCACGTACACCGGCAGGACGAGCTCATACAGTACTACTACCACGTGCTGGCCGACACGCTGCGAAAGCTGACCTATCAGGCGCCCATACCCAGTCTGCACAGCTTTCACATGCAGCTGGAGGAGAAGGCGTTCTACGGTGGGTGACATTTGCAACAGTTGATTCATAATTCATATTGGTTTTGTGTCCTGCAGGCTTCAGCTCGACCTGTGTGGTGCAGCCGGTGCAGCGGCTGGAGGAGACCGATGAGGCCGACTTCAAGGCCATAATGCAAGACGACGAGCGTGCTACACGGTTCAAGGACGCCTGCTTCAGGAATCCCTATTGCCAGCGTATTATCCGACAGCTGTTGCCGGTGTACGAGCGCAGGGGTCTGCTGGAGTTGGATCAGTAGCCGAGCGGCTGTTGCTGTTCTATTGTATATAGAAAATGTTTTTGTGATTTACTATGTGATGATTAAAATTTATAAAACCCACTTATGTACATAGGTATATAAGTAGATTTGTTTACACCAAATTGTATTAAGATTAAAAATTAAAAAATTAAAATTAACATTTCTGAATGATTTGAAATTTCGTACATTGTTTTTTTCATTGATAAGAATGGAGAAAAAACCCGAAATAAAAGCAGACGTATTTCGTTTGCTTATCTTAACATATTGGGTGTACAAGTAGAAAACCGCCGTTTTTTTCATAATATCATTCCCAAGCTTTTCAGGCGAAGGGAAATAGATTGCTGAGTCACACCCAAAGAATCCGCGAGTTCTTGTTGCGTCTGACAAGAATCTTCATCCAACAGAGTCTCCAAAGCTGCATCTTCAAACTTTTTCACGGGACCCGGCCGATCCTTGTCTTTCACGTCATAATCACCATTTTTGAATTTCACGAACCATTCTCGACACGTTCTTTCACTGATACACGACTCACTATAAGTTGCTACAATCATTCGACGCGCTTCAGCTGCAGATTTTTTCGAATGAAACGCGAAAAGCAAAATATCCCGCAAATGACGCTTATTCGGTTCAAATTTCGACATCTTCACGCACCAACAAAAAAATGGACAATAAGAATAAACAAGCGAGATGATGTGGAGTTGTTAACCGATATCTTAGCTTGCCATGTGATGTTTCTGATCGGAATTCTCTCACCGATTTCCAAAGGTAGCACCACCCAGTGGAAAACGGCGGTTTTCTACTTGTACACCTGATACTACGATTGTTTATGTGTCCAAGCTTATGTTATGTGTTTACGACCTCAAGGCTTTGTGAATGTTTTTTTGAGATTTGTGTAAGCATGCATCACACATTTTTCAAAATTATTTGAGTTGCACCGTCTAATTCCCAACTCAATCCAGACCTTCACTTGAGGTAACAGCTTTCTCCACTTTTAGCCAACAAATACTTTAAGGAATAAAGTATGGCAACAGTTTATAAGTTATAGTTCAAAGCTAGAAGTCTCAGCTCAACTTATCATTCATCAGCATTTTTTAAGGAATTTTCAAAAATTCTTACAAGAAATCATGGAAATAAATGCTCATAATTTCATTCATTGAACTTGTTTCAAGTACATTGTACTACTTTGAACAATATGTAATTTGTAATTTTTTCTGTTCTTCTTGAAAGTCGACTCGGTTTGGTTTTCGAAGGTATAAGCCTGAGTACATCAGTTCTTAAGGCGAGAGATCAGTTAAACTGGACTTTTTTTCTTTTTTTTTTGGTACAAATAATGTTCTAAAACTTAATCTTTCCAAACTTTTTTTATTTAAGAGTATATTAATTGATTTTACAAAAAAAATTTTTTTTTCTCCGATGCGCCACAAAATGGCCGACTTACAAAGGGTTGAAGTTACCCCTCATTTTTATTGGCAACCAACGTAGAGCCCGCAATTTTTATCTGAAATCAAAAAATCAAAGTACGTTCTGTTAAGATAGAGCTATGAATCCCCCTAACAAAATATGCCAAAAAATAAATATCGCGAAAATGCCGACAAAGTGAAAAAAACAGGCTCGATTTTGGACATAGACGTGATGCCAAAGGGGTTTTTTCGCGAGCTTGACAATTCGCTTTAGAACAGATTACGTAAAAAGAGTACATAAAGGTGTGTGCCAAATTTCAAGTCAATCGGACATAAACTTTCCGAGTTACGAGGGTTGCGATTTCAAAAAGTGCAACTTTTCAGGAGACGCGGTTGAAGTTTGGAAACAGGGCCGAGCGGTAGGCGGAGCACTTGCTTTGTTCTCGCATTATGAGAGAATGCGTTCGAATTTTGAAAAAACCTCTTAGGACGAACTGATTCCGAAAAAAAAATTGCCATTCTCCAAAAAATTTAACTGATCTCTCCCCTTAAGTATATTCTGATCTCTGTAGCCATATGCTGGATGTTGGACCGATATTTTAGCAGAGTAGTTTTTTAATCTATCGGTGAATCAGTGTTTGGTGCATCGGATCACGAATTTAATTAGATTCAATTCAAAACGATCAATCGGAAACGATCCAACAGCTCAGAATCGTGTAAGATGGAAGTATCTTGTGGAGGCCCTATGCTCCAGAGAGGAGTAAACAGGAAACACAAAATTTAAAACGATCAAATAATTGTTAATGAAAAATCGTCCAACCCGCCCCATGAAACCGATGTACAACTGAAGATTCCAACCATTCGTCTACAAATTCGTTTTATTCCCGTAATTACTCTGTCGTGTCGGTTATTTCATTTATGTCATAAAGCTATAAATGTCCTGCTGGTTATGTAATTGTTACAATTATATATTCTTACAGTTAAGAGCGATAAGGAGAAAGTGAGTACAGACGCCTTCATATGATCCATATAGCGTTTCAATGTGTAAAGCATGAGAGAACACCCACACATGAACAGTTCCAGACTTAATTTACAATGGTTTGTTACGAAAACCAAACACTGCCGATAAGCTTAGGTCTTTGCGCTTTTTAATTGCAGCTGACAGCCACAAAAGTCGCTCTCAGCACCGCATCAGCATGAGAAAATTCAAATTTGGGCGCATCATAAAACAATTCGACGTCATTCAGTGCTGTTCGGTGGCAGCAGTTAATTTCAGACTAGATAAGCAAATTGCGGTTGCATGAATTTGTATAAAATGCAGCAGTTAATTTCAGACTAGATAAGCAAATTGCAGTTGCATGAATTTGTATAAAATGCAGCAGTTAATTTCCAGACTTAATTTACAATGGTTTGTTACGAAAACCAAACACTGCCGATAAGCTTAGGTCTTTGCGCTTTTTAATTGCATCTGACAGCCACAAAAGTCGCTCTCAGCACCGCATCATCATGAGAAAATTCAAATTTGGGCGCATCATAAAACAATTCGACGTCATTCAGTGCTGTTCGGTAGCAGCAGTTAATTTCATACTAGATAAGCAAATTGCGGTTGCATGAATTTGTATAAAATGCAGCAGTTAATTTCAGACTAGTTAAGCAAATTGCGGTTGCATGAATTTGTATAAAATGCTCAGGCGGCGGCAGTCGGCGAAGTGATTCCTTCCAGCCACACCACAAGTCGACATGTCGCCGAATGCGCTGAATTGCGCCAACAATTGCACGCCGTCATGGCTAACCAGGGACTACATGCAGCAAGCACTGCGCACACACTACGAGGACGCATCGCTTCTGGTGAAGGAGTTCAAGGTCACGCCGGCGCTGAGCAGAGGCGAAAACTATGGCAGCGTCGTCTATCGCGTTCAGGTGCAGTTCAGCGGCGACCAGTGCACAACCACAAACGCCTCCTACGTAGTTAAGGTTTCCTTAGAGGACGACGAATTTGTCAAACGGACAATGGCGCCGTACGACTTTGTCAACCGTGAGCTGCAAATGTACAGCGAGTTGGTGCCGCAGCTGCGGGCAATACTGCGGCAACTGGGCCAGGCGGACGATATGTTTGTGGAGACAGTGAAGGTGGACACGCAGCACGCGTCGCTGGTGTTTGTGGACCTGACGGCAGCCGGCTTCGCTATGGCAAATCGTCTCGAGTGCCTGGACGTGGCGCACACAGAGCTGGTGCTGGCGCAGTTGGCCAAGCTGCACGCGGCCAGCGTCGTTCTGAATCAGAGGGAAAACGGCTCACTGGAGCGCTATGATCGCGGTTTCTTCAATCGCCATACAGATGTCTACAAAAGTTTCTTCGTGGAGAATGTGAAAGCTTGTGCGCGCATGCTGAGCCAAAGCGCCGACATGACCCGGTACGCGCGGAAACTGCGTCAGCTGCAGCCGGTCTACATGGAGTTGGGCGCACGCGTCTTCGATGCATCGAAGCAGCAGATCAATGTGCTCAACCATGGCGATCTCTGGACCAATAATCTCATGTTTCAATATGACCAAAGCACCGGCAGACCCACGCATGTGGTGTTTCTGGACTTTCAGTGCGTGACCTGGGCATCGCCCGCTGTGGACTTGCATTACCTCTTCAACACATCATTGCAGTCTGCGGTACAGCTGGAGCAGCAGGATGAGCTCTTTCAGTATTATTACAAATGGTTCAGGCGAACGCTCGAGACTGCCGACCTTGCACTGAAACCACCTATACCAAGTCTACATCGTTTTCGTCTCGAAATGCAGACGAAACAGTTTTACGGTGAGTGGTAGTGTGGTTTTGAGGTTTTCGAAAATGATATCTAAGAAATTTTCAAACATTTCCCATAGCTCTGCACTCAGCGTGTGTTGTGCAGCCAGTCATGCTGAACGAGGTGGCCGACGATGCCGACTATTGCGCGCTGATGGGCGTCGATGAGCGTGCGATCCGTTTTAAGGACACTTTATATAAAAATCCAAAAATCCAGGCCAAATTAAAAGTTTGGTTACCATTATTTGAGCCTTTAGGTTTATTAGAAACGGAACAATAAAATTGCCTATTCTAGAAAATAATATTTTACAATACTTTTTGGTTGGCCTACGTGTCCAAGAAGCCGCACAGTTCAAACTCTTTGACTGTACGTTGCAAGAAGGCGCGATACTTTGGGTTCTCTACATTCTGGCGGCGTATTTTGTCACCGTCTTCGGTGCGTGAATTTAGATTCTCTAAGTTTTCAAAGCCCGAAGATTCCATAAATATTAAAGGAGTAAGACAGGTGGCGGCAATTACGGCTGAAAGCGAACAAAAATTGGAAATGAATAGGAATGAATGAATAAGAAATATTATAAGAAAAAAATATCTAAAGGTAAACATTAAAGTACAAGTAAAAAAATTAATAAAAATTAACATAAATATTAAAAATTAATTAAAAAAATTAAATTAAAGATTAAAAGTAAAAAAATTACAAAAATGTAAAAATTTTAAACTAAACAAAAAATTTTAAACAAACTCCGACTATGTGCAATGAAATTTGAAATAAATTAATTGACTTTAAATTGATTTACAAACAAATCTCTGAAGCCCACCTTGCAGACTATTTCGAATGAGCTCAATGTTGATGTCCTTGAGCGTTGGTATCTCGTCATCGTAATGCAGTTTCTCTAGCGTCTCCTTCAATACTCGATGATATTCACGTACAATAAATTTGAAATGAATCTTGCGCACATTTTCATTTAGCGAACCAAACAGAAAATAGTTCAAGTCCACCGCCGGCGAACCGTAGTAAGCCAACTGATAGTCCACCTGTAACAACAAATGCATTTGTTTCAAAATTTTTTTTGTTTTTCTCATTAAACGAATGGTACAACACAGACCATGACCACATCATCAGGTTCCTTGGTTTCATTATCGATATGAAACATCAAATTGTCAATCCACAGATCGGCCAAATTCAGCACACGAAAACCCTCCTCGTGCGATTCGTACATCTCGATGGCGTTCTGCAGCACATTCTCGGCCAATTTGAACATCTTCTCGGTGATGTCCTCGTAGCCCTTCCAGTGTGTGATTTCCTCGGCAACGCAGCGTATGTTGACTGGAAAGAAGCCCAAGAAATCGCGTCGTTCGGGATTGCGTGAGATGGGCGCTTCCGAAAAGAATTTCATGAGTTCGGGTTGCTCCTTGGCCAACACTGCCGAACATGCGTGCAACTTGGCCAATTTCTCGACAGTGGGCAGCACATAGTCCAAATTGAGCAGGCGACACTTTTCAAAGTTCGCATAGTCCGTCAGCTCCATGTCTTCGAGCACGAGAAATGGTTGCGGCGTTTCGGTGGTGTAGTAGCAGGCGGGCGCCACCTTTGTCTTGTCGCCAATGGACGCCAGCAGCGCCTCGATGCGTGGCAAAACTTCTTTGTAGATAATAATTTCACGCTTGAATAGTTTGCTTTTGTGTGCCACCACGCCAGTGTAGCCTTTGGGATGATCCTGCAGTGAAGGAGTTAAGGTGTGGTTTGTTTTTTGAACAATATTAGAAATTCACTACATTTATAAAAAAGGTAAGTACAAATATATTGAAAAGATCCAATAATATAAAAATCAGTCAATAAACAGAGATCTGAAAGCGACGCATCTGTGGTTCGAGTTATGAATAAAGACACAAAATTGTGTTTCGCTTCAAGTGATAACGATTCTTACAAGTCATTTGTATTCATAGATGTATGTACATATGTAACATCTGTGTATGTGCTAAACATTGATAATCATTTCAGCATTAATCACGTTGTTCGCATTGGCCACATTGTGCCTATTGATTTTTCAGCATTTTGCACTCACTTTGATTATGACAGAAAACCGGCCGGTCACATCTTTGCGCACCAAATTGAAGACGGCTCTATGCATTTCGCTGGCAAATCCGCTGGCACACTTCTCGACACCGCCGGCGCTCTTCACCACCAGCTCGTGCACGCACAGCGTCTCGTCTTTGAAGTACTCCTTGAGCACATCTTGCAGGAATTCCGCTGTTATCCACTCGGGTGCTTCGTAGTTTTTAGCGCCAGTGCCCATTTTTAACCGATTCAAAAATGCTCTACAAATAAGTACAAATTAACCCTTCGTCGCCACATTGTATGGGAACTGTCAGTTTTTTCCACAGTCACCTGATTCAAATTATCTTCCGAAACGATAACTTACGCTGCACAGTCGAGTCGTCAACGTTTGAAAGCGATTTACTGAACACTCGAGGCACGCAGTGTTGGCTTGAGTTGGGATTTTGTGTGTGTTCTCACGTGGTGTTTATCTTTTTTTCATTCACACATTTGTTGCTCTTTTCTTGTTTTAAGGTTGTGCGGGCGATGTGCTCTCAGTGTACGCGCTCGCACTAGTAAACAGGTTGTTGGCGTCCAAGTGGGAGCGTGCGCTTGCAAATGTGGGGTGAACAGCTGATTTTGATTAGAAAGCTACAGCGCAAGCTTTTTGGGGAGCTTCACTGTTTGAGCTTTGCGTGCAAAAAGTGCCACTAACAAAGTGTTCCACAAAACTTTGAATGGCCTCGTTTTTAAAGTATAAATTTATTTACGTATTAATGCTCGATGACGAGATGAGCTGACCAACGCAACTGGCCAAATGATTGAAGCACTTGAAAACTTGTCACTAAATGCGGTTCAAATTAAATCGATTGTACTTGATGCTTCAGTTAGTGTGGACGCAGCTGATTAGTTGTTGATTAGTGTCGTTTTTGATGTCTAATTTGATTGTTGTTTATTTAAATGTTTTATTAACAGTATTTACATTTTATATGTAACAAAATATGACAGTTTTTTTTTTATATGCTAATCAAAGCTAATCAACTATAATTCACGTTTAACTCGTTTGAGGCTTTCGCTTCAATTTGCGTCTGAAATATTTTTTGACTTGGAATGCTTCAAAGATTCAATTTACATATACTTACATATGTAAACGACGAGTATGTAAATATAAATATGCTGAAATCCAAGTTCATTGAGTATTTTGTTGAACCACTGCCTTGCCGACACGTGTATTTGTTGAATTACCCAGTGGAATGCCAAGAAAATTTGTAGGGGAAAAAGGTCGCATATGGCGAGAGATGTGAGTGAAGTATTTATATTGTCATATATAACTGAAATATCAATGAATCTGAAAAGTATTCATTTTTTGGCTTTCAGTTCTCAAAGTGTTTGAATCACTAAACGAATTTTAGGTATATTAATTTTATATTATTAACTCTGCTCTGCATTTTGACTTCTTGTTGTATGAAAATGGTTAAAGCGAAGTCTAAAACACTGTGCAATCTCCTAACATCCTAATTCTATATGTGTACATATTTCATGTACTTTCCTTCTTCTGTCACTCATTTGCCTTAGTCACTGTGTTTGTAGTTTGAATTAGTTCATCAATCATCAGTCGTCAAATTAGCCATTCCAAAAGAAATGAGTGTAGATATAGATTAAATTTGTTTTCCTTATTCACTCCTCTCTCGAGCATAGGGCCTCCACAAGACTCTTTCGTCTTACACGATTCTGGACTGTTGTTTAGATTTGATTCGATTATAATTTTAAGAAAAAGTTGTAAGAAAAGTCGAACCTGTATAACTCGTTAGGTCAGTAAATTTAAAAAAGAAACCTCTTCGATTTGATTATAATTTTAAGAAAAAGTTGTAAGAAAAGTCGAACTCGTTAGGTCAGTAAATTTAAAAAATAAACCTCTTCAACTAAACTCGCATAAAATTGATCAGAGATCTGTTTAGGTTTTTTTTAATAAAAATTAAAATATTATTATTTATTTAATCTTATTTTAGAAACCTTGAAAGAGCCTCAAAGACTTTCAGATCACTACGAATCTTGTAAAACCGCCATTTTTCAGTCATACATAAAAACAACTATTTTGAACCAAAAGTCTTCAGAGCACATTATCAATATAATATATTTTATATAATATATTATTTACAAATAAATTGCGTGTCATTAAAATTTTACAACAATTGATTAACGCTTGAGGCGAAAAGCTATAAAAACAGTATTTGAGAAAACAATGAGTGGGCATTCATTTTCCACCTCGCTCCGTTGCAAACCAATGCTTCATGCAATTCGCAATAAAATACAATTCAATTGACTTTTGCGAGATTTTCTCATCTCACTATTGAAAATCCAATATGCCTCGTCTGTACAGAAACGGAAATATGTCTAAAATTGCACGAACATATAGCGGATTCGTGTAGGCTTTCATGCGAAACTTGTCGCCCTCCTCGCCCGGCTGCATCAGCTTCAAGAGACTGGCCTCCTTGTCCGACGGTAGCAGAATCAAAACCAAATTCGTAACCGATGTGCTGTAACCTGGTAAATTATACAAAGTTAACTTTTGCGCTTAGAATCGACACCGACTGCTCACCCCAGAAGCCATGCTTCAGCATGCTTGCGTGCAGATCGCGCAGCTTGGGCAGCGGTTTGTCGTATTTGAAGAACTTCAGACACTTCAACAGGTGCGTGTGGTAAATGCTCACGAAGTGGTCGAACTGCCAGATGCGCAAATTGCTCTCCACCGAGCACAAGATTAGCTGCCACAGATCCTGCGCCGGACTGCCCCACTTGCAGAGCTGAAAGTCAACGAAGCGTATCTGATTGATGTCGCCGCTGGATGTGTAGTTCAGCATAATGTTGCTGCTCCAGAAATCGCCATGATTGAGCACTTTGAACTCGAGCGGATCGGTGTTGGAGCAATGCATGGCCGCATTGACAAACTGCTCAGCAGTGGGCTGGAATACAAAAAGAACATTTATATTTGATAACTGCGAGCACGCAAGCTATGAGCGTCTACTCACCATTCGCTCCGCATACTTCTCGTAATCCTCCAAGCCCCAGGTGGCCATGGCTGCCTTGTAGCTCTGCACGCGCGCCTGATATGACTTGGACTTTTGATAGTTGGCTGGCAGATAGGTTTTCTGGAACTCCTCTGGAAAGGCGCCATTGACCGCTTGCCAGACGACGCTCACCGCATGGAACTCGGCCAGCTTCTCCAGCACACGCTTCATGTGCGCCATGTCAAAGCCCTGCAGCCGGTTGATGTTGCGAAACTTCTTCGTGTTGAGGTCCTCCAGCACAATGGTGATGCGCGCCGCCTTCTCCTCGACCCAGCGGCACTTCGGCGCGAACTTGACGCTCTTGCCCAGATCCTGGTAGAGCTGCTCCAGCTGCGGCAGAATGTGCTCGTACATGTAGCGCTCCTTGGGAAAGAGATTCAGCGTGTTGATGAAGGTGCCGCCCTTCTCGGCGTCCAGCATTGTCTTCATGATGTACGACTTCTGCTGCGTGTAGCCATCTGGCGGCGAGGGCAAAAAGCAAAAGTCAACACATCTCTCTGACACGTCGGTCGGTCCGACTGCACTCACCTTTCAGTTCAATGTCCATCAGAACGCGCATCATGAGCGACGTGTAATTCTCGCCCGGCGGAGTGGCCGCTATGGGCGTGAATTTCAATATTTTGGCAAAGTTGGGCATGTCTTTGTGCAGTATTTTCTCAAAGTACTTTGCACTAATCCACTTCGGTATGTCCGGCTGTGTGCGCGGATCGAACTTGCCGCTGTTATCGGGCATTTTCGGTTTGTTTATCTGGCCGCTTAATCACTGCTCGACTCGACTCGGCTGCGTGCGTACTTTTGTATCCTATCGTCCGGTCGCGACTGTGTTCGCCTGCGGCGCTTTCTCTCGCCATCAGCTGGGCCTCGAGCGGCGGCGGACGTCTTTCGTGTGCGCTGAGCAGGGCGAGCGGGCGTCGCTGCACTGCCGCGGGCCAAATTGTTTTAGCTTGTCTTCAGTGAATTATGGCCGCAGCGCTTTGCGTCGCAGTATTTTAATGCTCTGCTCTTTGTTTAGTGTTATTTCTAAATGCTTCGCTATCAAGTAGATAGCGACATTCGTTAGATACTCCCCGATCGCCGGCACGCACACACGCTCAACGCTTAACGCTGGAGCGAGCGTCTATGCGTCGCTGTTGAATTCACTAATGTCGCGCGCTCATGTCGGCTTGACAAGTCTTTTGTGCACGCTTGGCAAACAGGCAGCTCCGCACTTGTCGCGCCGACTGCGAAGCTTAGCCAGATGTGGGTAACAGCGTCACCGTATCGCAGCAATCTACGCCTTCTGTCTAATCTTCACTACATTTTGGGGCACGTAATGACGCACTGTGGCTGCTGAACTGATTTGTTGGCGGCTGGAAAGCTCAATCGGAACTGTATTACGAGCGCTTGTTGAAAATTCAAAGCTTTTGGCTTATCTTTTCGGAGAGTTGCTTTAAAAAATCCCCTTCAAATTGGAATTCGTTTAAATATGAACAAATGGTTTAAAATAGCCAACAAAATAATGTAAATGACTGATGTGCATTTAACTTCCAATGTGTTTGTTTGTGAACAAAAATATATATTTATGCATGTAAGATTTATAAAAAAAATTCAAGTGGTGGAAATCTTGTACAAAGTGAACTAAAGTGACTATACGTTTGAATTGCTGGAGAGACTAACTAAAAAACTGACTAAATTATGTTAATTGAGATTTAAAGCAATCAGTGATTTCATTTTATTTTCAATTCTCATTGTCTTCATTGAAGAGATCGAGCAGAGAAAGCTTTATTATCTTTCTGAGTAACTGATTCAAGAATCACTGAGGTGTCAGAAGGGAGATTTTACGTCAAACTATTATATAAATAGTAACGGTTTGTTGAGGCCCATAAGGTTAGTGTGTAGTTTTCAGGCAGCGGTTGGCGACTTAATGACTTCAGATAACAAAATAAAAGAATGTGTGTGTTTGTTTCTAACGTTTTGATTTTGTAGATAAGAGCACTTGCACTGATTTAGTTAAATTGCTTACATTGCTCAAATAATAAGTAAATTTTTACACAAATATTTTGCTTTACTACTGAATATTTTTTTTAATGACGGAAGACTAACTTGCAGCCATAATATTCATCACTTTTTGTATAGTTTTAAAAATATAAGTAAATAATCACCAGAATGCATAAATATTCATAAAATTAAAATAATGCTGTGTGTTATTCACTCGTTTAGTGGGATAATCATTCAATTAATCAACTTGATTATAGTTTAACGATGACAGATAATTTTAATTTAATTTTATTGTTATGTATAAACATTTATGTCAAATTCATTCAATTTTAATTAATTTTCATAATTTTATAAATAAATAATAATTAAATAAAATAATAATAAAATAAAAAAAAATAAATAATGTTTGCTTTTGTAGAATCTTATCTCATAATTTGTAAATTTTACAATCCAAAACCAAATTCATTTACCTTTGAGCAAAAATCAGCTGACTAGGACCTATTTTAGAACCTAGATAGAGTTGTTCCCGTGTGTCTATTTGCATTTAGAATACCTTCACCATACTTTTTTTGTTCTATTTTTAATTTTTCTATTCGAAATCTTAACCCATTTACAGTACACTGATTTTTGGTGCTAGTAAATTCTTTTTTAAAAAATTTTTTCTAAATTTTGTTTGTTTAACACTATATTCTTTAATACTAGAAAGAGCATTGCGGTAATTTTGACGGATTTCATTTTTAAATACCTCTATTTTCTTTAGTATATTTATTTCTCTTGTCTTGCCTTGATGAATTTTATGTTCTATCGGATTCTACAATTAGTTCTACACTACTGGTTCCACAATAACAACTAACCAAATCCGTTGTGTACTTTTCGAGATATCAGCGAATATAATATATATTTTCCGTCCGTCCGCTATGAAAAACTTGCGCTCTTTCTAGTGTTAACTAATTTCAATTGTCTAAAGCCTTCATTACTCTGATCATTTTGTGTAATCTTCGAAATCAAACACGCCTCGATGATGATAGAACGGAAACAGATCCTTCATTGCTTCCACATACGTCGGATTAAGGATCGCGCGCATTCTATACTGTCGCCCTATCTCATCGTTTCGCAGAAACGTATGAATATTGCTGTCCTTATCAGTGGGCAACAACAACGCCACCAGATGATTGAAGACAGCGAAAAATGCTGCAAAGATAAAATGCACTTCAGTTAGAGAGTCTGCGCTCAAGTAGAAATGTGTCTATGAATGCCAGTAAGCGCTGTCTCACCGAAGAAGCTTGTGTTCTCGCGGTACATGTCCATTTGCAGTTCTCGCAACTTGGGCAGCGTCTTCTGGTACTTGAGCAACTTGAGGCATTCAATCAGGCGCTCATGATAGATGGCCACAAAGTGTTCATACTCCTTGATACGTATGTCTTTGTTGGCGGAAATGCTGATAAAGAAGATCAAATCCTCTGCCGAACTGCCCCACTTGCAGAGCTGGAAGTCGACCAGCAGAACCTCGTCAATGCCGCCATCGGCCAGATACTTCATCATAACGTTGCTGGACCAAAAATCGCCGTGTGTCAGCACATTGAAGACATTCGACTGCGTTTCCATCGAGCGTTCAATGCACTTCCAATACTGCTCAAAGCTGGGCTGTAGGCGGCGCAAAAACATTATCACCGACTTTTGTGACCCTCAGCTAGGCTACTTACAAATTTCCGTATGTACTTGTCAACGTCCTCCAGACCCCACTTTCGCATAGCTTGCTTAAAGATGCCCGATCGCAGGCTGTACGCTTCCTTGGTAGACTCGTAGCTGGTCGTCTTATCGACGAATCCGTGCTTGTAGTGTTCAGGGAAGGATCCGTTCTGTTCGGCGTACACGGCGGACGCCGCATGAAACTCGGCCAGTTTGCGCAGCACACGTCGCATCTCCGCCATACTGAAACCCTGCAAACGGTCCACGTTCACGTAGTTCTGCTCGCGCAGGTCCTCGAAAATGAAGTTTGTGCGCTCGGCAGTAATTTCGGTGAGCAGACAGCGCGGCGCCAACTGTATGTGCACGCCAGCCGCTTCATAGAGGCGCTCGAACGCGGGCAAGAACGTGCGATACATGCCGACTTCCTTCGGAAATAGCGAGAGCTTATTGACCTCGCTGCCGCCGCGCTCCTCGTCCAGCATTGTCTTCAGCACATATGTCCTGTGCTTCGTGCTGCCGTCTGTGGATCACACAACAACACGAACTGTGCAAATGCACATAACAAAAAAATGACAAAATCACCGCCAGACCTTTCATAGCCAAATCCAAATGCACGCGCACCATGACCGAGGTGAAGTTCTCGCCGGGCGGTATGGCCGCGTGGGGCGTAAAGCTCAGCACCCGCAAATGATCCGGCTCGTCCTTGGCCAGTACGTCCTTGAAGTACGTCTCATTGATCCAGTCTGGTATGCGCAGACTGTCGTTCGGATTGACGATGTCGGTGCCATTCGAATTGCTCATTTCGACGTTGGTCGCTGCTGGTTGCTGGTGACGGCTGAACTGCTGAAAACACACTGAATCAAACCAAATGGTGCTCTGCCAAATAGGGCCAAACGCTACTGAAAGCCAACAACGAGGCTTTTCGCTAAAAGCACAGTTTTTGTTTTTTTGTGTTTACGCACATTTTACACGAATCATGGTTGACTTGCAAATTCTCTAAAAGTGTAAATAGCACCCAACAGCAAAATCTTATCGATTCAGACATGGGTTTTAATTGATGAAAAAGCTTTCAAGCTGAACTAAATGTTGCATTCGGCGAGCAACGTTCAACTCGTATGCGATCGTGCAACACGATCAGGCAATTCTAGGGAGTGAGCCTCAAACATTGAGAAAGTTAACCCATTTATGGTCGCTGGCCGATTTTTCGACCAGCCACTTTGAAGGAGAGTAGCTCTGCACTTAGACATTATTTCTTTGAACTTTTGATGCATAAAATAGCTTTGGTCTTTTGGTAACCCTTCGAAGTAATATTTTCTTTTTAAAAGATAAATTTAGATATGTTGGCGAAGGCACGAAAAAAACAGTTTTTAGTAATATTTAAAATATTTTGAAAAATATATAACCTTTTCAAATTATTGATTTATTACTGATTATTTACAAAGCCTAAAGACCAAATTACCACAATCAGTTGATATCCATAAGATTTTGAAAATATTTTTAGCTCTCAGCACTGCGTACTTTTCGGTGGTCGAAAAATCAACCATTGGCCAGAAGTCGTTAAGTAAGTATAGTTTCAAAATTTATGTTTTCATGGTAGGCGGTGAGAATAATGATGGTATCTCTGAAGTTTGGCATTGTTTTCGTCAATTCTTTTGTTCCGATGAACAGACGTGTGTACGAATATAAAAATGATTGAATTAAAATTCTTAAAAGTGAAGTGTGAAGACAATGTCCATTCGAAAAGCATTAAAAATCACAGAAATCATGGCTCTTTTCAATGAGCCAAAAATGTGTTTAATTATTTTTAATTTCAAATGTTTTCACCAATTTTTAAGTCAATAGGCCTATAGGTTTATGTTTTCTCGTAGTCTTTCCGTATACGAACCATAACTCTTGGTTCATCCCGTTAAGTTTTCATTTTCGAAAAATTGAAAAATATGTACGTGTAAAATTTTTTCTGATTTGGAGTATTTTATCAAATTTGAAATCAACAACGCCTCAACCCATGTTTTGCCCTTTTAGAATTTGAATTTCAAAAAACCCTCTTCTTCTCGAGGGTTAATTTTTCAAGATGTACCTACAGTTAAATTTCATGTTTGTAGCTTCAGCGGTTTGACCTAGTTGACAGCTTGAAAAAATTTGGTATGCATATTTTTTGCATATATTTTGCATATTTCGGGCATATTTTGTGTGCATATAAATCTGATACCCAGTCATTGCTAATAATTTCACAGTTGAGCCATTGGTCAATGCACGTAGATACGGTCCAAAGCAAAAGAAAAATATTGTAGTTGGGACTTGAAAGTCCTTAAAAGGAATTAAAAAAATATTGTCAATTTCTGGTAGCGGCCAAAGATGGGTTAAATATTGGAATTTGGCACTCGAAAGCTTCCCCTGCAGTTAGTCATCGCCTTCAGAGTGAAATTAAATGATAATCAGGATAATCAGTCGTCACCGATCTCTCGCGCCGAATTTCATGTCCACACACAGACTGATTTTCAACTGATTAAGGAGTACAAGGTACAAGCACACATGCTTTAATCACGCTACGTAAAGAAGAGATAATGAGTAGAAGAGTTTACGAATAAAGCAAAGTCATGATGCAACGAGTTAATTACAATTTTGTTGTTGTTATAGTACAGCTGATAAAGATAAGATATACTCAGTCAAGTACACAGAACCAGACGATATAACCTTCTTCTGTGATAATTCACAAGTACCTACCTTCTTTCATTCGTGACCTCGTACTTCAATTGAAACTCAATCCAATTAAACAAATAACACTTTATTATATTTATTTATAAATATTTGGTTCCCCTGTTGCTAACTCCTCATGTCTTACAAGTGCAATGCACATTTTGGTCTGCCATGTGTTCTTCGATTCACTCGTTGGCACCGACATCCAGAATGCCTTTGTTATCGAAGAACGGATATAGCTGCCGCATTGCGCGCGCATAGTAGGGATTAACAAAGGTCTTAAACCGGAATTCGTCGCCCTCTTTGCCGGGCTTCATCATGTTGTCCATGTTGGCGTCCTTGTCCGAGGGCAGCAACACCGCACTCAGCACTGCGTTCGCCGTTATGAGACCTACGAGAAAACAATTTTCGGTCTGACAACAGCTCAGTCTCAGTCTCCGCCTTGAACTCACCCCAGAAGCCGTACTTCAGCATCATCACGTGCAGCGTCTTCAAGCTGGGTATTGGCTTCGAGTAGTTGAGCAGCTTGAGACACTCCACCAGCCGCTTGTGGTAAATGTTGAGGAAATGATCGAAATGGTCGATTTTGATATCCAACGACGGCGATGTGACAATCAGGTACCACAAGTCATGCGACGGCGGTCCCCACTTGCCAATTTGAAAGTCCACGAAGAGTGTCTCCTTGATGTCGCCGTTGTCCTGGTAGTTGAACATAATGTTGTTCGCCCAGCAGTCGCCGTGGTTCAGCACATTGAACTCATTTGGATCGGGCACATTCATGCGAACGCCCTCGTCGTAGTAGGCGTCCGGAAGTGGTGCCTTTGCCACGTAATAGTCCACATTGTCCAGACCCCACTCGCGCATGGCGGCAAGGAACGCTTTATTTCTGGAGCTAGCCATAGCATTAAATATGGGCCGGTTGGATTCGTTGAAGAAACTCGTCTGATACATATCGTCGTAGGGGCCGTTCAGCTCGTAATAGCGCGCCGAAGCGGCGTGCAATTCGGCCAACTTATGCAGAACGCAGGTCATGTGCGCCATGTCGAAGCCCTTCAAACGATCGACGTTCACAAAGTTCTGCGGCTTGAGGTCCTCCAGCACTAAAGTGATGCGTTCGGGTGTCTCTTCCACATGCAGACAGGTGGGTCCGAGCTTGACGTCGACGCGCGCCTCCTTGTACAGCGCCACGAACTGCGGCAGTATGGTCTGATACATTTGCTTCTCTTTCGGAAAGAGATTCATGGAGTTAACGAAGGCGGCGCCATTGTTGCCCGCATCCAGTGCGGTTTTAAGTATATAGGAGATTTGTGTGGTGCTGCCATCTGTGTGGAGAAAGAGTGTTTTAAGAGAGAGAGAATTGCAGAGAGAATGCTGCGAGCGGCACCTTTGAGCGCAACATCGATGAGGACGCGCACCATAATCGATGTGTAATTTTCGCCGGGTGCGGTGGCTGCTATGGGTGTGAAGTTGACTATTTGACTGTAGTTGGGTAAATCCTTGTCGAGTAGTTTCAGAAAATAGTCTGCATTGATCCATTTCGGAATGCCGAGATGCTCGTTGGGATTGACAGTCTTCGCGGTGGTGGTATTCGGTGCCATGCTTGTGCAGAGTTATGGATCTGAAAAGTTTGAGGTGAATTTTAAGTATTTGAGTAATGATAACCAAAGAGCCAGAATACCAAACTCGACTACTACATGTTTACTTTCAAAGTTATTGTGCTGTAGTTTAAAAAAAAAGTGCTTAATATTTGTCAGCTTAAAAAAAAATATGCGAAAAGTTGTCTTTTTATTTTATTTATATTTTTCAAGTATGTTATGTATTTATTTTCTATGTGAGTGTTTTATAATGAGTTTTTAATTTGCTTGATGATGTAAGCACAATTTAGACAGCTGTAATTATTGGTTCTCAAATTATAATTTGTTGCCGTAAGTTATTTTTTTTTCGATTCGTTAACTGATCGTTGTGGGTTTCATTTTGTATTTGCTTGTCTAAAACGTAAACATTGAAATATAAATAACGATGAAAATCATTACAGATCAAAAACAAATGTTTCTTGATTATTTTTTGCAATAATGATTAAAGTTATTTAACTATTTTAATGCTTCACTAATCAACAAATATGCCAAAAACTAAAAATTCGAAGACAGCATAAGCATTTCTATTGACCTGAGCTTTTAAACCAGAGGTGAAACCTTCATTTAATCATCACAAAATTTTGTAGAAGGACTCTCAGACTTATTGAAAATGGATAGATCTGGCCGCTATTTCACCGGAAAGCCAAGAAAATTGACTTTGTCTCGACACGGAATCGATAAAAACAGTTCAAACATTAAAACACATGAAGTGGTGAAATGATTTCATCGATTTATGCTAAAACCGTCACAGAAGCTCATCAAAAATGCGATTCGAACGAAACTAACAGTCAAAAAATATTCTTTAACTATGGATATTGTCTATATCTCTCATTAATTTTATGGTCAATGATATTGTTGACTTATCAATGGTCTCGTGGCGCTTTTATATCTCAGTTGCTTGGCACTTTTTCATACCTTTGCCTCAAATGTATTAAATCTATTTATGATAAGTTTGAAATTTCTCAACAATAAAGTACAAAAAGTCAATTTGTTACATTTGTCAGAGAAAGTTAACAACCTGTTAAATGTTTGCTTTAAGTTTAGATTAGTCTCGCTGAATGTTGCAACAATGAATAGTTGAACGATTAGAGTTTTAAATAAAAAAAATCACAGAAACGTCTTCGTTTGCCTAAATGTCGCTTCTCATTGTTAATAACAATGTATCACAAACAATGTTAACAACAATGTCAGCAACAATGTATTTTCACCTATTTAGCATAGTTTACGGCGCTCTAATTGATTGTAATAAACGACATAAGCACCAATTGAACGTTCATTGAATTGTCGCTATAATGTTATTTCTTGTCGTTATTTATATGCAAATTTAATGACATGTTGAACTGTGCTATTAGCATTTTCAATAAATATTGCAAACAGTTTGCTAGACATTCACGAGCTCAAACATGGTCAACTATATGCGAACAAATGCAATAAACTGCAACGCATTTGCGCATTTTCCACTTCCATATCACTCACTCAAAATCGATATATAAGATTACGTTTCACTTTTGTTTCACTTAAGTGACAACAATTCTAAAACATATAAACAATTCTAAAATGTTGTTTTGTGCACCGAAATGTTTTTTAGAAGTTCACTAGAAATTTTAATTGGCAAACGGTAAATATTCAACAAGGCGCTGACAGTAAGCGAACTAACATTGTTTACTGAAATATCACTTAAATGTCTTTCACAAATTCTGAATTGGCCTAGAGGAGTCAACGCTTAGTACCTTTTTGTAAAATTCTCAAATAGTTGAATGTCTTGAAATTCGTTGCCGGACGCGTGTGTGTCTATTTGCGAGCGTAACAAAAATGATTCTGACAACTGGCAAATACAAAAAACCAATTTAAATAGCGCTCCAGTAAAACGAGCTTACATCAAGTCCAGTCGACTGCAGTAGTAACACACACACACATACATATACAGATATCAATATAGCAACGAAGCAGCATACAAACGAATAAAAAAAAGGCATTACGTACGTTTTGGCTACTTTAGAGAGCAAAGAAGAGAAAAGTATTTGAGGGATTGACGTTTATCGAAGTGGTTCTCAAGTGGTGGCGACAAGCGGCAATATTAATCGAAACTGAATGAACATGAACATACAGGCAGTCATTCAGACATACATACATACATAAAAATTAGTAGACAGCAAGCAACGTGAGATAAATTCGGCCTGATAACCAATGAGGCTTATAATTTGTGGCATCAGCACCTGTATCTATATGTATGTGCGTTTGTATGCTTGTATGTATGTGTGTGCCTGCATTACGCTACGCCTCAATATTGGCATTGAAAAGTGAAGTGATTTACGCACTCAATTGCAAATTTTCGACATGTCTTGTGGTTTCTCTCACTGTGTGTTTGTGTGCTGTGGGATAACCAGCAATAATTCGCAGGGCTTATGAAATTCCTGCTATACTTTACCCTCAACATACATGAAGCAGTATAACATTGGAGCTGGAATAACAATTTATAATAACTTTTATCTATACTATTATACAGGTTATACAACAAGAGGTGTTATTTTGGTATTCAAAGAAAAATGCCATTTTTTGAGATAAATGATCGGATGTTTATTTAATAATAAAGAGGAAGGTATGCCGTTAATAATGAAAAACAACATCAGCCAAATGGCCACCACGACCACGCTTACAGGACCATATCCTTTTCATGAAATTTTCCATAACCAAATCGCAAAGTGGCTGCCCTATGTCCTCGATAGCCTCACGAATTCTATCTTTGAGGTCTTGAATCGACGCTGGGCTGTTGGCGTACACCTTATCTTTCACGTGATCCCAAAGGAAGAAGTCGCAAGGTGTTAAATCACAAGATCTCGGTGGCCAATTGTGATCACCTCTTCCAGAGATAACACGGTCCGGAAACTTTTCCCGTAAAAGAGCAATGGTTTCGTTGCTTGTGTGGCATGTAGCGCCGCCTTGTTGAAAGTAAACGTTGTCCAGATCAATACCATCCAACTCCGACCGTAAAAAATCATTAATCATCTCTCGAGGACGAGGAATCGACAAACCTGGGTTTTCTTCAACACTTTGGGCTACAGCAGCAATATTCTCAGTTGTTCTTGAGCGACGTGCACGGGTTTTATTCTTCACATCACTAACTTGTCCCAACAGCTCGCATTTTTCCACCAATTTCTGTATTGCGGTCCAACAAGGTGCTTCACGACGACCCAAAAATGCTTTAGTTTGGCGAACTGTGACAGCAAGATTTTCACCATTTTTGTAGTGAATTTTAATAATTTCAATGCGTTGTTGAAGCGTGTATCGTTCCATTTTTAGTAATGGCGTAGTTTCTACTTGTCAAATGTCAAAGAATAAAAGCTTCAGAAGTGGCAGCTACCGAAATACCGGGTGATTCAAAATAACACCTCTTGTTGGAAAACCCTATATAAAAGCAAGACTTTTTTGAGCCACAATCAGGCAAAAACCACTGAACCGATTTAGATGAAATAAGCACCAAACATTTTTTTATCTGGGGAAATGGTACATAGGCTATATGAGAATGACCACGCCCCCTTCTTACGCCCACTATGGTAACAAAACTCATCTATAGTCTGCTTTTTTAAGGCAATATGGGTATCAAACGATTCAGCGTGTCATTGCGGAAAACAAAGGCTATAATATAATCGGCCACGCCCACTTTCCGCGCCCACTACACTTACAAAACGAAGCTACGGTACATGTCCGTAAATCAGTAGGTATAAATATCAAATGATTTCGTGTTTCATTGATGCTAACATAGGATATGTCAGATTGACAACGCCCACCTTTTATGCCTTTTTGTCACGCCCACTATAATAACGAATCAACCTTATATATTTATCATAGCAATATGGGTATCATACGATTCAGCGTGTCATTGCGGCAAAGACGGCTATAATATAATCGGCCACGCCCAATTTCCACGCCAACTAGACTAACAAAACAAAGCTGCGGTACATATCGGTAAATCAGTATTAATACCAAATGATTTCGTGTGTTGTTGATGTTAACATAGGATATATAAGATTGACCACTCCCACCTAATACGCCTTCTCGCCACGATCACTATAATAACAAATCGGCCATGATATATATGTCACAGCAATATGGGTGTCAAACGATTTATCGATTCGATAGGGGGAATGGGGTGGGTTTTTGACAAGGGGGCGTGGCACCGCCCATACAACTTGATGTTTCACTGGTAAAACTTTGTGAGCGTTGGACAAGGGGCATGACAGTTTTTAAGCAACTCAAATGTTTTGAATCACACAGAGATTTGACACAAACTTACGATTTAGATGTGCCCTTCGACATGGGCATAATATAAAAGAGGCGTGGCACCGCCCATAGAGTGTAGCATGAAGAAACTTGATTCATTGGGCCCATTGACTTCAAACTTGTGTGCAAAGCCGCAATTCCCTTCTAGTTACAAATAAAACACAATTAAGAGTATCAAAATATCAAAAAACGAAATCCGCCAACATTCATTAAACTTGTTCAAATTCAAACACCAATTGTTTTATAATTTGTTGTCATTATGTTTTACTGTCCTTTATTTTTTTTATTTTTTAATAATTATAAATAATTACTAACTATTAATTTTTATATTTTTAATTACTTTGTTAACATTTTTTTTTGCAGTTCCTCCGTTGCTAAAATTCAGACTGCGTCCTCTGACTTGAAGTGCTTTGATTTGATCTGATTCGAGGGTTAAATTCTTATCTCCAATCATTGCAATCAAAACACTTGTGTCTCCATTATCAACTCCCTTCGTTTAAATATTTGTTTGTGTTGAAATGTTTACAACTTCAAGATTATTTCTCATTACAAATGATAAGCAATTTTGCAGTTCCTTCTCAACACAACGCAGCAATTCCATTTGTACTACTTTTCTGATGCAATGTCCAAGATGCCCTTATTGTCGAAAAATGGATACAATTGGCGCATTGCTTTGGCGTATAGGGGATTCACAAATCTTCGAAATCTGAGCTCTTCGCTCGCCTTGTCCTGTTTGATCATACTCTCCATGTTGGCATCTTTGTCGGTAGGAAAGAGCACCAGACCCAATGTGCCATTTGCTGCTAACACACCTGAAGTGAAACAGTTAAACTTTTAGATCTTCTATAGCTGAACAAAGCTAATTCGGAACGCACCAAAAAGTCCATACTTCAGCATCATTAAGTGCAGCTGCCGCAACGTAGGCACAGACTTACTATATCTCAGCAGCCTGAGGCACTCGACCAGCCGCTCATGGTAAATGCTTATAAAGCGATCAAATTCCTGCACTTTGATGTTCAGCGCAGCCGACGTGACAATCATGTACCACAGGTCCTGCGCCGGCGTGCCCCACTTGACCATTTGAAAGTCCACAAAGAGTGTCGCGTCGATGGCGCCGTTCTCCTGGTAGCTGAACATGATGTTGTTCACCCAGCAGTCGCCGTGATTCAGCACGTTGAACTCTTCCGCATTGACGGCATTCAGGCGTAATCCCGCCTCGAAGCGCGCATTCGGCGTGGGCACCTTCTCAAGGTAGTAGTCGACATTCTCGAGACCCCATTCGCGCATAGCGCGCTCCATCAGGCGCTCCTTGGACTTTGAGAGCGCAGTAAACCTGGCGCGATTGCTCTCGCAAAAGAAACTGACGTCGAAGAGCGCATCGTAGCGCCCGTTCAGCTCGTAGTGTCGCGCCGACGCTGCGTGTAGCTCGGCCAGTTTGCGCAGCACACATGTCATGTGTGCCAAATCGAGCCCCTTCAGTCGATCGCAATTGAGAAACTTGTGCCGCTTCAGATCCTCCAGAACGAACGTTATGCGCTCGGGCGTCTCTTCCAGCTGCAAGCAAGCGGGGCCGAAGCGTATCTTCTGGCCCGCTTCGGCGTACAGTTGCTCGAATTTCGGCAGCACGCTCTGGTACATGAGTTTCTCCTTGGGAAAGATATTCATGGCTTTGACGAAAGCGCCGCCCGGCTTCTGGTCGTCCAATATGGTTTTCAAGATGTACGACTGCTGTTCGGTGCTGCCATCTGTGTATAATTTTTTTTTTCAAACAAAATTGTATGAGAAGTAAAGTGAAGAATTGTAATGTGATATCTAATGAATTGTTTGAACTGACCTTTCTTTTCAACTTCCAGCAGCACTCGTACCATTATCGATGAGTAATTTTCGCCTGGCGCTGTTGCTGCTATGGGCGTGTAACTCACAACTTTTGTATAGTTGGGTACATTTTTCTCCAATATGGGGTGAAAGTATTTCTCATTTAACCATTTCGGTATTTCTATATCCTGATTGGGATTTACAGACTTGGACGACGCAGCGCTTGCCGCCATCTTGCACCCAATGCTAAAAATGCAAATTATTTCTTTATATGTAGTTGAAAAAATTGGGAGAAGCTGATATAAATTGTTGAAATTTATTAAAAAAGTACACGACTACAATTTTAATAATCATGCAAATCATTTCCTCCATGTTTTCTAACAACTTTTGTATTCGGACCGGAATACTAAAGCCTCAAGCACAATGTTTGATTTATTAATAAGCATTGCGTAATGTGTGGCGAGCTTTCCCACTACTGCGACAAGCGCGCCAACAATGCAAATGACAATTAGTTGTATGTACGCACGTGCTGAGTGACATACTGACATATTTAATTACACGAGCACTCAGGCTTTTATCAATTGTTCTATTTGATATGTGGACTGTAGTAACAAGATTGTTGTGTTGTCTGAATAATAATTATTCAGTCATGGGCCGACTTACAGATAATGAAGGCAAATACAATGTGTACAATTGTTCCTCTTCATTTGGATGCGCACTTTCAATTTGATCTGTGTTGATATTTGTTTTTCAAACGAGTCTAGGAATGCAAATTTTGCTTTAAGGCCTAAGCTTTCTAACTGCAAAATTTGTAATAATATTTTTTCTTAATAATAATATTGGTGTACGTTCACTAAATACGGAGAGGTAGAGAATCAATTTAATATTGTAATGAGCGGCATTCATTGCTTTGATGTGCCGCCAACACCAGTTTTTTTAAATTAATTTTTGGATCAACTTTAAGTAAGATTTTTCTTATATGGAAAGGAGTTTTGTTAATGAAAATATGACGTTTTGTACCATATTTTGTATCTCAGCTTCCCTTGAAAAAATTAGAATGTAATTTAACCCTTTACATGGTACAGTTGCATATCTGCAACCAACCGTAAAATTGCCCGTAATTTCGGAAGTAATTATCAAAACGACTCTTTTTTGCTGTTTTACAAATATGCAAAGTTCCTTTTTTAAAATACTGGCATTAATAGTGGGAAAAAGCTAAATTTTACTTGACAGCACTTATTTGACCGTTTTTGCGAAAAGTTGCACGCATTTCTTTTTGTGAAGCAAAAGTGATTAAAAATTATTAATAAAAACACACAAACACTTTGCGAAAAATGCGGAGTAGGACTATGCTACAACAAACGCATTAACTGCTTTAAAAATTTTCATTTAAAATTAAACACATTAACAAGTAAAAACAAGTGTTAATGCTTTGTTGCAGATGTGGAACCAAATGTTTTTTTACAAAAAACCTTACAAAATTAAAGTATAGTAAAAAATAAAAATATTCGTGTTTTTTTTAGTTTAGGTTTATGTCTAAAAAACAACATTTGATGAAAAAATTCGCTGTTGCCGTATAAAGGGTTAAGAAGCACAGCAATTTTGGTTTCGGAACATATTTTCACTTTAGGTTTAAACATACCTTGTGACCGAAAAGTTTCCGGAAATTTTAAATAAAACGCAAAATTCTTAATCTTCATCAATATTTATTTTATCTCCTTCAAAATATGCTCCATTAGAAGCGATACACATATGCCAACGTTTCTTCCAATCATCAAAACATTTTTTATAGGCGCTTTCCGGTATGGCTTTGAGTTCCCTCTGCGAATTCTTTTTACGTCTTCTATGGATTCAAAACGCGTTCATCTGAGTGGTAATTTGAGTTTGGGAAACAGGGAAAAGTCACACGGTGCAAGATCAGGTGAATACGGTGGCTGTTCGATGGTATTTATTGAATGTTTGGCCTTAAAATCGTTGATAATGTTGGCTCGGTGCGAGGGAGCATTATCGTCATGAAAAATCCATGAATTATCTTTCCACAATTGAGGCCGTTTACGGCGGATATTTTCACGCAAACGTCTTAAAACAGTCAAATAATAGTCTTTACCGACTGTTTGTCCTTCAGGGACAAATTCATGATGCACCACACCACGAATATCGAAGAAAACAATCAGCATTACCTTGATTTTCGAGCGACTTTGGCGTGGTTTTTTCGGTTTCGGCTCGTCTTTTCCTCTCCATTCCGATGATTGTTGGCTTGTTTGCATGTCGTACTCGTAGACATGTCTCGTCACCAGTTATGATGCGTTCCATGAAAGTTGGATCGGAATTGGCACGATCAAGCACGTCCAAAGAGACCTGTTCACGGTACTCATTTTGAAGAAAATTCTCAACAAAATCGCAACGCACTACTGAGGTGCACTGGTTTCAACAGCTGCCGTAAATAAACTGTCTGACAGATCGCGCTCATTTTTGGCATAGTAATTAAGGACAGTGCTACCAACCTACAGAAACTTAAAATATCGAAAAATATACAGCGCGCGAATTTTAAATGAGAATTTCCGGAAACTTTTCGGTCACAATGTATATTAACATCAAAAACTTAATAAGGCAATTGAATGACGGATCCCAGCTTAGAGACATGAAATTCTCGTTATAAGTGAAAAGTGATTATTTGTAAGAAAGAAATAAGGTAAACTACCATAAAGATTTCCTAACTGCTCAAGTCCTGAAATAAAGTTCCTCACACAACAAGGTAGGCAAGTTTTTCATATCAAGAGTTGAATCGAAACAATTTCATATATTTTTCGTTTTTCGTTTTCGTCACATTCATAGAGAAAACTAATAAGTTAATTACTATTGACAGAGATCAGAGACATATGTTTTCATGGACAATAACAATTCATAACATGACTTCAAACAAAGGACTTGACTATAATAAGTTGTTTAAGAAAATAATTGCAATGTAACTATTACAATGCAACATACATTTTTTTGTTGATCAAAATTATTATTTGCGACAATTAATTGTTTTTTGCGTAATAACTGTTATGAGAAACAATTTTGTTTTTTCGTTCTCGATAATATTTATTGTTGGATTTTGTTTTTTTAACGTTGCTTAATAACTTTTGTTTATGACTTTTTGATTTACATTACCGATAACTATTATTTTGATAATTTTTTGTATGTGGCTTCATAACTTTTACTTATGAAGTTTTGTTATTTACGTTGCCGATAACTATTATTTGAAAGACATTTTTTTTTACCTTAAAAATCAATTCATACCCAAAATGTGTTTTTTTTTTCAAAATAATAATTATCGCCAACGTAAATTAAAAAATCATAAATAAAAAATATGATAGGTAAAAAAATTTTTTTCAAAATAATAATTATCGGCAATGTAAATAAAAAAATTAATTATTTTTTATTTATTATTTTATTTTAAAGATTTATAGAATAAAAAATTTTTTATATAAATACAATAAGCCAGCACTGGCAACTGGGCCTTCGGCCGAAAAAAAGTACACCTAAGTCTGTTTTTACACGGTAGATTGGTTCCAGAAGAAGCCGTGTAAAAAAAAACCGTGTAAAAAAAGACATTGATCGTATACAAAAAAATGCATAAATACTTTTTTGTGATATGAACATACTTCGCAAAAATTAAATTTGACAAAAAAAATTTAAGTACATAAAATTTCAAATCGTGCTAAATGGAATAAAATCGTGTAAAAAAATTAAAAATATTCAATTTTCAAACCGTGTTATATCAAAACCGTGTAAAAAAAGACCGTGTAAAAACAGACTTAGGTGTAATAAAGAAAAGTTATGAAGCAACCTAAAAAAAATCCCCCACAAAAATATACTTGGTTTTAATAACAATTATCCAACTCACAAATATTTATTACATAACAATAGTTACAGGTCATGTAAAGAATTTCTTATTGGGAATAATTATTATAAAGCAATATTTTTAGAAATTTCTTAAATTAGGGCATTTTTTTGTATTTTCAAAAATACAATACAAAAATATGCTTCAAACTTAAATCATAGAGTTTAGAAAATTGCAACCATCAAGAGATCACCTAACACATTCAAAATCAAAACCAAACACAAACCAAATATTATCAGCTGTTCTCTCTGCGAGAATAATCCCTCGCTTTGAATTGTTGTGAAAAGCTCGAACTATATTCTCCATACAGCTGTTCTCCCAATTTTAATCAGCTAGTTTCAAGTCAATGCCCTTCACATCACTGGGGAATACTGAAGCACACCTCGAACATCAAAATTGAACATAATTTCAATGTTATCATTTTATTTTCTATTCATTGCACATTGGTTCTATGTTCCATAGATAACTGCACTTGTGACAAGACTCCCAACCAAACCACATCAATTTAATTAAATTAATCACACTTCAATAAATATTAATTAAGCTTTAATATGAAAAATATTTTTTTTCAACAAATGTAAATTTTTTCATTAATTATTTTCTTCCATAATGAGAACAAAAGCATTATTTATTTGTACATCAGTAAATAGCACAATTAAAAAATCCCAACAAATACAAAATATATTTGAGATACACAACAAAACGTTTTGTTCTTTTTAATTATAAACACTAGTTTCTCATTGTTGAATTTTCATCACACAAATTACTACTGTTTAAGTCACGACATGCTCTGACTGTATTTTCATATATTTACGCATATTTTCACAACCACAACTGATCAATTACGAAATGCAATTATTTACACTATTAAGCGATAATATTTGGCCACTCAAGTCAACGTATCGTTATCAACTATTTTGAAGCATTTGAGAAAGAGGCTCTCGAGGAAGAATCTTTCGATGTCAAATGAAAACTAAACTCCTAATAGCTATGCCGGAGACTATAGTTCAGTTATCTACATAAATTTATTGCAGTTAACAAAAGAAGAATATCGTTCAATGGTGTAGACGACTGAGTTCAATGGTGTAGACGACAAAACAGCTGATATTTCTTCACCATTGGCACAAAAATGTTATGAAAAAATGTTGTAAACAATATCGTTATGGTGACTGAATGTGTTTTATTTGGTTTGCTTGGTACACTCATTCAAGTAAACACTCGTAATTAGGCTCAAACTATTCAGGTTGAACACAGTTTACATTTTCAAGTACAAACAAGTACAACAAAAAACAATTTTTCGCAGCAAAGTCTGTTTTTCATTTAATCTTTTCTTAACTTTTCAACACTTCTCTGGCAACAAAAAAAGCACAAGTATTGTATAAAAATGATGCCAAAGTTCATACAGTAGATGCACAAACTATGTTTCTATTATAAAGAGCAGGTTTTGTTGTTCAGTTTTCAGACTTCAGCAGAGTATTTTCAGTTTAATTTTAATCGATTCAATTATTTACACTTTTCAGTGACAATATTCGGCCTCACAAATTCGCAAGTCATTATCAAATATTCTAAAACACTGCATATGTCTGTCACATTGTCCACTACTCACATTGTCACCAAAGTGGGCTTTCACACAATAACATACAAACACTGAAATTTCTCTGCAACCGATAAGAGCTAAGAACGTTCAAGACATTCGACTGCCAAACTAACACGAAACGCGTTGAAATTATAATTGAATGCATGAACTGGTTTTGCTAGACTTTAAATACAACATTGTACCGGCATAAAGAATTGCAAGAAATGTTTAGATATGGTATCTGGACCAATTGACAAACAGTAAAACAAAAGTCAATAGTCTTAAGCATCCACACATAGATGTCTACTTAAGCTGTTGTCCTACTACCTACATATCTTTTTGTCTATCTATATAGTAGATAACCAGTTATTTATATAGTAGCTCCCAGCTGTCAGTGTCATTGGTACGAAAGCACAGCTATCATTCTCATATGTCAACGAACGATTCTCAAGTGAACACATAACTGTTGATGACGTGAAATATATAATTAACAGAGCAGATTCCAGCGGCATTGAGCTCAAGTGTTTTTCGTATCAGCAGCTGTTGCAGCGCAGTGCCTCACACTTCAGTAACCCAGCACCCACCAACTGCAATATTTCCACATAAAGTCAAAATTCCCAAGCAATTGTGTAAAGTAGGCAACAGTTTATCTCTGAAGAAACACAATTTACCCATAAAATAAAATAAGATTTACTGTGTCTACAGCACTTAACAAATATTGCCGCTACTATCAGTTGGATCAGATTTTCTAAAGCAGACAACCCAAAGATGGGCGCAAAAGTGTGAGTTTGCATTGATAACGTGATTCAGCGATTTTAATAAAAATCATATTAAAAACTATTAAAAAATATAAAAAAATAAAAATTATATTACAAATTATTAAGTCCAAAGTTTGGTGTGAACGTGTGTATATAATTTTCTACGCATGCTGAATTCCCACACGCAAGCAAACCTCAAAACACAACAGATCTTTACTAGGGTACACATTCAGATTTTGTTTTTGTTTATTTGAATAAATTAAATAAAAACGTCAAGTCAGCATTACGAATAAAATGCTTGCACCCTACATTTTGGTCAGTGGCTATTTTAGGACACAGAATAAAGATTATATTGTCGACATCAACTTGGTATTCTGAAGGCTTTTCGGGCTGTTCTAATTATTTTTTTTCTTTTTACAGTTTCCTTTTAAAGATGAAAGAAAGATGTAAGGAAAGATCCAGTTTATTTATTGCCTACTTTGTTTCACATCGTTGATTTGTAGTTTTTCGAATTTTCGTTCTTTCTATCTATCTTTCATCTAAAGCCAAGTTTTCTTCTTATGTTACTCGCGTTTTCTCTCCATAATTGACCTGAAATTTGTTTTTTTGACTGACCTAAAATCCCTTCCTACAGACCAATAAGTAAAATTTTCCTATGATTTCCTGAGTTTTTCTCCAATAACTGGCCTGAAGGCTCTTTCTACGATTGAGCTGTAGTCTCTTGGGATTTTTTTCCTATAATTCGAGTATAATTTCATTTTCATTTCCTATGATTTCCTATGATTTTCTATCATTAGCCTGAAATATTTTCCTACGATTGAGCTGTAGTCTCTTGAGACTTCTTCCTATAATTCGAGTTTCCAGTTCACTTTCATTTGAAATTTGTGTTTCTGCTGAAATTTGTTCTTCTGACTGACCTAAAATTCCTTCCTACAGACCAATATGTAAAATTTTCCTAAAATTTCCTGAGTTTTTCTCCAATAATTAGCCTAAACTCTCTTTTTACGATTGAGCTGTAGTCTCTTGAGTTTTCTTCCTTTAATTCGAGTTTCCATTTCATTTTAATTTCTTATGATTTCCTTTGAGTTTCCTTCTGTGATTCGCCCGAAGTCTCTTCCTACGATTGAACTGTAGCGTCTTGAGATTTCTTCCCATAATTCGAGTTTCCATTTCATTTTAATTTCTTATGATTTCCTTTGAGTTTCCTTCTGTGATTCGTCTGAACTCTATTTCTACGATTGAGCTGTAGTCTCTTGAGACTTCTTCCTATAATTCGAGTTTCCATTTCATTTTCATTTCCAATGATTTCCATTGAGTTTCCTTCTCAGATTCGCCTGAAGTCTCTTCCTACGATTGAGCTATAGTCTCTTGAGATTTCTTTCCGTAATTGAAGTTCCCATTTCACTTTCATTTCTTATGATTTTCTTTGGGTTTCTTTCTATGATTAGCCTGAAATCTCTCCCTATGGTTGCCCCCTCTCTCTCTCTCTCTTCCTATGGTTGGCCTGTAGTCTATTGAGTTTTCTTCCGTGGATATCAGTTTTAATTTAATAATTACCTGAGGTCTCTTGCTATGACTAACCCGAGACAAAGCAAAATTAAGAACAGAAGCTGAACATTTTTTTTTTTCAAAGTAAATAGAGGAGTAACCTACCTGTGTAGCGCACTCATGCACCAACTCGACTGCCCCATTTTACTATTTATTATTATTGCCTTAGATAACTTGATAATGCTTTGAGCGCCATCAAAAAGTCAGGTTCATGCTCACTTGCATAACTAATGGTCTTCTAGATTGGCTTCAATGGGTGTAAATTGATGAACGGCAGACAAAATGATTATTTTTAGCTGTGTGCGTGAGTATGTGAGCCAGCAACTAAAGGCGGTAATTGTGCAGATGATGAATTTGCGTCGTTTAATATTTAAATTTATTTCGCAAGAACACAAAAATTTATGAGTTAAAATTGATGGCAGTCAAAAGAGCGCTCGAAATAACTACAAGTCCAAAAGAAAGTTTGGAACGCAATAAACGATCGCATTTTCATAATTTATGGCTTTCCATAAATACGAATTTATGCTAAACATAGGTCGTCTAAGTTATAATTAAGTTTTAATCAAAGTTTGTTAAAATTTTGTTGTTCTCCACAGAAAAAGTGGTTTTTATATTTTAAGTATATAACATGAAATGTTTGCATGTGCGAGCACATAATTGTTAGCTTTCAACTCTCATTAAAATTCCAACACAACTGTTATTTAAAAACATTTTCCAGTACACTTGTGTTGCGTAATTGCCATTAATTTATTTTTTTTTTTAGTCCAGCGTAAAGTACAAATTTCATTGTGTCTAACGACTCGACTGGCCATTATAGTTGATACAATTATAGTTATTACGTTTGCTTTTAGTGACATCACAAATTTGCTGACTTGGTGTTTAAAATGTTTAAACAAACAATTGTCACATTTCGACAAAGAATTCATTTCCAGTCCAACAAGCCGCGGTTATCCAGCCATGGCAAAATCTCGGCCATGGCCTGCACATATTTGTGATTGGTGAACATGGCCAACTTCAGCTTGGACTCGTCCTGCATGTAGTTCTCCAAGTTGGCATCAGCACCCTTACCCAGCATAACTACGGGCAGCACCTTGGACACCACCATGTACGCTGAAATGCATAAAATTATTGAAAACATATGAATTTCGAAAGGCCACACCCACCAGCCAGTCCGTTTTTCAGTAGCGCAGCGTGCAAGTTTATCAGTTTGGGCAATGGCCGATGGTATTCCAGAAACTTGAGATTTTCGACCAGATGGTCGTAGTAGTAGCGCACCATGTAGTCGAATTGCGACAGCTTAATGTCCATGGCGGCCGACGACAGTATCAGATAGTAGAGATCGTTCGCTGGCGAGCCGTATTTGCCCACTTGAAAGTCAATGAAGAGAGTGTTCTTGATGCTTCCGAAGGCATCGTGCTGGAAGAGTACATTGTTGGCCCAGCAGTCGCCATGATTGAGCACATTGAATTCGCGTGCATTGTATTTCTGCGCGGCCAAAAGACATGGCACCAGATAGTCGTCGCTATCGGCCTGACAGAAAAATTTCAGTCACGAATATGAAAATGTCACACTAAAATTTTCCATTACCAATTTCTCATAGTACGCTGGTCCGTTCTTCCACTTCTTCAGCTGGCACAGGAAGGCGTTCGATGCATTGAATTGCTGCAGCAATTCGCGATTCGACTCGCTGAACACGCCCACCGTGAACTCCTCACCGAACATGCCAAAGTGCTCCACATAGCAGGCAGAGGCCGCATGGAATTCGGCCAGCTTCTGCAGCGCTTGCTTCATGTGCTCCATATCGAGGCCGACAACGCCGTTGGCATTCTTGTAGTTGCGAACGCGCAAATCCTCCAGCAGCACATAGTCCACGCCCGCATCGCGGTCGACAGTGTAGGCGCTGGGCGCGAATTTGATTGTTCTGCCTTTTTCCTTGTACAGCTGCTCGAACTTGGGAATGATTGTCTGGTACATGTGCTCCTCTTTGGAGAAGAGTTTCAGCCTTTTCAGTATGTTGGCCATCTGCTCGTTGCCATGTTGCGTCTTAAGCAGCAAATCGACGGTCTTGGTGCTGTCATCTGCAAGTGGGAAATGTTTCAAATGCATATGTCAAAAATTTTGTGTTGTTCTTTAGTTTACCTTTCAACGTCACATCCAGTGCAATGCGCAGCAGCAGCGAGGAGTAGTTTTCACCGGTTTTGTTGTTGTTATCAATATGCACGGCAGCAATCTTTTGGAAGTTCTCTCCAACAATGGCGCGAGCCGCTTTCTCGAACGTAACATTCTGCAGCCAGACGGGCAAATTGTCGTCGACGCTGTGTGCAGCGCCGTTGCCGTTTTCTGCCGGTGCCATATTTGTTCTTTGAGCTATAAAGAATGCATTAGTCAGGCAATAGAATTTGGTAATATTTATGTCATTTGAGGGTTTACAAATATACTTAAGAAAATGTTTCCACCATCTATACCAGAAAAATGGTGAGTTCAAGGGTTTCGGTCAACCTTAACAATTCTTCATGATTACATATTCAGCAACGACATGGCTCTCTTTGGGTGAAAGGCTCTTCTTCAATGACCTAAGTGACTGAAAACTAGTTTCGACATCATTTTCGGCCCAAATAAGTGGTTTCGGTTTCAGTTTCGGCCAAACAATGACCGAAACCGAAACATTTTAGAATATTTTGATTTGATTTTTTATGTTTATGTTTTTAAAAAATGAATTAATTGTTTTTATTAATAAGTATTTATTTATGTTATGTTATGTTATGTTATGTTATGCAGCCGCCGTGGCTCAGTTGGTTAGTGCGCGGTCTAACGAGTCGAATGCAGAGCGACGCTAGTTCGAATTCTGCATGTATGTAATAACACCTAAAAAAAATAACGGGGAAACTCGTTTTCTCTTTCGGCGGCTGTCCTCTCAGCTGGAAATGGCAAACCTCTGATAGTAAAAATTGCCTATGAAAAAGCTCCCAACCTGCCGTTCGGAACCGGCATAAAACTGTAGGTCCCTTCCACCCGCGTACAAAAATTCACACGCACAACACGGGTGGTTGCGGGAAGCTAGGCCTTAGTCGCGCGTAAGCGGGCTGTCGTGCCAATCAATTATTATTAATTAAATTATTATTATGTTATGTTATCTTATGTTATGTTATGTTATGTTATGTTATGTTATGTTATGTTATGTTATGTTATGTTATGTTATGTTATGTTATGTTATGTTATGTTATGTTATGTTATGTTATGTTATGTTATGTTATGTTATGTTATGTTATGTTATGTTATGTTATGTTATGTTATGTTATGTTATGTTATGTTATGTTATGTTATGTTATGTTATGTTATGTTATGTTATGTTATGTTATGTTATGTTATGTTATGTTATGTTATGTTATGTTATGTTATGTTATGTTATGTTATGTTATGTTATGTTATGTTATGTTATGTTATGTTATGTTATGTTATGTTATGTTATGTTATGTTATGTTATGTTATGTTATGTTATGTTATGTTATGTTATGTTATGTTATGTTATGTTATGTTATGTTATGTTATGTTATGTTATGTTATGTTATGTTATGTTATGTTATGTTATGTTATGTTATGTTATGTTATGTTATGTTATGTTATGTTATGTTATGTTATGTTATGTTATGTTATGTTATGTTATGTTATGTTATGTTATGTTATGTTATGTTATGTTATGTTATGTTATGTTATGTTATGTTATGTTATGTTATGTTATGTTATGTTATGTTATGTTATGTTATGTTATGTTATGTTATGTTATGTTATGTTATGTTATGTTATGTTATGTTATGTTATGTTATGTTATGTTATGTTATGTTATGTTATGTTATGTTATGTTATGTTATGTTATGTTATGTTATGTTATGTTATGTTATGTTATGTTATGTTATGTTATGTTATGTTATGTTATGTTATGTTATGTTATGTTATGTTATGTTATGTTATGTTATGTTATGTTATGTTATGTTATGTTATGTTATGTTATGTTATGTTATGTTATGTTATGTTATGTTATGTTATGTTATGTTATGTTATGTTATGTTATGTTATGTTATGTTATGTTATGTTATGTTATGTTATGTTATGTTATGTTATGTTATGTTATGTTATGTTATGTTATGTTATGTTATGTTATGTTATGTTATGTTATGTTATGTTATGTTATGTTATGTTATGTTATGTTATGTTATGTTATGTTATGTTATGTTATGTTATGTTATGTTATGTTATGTTATGTTATGTTATGTTATGTTATGTTATGTTATGTTATGTTATGTTATGTTATGTTATGTTATGTTATGTTATGTTATGTTATGTTATGTTATGTTATGTTATGTTATGTTATGTTATGTTATGTTATGTTATGTTATGTTATGTTATGTTATGTTATGTTATGTTATGTTATGTTATGTTATGTTATGTTATGTTATGTTATGTTATGTTATGTTATGTTATGTTATGTTATGTTATGTTATGTTATGTTATGTTATGTTATGTTATGTTATGTTATGTTATGTTATGTTATGTTATGTTATGTTATGTTATGTTATGTTATGTTATGTTATGTTATGTTATGTTATGTTATGTTATGTTATGTTATGTTATGTTATGTTATGTTATGTTATGTTATGTTATGTTATGTTATGTTATGTTATGTTATGTTATGTTATGTTATGTTATGTTATGTTATGTTATGTTATGTTATGTTATGTTATGTTATGTTATGTTATGTTATGTTATGTTATGTTATGTTATGTTATGTTATGTTATGTTATGTTATGTTATGTTATGTTATGTTATGTTATGTTATGTTATGTTATGTTATGTTATGTTATGTTATGTTATGTTATGTTATGTTATGTTATGTTATGTTATGTTATGTTATGTTATGTTATGTTATGTTATGTTATGTTATGTTATGTTATGTTATGTTATGTTATGTTATGTTATGTTATGTTATGTTATGTTATGTTATGTTATGTTATGTTATGTTATGTTATGTTATGTTATGTTATGTTATGTTATGTTTGTTTGTTTGTTCTTTATTTACTTAAAGTAAATTTCGTTTGTTGAAAAATTATGATTTTGATGCCTGATTTTTATTTCAACTAGAAAGTTTCGGTTTCGGTTTCGTCCGAATATAAAAAAAAACCGAAACTCGGTTCGGCCCAAAAAAGTGGTTTCGGTCGGACACTACTGAAAACCCATTCATAGCTATGTATTAACGGCATTAAAAAGGTTAGATGAAATGAGATGAAGGTTTGCGATAGATCTAATTGGTCGCAGTGTCTAACTATTTTTTTAAATCTAATGTAAAGCTTTTCCCACTGGCCCTAAGATCTTAGTGATGTGCTCGAGACAGTGGCGAACGCCAAATTTTGTTTCGGGGGGAGAGCGGGGGGCTTGTGTAACTTTGTTGAGAACTTTGAAATAGTATAAAATTTAGATGTGTGAATCTACAGACTGAGATCCAAAACATATATGTTTTCCCTACCTCACATATTTTGGTACTAAAAATTAAAAATTGAAAATTTAGTTAAAAGAAGAAAATTTTTCTCTTTCATTTGATACCCATATCTTCATTATTGCACAACCGCAAATATTTAAAAAATAAATAACCTCTAGTTACACGCTTTCGGCAAAAATTTTTTTTTCGCACGGTGTAATAAATGTAAAGTTGGTGTTTTCACTCAGTACATGCACTTTGTTACTTTTCTTTCGATTCTATTGATCTTAGGCATAATATTTGCACAAACAATATATCTTTTATCTTAGATTTTAAAACCAAAGGAGATTATTTAATTTTTCTATAAAAAAAACATTCCCAAATTTATGATTTTTGAAAATGGTCCAAAAATTCACTTTTTAACAACGTTCACTGTCAGTAATTTCTCTAAAACTCATCTGATTTGGACAATCTGTACATCTCTGATCTGTATCTTCTGATCGACGGAAAGCTTGTGTGAGTCGTATGATTCGTTTATGAGATATGTGCTCATAACTGAAACAACAGGAAAAAAGGTTTTCCAAGAATTTTCGGAAACGTTACTTACTAAATGTTTTTGATCTTCAGTTCAGCTCAGCGGCCCAAAGTTAGTCTAGAAATCACTTTTATTTTTAGATGAATTTTTTGTGTCGAGTAGTGTTATTGATGATTTAATATACATTGTGACCGAAAAGTTTCCGGAAATTCTCATTTAAAATTCGCGCGCTGTATATTTTTCGATATTTTAAGTTTCTGTAGGTTGGTAGCACTGTCCTTAATTACTATGCCAAAAATGAGCGCGATCTGTCAGACTGTTTGTTTACGGCAGCTGTTGAAACCAGTTCACCTCAGTAGTGCGTTGCGATTTTGTTGAGAATTTTCTTCAAAATGAGTACCGTGAACAGGTCTCTTTGGACGTGCTTGAATGTGCCAATTCCGATCCAACTTTCATGGAACGTATCATAACTGGTGACGAGACATGGGTCTACGAGTACGACATGCCAAAAAGCCAACAATCATCGGAATGGAGAGGAAAAGACGAGCCGAAACCGAAAAAACCACGCCAAAGTCGCTCGAAAATCAAGGTAATGCTGATTGTTTTCTTCGATATTCGTGGTGTGGTGCATCATGAATTCGTCCCTGAAGGACAAACAGTCGGTAAAGACTATTATTTGACTGTTTTAAGACGTTTGCGTGAAAATATCCGCCGTAAACGGCCTCAATTGTGGAAGGATAATTCATGGATTTTTCATGACGATAATGCTCCCTCGCACCGACCCAACATTATCAACGATTTTAAGGCCAAACATTCAATAAATACCATCGAACAGCCACCGTATTCACCTGATCTTGCACCGTGTGACTTTTTCCTGTTTCCCAAACTCAAATTACCACTCAGAGGAACGCGTTTTGAATCCATTGAAGACGTAAAACAGAATTCGCAGAGGGAACTCAAAGCCATACCGGAAAGCGCCTATAAAAAATGTTTTGATGATTGGAAGAAACGTTGGCATATGTGTATCACTTCTAATGGAGCATATTTTGAAGGAGATAAAATAAATATTGATGAAGATTAAGAATTTTGCGTTTTATTTCAAATTTCCGGAAACTTTTCGGTCACAAGGTATATGCGACGGTTATAAATTAAATTCATGTACTAAAAAATATTTCGGGGGGGGAGGGTTTAAACCTCAAAAACTCTCCCCTGTGTGCGCCACTGGCTCGAGACGACCATTTGAGGTACCTAACGCATTTCACTTTCCCCTCTTTTGGTTTTATTTAGTCAAGTTTACCTTGGAATCGAATGGATATGAGAGGAGCCAAGAAAGTAGACGCTCAAGCACTCAGGCTAAATAGCCCATTGTGCTTAAGACTCGTGTTTTTTCGTTACATTTTTTGATCAGTCAGTCAACTGATTAACCAAACATCTTATTGGCTTGTTTAGATTTTTTTTCAGTAAATTACTCACTAACCCACGACTCTCCTAATAAATTAAAGTTGTTTTATGTGTGGATTTCAAGATTACTTTTCCCCATTGATACCATTACTGATATAAATTCTTTTTCACGATTAGCTAACTAAGTGTATAACACTTAAAGGGTCTTCGATAAACATAAATTGGTATACGCCTTATCAGACCAACCCTACTGTTGTGGTAAATATTAACAGTAACCTGACACATAGATGGCAGTGAGCTGGAAGGGAGGAGCTACACTTTCTAGGGGTTGAATGTTTTTCCTTCTCTCTTTGTTGCATATTGCACGCTCGTTTGTGTTATTGGCAACTTATTGATTTTGATGTTTGTAACCACTGTCACTTTGTTATCATGCAAACATTTCCGAACAAACTCTTATCAAAGACACATACATATGTAAGTAAATACAATAGATTCAGCGGGCCATATTCAGAAACTGCTGTAGAAATTCAATGAACATTATTTTACATGACAAATATTAGTTGCAGTTTCGAACAGTGGTTTGAGTTGTTCTCAGCAACACTTAAAAACTGCTTTGAATAGCGCAGTGAAGTGTCACTTGAACCACTTTGGCTTAATTCTTGAGCGCTTCTGACCAACAAACACTGCAAGCACTGCCGGCATAAATTTCAATCACTTGTCACCAACGTTTTTCATTGATAACGCCTTATGGCTCATTTTTATCTGTACTAAACGTTTAGTAAGTAAATATCTTAGATGTGTTAATTAAGATGTTTAATTAGAAATTATTGGTTGCTATCATTTAATTCTTTTTATTTTTTGCGTCACTTTGCATTAGCCAGGATTGCTCACTCAATAGCTTTTCTTCTGTATAATTTTCAAGTAATTTTTCTCTACAACGTTTGTCACATGGAATTACTTGTGTTCGACATCGAAATGCCGTTAAATGGATTCTGCCCACAACACTTACACCGCTTTCCAATCGAACTACGTGAGTCGTGTCGCACTGATAAATTTCACCGCAGCCAAGAATGTTTTATATCTGCGCAAATTTTCTCCGCTGCGCCGAGATTCTTTTACCTTATTTGCTTAATGGGTGGAAACGAGCAGCACAAACGTCCGCCCGGTGATTTGCGTTTGAAATGAAGTGTTGCGCTGTGCCCCGATGTCACCGCAGCTGCTTTGACCGATTTTGGCTTAAGCCGAAGAAAATTGCCGCTATCGTAATGAGTTCTATTTGAATTTACGACATGCATTCGCACCAACACTTCAGCGCCTGTACGTACTTCCCGCCGACACCTACACAACTCGGCCGTGCCACGCAAACGCGTATCTTGCGACACGGCCACTCCAAATGTTTGATTGATAACCGTTCGCGGGCATTTTTTGCGCTATTTTTGTTTGATTAGCGCGCCGGTAATTGAAGTTCGCTGGCAATGCAAGTGAGGCTTGTTCGAAAGGTGTCATTAGAGTTGGCGGCAACATGTGACCACACGGTTCGCCGGCAGATAGTGTCATCAGTCTCATAACCGATCGCTGGGCTCGCCCGAAAGTCAACAGTGCGGCGATTTTCGAGCGCTGTGAGTCAGCGTACGCGCGATGCATTTACAAGTTTACGGAGCTTAAATTACAAGCTCAATTAATACTAATTGCGAAGAGTATCTACACTGCGATAGAGTGAAGTCATTTATTGTGCTTTACCACGAAATGATTGCAGGCGAATTGCATTGGGCTGGGCATGAAATTCACACAATCTAAAATGTGTAAAGCGTAATAAATGAGAATCCCACAGCAATCTGGATACATTAGCCATGTCGGTTATGCAAGGCTACGACAAGGCTGCATGCGAGGTAACGGTAGTTTAGGTATTAGAATATATTTCAGTTTAGAATTGTCTATGTCAGGAAACATTGAGCGCTTGTTGTGGGAAATTTATGAGTATCTTTCATTAAATGTTTTTGGTATCTTTCAAAGCAATGGAAAAATTCTATTATAAATGTGTTGTGAGCTTGCTTTGGTCGACTTTGAAAATGTACACGTATACATATATACATAAATACCTGCAGATACATAGATGTATACCATTAAAAACTTTCACTGCAGTAGAAGTCCGTAAACGTTTTTTACTGATACTTTCGGTATCTTTCATAGATCTTCTTTTTAATATATATATAAAGGCCTTCAATTGGAACCGAGTTTAGAGATATTTATTTTGTAAATTTTCGAGGATTTCCTATTAATTTTTATAGAAATGTTTAGTTTCCACAGCTAATGTATATTTGTGACAATATGGGAAAGTAGCTTAAGTCAACATAAGAGAATTTAGTTATCAATGAGTTTATAGAAGTCAAGGCACTTACGTGTATTTCATACTTTTTCAAAAATCCTGTTTATTTACATACTTAAGTCATCAGTCTATTGAATAAAGTCTTCTGAAGTAAATCTTCTCTAGTAAGTCTTACATAAGTCTTCTGAAACAACAATGCATTGGCCAGAACATCTTATGTGAACGTGGTTTTCAAACTTCAATTTTCAACTGGCGCCACTCTTCCATATTGCCGCAGATATAAATCTTCCACAGAACCTATAACAAGGCTTTTCATAGGAATAAACAGACATAAAGATTTTCAATTCAACGAGTATAGAGCATTTTTCAATGAATATCTATGTGTTATTCCCATTCTGATATTATAATCTTTCATTAACCCTTTCGACCCCAAAATTGCCTGAGAGCAACTTCACCTATTAATTTAAGTAGGCACCAACAAAATTATATTTTTAGAAGTGAATTCAAAGCAATTTAAAACAATTTTACTGTTATTCCAAAATAATTTCCAATAATTTGCAGCGATATCAGTGAAACTTTGTGTTCCAATTGAAGTCTACAAATTGGGCGCGTTTGATCAAAACCCTGTTTCTTTAATAATGGTTAAATAAATCAAAAAATTATTATTTTGTATTTATCCCTAAATATTAAATAATTTTTCTGTAATTAAAAAATTTTATTGATTTATTTAAATACCAAAAAGTAATATCGAGACACAGGGTAAAATTCGGTCGAAAGGGTTAAACACTAATGGACAGCTTTCATTGGATACATTCAATATCTAAATTGTAAAGATAAAAATGATAATATTCTCTTGAAGCGCAATTTGGAATATATTTCAGCTCTTATTGCTTTGATCTGAGTTCTGAAATGTCAAGAAATAACAACTAAAATCAATCGGAATGATCACAGCGAATCATATGTCAAGAAATAACAACTAAAATCAATCGGAATGATCACAGCGAATCATTTTATATCTTATTTGTTGACTATTTTTTTAAACAACAATCGTTAAGTCATATAAAATCAACGATTGCGAACCTTCGCTGATGAACATTTTCTCAATTCTGCTACACTTTACTTCATAAACATTAATTGCATGTTCATTGACTTATTCAAAGAAGATGATAAGCTGCACACATTCTGAGTCATGAACTGTGTCAAATGACTGATAAGCTGTCAAAGTTTCAACGCACATCATGAGCCACATGTGACACTTATCGCGACGGAATAATTCAATTGTTTGCTAATTATGATTTTGAATTGAATTAGTTTATGTACCTCATTTTAATGCTTTGTAGAAACATAACAGTCAAATTTTTTCTACTCATGTTTAGTCAAAATTTTCCCCTAAAAGCAATGCGAATGTTTGCCCAAATTGATTTTAATGACTTATATTTTAAAATTAAAATTTATTTTTAAATTTTAAATAGAATTCATATCAATTCCTCATACACCACTGTGGCAAAAAAAAAATTCTATATCCCATTTATTTTTATTGCATGCAACAAACTCATCTCAATAGGCAGCTTTAACAAAACTCGTCTAAAGTGAATCAAATCATTGTTTTTTAAATTTTACTAGTTATCGCTTAATCTCCGCTCAACCAATCAACCAAACAAAATTTATTAGCGCAACCCTTTTATTTAAATTCAAATCAATCTTGTCGACAATAAAAACTCTTACGCGATATGTGCTCGCATACAATTTTTGTACTTATGTCTATGACAACAGTGTTTTCCTATTGTCCAGTAGTGTAGGTAAGAAATTATAGCAAAAACAAAACAATCAACTATGCACGTTTGACTTCACTTCAACATTGCATGTGTAGACACTTTTAATAAAAAGCCAACACCAAACGAGCAGAAAAAAAAAACACATACTCGCTTAAGCACCGTCAATGCCATTAGCAGATAAAATTGTACACATTTCTACATTGGAAAAGCGATTATTAATACTTGATGACCACACAGACAGACTTCATGTCGGCGCACACCGACGCAACTCGGGCAATCACGTACTCAACACTCCAACGCGCCACGATTATGTAACCAGGGCAGAATGACTTCGATGTGCTTGCGATATCGCTCATTCGAATACATGAGCAGCTTGAAATCGCGTCCAGCATCCGAGTCCTGCAGAAAATTGTCCAAGTTGGCTTTCTCAGTGGGATCGAGCAGCACAGCAGCCATGACGCCCGTCGCGGTCAAGTAACCTGTAAAGTCATTTCCTATTAATGCCCCGAATTCAAAACAGTTTGGCCGCGGTTGCCTTACCCCAGATGCCATATTTGTAGAGCTGTATGTGTATGTCCTTCAAGGCGGGCAGCTTCTTGGGATATTTCAGCAGTGTCAGATTTTCAATCAGATTATCGTAATAGTACTTGACGAAATACTCAAACTGCTTCAGCTTCAATTCGAGCTTCGTGGACGAGAGCAGGAAGTACAGCAAGTCCTGAGCCACAGCGCCATATTTCGGCATCTGATAGTCCACCAAGAAGGTCTGCTTGATTTTGCCAAAGGCATCGTACTGAAACATGACATTGTTGCACCAGCAGTCGCCATGATTCAGTGCATTGAAATCATTCGGATCGATTTTAGCGACGCGAAAGAGTTCATCCATCATTTTGTCCTGCAGCTTTTCCTACAGCAACATAAACGCAACATTTTCAACTGTTTTCACTCAACACCACAAAACCATACACACCAAATCGTCCATGTACGTTTCACGGCCCTGGTACGTCTTGGCGCACTGCATAAACGACGCCGACATTCCTACTTGCATCTGCTTCATCATATCGAGATGCGAATCGGTGAAGAAGCCCTGCATCAGCAAGTCGGGGTACTTTCCCTTGGTTTCCACACGCACCGCCGACGCCGCATGCCACTGCGCCATCTTCTTCAGCACACACTGGGTGTGCTCCGTGTCGAGTCCCTCGCGCCGATTGGCGTTCTTGAAGCCGCGCGTGCGTAGATCCTCCAGACAGATGACACCATACTCGGACGGCGTCTTCACACAGTGGTGCTGCGCACCGAACCGCACCTCGACGCCCGCATCGCGATAGATTTGCTCCATCTCGGGCACAACCTTCTCGTACATGGTCGCCTCAATCTCAAAGACGTTGTGGTCCTTCATTATCTGACCCATGGATGCAATAGGTACTTTCAACATGTATGACAGACTTTTGCTTTGAGCATCTACAAAAGTATTTAGGAATGTTTCGAACACTAAATCCAACATGGCAAATTCATAAACATACCGTCCAGCTCGACGTCAATTTCCAAGTTCAGCATAATTGTGGCGTAGTTCTCGCCCGCCGCCAGTGCTGGCTTGGCCTTGAAGCTTTTGATCCGTTTGTAATTGGGCACATTATCCTTCAGGATGCCCTCGAACAGTTGCGCCTCGACCCACTCGGGCACTTTAGACTCGGGCACGTTGACGCTGCCGTTCTCCGTCTCCGTCGCCGTCGTCGTCGCAGTTCCATTGCTCTCTGCTGTTGTTGACATTCTCGCTCGTAGTTAGTCGTGTGTAAATTCCCCTCGAAGCCTCGTAGAGTCTCACTTGTTTTGACAAAATCCAATATAACACTGACTGTGTCACTGCTCATGCAGGGCTGATGCAGTGCTAGTTATACGATCTCGACTAATTGCAGCGAAAGCTCGATGGTGTGCTCTCTTTTTTGGCACTAATTTACAAATCAAATGCCTGGTGATTCTAATCTAACAGGTTTCACCGAATGTGGAAATTCGGAGAGCACAGAGCGAGCTTTTCGTGGTCACTGAATGCGACGACACACGAAAGACGCTCACGAATGTTAGAGATATGAATTTTTCGGCTTCGAGTATATCTAAGTGTATAATGTGTGAAATTAAAATTGACTCAAACTATCTCAATGTACGCGTATTTCAGAATGTAGCGTAATTTTTTGTACATGTCAGAGAAAGCAAAAGAACTGAGAATAAAGCTAAATGCTTTTTTCTTATGAACGAAATGAGATAATTTTGGAATGAGATCTGTTTTAATGTGCAAACGAAAGTTGGCATTTTGAAAATTCGAAATTGAGTTAAAAAGCAGTTTCGTAACAGCAAACAGGTATTTGGGTGCTTCGAAAGATTACAGATCGAATTTAAAGAGAAAAGTAGAATTGTTTTGAATATTCAAATTTTAATTTGATAAATATTTCACTTTAGAAAATTATTATTACCATCAGTCATTATCTCTGTTTCCTTAATTGACTTGCCAGACTTGTTCGAGTATCGAAACTTGACGATTTCGTTATACATTTATATGTGGAGCCACAGTGATTCTTACTTGAATAGTGCAGTAAATTACCCGCACTTCAGGTCCTGTTTTGTACAGAACCATAGTAACTGAAATTGTTTCTGCAGCACTTTATTCAGAAAAACATTAAATGCATTTCAAAATAGTTGAATTGAATAAAATCGAAATTGTGAAATGTATTTTAGAAAACAGTAAATAAACATTACAAATTATGATATTTTAATATGAAGTTTTCGTATTGCTTAACATTTTAGGATCACTTAATGGTGTCACAGATCCATTGACGCACACACATGTGGTTTGGGGTAAAATTGATGGTAAAAATATGATTTTGAAAGGTATTCGGTATTCCGCCCAAATCCTGTGTGCGCCATTGCACAAATCTATACCCATGCGAGTATAGACAGACCACTCAACGACTGCTTTTAATAAAACCATATCGTACTTGAAAGTGTCTCATAAACTAATTGCGAAACTGTAAACGAAACTGTAAACAACAACAGTTGAAATCAACGCATTTTTCCTTATCGAAGCACTCATGAGACACTCATTTCAATTGGCACACACTGTCAGCATGACTACCAATATTAAATAAATAAATTATTAAATAAATAAATAAATAATAAAAAATAAAAATTACACAACATAGGTGGAAATGAAACGAACGTTGCGCAAATATAGCAACGGTTTAACTAAATAAATTCATTATTATCTCAAAAAAACGCTAAACGTTATTTGTTTAACACGCCAGTGCACCGCGAAATCTTATTAGAGCTTTTATGTTATTGTTGTAAAGCGCATTCGAGTGCATCAGCTTTTTAAATTGTTTGCCCTCTTCCGAATCGTTGAGATAATTATTATAAATATAAATTAGTAGCCTGCAAACTCGGAATAATGTAATTTGCTGAGACTTTTTCTGCTCATCCAGCCACACTTTTGTTGATGCTTACCTCACCAAATGCCGCGTTTGAAGAGCTGCACGTCTATGTCTTTGCTTGCGGCAGCTTCTTGCCGTATCCCTAATTTCTCTACACTAATTTACTATTTAGTGTGAATGTTACTTGTCACATTGTATACTTTAACAGTTTCGAGTTGTTGCCTTTTTATGGCTTTTATTCTCTTTTATTAGGCACCGACAGGAAGTGGGCTCAGCTAGATGTCATATCAGTTATTGAAAATTTTAGTGAGCTTTCCACATGAAAAAATTATGCACTGTAGTATATATTTGAATTTTTTTTTGAAGCTATAGAATTTTGAACTTATTCGATCCACATTCATCATGATCTCGTCTTAGGTATTAGTTATGTTAGGTTACATACGTTGGCTTTATCTGATTATTTTAGTTGTAGGCAACAATAGCCCAATGACAATTTAAAAAACAAATTAAAATTTCTGAAACTCAAAATTTTGTAATCGCCGTGATTCCAGCTTCTTCCAGCAACTTAATGAACCAACATCAAGTATTCAACTCTTTCATCATTTCAATAGTTCCAAATTGAAAGCTTTTGTGCATTTGAATTAGACCACATTGTCTAACGTTAACTCAATAACAGTTAACACTATTTTCAAACCAACCTTAAAGAAATAACAGTAATCATTTTAAAATTGCCTTTGAATCGTATTTTCCAATAAGTACATAACTAAATATTAAATTGTTGCGTAATAATTTAGCTCTCTTTGCTTAGTTTGTTTCCAATCGATGTTGGTTTAGCAAAAAATAATTGTTTGCATCAAATTGATGCCATTGTTGCACCAATTGAAATTAATTATATTTATATCTTGCACAAATATTTATTTTTAATTTATATTTATTACAAGCCATATATAGGGTTTTTCAACAAGAGGTGTTATTTGGAATCACCCGGTATTTCGGTAATTGTCACTTTTGAAGCTTTTATTCTTTGACATTTGACAAGTAGAAACTACGCCATTACTAAAAATGGAACGATACATGCTTCAATAACGCATTGAAATTATTAAAATTCACTACAAAAATGGTGAAAATCTTGCAGTCACAGTTCGCAAAACTTAAGCATTTTTGGGTCGTCGTGAAGCACCTGGTCGGACCGCAATAGAAAAGTTGGTGGAAAAATTCGAGCTGCTGGGACAAGTTAGTAATGTGAAGAATAAAACCAGTGCAAGTCGCTCAAGAACAACTGAGAATATTGCTGCTGTAGCCCAAAAGTGTTGAAGAAAACCCAGGTTTGTCGATTCCTCGTCGTTCTTTGGAATTGGGCATTCCAAAAACGTCATTACACCGTTTCTTGCATAAAGTTCAGGTAACACAATAACTCAAGCCGACCGATCATCAAGAATGTCGTGTCTTTGCTGATTGGGTCCTCTGGGTGTTATCTCTGGAAGAGGTGATCACAATTGGCCACCGAGATCTTGTGATTTAACAACTTGCGACTTCTTCCTTTGGGGCCACGTGAAAGATAAGGTGTACGCCAACAGCCCAGCATCGATTCAAGACCTCAAAGATAGAATTCGTGAGGCTATCGAGGACATAGGGCAGCCACTTTGCGATTTGGTTATGGAAAATTCATGAAAAGGATATGGTCCTGTAAGCGTGGTCGTGGTGGCCATTTGGCTGATGTTGTTTTTCATTATTAACGGCATACCTTCCTCTTTATTATGAAATAAACGTCCGATCATTTATCTCAAAAAAATTTCATTTTTCTTTGAATACCAAAATAACACCTCTTGTTGGAAAACCCTATACAAGCTGTAACTACACAAAGATGTAAATATAGCAAACAAATGCCGCAACAACAATTTACTGTCGCTATTCCAGTGCACCACGATTGTGCAACCAGGGCATAACGATCTCCATATGTCTGCGATAGCGAGGATTGGAATACATTTGCATCTTGAAATTGCTACCAGCGTCGGTCTCACTCAAGAAATTCTCCGTACTGGCAGCGTCGTTGGGATCGGCCAGTGTGCCGCCCATGGCAGTCGATACAATGAAGTAGCCTGGAAATCATGCGATTATTTCACACTCGCACTACACTGCGATTAGCGACTCACCCCAAATTCCATACTTGAAGGTAGCCATGTGCAGTTCCTTGAGTGTGGGCAAGGCTTTCGCATACTGCAGCAGTCTTAGACTCTCGACCAGATTGTCGTGGTAATACTTGATGAAGTAGTCGAAGCACTTCACCTTCAGCTCGCATTTTGCAGACGACAGTATGAGGTGGAGCAGATCCTGCGCGGGCGAACCGTATTTGATCATCTGAAAGTCAATGAAAAGCGTCTCCTTGATCTGGCCGAAAGCATCGTATTGGAACATGATATTGTTGGCCCAGCAGTCGCCATGGTTCAGCACGTTGAACTCGTTTGTATTCGGCTTGGCCATTAGTTCGACTTCATTGTTTAATTTGCTTTGCAGTTTCACCTACGGTTTTGAACGAAACGACCCGTCGAAATGGATTAACACTCCTCTCCCAAATCCACACCAACTCACCACACTCTCATAGTACGCTTCGTGGCCATCGTAGCTCTTCATGCACTGCAGCAGGTACTTTGCCGACACACTGTTTATTTGCTCCATCACGGCTTTCATCTGCTCGCTGAACGCACCCACCACTAGAATGTTGGCATAAGGGCCTTTGGTCTCGAAGCGCACCGCCGACGCGGCGTGCCATTGCGCCAGCTTTTTCAGAGCGCACTTCATGTGCTCCATGTCGAGGCCCTCCAAGCGGTTGGCGTTCTTGAAACCGCCCGGACAAAGGTCATCCACCAAGACCACACCATACTCCGACGGCGTCTGCACATCGTAGCTCTTGGGACCAAAGCTCACCTCAATGCCTGCGTTGCGATACAATTGCTCAAAATCGGGCACAATGTCGCGGTACATCATGCGCTCAATTTTGAATATATCGTGAAAGGTCATCATCATCTGAAACATGGGATGCTCCTGTGGCAGCTTCATTATGTACGATAAAGCTTTGGCGCGGCCATCTGGAAAATGGGAGGAAAGCAAAGCGGTAAAATGAAAGCTGCCGGCAGCCGCAGATCACTCACCCTCCAGCTCTGCATCGATTTTGATGCGCACAATTACGGTTGAGTAGTTTTCGCCTGCAGTTAGTGCCGGCGCTGCCTTAAAGTTGCGAATTTTCCCATAATTGGGCACATGTTGCTTGAGCAAACCATCAAACAGGGCCGCATTCAACCACTCGGGCAGCTTGAAGGACGCCGCGGCAGGCGGTGCGGTCTCGGAGGGCTGCGCAGCTGCCATGTTGGGGCTTTTTGGCGACAAATTTTCACACCACTTCAGCGCTGTGCAGTCTGACAAACACTGAAGTGTTTGAGACAAATTGCAGTGCAAAAACTAAAACGCGACAAGTTGTTGTGCTTTAGTCTCTCGCCGAATAGTTTATGGTTGGCAATAAAGTGCGATTGAAGTGCTTCGTTATATATCTTGTGTAGATTACCATATGCGATCGGATGTGTAATGAAAGCTTTTGCAGATGACAGCAATATTAATTGATGACATCTGAGCAACTTTCTTTATATAGTTTTATTGATTAGGTTGATTTCAATGGTTCAATAGTACAATGATCTTGAAATATGATTCCATGAATATAAAAAGTTTTATCAATGAATGGTACTCATCGTTTAGAATCGGCGAAGAGTGTTTCCAGCAACTCGGTGAACAGGCTTCTTGTTTACAAAAACATAAATCGTATCAATTAAAATAGATAACAAATGGTCACCAATAAAATATTATTGCTTTTATTAACCTTACTTGCTCTACAGTTATGAAAATTGAATGATAAAGCAGTTTGATAAGAATAAAATAAATTTTTACGAGTTTTAGGAATAAAACGCAAAATAGTGACATTTGAAATAAAACTGCGGGCTTTGAAGAGTAGCGGCTCACAAACTTACATACGAGACTATGAGACTTGCTTATCGCATCCATTAGTGTAGGACGTGTGATTTTGTACTCAAAACGAGGTATTTACAGTTTTATGCCGTTTCGAATAGCAATTTAGTAGTATTTTCATAGATAACTATCTGAAGTTTGCTTTTTCTTGCTGAATGTGACTCATTTTTGTAGGTTTTACTGTGATAAGTATACAGCTTAACCGATGAATAGTAAAATATAAAACATTCATAAACATTGTTTTACAAAATTCTATCTTTTCTGCTTTTATTCGTCAATGACTGCCATAAGAAAATTTTTTTTATATTTGTAGCTTATACAATGAACTTTATAGCTTTCACATTGTATTATATAGAAAAAAACATAAAAAATATCATTTTAAAAATATTATTTTAAAAATTCTATCTTTTCTGCTTTTAGTCGCCAATACAAGTGACTGCCATACGAAAATATTTTGTTTTGTATTTTTATAGCTTTTATTATGTGCCTCAAAGCTTTCACATTGTATAGTAAAGAACAAAACATTCATAAATATTATTTTACAAATTCTTTCTTTTCTGCTTTTATACGTTAATGCCTACTTCCGCCTTTTGAATTACGTACATTATTCATTCGCCTATGCTTTCGTTAGTGTTTTTACTATTTTGTTTTGCTCTTATATTCTCAAAAGCTCTGCTCAGATGTTTGTATACATTTATATACGAGTACTCGTACTATATTCTTTACTATCACTGTATGTTTGTTTACGTTGTGCTCAAGCTTTCAGTGTTTACAACGCCACGACCGCAGATGTATTTTAGGAGAAGAACAAAAGCAGCAAACAACTTTTCGTGCAGCTTTTATTCGGATATACTCATTTTTATAAATTTCAAGCCAAGAGGAAGAGCGTTTCAAAAACAAGCTATAAAGTCATTCACATCATAAGAATATTCAGTTAAGCAGCAAACTGAAACCAAGTGTCCCACTTGTTCATGTCCAGGTACTTCTTATCGACCAGCCACGGCAGCAACTTTTTGACTTGAGCAACGTAGCGCGGATTGAGAAACATGCGCTTCTTGAAGGCGATGCCCTCCGCGCTGTCACTCATAAACGTCTCAATGTTGGAGTTCTCCGCTGGATCCAGCAAGGCCACGGCCAGCATACGCTGCACAGCCACAAAAGCTGCAACAACAAAATGCAACTCAAATCAATCAGTTGCAAAGCTCTCCAACGCGTACCGCTATTTACCCCACATTCCATTATCCACCAGTTGCGTTTGCAGATCTTTCAACTTCGGCAGCGGCCGCTGATAGTTCAGCGCTTTCAAGTGCATCACCAAATTTTCGTGGTAGTGCGCCACAAACGCATCGAACTCCTGCAGTTTGATGTACATTTCCGGCGATGACATTAGGAACAGCAACAAATCTTGCGCTGGGCTGCCATATTTTGGCAGCTGGAAGTCCACAAAAATGCACGAAGCAATCTCGTCACCTTCACTTTCGGTCACATGTTGAAACATTATATTGTTTAGCCAGAAGTCGCCGTGATTTAGCACATTGAAGGCCGAATCATTGACCGTGCCGCACCGCTCGTACAGATCGTTCAAACTGCTCATAAAACAACGCTACAACAACAACAACATAATTCAATAAAAACGTGTTCGTTTCCAAGCCTCACTGAGCGCTCACAATTTTCTCTTTCTCTCTGTTCAGCAAGTCGAATCGCTCCATGCACTGAGCGAACGGAAGCTCGAACGCCGCGTTCATGCGCGCAACCATGTCGCGATTCTCCGCACTGAAGTAGCTCTCGCGATAGGCAACACTGTAGTCGCCCCTGACCTCCACACGCTTGGCGGAGGCGGCGTGCCATTGGGCCAGCTTGGCGAGCGCCGCGCACGTGTGCGCCTCGTCCAGCCCCAATAGACGCGAACCGTTCGCGTAGCCGCGCACCTGCAAGTCCTCCATCAGAATGTAATCGCACTGGGGTGCATCCGGCAGCGTGTAGTGGCGCGGCTTGAACTGCACCGGCTGCTGTGTGGCGGCGCTGTACAACTGCTCCAGTTCCGGTATCACGTTTGCGTACATATCGGCCTCGGTGACGAAGAGTTCATGGTACTCGCCCGAGTCGGCATTGTCGTTGTCATTGTCGCTACAGAGGGGAATTTTCAAAATGAAACGTTCGCGTCGAGTGTTGCCATCTGTGAGAAATTCAAAAGTTTTCTACTTCGATCTCACAAAGTCACACAACATTGCTTACCCGACAGTTTCAGATCGATGCTGATTCTTACAATGGACGTTATGTAATTTTCGCCATCGGCGACAGCTTTCGTCGTTTCAAATTGGCAAATATGCGCAAATTGTGAGTGTTTGTCTTTCAGAATCCCAGTAAACTGAGACGGCTGCAACCAGTGTGGTGTGTCGGATGATTGTGCCATGGCACCGTCGACAATGTGGTTGGACAGACAAAGTATTCAACCTTATCGCTGCATTGTTCGAACAATACTGAGCGAAGTAAACAGCTTTTGAAGCATTCAAAGTCAGCAAAATTGCAATTTGCTTGCCGACGAATGCACTGCACATGCGAGTACAGATCGCACTACGAAGCGTCTATGACGAGTGCGCTACACATGAGCGAGACGTCCACTGAGTTGGTAGTTGAAGTAAAACTGTTTATAAAAGAAATGAAGCTTTGTATGGCAGCGCAAATTTTCAGAGTTAAGAGAGAGATAATTCAGTTAACATTTAATGAGGAACAATAGTTTTCATTATTTGATTTAATAATTTAATTAAAGGCAGGTTCTCACCTTGTGGATCCGAAAAAGTGCACTTTTTTTTAGGAGTTTTTTTGAGAAAACGGTTAAAGATACAACGTTGAAAAGCGTCCATCAGTGGCGGCATGTCGCTACGTTACGTATTTTGTACCCATTACGCAGCAATGGTTGCTTTTTTCCATACTTTGTGAAGTGATCAGCTAAACACGTGAACAAAAGTTGTATTTTTTACAGGTGAGTTAGGAGGCCACATTTTCCACCTCCGAAAAATTCACGATATTTGGAGTCTGGTAACTCTAGCTAGATGGCGAAATTTTAGGGTGACCTTCACTAGGTTAAGGTAGTTCCATCTTTACCCTAACTATCCCTATCAATGGTTTTGAGAGATCTCAAACATGGACTTTTTTGTGATTTTTTAAAGAAATCAATTTTAATGGGTAAAATTTTACTCATTACCGTAGGAACACAATTGGAACGTATGGACGTATGGGCGCACGGCGTAAATACGCTGTCGAAATACATTCAGGCGTTGCCTTGCTCACAATTCCAGCGTGAGCAGCCACGTATAAAATACTCAAAATACGTTTTTCAATTGTCGAAAAATGAATAATACGCCCATACGCGGCGTAAAAAATAGAAATAGATCTATGAAATTTAATTTGACAACGCAATACGTCGAACGTGAATACGCTCATACGCTCCAATTGTGTTCCTACGGTTAGGCAGCAATGGGTTAAGACAAGCGCGTATTTGCTATTTTGTGCACAACTTTCAAATACTTAATTCACTAAAGTGTATCTGGCACTTTTTTGTTATCAATCAGGGTCGGGTTAAGAAAAATATTTTGGAGGGTTTCAAAAAGGAATTCTTTAATATTCATAAAATGCCGTTTAATCTGTATGTACATAGTTTAAAGTCGATCCTAATATTTCGGGGGGTTTAACCCCCAACCCTCGCCACCCCTCTGAATCCGCCACTGTTATCAGCAGCAATAATTGTTTTTTTATTTCAGTTCAACAGATACGTAAGTTTGTACATCTTAAAATACAACAACCTAATAAAACTTTCTTTTCTGTACCCGTACATTAGCAAATAAAAACGCAAAAGTTTTAACCGAAATCGTAGACACAATCTAATCAGTGAATACAGTTCAGCACGCGTGAACTGGCAGTTATACAAAACTTTCTAGGATGCCGCGATTGTACAGCCACGGCAATATTTCATTAAAGTGGGTTTGGTATCTCTTATTGGTGTAAAGCATTTTCCTGAATTGATGGCCATCCTCCGTTGGTCTCATAAAGTTCTCGAACTTGGCCTTTTCCGTCGAATCCAAAAGCACCACCGGAAGCGTTATAAGTGTGGTTTGGAAGGCCCACAGTCCGTTTGTGAAAAGCTGCACGTGCAGATCGCGCAGTTTGGGCAACTTGCGGGGATACTTCAACAGCTGCAGATTCTCTATGAGATTGTCATAGTAGAAGCGTATGAAGTGATCGAATTGTTTCAGCTTCAACTCAATATTGACCGACGACATCATAAAGTACAGCAGATCCTGCGCTGGTGAGCCGAATTTCGGTATTTGAAAGTCCACAAAAAGCATTTCCGCCAGCTTGCCATCGTCGGTGTACTTGAATAGGAAATTGTTGACCCAGCAGTCTCCGTGATTTAGCACATTAAATGCGGCTTCATCATAAAATATTAACTTATCGAAAGAGTCGTTGAATTGCTCAAAATAGTTGACCTAAAATTGTCATGCGACAATTCAAAATAATTCGAAAATTACAGCTCAATCTCAATCTCCACTCACCAGTGCATTGTAGTATTGGTTGTCCTTGAAGGTGTCTAAAAATGCCTCCCTCATCATTGTCATGACAGGCATGAAGACCTCCTTTGCCTTATCGCCATAGATTCCATTCATCATGACATCACTGAAGGGACCCTTTGTGGCCACACGATGCGCAGAAACGGCATGAAATTGCGCCATCTTACGCAGCACGAGCTCGGTGTGCTCTCTGTCCAGACCCTCCAAACGATTGGCATTCTTGAAGCCGCGCGGCTGCAAATCCTCCAGCAGCACATTCGGGCAGCCTGCATCCTGCGGGAACCGATACGCCTTCGGCCCAAAGCAAATCTCCTTGCCGGCCTGTCGATAGATCTCCTCCAGCTCCGGTATGACGTCACTGTACACTTCGTTCTCCGAAGCGAAGATGTTGAAGGCTTCCAACATTTGCTGCATGGCCTCAGAGTCATGCGGCACTTTCATCATGTAGGACAAATGCTGCACTGTACCATCTGCAAAGCGAAACACAGTCAATCAAAATTCAACCAAACGAACGAACGCACCGCTCAGCTCGGCATCGATATCGATGCGCAGCATTAGTGTGGCGTAATTTTCGCCCGGCCGCATTGCCGGATACGCTTTGAAGGACTTGATCAGCGCAAAGTCTGTGAGAATTGTTGCCAGTAGCTGCGCAAACAATTCCGCCGTCACCCAGCTGGGCACCAACTTTGGGTCCACCTCCGGCTCGGCTACGTCTGGAGTCGGTGCAGTTCTCACAAAGTGCTCCCGATTGGTTTTCTCATATTGAAATTCGCTATCGGCCACATCATAGCTGTTTTTTCTCACTTTTGTATTGCGTTGGCCCATTTTGAATTGTGCCGCACTAATCTCTTTACGCTCTAACAAGAAACGGTGAACCGTCGGTGTTCAGCGAGCGTGACAAACTATTTTGATGGCGACACCGAAAGTGTTATATTCTAAATTTATCTATGGCACTTTGTTAACTTGCTTCGTATTTGTTCGTAAAGATAAGCTTAACACTTCTTTCTATTTACAAATGGTTCATGCTTAATGGTGTTCGATAAAATGGGCTGTTTACGGTTCTAATCAATGTGATTGTATGCCATGAATCCATGCAATAATAAAGTAACTTGAAGATACACGGCTGATGCGAACAAATTGTGTGGCCATATAAGGGAGAGAGGGAAAATTAAACGAGCAGTTAGGCAAGCATATTGTTTTAGTTTTATATATATATTTGTACTATTTTTAGTATATTTTCGTAATAGATTTATGCTATTTGGCATAGTTCAATAGATGTAGTAATCCAGCTCACACTTCCGGCGGAGGCCATTCAATACATTTATAAGGACCTTAGTACTATTGAAATATTGGAAATCTCTCTAAGCGATGTGTCCATCCTAGTTCAATCTTAGTTCAACTACTGTGGATGGCACCAAACTGGTTGCTACACTTCTCCTGGGGTCATTGGGGACTCTTTCGTAGACTCAAAGTTCTAAGCTATGAGAAAATCCGCTCGATATCTCCACTCTTGCCATCACTTATCACTGTTATACGTCATTCATTATCTGATTGGCTTTAAATCAAGGCATCCGATTCCGAAAAAGGCAAACTGTGTTATTCATATTTAACGCATTGCCAAAAAGTACAAAAAAAAACTCATAGTGAAAGGTTGCACACCTAACTACATACAAAACCAGAGATCCGAAACGCTATCAAAATAGGAGTGGTGTATGTATGTATTAGGGATTGCAATCCCGCGATCCCGAAATCCTGGAATCCTAAAATCCCGGGATCGAAACATAAAAAAGTTCGTTTTTGTTTTGTCATCTTGATTTCGAAAATGACAAACTTTATTTAACCCTCAATCGCCCACCCTGAGTCCAGGGGACTCACTACGAACTTTAATAAGTTGGTACACGTTGTGTTTTTATGTTTCGGCGCCCAGCTTTCGTATACCTTCCTAAAGGTTCGCTCTGAACGCGAAGACGATCGGAAGTTAGCGCACTACAATTACAAGGCTGAGTTTTGGCACAGATTGAGTCCCAGGGACTCAGGGTGGTGTTTTGTGTTACAAAAATTGTACTTATAATTTTTTTAAAATCGTGTTAATTTAAATTTACGATGCCAAAAATGGCCGCGAAAAGTTTAATAATTGAGAGTGTTAACCCTTTGAGAAGTTTTGCTACTAACAATTTGCCTTAGTTGTGCCAAAAAAGGTATGTGAGGTATGTGCACAACATATGAAATTCAACCTGATGCACGTTTTCTTATTTTATATAATGAAGTATTAGTTTAAGTTTTTTTTCTGAACAGTTATTTAATTTTTAGGTTATTTATGTAAAAAGAATTGTTTTTGTTAATTTATTTATATCTTTAATTTTTATAAAATGCTTAGTGTATGTTTTTTAGAGTATGTTTTTTTCTGTCAATTAAAAGGTGAATTTTCATTTGAGTTATGCAAAAAAATGGAATGATATCTGTAACAAGAGATCTTAATGTGTCCTACAAAAATATAAAAAACCATAAAAATTTAATAGATGTTGCGTTATTTCGTAAACAAAAACTTTGAGTCCCGGGGACTCAGGGTGGGTAGATACGTGATTTTAATAGGGGTGGGTGATTGAGGGTTAATACAAAAACAAATGCCGTACTGCCTGTGACGTTTGAATAAGTTTGACAAACTTTGTACAAATCTGTATAAACGAATTCGGTTTTTGTATTTTTTCAGTAAAAATTTGCCAATAGCCAAAATCAGAAGAGTAATGAAGCATCTGCTCCTAAAAATTAAATCATTAAAAAAAAGAAAAAAGACAGAAATTTGTAAAAACTTGCAAGCTCAATTCAAGTTCACATTCATAATTCACAGGGAAAGGGCGTTAAAGAAAGAAATAAATAATAAAAATGTTTCAATTTCAAGTTTCAATTCATGGCAAAAACCTTGGCAAAAACTTCCAAATAGTATATAAAGATTTACATACAATTTCACCTACTAGTACTGCACCAGAGGTGTGCTTTTTATCAGCAGTTTTAGCGGATAGTTTGGCAATTAAGTGCATTTTTATGTTATTAATTTTATGTTATCTTTTGTGAATATTTTGTTCTTAGTTTTAAAGTAAGAACACTGAATTTTATTTCATACGAAAATAAAATGTAGCTGATTGAAAATCACGTCTGATTTAGTTTCTTAACAAAATATATTCGATCCCTAAAAAAATCCTTGGACCCAAGATTGCGATGTGCGTTTAGTGCCGATAATCTCGGGATTGCAAAACTGATACAGGATTGTAATGGGTATGTATGAATGTATATATATCTCGATATTTTAACTTCCCATTGGATGGCAAATAAGTATATTTTCTCATATAATTTGCACATAATGTTATACAATTGGCTTTTAATTTTCCAATGAGATTTTTGATTTTTTTAATACTAATAATAATATCTTGTTAATGTTTATTTTACTATAATTCATAAAGACAATTTTTATGAATTTTTATTAATTTAATAAATTTCAAATTATTTTTTGTTAATTAATTTTTATTGATTTTTTTTATTCATTTTCACACTGTACCGTCAAGCTTTGTCTCCATAATTCTGCTTGTTATCGCTCGGGAGAAATTCTTACTTGATAGCCCAAGCAGACAGCGACTGATAAGTGCGATCGGAAAGACCAACAGCGATCGTCTGCAGGTTTACCTACATACAATGCGCAACATAGCAACAATAAAGCCAATTACTAAGGTTAAGTAAGCAACGTCAGTTTGTTGTATATCAAGAGGGAAGGACGTGTATTTTTGTTTATTTGGAACTTTGTCAGCTTAATCAAGTATATGTATGTATGTATATCTCCCAAAACCCATTGACCCATTATTAAATTAACGCATGTTTATATGCGTATGGTATGTATATATGTATATATATATATATATTTTTGTATACAATGTGTCACATAAAAGCTGTTAAGTTGTAAGCGGTGAAGTTGAATGAACCGCCGCTGAATGAAAGCTATGGAATTGTGTTATCTTTATGAATATTGACGGCATACTTGAAGTCAAAATTTTATAAAAACCCATCATACTACAAAAATACATAATGGACAATAATATTGTGCAATAATTCATATTAACGCATTCAACTGAGTCACAATGCGCCTTTAGCTGCAACTAACTTTAAATATGTAGTATGTACGTCAACTTTTTCTGGACTACCCCTCCTGTTGGTACTCTAGCAAGCCGCGATTGTCCAGCCACGGCAGCAGCTGCTTCATCTGCTCCACGTAGCGGTGGTTTCTGTACATCTCGCGTTTCAGCTCGTTGCCCGATTCGTCCTCCGCCAACATTTTATCGATGCTCGCCTCTTTGCTCTGATCCAGCAGCACAATCGGCAGCACACTACTCACCACAGTGTAGGCTGCCAAATTAAACAATCACAATCAGTTTAAAGCAGCTGCAAGCATTTTTCATTGAGCAGCCATACCCCAGTCGCCGTCCCGGAATAGCGACACGTGCAGATCTCGCAGCGTGGGCAGGCGCTTGCCATACTTCAGCAGGCGCAGGTTCTCCGTCAGCTTGGCGTGATAGTAGCTGATGAAGTAGTCGAAATGCTGCAGCTTAATCTCCAGGCACGTCGACGACAGCAGCACGTAGTACAGGTCCTGTGTGGGCGCACCGAAGCGGTTCATCTGGTAGTCGATAAAGTAGGTCTCGGCTATGGCGTCCTGCTCGTCGTAGCGAAACATGATGTTGTTCGACCAGAGATCGCCGTGGTTCAGCACACAAAACTCGTCGGCGCCGAGCGACGATTCGAGCTGCAGCTGATCGGGCGCCGATTCGCAGTAGATGCGCTGTCAAGCGAAATCACAAAAACTCATTATTCTCGTTGGCTGCAAGGCCACACACGACACACGCACCAGTTTCTCGGCCAAGTTGCGCGCATCGTTGTACAGCGGCAGGCACTCGCGCAGCAGATTGGCCTGGGTGACCCGGTACTCGTACGAACTGTCCTCTTCGCTGCAGAAGCACTTCAGGTACATGGGCGGATAGGCGCCTTGCTGCTCGTGGTAGCAGGCCGAGGCGGCATGGAACTGTGCCAGCTTTGCGAGCGTGGCGCGCGTGTGCGCCATGTCCATGCCGCACTGGCGCTTGATGTTCCTGAAACCCTGCAGCCGCAAGTCCTCCATGACCAGCACCTCCTCGCTTAGATGCGGCACGGGCAGTGCCAGCAGCTGCGGCCCGAACTGCACCGCCAGTCCCGCTCGCTCATACATGGCCTCGAAGGCGGGCACGTACTTGTTGTAGGTGAACCGCTCCTTGTCGAAAATCTTGAATTCCCTCACCCAGTCGCGCATCAATTCGAATGTATGCAGCGTCTTCACCACGTACGAGATCTGTGCTGGCGCCGCATCTGGAACAATGAACGATTAACGATCGACGCGCAGTTAAATATAGCTACGTGCACTCCGTTACCCGGCAGCCGCACGCCAACGTGCACGCGCAGCAAGACCGTCATGAAGTTTTCGCCTGTGCCCACTGCCGGCACCACTTTGAATTCCTGGATTGCGGCACCAGTGCCAAATTTCTTCTTCACGAGCTCCGCAAAGAGCTCCGCTGTCAGCCACTCGGGTATCTCGGCATTTTTCGTTTCGGCCGCTGCCTCTTGTGTGTTTTTGTTGCTGTCCTCTGCGGAGTCGTTTAACATTTTTGTTGCGTGCAAAATCGAACCGCTGCGCAGGGCCAACCAGCCAAGACTGCACTTGTGGCCGCATTCGTTGGCTCGATGATCTCGGCGGACGAATGAGAGCAAGTCGCAACGTCTCCGCGTGCGTGCAGTCAAAGCGCAGCGAAGTGTTGTAATTGCTTTAACTGGATCGAAGATCTGCGACACGTGATTCGCATATTTCGCAAGAGGCTACGAGCTCAAAAAAAAAAGCCTGAAGAGCGAAAGGCGAATGCCAACACAGATTTCATGAACATTCGTTGCAGTTTTATTGCTTCGGCGACACTGCAAATTGCGCAATTCATAAGCTGCATTACATTAAGTTATACGTTTTATTATTTTGATTTTACTGTTTTTATTAATTTTTTTAATTTTATTTTTTATTTTATTTGGTTTAATATTTATTTTGTATGTTTTTGTTAATATTATTAATGTTAATGTTACAATATTAATTTATTTTGTTTTATTTTTTTTAATTTCCAACGGTCTCTCTCTCCCCCCCCACATACCGCTCGAGGTGTGGTTTATTTTATTTGGTTTTATTTTATTTTATTTTATTTTATTTTATTTTATTTTATTTCATTTTATTTTATTTTATTTTATTTTATTTCATTTCATTTTATTTTATTTTATTTTATTTTATTTTATTTTATTTTATTTTATTTCATTTTATTTCATTTTATTTTATTTTATTTTATTTTATTTTATTTTATTTTATTTTATTTTATTTTATTTTATTTTATTTTATTTTATTTTATTTCATTTTATTTTATTTTATTTCATTTTATTTTATTTTATTTTTTTTATTTATTTATTATTTTAATTTTTATTTATTATTTTTATTTTATATTTTATTGATTATTTTAATAGTTTTCTTTTTTATTTTAATTTAATTTAAAATCTAAAAAAATGAAAATATGAGGAATCAGTTATGTGATGAAACGACAAATGTGACACGCCCATTAAAAATTAGAAAATATCTAAATATGGTCAGATTACTAGAGTTAACATCCTTCTTAACGTGTTTCATAAACTACAGTAACACTCGCGCTATCCTGAAATACTTTTGTCTATAAGAATAACGCCTAGCACGATGTCAGTTTTATCAGGCTAACCTATTTCAGGTGTTAGTGGTTTTTGAAAGCAAAATTTTACTCGTCTTAGTGCTTCAAGTCACTTCCGAACACATTACTAAAGTTTATATTATGACCAGGTAAGTCAATTACTTATACCATCTAAGATCAGGAAATGAAATCTGTGTATCAATTGAATAAATATTCGTTTATTGACATTTAACAATATTGATATTTAAAAAAAAATAAAACCTTTCAAAACAAAGTGCTTTCAAATGTTCTGTGCAATAGTTCACTCCTCCAGAAATGCACGATTCTCCAGCCACGGCAGCAGCATTTGTATCTCCGCAGCGTAGCGTGGATTAGAAAAGGCCTCGTTAACCAATTCGACATCGAGCGGCTTGTCGCCATCAAGAATGTCAGCAATGTCAATGTCATGCTTAGTGGCTTCCAATAGCGCAAATGGCAGGATTTTTGCAATAACCTCATAAGCTGTAAAGCAACAATACAAAAGAAATGTTACAATTGCTCAATCCAGAAAAAACAACAAAAGTTGCACTGCCTACACACTCACCCTGTCCGCTACATTTCAACATCGACAAGTGCAAGTCTGTCAATTTGGGCAACGACTTTCCATACTTCAACAACTGCAGATTAGCAATCAGCGCGTCGTGGTAGCACTTGACATAGTAATCGAAATTCTTGAGCTTGTCCGCCAAGCGCGGTGCTGTTAATAGCAAATGTAGTAAATCCTTGGCCGGCGCGCCCAACTTACTGCCACCGAAATCGGCAAAGACCACATCCCTAATGTGGCCGAATGCGTCTTCCAGAAAGAGAATATTGTCCAGCCAGCAGCTGCCGTGCTGAAGCACTTGGAACTCGCCGACCTCAAAACCATCGGTCGCTGGCAACGACTCCAGCGATTTCTGATAAGATTTCTGCTTGCAAGAATGATAGCTTTATTAACGGTAACTGTTGCTTTGCGCTACTCACAATCGAATCTTGAAATTGGCGCAGTCCATACCAGCGTAAGCCCTCCACAAATTTGCGATTTAAAAGTTCATTGCGCTCGCGCTGAGCATTGCTGAGAACAGTGTCACTCACTTTGGAGCCGCGAAACAAAGTCGAGAAGCGCCCATACACCGCCGACGCAGCATGATAGGCAGCCAGTTTGGCGAGCGCGAATTGCATGTGCGACACATCGAGCCCCTCAACACGATTGCCCCGCCTATAACCCTTCAGCTGCAGATCGTCCAGCAGTATGTAGTTGGCATTGAATACGTCATCCAGTGCCCGCAGCGAATGCGAAAATGTGGCAAACTTGATTTCTTTGTTGGCTGCTTTGTAAAGCACCTCAAAAGCTGGCAGTAGGGTGCAATACACTGTGTATTCTTTCCTAAAGCGAGTCACTGTAGATTGAGCTGTTTTGGTGTTCAAGTTGAGAGTTTTCAACAGAAAGCACAACTTTTTCAACTGTCCATCTATAAAAAAGTGGATTTTTAAGAAATTTAACTTCTTAATTTTTTGCGAACTCACTGCGCAAACGCACTTCGATGTTGATTTGTAGACTTTGCACATCTGGCTGTGCGCTCCATGTTTTGGTAGTCAACTTCACAATGTCCTCAAATTGATTTACACTCTCGTTCAGCAAATCGCGCAACAGTGACGCACTGAGCCATTGTGGCACTTCTTCGACTGTGTTTTTGTGCATCGAATTGACTCGATTCACTTTGAGCGGCATTTTTGCCAAATATCGAAACGCTAATGTTCGTTTGACTTTTAAAACTAATGTCTTGGCTGATTGAATGGTTGGCAAACTGCTGGCGAAATTTCGAATTTTTCTCTAATCAACATTGGCCGATAAGCTGATACGGAACAATTTTGGTTTATTGCACACTTTATAATTGATTGCACGAATTACAATTTGTTTCCCAAGTAAACAAACAAATGTTGTTGGTTCTTCGCACTGTTGAACTCAAAACCTAAACCAAACAACAGTGAGTCAAAAAATTATGTGTATTTATGGAAAAAATAAATCATCCTATCTATGTTCTGTATTCACTAATCCCTCCCTGCACTATATCAAGTTCTGAAACGAAATCATAATACAACAACATTCAACTCTATTAGAGTTTACTAGAGCATAATCCATCACTGGTCGTTGAACATATTAGACAGTTCGCCCAATAAAACAGCTGTTGGCGTTCGTGTTGCGAAATTTTTTTTGGATAAAATGCTCGAAAAATTATTCAATTAATTTGTTACAAAAGTGTCAGCTTTGGCACAATTTCCTCCCTTAAAAGTAGTGTTTTTTTCTATATGAAAATTAGGATAGAAAAATTATTATTTTTTTTTCTTTTAATGTGAAAAACTATAAAAACCATGGCAAATAAATCGATTTTGTATTTTTGAAATATTCAAAAATAATTAAATAATTAAAAAATATTAAAATATTTTGTCTTAAGTATAAGTTAAATTAAATTAAAATATTTTGTCTTATCAGTTCAAAGTGCTTTAAATGGCAGTTACAAAAAATGCCTTGAAAAGTTTGAAGGGTATTTGAGATCTTGATTAGGTCTTTCTAATCTCCTTAGTGCTTGAAATATTAATCTACTGTATCAGCTTGTTAGAAATTTAAAATTAAAAATTATTTAAATTGCATTTCAATCACAATCAATTTATAATTCTAAAATTTCTCACGTTGCTTGTCTTAGAATCGACTGTTCGTCCTCACAGTTGGATACTGACACTTTGTCATATTTTTGTCTATCAGTTGTTGGCTTTTAATAATATTTTAATAAACTATACAAAACTCATGAGCATTGGTCGCACTCGGCTAATCGCCGACACGTGAATCCTCTTCACAGCTTCCACTGAGCCTTCCGTTGTCCTCTTGCAGTACGGACACAGTACGCAACCCCTAACAAGTTGCCTGATCCGATGTTCTACTTTTTGACTTTGACACCCCAACAGTGTAGCACAAAGACGGCCAATGCGGCATGAAGTGTCACTAATTTCCAAAAACATATTGCACGCCTCTTTGACGCGCAACAACAACAACACAAATATATTAATAACAATCGCACAAATGTTGCACTGTTTGCAGGAGATCATTCCAACCCCCTGGTGCCCCTTGTAATTGCCACCCTTACATAACAAGCCGTCAGTAGTGTTTGTGGATTAGAAAGTCACCTTTTTTGTTTTTGTTTTCTAATCATATTGAGCTGCTTTGTGCCTTTCATAAACGTAATTTCGGCCAAAATCAGTTTCAACTAATCGGTGTGGGTTGCGCAAGATTTCATAATAAAATTTTGCAAAAAAAAATTATCCCATTCATTAAAACTATAGTCATTGAAGAAGCTGGTTATTTTAATGGCGCTACAACTATATAGTTATATGCGAATCTTGGAAAAATAATTCGATCTTTCCTGTGTATCCTTTTACACATTCACAGAGCAAACAGGTTTAAAATCATAACTTCGTCAAATTTTTAAGTCAATTATTTGATGTGTCTCATGATTTCAAGCTCCTTGAAGCTCTCTCAGCACTAATTGCTTTTCATGAGTCTCTAGTCTCTATAGATTTAGTTACGAGTATCTTTGCTTCTTTCTACTCGTAAATTTCAAGCATCTGACAAGTAGACTAACTCCTTCATTGTCCTTGGTTTCTGTTGTGGACAATGATTGCTATGACTGTGCACCTTTTCTAGAAGAAATTCACTACTCTTCACTTCAGTTCTGGTCGCCAAGAAGACTGGTTAGGTAAGATCAGGTAAGCTGGCTGGCCACGTAGGTCACGCATAGACCCTATTGGGTCCCTAGCGATACCAGTTGCAGCTCCTTAGTGTTGCGTATCTCCGTAAAAGTGATCGGTGAGGATTCAAATGATCCCAGCGAACACTGACATGAAGTCGCTGCTGAACTTCCCGCACACAAGAAGACACTGGGATATTTTTTATGTTGGCCCTTTAGAGCCAAACTATCTCTTTGCCTATACCAGGTATGCGCCTATGAAACCGGTAACGACATCTAGCGGTAAATAGCCGAATATTTATAAACTTCGGAACCGTACCAAATGTCATGTTTACTTCTTCTGTCATATGTCAACAATATTCAGTTCACAATTTGTCAAGTTTCATCCAACAACGCATTGTTTGACGCTCCGGAAAATGGCGGATTACGTGCCTACAAATTACGATTTGCGGACACAGTTAATTTTGTGTTACCATTTGAAGAAAAACGCTTCTGAATCGCATCGAATGCTTGTGGAAGCTTACGGCGAGCATGCTCTTGGTCGCACACAGTGTAACGAGTGGTTCAATAAATGTAAAAGTGGTGATTTTGATGTGAGAAACGAGGAGCGTGGCCGGCTACCAAAAACGTTTGAAGACGCCGAATTGCAAGCATTGCTCGATGAAGATGATGGCCAAACGCAAGAACAGCTCGCAGAACAATTGGGTGTTGACCGTCGGACCGTCGGAAAACGTTTAAAAGCAATGGGAAAAATTTTAAAGGTCGGTAGATGGGTGCCACATGAACTGACTGAAAGGCAGCAAGAATACCGAAAAACCACTTGTGTGCTCGCAAGTCGTTTTTGCATCGAATCGTAACTGGGTCTATTTCAAGAATCCCAAACGAAAAAGATCGTATGTTAACCGCGGCGAAAGTGCGCAATCGACCGCAAGGCCAGATCGCTTTGGAAAGAAGGCCATGCTATGTGTTTTCTGGGACCAGCGTGGTGTCATATGGTATGACCTTCTAAAACCTGGTGAAACGGTTAACGGTGAACGTTACCAACAACAATTGGCCGATTTGAACCGTGCTATACGCCAAAAACGCCCAGAATATGAAGCCAGGCAACACAAAGTGATTTTCCTCGATGACAACACACCACCACTCCGCACTAGACCCACCAAAGAATTGGTTGCATCGTACAACTGGGAAGCTCTTGCTCATGCGGCTTACTCACCAGACTTGGCGCCTTCGGATTATCACATGTTCGCATCGATGGGCCACGCATTAACGGAACGGCGCTTCAATTCTCACGCAGAAGCCAAAAAATGGATCGATGAGTGGTTTCAGGCAAAAGACGAAACATTTTTTTGGCGAGGCATCCATAAATTGCCTGAGAGATGGGAAAAATGTGTAGCTAGCGATGGCCATTACTTTGAAGAATAAAATTGTAATCATTTCCTCACAATAAACGTGTTTTTTTCAAAAATAATAATTAATTAATAATTCATAGGCGCATACCTGGTATTTTTTAACGAGTCAAACGGGATTACTGTAGTTTCAAATTCTTGAATTTTGAATTTTCGGTTTTGATTTAAGAGGTCTTTAAATTCTAGTCCAGTTCTAGAATTATTGTTGTCAACTTGAAACTAATCAAATTTAAATTCTTAGTTCTGTGCACTCAATTTGAAGAACATCGCTCAACGCTCCAACTTGCCTTCCATTCAATGCCTCATTGCCATTCTGTAGCTAATGAAATCGACCCTTCCACATCAATATCTGCACTATTCAGGCATCTCCCATGCAAAATCCAGGCGTGAAACTGTTGAAAATTGACATTGAACGCAAATTCCTGGGTATTTAGCCATCGACCGCACACGTGACACCCTACTTAGACAGACAAGGGCGATGGTCGAGGGTGGTTTTACGTAACGCTTCCCGCTTGACAGGGATTCATACAAACGACTGGACAATCTGTTTTATTTAATTTAATAATAATAATTTCACGCTTTACTTACACTCACACTGTTTTTTTGTTATTGTTTTTGTATTGCGCTGTGTTGATTCGGTTTGGTTACGTCACAGAGGGAAAAATCCGCAGCACAGGTGCAGAAATTCACATCACACATCTCCCTTCTCTGCAACGTTTTGTTTTGGTTTGTTTGGGTTTTTGACTGATTGACAAACAAGTGCACAAATCTGCGCCAATTAGGGGATTATCAGGTGGATTTGCAGGCATTGCAGTGAATTGAAATTTCAAGTTTTAACAGCCACAAATCATAACATTTCAATTCGATTATGTTTAATTTGAAATTTTTAATATTTTAAGCAGACAAATTACACATTTACCAACAACTTAAAGTCAGAAAGAACAAAAATCCTTCTTCGGCTTCTTGCCGCCGCCGCCGCCTAACCCAAACTGTGACTGTAGGGCGAGACAAAGTCGCGCTGGAATGCAGCCGGATGCAGATGATGGCCCATGGCGGCCGCATGATGATGGCCATTCATGCCGCCGTAGATTTCCGCCGAGCGCGGCTTGTGCGTGTTGACCGGCGTGCCCGTCAGCAGTTCGGTCATGAAGCCGATGTAGGTGATGGCCAGACGCAGCGTTTCGATGCGCGACAGTCGCTTCTCGTAGGCAAAGGTGGGCACCTTGCGGCGCAGCTTGTCGAACGCCTCGTTCAGGTTGAACATGCGACGGCGTTCGCGTATGTTGGCGGCGCGTCGCTGCGCCATCGAGGCCACGCGTCGACGCGTCTTTTTCGTGGAGTTGCCGTTGCTTGAGTCCTGGCTGCTGTGACGCGTACTCAGCGGACGCTGATGCACCAAATTGCCGACCTGCGAGCGCTGCCAAAGGGCTGAGAAAGGCAAACAATTGACAGCAAACAGCCAAAACAATCGTTTGAAATTAATAAAAAAATTAATTTTTGAGTTAGCAATTATTTTGCTTTATTCACATTTTCAGCACCAAACACTGTTTTTCTTTTGGGTTATTTTTCCTCACTAACTCTCACCTAAGTCGGTGCAGGGAAATCCAGCTATCAACTCTTGATAGGGCACAATTGGCGGCGGCGGCGGCGCCTCTTGACCCCAGAGCGGCTGAAATGGCACTTCCGACATATAAGTCGGCTCCGGATGATGCTGCATGTCCGGCCGAATTTTTGCACAATTTACTCACAACTACCGTCAGTTCTTTTAATAAATTGGTATATTTTGGAAAGCTTTATTGCAAAGTTGCTGCTTATTGGACACAAAACGTTAGCACAATTCTAAGTGGAAGACACAGTGCGAGTGTTGCACACATTGCGGGTGCCACATTATTATACACGAAAAATCGCTGGCTGGCTGGTGGTTGCACACCACAGCAGCAGTTGCCACTTGCAACAGCTTGTGGCGGCCATTTTTGTTGTTGGCAACAGTTTGGTGCGTTCTGATTGGCAGGTCGTTTGAAATCGTTAGGGTGGATTCCAGTTGTATTTTCGGGGGTGAAATGTTGACTACTGTGCAGTAGTGACGAACAGATGACGCACTCAAGCAGTTTCGTTTTACTGCATACAAAAGTGGTTTGAGTCCATGATAAGCGAATATCTGGTGCAATTCTTCCACAAAAGCTTCATAAAAATCTGGTAAAAAGTTAGATGATGCAGCACAGTGCACAGTCGAGTCTCGACATAAAACTTAATCTCCATTTTACCACTTAAGTTCCTATTAACCCATTTCGTAGGTTTGATTCGTTAAGGAGTCATAGAAACTAGTAATGTTTGCGGCTATTTCATTACGATAAACCGGTGAAATCTAAAATTTATGTTTTTTGTATCATCCTTGAATCTATTAGCTTTTGTTAGTAGTAAATTTTGTTTTGCCAAATATTTTCTAAATATTTTTGTTTTGCTACGCCTTTCTTATTAAAGCTGGGAGGGCATTGAAAAAACCGTTAGATAGATAGAATTGATTAGGGTAAACTGCACTGAGACCAGGATTGATCTATTGTGCCCCTTACAAATGTTAGAGTACATCCCCTAGACCTACCGCCCTAATGAAACTTAGTAACTCGCGGGGGTCTAGGTGTTTGACGTCCTCTTCTGCAAGCCAAAACTGGCCCAGGTAACGCAACCTGCTGCGACAAGCCGCATTACAGTGCATTATGATGTGTTCGGGAGTCTCCTCTGCTGTTTCGCAGAGTCTACAGACGCTTACCTGTTCTATCCCGATTGTATGCATGTGTTTCCTCAATCTGCAATGCCCAGTTAGAAGACCTGTGACCTGTCTAAGCTGGTTTCTCCTTAGTTTGAGGCATTCTTCACTCCATTTGGGGTTGTAATCTTTGATAAAGATTTTCGATTGCCTGAGACCGGAGGCGCTAGTCCAGTGTTCTCTGTTCCTGGTCCTTTCCTCAAGTCTCAGTGACTCCTTTAAGGCGCTTTTGCCCAGCCCAATAAAGGGTTCAGGTCCTAGGGGGGGCGTGGCTGCCGCGGTTCTAGCGAGACTGTCCGCTTCCTCGTTTCCTTCGATACCTCTGTGTCCTGAAACCCAGAGGATCTTCACCTGGTTGTATTTGCCCAGTGCATTCAATGCCTCAATGCATTCCAGCACTAATCCTGAGGTTATCTCATATGAGATTAGTGCTTTGATGGCTGCTTGGCTGTCGGAGCAGATGACGATGTCCTGCCCTCTGTACGCACCCTCGAGGTTGACTTGCACACAGAGCCTGATTGCATAGAGTTCAGCCTGGAATATGCTGGGTGTTTTCCCCATGGGCTCATAGTGCCTGAGGCGAGGTCCAAACACCCCCGCCCCTGTTCCCTCGTGCGTTTTCGAGCCGTCTGTAAACCACTTAATTGTGTGTGGTTTAAAATGGACTTGGTGGTCTTCCCAGGCCCAGTCTACTTTATTGCTCATATAAACTTCGAAGTGTTTCTCGTAGTTATATGTTCTTGTTATTGTATCCATCGGATACAAAACATAAGGGTTACAAGTGGAAAGCACATCTAAGTCTCTATGCCTAAGGATGTGATCCTCCCCCTTACTTGTTCTGGCCAATCCAAGGATTGTACGCTTGGCCGCCATCTCAATTGCTACGTGCAATGGCGATATATTAAGTATCACCTCCAGTGCCGCCGTGGGACAGGTTCTCATAGCTCCTGTAATGCACGTGCACGCAAGTCGCTGGACCTTGTCGAGCCTTTTCCTCACTGTCGTGAGTGTGGCTCTTGGGGCCCATGCCACTGCTGCATATGTGAGTGCTGGCCTCACAATCATGGTATACATCCATTTCAGTATGCTCGGTTTGCATCCCAAGTTTTGCCTGCTAATGATCTGCATACCATGACCGCCTTCGTTGCTTTACTGATAACTGCCTCCTGCCTAGTGTTACACCTAGATACTTCACCTCTGGTTTATAAGCTATGCTCTTCCCGAGTAAGCGTATTGTCCGCATGTGTGGCAGCTTTCTTTTCTATGTAAAAGGTACTATGGTGGTTTTGTCCGGGTTTATTCGCAAATCTACTCGGGCACACCATTCTTGGGACGATCCGCGATCCGCGAAAATCTCTTTTTAAGTGAGGACAAAGTGACCTAAAAATTCTAAAAGTGTGTGTTAACGCTCCCACAGAGGGTGGTGTGTTGAAAGTGTAAGCAACTCTCCGCTTGTGACTCCCTGGAGTGGTAGTGTCTGCTTTTTCATCAAACCACCGCGCCTTGGCAGCTAAAGTCTCAGCGAAGGTAAGGGACAGCAACAAGCACCACGAAGGCCAGCGAAATCCAACTCGGCAGAGAAGAACGGAGGTAAGTAGAACGAACCTCAACAACGAAGTAGTGGGAGGAGTGCGGCTGCAACGAAACTGCATCCAAGTTCACCGTACTGCTCGGACCTGGGCTGTGGCCGTGCTAAAAGCTCGGCATCGCGCTAGGCTCCGCCCACACTGCAGCGCGGACACGAACCTCGACTGTTTACCACCACGAAACCGTGAGAGGAAAGTCTCCAACACAAGCCATATCTAGCGAAGGCACCAACCGACGAAGAGTGCGGCGAATTCGGGTGGGCATGCGACCAAGCTTGGTAGTATGTGGAATTCGCATCCAAGCAAAATCGCCCCTGCGCAAGATGACAGGGCGACAAACAGCTCAGCACCAAGCCGCGATACGACTGCGAACCCGTTCAAGGCGCGCACAAAACTAGCTCGATCGCCGGTGAGGGAAATGGCAAGTGCTGCGCCAGCGGCCAGCAAGTCAGCAACAACAGCAGCAGAGGAGACAACCAGCTCCCCACACACACGGTGCCAAACAGCAACTACTGCACCAGCAAGCGAGCGCGGCTGTTTTGCGGCACCCGACGATGTGGTGCACAATGCTACTCTCACGACACTCGGCGAAAAACTAAAGGAGTTGTCGAGCATGATGGAGAGCAAGCGAAACATGCCAATGCCAATGAAGAGTGTGGTCAGCAGTATTGTCGACCTGTATGAGCGTGTGGTGGCGCAAGCCAACATGAGCAACAAAAACCTTAAGGCGCCCACTAACACTATAGCCACGCAAACGGAGAAACTGGAAGAAGCAACACTTCGGAGCAAGAGAACGAGAGCGGCAAACGAAGACAATGCAAGAGCAGCGGAGAACTCACCTCAGCAGAGCAATAAACGCACGCGCATAATATCGCCGAAGGCTAGGCGAAGTGCAAATGCAATGCAAGGTGTGGAAGCCAACAACAACAAGCAGCCAAACAAACAAACGCAGGGGGCCTTACCGCAGCCAATGAGCGCATCGGTTGAACAAACGCATCAGATGCGCCAACAAAACCAGCAAAATGGCTGGGTAAAGGTGCAGGCCAAACAAAAGCCTAGGAAAAGGCAGGCTCGACCAGACGCGTTGGTAGTCAAAGTAACTGGCCAAGCTACCTACGCGGACATGCTGCGAAAAGTGAAAGCTGCGCCAGAACTAAAAGAGCTTAGTTTAAACGTAAACCAGGTTTGAAAAACCATTAAGGGGAGTTGCTCTTTGAGCTTAAAAAAGCAGCCAGCACGACGACGGATGACTTGCAGAGAGCGATGGAGAAGTTCCTGCAGAGTGAAGCGGAAGTAAAGGCTCTAACGGAAACGACCATTATGGAAGTAATGGATCTCGATGAAGTAACCACGGGCGACGAAGTTATCGCAGCACTTTGTCAACAATTTGCGGAAGTGCCAGGCGTATTGAACGCGAAGCTTAAATCGATGCGGCAAAGCTTTGCTGGGACGCAGCGGGCGGAGTTAGTGCTACCGGTAAATACCGCCAACGTAGTGTTGAAGGCTGGCAGGATTCGAGTCGGTTGGGTGCAGTGTCGCATCCGAGAGAAAATTCGGATGCGCCGCTGTTACAAATGCATGTGTTTCGGGCACCTGGCAAGAGATTGCAAGAGCGCCAACGACTGGTCCGATCTGTGCATGCGGTGTGGCGATAAAGGCCACAAAATTAGCGATTGCGCCGCGGCGCCTAAGTGTATGCACTGCGCGCAAAACCAGATGGAGGCGAGCCATGTCACCGGCAGCTACAAATGCCCAGTGTATCAAGCGGCTGCCAAAACCCGCAAATGAAGTTCATTCAGCTCAATCTGAACCATTGCGAAGCGGCGCAGGACCTTTTGGGCCAAACCGTGCGTGAGTTGGGCGTAGACGTAGCACTTCTAAGTGAGCCGTATGAACGGCGAGACAGAGGCGTGTGGGCCACTGATGAGGCGGAGAAAGCGGCCATCTGGATTTGTGGCAATAGCCCATTCCAGGAGCAGGCCAGAAGGGCCAGAGGTTTTGTGCGAGCCAAGGTGGACAACACATTCCTTTATAGCTGCTATGCCCCGCCTAGCATGTCGATGGAGGAGTACACAGCGATGATCGACGAAATAGTTGCGGACGCGAGGGACAGGTCGCCGAAGATAATCGCAGGCGACTTTAACGCTTGGGCAATGGACTGAGGCTCCTCCAGGACCAATGCAAGGGGGACTATTCTCCTGGAGGCGTTCGCGGCGCTTGACATTGTGCTACTTAATTCAGGTGGTCAGCCCACCTTTAGCAGAAACGGCAGAACTTCGTGCATCGACATAACATTTGTCAGCTCCAGGCTGGCGCCGCTAGCCTCGTGGACACTTAGTAGTCGATACACGCATAGCGACCATCAAGCGATCTGCTGCAGCATTTTGCGCTCACACACATCCAGGCAACCGACTGGTGGCAGACACTGCCCTCGAGGCTGGAGGAAAAATACCTTCGACAAGCAGCTCTTCGATCTGTCCATGGAGGGCTCGCCGCTGAATGGTTCAGCGTCCCAGAAAACGAAGCAGCTGATGGACCGTATCACGCGCGCGTGCAATGCGTCAATGCGAAGGAGGGGCGGCTGCGTGAAGCGCACCCCAGTCTACTGGTGGAATGCAAAAATCGAAGAGTTGCGAGCAGAATGCAACAAAAACAGACGCCGTTATCAGCGAGCCACGGACCCGCCCACCAGAGACGCCTGGCAGGTTGCGTACCGCAGCGCACGTAAATCCTTAAAATATGCTATCAAAGATAGCAAAAAGAGGAGTTTTACGGAGTTGCTAAATACGGTAGACGAGAACCCTTGGGGCAAAGCGTACCAGGTGGTGATGAAAAAGCTTGCCATCTTCACCCCCCCGCCGCCAGTGTCTGCACCATTTGTGGCAAGAATAGTGAGTTGCCTGTTTCCTGACCAGCAGCGATTGCCCGCGTGTATCAGCGAGCCGATCACAACCAGCGGCGTCATCGAGCAAGTGACGCCGGATGAAGTTGCTGCCATCTGTAGCCGGATCGGCGACAGCAAAGCCCCAGGGTACAACGGGGTTCCAAACGTGGCGCTCAAGGCGGCCATTAGGCTCCACGCAGGACTGTTCGCGGATGTGTTCAACACGTGCCTGCAAGAGCAGACTTTCCCGGACCAGTGGAAGCTGCAAAAACTGGTGTTGCTGCCCAAGGGGGGCAAACCCCCAGACGATCCCTCTGCATATCGCCCAATATGTTTGCTGGATACCGCAGGCAAGGTATTGGAGCGAATAATAGCAGACAGGCTAGAAGCGGCTGTTACTGCAGCAGGCGGATTATCCGACTACCAATTCGGGTTTCGGAAATCAAGGTCGACGGTCGACGCAATCAAGGTGGTGGTGGAAGCGGCTCGTGACGCAATCAGCGGCAAACGCTGGAAAGGTGGCAAAAAGGAGTACTGCTGCCTGGTTACGCTGGACGTAAAAAATGCGTTCAACTCCGCAAATTGGGGAGTCATCCTGTCAGCGCTGCGCCGACGAGGGGTACCAGAGTACCTGGTGGCAATCATAGCCAGCTACTTTTCGAACAGGCGGCTGTTATACAGAACGGATGACGGAGAAAAACTGCATCTGGTGACAGGAGGTGTCCCGCAAGGATCAGTGCTGGGCCCAATGTTGTGGAACCTCATGTACGACGGCGTACTGCAGCTGGACGTGCATGAAACAGCGAAAATCGTCGGCTTCGCGGACGACATCGTAGTAGTCGTCACAAGAAAGTACATCCACAACATCGAAGCGGTCTGCAACGACACGGTGGCGAGGGTTCAGCAATGGCTCACTGCGATCGGCCTGCAGCTGGCTGAACAAAAAACCGAAGTCCTGCTGATATCAAGCTGAAAGAAGGTGGAGCAGGCGCAGGTTCGCGTAAACGGCCACACGATTGCCTCGAAAGTCGCAATTAGGTACTTGGGCGTCATACTTGACAACCGGCTGACCTTTAAGCAGCACCTGCAGCACGCAGCGGAGCGAGCCGCGAGGGCTGTTGTTGCGTTAGCGAGGCTAATGCCAAACCTCGGCGGGCCAAAGCAGTCAACAAGGATGCTCCTGTCAAGAGTGGCAACCTCGACTTTGCTATATGGAGCGCAAGTCTGGGCCCCTGCGACGACGGTTCGCTCGTATCGGCGAAAGATTGAGGCAACGTATCGCCTATGCGCATTGAGGATATGCCGCGCATTCCGTACAACGTCGTACGAAGCAGCTTGTGTGGTTGCCGGCATGATACCGGTCGACATCCTGGCTTTGGAAGCGTACCACAAAGCGTGCGATGACAACAACAATGGGCGAAGCAACGGCAGGCAGCGAAGTCTGCGCGAATGGCAGAGCCGCTGGGATAGCTCATCCAAGGGGAGGTGGACGCACCGCCTGATACCAGTGCTCAACAATTGGCTGGACCGCAAGCACGGCGAGGTCACGCATTATTTGACGCAGCTACTAACGGGCCACGGCTGCTTCAAGGCGTATCTTCATCGCTTCGGCCACGAAACCGACCCATACTGCACCATGTGCGTCGGCGAGGTGGAGGATGCGGAGCACGTTATACTAAAATGTCCTCGGTACGAGACACAGCGACAGGCGCTGCGATCTAACATAGGCAGCCCTATTAGCGTGCAGAGCATGGTGCAGCAAATGCTCAAAACGGCGGAGAACTGGAGCGCGGTGTGTGCGTTTGCAGCACAAATTATGATGGAGCAGCGACGACTGGAGCAAGAGCGTAGGGCAGAGGGCCCCGGTATCATCTACGAGCCGAATTCTTAAGGCTGGAAACCCGCCCGGCGACGCAATGCTCACCGGCAGTTCCGCCGGGACCACGGGTTGGAGAAAGGGGGTGGTTTTTAGTCGGTAAGAATCCGGCATACAGTTGAGCACGGGCTCGGCTGTATCTTTCGAAGATTTTCCACCTCCTCCGCGAAAAAAAAAAAAAAAAAAAAAACACCATTCTTGGGTTATTTTTAAGCCTCTCTGGATTATGTCACAGAGAGTGTCTTCAAACCTTCCTCTAGCAATAATGACAATGTCGTCGGCATATCCCTGACACGTTATGCCATTGCTTGTCAGTAGTTCAAGGAGCTCGTCCACTACCAGACTCCACAGCAGCGGTGATAGTACCCCGCCCTGTGGACATCCTCTTTTTGCCAGCACGCTCCTGGTGGTAGTGCCCACCTTCGTTATGGCCGATCTGGTGGAGAGCATGGCTCTTATCCAGCGGCTAAGTGAGGCTTCTACTCCTCTCCTGCTGAGCGCTCTTCCTATCGCCTCATGCGACGTGTTATCGAAGGCTCCTTCGATATTCAGAAAAGCACACAGGGTAATCTCTTTGCTTTTAATAGCTTCTTGGATTGAACTCGTGAGCTGAAATAGGGCAGTCTCTGTCGATCTGCCTGCCCTATACGCATGCTGTTTTGCATGCAGAGGTGTTCTCTTAAGCGTCACGGTTCTAATATACTGATCTAACACCTTCTCCATGGTCTTCATGAAGAAGGATGTTAGACTGATTGGCCTAAAGGACTTCGGCTCCGTATAGTCCTTTTTTCCTATTTTTGGTATAAAAACTACCAGGGCACTTCTCCAACTAGCGGGGATGTACCCTGTTGCTAGACAGCTTCTCATTATGCCAGTGAGATGCCTGAGTAGGGCCCCCCTGCCTTTTTGTAGAAAGACAGGAAAGATCCCGTCCTGGCCTGGCGATTTGAAGGGTTGAAAGGTGTTCAATGCCCAGTCAATTTTATCCCGAGAGATGACTTTATGCGCCAGCTCCCAGTCCCCTCTGTTTGGACGATAGATAGCACAATCGGCAAGTGCGTCCTGGGGGATTGCCCCAGGGAAGTGTGCACTTAGAAGAGCAAGAGCCCTTTGCTCTTCATTGCGCGTGTAACTACCATCCGGTAATTTGAGTGCCATCTTGTTTTCCGTTGCCCCCTTTGCTAGCGTCTTGTGCAGCCTTGCTGCCTGGGGGGTGGAAAAAATTTCTTCGCAAAACGATTGGAAACTAGCCCTTTTCGCTTTCCGTACTTCCTTTGTGTACTTAGTGAGAGCGGCAGTGTATTCCTGCCAGTCACCTGTCCGCTTTGCCCTGTTAAAGAGTCTTCGCGTGTCTGTTCTGAGTTTCGCCAGGGTAATATTCCACCACGGTGTGGATTTCTTCCTGGTCCTCCTACTCTCAGGACAGCTTGAGTGAAAAGCACTGATTATTGCCCCGTTTACTGTTTCAACCGCCCGCTCGATTTCGAGGGGATGTCGCATCCTGCCCCGAACATCCACCAAGGGTTGATCCTCTTCGAGCAACCTTGTAAATTTTTCCCAGTCGGTCTTCCTGGGGTTTTTTGTTGGAGATGACTCCATTTGGGTGGCTGCTAATCTAAATTCGATCATCCTATGATCTGATAGGGAGGGTTCATTCGATACTCTCCAATCAGATACATAGTCACTAATCTTACTGTTGTAAGGTCTAGGACCTCCTGCCTAACTCTAGTGACAAATGTCGGGGAACATCCCGAATTAAGTATAACTAGGTTAGTTGCTAGTATATAATCAAGTAGGTACTCACCCCTAAGATTATCGTCCGTTCTTCCCCAGATTGTGTGGTGGGCGTTCATGTCCCCGCCTATTAGGAGTGGCAAGGCGTTTGCCCTGCAGTACTCCACCAGGCCCTGCACTTCATGGGGGGAACTGTCATGTCGTCTCCTGGAAAATACGCCGACACTAGGACGATCTCGAGGTCACGACCCTCGATATGGACCGTCATCGCCACCGCTACCAGGTCCCTGGACATGTACTCTGAAATACAAACATAGTTAGTATTTTTCTCAACTACCACGCAGGCACGAGGTTTCTCGTGCCTTGTGTCCCAAATTACCTTGGTTTGCTGCGAGTTGAGCCCGCAGACTCTGCCGTTATAGCACCAAGGCTCCTGCACTAGCGCCGCCCCGATGTGGTCTCGGGTGAACTTATGCGCTAGGACGGCCGACGCCGCCTTCGCGTGGTGAAGGTTGATCTGCACAACTTTCATTGCTCGAGGGTTAGAGCTTAGGAGAGGATTCATCCATCTCAAGCATTGTGGTCAACGAGATCTCGTCCGACAACTGCTCCTCTTCCTCGTTTGAGCTGCCTCTCAGCCCCAGCGCTTCGAGGTTTATCTCCTCAAGGGAATCTTGAGAAGCCGCTATTTCTGTTGCTTCTGCTCTGGCTTGCTTCCTGCCGTCCGGTGAGGTCCCGGGTGCGGCAGACTGCACCATACCTGAGCCCCCTGCTTCATCCGGTGGATTCCCGGATTCAGCTGGTGTAATGGGAGGTGCTACCTCACTGCTCTGGCCTCCAGATTTGGGAATATGAACTGGGATACTCCCATATCTGAAGTTCAAGGCGTTGTTGTTTTCCCTGATCGCGGCGAAGGATTTCTCGTCAACGACCAGGTTCAAGTCACCACCTTCCAAAGATTAGTGGAAACCCCAGCATTTTGCGCTTGTAACAGCGCGAATAGCTTGCTGGGTTCCTGACCCGCGCTCCTGGGAAGGAATAGAGTGACGTGGTATGTCTTGGGGACTTCATCTCCAAGGCACACACGAAGCTCTACTCTCTTCCACTCCTCCAACTTCGGGACCGTCTGCTGGAGCCAGTCCGCAGTGCCTTGGTCACTGCAGTCCAGCAACAGATGTCCCGGCCGGAAGTGGATTCCGGTGAACACTAATGGGGTAGCCCACCCTTTTGCTATCTCCTCCACGATAGCTTCTTCCAAGACAGAGAGCTCCTCCTTGCTCAGTGACGTCTGGGGATAGTCCCTTGGCAGAACCGCCACTCGAATGGCCTCAGGTTTTCTGAGGACACTCGAGTACGTTGCACCCGTCTTAGGCCCATCTCCAGACTGGCCGCTAATCTGGGCTTTGCCCGTCCTAGCGACCAGTGCCTAAGTACACGTCCTGGACTTTTTAATTTTAGGACGTTGGGGTGGAGTGATGTTGTCGCTCCCTCTCTTTCTTGGCTGAGTCGGTTGAGCAGCCGCAGCTGTCGCCGTAGCTGTGGGTCCTCCCCCATGCTCTACCGCCTTACTCCTGGCTTCCTCCTTACTAAGTCCTTGCCCGAGGTATCGGAGGTACCATTTGACCTTAGCCCCGCTCAAACCACGCCTTAGAGGGTCATCCAGGCCGCCTGGTTGCCCTAAGGGAGGTAGTTTGGGGAGCTGTGTTTTGGGCCTACTTGCCTCTACGTCAGCAGCTCGGCCTACTGCCAGCGCCGAAGCGGTGGATGACGGTGGTAATTCCCGTGCAGTCGCAGCGACGCTAGCACTATGGGCCGAGCCTGTGGGCTCCGCCCCCACCACCAGTCTGGACTGAATGCCTCCTGGACCAGTAGGGAGAGTCAGAGCCAGAGCAGAGGTATCAAACAGAGGCCTGCCGCGTCTCGATACTCCCCCTCTGCCAGCACCGCCGGCCCCTCGTCCGCCCCTGAGTGGGCCCCTCGCCACCTTGGAAGGTATTCTTCCTCGGCTGGTGCTAGGCCTCAGGTCTACTTCTGTGTTTTGGAGCGCATGCTCCGGTACTGCTGCAAGTTGAGTTGCGGTGTAGTCCCGCAGAACGAGTGGCATGCCTCGTTTATTTTTACCGCCATTTCCTTGTTTTTTACTCATCATATTTGCGGTGCGGCCGCCTGCCCGCGCGCGAGGCGAAGGCGATGGCGGCCAAAAATTCTGGCTGGGACATGGTTGGTCGACCATGGCAGAGCCCGCATACCATGGCAAGGCCATTGTACTTCCTGAGGCGGCCCGGTATCAGGAAGGCACCGTAATAATACAGCTGGCTGCAAACCACCCAGTGGGCACGGTCCGCCTAACACCCTGGGTTAGGGGGGGGGGGGTAGTGCTTAGTACGGGCTCCGCACCAGACTATTCCACTCCGTTCATCACTCGGAGTGGAACAGTCTGCGGCGTCCCTGCCCGCGGCAAGCCCCCACACCACGACAAGGTGACTACCCTTGTGGAGGTCACACTGTTTTTTTGTTATTGTTTTTGTATTGCGCTGTGTTGATTCGGTTTGGTTACGTCACAGAGGGAAAAATCCGCAGCACAGGTGCAGAAATTCACATCACACATCTCCCTTCTCTGCAACGTTTTGTTTTGGTTTGTTTGGGTTTTTGACTGATTGACAAACAAGTGCACAAATCTGCGCCAATTAGGGGATTATCAGGTGGATTTGCAGGCATTGCAGTGAATTGAAATTTCAAGTTTTAACAGCCACAAATCATAACATTTCAATTCGATTATGTTTAATTTGAAATTTTTAATATTTTAAGCAGACAAATTACACATTTACCAACAACTTAAAGTCAGAAAGAACAAAAATCCTTCTTCGGCTTCTTGCCGCCGCCGCCGCCTAACCCAAACTGTGACTGTAGGGCGAGACAAAGTCGCGCTGGAATGCAGCCGGATGCAGATGATGACCCATGGCGGCCGCATGATGATGGCCATTCATGCCGCCGTAGATTTCCGCCGAGCGCGGCTTGTGCGTGTTGACCGGCGTGCCCGTCAGCAGCTCGGTCATGAAGCCGATGTAGGTGATGGCCAGACGCAGCGTTTCGATGCGCGACAGTCGCTTCTCGTAGGCAAAGGTGGGCACCTTGCGGCGCAGCTTGTCGAACGCCTCGTTCAGGTTGAACATGCGACGGCGTTCGCGTATGTTGGCGGCGCGTCGCTGCGCCATCGAGGCCACGCGTCGACGCGTCTTTTTCGTGGAGTTGCCGTTGCTTGAGTCCTGGCTGCTGTGACGCGTACTCAGCGGACGCTGATGCACCAAATTGCCGACCTGCGAGCGCTGCCAAAGGGCTGAGAAAGGCAAACAATTGACAGCAAACAGCCAAAACAATCGTTTGAAATTAATAAAAAAATTAATTTTTGAGTTAGCAATTATTTTGCTTTATTCACATTTTCAGCACCAAACACTGTTTTTCTTTTGGGTTATTTTTCCTCACTAACTCTCACCTAAGTCGGTGCAGGGAAATCCAGCTATCAACTCTTGATAGGGCACAATTGGCGGCGGCGGCGGCGCCTCTTGACCCCAGAGCGGCTGAAATGGCACTTCCGACATATAAGTCGGCTCCGGATGATGCTGCATGTCCGGCCGAATTTTTGCACAATTTACTCACAACTACCGTCAGTTCTTTTAATAAATTGGTATATTTTGGAAAGCTTTATTGCAAAGTTGCTGCTTATTGGACACAAAACGTTAGCACAATTCTAAGTGGAAGACACAGTGCGAGTGTTGCACACATTGCGGGTGCCACATTATTATACACGAAAAATCGCTGGCTGGCTGGTGGTTGCACACCACAGCAGCAGTTGCCACTTGCAACAGCTTGTGGCGGCCATTTTTGTTGTTGGCAACAGTTTGGTGCGTTCTGATTGGCAGGTCGTTTGAAATCGTTAGGGTGGATTCCAGTTGGATTTTCGGGGGTGAAATGTTGACTACTGTGCAGTAGTGACGAACAGATGACGCACTCAAGCAGTTTCGTTTTACTGCATACAAAAGTGGTTTGAGTCCATGATAAGCGAATATCTGGTGCAATGCTTCCACAAAAGCTTCATAAAAAGCTGGTAAAAAGTTAGGTGATGCAGCACAGTGCAGTTCGAGTCTCGACATAAAACTTACAGCCCGATTCTGTACACTTGATAAATTCACCATATTGACTATTTGTCAAGTTTTTATTATTTGTCAAGAATCGGTATTCTATCCCAAAAATAAAAGCTCTTTTCTTGATAAATTGTCAAAAGTTTGAATGCTATTGACAACAGCATACAAATTGAAATTTTGCCTATTGAAAATGGAAGAATTGTGCATGTTTACACTTTTACATCAGAGAAAATAAAAAAAAAATGCCGTTACCTCCCACGAATTATTTTTTGTATGCAAAAAGCGCCTATTGTGATGAAACTATTGAAAAAAAACGCACGAACTTATTTCCAGCCCAGCCAGGATTCGATCCAAGGGCGCTCGGTATGAGAAGCCAGCGCGTACCCGCTGGGCTATCAAGGCCGGTTTTTTTTTGCAAAACTTACTTTACTTAAACTGTTTGTCTTATTTTTTGACAATTTAACAACTGTCGCATATTCACCTTATGTTGAATTAAATTAGCTTTTTACTTTATCAATGTTGGATCAGAATACGAGCAAAGCTTTTGCTTGATAAAAATCTTGACAAAATTTCTTGATAAAAAATTTGTCAAGAATGCACAGAATCAGGCTGTTAATCTCCATCTTACCACTTAAGTTCCTATTAACCCATTTCGTAGGTTTGATTCGTTAAGGAGTCATAGAAACTAGTAATGTTTGCGGCTCTTTCATTACGATAAACCGGTGAAATCTAAAATTTATGTTTTTTGTATCATCCTTGAATCTATTAGCTTTTGTTAGTAGTAAATTTTGTTTTGCCAAATATTTTCTAAATATTTTTGTTTTGCTACGCCTTTCTTATTAAAGCTGGGAGGGCATTGAAAAAACCGTTACATTTAGACTTTTTTCTTAAATTCTTTAATAAATACTAAAAATAACCAGATTTGTACAAGACTGACATAATGATTGGAGAAACCCCACACTAATTTTGTATTATTATAATATTTGTTTAGATCTGTTAACCCATTTCTTACCTTTGATTCGTTAACGAGTCATAGAAATTAGCAATGTTTGCAGTTTTTCTTTACTACGATAAACCTGTGTAATCTAAATTTTTTTGTATTATACTTAGATCTTTTGGCTTTCTAATAAAATTCTAATAAATAAAACAAAAAAATTAAAATTTCTATATTAAATAAATATTTTCGCCGCCACGCCCTCCCTAAAAACCTCACATTTCGACTTTTTGTTAAATGAAATATTAATTCTTGAAATATTAAAAACAACTCGACTTGAGCAAAACCCAAACACAATGATTCAAAGACAAATTTTGTAAATTTTTATTACAATAAAATACGTTTAAATCTATTGAAATGGCTACAAAGCGCACAAAAGTGTTAAAAAAAATCAAATTTAAATTTGCGATTACTGACAAATGCCATCATTGGTCTTGCTCAGACTCAGTTTCCGTGCTTTTTTCACATAATTCTAACTTGTTTCACTTTTTAACAAAAAAAAGAAAAACTTTCTCAAAATATCAGTAGGGGAATTCTTTGTAAGGTGCCACTCTTTGTAAGGTGCCACCCCTGCTCGATTTCGACGTTCCAGCAATCCAAGCAAAAAAATTCCTATTGTCATTTAAGGTATATATGTCAGCATCAATTTAAACAGATGCAGACAGACATGCATTTATTTATTCAGCATGTCTTACGTTTTATGGAGGTGGCGCTATTTATTTGATCAAGAAAACGATGGATCGATGTGTATGTGTACGAATCTTGCGGGAAATCGTGCTACCGTATGTCCGTGAAAAAACGCCAATGCTTTGGATCTTCCAACAGGATTATAACCGAAAGCATACAAGCAAGGTCGCATGAACGGAGCTTCGCAAAAGCAGGATTAGGGTTATGGAATGGCTCGCACAATAACCAGACTTCAATATAATTAAAAATTTGTGGTGTGACGTGAAGAGAGCAGTTGCTCACAATAATCTTTTAAATAATAACCAACTTTGAGAAGCAATAGACCACGCCCCTAGAGAAAGATATGAAAATTTGGTTATTTCAATGCATCGGCTCTGTGCTGCAGTAATAGCCAAACAACAGTCACGCAACTAAATATTAATTTGAAGAAACATTACGTTATTACTATTTAACCACAAAATCTTTTAAAATGAAACACAATTGTTGCTTAATTTTTATGAAAGTAGGTAGGTTGGTTAGGCTGGCTGACCCTCGGGGGGGTCTCACATAGACAATGTTGGTCCATAGTGGTACCAGAAAGGTTCTGGAGCTTCAGACCTCTATGTAGTTTGTCAAAAACGTTTTGCCAAATCTAAGTAAGTCGCTGCTTTTTTGTTCCGCGACTCTTTCCAAGGAAGGGAACGACGCGGATCCGAGGCAGCTGACCCGTGATCTGTAGAGAGCAGGGCAGTGGCACAGCAAATGCTCCAGGGTACCCTTGGCACTGTCTTCACCACATCTTGTGCATGCATCACTTGGTACCAAGCCAAGTTTGGCAGCGTGGGACGGTGTGAGACAGTGTCCCGTGAGTATCCCGGTCAATAGTTTGCAATCATCTCTTCGGAGTTATAGTACAAACTCTGTGTTGTTGACATTATGTTCGCGAAGCATGATTTTTGCTGTCCTGTGAGATGTAGATCTCTCCCACATGGACGCCGCTTCACGAATCATATTCTCTTCTATTTCCGTCTTGAGCGTGGAGAGGGGTGGATGGATGTCTGGTTCGCTAACCGTAGGCAGTCGTGCCCCGGCTTTGGCGAGCGCATCAGCCTTCTCATTTCCCTCAACTCCTTTGTGACCCGGTACCCAATAGATAGTGACCACTCTGTTGCGACAGAGTTCGTCCAATTTGGTTTTGCAGTTCCGTACGCATATCGAGTTTGACAATACCCCAGCTGCTGCTTTTATGGCTGCTTGGCTGTCGATGTAGATGTTTATTCGAGAGTCTGGAGGGGTGCGACCCATTGCTAGTTGCGCCGCTCTTGTGGCAGCGTGTACCTCTGCTTGGAAGATGCTGCAGTAGTCCGGGAGCCGGAAAGACTGTTGAAGGTCAAGTTCCGGACAGAAAACTGCAGATCCCACTCCCTCTGTCATCTTGGATCCATCCGTGAACAGGTTATAGGATTGACGGCCGGGCTCGAGCCCCTGTCGCCACCCATCCGGTTCTAGGATCACGTGGGGTTTGAAGTTGAAATTGGCTTGAGGTACGGCGTAGTCTGAGCTTTCGCTCACCCCTGCGTGTAACCTGCTGTGGCCGTAATGTCGTAGCGTGAGCTGTCCAGTTACCTTAAGTCTAAGCGCCGCCTTTTTAGCGACGCTTTTCGCAGTCAGACCAATTGGATAAAATCCCAAGATTTTGTCCAGTGCCGCTGTCGGAGTGGTGCGCATTGCGCCTGTTATACACAACCCAGCGGCTCTCTGTACAGTCTCGAGTCTTTTGGCATAGGTCTTCTTATCCACCGCAGTCCACCATACTATGATCCCGTAGAGCATAATGGGTCTAATCGCTGCAGTGTAAATCCAATGTGTGAGACGGGGGGATAAGCCCCAAGTCTTACCGAGCATTTTCCTGCAAGCGTATAAGGCGTTCAAGGCTTTCCTTTTCCTGTCTTCCACATTCAATTTCCACGACAGTTTACTGTCTAAGATGACTCCTAGGTACTTAGTAGATGTCTTGTCTGGGTTTGTTTCCAGTCCCACAGTCTTTGCCCAGTTGTTAATCACTTTCAGTGTCCTCTCGAGTACTTGGCTCATTGAGGTGAGACACCTGCCTGAGACGACAACGGCGAGGTCATCCGCATATGCGGTTAGCCTTGGCCCCCCGTCCCTCAGCTTTAAAAGGATCTTGTTAACGACTAGATTCCATAGTAACGGAGAGAGCACACCCCCCTGGGGGGTGCCCCTGTTCGCCTTCCTCGTCATGGTTGTTGCGCCCCACTCCGCTACCACTGTACGGCAATTCAACAGATTACCAATCCAGTCCTGTATGGGTGGGTGCACCTCAATTGATGCAAGGCCTTCCAACAATGCCTCTGTGGAGACATTGTTGAAAGCCCCTGATATGTCGAGGAAGGCTTCCAGCGCGTATTCTCCGTAGTGAAAAGCTTTTTCTATCTGAAAAACCACCTGATGAAGTGCTGTCTCCGTTGACTTGCCTTTCATATAGGCGTGTTGGTTCGTTGATATCAGGCCAGGTGGAACCCTTTCCTTAATAAACGAGTCTAGCAGTCTTTCAAAGGTCTTCAGTATAAACGAGGTGAGGCTGATGGGCCGTTAGTCCTTCGGATACAAATGGCTGCTTTTACTTGATTTCGGCAAAAATACAACCCTTGATAATCGCCAGTCCATCGGTACATAGTTCAGTCTCAGACAGCTCCTGAAAACGTCCTTGAGCCACGGTATCAGAACAGCACTTCCCTTTTGCAGAAGCGCGGGAAAAATGCCGTCCGGACCCGGGGATTTGAAGGGATCGAAAGAGCCCAAAGCCCATCGAAGTCTGGATGTGGTGATTAGGCCCTCACAATTCCCTTGCTCTGTGCCGAGTGCAGTTGAGACCGAGTCGGGAACCTCTGAACAGCCAGGAAAGTGGGCTTCCATAAGTGCCTCAAGCGTCTCCTTGCCATCCTTGGTCCATTCTCCAGATTCTTTGCGGATGAGTGATGGTATAGGGGGGGATTTGGCGAGTATCTTCCGAAGTCTGGATGCCTCGGAGGTCTTGTCCATACTTCCACAGAAGTTCTGCCAGGAGCTTATTTTGGCCCTCCGTATCTCTTGTTTGTAGGAGTGAAGTAGTGTCTTGTAGTCTCTCCAACACTCCGCACAGTCGGCAAGTTTGGCTAGTTTGAAAAACTCTCTAAGTTCTCTTCTTTGCCTACCAATGTCCTTGCTCCACCAGGGCGGATAGGATTTTCGTCCTACCGGCCTTGAGGGCGGTCAGGATTCGTGGTAAGCAAGTAGGATCTTTGACGTTAGGAGTTTCGCCTTAGCCTCAACGTCCGACCTGGAGAGAGTCTGAGAGGCATTACTCAGATGAGTCTTTAACCGATTTGCATACAGATCCCAGTCCGTATTCCGGGGGTTCCTAAAGACCCTTACTGTACGCAACGGTTTAAAGTTGACCGTAAAGTGTATGTAGCTGTGATCAGAGAAGGAGGGTCTTTCCAGCACCCTCCAATCCGAGATCCAGGTATCTGCCCCGTAAGAAAAAGTAATGTCCAATACGTCTTCCGACGTCGGACCCTTGAAAGTTGGGATGTTCCCTCTATTAGCTATATCTACATTGTTTTGTAATATAAAGTTAAAAAGGGACTCACCCCGTTCGTTCGTGTCCTTGCTTCCCCACTGAGGGGGGTGCGAATTGGCATCCGCACCTACCACGGCGTCGAAACCTTGTCTGAGGACTTCTTCCGTCAGGTGCTGTAGTTCTGTGGGGGGTGCCTCGACGTCGTGGGCCATATAGCACGAGGCCACAAGTCTAATCTTGTCGTCCCCTTCGATGGCGACCACCGTCAGGTCATCAGAACTGAAATTAGGTAGAAGATATGCGTTAATATCCTTCCTAACAAGGATGGCAGATCGAATCTTACCTACCGTTGTTGCATGGAAAAGATTATAGTTCGTGGACCCTAACCCTGAAACCTTATTTCCGGAGGAAAGCCAGGGTTCCTGGATTAGGGCCACGTCGTAGCTGCCCTCCTCTAGTGTGAGAAGGAGCTCAGCTGAAGCCACCTTACTGTGGTGGAGGTTGATTTGTAGGACCTTTCCCTTCAGAAGGTACAGGGTGGGTGTGGCTGTCACCGCCGACACTCCACCCGTCTCAACCTCCATCTCGTCAATCTTCCCGTCATCAAGCCGAAGCATGAAAGTAGCGTCGGTCATGGGTTCCAGCCCAAGATCCTTTTCAGCTTCACCTTGAGGTTGATTTGTAGGACCTTTCCCTTCAGAAGGTACAGTGTCCTTCAAGGTGGGTGTGGCTGTCACCGCCGACACTCCACTCGTCTCAACCTCCATCTCGTCAATCTTCTCGTCGTCTAGCCGAAGCATGATAGTAGCGTCGGTCATGGGTTCCAGCCAAAGATCCTTTTCTGCTTCACCTGGCTTCAGAGTGTTTTCATTCCCGTCTTTCGGATGACGTTTTTTGAGGCGCAGGTAAACACTACCCGTCCCCCAAGACATCTTTCCGAACCGTTGATACAACTTGTCCTCTGCCTCTTTGTTGATTTGGAGGATCAGATCAAGTGTACCGTCGGCGTTGGGTTTCCCCGCGTGGATCATCTTCCAGTCCGTCGTCGGGACATCGGGATTCTGCCGCTAGAAAAGCAGTAGGGCGTTTTCCGGTTTCACCGCGCTTGGTACACGTACCTTAGCCCGCGGTGGACCGGGAATATCGTCCCTATCCACTATAACCAGGTTAGCGCCCGGCCACAGTCCTCGTAGTTTCGGGACCACCTCCTTGACCCATTTAAGCGTGAGGTCGTCATTGCACTTTAGAATCTTGACTCCCCTGTACCACCCCGCTCCTTCAAAGGAGGGCGAAGGTTTGTTAAGTTCGTCGATCGCCTGTGCAACAATGGCCTCGATAATTTTGCTGTCCACTAGCTTCCACTGTTCCGCCGTCATCTGGCCATTTTCGTGTCGTCGGTCAACGAGCGCCACGGTCAAGTGCCGTTTGGCTACTTCGCTGGTCGTCGCCACTCTTTTGGACGAGGTCGGCGGGTCAGATGGAGTAGCTGTGGTGTGAGTGCGAGGACGTTTGGCCGCGGGTCTTTCTCCCTCCGTGGACCTCTGTCTCTTCGCCTCTGTTCCCTTCATAGCCGTCGCTACGTTTTCTTCTATTTTGTTCACGAAGGTGGGATGCGTGGTCGCAAACCGTTCGTTTTGCGAGAAGTGCTCCCTGCCTTTCGTGACCGTCTCAGTTGCCCATCGTAGGTCCTCTCGCTCCGTGGGCGAAAGAGTGTCCTTATTCTCCAGGCGCAACTTGATGCGTATTGCCGCTTTGTACTGGGCGAGCGCTTTCAGGCCCTCCTTATTGGGCTTCTTCCTTTCCTCGCTCCTACTAGTGGATGCGATGCTCGGGTCGAGAGCCTTCGGGGACTTCAGCAGCTCCTCCTCAGCTATCGTATTTGTGGCTGCCACGCTGCATACGCTGTCGAGGTCTGAGTCTGTGTCGACTGCAGTACCCCTAGTGACTAACCTAGCCTTCGTAAAATTTGCAGTCGCAGTCGCTAGAGTCGCAGTCGCTAGAGCCTGCAACCACTCTAGCAGAGGTGTGACCGCTGGCGACACGCAGAGGGGAATCAAATTCCCCACCGTGCCCGCCGGTGGTAGCAGTCACTTCTTCCACCGACGTTTGGGTCAATATCCTGACCCGCTCTTTTCCCTTCTTCGACTCCAGACTGGTTTTTATTTCAGGGACTCCTCCCTTAGCGTTTTATGCCTACCCGCCAGGCACCACTTAGCGTGACTGAAGTAGGACTCCACAAGCCACCCCTCGGGCGGCATGTAAGCTGGACCTTAGGCATGACTTGTGGAGCCCCACCTCACTCTTAGCTAGACATCGCCGTGCCTTGCCGGTTTCCCTGCGCATAGACACGGCGGTGCCCATTGCCCGGTCGGCACCCGCGAGGAGGATTAAACTAAGTGGATTTTTACCTTTTATGAAAGTAAAGCGAACTACTATTTTTTTTTTTTTTTTTTTTTTTTTTTTTTTTTGACCGTCCATATTTTGGAGCTTTTGACGCATTTAATTTAAATCAAACCAAACTGAGTTTAATTCTTAAGTTTTCTTTTATGATTGCATTGTTAACACTTATAACTTGTTAAAAAAAATACAAAATAAATATTTGTAAAGAAAAGCATATTATTTTTAATTTTAAAAATTTTAATTAATTTAATTAATTTTCTTTTCGTTGTACGCGTACTACTATTATTTTGACCGCAACAGTATATGTAACTTACATTTATGTTACATATCAATGAAAAAGACTCTCAGAAGTTCTCCCGATTGAGCCTGATTCATTCGTACGATACATATGAAAGAAATATTTGAATCACCTGTAGCAAAATTTTAAAAATATATTGAAATATCAAAATTTATTGAAAACTGATGTTTGACTTTTATATTTTTTGTTTCCTCTTCTTTTTCCATTCTTCGAAAAATTATAACAATTTTGTATCGAAGTGATTTTGGTGGCAGCTACAGAAACCTAGGTATGCACTGGAGACTCTGGCGCACAAAAGGTTTCGTTTTAAGGGTAATTCTCCTCTCTTTCGAGCCCAATACCATTTGAAATCATATTAGACATTCACAATTTTTGTGACAAATGGCTTTTTGGGAGCAGTTTCAAAAACCCCTTGAGTGGAGATAGTATGTACAAAATGTTAAGTCAATCAGTTTAGCAGATCTGGAGATTTGCCGTTTGAAGAATTAAAATTTGATTTAAACAGTTTTAAAATGGTGCATACCAGTGTGGCGAGCTGTGCTCTGCCTCCTTTCAATATCAATAACTCTGTTAATTTTTGAAATTTTTAGTTTGAAGAAAAATCTTTCAGAAAAAGAAAAAAATAAATCAATTTCTTCTCTTTTTAATTTTCAGTTCATTTTTTTAATACTAAAAATTTGCTTCAACTATTAAATTTAATAGCTTCGCTTCAAGCTTCCTCAACAAAATTCTAGCTATGCACACGAGCCTTTACACTTTTCCATTTTTTTCTAAGGCTCTTCAATATTTTCCTCAAATATTTTCATACGAATTACAGACCACAATACATCATAATAAATCATGCAAATATTAACATAGCTCATTCACTGAACACATGCAAACAAGACAAATGCAACTGTTGTAAACACTCACTCAATCGTTGTGACTGTTGCCTTTCATGCACCGATAAATTGAATTTGTTTTATAAACATTAGCAAATCCTCATAAGCTCCATTCTACTCAGCTATAGCCATTTGTTTGCAGCAGAGAGTTGTATGCTGTCAGCTCGGCTCAGCACAGCATAACATGAGCACTTTTGGGGGCCAATAGGCACTTTGACTTTTGCACTAAACAACAAAGTTTACAAAAACAAGAAGTGGCAAAGAAACAAAGGTCAAGCGGAGATTTTTTAAATATGTGGAGCACAATAAAATTGAATGGCTGTACGTATTAAGAAGGAAGGAAGAGGAGGAGGAGGAGCTGTTGGGTTTGGTTGGACAGATGAGTGAGGAGGCAGATTTACTTTTAGTGGGTTAAAGAAGGGGAGTGTGGAGCAAGCACTTTCACTAGGAGACCCCATTAGGTCCAATGTGAATGCCTTTATTCTTGAATCCAGTGTCATTTCCTATTTGTTGGGTTCTCTGTAGATCCATGAGGTTTTTTTGGGAAAAACAATAGTAAAATTCTGTTCTTTAACTATTCCAGCAACCCTAATAGATTTCTAGCATACTTTGGTCTATACTTGGTGTGAACGTTTGTTTCAGTTACATTAATATTAACCCTTTGACCCCTGAATTTTACCCTGAGAAGTGTTCACACGACATTTGAAGTCGCCTCTTTGTTAGAGTTCTAAATCTAGTTTACTTTTGAACAATTTAAGCTTAAAACGAGTTAAATACATTTTGTATAAATATTTTGTAATTACAGAAAAATTATTTAATATCTATAAAAAAATACTAAATTATCACTTTTTGATTTAATTTAGCCATTATTACAGAAGCAGTGTTTTGATCAAACAAGCCCAATTCGTAGACTTCAATTAAAACAAAAACTTTCCCTGATATCGCTGGAAATTATTGGAAATTATTTTGGGGATAGCAGTAAATTTTTGTAATTTGCTTTGAATTTACTTCTAAAAATATTTATTTGTTGGTGCCTACTTAAATCAAACCCATAAATCAATCTTAGATTTTGCTATAAGATGACAAATAAATAAAGTTGCTCTCAGGCAACTTTGGGGTTCGAAAAGGTAAATTTTATTTAAAAAAAGGGAGGACTTACGGTATAAATATAAAATATTCTATATATTATTAAAATCATTAGGAAAACTACAGTGGGTTCAACAAAAAACGTTCTTCTCTCACAGAGTGTACATTACATTTATTTGAAAAAATGTATTATTTTTGAGAAATATATACCATTATAGGTTTCGACAGATTGCTTAATATGGGGTCCAATCTCCTGCATGGTCTATAATAGCGTGACATCTTTGGCGACAGCTGGCAGTCAAAATTGTACCATATTCGACGGAAAGAGACCTCTACGTTCTTTTGAGAAATCAAATAAAATGTTTTGTAGATTTTATATTCTTTTTTGATATCTTAGGTTTCATTATAGCCTAAAAATTCTCTATAGGATTTGCATCTGGTGTCTGTGAGGGCCAATCCAAAGTTGCAATATCGTGATCCTTTTTCCACTAAGTGCATAGGTTACTTTTATGTTTCGGGTCGTTATCTTCTTGTAGTATCCAATCTGTGTTATTTTTCCAATATACTTTTTCAGCAGAGTTCAATGATCAACACTAGCACGATGACAGCATTCTAACTGCATTTAAATTTTCGGTGAAACACTTTAGAACGCCAAATCCTTGGTCAGAGAAGCATCTATACACATGAATCTTCTGGGATGCTTTTCACTTCGTTGAATACATTTTTCACCTTTTTTCAATCAAACATGTCTAATTGGATGAAACAACACAAAAGTCGATTCATCTGTAAATATTACTTTGGTCCAATCACGATTGATATTTGTGTAAGCCGACTGAAGATGCTTTTCAATATGCTTTTTTGAAAGCAACGGTTTCGACAAAGTACCGCTACGTTTTAATGCCTAATTGCTGAAGCCTGTCGCTAATCGTATTTAAGGCCCTTCTCCGATAATATTTGTTTTGCTTTTCTCAGACTGACCGTTGGGTATCTTTCAAAAAGCCCAACAATGACTTTATCCTGCCGCTTTGAAGTGGTGGGTTTTCGGCCTCTTCCTGGTTCGTTGTCAACGTTTCCTGTTTCTGCATAACGTTCAGACCACCTCTTAACAAACGTGAAAGGGGGTTAAAGGTTTCATTTTGGTTACACGTTTCGCAGCTTTAATTACAAAGAGAATTGATTACAATTTATGCATCGACAACCGCAACAATGTGCACTTATTTAAAAACAGAACCGATAAATGTTTACTTAAAGGTTAGCCGAATAAGCGAAAAACGTTTATTGTTGAACACACTGTATATCCAGCAACGTTTGCCGATCTGCAAACTAATTAGAAGGCACTACAACTTTCCTAAAACGTAAATTGTGGGGAGACAAGTTTTGTATGGAGAAAAAATCTCCCCTTTCTCCCAACACTTCAATGGGGGAATGCAAAACGCTGCTGTAGCTGACATTGCCAAAGCTTAAATGAAATTATTACACACACACACATAAATTTATGTACAATTATCTATAATGATAAATTATACGCAGTCATATAAATCGTCTCATACACTTCCAGTGAACGTCAGTGAAATGACAAATGCCAGAACTTTGCTTAACTAAAAATACTCGCACACAGTGCCATGACGACACACACACACACACACATTCATTTATGCGTAAATGCATGCACCAATACGTAAATATGTAGGTTTAGTTAAGTGTGCGCCATGCAAGTCAGCATTGCAGTGCATTGGCTGTTGGCCGACTGCGCAAGATACGCACAAATGGCCAAGGATGGCAGCTGACACGCATGCACAGTCGGCCAAGATGAGCATTAATGGCCGCAGCCAGCAAAGTGCATACCAGCGACTGCCAGCTCCCATAATATCCTTGCAGATGCATGTCGACTTGCATGCGAGAACACATATAAACACATGTCTGCGTGTGTGTTTTTGTTAGCAACGGAAATGGCGTAGGAATGTGTTTGATGCCAGCATTGTTTGTGCAGGCTGTGCCGTTGTTGTTGTACTCCTATTCTGACCCAATAACGTGTTTGCTTGTTATTGCTGCGGTGGCGATAGTCAAAGTCAGGCAAGCAGAAGACCTACAAAGTCTACGTTGTCGTCTTCTGCCTCCGCTTGCTGCATGCGTTGTCAAGGCAACAACAGCAACAGCGACAACAATGCTTAACTGCTTTGCGATAATAATGACATGCAGCTGTGTGCGCGCGTGTGTGCCGGCCGCTAATGCCAGCCATGCATTAAAATTCTATGCAGCCATCGACAGCAGCTGCACCAGTCGCCGATCAATTACAGTCGCCCATAACTACGACATTTAATCAAATTCCCAACTCCAAGAATCCTCTTGAGCTCATAAACGATTTGTTTGGCATCAGCTCCAGCCACAGCAACAAAAATCTTTATTAATTTCCCGTCATACACTGCGACAACGTGCAAGATGGACACATTGCGTGGGTTATTATCGGTGTGGCACAACGATTTCTTCAGCATCGATAGCTACGCTTTGCAGTTGCCATCAATTCGCCACGCGTCTCTCTGACTGACTGACTGACTGACAACTGGGTGGCCATAAACACAAAGCCCAAAGCCCAAAGCCATCGTCAAATTACCAGAAAAACAAGACACTGACAAACGATGATTACTACACCGGATCATCGGATACTCGGTCATATAAATGTGCATGTGTATGTGTGTATGTTTATACACACCCGTAGGCATTGCCTGTATGTGTGCAGGTGTGCTTTGCCAGTGGGCATTGTAGGTGACAAATTTCACTGTCGTGTTTTTAGGGCTTTAACCCAAAATAATTGGCGATACTCACTTGGAATTTGTTGCTCGAACGCATTGTTCAGCCTAAGTAAAGATACTTACGGCTGGTGAAAGAAAGCCGTTTCCATGACCTGTCGGTGTAAGTATGTAAAATATGGCGCATGTACAAAGTGTCGTGTCGTGTCGTGTCGACAAAGCCAGTCGTTCGATGATGCAGTGAAATTGTGTTGGCCTGTGTTGTGTTCGGTTCATTGTAGATAACTGAGAACTGAATCCAACAATTACAACAGCCGACAACAGTAAATAAGTATCCAATTTTGTTTTTGTTTTGGCCCTCGGCTGTTCGCTACTGGTTGGTAAACATATCAATAATGTTAATTACACGCTTTTGCGCAGCAAGAATTTACTGAGATGCTTTTGCCTAAACTTGAGCCCAAGTGGATACATCAGAATTAGAAAGTGCAAAAATCAATCGCTGCCTGATTGCTGTAATGGAAAATGAAAGCAACAAGCTTTTAATTAAAACTACAGCAAACTTTTCAGCATAAACAAATGAAAAATGCGCAACATACCACAGAAAGCAATGCGAACATTGCATGTATAATTAAAACTTCAGCATTTGCGCCAATTTACGTCACTGTGCCGCGGCAAAGATACTTCAGAAGTTGCGGTCCGCGCTGAATGGATTTAAATTTCAATGAGCAACAAAATGTCGCCGCTTGGCGCTTATAATGGTGTTTATTGCACTTTCTTCAGCTGGTAGTTGTCGTCGTTGTTGTTGTTGTTGCCGTTGGCAGTTGGCCACCTCACAACAATCCAGGCTAATGAAATTTTCCAGGTGCACAGCGACAGCAGTTGCAGCTTCACGTTGCGTTCTGTCGCGAATGCCAGAGCGACTACCGACCAGAAGAAACAAAGTCTCGAAAGCAAAACGCCCAAGAACGAAATGCAAAACGAACAAAAACAACGAAAGCAAAGGCCAGCACGGTTAGCCGCACAAATGGTTCAAGTGCCAATAGAGGCGGCGCAAGTTGAAGTTGCAACACCAACAACTGCAGCTGCTGCTGATGGCGCTTGCAGGAGATTGAAAGTGCGTGCAGATGTCAAGTGGTTTCATTGGATTATGCTTTAAATTGAATTATTCGCAAACAATAAAGGACACTGGGGAATGGTCGGTGAATGTTCGAGGCATCAATTTGCATAGTTGTATGCTGGATAGTTGAATAGTTGGCGTATAGTTTCGGAAAACTTTAAATCGATTAGACATTTTAAGTCAATTAGATGCTGTGCGGTGTAGGCTGAAGCGTTTACAGTGTCAACTGTGAGGGAATTTTAAAGACTTTCTTGATTAACCACTCTTAAAGTTACTATGCAGAGTTCAAATCTAGTCAAAGTTACTTTTATTAGAATTTTAAAATTATTTAGATGCAGATCGATGTGGTACAAAGAGTTGAACGTGTCAGCTGTGAAGAGTTTTTAGGCCTTTTCTGGTTAAACACTCTTAACCCTTTCGCTATTTTGTTGCCATATGGCAACATGCTACTTTGTGGACGTCTGCATCCTCTATGGTTGCAAGAATCGATTTTTTTGTTGGTCTTTAGAACAGCTTGAAGTTTTAGGAAAAATACGAAATTAATAAACTGAGTATTAAAGTTTAAAGAAGAGAAGTATACACGTTTTTTTAATAGTATATCTTGACATAGTAGAGGAAGAAGAAGCAGAAAAAATTAGAGAACCTTTTTGGTTTGACGTTTACTTTCAATTTAGATAAATTTATTTTTTAATTTTGGCTGAAATAAATGAAAAAATATTCAAATTTTTGTTATGCGCACAAACTTTAATGTTTAAGTAATTATTACAGCCACAACGATGAAGTTGATCTTATAGAAAAATACTCTAAAATACAGGGTCTGAGTATAAAAATTAAAATTTTTTTTATGGAATGTTGATAATATAACCACATAGAAGTTTAAGACGTAAAAATTATACAAAGTTCAAACCTATTCAGATCTATAAAATCTTTAACTAATTTGTATTCTTTATGGTCCAGATTGGAGATTGTAACGTGTTAGCTGTGAGAAGATTTAAAAGACTTTTCTGATTAGCTAATTTTGAAATTATTGGACAGAGTCCCTCATTGTGTATCATTTCTCGTCATAAAAGATCTTTGAATCTTTAACCTTTGCTTTACTTATACCCACCCGGGTCATTTTTTTGATTTTATCTAATTTATTGTTTAATATCTGCCAGAGTATTTTGTTAGTAGTGTCCGACCGAAGATAAATTGTTTGCCGAAGTCGAAGCAGAATAATCGGCATAGCTAAAATATTAGGCCGAAGTACGAAGATGAAGCCGAATACTAATAAAAAATCTTTTAAGGAAACAAAGCTGATGAAATTCCTCCTCTTTCTCTACTAATTTCTTTGTTTCACCTAATTTTAGTAAAAAAAAAAACAGTGTTAGAGTTCAGTTTCTAATAAAACAAACAGCTTAACAATTCAACTGTTATAAATAGCTTATTAGGAATCTTTTTATTAGTAGCAATCTTGATGTCCGTAATATCGATAAAACAAAAAAATTTATGTTTACGTAATTATTACAGCCACAACGATATGGTTGCTGTCATATGACAACACTCTAAAAAACAGGGTTTTAAAAAAAAAATTAAAGAGAAATTAGTATGAGATGTTGCTGATATAACCACACAGAAGACTAAACCTTTAAATTTAAAATTTTGACTATTTTGACTAAATTTTGAGTAAAAACTTGTAGCAGTTTTTCATTTTGTTTTGATTCCGTCTATTGTGATGGGGAATTGCATGGGGAATCGTGCTCAATTTATGGGAAATTTTTAAAGGACAAATTGAAGAAAAAAATTGAAGAAATTTCTTAACTTCACAGGGCGAAAATCTTCGGCTAAAGTCTTCACCTATTATGGCCGAAGTTGAAGATTTAAAATTGGCCGAATAGGCCGAATACCGAAGCCAAAGACGAATATTCGGTCGGACACTGGTATTTATCCATTTTTGTTATGTTTTCGACTCACTGAATAAATTCTATAGTAATTTTCAATAACATATAATCAAATATTTTTTGGAAAATTATTTTCATGCTTGAACTTGAATTTTGTCATCTTGTATACATTGTTTATGATTTTTTTTTGTCAGTATGAAAAAACTTAAATGATTTCTTTCCAATGGGTTTATTGAATATACTGAGGTATGCAAACAAATTTTTACTGTGAGTTTTATTCGAATGGGTATTTGGTAAACACCTTATATAAAAATCATAGGCAGGGCGAAGGTTTATGCCTTACTATACCAATTTTTAAGTCATCACCTTGAGTTTCAATTTATGCAGTCTCAAGTATGCTACTGCGACCCAAAGTGAAGTCCTTCAGTTCAATTGAAGTCCCTCAGTTCAAAATTTCAAGCACCTCTTTACGTTTGCTGCTTTTATAAAATTCAAAAATTGCCTCAAGCAATTCAGCGTATTATGCCAAAAATCAAAATAAACACTTTAGAGCCGGCAAAATTTATCCACGTCGGCGCACCAGCACCCAGAAGATTCGCTCATTATTTTCATGCTCTCTCTCACTGTCTCTCTCGATGCTGTTCGACGCTGCTCAGTCACTTCCAGCAACTCAACTTTGGTTGCATTTCCACACAATTTGGAATTGCACTAACCAGTTTGATAACAGTATCCAGCAATTGAGGCGCGAATACGCCGGATGCTGGGCGCTGTGAGGCGGTGCGAGGCGGGCGAACGCTGCTGCGTGCCTGTGGTTTATTGCGCATTGTGCGGCTGGGCAAATACGAATATTTCAAAGTTAGTTGTAGAAGTATTGAAACTATTCAATGGGGGAATGACTTTATTGGCATTAAGCTTATGGACAACTTGTAATAGAAAAGCATATGACCGTCAAGAGCAAAAAATAATGGCAAATATTTATTTACTCAACTAAAGTGTGTGCACGAAAAATGTTGGTCTGATGTGAACGAAGATAACTTGAATATTTCAGTGAATATTGTTGGTAATTATATGTTATATAGTTATTTGATTTACAGATCTTTTTGATAGTTTTGGAAATTTATTTAAAAGTACCATTCAAATATGACACACTCACCACTGTTTTGGTAAATGTGGTTTCAAGAAATACGCGTGTAGATTTTCAAAACCTGTAAGTAAAAGATTACAATTTATCATCAGATTTATAGGACCGTTTTATAAGCAAACCATCATAATTGTTTTTAATGTCATTCCCAAGTAGTTTATACATCATTGAAGTCGATAACAAAATAAACAGAAATTTTGTTCCAAAGTGCTGTAAACTAGATTGGATTAGATTAGATTCGATTAGATTAGATTAGATTAGATTAGATTAGATTAGATTAGATTAGATTAGATTAGATTAGATTAGATTAGATTAGATTAGATTAGATTAGATTCGATTCGATTCGATTCGATTCGATTCGATTCGATTCGATTCAATTCGATTCGATTCGATTCGATTAGATTAGATTAGATTAGATTAGATTAGATTAGATTAGATTAGATTAGATTAGATTAGATTAGATTAGATTAGATTAGATTAGATTAGATTAGATTAGATTAGATTAGATTAGATTAGATTAGATTAGATTAGATTAGATTAGATTAGATTAGATTAGATTAGATTAGATTAGATTAGATTAGATTAGATTAGATTAGATTAGATTAGATTAGATTAGATTAGATTAGATTCGATTCGATTCGATTCGATTAGATTAGATTAGATTCGATTCGATTCGATTCGATTCGATTAGATTAGATTAGATTAGATTAGATTAGATTAGATTACATTAGATTACATTAGATTACATTAGATTACATTAGATTAGATTAGATTAGATTAGATTAGATTAGATTAGATTAGATTAGATTAGATTAGATTAGATTAGATTATATTAGATTATATTAGATTAGATTAGATTAGATTAGATTAGATTAGATTAGATTAGATTATATTAGATTAGATTAGATTCGATTAGATTAGATTAGATTAGATTAGATTAGATTTGATTAGATTAGATTAGATTAGATTAGATTAGATTAGATTAGATTAGATTAGATTAGATTAGATTAGATTAGATTAGATTAGATTAGATTAGATTAGATTAGATTAGATTAGATTAGATTAGATTAGATTAGATTAGATTAGATTAGATTAGATTAGATTAGATTAGATTAGATTAGATTAGATTAGATTAGATTAGATTAGATTAGATTAGATTAGATTAGATTAGATTAGATTAGATTAGATTAGATTAGATTAGATTAGATTAGATTAGATTAGATTAGATTAGATTAGATTAGATTAGATTAGATTAGATTAGATTAGATTAGATTAGATTAGATTAGATTAGATTAGATTAGATTAGATTAGATTAGATTAGATTAGATTAGATTAGATTAGATTAGATTAGATTAGATTAGATTAGATTAGATTAGATTAGATTAGATTAGATTAGATTAGATTAGATTAGATTAGATTAGATTAGATTAGATTAGATTAGATTAGATTAGATTAGATTAGATTAGATTAGATTAGATTAGATTAGATTAGATTAGATTAGATTAGATTAGATTAGATTAGATTAGATTAGATTAGATTAGATTAGATTAGATTAGATTAGATTAGATTAGATTAGATTAGATTAGATTAGATTAGATTAGATTAGATTAGATTAGATTAGATTAGATTAGATTAGATTAGATTAGATTAGATTAGATTAGATTAGATTAGATTAGATTAGATTAGATTAGATTAGATTAGATTAGATTAGATTAGATTAGATTAGATTAGATTAGATTAGATTAGATTAGATTAGATTAGATTAGATTAGATTAGATTAGATTAGATTAGATTAGATTAGATTAGATTAGATTAGATTAGATTAGATTAGATTAGATTAGATTAGATTAGATTAGATTAGATTAGATTAGATTAGATTAGATTAGATTAGATTAGATTAGATTAGATTAGATTAGATTAGATTAGATTAGATTAGATTAGATTAGATTAGATTAGATTAGATTAGATTAGATTAGATTAGATTAGATTAGATTAGATTAGATTAGATTAGATTAGATTAGATTAGATTAGATTAGATTAGATTAGATTAGATTAGATTAGATTAGATTAGATTAGATTAGATTAGATTAGATTAGATTAGATTAGATTAGATTAGATTAGATTAGATTAGATTAGATTAGATTAGATTAGATTAGATTAGATTAGATTAGATTAGATTAGATTAGATTAGATTAGATTAGATTAGATTAGATTAGATTAGATTAGATTAGATTAGATTAGATTAGATTAGATTAGATTAGATTAGATTAGATTAGATTAGATTAGATTAGATTAGATTAGATTAGATTAGATTAGATTAGATTAGATTAGATTAGATTAGATTAGATTAGATTAGATTAGATTAGATTAGATTAGATTAGATTAGATTAGATTAGATTAGATTAGATTAGATTAGATTAGATTAGATTAGATTAGATTAGATTAGATTAGATTAGATTAGATTAGATTAGATTAGATTAGATTAGATTAGATTAGATTAGATTAGAATAGATTAGATTAGATTAGATTAGATTAGATTAGATTAGATTAGATTAGATTAGATTAGATTAGATTAGATTAGATTAGATTAGATTTGATGTGATTAGTTTGGGTTCAAAAATCGAGCTGTCTGAAAAACTATGTCTGATACTGAACTACTGAGTCGTATTCCTTATTATTAAAAGAGTTTATGTCCTGCAATGTAATACAGGATTCCTGTAACTTTTCTTGGATCAATGTCAAATAGTTTCATTGTCTGTATTATTTTGATCAGAACGACGCAAACGTTAGGTGATGTAACCCCTTCATTAATTTTTTGTTACTTCTAACTAATGATTGCAGTTTCTGCGATTTAAGATCTGCCAATTTTCCGGCAGCTGTCATTTCCAGTACCATCAACCTGTAGAGTATATAAATAAGTATCGACGTCTCAAAACAATTTGGGCGCCAATTCGCCAAATATTTACTATCAACTGTGGTCTTGCATTTCGATTGTAAACTTAAAATTATTTGATATTAAAACTGCACGACTTATTGACTTCTGGCTTTAACACTCAGCTTTCGTCCTTCCCCCCATAGCAATCAAATTGCTGACAGGACATTCCCACTTCGAGCATAAGTACTCGCATTTTTCGTGCTGCTTCCTGCTGTATCGCAAATTTCGCATCTTTTAATTTTATCAACAATTCTTCGAATAAAAGTCATGACATTCTTAATTGAGGTCAGCAAGACTGAAGCGTGGGGGACAATAGCGCGCAACGCGCCAAGCCACTAAACATTGCCGCATTGACGCAGTTCGAATACAGGGAACACTGGCTGTTAGTGGTCGAGAAGCAGCAGCAGCGCTGATAATAGATTTCACTTTTTCATTTAGCTCCTTTTTTAGTTGCTTTTTTAATTTAATGCTTTTTTATTTTCAAGAAAAAAATGAAAATAAAATCTGCCAACAACAATAACAGCGCCAACAAATTAGAAACGCAATGAAATGGGAAAATTCAACAAATGCGATACGGGGCGCCGACACTTATCAGCTGGCCAACTCCAAGTGTCACATTCCCATGCCGAGTGTCAATTGATGACGTTGACGATTCAAGGAGAGCAACAACAATGCAGTAGCGACAAACTGTCATTCGATACGTTTTATTGTTCGTATTGTGGTGTTGTTCAGCGCTTCCGTTGCAGCGTTCGCCTTCTCATTGGGCATTAGTTGAAATTTGGCCAGAAAGGTTGTGTCGTTTGACCTTATGGCGGTCGCACATTGACGCTTGGCAACGACCCAGCCGAAAGCCAATAATCAGTTGTGCCTTTCGAGACCGATAAATGCCATATGGAATCAAATTTAATTCGCAAATATAAAACAGAAAAGGAACGTTAACTTTTTTTATCTGGGTTGACATTCTGAGCTGCTGTCGCAATAAAAAGGCATCTCTGATAATAAAACTGAATTTTTATGTTGATATTTGTTAACATTTTTATGCAAACAATTGAGGCAATAAATGTTATGAAATGACTTTATAATGTGAAATTTATGAGAGCCTCAATAAAGTCAAATATTTCATATGAATTTTTCGACAGAAGCAATAAATTTTTGTTTTATTTTCAATTTATTAAAACTTAATAAGAAAAAGTCAAATATTTTATTATACCACAACAATCATTGAATTGTTTACTATACCTTTCAAATTGTTGCAAAACTTATGAGCTGCCAGAATTTAAAGCTGATTTTATAATTGCTTTCACCTTACCTCACCTGCTCGAGTCATCGCATCAGTCCCAATGTTGGACACACACTGCGTATACGCAATTCATAACTCAATCAGTAACATTACGCCGGCTTGGCTTGTAAATCGCATTGTAAAATCAAAGAACACCAACCAACACACAACGACAAAAATAAATGAAAACAAAAGTGTATGGAAAAACTGTGAAATTTAAAATACCGCACCGAGCTAATATTTTTATGCAAATACGGCAACAATTTTGTAAAAACCCGTACACGGTTGGCGAGCAAAATAAATTTACTTACGAAAAGCCAAAGGCGCAGTCGAGAATTCACCAAAAAAGCCACAGCAGATTTCGGCTATTTTCTTGCTACTGCTGCATGTTTAGCATTTTATTTCATATTTATTTTATTTTATATGATTTTGCTTTTTTTTGGTGGCTGCACTGAAAAATGGGCTCGAAATCGTATTAGACAAATTTTGAATTTTCTTGTTACTTGCAGCCAAATATAAATAAACACAATAAGGAAGCAATTGATGGCAGACAGGCAGCGACAAAGCGGCGTATTAGCCTTGCGCGCCTCGAGCCGTTGCCGCTGCGTCAGTGGCAAACGGTGGCAGCGGCAAGTTTGCGCCGCAACGAGCAAGGACGATTTTCAATATTGACTGTTTTCACGACAGCGGCGACAGTTTGCTGACGGTGGTTGGGGTGGCGAAGTGGCTGTGGGCACATTTTGTGCACGGATTGCCAAATAAATATTTAAAAAGGTTTGCCGCCTGTAAAAAAGATGCAGGCGCGATGTGGCGTCGGGGAGGGGGGTGCCGAGCTTTGGGGCTGCTTATTGCTTTATGTGTCTGACAGCAGCGCAGACCGACGTTATTATTATTATTATCGGAACATCGAGGCGGACTCGCGCGACCAGGGAACGCTGTTTATGAGTTGTGGGAATTGGTGTGGCACTGAGTCGGCGCGTACACCAAATATTTATAAATTATTTCATCATTTTCAAGGTAATGGTTTTAAATCAGACAACTTCAGACACAGCCTCCAACAAAAAAAGAAATGCATATTATTTTTTAAGTAAGATGCATGGCAGCTGAGGTGAGCACGCAGCTTTTAGAGCCGCTGAGATTTTTAAAAATGCCCCAAAAGGCTGATAAAAGACACATTTGCGCCACGTGCTGCATTTAACGTTTGTCGCATTGCTGGATAAGTGCTGCTTTAAAAGAATGACAAGAATATGAAAAAAAAACAATTGATTTTTGTTCTGCAAGTATGTGAGTTTTGAAGGGCAAATAGTAAGTTTTTCATTTTGTTTGCTATTATTGTCATCGTTTGGAAAGAATGTGCGGGCATGCGCTCACTTAAGCAGAATTTGTTGAAAGTCGTTGCTGGCAATGAAATTGAAGTGCGTGTTATTCGAAGAAAGTAAAACTGACAATAAAGTAAAGATATTGATCTACATCTTGACGTCTTTTTAAAGCAGACTTTTGTTACATAGATTAGTGGAAAATTATGCCAAATGGCTGGTTGTTGGTTCATCAGTGAAGTCTTGTTTAGTGCTTAACCCATTTTTTACCGCCCCCCGAGATCCCGTGGACCGATTTTGAAAATTTTCATAACACAGCCTATTTAGAGCCTCCGCATGCCATTTCTGCTTTCAAAAAAATTTAAAAACATTTGTTTTTTGGCTGCAGCAGATGTGACTTTTAAGACACGCTGGCAAAATATCAGGTGTACAACTTTGCTTCCGCCGTTTTCCGATAGGTGGCTGTACCGGCTGAGGCTGGTTGAAATACATAGATGGTAATGCCTTTAAAGTGAGTGTGGACAGTGCCTAACGAATTGTCATCGCCGTTTCAGTGACAGTTGTTCTTGTTTTCGTATTATTCACGCTCGAAAATGTCCGTTTATGTGCCCAATTCTCGCCATTTGCGGGAAGTTTTACTTTTCTGTTACAATTCGAAAAAAAATGCAGCTGAAGCGCATCGAATGCTCTCAGAAACTTACGGTGATGCTGCTCTGAGTGAAAGAACGTGTCGGGAGTGGTTTCAACGTTTTAAAAATGGTGATTTCGACATGACAAAGTCATCCTCCAACACGACAATGCTCGGCCTCACGTCGCAAAAGTGGTCAAAAAGTACCTGGAAACGCTGAAATGGGAAGTCTTGCCCCACCCGCCGTATTCCCCAGATGTCGCCCCTTCTGACTTCCACCTATTCCGTTCGATGGCACACGGCCTAGCAGATCAACATTTTCAATCCTTCGAAGAATTGGAAAAATGGATTGCTTCATGGATAGCGTCAAAAGAGGACTCCTTTTTTCGAGCCGGGATCCGAAAATTGCCGGAAAGATGGGAGAAAGTTGTCGCTAGCGACGGACAATACTTTGAATAATACATCTGTAAGCACTTTTTCGCAATAAAGCTTTTAATTTTGGAAAAAAACGGCGGAAGCAAAGTTGTACACCTAATACGTAAGCCAAATTCGGAAAGTTACACTTTTTTCAAGTTTAAGTTACTGTTTTTTTTTAACTACGCATCGAAAGTTGTTGCAACCAAGGAGAAAGTTGAATATAATGCGATTCTTGTGTTTTTAAGGACACATCAAAATATTTCAAGTTAGAACACGCTTAAAACTTTAGAACACTGAAAGTTTCATAATTTGTATGTCAACTTTGTTTTTTTGGTAAGCAATATTAAGTGTTTTATTAGAAACAAAAATTCATTTTGTATTAAAAAAAAAAAATTTTTAAAACCCTTAAAAAAGGTGGTCCTGTTTATACCAATTTTTCACTAAGTGAAACCCTAAAATTCGGAAATAGTTGTACGCAGTTTGACAGCCAATGTATGTAGCTTTCCGATAATATAAAAATATTTAATATGCGTTAGAAACTGTTATTTTCAGAATTTTTCAAAGTTGCCGTGTCTTTAAAGACACGGCGGTAAAAAATGGGTTAAGATGGATTCATAGTTTCAAATCAAAAGTTTAAAGGGTTTTTAGTCATAATTCGGTACTTCTATCTAGTGAGAAAATACATCTATAACAGAATTTAAAAATTTATTTTATTTAAAAAAAATTTATTTAATTTGTATTCAAAAAAGTTATTTTATTACACACTTTAAAGACAATAGGAATAGGGAAATAGTCCAGCGTTAAATAATAAATAATAATAAATAATATCTTTTATTCATTTATACATTCTCTTGACTAAACATGCATTCCAGTCCATTTTATTTTACCCAGTGGTTCCATTTATCATATCCAACCCATGGGTTCCAATCTGTACAACTCACATATTTATTTCATCTATCTCATGCATTCCATTCAGTCTATAGGTATATCAATTCATTCCATAGATGCATTCATTCATCACATCTATGTCATGTATCCATTAATTTCTGTGATCCGTCCCATAAAGCCCGTTTTATGCATCCAACCTATGTATTTCATCTAACTTATTCATCTAGTTCATTCCATACATCCACTCATTCATCCTATCTATATGATGTACCTATTAATTTTCCCATCTGTTCTATAGATTTCGTTCTATCCATCCAAGCTGTTCAATTCATCTATCTCATTCATCTATCTCATTAATCTATCTCATTCATCTAATTCATTCCATACATCCACTCATTCATTGCATCTATGTCATGAATTCATTAAGTTCTCTGATCTGTCCCATAAATCTCGTTTTATGCATACAACCTATGTATTTTATATATCTCATTCATATAATTCATTCCATACATCCACTCATTCATCATATCTATGTCATGTATCTATTAATTTCTCCCATCTGTTCCATATATTTCGCTCTATCCATCCAAACTGTTAAATTCATCTACCTCATTCATCTAATTCATTTGATACATCCATTCATTCATCACTTATATTTCATGTATCCATTAACTTCTTTGATCTGTCCCATAAATCCCGTTCTATTCATCAAACCAATGTATTTCATCTATCTTATTTATCTAATTCATTCCATACATCGACTCATTCGTCATATCTTTGTTATGTATCCATAAATTTCTCTGATCCGTCCCAAAAATCCGGTTCTATTTATCCAACCAATTCATTTCATTTATCTTATTCATCTAATTCATTCCATACATTCACTCATTCGTCATATCATTGTCATGTATTTATCTATAAATTTCTCCCATCTGTTTCATAGATTCTATCCTTCCAAACTGTTTAATTCATCTATCTTAACTATCTCATTCATTCCATACATCCACTCATGAATTCATTAAGTTCTCTGATCTGTCCCATAAATCTCGTTTTATGCATACAACCTATGTATTTTATCTATCTCATTCATCTAATTCATTCCATACATCTATTCATTCATCACATTAATATCATGAATCAATTAAATTCTTTGATCTGTCCCACAGATTTCGTTCTATATATCCAAACTGTTAAATTCATCTATCTCATTCATTCCATACATCCATTCATCCATCACATTAATGTCATGAATCAATTCAATTCTTTGATCTAACCCACAGATTTAGTTCTATCCACCTAAACTGCCTAATTCGTCTATCTCATTCATCTAATTCAATCCATGCATCCATTCATTCATCACATCTATGTCACGTATCCATTAACTTCTCTCATCTAGATTCCGTTCTATCCATTCAATCTATTTTTTCATTGCCACTCATTCATTATATGTACATGATATATCCATTCATTTCTTCCATTTATCCAATATTTATTTCATCTATCTCATTCATTATTCATTTATTATTTCTTCTATCGTATTCATCACATCTACGCCATGCATCCATTCACCCAACTCATCAATCTCATGCACCCATTTATGGCTCTATCTATCCCATCTATTTATATATAATGAGGCCCACTTTCCTCATGCATCCATTCCATGCTTTTCATACATTCACCCATTGCATTCATAGCAATCATACACAATCTATCCCATTCAATCATCTATACACTGACCTACTCACTCTGCCATATCCTTCAAGTGTATACAAAAGTTTGAACATTATCTACCGCAACAAACCAGTTTATCTTTTCAATACTTCTACAATATCCAATTAATTTCAAATTAAACTACACAACTTACATATATATTTATCTCATAATTAAACTTTCAATCATGTACACCATACATTACTCTATTGTTCATATTATGCAAAACTTTTCAGCACTCAGTGTACAAAGCATCGTTGGTATTTGCCTCCTCAATCATACCCAACTCTTTCATGCAAAACAGATAAATAGGTAGCATTCATTTCCACTTAAGCATTCCATACTTTTTTATGCAACCAGCACAATGCAACACTGCCACTTGTCTACCAACTCGCCCATACACATTGCCTCATTACATATGTAAGAAGTGAAGTGAGTGTATGTGGGTGCATTTCTATCTATAGCGCACTGCTTGGCAATGCGCTTGTTATCAACTTCTTACGCCATTGATTGAAATTTCGCAGAGTTTGCGCGTGTGCAGCAGACTGTAATGTTTATGTTTGTGTCTTTCATTTCTCCTCGCTGGCAACCAATGCGGAACTTTTATAGACACTTGCTGCCACTTGATGCCAGTGGAATGTGTTGAAGTTGCTCGGTGTCTGAGTGTGAGTGTGTGCGTTCGAGTGTGCCAGACACACTCTTAATAAATGCCAAAAGTCGCTCTTATTTATGCTTTTAAAATTTGTCGGTGCACTGACTCGACTTAAGACAATTTGGTGCTTAATATTTAAGTAAGTGGATGCATGAATTGTGGCAGTTTTAGTTGCCACTTGATTGAGTGTCATTGGTTATATTAAGTGTAAGTTTCAACAAGATTTTAAGGTTGTTCAAATTTGAGAGCAAATTTGTTACACCAAATGCAGTAAAGGGCTGCCTTAAAGTATGCTACGGTAATTGGTTTCTATAGCGTTGTGTAAGCAAGGTAGTGGAATACACTTAATGGAAAGCATCACATTACTTTCTTGCTAAAGTGAAATTCTGCTACGACCTTCAAATTTGTTTATTCACCTTAAAAAGCGCTTAATGGATTATGTTACCAGTTTCGATATCGATTTCACGTTGCGTTGTGTTAAAAGAAAATATTCTTTGACATTTCCACGCTGAAGTGAATTAAATTAAATTGAGAACTCACTTCAGAGGCGTCAGAGGGTGTGTTGTCATACATGTTGAAACAATTTCGCTTACACATTTAATTTCAAAAGGCCTAAATGTGTCTCATACAGAGGCACCCACCATAATCCATCTGCTACAAATTACCTTACACTATTAACATTTGGTATTCTACTCACGGTTGCCATTCGATCAAAATATTTTTGGGGAAATTTTTCTAGAAAAGTCACCAAAATGTAACCACAGGAAAAGAAAACACAAATTCAGTCTTTCAAATTTTTCTTTTCTCATCAGACAAACTTTAACAAAGTTTAAGTAAGCCAAATAACAAAAACAAAAAACAAGAATACAAATTGCAAAATAAAGCATCAAATTTTTCAATTTCTTTCTTCTTTAAAATTTTTTTTTAAGTTTTCCAGTAAAAATATGCGAGCGAAAAACAAAAAAAGTTCGCATCTTAAGTCACTACTCAAGTCTTCAAACACAAATTGAAGTATTCAAGAATTCAAACCAAAAAAAATTAACTCATTGTGGTTAAACGTAACCAACTCTTGCAATCGTAGTTCTACATTACGACTACTTCATTGATCCATTACTGAAAATCTCCGGTTGCCAACTCCTCGGCCGCTTCATATTCTTTTTCTGCTAAAATGTTGCACTACTCATTGCTACGAGTACAAAAACATTTGCCAATTAATATTTCATTAACCAATAACTTGTTCGCAACAAACATCATTAATCATACGCCATGTGGGCCAACGGTTAATGCGAAACTAACAGCATTAGCAGACAAATTACAGCAATGTATGCCAACAGAAGTATGGCCTCTGCCACTGTCAGACGTATGTATTGGCAAAAAAATTATTATCAACTTCAATATGCCACCAACTCGAGTGCACATTGAAGGTAAATGGAAAAACTTGTGCGCGTGCCGACACTCGCCTGTGTCCAACGGCTTTGAAACGTGCTCCGCATACCAAAACACAGCAGCCAGGTGGACCACACATGCGTGAGCTCACTCACACAGCTCACTCACTAATCGCATTTTATCCCATGCTGACCTACAATTTAAAATTCTAAATGCACACCAACATTCCGCTGTTGCGCTCTTTTACATTTCATTTTAATGATTGAAAAATGTTAACCCATGACATTCAGTTGGGCCGAAAGAAGTCAAATGCTGCCACATACTCGTTTATCAAAGCAACAACTTGGCTTAGCTGAGCTGCTGCCAAATTGAAAACTATTTGAAGCCATTCAACTCGCAGCACGTTCGAGCATTAACCAGGCGCACACTTGTTCTGGGCTGCAGACAACGCGCCCAACGGTTTTTTCTCTTGAAGCTGTTTTGCGTTTCGTTGAAAATTAAGTGTAAAAAAAAGGCATTGTCGAACGAATGAACGATTGCTGTGCCAGGCGAACAAAGAAATATGAAACATAATTTTTCATGTTGAATTCTGCACCGAACAAAAACAGCAAAAAATGCCAAAGAAAGCGCACCGCAAATTGCCAAAAATATAATTTCGCATGCATCGCCACACAAAGGCGGCGTGCCAAGGCCGTTGGGCCGATAACGGTCCAACAGTCCATGCTCCTTGCACACCCACACAATATGCTCGGATCGGCTCGGCACTCGGAGCAACTGGAGCGCCAACACAGCAGCCACGAGGCGGCCGACGCGCGTCTGGCCCGGCGCGCTTCATTAGAACTCAATTAATGGACCATGAGGTTAATGGGTTTCCAATGGTCGCTCTCGAGCGTGCCGACTACATGCCGCGCATACACATTGTGCGCCCGAAATTATTTGTATCTTAACATGGCCCAAACACAGCCACGCAAACGCAGACGACAGTGAAAGCAAAAGCAAAGAGCGAAAAGCGAAAAGTGAACAGTGAACAGCGCTCAGCGAACATTGAACAACGAAAAAAGTGTTGCCATTTATTATTTTTGGCAAAGTACACAAAAGTGGCCCACTCGAGCCCACCCCGCTGCCACAAGAGTTGCGTACGACAGACGACCAGCGGGGCCAGACAATGATTTGTTACATTTCGCTTCCTCCACCAACTGAACATTGCAAACAGCCAAAAACCATAAAGAAAGCAAGAAGGCTGTGCGGTGAGTGGGTGCACGCTTCGGCTCGGGGGAGGGAAATATTAAACTATTGTGAGCTTAATAAGTAAAATGAGGCTGAAATATAATAATTTAGGTATTGTTAAAACGGAGAATGATTTATGTGTATGGCGCCGTAGAGGTATGAATGTTGCTGTTGCTGGCTGGTTGCTGCGTGGGCGATGCCAAACTAAACGTGCGCACTGTCGCAGCCAACTTAAGATAAGCGAAAATGCGTCAGCGGCAATTGCACGCACGTGTTGGTGTGGCGCGCTGCTGCGGGAAAGTAGTGTTGGGTGCGGCCAGGCAACAATACAAAGTAATTTCAAAATGTCATTGTCACACAAAATGTAGAATTGAGGCAACGCAGCATTTGACTTATTTATTATTATGAAATTAAATTCATGTATTCAATATAATACTTTTGTGAATGAAGAAAAAACTTTTCAGAAAACAACTTTGGACACTTTGAATTTAATTCTTATTAAAATAAATTAAAAATTAATGAATAAAATAAATTTTAATTAATAAATAAAATATTTAAAAAAATTCATCAAACGCAAAGATTAAAAAAAAATTTTCTAAATATTCACTTTTAACTGGCCACAAAAACCATTAACAGAAAATCTCTCTTCCAGTGCCTTTATAAACATTCTCAAGTGAAGCTTTATGGCACGAAAGTTGTCACTCAGTGCTTATTGGCTTTAATTTGTTATGAATAAGTGTATGAATGAATGAATGTCTGAATGAATGAATGAATGAATGTATGAATGTATGAATTTATGAATGAATGAATGTCTGAATGAATGAATGTCTGAATGAATGAATGAATGAATGAATGAATGTATGAATGTATGAATTTATGAATGAATGAATGTCTGAATGAATGAATATATGAATGAATTAATGAATGAAGGTATGAATGTATGAATGTATGAATGAATGAATGTATTAATGTATGAACGTATGAATGATTGATTGAATGAATGAATGTATGAATGCATGAATGTATGAATGCATGAATGTACGTATGAATGTACGAATAAAAGAATGTATGAATGTATTTATAAATGATCGAGTAAATAAATGCACGTATGAATCAATGAATGTATGAATCTATGTATAAATGAATGAGTGAATAAATGAACGTATGAATGAATGAATTTATGAATGTATGAAGGTATGAATGATTGAATGTATGTATAAATGTACGAATGAATGTATGTATAAATGAATGCGTGAATAAATGAACGTATGAATGAATGAATGTATTAATGTCAAAGCAGAACATACTTTTGCCGCCATTTGCAAAAGTTATAGCATCTGCCGATAGAGGGATGTTTTTTCACGAGCCTGTATATAGCTATCTCTCTCTAATGAGGTACACCTAGAGATAATGTTGGGGTATCTGCTCCACTCGATTCGTTCAATAGAGATGTAACTTTATCTCTAGTAGCTGATTCCCCAATACCACATCGAAGTTTTTCAAAGCCGAAACTTTGTCTTTCATTCGGGTAAAGAGTCTGGTGTTGAAGCCACCAGTTATATAGTTCATCTGTATATATATCTAGGTTCTGTAGATTCTGAGTCGGCGGTCATTTTTCATATTCAATCAGTTTCTATATGTATTATTAACTTCTAGTGTTTTGCTAAGTGTAGATATTCTTAAGTGAAACTCTATATCTAGCTATCTCTTTCTAATGAGAAATTAAGCATATGGGATCTTTTTTACACGATTCTTTCAATGAAGACATTACTTTCTCTCCGCTGGAGTCGCTGACTTCCAACTAACACATCGAACTTTTTTTAACAGAAGCCTCGACGTTCCTTTGAATTAAGGGTTCAATGTGGAAGCCAGCATAGTTATATATCACTTCTGTAGGTATGTAATGAAATGTGCTCTAGATTTAAGAGTCGACTCTAATTTTCCGGTACCGATCACTTTCGAGAGTTTCAAGTTCAAGTTCCATTGCCATATGTGGACATTCTCAAGCGATGTTTATATCTAGTTATCTCCCTCTAATGAGGGATACTATGACAAAAGACCACTATTATTTTCTTTATATGATTCTTTCCATGGATAAATGACTTTTCCTTTGGTCACTGACCCACAACTTACCTCAAACACAACCTCAAACTTTATTTTAAGCTGAAGCTTTGACATTCATTCGTGTCAAAGTGAGGTAGGTAGGTAGGTGGTGATGGCAGCCCTCATATGAGAGCTCACTTAGGCCAAATTAGGCCCATTGTGGAACCACAGGGTCTCTAACCCCTTTTTTGTTAGTGTCTCAAAAATAAGGTAGTGCAGCCTGCTTGTATAGCACATCAGCGCAGCACATATAGCACAGGAAGCACATCTATACATCTTTATAAGGAGAAAGAATCTATAAAGAATCTATATATAATAGAGAAAGAATCTCTAGACCCTGAAGTCAACTCTCTCTTCCCAGACAAGTCTCTCTGCCCAGTTTCGATAGTCTTAGGTATTAAAAACTTATATGCTAAGAAATTAGCAGCTTTTCCTGATCTTTACCACAAACCTCATTTATTCATAAGCTCACTGATTTTTCTAATTCTATGAAATTAAAAAAAAAAACTCGATTGGAGCATCATGGATCAGTTTGTTTTGAATAATTTTTTTTTTGTTCTGTTGTATTTATTTATTATCATAAGTATATTGATATCATATATATGATATTTTACAAAATTGAATTTTACAAAATTATACAAGTTGCTCAAAGTATGCAAAATAATGTTTACTGCAGTGACAAACTCATTAATTTCCATACAATCTCCAACCACAATGACACAGTTTCAACATATGAGTCCTGTAATTTTCACAAAATTCCCACTAATTATTTGCATTTTTCAAACATTAATTTTCACATTTTACAAATATGAGCTTGTCAGTGAAAATTCACGCAGCGGAAATAGACAAATTTTTCAAACTCATTACCACAACAATTAAGCGCAAACATGCCCGCAACCGCATTTAGTCATTTCACTAATTTACCCGCCAAACCCCGTCACTGTGGTACTGACTGCACAGCATTTACATCCACTTAAATACATTGTACAGTCCACTGTATCCACCTATTTGCGTTGGAAGCGCAAAAAATGCATCCATCAAAGGCGGCCAGCAGCGCTGCCCGGGCATTGATATGGGGCGCATAAATTACGACACGCTCGACGCACGTCGCACGTCGCGCGCACGCAGCGCAACACATATCGCAGGCGAGGGTTGGCTATTTTCAGCTTCAACAGTTTTCGAGTTAATAATCACTTGCCATGGCGCCATTTCAGTGTTTGCCTGCGAAATTAAGCAGGAAAGGTTAGACAGACGGACAGGCTTAGCTCCGGCCGGACGAATCAGGCCCATCGCCGCATCAGCAGATAGCAAAAGCAAAACAAAAACCTGTGAGTAAAATGCTGGAAAATAATGGTCACTAACATAAATTGACAAAGGAAGCAACACCATACATAGACACACACACACAGACACTTTACAATCCCTCGGGCACACGCACATATATTAGGGGCCAGTTGATGAGCATCGGGTGTGGCATAAGTGAAAGCAAGTCAAGTGTAAACATTTTACGGACTAAACAAGCAGAAATGTTGCCATCACGTTCCAGATGTTGGGCATAGTTGCAGCGCACACGTTGTGTTGGTTAAGGAAAAGAATTTAAAAATAAAAACCCATCTCAAAAAATTGCGAACTTTATGGCATTTCAAAAATTGAGTTAACCTTTCACTTACGGCGTTGCTTTTTTCCACACGAGTAACGTACAGAAAAAGTTGAAGAAAGCCAAAAAAACAAGGAAACTCTGTGAAAAAGGCGAGATTTCGACAACATAAGCGCTTTGATTAAATATTCATTATACGCCACATGTGGCACATGTGGCGCCGGCAAGCAGCTGTGTGTGTGGTTTATCTCTACTCTGTGTCTGTGTGTGTGTGCATGAATGCGCGCATTTGGTACACATTTCAGCTAACTACTTTGCCTTGGTGCTCAACTTCATAACAAACACAACAAAGTTTTCCGTTGCGAATATGCAACGCGCCATCGTCGTCATTGTGCACCGCTTCGTCTGCATAGAATGCCACTTATGGCTGTTTGTGTGTGTGTGTGTGTGTGTGTGTGTGTGTGTAGAAAACACTTACGACACTGGCAACACTTGTGCACTTTTATTAACACTTGAACGTCTGTCGGCTGCAGCCACGCACACACGTTGAAAACTTTCGCGGTGTCTTCATTTTTGTCCGGGAATAATAAACCCTCGACATCGTTTCAGTTTTTTTTTTTGCTGGAATATCTTATTAAATCCTTTTATGAAATATACATATTGTCTGTATGAAAATGTTTAAGGGAATTAATTCATCTCAAATGAAACCTACTCATATTTGCTGGCAAAAGCATTTAATGATCATTTGTAGTTGACTTTTTAAATTTTAAAGGCATTTTTTTAACAATTATTATAACCATTGGTGGATTCAGGGTGGTTGGGGGTTGAAACTCCCCCTCCGAAATTAGGATCGACTTTAAAACTCCATACAAATTAAAAGGCATTTTATAAATATTAAATAATTACTTTTTGAAACCCCCCGAAATATTTTTCTGAATCCGCCCCTATTTATAACTATACCCAACAGGATTCAAATTACTTAATTGATAGCAGAAAAACCAGGAGAATAATTATTCTAATAAAAGATTTCATTAATATTTAACCATTAGATCAAATTTCTACAATCGAGGCTTGAACTACTTGACTTGAATTTTTAAGTTTTATAGAATTTTTTTTTTAATAATTGTTACGCAGGACAGAACTCAAATTCTTTCAATTATAGCACTAAAACAAGAGAAATATTTCTTCTAGTGAAAAATTTCACTGATTTTTAATCATTAGATCAAGTTTATGCGATCAAAGTTTGAACAACAAGATGTGGCACACGCACAACAAAAGTGACACAACTCAAAATTTTTGATTTTTCAGGAAACGCAAAAAAGTGTTTTTGAGCTAAATAAACAATTTTTTCAAATAACGAATAGACCGTTCAACAGAAAATCCTTACAGATTATGCTTTGCGATAAATTGCGAGAATTTTTTTTATTTTACACTAGAAAATCCAAAATTTTGAGTTGTGACTGTTTTGATGATATTTTAATTCAATAATTACGGAACTATTTCAAGTTATGCCACTTTTTCTGAATTTAATAATTATAAATGACAGTAAAAAGTTGAAAGAAAAATTTTGAAAATTCATAATTAATTTTAATAATTAAAAATCAATACAAAAATTGTCAGAATTTTGCTTAAAATTAACTTAAACAAAAATGTATTTCGTCAAAAGTGACACAATTTGAGTTAGGACTCTTTTGCATTGAGCTGCAGCGATCAAATAGCATCAAACTTCTGACATGAAAAGAGACCTAACTGTATTTTTGCAACAGTTAACAACAACAAAATATACTGAGCTTTTGCTTATTGGTAGATTGATGCATTGTGCACAATATTAACACATAAACCCGAAAATTAAAAATTTTGCGTTGTGTCACTTTTGTAGTGCGTGTGCTATGTATTTTTGTTTTTGTTGAAAGTTTTTTCCTTTGAACAAATTTTCCAGTCTTAACCCAATCATAGTCTCTATGATTGATTGCGGAAGGCCAGAGGCGGATTTAGAAAAATATTTCTGGGGGGTTTCAAAAAGTAATCCTTTGATATTCATAAATTGTCTTTTAATTTGTATGTAGTTTTAATGTCGATCCTAATATTTCGGGGGGGTTTCAACCCCCAAAACACCCCCTGAATCCGTCACTGCGGAAGGCCTTAGTTCTTAGTCTTGGAAGTAAGGAACGGAAAGAAAATCCGTAGAGTGCAGATACGAACCTGAAGACACGTGAGGAAGAAGTTTTGCTCACTACGGTTCTGTCCTACTGTCCTGTCTTACTCCTTTCAAATATTAAAAAAAATCCATACAATGATCAAATCCAAGCTGCCAAAACCCTTCTTTAGACAGGGTTCTGCAGGGTTAGACAGGGTTAGGCAAGCGAGGTTTTGGAGATTCAAATGGTATTGAACTGGGTTTAAAATGATTTTAGGTTGAAAAAATTGGTAAGGACCCTGCCCCAAATGAAGTTCTGTATATACCACTGGGGCTGTATGTATGTATTTTCGATTAGAATGTCAAGGCTTAACTGGGTCACAAATTTTTTGAATTGATTCTTGTGTTCTTAATTTAGATTACAAAAGCTGCCACCATGATCACACTAAATGCATCTCTAACGAGAGCAAAGTCAAGTCCTACACTAATAAAATAAATCTGTTTTCAAAACATTTCATATTATTGCAAAAATATAAAACCCAAGTATTATAAATTCAAACCAGCAGTCAGTTCAATACAACTTTCAACAAAGCTGTAAAGTTTTGCCAAAATTTTCATATATCTCAACATTTTTCACATAATCATTCAGCGTCTTTGGAATGTGCTCTACTTTACAAATGACTCGAAATACCGCAATAAATTACTGTCGATATTTAAATTCCCGCACGCTCGGCACATTCCCAACAGTCACACCCACACACACATACACACATACACCGTACAATGTCGTTGCCATATCTAATGATTTCCTACCCCCAGACGTATCCTTTCTGAAATGCAGCATATAATGCAAATTAACAAATTATCACCTCTTTAACTTACAGCAGCTTGACAAATGTTTGCAGCCTTGACGGCGTTTTTCATTCCGCCCGCACAATCACCACTCTTTGCGCTCCCCGCAGCGCACATAAAATATAACATAAATGATGCATGCAGCACAAGCTTTGGCAATTTCTTTAATGAAGTCGCATTTTGCAGGCATTGACGTTGGCTGCCGAATGATACGCACACGCGACCCATTAGACGCTAATACGCGCACCTTAATCCAGTCGGAGCGGCGCGTACGGCGTCTTTATCTGCGCCAGGAATCCACCACACACACCCAGGCCGCACAGACAATACGCACACCGCTGCATGCTGCGACAGAAGACAGGTAAACGTGGCACGCTAGTGGGAGGGGAGCTAGAGCGCAAGGGGCACTAAACTGTGCGCAGTGTGTCGCAATGGGAATTGGAGGAAGGTGAAAGGGCAAAATTGAATTGCCAGCAAAATGTTTAAAAGTGCGAAAAAACAACAGAAGAAAAAAAGTAGAAATAAAAGCAAAAGAAGCTATGGAAAGTGGAGGGGAAGCGAACAGCAGCTGCATTAAAATTGCATAGAAAATTAGTTTGAACAACACGGAGCCATGCATTCAGTGCGCGCGAACAAAAACAAAGACGCCAAGTACAACAAAAGCGCGGCAAAGATGAAAGAAGAACAAGAACGAGAAGAAGAAGAAGAACAGAAAAGTGTAAGTGCAGGTATTCTGTAGCAGCGGTCGGATGACGTTCACAGCTGAAATGAAATGCGTGAAATGCACGCAATGCCAATCACACAATTGCGGCTTCAGCGAAAACCCACACTTCGCCGCACTGCCGCCGCAACAAATGCAAATCGATATCGATGCGGCGCGCAATTGCAATCGCTCGGTACGTGCGCTCGAACTCTTGCCGCGGCTCAACGATAAAAATGATTAAATTGCACATAAATTGAAATCAGTCGAGCGATGCGAATGCACACTGCAACGGTGCGCGTTCGATGGCAGAAACAATAACGGCAGCATCGATGGTTTTTGTTGTTATCTTTTCTAAACTCTGCTTCGGTCGGGGTGAATGTGCGCCAGTTGAGTGGCAGCTTGGGCCAATGCGAGTTCTTTGTTGAGGTGTGAGAGCGAATTGCAATTGTTTGTGAAGATTGTGAAGATTGCGCTGAAAAGTATGCATCTACTTTTATAAAATGCTTTTTCAATCAAATCAGTGCTTCATAAATAGTAAAATAAGTGAACAAAACACGACAATAAGAATGTATAAGACTTTTATGTTTGTAAAAAAAAATAAAAAAGATTTTTCGGAATTTTTAATAAGCAGATTTGATAAAAATTTACTTGTTTTTAGTATAAGACAACCATCAGTAAAAACAATCCTTTTCAATGTTGTAAACAGTGGCGGATCCAGGGGGTGTTTTGGGGGTCGAAACTCCCCCCCGTAAAATAAGTGAAGGAAACACGACAATAAGAACGTATACAACTTTTTTGTTTGTAAAAAAAAAATAAAAAAGATTTTTCGGAATTTTTAATAAGCAGATTTTATAAAAATTTACTCGTTTTTAGTATAAGACAACCATCAGTAAAAACAATCCTTTACAATGTTGTAAACAGTGGCGGATCCAGGGGGTGTTTTGGGGGTCGAAACTCCCCCCCCGAAATATTTGGAACGACTATAAAACAAATTAAAAATAATTTTATAAATATTAAAGAATTGCTTTTTAAAACCGCCCCCGAAATATTTTTCTGGATTCGCGCCTGGTTGTAAAGAAATCGTTGCACGTTTTTTATACCTTTTATTAAATTTAGCCATTTTCTTAATAAAAAAGATTTTCAAAAAAGGTAAATTTTTTTCTGAAAAACTGGTTTTTCAAATATTTTAAACTATATTTAAAGCACTGGTTTTTGAAAATTCTAAGTTCGGTTATATTCGGTTATCTCTATACATATAATTTTTTGTTCTAACTGACTGACTGATTGGTGCATCATTGCTCAGCCCAAACCAACGAAGTTACAAGCATGAAATTTTAAATTGTAGATACATCTTAAAAATGAACCTTCGCCAAGACGGGACTTTTTTAAAATTCGGAGTCTAAAAGCGCAAAACATGGGTTAAGGTGTTGTATGAAGAAACGAGAGTTAATGGGTCTTTTGATGTCCAAATTGGTGATAATACTTCAAATAAAAAATAATTCGACACGTATTTTTTTTTATCGAAAACCATTAAACGATTTGACAAGGTCAACGATAGGTTACGGGTTTGTATGGAGGAACAAGATTTTATGGGCCTTTTGACTTGAAACTTGATGAAAGTACTCTTGGTGAGAAAAAATTTGATATTTTTTGTATATTTTCGAAAATAAAACTGACGGAGTCAACGATGGATTAAAAGTATTTATAGGGGAAACATGACTTAATACTTAATTGATTTCAAATGTGGTTTCACGTCATATAAGAAATAATTAAATAAGTATCTGTTCATAAAAATCTTACAGAAACAGCAAAAAGTTAAGAAAATCTTGATTTCATGGTCCCATTGACTTTTAACTAACTAAACCAACTAACAAACTAACTAAACTTCAAATAACTTAATAAGTATCTGTTCATAAAAATCTTACGAGATCAACAAAGGGTTAAGAAATTCTTAGTGTATTGGCCCCATTACTTTAAACTTGCGCACAAAGCCGCAGGGCCCTGATAGTATTATATACGCTGAATCTCAATGTTCCTTCTGATTTATTCGATTTCTTAATAAACATTTTCTTCTTTTAAAAAAGATTTCGTTAAAGTTAGTTTTTGTTTTCATTTAAACGTTAGGGCAATTCCATAGAAATCTGAATTTGTAGCATTTTTCATTCCTTATAAACTCCTTTTAAGAAGGATTCTGCGAAGCTTCTATTCGTTTTTCTTTACTTAAATTACCAATTTCCCATTTTACTATGTTTAAACATACAAACACTTAATGCTTAAAATACTAAAATCGTTTACTCATTAACATTGTTTGCTCGCATGCGAGATTTTGTGGCTTTAATTTACCGGTTAGGAAACCACTTCAATCTGACCTCGACCCACACTGATTGTATCCGTTTGCGCATACTTCCCATGTATCTAGATATATTCATGTTTTTGTGTTTGTGTGTGTTTGCCAACTTAATATCCGTACCACTAAAGCCTTAAGCCACTAAAACGAATTAAAAATTAACCTTTCTCTCGCTCTTAACTCGAGCACAATAAATCATCGCACAGCTGACAGCCATAACTTGGCTCGAGCTGGCTGCCTGGTTGGCTGTCGGCCATACCGCACGAAACTATTCATAAATAAAGACGAGAAGATGCAGAAAAAAACTTGAGCAATAACCCTAACGAGCGAATCGCTGGTGCATGGCTAAAACAGGTGCAACAGCTGCTGGGTAAGAAATCGCCGCTGCGATGTCGCATGGAAGGGCAGCGCTGCTTGGAGAAAAAAGTGGCAGCGGAAAAAGTGCATTTTCATGAGACTCAAAAGCAGATAAAAACACTTCGGAGTATGGGTTTTTTAACAGCAGACTCTTGTATGCGCCAAAGTGCTGGCTGGGTCATAGAAAACGAGACGAAGAACAAAAGGATGCGCGGCGAGCAGACGAGCACAGCGAATAAGAAGTAAGAAGGCGCACGAGTAAGAGGAAATATTTCGGGGAAAAACATTCAAATTTCCAGGTGTGGTAAATGTCTGATGTTATTTTAAGCTTGTCCAGTTAATACTTTCCCTGCTATAAACCAATGTGAAAGTTTTATTATAAAAGTCAATGTTTAACAGCAAATGACAGCAACAATAACAATAACAGATCTTTTTTTATTTTAAAAATTCTATAACAATAATTATTTTAAATTTTTTTCTTATAAGTTCACAAATCACAGTTTTTTTCGATTTTTATTTTAGTTGACCTATAATAACAATTATTGGTGACTTTTATTTAAAATTATTACATGCTTTGACTTTGATAAACTAAAGTCACTGAAGATTTGTATTGATGACATAAGAAATAAAAGTCACTGAATGAGTTTTATTGATGATTTGAAAAATAAAAGACACTGACTGATTTTTATTGATGACTTCAAAATTAAAGGCACTTACTGATTTTTATTGCTGACTTTTATAAAAAAAGTCACTTACTGATTTTTATTGCTGACTTTTATAAAAAAAAAATCACTTTCTGATTTTTATTGATAACTTAAAAAATAAAAGTCACTGACTGATTTTTATTGATGATTTTTATGACAACTAAAATGCAAATCGAAAAATACAGTGATTTGTAAATTAATATAAAAAAAAATCAAAAATAATTGTTATTAAAGGATTTTTAAAATAAAAACAAAAACTTATTCTTATTTTTTTAATTTTTCCATAAAAATAAAAAAAGGTTTTTACAATTTTGATTCTCGGTGCGAATGCTTTTTCGCTAGAAGTCACTTATATAAATTTAGCTCTCATGGTTTCCAGGATATTCAAGAATAAAAATTTAATTGAGGTCTTTCATATCCTTTTTCAGAAAATTTTTCCAAAAAGGACTCATCGAAAGAAGTCATCGACTTCATATCATTAGCTTTCATTTGACGTACAAATTATTCCTTTATGACATTTGAGTCAAGAGATATGATGTTTTAAAAGTGTCGGGAAGGGGCATTAAGCCGCCACCTTTAAACTGCATTTAAAAAAAACTCGAACATTCCGGGAAAAATTCCTTGGCACTCTTTCATCTACTGAGGTCCTCTATCGAATGAGATGGGTTTGGCCTTGTCCCTTTTTTCAGTATTGCACAGTGTAATCGAATACTAAATAAATTAATAAGTAAACAATCTAAATAATGAACTCAAACTTCAATACACCAAATACCCACAAATAAATTAAATTAATTGAAATATACTTAAAATATTTGCCAAAACTCTCACGACTCATTACGCGATCCAATATGCATGAAGTAATTCCCTGAGTTCACGTCAATTCAACCATTGCAAACTTTCACTGCCTTTCCAAACATTCTGTGCAACGCAGTGAGCCTAAGTACTTAACACTATTCTAGGTGCAACTTTTCACACTTCTCACTGAGGTGGGAAGCAAAGCCAGGAAGAGCAAAGCAAGCATCTGCAAATTTTCGTAGGATGCAAGACGCACTGCCACCTCAGGTTGCCTTTTATTTTGTATTTTATTTCCCACACACCAAAAGCGGCCACAATTCAATTTAAATTTGCACAAACACACTGAACACCCACACAGACACACAGAACACCCACACAAACACACACACGCATGCAAGACTCAAGCACCAGCCGAACACTCAGACAGGCAGGAAAGCCTCCTCAGCCAGAAGGTAATCACCGCTGCGCGTGTGTGTGTGTAGGCGCATGTGTGTGAATGTGTGGGTATAACGCCTTGCGTCTGTGCATGTGTGGGTGTGCGGTTTAAGTTTAACAAGTGTTCGCTCTACTTTGTTTAGAAGGGAAACGCCATAAGCATATGGTGAAGCACGTGCTCCAACATGCTAATGAAAGCTTATGAAAAATGTAAACAAACGCTCAGCGACGCAGCGCGCGCGCGCCCGTTAAACGGAAAGCGAAAAACGGAAAACGGCTGCAGCAACGTGCAAAGTGCAGAAAATGCAGAAGAACAACAAAAGCGTAAAGGCAAAAGCCGGCTACAATGTTGGCAGAGTTTATCCGCGCAGGCGCCCAAGTGAGCGATGAGAGAGCGAGAGCGCACTTGGAAGGACCCGTTGCTGCTGGAAGCCGACTATAAAACCAGCGGACAACGGAAGGAAATGAACAGTTGTCGGTTTGGCGCGCGTGCAAAAAGTTCACAAGCAATTCGAACTCTCACACTGGCAAGCAGCGACTGACTGTAAAGTGATTCTGTGCAACAACAACAAACTAAGGAGTGCAATAAAGTTTGCATTGCGTGCAATTTAATTTGTGTTGGGACGGTTGTGTTAAAGTGTGTTGCGGTTGTGCAAAGACAAACACACACACGCACTGCTGTGGACAGACAGGCTTTTAAATATACCGTACACCACAGCGCAAATAATTTACCCCAGCAAGCCGAACAAATTGTGCACAAACAAATAAAGCCATAGATGAAATGCAACATTTTTGCGGTTGCGGTGGCGCGTAATTAATTTGTGTTGGTTACAAGAGCAGACAACAACGCAGCCAAAAGAAAAACTCCTGGAATGTGTTTGGCTGAAAATTTAATTAGGATTTTTTAGTGCGGTTGCAAAACAATTTAAATATTTAAGTGAACAATAAAAAATACTTGAGCGGAAAATTTACGCCAAGAGGTATTTAAAAAAATTGCATAAAAAATCAATTTTAAACTTATAATTTTGTTTAACAAATATAACCGTTTAAATTAGAAATTAAATTTTTCATTCTAATAAACGTTACAATTAAATTAAAAAACATATTTGTGCCAAAAGTAAAAACAAGTGTGCTCTCTACTGTCCAACAAATTTTTCACGTTAGGTTTAAATCCTTAAAGCCGTAAAAACTTAGTAAGCCATCAACAATCAAAAGTAAAAACAACTCCAAAAAAAACATTAAGCCGCAACAGACATTGATCTGCGCATTTATAAAAAAAGGTTTCATAACTCTCTTGAAATCTTTTGAATCTTTTGAAATCTGTGCATACTTGAAAAGCAAAACAAAAACAACAACAAACAAAAAGTAAAAACAAAAAACCAAATCCAATACATGCAACAGTTGACAAAGCTTAACCCAAACCACACCGCATTCGTCTAATGTGAACTAACAACAGCAGCGTAGCAACAACAACAACAGTGGCCATACAAAAACAACAACAACACAAGTATGTATTTATAATATAATTAAAAAGCATTGCCACAACAACCAACGCTCATGTGTTGAGACCTGTTTGCCTCAAATACGAAAGCAATAAGCAACAACAACAACAACAAACACTGGTTCAAGCTATTGTCGTTTGTTGTGCGCCCAGCAAAAACAACTCTAATTTCTTGCTTTCTGCTAAATATTGTCATATCAACCAACAACCAGCGCCTGACAGTCAGCCACTCCAAGTTAATGTCGCATTTTTTGTTGTTTTGTTTTATTCGGCATTTATTTTGGTGCACTCTATTTTTATGGCAGTCTGATTAAATTACATGGTAACAAAACAACAACAACAAAAGTATTTTAATAATAACATCCAATAAAAATATTTCTAAATCAAGGCATTTTAGCTCATTTGCCTCTCGTGTCACATTAATTGATTCAGAATTATGCAGAAATGAAAATGAAATTAGTAATCATACACCAATCGAATAGAATTAAATGGGTTTTATTGCACTGAGACCAGAAGGGATCTATTTATACCCACCAACCCAATGAAGCTTAGTAACGAGGGTTTAAGTGCTTCATATTCTTTTTTGTAAGCCAGTTCTGGCTCAGATAACGCATCTTGCTACGATATGCCGCATTGCAGTTCATTGTGATGGGTTTATGATGAAGTCTTCTCTGCCATTCCGCAGTTGCAACAGACGTTAACCTGTTCTAGTCTGATTGTATGCATATTCTTTCTCAGTCTGCAGTGCCCAGTTAGAAGACTGGTGATCTGGCTAAGCTGATTCTTCCTCAGTCTGAGTCATAATTCACTCCATTTGGAGTTATGTTGATGGAGATTTTCGATTGCCTAACATCCGAAGCGTTAGACCAATGATCTGATTTGCTGTTTGTTTCCTCAAGTCTTAGTGACTCTGCTTGGGTATTTCTGTCCAGCCCAATGAAGAGCTATACAAAATATTGTAAAAATATATCAAACACTTATAGCAAATATTTATAGGTACATATATCAAATAAGTAAGGGAGAGGGCTGGGTTGTGAACCGGGTTTTGTTTTTTGGCTCTAACTTTTCTCAGAATAAAGATATCGAAAAATCAAAGATACCGTTGGAAAGGCAAATATAAAACGCAACTTTTTTATGAAGACGGATTACTGTTTTGATTGATATTTAACTCTCTACGTCCAACTTTCTAAGGACGTGATTTTTCGCTTTTCCAAAAAAGTGGCTGGGTTGTGAACCATCTGGAAAATCCCTATTAAAGTCGGAAAATACGAAGAAAACACCCATAATTTTTAAGTAAGTTGAGAATTTACTTAATCAGGAGGCCTCAAGAGGTGAAAAAAAGTTATAATGACGCCACTTAGGCCAAAAACCCGCGATGAATGAAAGTGCTCCATATTTTGAATTTTCATCCTAATCGGTGTCGCAATGTTTGCATGTGAAATACGAACGCGTTCTCGAATTGGCCAACTTCAAGTGAACTCACCGAAATCGAGTGAAATAACATAAAATTACTTTATTTTATTAAATCCGTCCTTATTTGAACAAATGTAGTACAAAAAACAGGTGGTCCAGCCACCTCAGTGGTTCACAGCCCAACCACGATGCCATTTTGGAAACTTTAAAATAAACGACACTTCCAATCACAATTCGACATAAACAAATATTGCATCGTAAAATATAATCAAAGCACTAAATAAACATGTATTACACTGACCTTTTTGCAATAAGCTCAGTCACTTGGATAGCACTTAAAAAAAAAGCAAAACAAGTTTTCGCAGTCGATTTTCAAACACGATGTCTGTAGCTGCCACAAGCAATACGTGTTTACACTTCGGTGTAACCACAAAAGCAGAATCATATCATAAGACAAACTTGACAGTTGAAAGATTGGCGATATGTCAATTAGGGAAAGAAAAAACGGTAGTGGTTCACACCCCAGCCTGGTTCACAACCCAGCCCTCTCCCTTAATAATAAGTTCGCTTATATAGTAGTAAAATTTTACTCGAAAAAATACAAATTGAAAAGCAATGAACGATGCATGAGGCAAAAAGACCACTAAAGCTGAAATCAGGTTACAGGTCACTTGAGCTAAGCGTGTTGCTAGAAGGCTCATTCAGGCTCATCCCATAAGTGTTGATTAGGTTAGCGTGGCAGACATCTCCTGAATACTGGTTCGTTGTGGTATCAAATTGAAAGAGCGAAAAACGGAAAACGGCTGCAGCAACGTGCAAAGTGCAGAAAATGCAGAAGAACAACAAAAGCGTGAAGGCAAAAGCCGGCTACAATGTTGGCAGAGTTTATCCGCGCAGGCGCCCAAGTGAGCGATGAGAGAGCGAGAGCGCATTTGGAAGGACCCGTTGCTGCTGGAAGCCGACTATAAAACCAGCGGACAACGGAAGGAAATGAACAGTTGTCGGTTTGGCGCGCGTGCAAAAAGTTCACAAGCAATTCGAACTCTCACACTGGCAAGCAGTGGCTGACTGTAAAGTGATTCTGTGCAACAACAACAAACTAAGGAGTGCAATAAAGTTTGCATTGCGTGCAATTTAATTTGTGTTGGAACGGTTGTGTTGAAGTGTGTTGCGGTTGTACAAAGACAAACACACGCACTGCTGTGGACAGACAGGCTTTTAAATATACCGTACACCACAGCGTAAATAATTTACCCCAGCAAGCCGAACAAATTGTGCACAAACAAATAAAGCCATAGATGAAATGCAACATTTTTGCGGTTGCGGTGGCGTGTAATTAATTTGTGTTGGTTACAAGCGCAGACAACAACGCAGCCAAAAGAAAAACTCCTGGAATGTGTTTGGCTGAAAATTTAATTAGGATTTTTTAGTGCGGTTGCAAAACAATTTAAATATTTAAGTGAACAATAAAAAATACTTGAGCGGAAAATTTACGCCAAGAGGTATTTAAAAAAATTTCATAAAAAATCAATTTTAAACTTATAATTTTGTTTAACAAATATAACCATTTAAATTAGAAATTAAATTTTTCATTCTAATAAACGTTACAATTAAATTAAAAAACATATTTGTGCCAAAAGTAAAAACAAGTGTGCTCTCTACTGTCCAACAAATTTTTCACGTTAGGTTTAAATCCTTAAAGCCGTAAAAACTTAGTAAGGCATCAACAATCAAAAGTAAAAACAACTCCAAAAAAAACATTAAGCCGCAACAGACGTTGATCTGCGCATTTATAAAAAAAGGTTTCATAATTCTCTTGAAATCTTTTGAAATCTGTGCATACTTGAAAAGCAAAACAAAAACAACAACAAACAAAAAGTAAAAACAAAAAACCAAATCCAATACATGCAACAGTTGACAAAGCTTAACCCAAGCCACACCGCATTCGTCTAATGTGAACCAACAATAGCACCGTAGTAACAACAAAAAAAACTGTGGCCACACAAAGCAACAACAATAACACACACAAGTATGTATTTATAATATAATTAAAAAGCATTGCCACAACAACCAACGCTCATGTGTTGAGACCTGAATGCCTCTAATACGAAAGCAATAAGCAACAACAACAACAACAAACACTGCTTCAAGCTATTGCCGTTTGTTGTGCGCCCAGCAAAAACAACTCTAATTTCTTGCTTTCTGCTAAATATTGTCATATCAACCAACAACCAGCGCCTGACAGTCAGCCACTCCAAGTTAAGGGGCACAACTAGTTTGACCGCATGAAAAAAGGAGATTTTTTGTGAATTTTGTGAAGTATTACATCGAATGTTTTAAAATTTTGCAGATATATTTATGCATAAATAATGAATACAAAGTAATTTTTTCAAATGAAAATATTCGATTTTCAGCAAGTTATCCACCATCTCCTGAGTCTTAAAAAAAAAAACGTTCTCCCACTGCTGCAGTGATTGTAGCCTTCGCAGTGCCTGAAATCAAAAAAACCAAAAATTTTACTTAACTAGGTTATATGTCCTATACAATGACCCTCGGTTGTAAAAAAAAAATAAAATGCAACAAAATGGCGGTTTTTTAAAAAAAAAATTAAAATTTTGCTGAAAAATCTGATGGTTTCTGGCCTGGCATAATTATACTTTTCATCCTATCATTAAACTGGAGGGTCATTGTATGGAAAAACAAATACACAATAAGCTAAAAAAAGACCCAAGTGGTTCGGATGTTTTGTTATCAAGTTACAGCTGCAGCAAATTTGAAAAATGCAGTTTTGAGAAAAACGCGTTTAAAGTTTTAAAACCGTGTTACCGCGTAGTGAACGAGACGGATTTGAGGCTCTGTATCTCAGAGACTTTTACGAATTCGACAAAATCCGTTCGTTTACTTTTTCTATGATAGTTATACTATAAAAATATGAAATAAAACAAAAAACGAAATTTTCAAAATTTCAAACTAGTTGTGCCCCTTAATGTCGCATTTTTTGTTGTTTTGTTTTATTCGGCATTTATTTTGGTGCACTCTATTTGTATGGCAGTCTGATTAAATTACATGGTAACAAAACAACAACAACAAAAGTATTTTAATAATAACATCCAATAAAAATATTTCTAAATCAAGGCATTTTAGCTCATTTGCCTCTCGTGTCACATTAATTGATTCAGAATTATGCAGAAATGAAAATGAAATTAGTAATCATACACCAATCGAATAGAATTAAATGGGTTTTATTGCACTGAGACCAGGAGGGATCTATTTATACCCACCAACCCAATGAAGCTTAGTAACGAGGGTTTAAGGAGTGCGTCGTTAAAAATTGTGAATTGTGAGTTTGCTAATAACTTCATTAAAACAAATTCAAATCAAACTTTTTTTGATCAAGTGAGCCATGAAAACTCTGTCATTGAATAGTTTATGCCCATTTCGAGCATTGATTGAATATTTAACAATAAAATGGTTTCAGAGCAAGAAGTGCGTGAAAAAATAATTTCAATTTCTTTGAAAAACCCGAAATTCACTTACAAAAAAATCGGAAAAATAGTAAATGTTGATATAGGAACAGTTTCGAGAGTGGTAAAGCAGTTAAAGATAAATGTGAGCATTAATCGGAAACAAAGTTCCGGCAGAAAAAAAGGTTCCAGTAACCAAAAAAAGGCGGAAAAAGTAGTGTCCTTATTTGCGAAGAACCCAAACACGTCGGGACGTACAATTGCCCAGGTAACGGAATGCTCGGAGTCTTTTGTGAAAAGGGTAAAAAAAGAAGCCCGTCTGAAGACATATAAAGTTGAAAAAATACCAGACCGAAACACAAACAAAAATATTGAGGCTAAAGCGCGTGCCAAACATTTATTGAAAAATTTCGTACGAAAATACAAATGCTGCATAATGGACGACGAAACTTACGTCATTGCCGATTTCTCTCAACTTCCTGGCCAAGAATTTTATGTTGCCGTTGGCAGAGGAAATGTTCCGAAAAATTTTAGGACCTAAAAGAAGACAAAATTTCTCAAAAAATTCCTCATTTGGCAAGCAATTTGCAGCTGTGGTAAACGTAGCAGCACCTTTGTCATCAGAGGCATTATAAACGCCGACATATACAGAGAGTGTTTGCAAAAAAGACTTCTGCCCTTCCTAAAGCAACATGAAGTCCCTAGTTTGTTTTGGCCGGATTTGGCATCGTGTCACTATAGCAAAGCTGCTCTTCAGCGATACTAAAACAATAATGTGGTTTTTGTTCCGCGGGAAGCTAATCCACCTAATTGTCTCGCGCTACGGCCTATCGAAAGATATTGGGCGCTGGTTAAAAAAACATTAAAGACAACAAAGCAAGTGTCCACGGACGTCACCGATTTCCGACGTAAGTGGTGTGCTGCTACCCGGAAAATTAACGAAGAAACAATGAAAGCCATAAAAAGTTAGAAATTTTACCCTTAAAAATGTATTATAATATTTTTCAAATAAATACTGAAATCTACATGAAAGACATGTTAAAAAAAACCAAACTTTTCAAAAATTGGACTAGTGGTTACTGAGATGTTTTCATTTTTCGATGTCACAATTTTTAACGACGCACTCCTTAAGTGCTTCATATTCTTTTTTGTAAGCCAGTTCTGGCCCAGGTAACGCATCCTGCTACGACATGCCGCATTGCAGTTCATTGTGATGGGTTTATGATGAAGTCTTCTCTGCCATTCCGCAGTTGCAACAGATGTTAACCTGTTCTAGTCTGATTGTATGCATATTCTTTCTCAGTCTGCAGTGCCCAGTTAGAAGACTGGTGATCTGGCTAAGCTGATTCTTCCTCAGTCTGAGTCTGAGAATTCACTCCATTTGGAGTTATAACCCTTGATAGAGAATTTCGATTGCCTAACATCCGAAGCGTTAGACCAATGATCTGAATTGCTGGTTCTTTCCTCAAGTCTTAGTGACTCTGCTGGGGTATTTCTGTCCAGCCCAATGAAGAGCTATTACAAAAAATGTAAAAATATATCAAACACTTATAGCAAATATTTATACATATATCAAATAAATAACACAGTGCAACACTGAAAAAAGGGACAAGGTCAAACCCATCTCATTCGATAGAGGATCTCGGAGGATTTTTCCCGGAATGTTCGAGTTTTTTTTTAAATTGAGTTTAAGGATGGCGGCTTAAAGCCCCTTCCCGAAACTTTTAAAACATCATATCTCTTGACTCAAATGTCAGAAAGGAACAACTTTACGTCAAATGAAAGCTAATGAATCGAAGTAGATGACACAATATCCTTTTTGGAAAAATGTAATGAAAAAGGATATGAAGGACCTTAATAAAATAGTTATCCTTGAATATCCTGGAAACCGTGAGAGCTAAATTTATGTAAACGACTTCTGGTGAAAAAGCATTCAAACATCTATACTGCTTATAAATTTAATGTAAATAACTTTTAAAGTTAAGAGTCTACAACGATTAAAAAAAATGTGCTTTGCTACATTCGATGTTTTTAGGAAGCAACTATGAGATATTTTGTACAAAAAAAACATGAATTTAGCAGTGTAAAAGTTTTGAAACGCTGTAGTGGCTTAACAGTTAAAGTGATTGAAATGAAATTAATATGCAGTATAGATCTTTGAATGCCTTTTTACCAGAAGTCACTTATATAAATTTAGCTCTCGCGGGTTCCAGGATATTCAAGGATACAAATTTATTTGATATCCTTGAAGTCCTTTTTCATTACATTTTTCCAAAAAGGATATTGTGTCATCTACTTCATTTCATTAGCTTTCATTTGACGTAAAAATTATTCCTTTCTGACATTTGAGTCAAGAGATATGATGTTTTAAAAGTTTCGGGAAGGGGCTTTAAGTCGCCATCTTTAAACTCAATTTTAAAAAAAAACTCGAACAATCCGGGAAAAATCCCTTGGCACTTTTTCATCTACTGAGATCCTCTATCGAATGAGATGGGTTTGACCTTGTCCCTCGAAATTTTTTTTGAATTTGTTGCACTGTGTAATAATAAGTTCGCTTATAGTCAAATTTTACTAGAAAAAATTCAATTTGAAGAGCAATGAACGATGCATGAGGCAAAAAGGTGACTAAAGTTGAAATCGGGTCACAGGTCACAGATCACTATGAGCTAAGCAAGTTGCTAGAAGGCTCATTCAGGCTCATCCCATAAGTGTTCATTAGGTTAGCGTGGCAGACATCTCCTGAAAACTGGTTCGTTGTGGTATCAAATTGAAAGAGCGTGGCTCCATCTTTACGATACTGACAACCACGAGAATTTTAATATGAACCACGCTGTCTTCTTGCAGCAAGTCTTGAAAGCTCGATCCCTGAGTGTTGGTCAAGTAAGAAAAAATTGTAAAATTATGTAAATGTGTTCAGACAGACTAAAGAAATTAGTAGAGAATTGCTAGGCTGGGAAACAATGATTACTGAACGATTAAAAATGATTACTGAATGAACCTTACAATTTGTATCTGAACTTCTCTGACCGCCAACAAGACAACTTCAACTAATCAAACCAATTCGGCGCTTTCTGGATTTTGTTCAATATGAATGCAACCTTACTCCTTAATTTTATTCATCGCCTTCTTCTCGAAACAGAAATCTTTACATAAACTGAAAAAATGCTCTAAATACGTAATAAAAAATATTGTAAAAGGTGACCAGATAAGAAAAAATTTAAATAAAACAATTACGGTCTGAGATATCAAATTGATTCTGGCTTCATTTTGAAGAGAAAATCATTTAAATAGCCGCCTCGGCTTCGTTGGCCGTGCTTCAAGCGACCGGTCTAGTTTTTTATTACGCGGTTCAATATGTGCGGCGTCTTCCGTCTCGAATGACGTAGCGTAGACTAAGAACTAAAGACTCAAACAAAATAATTGAGGGGTGAAAAAATCAGTCGCCATGGGATGACCGAGTCGACCAATTTCTCTTTCACCTCAAAGTCAAAAAATTTGAACGTCATTGATATCGTTGAAAGTTGCTAAGATGTGGTCACTCTCTATTATCCAAAAAAATTACAATTTTTTATTTTATTTTTTATTAAAAAAAATACTGAAATCCCTTACTTTTAATTTTGTTTCCCCTTTTCATGTTTTACTTGTTTTATTGGTCATCAGACTCCTCAAGCAAATCAGGTCGTGCCACTTTATTTCACTCTGGATGTCACTTTTCACATGGGCTCTAAATAGTTCCTCAGGCCAAACGCTGACTGGACTATCTCAACTGGGCCAAGACTACATCTTCCTCTCAGTTGATGCCGTCAGTTTCAGTATCAAAAATTTTTGTTTAAGTAGAAATATTTTTAAGAAACTCTTATATGATTTTTTTGTTTGTGAATTTATGGGCAAAGCTCGATATATTGTTACTAATTAAAAAATATTATAAATAAAACTAAATTTGTCTCACTACACCGTTTTGGTTGATCCCTACAACTGGCCAGAGGCAGTTCCAACACTTCCACACCAACTTCGCCATCAGCCAATGTCACACCTTTTCTTGCTAATCACTCAACTTTCGCCAAGTTCTAGCAAAATATTGTATTTCTTTGAAAATTATTCTTGAAACAACAACTTAAGTTCCCATATTTGCAGCACAATTACCATTCGAAAGAATCATACCACAATTTGCCTTCGTTTCGCTGCGCTCACTTACAACACCAACGCATTGCATACAATTTGCGTTAATGGCTTTTCTGCTACTTTTTCTGCTCCTCTGTCAACTGTTCATACTATTTAGCATTAATGTAACGTGCCATGGCCTGTCAAGTCCTTGAAATTGTGTAATTCTTATGACTTTGTTTTCTTTTTGTTTTTGTTCTTTGGTTTGGCCAGCCATTCCACTCATCAGCCGCGGCATTATTGCGCGCATAATTTATTAACATTATTATTATCTTGTAGCGCATAAGTAGATGAAAATCGCGAAATGCTGCTGCAACTTACAACGCGCTCGTTACAGTTTAGTCAAAGCATTTTTTTATTTTCATAATGTTTCACCATTTGGTTTTTTCTCAGTTTCGCTTTTATTTCGCTTTATTTTGTTTTCCCAACACACTTGCATGTGTCTGTGTGTGTGGTAGTTGCCGACGTGTGAGGCCGTGTGGGATTTTTGTGTTGATTTTGTTGTTGTTGTTGTTGTTGTCACACATATAATTATAGCCTGTTGCATACATAATGGTGCAGCGGCTGTTGTGAGCGTTTACGCAGTTGTATGTTAATATTAAAATCAAACTTTTCGCTTCGGGCACTTTTCGCATCAGCAAAATTTCGAGCTCTCGCTCGCACATTTTAATTAATCATACGTTGCACTTATCTTAATTACATTACGCAAAGTGAGCACTGCTGTGGAATGTAGTTACATACCTTCGAATGTAGTTAGGGTCTGTATGAGCGATGCCGATTTGTGTGGCTGCGTAATTTGCATATTTTCGTCACTTAGCTTAATTGCCAATGACAACGTGAGTGTGTTGGTAAATGTTGCCTAATTGATGTAATACGAGAGAAAAAAAGAGGATATTTTGACAAGAATTTTCATGCATTTGTTTTGTTATAGCAAACTGGAAAAGCTCCTAATGAAAGGAGAAAATTTTCAATACATACTGGGATCTTTGCAGGGATCCACAACATTTTTAATTTAAAATTAATTTATTTTTAATTTTTAAGAGTGTAATTTAAAGTTGCTTGAAAACAATTTGAAACTGACATAAATTATTTCTGCAATGATTTGATTCAATTTGGGCAAACTTTTCGTCACACAATGCTAGCACACAGAAATAGTAAAAGTCGAAGAAAGAGAGAGAAGAGAGAGAGGAAAGAGAGGTTCAAAAGGTAATGTTTCAAATTTAAAACTGAAGACTTATTTTGGTTCATCTGGAAGTCGAAGTGGCTTAAGAAGGGCTAAGTTAGGTAAGGTCAGGTTGGCTGACCCACGGGGGGTCTCACATAGACCAAGTAGTCGTGTGTTAAGAAGGACTAAGACTGTTAAGACATTGCTAGTGTTAAGAAGGGCTTAGACTTACTAAATTAGAATCCCAAATTTAAAACAAAATACTTAGTTTGGCCCATCTTTGTGTTCAAGTGGCTTAAACATTAAAAACTAAAGACTTACTGTGGCTCAACTGGGAATCAAGGCGGCTTAAAAAGGACAAAGTTTTAAAAAGTTGAAGCCCCAAATTTCAAACTAAAAACTGACTGTGGTTCATTTGGGAAGAAGGAAGGACTAAATTAAAGCTCTAACTTTTAAACAAAAGACTTGCTTCGGCTCATCTGGGAATCAAAGTGGCTTAAAAAAGGACAAGACTTCCCAAGATAATGTTCCATTAAATGTAAGGACTTACTGTGGCTCACCTCTGAATCAAAGTGGCCTAAAACGGACTAAGATTCACTAAATTAAAGTCCCAAATTGAAAACTAAAGACTTACTGTGGCTCATCTGGGAATCAAGGCGGCTTAAAAAGGACTACGTTTTTAGGAGTTGAAGCCCCAAATTTCAAACTAAACACTGACTGTAGTTCATTTGGGAATCAAAGTGGCTTAAAAAGGACTAAGACGTACAAAATTAAAGCTCTAACTTTTAAACAAAAGACTTACTTCGGCTCATCTGGGAACCAAAGTGGCTTAGAAAGGACTAAGACTTCCCAAGATAATGTTCCATTAAATCTAGAACTTACTGTGGTTCATCTGGGAATCAAAGTGGCCTAAAAAGGACTAAGATTCACTAAATTAAAGTCCCAAAATCAAAGCTCAAGACTTACTTGTCCCATCTGTGAATCAAAGTAATTTTCTATGAAATCTAATAACTTATTGTGGCTCATCTGCGAATCAAAGTGGCTTAAAAGGGACTAAAACTTACAAAATTGAAGCTCCAAAATCAAAGCTAAAGACTTACTGTGGCTCATCTGCGAATCAAAGTGGCTTAGAAACGACTAAGGCTTCCCAAGATAATGTTCCATTAAATCTAAGAACTTACTGTGGCTCATCTGGGAATCACAGTGGCTTAAAAAGGACTAAGATTCACTAAATTAAAATCACAAAATCAAAGCTCAAGACTTACTTGTCCCATCTGTGAATCAAAGTAATTTTCTATGAAATCTAAAGACTTACTGTGGCTCATCTGCGAATCAAAGTGGCTTAAAAGGGACTAAAACTTACAAAATTAAAGCTCCAAATTTAAAACTTAGATGAGTCGAAATCTGTGAATCAAAGTGGCTTTAGACGATCTTCCAACATATTTCTTTGTTCATTGCCGTACAAATAAATTATTCTAAGCAAATGTGTTGTATCTACAATAACTAAGCTTCAATTGATCGATGGCGCTTTTGTAAAGAGTTTAGCACTGAAACATTCATACCTATTATACATAATATTAGCCCATCTTTCAATTGCTTTTAGCATGAATGAAATGAATTACATGCCATTCATATTGGGTTTAATTAGTATTTTTTAATTAAGCTCACAGAAGTACAATCAATCAAATAGGGATTCACTGATGCCAACCCAAACATACTGCAACTGGCATTTGATATGCCGACACTTGTAATTAACTTGAACATATTGAAGTGTGGCAATTGGCAAGTTTCCATCTTCCTTTCACTCTCCCATACACACACACACACACACACACACACTTGCACAATCAAATTAACATTCAAGCTGGCTTATTATGGGCGCTTTTCGAGTGGCAATAATTCAGCGTTTTCGTAACAAGAATTTTTCTTTTTTGTGCCCACACTAAGGCATGACTACATATACACTTACATATACATACACACATACATATTTAATATGTATACGTAATGTATTCGCATAATGTTTAATGAATGAAATGAGTTGATAACTGTTTCGTTGGCTGACTCTACACGGTTATACACTATGCTATAGAGTTTTTAATGTGTAGTTAAGGACATTTTCGGTGTAATTAAAGTTATGTTTGAGGCTGTTAAAGATAAAAGGTATTTATTTTAAAGGTACAGCAAACCGAAATTGTCACTTCCGGTAACTGAACAAAACATAAAAAAAAGAGTTTCCAGCTCTTGGCAATTGATCTGATTATTTGCAACAACAACAACAACAACAAACAAACTGACGACTGTTTTTTGCTTTGAATATTCGCTTAGTTACTGTTGAAAGGCGGCAAATCAACTCAAACTGTCGGCGTCTATTACTCTTTTGACATTTCAGCAGACACTTCAAATAAAAGAAATCGCTTCAGCTGCTTAGTTATTATCCCCTCGTACACCGGCATCCATTTAGAAGGGCATTAAATCGATTTTCGTACCGTTTAAATTCCGAAATCTGCACTAAATTGGCCGACGTTACCACAAGACGTTGCGCTGCCAACCGACACAACGACAAATACGCACAAATCGGCTGGTATTACGTTCACATTTACATTTTCTGCGTGCTTATTATTTAAGTCGGGCTGCTGTTTGGTGCGTGGCATGACGAGATTAAAGTACTTAATGTTGCGTTATGCTTGCCACCACCCAGAAGGCAATGTATCTGTCTGTCTGTCGCGCTCTGCATTAATGCAGATTAAGTTAACATTAATTTTCAACAGATTAACCCCATAAACTATTCAACGACTGTGAGCTTTTAATTAAAATTTATTACGCAAACGAAAGAGGCGCGTAAAGCAAGTGAAGCGATTCAACTGCGAATTGGCTGGAAGAATGCGTTCTGATTTCAGTGGCAATTGTCACTGAAAACGTAGAGTCGACACAAATGGGTTAATTGCGCGCACACACACACACAGCTAGACAGACACATGTCACAGAGCAGGTGTCGCCAACTGCCGACAGCTGCCAAAGTCCAAAAAATGCACCCAGTAAGCACATTTGTGTTTTACTTTTGGCAACTGAAAATACAAAATTAATTACGCGCAATAAACGTTAACCCTTTCACTTTAAAATCGCAAGCAATCCTTTCATGAAAATGTAACTAAATCATCAACCAAGTTCAAAAGAAATACAAATGCCCCTCGGCTGTGAACGGGTTAAAGTAAAAAAGACACCGAACAGCACAAAACCGGTGCCAGCAATTCCATAGCGAAATTAAAACTTTTATGACTTGTCATAAATTTGATTTGCCGCCCAGAGCTGCCAAGTGTTTAACATTTTCACATTATTACAAAGTGTTGTTGTTGTTGTTTTTTTCTCTTATTTGGCACAAATGTTTCTGCAAAGTTTGCATAATTTCCATAATTTCTCTCATCAGTCTCGCGCTTAAGCGCTGCCGGTCGAGCATTTCTTCTGTTGTGCCGACACTTCTTGGCCATAGTAAAAATTGAAAAATGTGCAAACTTTCAAAGCACAGCAGAAAACACCATCGGCAACACAGCGACAGCGCCAACAATGGCTGAATTTATTGCGACATTTTCGTTGAATGATAAAAGCAAAATGTAAACGTCAATTATTGTGCGGATAAAAAACGTCAGCATCGACAGGCACAATGAACGCACAACAACAAAAACGACCAAAAAAAAAACAGCACACCGCCCAGAAGCCGCCTGCTGCACGCCCCATCGCGCCCCCCCGCACAGACACACATCATCATTAGCAGTCATTGTTGATGACTTGCTTCCTTTGCGTCCTTTGCTTCCTTTGCATTTGGTGCGTTCATCAGCTGCTGCGCGGCTTCCCCTTTTTTACTGTAGCTTCCTTTTTTGTGTTGCCTGATTTTCTTCTTTTTCATTTTGGTCGCATTGGCACAAAGCGAAAAACTCGAACAAAGCTTCAAGTTTTTCATCGATTACTTATTTTGCTGTTCGGAATTTGCGCTGCAAACGAAATCCCGAAATGTCAGAATATGGCGCGCAGAAATTTCGCAAAAGTCATTTGCCGCGTATGAGGCACGCGGCAAGATTAAATTCCTGGCCAGTGACGGTGACAGAAGCACAAGAACAGTTACAAGCGAACCTACAACTGAACAGTTGCGTCTGACATGGAAACATTAAAATGTCTGTGGATATTCATCAATGTTGAAGTGCTAAACAAAGCAATGTCACGAGTGACAAAAAATGCCAGCGAAATTGAAATTTGCTGCAGCTACACGAACTCGTGTTGTTTGTCAGCACACACACACAGAGCGCCGGGTAACAATTGGATAATTGCAACTCTTGTCAAGCGCAAAGTGTTGTTGACACTTGGCACACGAAGTTCACGTTCACTAGCGATTGTGTTAAGAGCAAAATTTTTTCTGAATAAACAACTAACAACAATAAACAATTATTAAATAAACAATTAATTAATTAATCAATAAGTTATTAATAATTAATAAACAATTAAAAATACAAAAATTGAATAAAAAATTGTTAGAAATTGTTAAAAATTAATGATGCGACAATCAATTCGGACAATCCGCAGACATTCCACAGACTATTCGGAATTCATGAGTGAGATGAATAACTTAGGGCTTAGGCTACTTGACAGTGGCTGATGACACATAATTTCATGATGAGCATTGTGATTGGAATTGAAATTGAATTATTGATTCTAATTGCGGCAAGTATTTGCAAAGTAGTTGACAATATTTCTGATTGATGATTTCTGATTTGTTAAAAAATGTGGACTTGTATATAATTTCCAATGGTTCATAGTGCAGTCAGTAGCGTGCTGGCTTTTCATACCAGTGGCTCTAGGTTCGTCTCCCAGGTCGATCTGGTTAAACAATCGTCCCTCTGTGTTGCCAGATCAGGAGATTTCCTCCTAGATTTAGGAGATTCTTGGCCTTTTAGGATACATTTTGGGAGGAAGAATTGTTTAGGAGAAAGTTTAGGAGATTTATATTTTATGTTAGGGGATTTTTCGGATTTTTAGTGGATTTTTGGGAGATTTTTGGATAACGAAGTATGATGTATTGGGAACACTGGCAACAAAACATATTTCAGCAGCTATTTTAAGAGTCAAAGAACTCTATTGTGTTAAAACTTTGTAAGCTTACAAAATGTAAGCTCATTCTATCTTGTTCTCACTTTTTGCTGTAACAATGAAATCTCGCCAAAAAATGGCACTTTTTGTTTAATTTTTCTTTTCTTCTTCTTTTGTTAAAAACTTCTTCTAAAAATTGTTTTTGTTAAGTTTTGTTGTTAAGCTGAAAATGAATAAAAAAAAACTGCGTTAAAAAGAAATATATGTACCTATACATTTTTATATTTTTATGAGAAGTTTAATTCCTTTAAAATGAGGAAAATTAAAAAAAAAAATTTTGGAGACTCTTTTACCTTTTGAGAGAAGATTCCAGAAAGTCATTTCACGTATCTGGCAACACTGCGTCCCCTTCTCTGACTATCCCCAGAAATCGATTAGAATTATAAGAAACGTCAAACAATGGCAACACTGCGAACCTAACCTAATTATAATTTGACACTCTCAATAGTTTAAGTGACAGGATAACCCAAATATTTGACTAAGGATTCAATAGCTTATTAACACAAAAATGTTTGACAACTTCCCATTTATTGAACTGAAGTTCAAGATTAGACAGACAGTTTCATACCAGGAGCTCTAGGTTCAACTCCCAAAGGGGGGGGGCTTGTAAAAATAACAGTCCACTTCTCTAACTCTCCACAGAAGTTGATTAGAATTATAAGAAACGTCAAACAATGGCAACACTGCGAACCTAACCTAATCATAATTTGACACTCTCAATAGTTTAAGCGACAGGATAACTCAAATATTTAACTAAGGATTCAATAGCATATTCACACAAAAATGTTTGACAACTTCAACTTTATTGAATTGAAGTTCCAAATTAATTTTCAATAATGACTTTTGCTTCAAGCTCAGACATTTTCTCACAACTCAACTACCAAATGCCTATAAACAGTGCAACTATTGTCAATAAGAGGGCCAACACAGACATGCACACTCATGTCTCAAATACTAATAAATGTTCAATACATACTTTTCATATCATCATCAAAAAAGTGTGTATATGTGTTTTGGGCCTCAAATTGAAACCGCACCATTTCAACTTGAATACCGTCTGATCAGGCAAATCGTTCGCATGCGGCTTGTGATTGAATACGAAATTGGTCTGCTCTGTCACTAAGTGCTGTCGCTTACACAAAACACCAGTTAGCACTAAGTCACCTACAACAACAACAATAACAAGAGCAATGCCCACACAAATGAATATGTTTCCCCATGGAACAGTAAATGAGAACCCGCAAGATTTTCGCTTTCATTGCAAGCCGACAGACGCCAGCGGGATAGCAAACGCGCACTCTCACCCACACTCTCACCCACACAAACACACACACACATAGAGCCGCACAAAGCGCATAAATGCCACAAATGCTTAAGGTACAAATTATACTTTAAATCCCCTTTGTGGGCGCCACATGTGAGCCGGGCCAGTGTGTGCTTTGGCCTGTGGCTATCAATTTGTGTGCGTGCGTATGTATGTCACAAAAGCAATAAAAACCACAACAAACACGGTCAGTATACAAAAGCACCCAGCACACACACACACACACACTCCTACGCACACATACACACGGAAATATGTACATAAGTAAACGGTCGGCGTCCTTTGGGGACACGTTTCCGCCAGTTATGGCGTTTATGTAAAATGCCGTAAAAGTTATTTAATAAAATGCGCCAAGACCCAACAACGCGAAGGTGGCTACACGAGGCAGAAATTCTCGACAGACGCCAACAGCAGCAACAATTAAGCGGCAAAAGGTTTAGGTTAGACGTTCTTTAAGGATTAAATGTCAATTTCGTATATTTCAATTTTCAGCCAAATCTGCAGAAGACAACGAACCGAAGCTCAACTACTAAGCTGCACACGTGTACAAGTATGTGTGTGCCGCATGATAGATGGATACTTGTTGTTGTTGTTCATATATAAAAAGATTTTTCATGCACCCACCCAGCCGGCTGTGATTTCTGTGCCGGTTAAAGTTCAACATTTCGTTCGTCACTCAATTGTGTGCGCCGCTTGTCTATTTTGGCAGCTGTCAAATGATTGCGGCATAATAAGCAAATAAACTGCGCACATTGCGGCCGCCAAAGGATGCAAGGATGTGCCAAGCAAAAAGGGCCAAGCAAAAACAAAAACCTGCCAGTAGATCGCTTCGCAGTGCCAGTCGCTGTTGCGAACCGCAGTGCCGGCTGCGAAAATACTTTCGTTATCGGCATTCTTTTCGCATTTCTTGTATTTTTATTGTATTATTTATTGCAGCATCGAACAGATATCGACAGCAGCCGCACAAGATTGCCCGGCGCGCACTCGAAAGTGCTCGTCGGCTGCGGCACGTCGCATTGGAAAATCACAATGCCAGCAAAGAAGCCAATATGGAAATGAGCCCAGCCGTTGCTGTTCATTTTTTGCCATTTTCTATTTTCTATTACTTTTTGTCTTTCTTTTGCTCTCGAGTCGAGTCGAGCAGTTGTTGTTGTCGACCAACATTAACGCAAGTCTCGAACAGAAAGCATATTTTTGCATAATTTTATGCTGAGGTTATTATATATTTTGACTTTTGCTTTATTTTTTCATTCGCTTTTTTGCCATATTTGTTGTTGTTTTTTGTGTAAGGATTTTTTGTTGTACTATTGGCCTAACCATAAAATTTGCATTGACAATTTGAACTCTCAAGAAACACTTGAAAACTGAAAGCGAACACATGCCGAATGGACTAGAACGCATGTTCTACTTTTTTATGGCAATGTAAATGATGTTAAAATTTAATACAGTATTCGATGACCGTGTCGAATGTATTTTTATGGCAATACTTACTTTTGGTCTAATCATAATTAGGGCACATGAAAAGGGTTTGAAATTCGTTGGCTGTAAAAGTTATTTCCTAATTGAATGTTGGACTCTTTGGTGGACATCGTTTGGGAAAGAATTCGGTGTTAGTTAATAAGTGTTTTATTTTAGGGGGTTTGACAAGATGATTCTGATAAACGATGAACTGGAACTGGCTTCAGGAGACACCAATGTCTACGTGCATGTGTCTAATAAAAACTTAAAGTTAGTTGGCTAAAGTTGTGAAAGAAAATGCAACTTGTTTTGCCATCGACAATTAGCGTTTTAATGCCATTTTGATACCACGAAAACTTGGTTTAACTTAAAAAGAGACATTTTTCTGTAGAAAATAAATTCAAATAAATTTGTTTACAAAACTTAACTTTTGTTACTTAATTTTATTTAAAATTCATTTTCTATAAATTTTGTTTAAACATTATTATTCTCTCGAACCCTCACTTTCTATTCTCACGAAAACTTGGTTTAACTTAAGAAGAGGTGGAATATTTTCTATAGAAAATAAATTCAAAAAAATTTTATTCGCAAAACCTAACCTAACTAAATTCTATTTCAACGTTAATATTCTTTCGAAAACTCAGTTTCTATTCACACGAAAACCTGGGTTTACCTTAAGAAGCGATGGAAGATTTTCTATAGAACATAAATTCCAAAAATTTTTATTCGCAAAACTTAACTTTTGTTACTTAATTTTATTCAAAATTTCATTTTTTTTATAAATTCTGTTTCACTCACATTCTATTCTCACGAAAACTTGGTTTTACTTTGGTTGGTTTCAAAATTTAGCATTTATTTTAGAATTTATTTTCTAAAATTTTTTCCAAACATTTTTAATATATTTTCTGTTTTCTAGGTGGAAGATTTTCTATATAAAATAAATTTAAAAAATTTTTTTCACAAAACAACTTTTTTAAATTCATTCAAAATTTAATTTTCTATAAATTCTATTTAAACGTTAATATTCTTTCATTTAATAATTCTTTTTTTTCATAATTCAAAATTAGTATAGCACAGTTTTCGTATTTAATGTTGCTTTAACCATTTCCTTACAAACATTAAAACAAAGTCACTGGCAGCTGCCGCCAATAAAAGAGTATAAATAAATTTGCAATAAAAGTAATCAAAACATAAAAACCTAATGTGGCCAACACATTGAATTAGTATGCACAGCACAAGCCGAAGCAGGACATAAGGAAAAAAAATTGCTTTTGCTTGTTACTGCTTAACCACAACACACACACAAACATACACACGTACAATCACAAATACCAGCACAGCACAGAGAAAAGCTCAACAGGTACGACACGCATTACACACCCACTTACACGCCCCTCGTTTCCATATGTGCGCTTCGACGTCGCTCACGTTGCCGGCACAGCCTGCGTTTACTGCACGCAAGAAGAACGAAGAAAAGTAACGAAATATAGAATCTAAACATACGTGCCACATTTGTGAGCACAACAACCGCTGCCACATTACAAGCGCCTGCAACAGTTTCAAAACATTCGCAACGGCAATGTGCAAAATTTTTCATCGCCCCACAAAAATACCAAATCCGCTTCACTTTCAATAGCGCCGAGCAATTGCAAACAAGTGTCTGCGCTTTGGTCTGCCGCTTGTGCACTTAATTAAAGCTGACATGTGGGTGTGTGTGCGCGCATGCACGCAGAACTCGCGACTAGCGTTGCGCATTTCAATTGGTCCACCGTGTCGTATGCGCAACCTGCATCGCAGCGACGACGGCCGCGTTGTGCGCTTAAAGGCTTTGCTGGCGCTTTAAAAGTGCCACAGCCGGCTTGGGCGTGTTTGCACTCATTAGGAAGTGGGCAAACATTTGCCCTAACTGTGCAACTGACTGACGCACCAAGCGAGGCGCGTCGAAACGAAGCGAACGAACGAACGAACAATTTCGAGTGCTCGGCCCGCGCGCACAAGTGAGCGCACAATCTGCAGTCTGCCGCAATGAATGGATTTATTTTTAGATTATTTTCAAATTTTTGTTTGTAAAATGCAAAACGGAGAAACTTTTAATGAGATCTACTTTTCGTGCGGATATTAAAAATTATTATGCAAATATTTGCAGAATTTAATAATAACGCTTACATGGAGGCCGCTATTGACTCAAGCCACACTGCACAATTAACCAAATGGATGGCTCCGAATTTTCACTGTAGATGGCGAACAATTAAATGCGAAATGTTTTGCATGCGAAAGACACAACTTTGGCATCAAATCCGAATGTCATGGCAAGTGCAAAGAGCTGTAAAGAATAACTGAAAAACATAACTCAAGCACACAAACGACAGCATTGGACCGCACTTGTCGGAATTTACGCAACTCCGGTCACTCATAAAAGTGCAGTTGCCGGCCGAAGCGACGGCCGACTCGGTACACATTCCGCAAAAGCCGGGCGCCCCATGGCGCTACGCCACTTATTGCTATCTTGTGCCGTGGCTATGCTTCTTGCCTCCGAGGCTGCTGCCACCATTAAGTGCAGCAGCAACACAAGCAGAAGCAGCAGCAGCAGCAAAGGAAGCAGTCACTCGTCGTTGCACAATTGCGATTCCTTAATTGCAATTTGGCCTTTGTTTAATGGCTTAATGGATGTGAATGTGCGCGCTGCATGCGGCATGCCGTGCTCGGCATATAGCCACCAATCCATACATATAGCTACAACAACAAAAGTAGCCAAAGCATGCAGCGTTTTTGGCTTGTTGTGAGTGCACTTACCTGACTTGGGCGCCGAGCACAAAAATTCTATTCATTTGCATGGCTAAACGTGCGGCAAGAAACGGCACAAACCAGATAACGAAAGACAAATGGTTTGAGTCACTTTGCAATACCCGCTGCAATATTATCAGCAACTATTAAAAAAACCACCGAATCAGACTTTCGACTACATGGAAAATAATCGAAATTTTTTATCTAAATTTTCAGAGCTCAATCAGCGCAAATTTGTCCCCAATTCAGCAGCATTGATTTTTACTTTTTTCTTGCAGTTGTTGCCATTTCATGATTTCCTATATTTTTTTTATTATTATTTTTATTTGTTCTCAGTGCGCAACACTCTGGAGAATTCAATCAGCTCAGCGCTTTGCCGCTGCTGGGTTTGTAGTTTTTCTAGCAGTGCCGCTGTTGTACCGTTATTGCTGTCAAGGCTGAATCTGCGGCCTGCAATTTCAATTGCAATAAAACCACAATTTGTTAAACATTCTGAAATTTACGGATACTGCAGGCAGCAGCTATCATGCGCCCCCACTGGGTCGTTAACATCGTTGTGTCTATGTGTGTGTGTGTATATGTTTGTGTGTGTGTGGAAGTGTGCGTGCATGCATTCTTATTGCTGCCACAATTTGCAGCAAGTGCTGCTAGTTGCCATTGTGCAAGTGCAACAATAACAACGACAAGTCGTTTTTGTCGTTTGACATTTTCCACTCCATTTTATTGTTCCGTTGGCCCACATGAACATTGTTGTTTTGCGTGTAACTATTAGAAAGTTTTTTTTAAATATGAGAGAATTGACAGAGAATTGAATATGAAAAAAAATTCTACTAAATTGAAAGGGAAAATATTTTGATAAAAACTTAAAACCACAACACAAAATTATTTCATAATTATTCGAATTAATATTAAAATATTGAGTTATTTTTTTTTTTTACTAAATCCAGCATTTTTAAATATTTTTTTAAATAAATTATTATTATTTTTGTATACATGAATAATAAGTTTCAATATAAAATTGTAAACGAATTGCCTTGAAATTTGTTTAAGTTGTACGTAACGTGAAATTAAAACAATAGAAGAAGAAGAAGAAGCAGAAACTTGCAAATGATACATGTGAAAATTGCTTTCAAAACATTTACACATTTGGTAAAATTCACTTTAACTATTTTAATGGTCATACGGTGCGTATGAGCAACACAAGTTCAAAATCAACACCATGAACATTGAACAAACTTTTAAACTTTGCACAATTTTGTTGTTCTGCAACACAGCGCATGACACATATTACACATTCAACACAAATACATGCAAAAATATAAAAATGTACAAAGTTCAAGTGGAATTTTAGTACATCGTTGCGTATGAGTAATATTTTTCCAATAGTGCATTGAATGTGATTAAACTTAATAAAAATACAATAACAAAAAGTGTTTTTCTAATTTAAAGAGACTAAAGGCTTTTGTAATATTTGCTCAAATCTTTAAAACGACTTCAATACTCAAAGTCAAAGCGAATTTTGAGTGAAATAGTCTGTTTAAAAATATAAGTTCAATGTTTTCCACCGGAAAATGAGTAAACTGATGAACAAAATGTAAAGACATTTTCTGTAAATGTATGAATTATTTTTTTCGTATTGCGTTTGATAACTTTGAAGAAAGAAAAATGAATCTTGAAATTGTTTTCTGGGCGTATGAGTGACATCAATTCAAGTTGACGAGTAACTCTGGTTAGTAAGAAGACAATTTCGATTAAAAGAAATTTGTTACGTAATTCTGTGAAACTCACTTCCAACAATATAAAATAGATCAAACAACTCTGCTTCGCTGATTAAGGGGTCAACTTTGTTAGCTTAACTTAAAACTTACGAGTAAAGTTACTCAAGGAAAGCCATAGCAACGTAAGGACTCAGTAATTCTTTATCCATTGTCTTCCAAACTAGAGTCTCAAAAACTTGAAAATTTTCTCTTATCACTTTTTTCTATCCAACCTTTTTTTTCTCTAAAAATTTTCTAAAATTATATTTGCTCTCTTGACGCTTTTTAAATCGCCCTCTTCGCTTACGGCACATGCAACTAAACTACAATTTTCATTTACAGACTCTTTCGTGCCCACAACGCTCCTTCATCCATTCGGTTGTGCTTCAGTTGCAGCCGCTGCAACACACCGATGTCCGAGTCCACTTCAAGTGCCACCAGTAAAATGGATTATGAAAATCAAACGTGACTTTTGCGCCGAAACATAAAACCGCTCGAGCACCCAATAAGTCAACGTTGAACCGCACCGTCGCACCGACGCAAGGAAATCCCATTGTGGCCATTCGCCGAGTACTTGGCACAAAAACTGCATTGCCACCACTTGGCCGCAGCACTTGTGCCGAGCAAAAACAAACTCGCTCACAGCCACAGCCACACTCACACATACACAACACAGTAAACAAGCCCCGTAGGCTGACGTGCCACTGCACTCGGCCACTCGGGCAGCGTTGCGCACCGACTGCATTCCGCTAAGCAAACAACACTGTCGCCGCCGGTAGCCACTAACGACCGTCACCGAGACCCGATTGCAAAAATGTGCCACAGCCGACCGCAGTGGCTGCTGCTGCTTGCCTGCTACCTGCTGTGGCCGTCGCTGCTGTTCGGCGGCACCCACTCGACGCCTGTGCAGCCGGCGCGGCGCGGCAGCAGTCAGCCCTGCGCCCACAACAGCATTGCCGAGCTGATCAAGAAGAGTCCGGTGATTGTCAAAGCGCTGGGCGCGCACATCTTCAGCGACGACGACGACGGCTATGCACACGACTTGAGCGAGCTGGTGGCAGCCGCCGTCAATGGCAACGGCGCCGACCAGCCCAAATGGCCGAGTCTACAGAACAATTTCCTAACGTCAGCAACACTGCAGCAGGCCACAACAAGAACAACGGCAGCGGCGTGGCGTGGCAGTGAAAGTGCCGCAAGACTGTCGCTGGCAGGCGGCAAACAGCTCGAGTCCATTTTAATAACATTAACACCGGAAACGATATACAAAGGCGCCTCGCTGTTGAAAATGACACCGGGCGCCGAGAGTGCAGCGCGCAGCGGCAGCGGCGCCGGCGGCGGCAGCAGTGGCAGCGGCCGAGCGGGCAGCACCAGCGGCTACGGCAGCACAGCAGCTGAGTCAGCATATCAGTACGAAGGGTAAGTGCAATTAAATTGAAAGGGGGAGCAGTGACGTTCTATGTGTGTGTGTGTGTGTGTGTCCCTGTGTGGCTGTGTGCAAAGTGACAATTTAATTTAAAAGGGGTTAACAATTCACAAACTTGGCTCTAACTGCGAGTGCCTGTGGCACTCATATTTGTGTGTGTGTATGTGACTGGCACAGTGAGCCTTTGACTGTGTGAGTGTGGATATTTGTGTATTTAAGGAAGTGTCACTGCAATTAAAAAGTGTTTTACTGCTCGTTTATTTAAATTTATACACATTTCATTTACATTCCTTTTTCAGTTATTAAAAACAATCGCTCTGGCACTTTTAAAAATCATTTAGCGCAATTAATTAAATAATTTTACAATTTTTAACTTACTTTATGACTTCCGCGCCCCAGAAAAACACAAACAAATTAAACATGAAATATGAGAATTGCCTGCATATTAAAAATTAAACGAACCAGTATATTTTAAACATTTGCATTTTTCCAGATAACATTGCAAAAACATCAAAACTATTAATTTCATTTCAATTTTTTTCCACCCACACACACACACACACACAACATTAATGTCAATACCAATCGTGTGTGATTTCAATAATTTTTCACATTGCATGTTTTTTAACAGAAATATTTATACATGAACGTTACTCTTTTGCGCTTTCCTTCTCTTTTCATATTCACTCTGTGCACAATAACAACAAACAACAACAACTTGCCATCCATAAATGCCAGTCAATTAAATGCAACGCTGCAGCCTTTGTCCTGTTTCGATGGTAATTTATTGAAAATTTTACCAACCGAATTAATTGCTTTCGGCAAGTTGGTTACTGTGCAACAAAAACAACCACAACCACAAACCCAGCCACCGCTCACGGACCAGCACCAGCAGCCGCAACAACAACAACTACCGCATGCAGCACAACCCATAGATATTTTGTACATCAGCATAAACGGTCTACACCGCTGGACGCCGCAGTTCGAAAATCATATTTGGCAGCACTTGGGTAGGTACAACACTTTTCGAAGAAGCAACCCACACACACACAAACAAACACGAGTGGGTTATATTTTAGAACGATTATAATGAAAGGGAATTTATTGGCAAAAGTTTTTAGCCACGCTTCGGGCCATGAAATGCTATCAAAACTTGAAAGGGATACACACTAAGCATTAAGCGATTACTTTATGTTAGTTGAAGTGAAAATGTGTGTGTGTGTAGGTGCGTGAGTGTCTAACCAGTTGGATGGAGAACTTCACTGTTCGAGGAAATATGGTTTTAAATTAAATTAAATACACAGCGTTGGAAATTTGAGCTTCATTTATTACCATTTAGAATGTTGAAGCTATTAAAACTTGTTGGACTAGTCGATTCATTTTAATAGTAATTGAAACAGTAATGCAGTTTGTATGATTAGGTAGCTACAGTGCTCAATTCTAATTCTTAAACTACGCGAAATAATTATTTAAGAAATTATTAACAATTTTTAAGTGAATTAAGTTCGTTCAGACCAGATACAAAATGTCATTAGGTGCCAGAAATTAAAAACAAAGCGTCATTAGCTGCCAGAAATTAATACAACATTTTCCTTATTGGCTTATTTCCAAATGCTTTGCAATTATTTAAAGCCTCGTTTCTGCTGCTACCTTTAACTTTAAATTCAATTATCATAAAACAAAATGTCTGCAACATTGCCTAACAGTGCTAAACTACTTGCAGCTTTTTGTTTGCATCAACATTAAAATAAAATACCATCACAATTTGTTAATAGTTTGAGCATTTTATGGCAACAGTTGCAATGCACATTTAGTTGTTTGTACTTATGTTACAATTGAATGTGTGTATGTGTGTGTGTGTGTGTGTTTATAAAATTATGCAGCCTTTTATTGCCACGAAATTGCAAATGTATGTGACAATTGCAAATTGAATGAAATACTCACACGTTGGCAAATATTTATTTCAATTATACACAGCAACAAAAACTTATAGCATTTCTAACTTTTAATGAAGTTGGTAAGTTGTAAAAAAATGTCTAAGATTCTTGCGAATGGATTCGATTGCCTTTAGTTCTCGTGAGAGAAAAAGACAATTCGTTGAACAAATTAATGGTTAACAGTTTGGTTAGTGGGTTAATTAATAGCTTAGTTAATAGTTTAATTAATAGTTTAGTTAAAAGTTTAGTAACAGTTTAGGTTATAGTTTAATTATAAGTTTAAAAAATTGGTTAATAGTTAAATTAATAGTGTAGTTAAAAATTTAATTTAATAACTTAGTTAATGGTTTACTTAACAGTTGAAAGAATAGTTAAGTTAATAGTTTAGTTAAAATTTACTTAAAAGATCAGTTCATAATTTAGTTAACAGTTCAGTTAAAAGTTTAGTTAATTGTTTAATTAATAGTTCAGTTAAGAGTTCATTTAATAGTTTATTTATAGTTTAATTAAAAGTTTAAAAGTAGTTTAATTAGTAGTTTAGTTAGTAATTTAGCCATAGTTGAGTTTAATAGTTTAGTTAAAAGTTTAGTTAAAATTTCAGTAAATAGTGTAGTTAAAAGTTTGGTTCATAGTTTAAGTTATAGTTTATTTATTAGTTCAGTTAAGTTAAAAACTTAGTGAATAGTTCAGTTAATAATTTAATAGTTTAGTTAAATGTTTAGGTTATAGTTTAATGAATAGTTCAGTTCATAGTTTAGTTAAAAGTTTAGTTAATAGTTTAGTTAATAGTTTAGTTAAAAGTTCAGTTAAGAGTTTAATTAATAGTTTAGTTACAAGTTTAATTAATAGTTTAGTTATAGTTCAATTACAAGTTTAAAAGTTTGGTTAATAGTTAAACTAATAGTTTAGCTAAACATCGAATTAAATAGTTTTGTTTATAGTTTACTTGACAGTTAAATGAATAGTTAAGTTAATAGTTTAGTTAGTGGTTCAGTTAATATTTAATTAATACTTCAGTTCATAATTTAGTTAAGAGTTTAGTTAAAAGTTCAGTTAAGAGTGCAGTTAATATCAGGTGTACAACTTTGCTTCCGCCGTTTTCCGATAGGTGGCTGTACCGGCTGAGGCTGGTTGAAATACATAGATGGTAATGCCTTTAAAGTGAGTGTGGACAGTGCCTAACGAATTGTCATCGCCGTTTCAGTGACAGTTGTTCTTGTTTTCGTATTATTCACGCTCGAAAATGTCCGTTTATGTGCCCAATTCTCGCCATTTGCGGGAAGTTTTACTTTTCTGTTACAATTCGAAAAAAAATGCAGCTGAAGCGCATCGAATGCTCTCAGAAACTTACGGTGATGCTGCTCTGAGTGAAAGAACGTGTCGGGAGTGGTTTCAACGTTTTAAAAATGGTGATTTCGATGTCGAAGACAAACATGGTGGTGGAAGAGAAAAAACCTTCAAAGATGAACAACTAGAAGCAAAAGTCGCAAAAGTGGTCAAAAAGTACCTGGAAACGCTGAAATGGGAAGTCTTGCCCCACCCGCCGTATTCCCCAGATGTCGCCCCTTCTGACTTCCACCTATTCCGTTCGATGGCACACGGCCTGGCAGATCAACATTTTCAATCCTTCGAAGAATTGGAAAAATGGATTGCTTCATGGATAGCGTCAAAAGAGGACTCCTTTTTTCGAGCCGGGATCCGAAAATTGCCGGAAAGATGGGAGAAAGTTGTCGCTAGCGACGGACAATACTTTGAATAATACATCTGTAAGCACTTTTTCGCAATAAATTTTGGAAAATTAATTTTGGAAAAAACGGCGGAAGCAAAGTTGTACACCTGATAGTTTAATGGTTTAGATAATACTTTAGGTTATAGTTATAGTTAAAGTTGAATTCATAGTTTAGTTAAAAGTGTAGCTAAAGTTAATCGTTTAGTTAATAACTCAATTTATAATTTATTTAATAGTTTAGTTAGTAGTTTAGTTAAAAGTTTAGTTAATACTTCAGTTAATAGTTTAATAGTTAGTTAGTTAGTTAATAGTTAGGTTATAGTTCAATTAATAGTTCAATTTATAGTTTAGTTAAAAGTGTAGTTAATAGTTTAGTTAATCGTGTAGTTAGTAGTTTAGTAAAAAGCTTAGTTATTAGTTTAATTAATAGTTTAGTTAACAGTTTAATTAGTAGTTTAGTAATTTAGTTAATAATTTAGTTAATAGTTTAATTAAAAGTTAAGTTCATAATTTATTTAATAGTTTAGTTACTAATTTAATTAAAAGTTTATTTAACAGTTTTGTAAGTAATTTAATTGATAGTTTAGTTAGCAGTTAACATTTTGCATAACATAGACTTTATGGATAAGTCAGGTCAGCTATTTTTTCAGATTAATTCAAAGTCTAGTTGCACCTAAGCATTTTAGGTGTTAAGCTTCAGCAACTTTGGGATAAAACATCATTCAACTGTTGACTGACTCTTATAAACTACGTAAAAATCTATATTGGGAAAGAACATGAAATCATTTGAATAGGCGATTTAGTCATTGGTAGTTGAAATTTAGAAAGCTGATAAATAAGGATTCGTAAGGATTCAAGCAGAGCTGCGAGCAGTAGTCTTTTAAAACATTTTTTCAAGCACTTGACTGGTCCTTTAAAACAAACAATCTATGCAAAAATATAAATTCTGAGCCAGTGGTAACCAACACGGTAGACCCTTAAAAAATTGCGGCTATTTGAATATCTCTCATATTTCCTCTACAGTTGTAGAATCAAAAATGTTTATTTACTATAATCAACAAATCTGTAGAATAATCTGAATTGAATGGAAATTCATAGCACATACCAGAAGCACATTGCTCACATTGACTATTTAGTAGTGGCAAAATTTTAAGCGTTTGTTTGTCACACAGGTCCGCATTTTATATTCACACATACATACATAAATAGCTGACATGACAATCCAATTATGACATTACTAAACATAGTTTCCATAACGTATGGAATTCTCATACGTTCATCTCAGTATGGAATTTCGAATCAAAGAGTCTAACTGGTTGATGTCAAATTCTATAAATTTGTCACCCTCCCTTTTTATGAACTTTGACTTTGAAATTATTTATTTAATTGCTTCTTATTTCTTAAATTGCTCAAATATTTTAACGTAATAATCCAAAACGATGCATTTACCTAAAATACCCTCACAACTTTCTGCACAGTGTACTCATTGCGAATGTGTGTGTATGTGTGTGTGTGCTTGGCACATTGCGTGTTTATGCATCAACTGCATTATGCATGCCAAGTGCGGCTTTTTCAATTTATGAAAGTCTCACTGAGTGCATAGCTGCGTGCATTTTGAGTGCGTGTGGCGCTAGTTTATTAATTTAATTGCATTTAATGTATGCGAAACAGGTAAACGCTGGCGAACAATTCGCCGCAAATGGCTGCAATTAATGCAAAATTAAATTAAATTCGCCAGCGACACGCTAACATTTTCTTTCACAATTTATGTATTTTTAAAAATATTTTCGTTTGTATTCCTGAAATGGCGCAACAGCAAAATATTACATTTCTATTCAATTCAATTCAAAGCAATAATATGCGATTTGTCGAAATTTCCAAATTACTCGTAACTCGCTCCAGCAAATATGCATGAAATACTAAACATGCCTCAAAAGCGACTATGCTGACTATATTTGTGTGACTTTTGCTGTCAATCATGGGGGATTAGATTTAATAGCAAAATTATGTGTGCTCGTCTCGCTTCGTTCTTTCTGCGCCCCGCCTGATTGACAGTTTTATGCAATGTACTTGACAGCGCATAGCCATGGACTCGGCTGAAACTCGAACACTGGCGCAGCTTATCCCAATTTAATTCCCTCAGCGATACACACGACCCACACATGTACATATGTGTGTGGATGTATTGAACATAAGTAACTATGTGCATGTGCTTTTGACACTCTTATTTATGTGCATGTCAATATGCTGTACCCTTTCATTCAATCGGCTTTCTGCAAGCAGCATTAAACACATACACACACGCACACATAGTTAAGCTATGTGAATGTGTAATGTGTGCATGTGTAAGAAATAAAATTGCACTGAGCGAAGAGAAAATAGGCTTAAATGTGGTTTGCTAAAAGCAAAAAAATAGATTTCGATATTGCAGAAATAATGGAATGACTGATAGATACTCGTAGATAAAATGCTTTAACTTAGTTGGTTCAACTGGCTCAACCAACGCGTTGACTTCGGTTCAGACTTGTTGTGCGTGGGAGGTCAGTGAGGTTTCCACTTAGGTTCGAAGTGTATGGAGTGCGAATTTTATTGTGGTATAGTACAGGGCAGCCGCCGTGGCTCAGTTGGTTAGTGCGCGGTCCAAGCGAGTCGCATGCAGAGCGACGCTAGTTCGAATTCTGCATGTAGTAACACCTAGAAAATAACGGGAAACTCGTTTTCTCTTTCGGTGGCTGTCCTCTCAGCTGGAAATGGCAAACCTCTGAGAGTAAAAATTGCCTATGAAAAAGCTCCCAACCTGCCGTTCGGAACCGGCATAAAACTGTAGGTCCCTTCCACCCGCGTACAAAATTCACACGCACAACACGGGTGGTTGCGGGAAGCTAGGCCTTAGTCTCGCGTAAGCGGGCTGTCGTGCCAATCAATTAATTATTAATTAATTAATTATTTAATAAATAATTAATTAATTAATAGTACAGGGTAGGCCATTTAAAGTGGGAGGCCATTCTTGTTTTTGAAAAAAAAGAGGAAAAAAATGTTTTTTTTTGTTTTCATCTCGATATTCATTTATTTTGGTCCAAGGAGAAATTTTCTAGTTAGTTTTTTAAAATGATATCGTGTAAATGGCCACCATTAGCTTTGGCCGCAAAATGTGCCCTTTTTTCGGCATTTTCCATCACTTTTGCCAGTGTATCGGCCGATATGGCTCTTATTTCGCGGCGTATGTTGGCTCTGAGTTGAGCTAGTGTCCTTGGCTTGTTGGTGTATACCTTGGACTTCAAGTAGCCCCATAAAAAAGTCTGGCGGCGTCAAATCGGGTGATCTCGGTGGCCACTCATAATCGCCGTTTGGTTTTCACAATCGAGAAGTTATTTTGAATGTAAAGCTGCTCTTTTGGAGTGTACTGTTCCATGGTATAAATTGTCTTGGAATGACGCTTCCAACGCGCTATGTCATTAGTCGATCTGACAGCTCTGTCAAAAGTTATAGGGTTACCAGATGCTTCCACTTTCAATGGCCTACCCTGTAGTATAGTATAATTTTATTGTAGTATTTTATTGTAGTATTTTATTGTGTATAGTAGCTTAGTGATACATGTTGGAAGACTTTAGCAACATGTCGTTACCTATCAATAACTAAAAGAGCGTTGTCGAAGAACTTTTCTAGGGAGCCCAAAATTAGATTGAATATAGTTTTTAGGTAGCTTCTAAGTATTAGTGGCCACTTGCGTCTCACGAGTTTCTTGTGTTCCAAAACAAAAAGAGTCATAAGTTCCTTGTAAAACTGGAGTAATGATGTTTGAGATCATTGACCGGGATTTCCTTAGGGATGTCGGTATAAGCCTTTTTGATGACTTTTAAGTCCTAAAAACAGTTTTTTCATCGACACATGCATTTTTTTTTAAGAGGTGAAAGTCGCACGGTGCCGCATCAGGTGAAAACAGGGAGTGGTTTATGGTTAAAATGCTACTTTTAGTAAAAAAAAAAGTCACAAGTGTTTATCGATGAGATGACGTCAGTCAACTTGTACACAACAAACTGTGCACAGACGTTTCAATAGCCAAATGTTCAGTTAAAAGGCAATAAATTTATGTTATTTAGATAATATTTTTTTTTTATAATTTGTAATATTTGACTGGCACGACAGCCCAATTACGAGACTTATTATTTATATGCTTAAAATAAATTTCAAGAAATTCAATAAAGATTGTGGTGGATCTTTGATGAATTGCCGCCTAATTTTTGTGGAGTCTTCGGTGATCGCGTATTTCAATATTTCAGTGTCAGTATTTCATTTTGCAAGACCGATTTTAAATCGCGTATACAACTCATGAACTCTTCCACGGGATATGCGATCATTACCATAAACTTGGTTTATCAACTCAAATGTTTCTGTGAAAGTCTGATTCTTGATTCTTTGTTTGAGGCTAATTTGTGTCCCATGACACAAACATACTTCACGTCAGACGCAATAACTTCACTTTCAATGAACCAAATTTCATAGAATTTTCACTAAAAATCAAGAAAAATGTAAATTTCCAAAGCACTAAGTTATATTTAGGTATGTGGTGCGAATACAAAGTTAAAAGTGAACAAAATTGTTAAATTGAAATTGACCACAAGATTTTTTAAATCCCCTCCCATGACCAAATTCTGGCTACGCCCCCTAAATCCAGTCATACAGATTCCGGAAGTAGATGTTCTCAAAGCAAAATTTCTTCGTATAGAGATAACATTGTTTCTTCCCGCATATCGTTCCAAAATGTCCATCTATAGTGTCCATGCTATGTCCATATATCACCATCAAACCAACAAACACTAAACACAGTATAAAATTAAATCTTTAATCTTTAAACGCTTCAATTATTAAGATTTGTTAAAGATCTAAGATTTAAAAATTTTTAAAGTTCGTCTTTCCTCGAAGCATTTATAAAAGATTTTAACGACTCTTCAGAGTTACAGAATGTTCCACCTGAACTTGGTTCTCATCATGCTGCTAAGATGAAATCGTTTAGACCATTTCCAAGTATTCGTTTTACAGCGAATCTTGTGTCTTGGTTGGTGGGTTGGTTGAAGTGGCTGACTCACAGTCCCCCTACAAGTCACAATTAGCGCATAGACGCCATTTTGGTACCACATGCTAACCGAAAACTAAAACCCTAATCTTGTGTCTTACTTGACTTTTATTCTCTGGATCGTTTGAATATTTTTTAAAGATTTGGCAAATAAGTTTCATTCAGTGCCATTTCATTTCCCCCTATGTCCATTTTGTACCCCATACGCAAGCAATCCATGATTAGTCTTTAAACAATCTCCCCTCACCAGCTACGCTTTATTTGTGGCAAATTAAAAGAAAATGCAATAAACAATTTTTATGACCACCAAGCAGCACATCGATCTATCAAAAAAAGACCAAATAAAATTTTAGCACATTTAAATTTCGAGATTGTCAAATCACCACTGACAAGTCAGTTGCCAGCTGCAAGCGCCACTCTATGTCTGGAGTGTATATTTTATTTTTATAGCAGTTTAGATTTGCCAATGTTAAGCGTGGAGGTTATGCTACAAAAGACGCATTAAAAAACAAGTCACTCTCCCCCCCCCACCCCACCCTAACTCCGCTGCACTCATACCACGCGCATTGCGCTATTAGGGTTAAGTGCGTCGGTCTGTGCACGTACTGCGGTTGAAGCTATAAATACGCACACACTGCGCAGACCCCATATCGGTGAGTGCGGGCGTGTGTGTGTGTGTGTGAGAGAGTGTGCCTAGCATTGTGGTTTTTAGTGTCAATTCTCTATCGATTTTATTCACTTGTTTGTGCCACAAACACTCGCGTCGCCGCCGTCGTAGTCGACGATTTGCAGCTTGCAAAAACAACAAACACCCGCAACCATAAAAAGACAAAGGACTGAACATTTCGTCGCATGCAAAAATGCAAAAAGTGGCTGAGTTTGCGAAAAATGCCAAACCCCAACGAAGGCGTGCAATATTTTTACATATGGCGTCCGTTCGCTTTGTAGTCACACCAGAGCGCAGAGACTTTCGCTTTTTATGCTAGTGTCTTTCGAATTCTTGTTGTTGTTGTTGTTGTTTTAGTAGTACGTTAACAGAACGACGCCATAATGTGGTGATGTGACGCTGCGGCTCAAGGCTCAAACAGTGCCGCGTAGACTTTGGCGTTTGGCTGTCTCGTTGCTGCTTAAACTGTCTGTACGTCTGTCTGTCTGTCTGTCTGCCTCTGACAGTGCTTCTTTGGCGCTTATGTGAGCTTTTTACAGCATCAGCGACAATTTGTCGTTTGTTTGCGCTGCTTTTCTGTCGCTCGCTTTTCCGTTTTTTCTATATTTTTTGTATTTTTTTCGTACTGCGCCAATCGCCTTTACGCTGCGACTTACAAAGGAATTCCCAACAAATTGGGGTAATCATGAGTATGCGATGTTCTGCGACATATTTACTTTTATTATGATCCCCACTCACTCACACACACACACACACAAGTACGCACTTTCAATGTCTAATGTGCCACAATGAATGTTGAAACTTCAATACGCGTAGACGAAAAAGAATGGCGGCACACTTTGCAACAAAAAGTTTGCGGCAAATTAAAATTGAAATTGCAACATTTGTCAAAAGGCTTTTGACAATTGTCAGTTGGCGTCGTTAGCGCACAATGCCACACAGGCAATCAGATTTTTGCAATTTGTGACATGGGCGACAGCAAAATGCCATTTTCCTACGGTTTTCCGGCGTCGGGTATGATTTCATTTTAATGAGTTTGATTTCTAATTCGTTGCAAACGTGGTAAATGACATTTATAGGCTGATATGCTGCAGGATGATTCATTAATTTTGGGTTCTTTTCTATACCTCACCCTTCGTCAAAGGCGTATCAAAGGATTAAAACGGATTTTCAAACAAACTTAAAGCTTTGACATTGAAAGTCAAATGCTCCAAGCTCATAAATGTTGAAAAAAATTATGATTAATTATTTGAGGTTTTTACGTTCTAAATTGCTCAAGGGTATTTTTATTTAGAAAGGCAAAAGTTTGCTGAGTTAATTAACAATGATTTATTATGGTTAGTTAATGCCTTTTTCCTGCCAAAATTACATGCGCAAATTACTTCAGAGGAAGCATTTAGCGACAGAAAAAGAATTCAGCAAGTCAAGAAAAGATAATGTCGACTGTTTTAGGGTAACCCAGAACTGTCAAAATAAATCTTCCTCTTCAGATTCAATACTTTCCCTTCAATACTTCAGAGGAAGCATTGAGTGTTGGAAAAAACTCAGACAGTCAAGTCAAGCTGGTATCGACTGTTTTATTTGCTTTTATTTTATTTTATTTTCTTATTATTATTTTATTTTATTTTCTTAATTTTATTTTATTATATTTTCTTAATTTTATTTTATTTTATTTTAATTTATTTTATTTTATTTTATTTTCTTAGTTTTATTTTATTTTTATTTTTACTTTATTTTATTTTATCTTATTTGATTTTATTTTATTTTATTATTATTTTATTTTGTTTTATTTTATTATTATTTTATTTTATTTTATTATTTATTTTATTTATTTTATTTATTTTTTTTATTTTATTTATTTTATTTATTTTATTTATTTTATTTATTTTATTTATTTTATTTATTTTATTTATTTTATTTATTTTATTTATTTTATTTATTGTATTTATTTTATTTATTTTATTTATTTTATTTATTTTATTTATTTTATTTATTTTATTTTATTTTATTTTATTTTATTTTATTTTATTTTATTTTATTTTATTTTATTTTATTTTATTTTATTTATTTTATTTATTTTATTTATTTTATTTATTTTATTTATTTTATTTTTTTATTTATCTAATAATTTAGTTATTTATTTATTTAGCCAATGAACAAATGTCCTAACTGACTTAAAGAAATATTAATAATTTAGGGTAACCCAGAACTGTCAAAGCACCAATTCCTGAAAATATTTCACTTCCATCTGGGCCGCAAATCTTCCCCTTCACAAGTCTATCTGGCAACTTTCTTAATCGCGCATAAATTCCAAAGTTCGCTGTGTCTTTTGCCACATATTTATCGACTTTACTGTCTGCCTGTTTGCAAGTCTGTCAGTCTGTGTGAAAAATATCGATTTCATTCACTTTCACGCACATAAATTTAAAAGTTTTCTCTCTGTGTTTCTCGCCATACATTTCCCCTATTAAGCGCGGAAAAATATGCAATGATTTTTTTACATTTATAAACAACAACAACAACAAAATCCATTAGAACTTTGCCCCGATTTTGAAGGTCACATTAAAATATACACAAACAATTTCCCACAGCAGATGCCGCGGCGGCCAATTAGCCGCTGCCCAATTTAAGATTCAAGAATAACAAATTTTACGTAGCAGCAAAATATACACATTCTATAAAAAGCAAAACAACCACAGCTGGTGCCAAATTTAAGAATTGAACATTTTAATTACCTGCACGAAGTGTGCGCTGCGCATGAAGTGAAAATTAATGCTAAAGCAAACAAAAAAAATTTTCTCTTATTTCCGGTTCGCTTGTGCGTCACGTGATGATGATGTCCACGACTATGACGACAACAACAACAACGTATGATGGATGCTGGCAACTGCTGCGGCCATCATTTAACTGTACAAACGCACGAAATCGGCGCCAACACACTGCAACACGCCGCATGTCGCGCACACAATGCCACATCATCAACTTGGACAACAACAACGTTAACAACTATGCCACTGCGCCGGCAAATGCCTGCCAATCATAACTGCAGGCTGGGATGATTGGAGCGATTTCACGCTCTGCAGCGTCACATGCGGCAAAGGTGTGCAGCAGCGCTTCCGCCGCTGCCTGCTGGACAATCCGATGGTAAACCTGAACATGCAACTCAATTTGAATACAGTCGGCGCCGACGATGATGACGACGTCGACGTCGACACCGACACGGACACGGACAACCTGGACGGCGATGATTTTGTTGGCGCTGTGGCTGTGGCGGTCGACAGCAGCGCGGACGCCGGTGCGCGCATTAATGCGGATGATGGCATTAATGGCCAAGTTCTGCTGCCAAATGGCAGCAACGACGACAACAACAATGCACATCAAAATGCAGAAATCATCAAAGGCAACGCCAAAACGCAGCAACAACTTATAGTAGACAATGCAGCAACTGAAACTACAGTAGCAGCAACAACATTTGCTGAGGCAGATTATAAAAACAATGCACCGCTTAAAAGCGATGCAAAGAAAACATTGCCCACGCGAACGGCTGCAACAACAGCAACAACTGCGAACAGAGCCGATAGTGTTGTTGCAAGAGTGGTTGCCACCGACGATGGTGAGGTGATGCGCACATTTGAAGGCACTTTCGACGACAGTGTGGAAAACGAGTGGACACAGGAAAAGTCGCTGGAACGACGCGCCAAAGCGAAGCGCACGCAACGCCATCGAAAACGCCGAAAATCAACGAAAAACTACTCGACCATGTTCTGTGAGGGCTACAACATTGAGCAGCGCAATTGCAACACCTTCGAGTGCAGCGGTAAGGTTTCTTTTATCAATTCTGTTTTAACTTTTCAGTGGTTTATTTTATAGTTTTCAGTGGTTTATTTTATAGTTTTCAGTGGTTTATTTTATAGGTTTTAGTTTGAATCGGTCCCGAGAGACTGAGAACTTGAGCTTAGTTGAGCAGCAGCAACACTTGAATGGGAATAGTTTTGCTGAAGCTGTTCAATTGCTGGTTTAAACTTATTTAGTTATAAATTTAAAATATGTAGGAAGATAGCAAAAAGTTATCTTTAAGGATACTTGATATACATAAAAGTATTTGAAAAGTTCTTACCACACAAAATAAAAATACATAAGATAAAAATAAAAATAGAAATAGAATAGAAAAATAGAATCTAATCTCCTAAGTGAAACCTTGCAATATGGTATCAGGTAGTCAAAAAAAGGAAAAAGGAGGGCGTTTTCTTCAATCCAGTGTTGCCATATTAGGAGATTTCCTCCTAGATTTAAGAGATTCTTGGTCTTGTAGGAGTATTTTTAGGAGGAAGAATTGGTTATAAGAAAGTTTAGGAGATTTTTATTTTTTGTTAACTTTAAAATGACGCAAATTATAAAAAAAAATTGGGAAATTTCAGTATTTTTTAAGATTTAGGAGAAAGTTATTGCAGGTATCTGGCAACACTGCTTCAATCGTTTCTGATGCTACTATGGCTCCATGGAGTCCTCATTCTCCACTCAATGTAGCATTGAGCCTTTGTAACTTATAAGTAATATCTCTTTCTTGAGGCATCATTCCGGGAAAAATCTCGCTAAGTTAGCAAGTCTCAGTACTTTCAGCATTACCCACTTCAATCACAATGGTTTTTATTCGCTTCATATTTTTCTCGGAGATTACACTAAACTAACCATAGCTCAAAAAACCTTCTTTGTTACATGGGCAACCTAACCTTAAAAAAAATGTTGAGTTCGACACAACCGTTGCAAGACTACGAACGTCTTTCGAGGGGCCTTTGCCAAGAGTGTGTTTACTTTCGAGCAAAAATGCTGAGGCTTCCGCTTGAATGCAGCGGATATCTTCTTCTTCTTCGTCTTCCTATTTCGAAGCTCCAACTATCGTCCAACCGGCTGACATACGAGTATCTAAACAAACATTTTCAACAGATTTTATTCACCTTTTCTCACAGTCGAGCAAAGCTTTTCTCAGGCAATCCTACTAAATCACAGTAATGTCAACAAATTGCACTAAATTATCTTCAAACATTGCCTAGAAGCAGTGATCAACGTTGTATAAACTCCACTGAGAACATCACTGAAAAATCCACTTGACTTCAACGCATCGGTGGTGTCTCTCTGCAGCAAAACAGCTGACAACACACAAAATCGAAACGTCAAACCTCCAGTCTATTTAAATTTGCACTCCACTGCCCTAATACCCCACGTACACAATGCACAGCAACAGAACTCCATCAGCTCGATGAGCAAAAAACTAGTTCACATTTCCCCATTTGCAAAGTGGAATATCTCCCCACACAGCACACACACACACACACGCACGCACACTTTCTATCTGCGCACAAACGCTTCGCATCGCTACCCTTTCGAACCAAAGTCAATGGAACGGAAATTAATATGCTTCACAACTATTGACTTGTAGCAATCAGCCCACACAACAACGTCGTCACCGCACGCCGCAGACACAATGCAACAACGTTTTTGATCTTCCAACTTCGCATTGCAAATACCAATCGACATATACAATCAAACAGGGACGACTTGTTTTTCGTTTACACAAATTTCTATTTCGTTTTTGGTGCTGTCTATTCGCTGTCTCTCTCATACTCAAACATTGTCTCTCTCTCTTTCCAGATGACATAAGTGACTTATTAAAATTTTACAAAAAATTTCCGCTGCCCGAGGATGCAGCAAGCAATGTCGCTGCAATGCAATCACCGCCAACTGATGCCAATACGGCGGCAACAATGGATGCAACAGAACTGCTGACAGCGGCAGTTGACACGACTGCCAACGCCAATGCGAACACCAGCGCCGCACCAGCAACTGCTGCTGGCAGCACCAATGCAAATGTCGCCGTTGGCATAGTGACGTTGGCGGGTGTCGGCGCAAGTGCGCTGCCATCGTCGACGCCGGCCAATATGGGTTACATACGCAGTTGGCGGAATGCATTAAATTTTACGATTATGCTAACGCTGCGAGTTAAGGTAAGAAATTGGATTTTTATGACGAGAGATTGCAAGCAGCAGCGTAATTCGGTGCTTTGAGTGATAGTGCTAACAAATATTCAACATCACGGGAATATTTTGTCGAAACCCTTATCTTGTATGCATAAAAATTTCATTTTTCTAAAGGGACTCTTAAACATAAAAGAAGTCACTCTGCTAAACACACTAAATGCATTTGTTAGTAAACCTAGGCTTATAGAGTTCAATAGAAGTTAAGTAGTTGGGAACATTTAGACACAAGTTGGCCGAATAGAAATTTAACAAAGCTTTTTTTAAACTGAACCCAATCTTGTAACAATACAGTGTCCATAAAACCTAAGCGAAACCTAAGCGACCAGTGTATTACAAACCATGATGAGTTGCAATATTGAAACTAAAACCGAAAGTTTCTGCTGAGTAACATTTGTGATAGAAAGTCTTCAAGTTAAAAACAAACTATTTTTTTCTAATTCAAAACCTGTAACAGTCTTTGTCACAATATAAAAATAATAGCAGGTATATTTGGAAGTGATCCCTTAGATTGCTTGCGCTCCCAAATCAGTGGAATCAGACGAACCAAATTATCATCAACCAGCTGACTGTTCTCAGAAAAGATTTTATGTACCTAAAAAGTTTGATTGATGACTTCAAAACGGCATAAAAATCTTTTATTGATGTACCAGAAGACTTCCTCAAACTATTCAATGTCCAAGCGAGAAAAGGAGTCTGCTCAGAAATTTGTGGTTTCAGGCGATTTTCTATGGTCAAAGCCACAGTTGTCATTTAGCCAAAATTTTTTTTCCAAAATTTTCCTAGAAAAGATCCAAAATGTTAACGACTATTAACCGATTGTCTTTAGTCAATTCGTCCTTTTTTCCTCACACGCTTTTGTAAAAAAAAGGGCCAAATTACCCCAAAACGTCGCAAAGACCCAACCGTTCAACAAATAATTTTATGCGGTTATAATATAGGGTTTTCCAACAAGAGGTGATATTTTGAATCACCCGGTATTTCGGTAGCTGTCACTTTTGAAGCTTTTATTCTTTGACATTTGACAAGTAGAAACTACGCCATTACTAAGAATGGAACGATAGGCGCTTCAACAACGCATGGAAATTATTAAAATTCACTACAAAAATGGTGAAAATCTTGCAGTCACAGTTCGCAAAACTAAAGCATTTTTGGGTCGTCGTGAAGCACCTTGTCGGACCGCAATACAGAAATTGGTGAAAAAATTCGAGCTGTTGGGACAAGTTAGTGTGCGACCGATCATCAACAACGTCGTGTATTGTTGATTGCTGATACGCTGATTGCGTCCTTGAAATGCATGAAAATGATCCGGAATTCCATCGAAAAATAATCTTGACTGATGAGGCCCACTTCCACCTCGGTGGCTACGTCAACAAGCAAAATTGTCGCATCTGGGGATCGGAAAACGCAAGAGTTATTGTTGAGAAGCCTCTCCATCCTCAACGTGTGACTGTTTGGTGCGGTTTATGGTCCGGCCGAGTCATTGGACCTTACTTTTTCGAAAATGAGGTTGGATCAACAGTTACGGTGAATGGATTGCGCTATCGAGAGATGATTAATGATTTTTTATGGTCGGAGTTGGATGGTATTGATCTGGACAACGTTTACTTTCAACAAGACGGCGCTACGTGCCACACAAGCAGCGAAACCATTGCTCTTTTACGGGAAAAGTTTTCGGACCGTGTTATCTCTGGAAGAGGTGATCACAATTGGCCACCGAGAGCTTGTGATTTAATACCTTGCGACTTCTTCCTTTGGGGCCCCGTGAAAGATAAGGTGTACGCCAACAGCCCAACGTCGATTTAAGACCTCAAAGATAGAATTCGTGAGGCTATCAAGGACATAGGGAAGCCACTTTGCGATTTGGTTATGGAAAAGTTCATGAAAAGGATATGGCCCTGTAAGCGTGGTCTTGGTGGCCATTTGGCTGATGTTGTTTTTCATTATTAACGGCATACCTTCCTCTTTATTATGAAATAAACATCCGATCATTTATCTCAAAAAATGGAATTTTTCTTTGAATACCAAAATAACACCTCTTGTTGGAAAACCCTATACATCTGTAACTATTTATGATAAAGATTCATAAAACGGCAACTCGAATATTTTTGTTGTGAAAAAAGTTTTGCTGACTTCCTCAGTTTTTCCGACCTCTATAGTCCAGCGGGTAGTGCGCTGACTTCTCATACTAGAGGCCCTAGGGTCGATTCCTAGCTCAGGTTGGGTCCAACACTCATCTACTTCTATCGCTATTCACATGACAAGAATCGCACAAGTGCGGTCTTTTCAGGAAATGGGCCCATAAATACGTGTGTCTTATACAGAAGCACCGCTACACCTAACCACAATTCGTTTAGGAACATCTGAGTTGAACTCTGGTCAGTTTAATTTTATTTCAATTTCTTTTTCATTTTTATATTCTTATATTTTCAAACCATCATCTATCATTGAGTTAATCTGTTAAGGCCGGTGGTCTGGTAAATTTTTGATTACAAATAAAAACAAAACAAAAGTTAAGCTCTGACATTTTACTACTTAATTGCAACTGCCACTATTGCACTTCTTCCTTAATTGGCAGTTATAAACGAATCATACTGCCCCACATAAGAAGATTATGATCCACTCACACTGCATACTTCTGTCAAGAGCTAATATCCTGGGATATTTTTTGGATTTTATTGTTTTCATTCAATGTCTGTCTAAGAGTTCATTAGTAGAAGCACTGAGCAAGATGGATCAGACAACAGCTGCTCAAACAAATTTGCTTTTCGTTTATCCAACATGTCCGCTGTGCATGTTATATCGAACATATGTAGAAACATAGGCACAGCCAGCCAGACATGTGTTCATATGTATGTGTGTGTTTGACAAATATCAGCAGAGAATCGTATGAAAACCTAATCACTTTGTCGTTCAACGAAAAAAAAGAAAACTAGAAAAACGGCATAAAAGAAAAAACCAATGCAGCATAAATTCGCTAAAAATAACAGGCAGGAAAGAAATAGCAAACTAGAAAAAGCATTGATACGAACTCATTTGAGGAGAGTATAAGAAACAACAACAAAAAAGTCTACCATTTGCCAATAATCCGATAAACCCAATAAAAACAACAACAACTGTTAATCGTGCCAATACAACAGTCTGTTGTCATGAAATTCACTTTAACAAATTCCTCCAATTAATTGAAAAACACGACATTTCCGTTGCTCAGTAAAAGCAATTTTTCGCGCCGCCATAATTAACTTATCGCATCGTATTCCTGCGGGTAATTAAAAGTGTTCAATTACACTGAGAGCTGTTGATGTAATTTCCATTTGCTGTATTAAGTGCAGACGGACAGACAAACGAGCGAACGCACTGCCGCTTCATGAATGAATGAAAGTAAAAACTGAAAATGAACACAACACAGCACGGTGAAAGGTGTTTTTTCAACCACACTACAAACGTTTTCTGTTAAAAATGATAATAATAATTAAAAATAAGCATAAAACACCAATAATGCCATGGCTGGCAATACTTTTCATTTTTTTCTTTTTGTATTCTTTTCATTTTTACAAATATTTATACCCATTACTCGGATGCTCCTTTGATGTGAGAATAATAATAATAATAAAAATAATAATGATGATATCATGTTTGCTCTCTGTCGCCCCCCCCCACGCAGAACGACAGCCAAGCAACTACGACCATCTTCTCCATACGCAATGCCACGCACAATTTGTATCTGGAGTCGTGCAAGGACGGACTGCGGCTGTATCTGGAGCGCGACAGCACCACCGAAATGCTGCCAGTGAAATTTAATCTATACGATTATCGTTGGCATCAAGTGGCCATCAGGTGAGTGAGTGAGTTGAGTTCGCGGCAGCCGTTTCACTGCACAAAAAAATGCAAAAGTGCACTTTTTCGTGCATCGTTTGTTCATTTAACGCTCGCCGCCACATGACACACTTTTTTGCCACTACAAGCGCGCCCCGCACAATGCACACCGGCCGCCGAACCGACCTATTGAACGCACATAAATTCGCTTTTTGCTGCCGCCCTGCGCATTTTATTGTTGTGCAAATTGACCTTTTCCGCGTGTTATCGTGTTCATTTTCCTGCCATTTTTCCGCCATTTTTCGCGCCCATATTTTCTGCTCTTGTTTTATATATATTTTCATGTACATATGTTTGTATGTAGGTATGGCGACTTTTTCCGCTTTGTTATTTGTATGTTTCATTTGTTATTCGATTTTAAATTAATTTCATTTCTTTCTCCTTTGTGCTGCCGCTGCACCCCGTTCGATCGTTTGTCGTTCCGCCATGTTGCAGCATACAAAATGGTGATTTTATTTCCATTTACGTCGATTGTTCCTGGACGAATAGTTTTGTCGTTTCGAAGCGGTTGTACTCGTTGCCGTTGGATGCCGACGTTGAAATTGGACGCGGTTTTAATGTGAGTATCGGGAGACATTTCAGCATTTCACGAGCCATTTCAATTTGTTGTCAACAGTGTTTGTCAATTGTTGCTGTGGTTGTTATTCTGCCATTGTATTTCACACACACACACACACACACACACGCATACTTGCGTATGTATGTGTGTGTAACTGTAGCTTTTATCGAACAGTATTTGCAAAAATGTGATAGTCCCTTTAGAAAAGGAAAGTGTTGTTAAAAATAAATGAAGCAATTATCGTTGGGTTTCATGCTATCGGTGTTCAACTGAAACTGGAACGTTTTAATCAAAGAACCTCGAACAAAGCATTACTAATGAAACGACCTAACAAAAGCGTCTTTAAACAACAATATCCTCTTTAAAAGTGCACGAAAATAAATAAACGGTAGAAATATTAAAAGCCCAATTACCAGTTGACCTACAAGTGTATATAATAAAGTAGAAAGTGTATAAAAGATATAAAAGTTATAAAAGGTGTATAGGGAAAAAGTCTTTTTTCTTAAAGTTCCAATTCGATCCATTGCAATGAGCCACAACGCAATGTAGAAAACTCATGAACTCAAACTATAGTAGACTGTGTCAGGCTGGTCAGGACCTTAGAGTTTCGTTTGGCCGTGCCTTAGGTTGGTTTTACTTAAAGAAGATGATATAAGATTCTCTTTTCTTCTAAACATTTAAGGAAGTGCGCTCAAATTGAGCAATCAAGTAAGTTATCTGAAGCTCTAACATGATCTCTAATTTAAGAAGCACACCAAGAGATTTTTACTTCGACTTTTCAAAGACTATTTTCTCCACTGTGATACCAATTCATCAATTCGCCAACCAAAAAGAAACATAAATGTATTGTTCATTGATCTGTCCTCGATTGTCACGAATGTCTTTGTAACATTTATTAAAAATTGCATTTATAAAAACTGATTTCCCTGCAACCATCCCACGAGAATATGGCTTACAAATTTTAGTAATATTTTTATATTCTTTAACCTAAAAGGTAGATCTTTCTTGGATCAACACTAAACTCGCCTTACAAATTTTGGTTAAAACTGCCTCAGTAGAAAGGTAGACTCAGTTATCTGGCACTGCTTTGCACTTTCTGGATGCCAATGAAAAACTCTTAACAATAGAAAGAACGCAAGTTTTCCATAAATGAAAAGACTACATATCACATCCGCTGACATCTCGAAAAGTACACATCGGATTTGGCAAATTTAAAAAAAATTAATTTTTTTTTATTTTTAAAAAATTTTACACTATAAAAAATAATAGTCACCAGAACAAAAGTTGATAGAAATATAGAATAAAAACAGATATTTAAAAATGAGAAACCGTCGAAATGACCGCAATGGTCTTTGAAGTGCTAAGCCATATGTGAATAGGGCGGCTGAGAAGAAGAAGAGTCAGTCGAGTTGAGTCAGCGTGCGCGCAGAGTAGTTAAGGTCTTCCCATCTTTTATTTTACTACTGATTCAAATTCAAATACTGAATAAATGTTATTAGGAAAATATTAACAAACTTTCAGTTGTTTCATATGTGTAGATTTTTTTGCATGGGAACTATAGAAATCTTTTGCTTAGAGAGGCATAAAGAAGTGTGTAACACCCACGATTGCCACTTGGCCAACGTTTTGTCAACCAGAAATGTGTCGAAAAGTAACAAATTTCAAAAACCGTACAAAAAAACTTGCTAATAACTTTCTTCTTGCTTTGCCCAACAACCCAAGAAAACCGATTCTGAAAAGAAAAAAAGATCTTGCTTGAATGTTTTTCGTCCACAAATGTATCCAGTGACGCACACAGAATTTAATTTTGGGGCAGTTTGCGTACAACTATTGAGCCGAATAAAATTCGAAACCATATTTTGTGCCAGCAATGTTTGTGTTTCAGGGGTGTTGAACAGCTAAATTGCCTCTGTGTGCGCCACTGTTTAGGTTTCCCTTGCAAAGAGTCATCATACAAAAAAATGAAGAACCAACTAATCGAGCAGAAATAATTTAATTATATTGATGGAAAGTAAGCAACGGTGACAACTGTAGAGCACTTCCACAGCACATCCACTTCATACGAGAAGTCTGAAAAACTACGAAGTTTTAAGGTTACTCTTCGCTTAGATGCAAATTCTTCAACAAATCGAATAACCTTAAATGAGCCAAATATTAGAACATAAAGTTCATTCCACATCAAGATTTCTGCAATTCTTGTAAACAGGAAATCTTCCTTCTTTCTTTGCAATGGTCAGTCAATCAGATCTAGAAAAACGAACTGCATCACAAAAAGTCCAAGTTTTTTTATTGAAATTCAACACATAGTTAAAAAAGAGGAAGTATTTTTTCACAGATTCATTGAACTGTCCTCAGCAATAATGCAGAAAATTTAGCGTCACTTAAAAGTTATTTTTTAAGGACCCAAAATTACTGAAAATTCATTTTAATCTGAAACTGCTGTGTTAAATTCATTTATTACTTAACTTTTTATATAGAATCACCTATTTCATTAAATTTACATCAATCCCATTACACATCGTTTACACTCGTTTTGGCCATTTCAGGGCGAAATGCAGCAGCTGCTCGTGCTGCCCGACAACCAGGAGCAGCATCAGTGCTCCAACAAACGCACATCCATCAACGAGGTGAAGCGCTACATTATCGACACATTCATTGACGATTACGGAAATTGAATATGAATGTCAATGGCGATGCATGAATACACACACACACATACTCACTTATACACGCAAACGTGCAAATATTTATGTAATTAACGGGATGAGAGTATATTTAAAATTAAAATTAAAACCAGTCAACAAACAAAGCAAACAACTAGAAATACACAAAGTACAGTTAATTATATTTAGATTTGATATTGTGATTCATGTGTGTCCTAAAATAAAAACGCAAAAAACGCAAAACCAAAACAAATACAGCAAAAACTTGATACTAATTCATAGAGTGCATTGTTATTATGAATGAAAAGAATCAAATAAAGTCGAAAAGTAGTTAAGTCATAACAATAATAACGATTTGACAGCAAACAATAATTATAAATAATACTAATACGAGCGTAAACTTAAGCGTAGCACTTGACGCCGAAAAGGAATTAAATAATGTGGAGCCTAGTGTTTATATTTTAGCGTTAAGGCAACAAAATCCCGTTGAGCCATGTATCAAGAGAATAAAGTTTTAAAGTTTTACTAAACAAGACACGACCAAGTCAATACACAACGTTTGTATGTATAAGTTGGCCGCTTCACCGAGACGCATTCAATTCGCCGTTGCTGCGCGCGCGACACAAACAACAAAACGTGTGAAACAAAGCCCAAAGACTTAAGCGTCCCAGCTGAATTTTGCAGTACTTGTCGTTTTGGTTGTTGTTGATTTTGTTGTCATTAAGTCAAAGTTTCCGTTGCGTTGCTTCATTTTGGACCGTGGAATGTTTCCTTTATGCGATTTGCAGTCGGCCAACAATAGGAACAATGGCATTTTCCCCCAAACAATAAGCGTAATTATTAAGCAGTCTTATTAGGCAGGTACGAAAATCACAAAGTAACGTACGCAACTTTGCCAACAAAACCAAAAACTATGCACACAAAAAACGGAAAACAAAGCATAAGAAATTGTAATCAAACGATAGTAGCTGGAAATTTATCAAAAATAAAGAAAATATTTGGACTGAAAATAAAATGCGTGAGCATGTTGTTTTATTTGTAGTTTGTTAAGGGATTACGAGAGAGAATAAATAAATCTTAAATGAATAAATAAATCGAGTATAATTTCGCTGGGTTCTATAAGTTCTTCCATTCTTGGTGTCAATTGTGAAATTTTGACGGTTTGAAAAGCTGAATTTGTTTAGACAGAATTCCTACAAATTGAACTAAAACGTGATACTTCAATTAGTGCTGCTATGCTTCTTCTCAGCGTGATGAAAACTCCACAATCTGTTCAAACACAAAGCCTAAATTTCCTTCACTTTTTCAAGCTTTGAAAAGCTGAATTTTTTACAGAATCACTACAAGTCTGATTCGTGGTACTTTTGCTCTTCTTCTCAGGGTGATGAAAGCCTTGCAATCTAATCGAAAGCAGAGCCTAACATTTCTAGATTTTTTCGCAATTGTAAAAAATTTGAGTTTTCAACAGAATTCCTTCAAGTTGAACTAATTCGTAGTACTTCATTTAGTGCTGCTGCTCTTCTTCTCAAAGTTATGAAACCCCACAATCTGTTCGCATACAAAGCCTAACTTTCCTTGGGTATTTCACGACTTCAATAGATGACATTTTTAAAACATAACCCTTACAAGTTGAGTTGATTCTTAGAGTTTCAGCTAGTGATGATGTTCTTGTCTTCAGGATGTTGGCTTTCCTCCGCCCACAACCTGTTCAAAAAAACCTAAAAGTTTCTAAAGAGAACTCCTACAAGTTGAAAAAATTCGTAGTGCTTCAGTTAGTGCTGATATGGTTCTTCTCAGGATGATGAAAACCCCAAAATCTGTTCAAATACAAAGCCTAACTTTTATTGACTTTTTCATTATTTCAAGAGATGACATGTTTTAAACAGAATTTCTACAAATTGAGTTGATACTTAAAGCTTCAGTTGGCTTTTTTCCTCTCAACAATCTATTCGAATACAAGGCTTAACATTTCTCGACTTCCTACAAGTTGAACTAAATCGTAGTATTTCAGTTAGTTCTTTTATGTTTCTTCTCAGAGTAATGAAATCCCTCAATCTGTTGGAATACAAACCTTAACTTTCCATAACTTTTTCACGATTTTAAAAGATGATATTTTTTTAAACACAATCCCAATAAGTTGAGTTAATTTTTAGAGCTTCAGTTGGATTTCTTCCCAAAACAATCTATTCGAATACAAAGCCTAACATTACTCGACTTTTTCACGGTTTGAAAATCTGAAATTTTTTAAGCAGAATTCCTACAAGTTAAACTAATTCGTAATAATTCAACTGATGCTGCTATGTTTCTTCTCACAGTGATGAAAACCCTCAATTTGTTGGAATACAAACCTTAACTTTCCATAACTGTTTTACGTTTTTAAAAGATGATACTTTTTAAACAGAATCCCAACAAGTTGAGTTGGTTCTTAGAGCTTTCCTTTCCCCACAATCTATTCGAAAACAGAGCTAAAATTTTTTAAACAGAATCCCAGAGTATTTTTCAATACAAAAACTAACTTTCATAGAATGACTTTTCAGTTTTTTTTTCTTCAAAAACTTTGAAAATTTTTTCTTTGAAATTCGAAAATTCAAATACCTTTAATACCTTTAACCTTTGAAATCCACCTGTTCCTTTTGAGATCTTACTTTAAATTTTTTCACGAAAACTTGCTGCTTGCAGGATTCATGATTTTTGGTACAAAATTCTTTTGACTATGATCGAATTACTGTTAACCTATACAAATTTGCAGCCCAACCCATTCAGTTATATCAATTCGTATTTCCTTTCTATTAGAAAGAATTTACCTTTTGATTGAGAGATAAGTAAAAAAGGGTTTATTTTGAATAAAATAGTTTCCCTCGTCGTAAGTGTTGGCACTAAGCTTACGGCAATGTTATTGATACATACATTTTTAAAATGTATGCAAATGCAAATCTAATTGATTTCGCAGTAAACTTAAAATTGAGACTAACGGAAAAAATATTTTTCAAAATATAAACGTTAGTGAGCAACGGGAACAATATTTTTCTCTCATAACAGTTATGCGATGACGGAAAAAATATTTTTCAAAAAGCAAACGCTATCGGCGACGTACAAATAATTTCTTGCTCATAATAGTTATTAGACAACAACAAACATATTTATCACGAATAATAGTTACGAAATGACGAAAAAAGTATTTTTTTTCTCATTGTAATTCTTGTTCAACATTTAAAAATATCTCTTAAAAATGGGCAACGTTCTTCGAATTTTTAAAAATTCATAAGTGTTATTTTGAGTCCCTGGTTAAAACAAAAAAAACAACAACATTGCCTCAGAAATTCCAAATGTGTTAAACTCACTGCCGTTCTTTTGTTTCTACCACAAAAATTTATCTTCTTTCATACCAACTGTACTGAAAGTTCATACAATTTTGATGAGCTTGAACAATTTTGAAGGCAAAACTTTTCCGCCAATCAGCTATTTCCGTATTGTTGCATAAATGATGACTCATTTGTCATTAACTGTCGGTCGTACTCAGCATCAACGCGCTTTTCACAGCAACGCCTCATCAAACTTCAATTACACTTTCTGCACGTTGCAGCTACCGTCAAACCTCAAACCACCAGACGCGTCTCTAAAATTAGATACAATAATTCAAACATCACAACACTAATGCAACACTACCTTCAACAAAATTTTCCACTTTTGCAACAACAATACAAATTCCAGCAAAATTATGATTACTATACTTGAATAGCTGGCAAGTAGGAACTCTCAAAACTACAACAACAACAACAACAACGTTGTGAACATAAAGCAATCAGACTACCTACAGCGAATTGATAGCAACCAGTCATAAAGCAATGCAAGGCACGCACAGTGGTGGGGCTGTGCAAAATTGTCTACAAACTTTTAAGGAAATTTCTGGAAACTTAGGCATTGGAAATATTATTTTTCTTTGCTCCAAGCTAAGAAAACAGAAGTGTCTGCACCTTGTAGCAAAAGATTGGAAATATTCTAGAAATGAATTTCATCAATCCTTAAGATAATCTGTTATGATTATTTAGACTTTTTTAATAAAATTATGCCAGCTTATAATTAGCCAATTTGAAGCTCGGCCCCACTGTGCCGGAGCACATCCAAATAGCATTTAATCATCTCGCAACTGCCACGTCGCGACGTTCATATCGAACTGTAAACAACATTCAAGACACCTTCGAGCAACACAAACTTTATTTAATTTATTCATTTGTGTGCGAGAGATAACACAAATAATGGCAGCAAACTGCCTGACGACAGCAACAGCCACAACAACAACAACAACACTAACATGAACTCAGCTGCAACAGCTGACAGCGAACGGCTGCGTTGAGTGTACGACGCTGTAAACCGTAATTGGCGGCGACAGTGCGGACAGGGAAGCGACCATAAAAGTTGGCTTGGCGCTGACTCAATTTGCAGATGGCGTCGATAGACCGAGGCAATTGCCAGCGGACAGCAGTCGCAGCCGTAGCCGCAGCCGGTGCCGGTGCGGTGTGTAGTGCCGACATCTGAGAGGAGCAGCTCTCCCCTCGCATTGACGATGGCAGGAAATTCATCAACGTATTTGAGGCGACATTTCCTATTTGCCGCAATTGCCCACTGCCTGCTCGCCTGACTGACTGAGCGCACCTGTCCGTCGTTCACAGGCTGCAGCTGCCGCTTCACTGCTTCCATTTTGCGTGCGCCAAACAACGACAGCGACCGCAGCAGTGCCAACGACATTTCTTGCATAAATTGCCGCCGGCAGCGGAAAGCGGAAGACGCTCATCTGCGGCTTGAAATCATGCAGGAAATTATGGCAGTTTGTTTCCGCAGGCGGCGGCTGCCTCTCAACTGTTTGATTTTACAAATGCTTTGTCGGCCCAACGCCCAACGAGTGCATACAGAGTTAACGCTAACCGAATGATCTCTGTTTGCTATATATTTGATTTCATGCACACGAATGCAAATGGACAAAATTAATTTTTACAAAAATCCCATAAAAGTTACAACAGCAGCAACATAACCGCCAAAACACATAAAACCAAATGTCTGTACTTCTTTTAATTGCCTCATAGCTGCGCGTTGTTTGCTTCGACCTCCACGCCCGACCCACAAATACACAAACACTCACTCGCACATACAACCACAATCAAGCCAACATAATTGCTGGCCAACTCGTTGTACAGTTAATCGCGTTGTGCCCACTGCCGCCTATCAAACGCGCGCACACTCAAAGCCCCAGCCGCGCCGCTCGTATTACCGGCCGCTCAAATGTGGCAACACGAATTTGCATAGAAATTTGTATCCTTTTTATTTCTATTCTGTGCACTTTCGCCATGAACTTTGCCCAGCGCTGTTTGCCGCCTCTGCGCTCCAACCTCTCCGCATCGAGCCGCTACACTCACTTCGCTTCAAGGGCGCGCGGACAGGCGGGCAACTATGCATATTTGTGCACCGTCGGTATCATTTTCATACAAATTAACATCTCGATCCTTTGTCAAATCAGCCGAGCGTGGCAGCACAGGCAGGCAGCCGTGTAGTATGGACAGCCACGTAGACACGGCGCGCCAAGTCATACCAGGTGTGTATTTTCATGCGAGTATTGTTATGAAGCGAATACAACTGCCCTCGTACTGCAGCGCCTGATAACGGTTTTACATGCGCGCACCAAAACAAGTGCAATCGTAATTACACTGAAGCGCCAAAAAAATATATAAAATTAAAAAAAAGAGAAGGATATTATTTAAGAGCGTAGGAGGGAATGAGGGAGGACTAGGAGGCCAAAACAGCTGTGTACCGATCCTATGGGGTCTGTCCATTAAAAGTTGCAGGATCAACTAGAAGTCAGTAGTGACGTATTTGACAAGTTTTAGTAAGAACTACATAGATTTTCAGCCTCGCAACTATATTCAGTCCATCAAAGGACGCCACGTCAGCCCATCTGGAGAGCTCAAAAATTATGTTGAACTTAAAAAAGAGAGCTTAAAATTATGTTGAACTAAGTCTTCGTATAGCGAGTGCTGTGGTTGTCAACATAGTGGGATCCTTCCGAGGCTCTTTTGGCTTTCATTGTTGTTTTGGTTTTACATGGCGAACACGAAACACTGCGCACAACCCAAATTTATTGTCGTAGGGATAGGACACGCTGCGCACATTGGTTCACTAAGCGGCGAGTGCCTAATCGCTATCCAGGACAGCCATGAGAAGGCTATATGTCAATTTAGATTGGACAAGAACAAGCATCGTTCTGGTGTTGACCAGGTTGAACGCAAACAGAGAATTTGCCTTTTATGTACAATTCCAAACTTCCATTTGGCTTCAATAAAAAAAAATTAAGGGTTTTTTGTCAGCAAATTATTTCTATTTTTAATCGAATCTTTGTGCGTTTGCGCCATCAATTCGCAAATCTGTCAGGTTTGGTAAGTAGCCCAAAAATCCCCAAAAACGAAAGCATCTCCCTGCTTTACCCACATTTGCGCTAATCTTTTAAATGTTAAACCCTTTTACTTATGTCTGTATATATTTACAGCGGAATACTTACATACATACATACATACATACATTTGTATATTAATTTGTCACTGATTTCGCCTTTTTGGCTTTGTGCAATGCCATTTTGTTGCTGTTCTTTTACATCTTTTATTATTTCAGTACAATATCAATTAAAGTGGTAATTCGCTAAAGCTGGCGCTGTGCTTGATTTTTTTTTTTACTGCAACCACAGCACACAATTCCACCATCAGCCATCCATCAACCAACCAATCACATTTCGCTTGCGTTCCACTGCCAACTCGCGGTGCAGCGGTTGCAGCGCTGTTTGCCATTCATTCGCATTTCTTCGAGTTGTATTTAAACAAAAATACATAAAAAAAACAACAACGCCGACTAAGAAGTACAACTTTTATAGAGCGGCGCGCGCTGTTTTTACTTTTGCTTTTGTTTATTGTTGTTGCTATTGCAGTTCAAGTGTTGCGTGGCGCGTCAAGTCGCGCAAAAGTTACAGCCACTGCAAACAAACAACAACAGTGAGCCGCATGCAAGGCGAGAAAGCATAAAATCACACACATTTCACTGCAGCAAGGAAATGGTTTTATGTGTGTGTGTGTGTGCTTGAGTGTGTTTAAGTGTGTTTGTGTGTGTGCATTTGTGTCGCTAAAGTTTAAAATGAATTACTTAAACGGTACACATTATTTTTTTCATGCACTATTTATTTATGTTGCATACTTTGAGGGGTGGAAGCTGGACGCGCGGGCGACCCAAGCAACAGTTTAATGGTAAATGAAATACACTTACAGACACTTACGTTTTGCTCTTCTCCACGAACGACAACGACTTTTGTTTAATGCTGTTTTGATGTAAATAAATTCTTGGAAAAAACCATCACTTGCAGCAATAAACAAATCTAGCAACGCATATCTATGCGATAAAGTTTTTCTTAGAATACCAAAAGTTTGCCTAAAAGTTTTCTCTCAAAGGTATCTTTCTTTTTATGTAACTATAAAAAAAAACAACAAAAAATCACAGAATTCTTTATTGCTGGAAAATGACAGTTGTGCAGATGCCCCTAAAAAACGCAAAGTCATATGATTGACTGATCATTGATCTGAGTGCAATAATATAGAATGTCATGAGTGTAATGGATTTAGTTTTTTACTATGAAACAAATTTAAGTATTAAGTACAAACATTTTATTTAAATACAGCTTAGCTCAAAAGCATTTCAAACTTCTAACCAATTGCAAGCAATTTTGCAATCCTTACAACAGTCAGCAGCAACTCAACACCAGCACACACACACACACATGCACACACAAATCTTTACCACACAAGCACGAAATATGTGAACTGAAAGCCACACAACAATTTGGCAATATGTTCTGCTTGATGGCAACACATTTGGCCATTTTCAATTGGCTCCACTTAATGCCACGGCCGCAGCATGGCCGCAAAGCACACAATTCATTAAGGCCCCGTAAAAGTTCTTCATTACTGCTCGGAGCCTTGTTTGCCAGCTTATCTCACACGCGCACACAAACAAACTTAGGTTTACTATACACACATATACATATGTGTGACAGTATTTGTTGTATGCGATGCTTTCTTGTGCAGTCGCACAAGCATGCCGAGCACGTGCAACACGATTATGCAACAAGCGCCACCACTTGCAAGTGCAATTGCGATAACACACTCAAACTTTGCAATGGCACTTTTCTGTTTCTTGAGGATTCCATTAACTTTGCTTTCACTTGAATTTTCTTACATGTTTTTGTAAGCAATGCTGTTGTTGCGCTTTTTCTGTGCTGTCAGTGTGTTCTGCTTCTATTTTCAATGCGCTGCATTGCGTTGTTAGGTCAACTAAATTCGCTGATAAAAACATAGAAGTTTGTAACAACTATGGGGGATATGAAGCTGACAAGAAATAGGGTACTGTCTGCGGGATTGTAATCATAATTAAGAACCGGTACAGAAAGCTCTGCAAAATTTCAAATTTCTTTCAGTGGTGTAATCGTAGGTTTATTGTATATTTTTTTTAACTAATACAAAGGCATATCCGTGTAGTAATAATAATAGTTAAAATAAAATCAGTTGATAAGTCGTTGTCCATAAGCCCGGACATTTCTTACAAGACTTTTCATTAAATTTTGTACAACCGTTTCGTTTACCTTTTGGGATGCTTTTTCGCCACATGATTTGCATTTCTGCTACAGTTTTGATGGGTTTGCCCAATTTTTGAAGATTTGCCTTCATCAGAGCCCAAAACCGTTCGATTGGGCGCAATTCTGGCACATTTGGAGGATTCATGTCGTTCTTCACATATTTAATTTTATGATCTTTTAACCACTTCTGAGTCACATTGGCGTAATGTGCTGGAGCCAAATCTGGCCAAAACAACGTTGGACCATTATGATTACGTAAAAATAACAATAAACATTTTTAAAGGCATTCTGTGACATAAATTTCTGTGTTTATTGTGCCCATGGTGAAGTACGGAGTTGATTTTTTCCACGCATTGGCAGATGGCTTGCCAAATCAGCATTTTTTTGCCAAACTTTTCCATTTGAATGGTGTTCATATGTTTTATATAATGGCCTTTCGTGCCTTAGCATACGATGAACAAGCGAGTTTTGCCAACTTTTTGTACCCAATATGTACATTATTCGTCCAAATGAACACAAATTTTTTGCGAAGCTCTTCGTTGGAGTTCATTTTTGTTGCTTGTATAATTACGACTGTGTTGATTAATATTATTTTGAAAACTTGAAATATGGATGCAAGCAAAACCATTTACTCGAGGTCTACTGAGTTTCTAGAAAAATGCTGGGAACAAGTTGAAAATTTGCAGAACTTTCTGTACCGGCTCTTACTAGTATCCTAATGAATATTCGTCATCGGCTACGGTATTCGGCTTATTCCGCCATCTTCGATTTCAGCCAAAATAGCCGAGTAGTTTAGCTGAAGGTTTTTGCCCTGTAATGCAAGTCAATTTGCTCTGTTTCGAAGTATTCGAAGTAGTAAAAATGATCTCTAATCAATTATTTGTTTCAATTGATCGACTGTTTTGTTAGGCTGTTTTTGGTGTTTTTACTAAAATATATACCTATATGTATATATATTTTTTTATTAATTCTTAAATGAATAGAAAAAGAACGGTTAAATTTGATCAGTTATTTCGGCCTAATATTTTAGTTATGCCGAATATTCTGCTTCGGCCAAAAATACAACTTCGTTTGCATTGAAACTTTAAGCAAAAAATTATCCTATTTCCCATTTACTCTCTCCGGCAGGGGCGGATTCAGAAAAATATTTCGGGGGGGGGGGTGGTTTCAAAAAGTACTTCTTTAATATTCATAAAATACCTTTTGATTTGTATTTCGTTTTAAAGTCGATCCTAATATTTCGGGGGGGAAGTTCAACCCCTGAATCTGCCACTGCGCTCTGGGGCTATGTTTTCTGAACTTTCTCTTCGACGTTCTCCAACCATTATTGCCACCTCAACCCTTACGACAGTAAACTTGCAAATTATCAAAAATTAAACTAGGTTACCTTAGATTAGACACACTCGGAAGCCTATTGCCGATTGTATCACCTTTCACCTTATTTCACCCTTTTTTTAGACACGTTTGCAATACTGTTTTTTCTAACATGTGTTAAAACACACATTTCAACTGGATAGAGCAAGGGGGGACCTACAGTTTAACACCGAATCCGAACGGCGGGCAGTTTTTCTTCGAAGGAATAAATCAATTCTATTCGAGGATTCGAACCTAGGACCTCGGCATAAGAAGCCAGTGAACTACCCACTACACTATCGAGGCCTAAACTAACTTTTTAACCTGTAAAAGATCAAACAGCTCTCGAAAGTGAGCACAGTAGCTTAAACTATAACCTAAGTTTCCTGCATTGAAATGAACATTATGACTCTTGCATAAGGGAAATCTTAACCCTTTCGGAACTACTGGGATAATACGTCCCAGCAATTTTTCAATGCCCCTCAAAACAATTATTCAAATGCTATGATCCACGCAAAATATTTTTTCGATTTCGTTGTTCCTGCATAAAAGTATGATTTCAGAATTTGTGAGCATCCAATATAATTTTCTAACCCCAACAATCATGGCATGAGAATATTTCTACTGAGAGTATTTTGAATTTCAAAATTAAACTCCGTCTCGATAGGGTTAAAATTCATATCTTGCAGAGCTTCATACTAAAAAGTGGATAAACACAAAAATACAAAATAAATTCACCCTAACAACGCCAGTGTAGAGCAGCAACAAGCCGATCCAGACCGACTAAAACCTTCTAACCTCATTTTGCACTCTGCTGCTACACACACACATATTCCGCTACAAATCGAAATGGAACGAAACGACAAGAAAAAACTCATTCAGCCATTGCAGAAAAAATTTAATCTGGTTTTCTTGTCAAGCGTATTTATTCCTTTTCACTTTTAATGCAATTATTTGCCATTCCCTTTTGTGCGCTCTCTTCGGTGCGCTTTGCCGCTGCAGAACAAAAAACTTACGCCACGTCGCGCCGCGTTTCCACTGTTGCTGTTGCTGTTGACCCTTGTCTCGGCTCAATTAGAAATTGCCGGGCCAGTGCAGTGCAAAACTCGGTTTTCCTCGTTTCCAAAGTCATTTCAAAGTTTTCCCCTTTGCTCTTTTTTTTGTTGTTCTTGCTTTTTGTTAGTGCAAAGAATGTGTGAAAATTAAATTGCGCACATTTGGCTGCAACAATCCGACACTCCGCCTCAACCCGCGCAGCGGACATTTGCAAACTGTGCGCTAGTTTATGCCTTCGTTGTTGTTGCTACATTGTGTTGTCGTTGCCAACGCCGCCGCAACTTTGTCATAGTTGCCGGCTGCATTTAATAATGCGCGCTGTACGCGGTTTTTAATTGTTTCGTTAAACACACACATTGCGCCATTGTGCGCCGCGCCGCCTCGCACAACCGGCGACAATAATAACATTTTGCATGCCTGCGCTGCGCATTTCGCTGTGAATTTGGGCGCTGATGTTGTCGTTGGCATTGTTGCTGCCAAGTCGTTGAATGCTTTAACTCGCCTGACGTCATTGTAAGCGTATGTTGCCACGGCACATTCTCATTGAGATTTATTGCTCAATATTCTTCAGGCTTACACACACATCATTAACACGGCAAACAGCGACAACGGCAACAACCAGTGACACCGACCCTAACCAGAAGCAAGACGCATGGACCAGCAAACAAGGAACCAGAAAACAGACGCCACGCCACATTAAAAACAGCAAATATCCTGCACACGTTTTTGCACGCACACATATGGCAATCTGCTTCAACAAACATATGTATTTACCAACTGTATACAAATGTTGATATTTTTTTCAGATACCCAGCAGAACTTTGTGTCTGCCATATGGAAGTGAAAGTCTTGAAGGAAAGTTAATCAAATGACATAAAAGCAGAAAGTCGAACGACAAAAGTATAAGGAAGCAAATATTTTAGTCGATTATGACAGATCTAACTACTATAGGAACCAAATCTTTTTTAGATAACAAAAACAACATCGATTTCAAAACGATTTTGTACAGAGTATTGAAAATGTATCTTGCTCCTTGCTGAAATTTCAAAATCAATTAACACTAGAAAGACCGCAAGTTTTCCATATCTACAAGGATTATATATTATATGCGCTAATATAGGGCTTTCCAACAAGAGGTGTTATTTTGAATCACCCGGTATTTTGGTAGCTGTCACTTTTGAAGCTTTTATTCTTTGACATTTGGCAAGTAGAAACTACGCCATTACTAAAAATGGAACGATACACGCTTCAACAACGCATTGAAATTATTAAAATTCACTACAAAAATGGTGAAAATCTTGCACCTTGTCGGACCGCAATACAGAAATTGGTGGAAAAATTCGAGCTGTTGGGACAAGTTAGTGATGTGAAGAAGGTGTGAAGATGTGAAGGTGCGATTTATGGTCCGGCGGGGTCATTGGACCTTACTTTTTCGAAAATGAGGTTAACAGTTACGGTGAATGGATTGCGCTATCGAGACATGATTAATGATTTTTTATGGTCGCAGTTGGATGGTATTGATCTGAACAACGTTTACTTTCAACAAGACGGCGCTACGTGCCACACAAGCAACGAAACCATTGCTCTTTTACGGGAAAAAGTTTCCAGACCGTGTTACCTCTGGAAGAGGTGATCACAATTGGCCACCGAGATCTTGTGATTTAACACTTTGCGACTTCTTCCTTTGGGACCACGTGAAAGATAAGGTGTACGCCCACAGCCCAGCGTCGATTCAAGACCTCAAAGATAGAATTTGTGAGGCTATCGAGGACATAGGGCAGCCACTTTGCGATTTGGTTATGGAAAATTTCATGAAAAGGATATGGTCCTGTAAGCGTGGTCGTGATGGCTATTTGGCTGATGTTGTTTTTCATTATTAACGGCATACCTTCCTCTTTATTATGAAATAAACATCCGATCATTTATCCCAAAAAATTGCATTTTCTTTGAATACCAAAATAACACCTCTTGTTGGAGAACCCTATATCTCGAAAATTAACATCAGATTTGGCTAATTGTTATTGTAGAACTCTAATTGTAGAACGCAACAAAAAAATAAAAGTCATCAATGCAAAAGTTTTTAGAAATACTAAAGAAAATACAGATATTTAAAATTGAAATATTGTCAAAATGACTGCAATGGTCTTTCTAGTGTTAAACTTCGACCTGCTGAATAGCTTTTGAATAGCTTAAAATTGCAGCATTCTGTCCTAAATTTATTGAATATACTTGTACAGAGATCAGAATCGGCAACGCTCCATTAACCCCTTGCTGCCAGGTACCAGTTCCGCAGATACGATTTTGATAAAATTTCATACACGACCTGGAATTGACCCAATTGACCCATTGCTTTCTATCTCTGCACGTTGCTGAGATATTCATTGGGTATTTTGTACCCAATAGGCAGCAATGGTAGCTTTTTTCCATACTTTTTAAAGTGATCAGCTAAACACGTGAACAAAAGAAGTATTGTTTACAGGTGAGTTAGGAGACAGATTTTTGTAAGGTTCTACGGCCACTACGTCTCACCACGTTTTCCACCTCCGGAAAATTCACAATTTTTGGAGTCTCATAACTCTAGCTAGATGGCGGAATTTTAGGGTGACCTCCACTAGGCTAAGGTAGTTCCATCTTTACCCCAACCATCCCTATCAATGATTTTGAAATATCTCTACCACGAACTTTTCTGAGATTTTTTCAAAAAGTCCGTTTTCATGGGTAAAATTTTACCCATTAGGCAGCAATGGGTTAAACCTGCTCTCATTCCTTTACCCATTTCCAGTAGGAAACACAAATAAAAAAAACAAAATTTATTTTCATTACCGTTCATTTAAAGTGATTAAGTGATCGATAATAAATGGTATTTTAATAAAAAAAATTCAATAAAAAAAAGTAAAAATTAAGTAAAAAGTAGGAAAAAGTAAGAAAGCAAGAATTTTGTTTACGAAAATTTACTCGATATTTTAAAGTTGTACATATTTATGTATGTTAATATTTTTTTTGTTGAATGCCGCAGTTTTATTCTTTATGATAAAAAAATTATAACCTTCTCCCTAAGAATTACTTTTCTTCTAACATTGTGAGCAAAACTTTTCAGTGTGTTAAATGTTTTGCTGGGTAGCTTCATACGTCTTGGCCTATCACGTGTGCTTACGAATCTGATTGCCTGTTTTCATGCTTAATATGTGATGATATATGTCACAAGTCATGTTGATTCCTGTGTTAATGAAATTGCTCAATGCTTATGAAAATAAGCACAAAGATATTATTGCAAGCAGTGGCGCACACAGAGTGGTAGAGCATTCAGGGTTCAACACCCCCAAATAAAAAACATGCTGGTGCAAAATATGATTTCAAATGGTATTGTCTCAAAAGTTGTACGCAAATCCCCTCAAAATGAAATTTTTTAAATGTGCGCCACTGATTGCAACACAAATCAATAACTTTTGCCGAACAAAAGTTAAATATTATTATAAACAAGACAACTTTGACAGCAGCAACACACGTTCTAATTAAAGAGCAACACAATTTTCCACTCATTTATTTATTATTTACACACACACACACACACACTCACATATAAGCGCTTCATTTTACATTTTTTCACGCCCAATCAACCCAAAAGCGCCCATAAATTATTTACACAGTCAGTTGAGCCGCCCGAAATGTGATACAAATTACACCAAATTAACTGCCACAGCTCGTGTGCGCTACCGCAAAATTGGCCATCAAATCGCCAAGTCACATTTAACGCCACACCAGCCACCAACTGCCAACCAGCAACCACTCACATTCAGCCAGCCATATCCGCCCGTTCAAAACTATAAAGCAAACGCCACTTCCGCACACATTTCTAACACGTCCATCGTTTTCATTCGGGCATTGATTCATTTATTTACCAGCTCATACATAAATTCCGTCAGCACCCCCGCAGGTAAGTCACAATGTCGAAAGCGCATCAGACATCGGCTGCGACGATGCGCTGAAAATAACAACACTCTTCCCCCTCACTTCTCTGCTTTCATTCGAACTTATTCGCAAAGTTCAACACTGGTGTTAGCTGACTTTTCACCAGACTTTGCGCAGTCCGACAGTGTTTTATCTGCGCTTGGTTGAGTTTAACGTCTCCGAACGACAAACACCAACGGGCACAGTGTGGCTGCGTGTGTAGTAAAATAATATATCAAAGTTGTCGATTTCCGTCACGAGTGCGACGAAGCATCGACACCATAAACATTGCAGACGGCTTTAGGTAACCTGTGATTTATGGCCACTTCTTACAAAGTAGTGACGTTTCGTACACTGAGCGAAGTGTCGATCAATGCTTTTTAAAAACAAAAAATAAATCATTTTTTTAGTGGAACAGTTGGTCTTCAAAAGCTTCCAATTCGGCAAAATTTATTTTAAAAAAAAAATCACAAAAAAGTCAATGTTTGAGATTTCTCAAAACCATTGATAGGGATAGTTAGGGTAAAGATGGAACTACGTTAACCTAGTGAAGGTCACCCTAAAATTTCGCCATCTAGCTACAGTTGCCAGACTCTGCCGGAGGTGGAAAATGTGGCGAAACATAGTGACCTTAGAACTTCACAAAAATCTGCCACCTCACTCACCTGTAAAAAATGCAACTTTGGTTCACGTGTTTAGCTGATCACTTCACAAAGTATGGAAAAAAGCTACCATTGCTGCGTAATCGGTACAAAATACCTAATGAATATCTCAGCAACGTGCAGAGATATAAAGCTGAAATTGTTTCTGATCATTTTAGGTCACTTCTAGGTCGGGTATGAAATTTTATCAAAATCTTATGGGCGAAACTGGTACCCGGCAGCAATGGGTTAAGACAGCTTTCCTTACTTCCACTTGTAACGATTATAATCTTTTTTCAGTTCATTAAAAATACTCTTCACTTACGCTCAGTGTAGTAGCCTCACCTGCGCTTTTAAATTACATAAAAACTCTCATACGCCCCGTGATCCACTTCTGCATGTACCCGTTTATCTTTGGCCAAGCAAATAGCCAAAAAAGCGTCTCCAAAACCGCTCGCTCCAAACTTAAACTAAAACTGCAGCCAACCAAATCAAACGCAACGCAACGTAACACAACGCAACCAAACGAAATGCACAAAACGCAAAGTTTTCTTACAGTTTAACGCTTGCCTGGTCATAAAAACTTTGCACGTTTATCGGCGGCATGATCAAACTACGGTTAGCTACCTCCACACGGCACCACCAACATACAAACATAAACACGCACATCTGCGTCTGCCGGCGACCATTGTCGAATCGCACACACCATTTCCATTGAGTTTACGTGAAGTTTTTGCCAAGCGTCAAGTCAACGAGATAGATTGCATGCCATTTCCCTCCATGCGGTGTGATTTTTCTTCATCTTTAGCTGCACAAGTCGGCCAAAGCGGCCGCCCTCTGCCCCCAAGCGACTACTTACAATTTTACATTCAGACCGCACTGAGTGGTCTGCATGGCCAGAATGGTCTGAGCGGCGGTCGGTGCGCTCGAGCCAATGAAAAGTGCAGATATGACCAACTGCAGGCGAGTGGAAAAACGGATATAAATCAATTCATGAAAAATATCAAATGCGATTTCCTGTTTGTATGCGAACTTACGGCCATGACACGGCATTGTGTGACGCACACAGACACACTCGCACACAGTCACAGTCACGGCAAGACATTGCTGTCAGGGCCAAAAGTAGCTGAAACGATCGAAGCAAGAAAGTGGCAAGCAAAAGTCTTGCAAGCACCGAAAATTTGGCAGCTTCTGCAAGCGGCGTCAGCAGCGAATGTGTACGGCGCCAGCAGTGCGTTGGTGTGAGTGGGCGCCAGCAGTGAGAGTGTGTCATCGTTTTGGTGGCAAAAGTTACTTCAACAATTGTGCCGCAAAGACGTCTTTTACGAGTGTGCGATTTTGTGCTTCTTCTGCTTGCCCCACCACAGCTTCGTCTGCCTCAGTTGGCGCCAGCCATCACAAACAAACAAAAAGAAAGGTCGCGAGCATGCGCGCCAATGAGTTGCCACAATCTTCAGCCAGGCAAATGCAAACACCAAACAGTACCCTGCAACAACAACAACAAGTAGAGCACCGCTGACAATGACAACAAACGCAGACATGGACATAAATCTTGTCGGGCAACATTTGCTGCGCATTTCTGCCATTGTTGGCCGGCGTGTACGCTCGTCTGCTTATGTGCTCACTTTCTATGCGCGTGTGTCTGTGTGTGTGTGCGGCAATAGACCGCGCCACCATGAAAACAACAACAGCGCCTACAATAACAACAATTTATAACAATTTTAATAATTCGTAAAAATCTGCATTGTTGAAATGTGAAAAGTTCGCCGCGGTCGACTGTCAGAAACGTTTCAACGCTTGCACATTCCCAACGCCATACTTAACGCCGGCCACCGCACCCCCTTCCCCCCCATGTCATCAACCGGTCGCTGCTGTTAAGCCGGCACGATTTACCAACAGCAAATGCGCCGCCAAATCGTTTCATCGCTGCGCAGCGCCAAAAAGTTAAGTTGTGATTTCCTTTAACGGAAGCCAAGTGGCAGCCGGCTTTTCGCACACACACACACAAATCTCTCTGTTTGTGTGTGTTTGTTGGTTGGCATATGTGTGTTTTACTGTGTTGTGTGACTGTGCAGCTGTGGCTGCGGATTTTGCGCGTCGTTACATTTAAAGCAAAGGCCGAAGCTGCATGCAAAATCATAAACGTTGCGCACATGAAGCGCGAAATTGTGTGCGCCGCACTTGCAAAATATTTACTCCATACAACAAATTTGCGAATTCCTTGTAGCCACTCGCTTGTGTGCGCATCTATTTGGGTTTGTGTATTTGTGTTGCGTGCGCGTTGGGCCTTGGGGATTTATTGTTTATATATTAGTGCTATCAGCGACGCTGACGGCCACTGGGACTGTGAACAGTTTTGATTTATTTGGCGAAATATTTGGGATTTTTGCGCCGTTGAAATTAGTTTGCTTACACAGTGTATTGAACAGTGTAAAACCGCGAATATTTAAGGGGGAAATAAATTAGAGGACTTAAGACAGACAGACGACAGCAAAATTGTGTTTCCAACTGCTACCAAGTCGTAGAATAAATAACAATGTACAGCTTTAGGTGGTATTTTTTGGGCCATAAATATATACAGGGTCTTTTGACCAAAAGCGTTAATTTAATTTTCACAACATTTTTGAACTGTCAGCGGGGAATTCTTATTGCAATGACAATTGAAAATAAATATTTGAGGGTTTTCAAATATAGATCGATACAAATTTGCAGAATGCATTGAAATAGAAAATAGAAATATACCGCAAAAATGATGAAAATATAGCAGAGACTTGGATTTAATATATTTATTTGGATTTGTATATCTGTAAGCAAAATTTGATGATCTGGGGCTCCAAAAATGCCAGTAAAACAGTGAAACAATCTCTGTCCCCAAACACAATAAAATACATTTTGATGTAGTTTCTAGGCTGAGGGCGTGGTTGGACAAAGATAACCAATAAAGAAACAATTACTACTGATCAGTGGCGCACACAAGACTTTATTTTGGAAGGGGCGGAGGGCGGAGGCGGACAACTTTTCAGCCGAATACCATTCGAAACCATATTTTGTATCAACAATGTTTGTGTTTGGGGGACTTGAACTGCCAAACTGCCACCTGATTTACTGATTTACAGTCACTACTAAGATGATGATAGCCTAAGTGATCCCCTACAGGCCGCCACTTATTCTACCTACCTGAGATAATGATGAAAACTTAAAAAAAGATTACGATCGAGGCAAATATTGTATTGTCTGTATAGCCTCAGACTTTTTGGTTTGAATGCAAACAAACAGTTTATCCCTTCTTACAAAACTAATGCAATTTACTGTTGATTAAAAACTAATCCCCTTCTTGAAATAAGCCAGTATCGTTTAAAGTTTTAATTAAAAAAAAAATAATCGGTTAAAGCAACAATTAGACCTTTCAGAAAACGCTTTTCAGAAGCATGCACACCCAACTTAACCTCGAACCTTAACCAATGCTCATGAGTCATGACAATCCAACTAAATCAAACCTAACCTAAAAACATTTGTTCATACTTGTATCATTTGTTATCAACAACAGTTTCGAGCGCGCTTAAACGAAATCCCATTTGAGTGAAAACGCACAAATTAAATGCCACATTTGAAAAATTGCAACATTTTTTTTTTTGTCTGCACTTTCGACCGAAAATTGCCAAATGCCAGCGCGAGCGCGCAACAAGCTCTCAACATTGTCAGCGCAATCACACAGTGTCATCGCTCAGCGACGCGTACTCGCAGCACAAGTGCAGCAAATGCAACATGCAATTATTGCACTACAATTCGCAGCAATGACAGCCACAACAACAACGGCAACAGCAGTCGCAACCATTCGCGCCAATGGCCAGGACAATGCCATTGCTTAAACACACACACACGCACATTCGCTCATAAAAGCAAACACAATGATGCACATGTTTGTGTGTAGTATACAAGTTCATAAATATGTTGCCTTATCTTTAAATATTGCAATGAACATGAAATACAGCAACGCCACAATGACAACAACAACAACAATGAAAATACCGCGTAAATAAATATGAAGTTAACCTCGACATAGAGCAAAGCAGCAAAATTGCAACAGACACATTTGCAGTGAGCAACATCGGTGTATGTATGTGCAAGTATTTATGTATGTATGTATGTGTGCGTGTGTTTATGCTCTGCAATAATAAATTTGCAAGGACAGACGCGTAGCGGCGGCTAACATCAACGGCAGCACATAATAACAACAACAACAACAACTTTAATAATGACAAAAACAACAAAGCAACAAACTGATTTATGCCTGTTGCAAGCCACACTACTACAACAAAACCAACAACAACTACTACTACTACTACAAACAGCAATGGTATTATTATTGTCAGTGTTGTTGTTATTATTTTTGTGCATTCACACATGAGCTGCCGGATACAGCAAGTCGTAGAAAATGTGTTTGTTTGTGTGAGTGTGTTTGTGTCTGCGCTTATTTGCTTAGTTGTTGGTGTGTCTGTTTGTAATCAGCCAAGAATGTCAGCACCAAAAATTTGTGAAATACATAAAGCAGCATTTCCTTTTGCTTGCTTGTGATGAATTTGAATTGTGCAAACACAGCTGTGCAACGTAGCAGACATCGCGTCAAGGCCATTGAACCGTCACCAATGAGCAGCAAATATTCATAGCCTACAAGAGCAGGCAAAGCCTATTGGAAATGTTGTAGTACATACTTAAGTTGTTGTAGTTGTGTTTTGAATGGTGTACGAGTACTTACAAAATAAATATTTTCAAGTGTCTGCAGAAGTTTAAGTTATAAATTAAAGAGAGACATTTTCTGAAACTGCGGGTTGATGTTAATAATGGAGGAGAGTCAAGGAATTTACTTTTTATTTATTTCCTACAGGTCCGGCAAAAAAGGAACATACACATAAAGTGTCGATACCCGATACCCATAAATCGATTGATGAAAACTTCCTGGGATTTTTCATTTCTATCAAACTTCACTTTTTCCTTAAACCACTTATAAAAATTAGAAAGAATTAGAAGTTTATGTGTCACATATGAATTTCGTGGATCAATCTACAATCTATAATGTTGCGTCCGATTCGTTAAACACCAGAAATATCAAGTGTTTTATAAAACTCATTACAAGTCCATTGATTTCCTATTCAGCTGAACATCACCAGACTTTTGACTGAGACACTTGTGGATTAAATTATTTACAGCACAACTTTTAAACCAATATTTGTTTTTAATTGATTGGCGAGTATGTTCACACCTTTCTACATTTCTGCCTTCCTACAGAAACTTGTTTTATTTGTTCATACATTTTTTTAAGTATGAGCAGTGAGTTAAAAAATCAGCTACATGTTGATTTCCTTTACGATAAAAGCGAACCTGCGTTATTTTGAGTCTTGGATTCTCTCTTTCTTGTGGACTATTTATGGGAATGAGTCTAGGAAACTTTTCATAATACCATGATAAAGTAATTAATTCAAGATTTTTTATATACCTAAATTTAAATCGGCTTAAAGCTCATTTGCATTTGCTCATTTTAATTCCCTCGATAGACTATTGTTGTATTCGGCGAATCGGTAATTGTCCGCAATTAATTAACTATTCCCCCACAATAAACACTCGTTGCAATAAATAAAATCACCAACCAAACACTCGTCGGATAATTTGCTTTAAAGCCATTTAACTGTTATCTTCAATCCCGGCAAATTGCGGCAAAATCGAGATCACAACCACCACACAAGCGGCGAACGGCGCAAATAAAATCGACAAGAAAATTTTCAATAAGTCCATGCAAAACATTCCAGTATGAGAGTTGAACTATGAGAGCGAAAAAGGAAAAAACAAATCAAATTCAAAACAATAACAAAAATACGACTTCACGCTACCAACCATTATGCACAGACAGGGTTGTACCAAAGGTGTGTTTTGGGTGTCAAAACTACCCAATGACAGTTAAATTTTATTGAAAAAAATATTTTTTTAATTAAAATAAATAACATAAAAAAATACAAAAAAATAAAAATAAAATAAATAAATACATAAAAAATAGAAATAAAAATAAAAATTAAATTTAATTTGAAGTCCATGCACAACATTCCAGTATGAGAGTTGAACTATGAGAGCGAAAAAAGGAAAAAACAAATCAAATTCAAAACAATAACAAAAATACGACTTCTCGCTACCAACCATTATACACAGACAGGGTTGTACCAAAGGTGTGTTTTGGGTGTCAAAACTACCCAATGACAGTAAAATTTTAGTGAAAAAAAAATTTTTAATTAAAATAAATAACATAAAAAAATTAATAAAAATAAATAAAAAATAAATATAAATAAAATATAAAAATAAATAAAATATAAAAAAAAATAAAAAATAAAAATAAAATTTAATTTAAATGTGAAGTAAAAAAATAAGTGTAAATTGTCAAATTTTGGTTGTTGTGTTTTAAATTATACTTGGACAATAACGAGTCCAATGCTGATTGCATGTTTTCGGTGGTATTTGAGATTTAATTAAAATGTTTAGAATTTTTACCAAAATTTATTATGGCCATTTAAAATTTGTGTTTATTGCCATACTTTTTGTAATATTTAAATTAATACAAAAAACATTCTTCACTCCTTTGACATAGTTCTCTCTACGTCCATGTGCACCGAGAATCTTGTTAAAAAAAATTTACAAAATATGTTTCATTTCATCCCCCTGACGAAGTTTTCGTTACCTCGCGTTGAGATTGTCGAAATAAAATCGCTGGAATGGTTACAAAAGTAGACAATTTATGCAAATGAAGCCAAGCGAAAGTGAAAGGGGGCGCAATGCATCGACACAGAATCGAAAAAACCAAAAACGGAAAACGAAAAACGAAAAGCGGAAACTTCACAAGTTACGCCAAAAACCACAAAAACCAACAAGAGGGCGTGCGAGGAGGCAGTAGCCGACACTGAAGGGAAAAGTTTTCGCCCAGAATTTACAAAGCACGACTTTATCATTTATCAATTACGTGCATTGTGCTGAAAAGGATACTGAGCGGCACTTGGCAACGGCTCCAAGCCAAGTGCCATTCCAACGAAAGGCGCAACGCACGCCGCACCAGCCGGACGACCACCGAGCCCAGTGAGTGACGCCATGTTGAATGCGTAGGACGATGGGCACAAATGAGTTTGAGTTTTCAAATTGTGGTAAAGTAAAACTTTTTCACCCGCAAACTTTGGCGTAAATACAGCACACAGACGAATTAAAGCAACGCTCACCATCATACATGCTCGCTCATTGTTGTTGTTGTTGCTTTTTATGTGCCAACATAGCAAAGTTCTTGGGCTAAAATTGAATAAAATCGACACCAACAACAACAACAACCACAAATAGAGCGTTACGTTAATATTGCAATTTACTCGCACAAGACGCAAGCACGCCGCACCAGCTGCGCCTCGGTTGCTCGTGTTTGCGCAGTCATTTCACATTTTATTGAATTTTTGCATATGGCAAGCGTGGCCGCATTTACGAGCAGCGCCAATTGTCAGGCGGTGTGCTGCACGATTTGCTGTCTTTGCTTTGGCAAACAGTTATTTACTTATATGCCACGGCCACAGTTGCAACCCAGCACAGCAACACAGAAGTGTTGATTTAATTAGAAACTTGCAAATGATTTTGTGTTAATGCTGCATTAGCCACATGTTGCCAATGGCCGCAAGCAACGTTGCTCACCGCTGCTGCCGACCAGTCAAAGTGTTCTCACTCCTTCCGGGTTGCAACAGTTGGCTGATTAAGAATTCTAATTGCAGTGCAGCCTCGGCACCGCAACACCAACACTTTTCCCCCCACGTTTGTTTACTGTCGACTGGTCCATGTGTGTGTGTTTGTGTGCGTCTGTATGCAAAGCATGCGGCCGACACTTGCAATTAAAATTCTGGGCAACGCTTTATGCTTTGCGCCGGTGCGGTTGTCGCCGTCACCGTCGTCATCATGGACTCAGCATGCTCTGTGACGTGCTCGTGTGGTAATCGTCGCATAAATGACTTCATTAAAGTTTGTTGGCGTTGACACAACCCAGAATACGAGCCAAACGAAAAGTAATTAATCCACTTCAAACTTTAGTTCGCGCTGAAGTGATAGTGTCGCGGCAAAATATGCTGCACAGTGCCATCGAAACTGCTATTCGGCAGTTCTATAAAGGACACAGAGGATGCTAAACTACTGAAATCGCATTGCTTGCCATTTGTTTGCACAGCGCAGTGATGCAAACAAACGCACACATACATACAAATGTGTGTGTAAGGGGCTGCAATCTCGGATCTGCAATAAAAATCCTGTAAATTTTCGGAATTGAAAATTGCAATACAGGGATTTTTTCTTGAGAAATTCAATCTTATTCAAAGAAATATTTTTTAAACTAAGAGCAAAACATTTATGACAAATAATGTAACGGTTGATAAATTCATTCAATTTCGGTCTATTCATGGTTCGAGATTGCCATTTCTAATATGGATCAGAGTAATATTATATCTTCGATAGAGTTACGAGTAGTGACACTAAATTCCTGTGATCAAAGTGGCACATAGAATGCAACTTCTGTGGCGGTATTCTCATTGCAGAGAGAGGAAGAAAAGCGCTAAAAACGTATCCACATTTTGGAGAAACTCTTCTTCAAAGATTCTGTTTGACTTCAGACCAGTTAATAATAGACTCTTACTAGAGAATACCTAGACATCTAATTAACTTGAGTAAAGCTCAACAGAACTCAACGCCACTACACCCACAGCGACCTAACTTGCTGACCTATGAATTACAGCCACTTAAACTTTCCTATAAACCAGAAAACCAAATCACCTCTATTGATGTATAAAATTGTTCTCTAAACAATACGCTGTCTGTATTCTCTATTTTACACAAAAACAACTCTAATTCAATGTACACAAACACGCAATCATTGAATGAATCGTTGCTTAGAATAATCAGCCAGCAATTCCTGCAACTGGCACTTTGAATCGGCATCTTCAGTGCGGAAGCGTATTGAATTATTTTGAAATTAGTTTGCAGCGCGAAGAATGTAATTAGGGTACCCGGCGGGAACTCCAATTTCAGCTTTGTGAACTCGCCAAGTAAGGATACACAACACCCACACAGCCACACACACACATACGCACACTTGCTTTCCCATTTAGTGCGAACGTGAATGGAGTGAAATGCTATGATTGCTGGCAGCAGGGACGAAGTGATTGAAGTGAAATTGATGCGCTTTTGGTTTAATGAAAACACTGATTAATTAGCACATAAAACAATAGAGGAACGCATATACAACACACACATCCATACACACATATATGCAGAGATATATTGCATCAACGCTTGTCTGCTTGCAATTTCAATTATTTAATTTACATGCTTTTGTTAGTAAAAGGCTAACAGCAAATAATTTTAATTTGACAACACAATGTGTGTTTTTGGCTTTCTAATTGCACTACACTAACAACAAAAACCAACAACAAAATTTATATTTCTCCCGCTTTTCACAAGTCCCATTCGGTCGAGTATTGAGTCCTGTTGACATTCTTTCAGCATCAACGCAAAACTATTTCTTCAATAATTCCTTTCGATATGCGCTGCGCTCGTTGAATAAAGGCTTGTGCGCGCACACTCACACACACAGACAGCAATCGACCCACGCACACCCCGCACACCCACACCCACACACACACAGAGACATATTGCGGTTTATTAAAAAATTCTTTAACGTTCGTGAATGCGCGGCTGCATGCTTCGTTGTTGTTGTTGTAGTCGTTGAAGACGCCGGAACAAGTTTATTGAAATGCAGTAAAGCATGTTGAAGTGCAATTTTTGTGCACTTCACTTTTATGTTTCGCTATGATGAAAGACATTGCCGACTGCAGCAAATGTCACTTTGCTGCTGTTTGAAGTTGTTGCACTTCGACATGCTGTGAACAAAAACTACTAGAAGTGTAATAAATAATAATGCGTTTCATTTTGGGATTTGGGAAGACGCGTCTTTCACTCACAGGTCTCAGTGCTCATGGAAGTCTGTTTACTCCATGTTGACTCAGTCTGGTCTTCAGTCAGTTTTGAAATGAGGTTTCTTATGCCCCTTTGTCGTTGCTCTGTAATGCTTCTAAGTATTTTATGAACATTTAAAAAAAAAAAAAAAAAACATACAGTCGTGTCTGGGTATAGTGAACACCCAAATTTTGACATGGAGCCTCTAAATATTGAACAAAATTTATTGAATAATATTCAAGCAGAAATAAAAAGTGTATTTTAAGCAAATAAAACGAGTTTTTGAACAAAAATTTTAACATTGATATAGTGAACAGGCCTTGCAATGATAAGTTTACTATATCCAGACACGACTGTACTTATATATTATTTTGAATTTGAAAATACTTTGTTTTTAATTTTACTTCTTTTCATGTCTGTAGCGCCACTCTTAAAAATCACTTAGCAAGTTTGATGATGAGGAAAAATGAGAGAGGTAGGCTGTCAAAAAAGAATCAAAAAGTGACTTAGAGTTCAAAAAGTGGTTAAATTTATTAAGTCAAGCATGTCTGGAAAAATATTTCTCATTACTTTTTTCCCAAAAATCTACAACTGCAAATTATCCTTCTCAAATGTGCAATAGTTGCTGCAGTCTAACAAAAACAAATGGCTTACCAAATGTTTGAAAAATTGACTACACTAATTAACCAATTATTTATTTATTTGTCACTTAATTTTGGCACTAATAATGGCATAGATTGCTATTGTTAGCACGTCATAAATCATTTCCAATGAAATCACTTTGCAAGTGTTAATGAAAGCAAATGCGACCATAATTTGGTAAAATAATTTATAGTACATTTGAATGTTTGTTCGCATAGAAAAACAAATTCAATTAGAATAACAATTTGAGTGCATTACAGTTGTAAATTGTCAACAAAATATTGGTGCGAGATAATTTTCGTATAAACTCAATGACGATATTAAGTATTATTTTTTTTTTTAATTCAATTGTTTCCTTGTATGTAAATTTCCTTGTATTAATTTTTTGTTATTTTTATTTACTTTATTTATTTATTGATTTTTTTATATTTATATTTCATACTTAATAACTTTATTACAAATATTATTTATTTCATATTTTTTTATTACATGAATATTATTTTGACATTTTTCTTCAGTACTAAAATTCGATATGTTTAAATAAACGGTTATCAAAATTTGAAATTTCAATTTTTGGTTTTTAATTTATTTTCCACTTAAATATTCATATTTTGTGTATATTATTATTTTTTATTTTTGTTCGTTTTATTTATTTTGTTTATTTATTTTTTTATATTCATATTCTATACTTAATAATTTTATTACAAATAATTTCTTTTTATTTTTCCATTATACCTTCTGGTCAAATTTGACCGGGAATTTTTAATTTAAATGAAGCGCGCACCAAATATTGTCAAATTTCTGATGGCATAAGGTTGGTAGCACTGTTATAGCATTCCATGTCAATTTTTAGTGCGATATGTGCATTAGTATGTTTTTGACAGCTGTGTAAACAAGTCTACCTCGAGTTTGTTCTGCAAATTTTACAATGTCTGAATCTGTTGATCAAAGAATTTGCATTAAATTTTGTCTTTCCAACGAAATTTCTTGTGCCGAAACGTTGAGAATGTTGCATAAAGCCTTTGGCGAGTCTGCTATGTCGAAAACACGGGCATATGAATGGTACAAATCGTTCAAAGAGGGTCGTACAGAGGTCGAAAACTTGCCTCATGCCGCTCGTCCATCCACATCAATTAATGACGAAAACATCGAAAAAGTGATGGCGTTAGTGCTTGAAAATCGTCGTGTGACTCAAAGAGAGATAGCTAAAGAGCTTGAAATATCAAAAACATCAGTTCAAACCATTTTACACGATTTTTTGGAAATGAGACGTGTTGCAGCGCGACTTGTTCCGAAAAAGTTGAATTTTTTGCAAAAAGTGAATCGCAAAACTGCGATTATTTGGCCAAAAATAGCGTGAATGTCGTTCCGCAAGCACCGTATACACCAGATATGGCTCCGTGCGACTTTTTCCGGTTCCCTAGGCTCAAATTACCGCTACGTGGAAAGCGTTTTGATTCGATTGAAACCATCAAAGAGAATTCGCAGAGGGAGCTGAAAGCCATACCGAAAGCGGCCTATGAAAAGTGTATCGAAGAGTGGAAACAACGTTGGCATATGTGTATTGCATCCGATGGTGATTATTTTGAAGGAGATAAAATAAATATTGAAGAATAAATGAATTTACTGTGTTTTTTTACAATTTCCCGGTCAAATTTTACCAGAAGGTATTAATATTATTTTATTTATATTTTTTTACAGTAATAAAGTTTAATATTGGTAAATCAACCAAAAATAAAGTTTTTAAATTTTTTTTTTACTTATTAAATTATTTTCAATTTAGATATTCATATTTCTTATACTATTTTTTTACATTTTTTACTTAGTTTTTAATTATTTTTTTTGTCTTTTTCTATTTATATTTTATGCTCAATATTTTTATTACAAATTAAATATTTATTATTTTAATTTTTTTTAATTATTATCTTTTATATTAAATTATTTTATTTTAATTTATTTTAATATTTATTAAATGTTTGTCTATTTATTTGTATATTTATATTTTTCCTGAAAAATTGAATTGAATATTTTTTTGCTGAAAAATGGAATTCAAATAACGCTTTACATTTACTTTATGTTTCATATTTATTTTAATATATTTCTGTATATATTTTTACTTATATTTTCCGTCCATTTACTGAATTAAAATATTTTTTCCAATTACTTAATATTCGTAAAATATTTCTGAGTGTTTAAACACTGCGTGTACGAGGGTTGCCTTTTATATTCTTTCAAAAAGGATGAAAATACATATTGTTATCATCAAAAATGGTTTCATTGCTTTTCAAGGTATTCTCCTTGAAGATTTATACACTTTTAAATGCACTCAAACCAATTGTCGAAGCACTTTTTCCACTCTGATTGAGACACCTCCAAAACATGCACGGCATAACGAATGCGTGTGATGCAGCCATGCCACGTAAAAGAACCCGAAACGACAAAACGCCAGTGTATTGGTGGAACGACACCATAGCGACATTGCGAAAAGAGTGCCATAAGACACGGCGAAAGTACCAAAGAGCTAGGGGACGGGTAGAATACGAACGACTCCAAAAGGAATTTAAAATAAAGCGGAGACAACTACGTAACGCTATACGGACGAGCAAAAAGGACGCTTTTAACGATTTGAGAGATGACGTAGACAATGACCCTTGGGGAATGGCGTATAAGATTGTCCTAAAGAAAGTTAAAACGGCCAAGAAACTGAACTTCCGACCAAGCATGGCACTGACAATTGTGACTGGTCTATTTCCACAACATGACGAAATTAGTTTTAGTAAAAACCTGACGATTGACGACTTCCCACCGGTATCGATCGACGAAGTGCTCAAAGCTGCAGGGAAAATTAAACCCGACAAATTGCCAGGCCTTGACGGCATACCAAATAGAGTCATCAAAGCGGCTATAACTCGAAAACCAAGCGTGTTTAGCCAATTATATACTCAATGCCTGAAAGACGGTATTTTCCCTAAAAGATGGAAGAGGCAACGACTGGTCCTACTACCTAAAGGGGACAAACCGCCGGATGAGCCGTCATCGTATCGACCACTGTGCATGCTAGACACAGCAGGCAAGATTCTGGAGCAAATCATATGTTTACGCCTGGAACCATATCTAGAAGGACCCGATGGGCTGTGTAACAGGCAGTACGGTTTCAGGAAAAAAAGATCGACTATAGATGCAATTGACATGGTGTGCAACACTGCCCGTAAGGCACTAGCGGGGAAAAGGTGGTTAGGAGGGACAAAGGAATACTGCGCAATTGTTACACTGGACGTGAAGAATGCTTTCAACTCCGCTAACTGGACCAAAATCCTGAAATCACTTGACGAACTGCACATACCTGACTACCTGATCAGAATAATCAAGGACTATTTTAAAGACCGCGTCCTCTGGTACGACACAAACGAAGGCCCAAAAAAAACTTAACGTGACTGGAGGAGTCCCACAGGGATCAGTCCTTGGACCAACTCTGTGGAACATAATGTACGATGGCATACTAAATGTTAATAGACCAAAAGGGGTGTCCATAGTTGGATACGCAGACGATATAGCAATCATTGCGGTAGCGAAAAAACTGGACGAAGTAACTGACGCTTGTAACGCAACTATACGTGAAGTAAAATCATGGCTACTGGCGGCCGGACTAGAACTAGCTGACCACAAAACTGAAGTGGTATTACTGTCCAGTCGAAAGATAATTGAAAATGTCGTGATTAGAGTCGGTGACCACGATATAAAGTCGAGTCCGTATATAAAATACTTAGGAATGCTAATAGACCACAGACTAAATTTCAGACAACACCTTACATATGCGAGTGACAAGGCCAGAAAGGTGAATGCTGCTATGTGCAGACTGATGCCTAACATTGGTGGACCCCGACAACCGGCCAGAAACTTACTAGGCATAGTAAGCACGTCAATCATGACCTATGGGGCCCCAATATGGGTGTCAGCCATGGAAGTAAAAGCATATGCGAAAGGCCTAGTATCCACCTATAGACTAGCATCTCTGCGAATCTGCTGCGCTTTTCGCACCGTATCTAACGACGCAGCAAATGTGATAGCTAGCAGACTGCCGATTGACATACTAGCTAAACAGATGACAACAATATGGAAGACGGGCAGACAAGACAGAGAAGCTACAGACAAAATAAAACGAGACTCTATAACGGAATGGCAGACGAGATGGGACTCTAGCTCGAAAGGACGATGGACCTGGAACCTAATTCCAGACATAACGAAATGGATAAATAGGACCCACGGAGCAACGAACTATTACTTGACGCAAATCTTATCAGGACACGGATGCTTCCGGTCATACCTTCATAAGTACAAGCATGTGGACGACCCCTATTGCCTTTTCTGTGAAGGAAGAATTGAAGACGCAGGACATATACTGGTGGAGTGCAGTCGATTCACGGACGAAAGGTCACACCTGGAACGAGAAATGGAAAAACGCATTACCCCACGCGGGCTAATAGAACACATGCTGACTTCACAGGAGGCATGGAATAAGTGCAATGCGGCACTGACGACGATAATGCAGCGACTACGACGCGATGAACAAGCAACGAGACAAGAACCATAAGCGACAAGACAAAACCACATGTGCCTGACGCAAGGTCAATCCTCCCCGTGAAGGAATGCCCTCACCGGCGGTACCGCGGGGAATCAAAGGAAAGTGAAGACTACGGGAGTTGGTTTTAGCCGGTAGAAATCCGGCATAACTCTGGAATACGGGTTCCAGAGTATCTTGAACGAAGATTTCCAACTTCCGACGTAAAACAAAAAAAAAAAAAAAAAAAAAAACCTCCAAAACATGGTTTTAAATGCTTCAGCAGCATCTTCTGGCGATGAAAATCGTTGACCCCGCAATTTTTTTTTTATGTGCGAGAATAAAAAGAAGTCATTGGGTGCTAGGTCAGAGCTGTATGGCGGATGACTCAATAAATCAATGTTTTTGTCGATCAAATGGGCGTTTGTTTGAGCCGATGTGTGTGAACGCGCATTGTCCTGGTGAAGAATGATTTGGCGTCGGCGGTTGTTTTCCGTATTTTATTGAACACTTCTGCCCAACAAATTGTTATGTACCACTCAGAACTGACCGTTCTCCGTTGCTCTAATGGCACAGTAGCCACATGACCAGTTTTGCCGCAGAAGGCGACCATTTGCTTTGATGTGCTGCGTGCCTGAACAACTTTTGTTGGATTTGACTCATCTTGGAAGACCCACACGGTCGATTGCTGGTTTTTTTCGGGCTCATACGCATATATCCATGATTCGTCACCTGTCACGATTTTATACACGTCTTTCGAAGTACCGCGATCGAATTTTTCCATCATTTCTTTACATCAATCGACACGAGCCTTTCTTAGAGCGATTGCCAAATTATGCGGGATCCAACGAGAACAAATTTTTTTGACAGCTAAGTGTTCATGCAATATCAAATGCACGGCCGTGGAACTAATGCCCAAGGATGCCTCTATCTCACGGTATGTCACATGACGATCTTTCATTATCAGTTCACGCACAGCATCGATGGTTTCTGGCACAATGACCGATTTTGAACTACCTTCACGAAATTCGTCCTGGAAGCTTGAATTCGTTAAACCAGTTATAAATTGTCTTCAGAGTTAGTGCTTCATCATCAAATGCTGAATGAAGGCGTTGTTGACATAATTCACTTCAGAAATCGTAAAAAATTATTGCTCGAAAATGTTCACGAGTTAAATCAATTTTTTCACCGAGATGAATTTTTCAAGTCAGTGTAAGCAACACAAATAGCGCTTGAGCATCAAAATGTTCTGAGCACGTTTATGAAAAAAATGACAAACTTATCAATGGCAATCTCGGATTTTTCGAAAACTTGCTAGGCCATCCCTATTGAAAAAATATAAAAGGCAGCCTACGTATATGTATTTCGTAAATAATGTTCTTCTTTAAAAAATTTTAATTCAATTTTTATTGCATAATATTTATCTAAACCGGCACTCTACGCTCTGCATTTAACACTCTGCAATACTCAACAAAAGTGTTACCTCTTTTCACCGTACAACAATCCCCCAATTGCAAAATCATTAAAATTAGCCAAAACGCCAACGACTATTCACAGTTTTAGTTGCATTGGCAGCAAATCAACAAAATGCTACGAACACAAAAACTCCCTGCAATCAACAGTTAAATTGCCAATAAAAAAATACAGTTGCAAAAACACGGAAAGGGCATTTACAAATTCACAAAAAACAAAATACCTCAGATAACATAGAAATTTGTAAAAATGTGTTAGCGATACGCTAAATTGCAACAAACAATAAAAAATCAACAAAAAGAAACAACAGAACACAACAAACAAAACGCATAAAAACAAATGAAGTTTACTGAGGCAGAAATTAAAATGCAAATTGAATAAGCACACAAAATGCGCATTGCTGTGCATAAAATTTACTATCAGTGTCGCATAATCGTTGAGAAAATAAAACAAAACCAACAACAAATGCAAATGTAAATCCCAACAAATATCGAGCGCGAGCGGGGAGAACGTCAGCCATCTATATTTGATTTAATTTGGTAGGTGGCACTGAGCATACAAACTGGGGTTGAGCACATTTTAATGCAAAAAATAAATAAATAAACAAAAAACACCACACATGTGGAATTTAGAAAGAAAAAAGAAGAAAGCATAGAGCATTGTTTCCCCAGGCGAAAAGTGTTGGCGCCAAAGCCAGAAATGCGCTCAAAGCAAATGTTTAAAAGTTAAATGATTAAAAACAATGATAAAAAAGAAGAACAGACAAATTCTTCTATTAAAGATAAAGAAGAAGAATAGACAAATTCTTGTACTTTATCATTACCTTTATTCCGGTTATCTCCGATCAAGTGTTTTAAGACACATATGATTAGTCTTGGAAAGAACTTACATTTGCTTGCGTAGAATTTTTCAAAATTGTTATTGCTGTTAAGTTATTAACTTAAATTTTGTGTACTATAAACTAATCTAAATGTCACATTGGTTACCTAACATGGCTTTCTAGTTCAAGGAAACTAGTACACAAACTTTCTTTAAGAATTTTGTCATTTCCTGTTCAGAAAAGTTGTTATATGTCACAAGTTGTTATAGAACACATCTACAGAACACTCTACTACTCTACTAAAAGTCTTGTCTTCTTCTTTCTACCAAAAGAAAAAACATCTGAAAAACGTTTCTATAATGCAATGGACCATTTTTAATAACCTTGTACCTTTTTATATTTAATAACAACCAAAAATATGTTGACCCCAAATGTCTTATGACGTCTAACCCGCGTCATTACACTCATAAATTGTCTTAGGTACCTGTCACTTGCGCTACCAGCAAATTTAGAACCGTCTTAGCTCATTCCAGCGAACACGTCCTGGTACCCATTTCAAATGTTTAGTTTTTTCTAAAGAAGTTCAAAGCTTCAAATTTTGCATATTTCCATAATACACATTAAACGACATTTTATTCATAACATAAGCTTGGTACCTTTTAATTTGTTACTATCCCCACAAAAAGCTTCTGTGCAAGCAATATTGTAATACAGCTCAACACTCCATCATCCAAAAGAATTTATTATAATATAAAGGGTGATCCAACTAGAGACTTTTTTCAATAACCTTTTTTTGACAGATCACGCGTGAGTCGTGTCAAGCTGTCATATTATTTTTGTTCAGTATTGTTTGGCATTTCATCATGGAAAGACTTACGCCTGAAAAACGTTTACAAATCGTTCAGCGGTCCATATTTCTTCAAAAATGATGCCGGTGAGAACAGCTAATTTCACGTAATGGGCCGGTCGATTGGCCACCAAGATCGTGTGATATCACACCGTTAGACTTTTTTCTGTGGGGATAAGTAAAGTCTTAAGTCTATACGGATAAACCCGCTTCGATTCAGGCCTTGGAGCAAAACATCACGCGTGTCATTCGCCAGTTACCAGTCGAAATGCTCGAACGAGTCATCGAAAATTGGACTCAACGGATGGACCATCTGAGACGTAGCCGCGGCCAACATTTGAAAGAGATAATCTTCAAAAAATAAATGCCAAAGAATGTTCTTTCGAATGATAATAAACATTCCCCGTTAAATTTTAATTTTCTGTGTTTTTTCTTTAAAAAAGTAGGGAACCTCGAAATGGATCACGCTTTACATTAATCTAATTTCTTATTTTTTCTGCGCACATAAACAGAAAATTGGCATAATAAACTACCCGCCAGCGTTGAAATTAACCAAACGTGGTTTCAAGTGACCAGATTCTTCTAAATCGAAAATGAAAGGAGAACATATCTGATATCTGAAATGACAAATTTAGTGTACACAAATCGACCCAAGTATAACAATTTGTGAGAGAAATCTAAACACAATTTGATTCTCTTATTGATTCTTCCAGATTTTGGTCTCTACTGAGTTCTTTCTCTTTTTTAAAATAAAATAAAAAATACTTTTGAATCGATTTCGTTCATAAAGGAAGGTTTATTGAATAACTCAATCAAAAAGCCAATAATTTTTGCCAATCAGCTCAGTCACTAACGTATTATATGCAGGAAGTAGTTGTGTGTTTAACATTCCTCTGGAATCGATTAGTTTCAACAAACTGGAAAAAAGAACTCTGAACTTTTAAACATAAAAACTAAAACTACCACAGTTACAAAACGACGTTTGAGTCCATTTAAGCCACAAAAAAGTTATCTGAAGACTCTACAAAAAACAAACAATTTATGCGAATCAGCTCAATCAATAAAACAATATACACAGTGCGACAATTATGTATTAAGACTGTCTCTAGAAAACACAATTAAAACACGATATCTGTTAATTTTTCGGTATATTTATTAGAAATAGGCTCCTCTTGATTCAATACACTTGTTATATCGATTTAATAGTGATTCAAACGCGTGTTCCAGCTCATTTTTCGGAATTTCCTCCAGTGTCCTCGTCGAAGCCCGTTGTATGGTCTGAATGTCATCAAAAAAGCATCCTTTCAACTTCAATTTGAGTTTCGGGAACAAAGAGAAGTCGCACGGTGCCAAATCAGGTGAATACGGCGGATGATTCAACACACAGACCTGATTCCGAGCCGAAAATTGAGGAACAATGAGTGCTATGTGACTCGGTGCATTATCGTGCAACAGAGACCAACCTTTTGGATCGCGGTATTCTGGTCGAATACGACGGCTTCTGGCCATCAAACGCTTCAAAACTTCGAGGTAATATGCGACAGTAACTGTTTGACTAGTTGGAATAATTTTTTTGTGGATAATTTCTTTGCTATCGAAGAATGCGATGAGCATTGTTTTGATTTTTGATGGAACTGTTCGTGTTTTTTTGGCTTGTGGTGAGTTTTTTTATTTCCATTCCGCCTTTTGACGCTTGGTTTCTGGATCCTATTGGAAACACCATGTTTTATCACCCGTAACAATTGTTTTCAGGAAGTTTGGATCATTTTCTGCGGCTGCAACGTTGTCTCTAGAATAACTGACTCTCATTAATTTTTGCTCCTCGTTCAATGTGTGTGGAGCAAATTTTGCGCAGACCTTTGTTTTGCACAAATCCTCGTGAAGAATGAGTCGAATAGTTTCTCTGTTGATGTTTAAGGCCTCTTCCATCATTTTCAGTGAAGCATTGCGTTCTTCTGCAATAAACTCACGAACTTTCTGGATCATTTCCGGCGTCCGAACTGAAATTGGCCTTTCTTCTTTTATTTAATCTTCCAGCGACTCTCTGCCATCCACAAAACGTTTATGCCATAAAAAAACATTTGATCTTAATAAACAAGCATCGCCATACGCTTGCTGCATCATTCGGAATGTTTCTGATGCATTTTTACCAATTTTTGCGTGGAATTTAATGATCCCTATTTGCTCCATGTTAAAATTTCAACATCAAACGAAAACGTGTTTTGCAAAATGAATCTTAATAAATATTTAATGTCAACCAAATGTCATGTCATTTTGACAGTTAGTAGAGGAAGGTTGAAGCTTCAAAACGCATGTGCTCACACATAGGGGACGCGCTTGGTTGCTGATTTATGGTTCGAGTCTTAATAGTAGAGTTTAATAGTCGAGTCGTAGTAGTTGAAATCTGAACATTTTGAAATAATATTAAAACCATTCACCAACTGAAATGTCAAATTTGAAACTTTTTTAGTCAATGAACCAACTCAATTTATGAGCCTCATAATTGTAACGTGGTGAATATCGCTTAATTTCACCACACCATAATCATGACCGTCATAATTGTTACAATGTAAGCACTCACAATTATTGTTAAATCAATCACATTGGAAATTGTATGTTTAAATCTACAAAAATTCAATCTTTCACTGGTGCTTTTTCTCACTTTTGAGCAAAAACGGTCACCTTACTCGTACACCACAAAGGGCGCACCCAGGCACACCCCACGCATAATCACAAACCTGCCAAGTACTTTAGACAATTTTTGCTGAAACAGCAACAAAATCTAAAAATAAGCAAATCAATGAATGTTGGAAGCAACAGCAAAAAAAACCTGAAATGTGGAAATGACAACAACAACAAGAAAAATAAAATATGCAAAACATTATAATAAAATTTAATAAAAATTGCAACCATTCTAAGGCACTTTCAATGTAGTTGTGTCGCACACAAGCCAAGAGACGCGCGCTACCCAAAGCCACTCCACCCCACACCCTGCACTATTTCTTGTCCCCCACACCACACCACACCGCACCACACCGCACCACATCGCACAGGGTAGAAATGCCAGTAGCGAACGGAAGCGGTTTCGCAATGATTCTTTACCAAATGGCAGCGCGTAAAGAGCAGAGCGCCGGCCGGAGGAAAGCGGCAAGCACGCATTGCGAGAGGTCGAGCGCGTTATGTAAATATAGAAAAATGTTGGTATGAAAAAATTGTTTCCGTTTGTGGGTTTGTTTTTGCGCGAAAAAAAAGGGACGCAATCTCTGCTACGGGTGAGTGCAGTGTAGCGTTTTCAATGCTTCTCGTTTGCATTTTTTCTCCTTCTTGTTGGTGTGTTTGTTTAGCTGTCATCCCTTTTTTGGAATTATTTTTTTGGCATTTTGGAAAAGGAAAACATTTGAAAAATTGGATTTATGCTAATTTTGTGATAATTTGGATTTAGATTAATTTACAATTAAATTATAAATGTATCAAAGTGCGCATAAAAATGGTGAACTATGAAGTGAACTGTGAAAGCTACCGAAAACAAGAAAATATTTCATTTACATTCTGTAAATGAAGTGATTGCAATGTGGAGTTTGAAAAAAGACACAAATATCTGACAATTAAAATAGTTTGGTTTAAATATTTAATATGACTGAAGAAGAGCGCAAAAGAAGTTTGTCAAAGCAACATGTTTTGTTTACTTGAAACTGAAAAGTAATCTGATATATTTTGGGAAATTTGTTTTATGTTGAATGGGTTTTAAAAAAGCCCTGCTTGGTGAATTGATCGCAGTTTAGAGAATAATCGTGTACAATTTTGAAAGAATCTTCTTGGCCTCGTCATTCTAAAAGCTGCATTATTAGATTTTAATCCAAGACCTTTTCATCAGCAATTTGTATCGCAACTATATTTTCTTCACTCAGTAAACCAATATTTCTAATATCTTTTTCTAACCTAACAGAGTAATCTGGCAACAAATAAGAATAGAAAATTTCAAGATTCGTTCTTCTTATAATTTTTCATTCAGTAAACTCTAATATCTCTTTCTAACCTAACAAAACCTCTTTCCAACCTAAACCAATGTCTCTAATATCTCTTTCTAACCCAACAGGATAATCTGGCAACAAATAAGAATAGAAAATTCCAAGATTCGTTCTTCTTATAATTTTTCATTCAGTAAACTCTAATATCTCTTTCTAACCTAACAAAACCTCTTTCCAACCTAAACCAATGTCTCTAATATCTCTTTCTAACCCAACAGGATAATCTGGCAACAAATAAGAATAGAAAATTTCAAGATTAATTTTTCTTATCATTTTTCATTCAGTAAACTCTAATATCTCTTCCTAACCTAAAAGCGTAATCCGGCAGCAAATAAGAAGATAAGTTTCTAGTTTTCCTTATATCTTTCCAATACCCCTTAATGCGCTTAAAACAGTCCACCTACTCGTACATGTCAGCAACTTTATTCCCGCCGCTCAAAATGCCGCACGGCATTTGTCCAAACACACAATAAGTCCATTTAAACAGCGACTAATCATTGCCTTCAGGCTTTAATGGCCCACAACTCACGCCACCTTTAGACGCTGCGTCTCCATTGCGAAGCATACTTCAGATGACGCGCATACTTGCACGCATCAACACCAACAACGCAGCAGAATACAAAAAAAAAATAATGGAAAAAACAAGAAGCCACCGCACAAATCAACAAATGACATCTGAAGTGCTTCAGACGCGTTCATGTCATAAAAATTCATCTCTTCATGTCGCCGGCGCATTATTTAACAGCCCAGTCCCACGATGCTTTTCGACATTTCAGCTATCTGCCATGAATGATGGGCCAACGCCGCACGCAATGCTATCAGCGGCGCCGACATTATCAGAAACTTCATTATCAGCGCCAGCTTCATTAGGCAACACATTTTCGCCAATTAAATGAAACGCACTTCATTACTTGCACACGACGAGTGCTGTCCGAGAGTGGCGGCCGGCACCTGCGTCAGTCGAAGCACCAAAGTGTGGCGCTCGCTGATCAGCATCGCCAACGGCTGCCCTCAATTAAGAAAGCACCAAGGAATTCGCTTCCATTTTGCCAAGTTTTTTGCTCCCTACGCCCCACACTCAAGCTACACTTTTTGTTGTTGTTTTAGGTGTTGAATGTGTGTGCCTTTTGCGCTTTCACCACACTCACACATACATGCTCAACTTTTTTTGGCTTCATATTTTCCTGTTGTTGTTGCCGATGTTATAATTCGTCTGATGTTGGCCGTGACGCGCCATCATTGCTGCAGTGCTATGGTATTCGCTGCCGAACTCTGCTCGTTCCAGATAAGTTTGGCCTATCATATGCAGCCGCATCGAAGTTGGTGTTCGCATGCACACACACACACACACAAAAAAGACTAACTCAATTGTGTCTGTAAGTGCGTTTGATAAAAATTATTAAGCATTTGCCCAGCTGCTGGCATGTCCGCCAATGTGCCAGATTGTCCAGTAAAGATGTGCGTGCGTGTGTGTGTGTGTGTGTGCTGGGTCGGCGGACTTGTGTGTGCCATAAAGACAGCCATTTGTGTAGTTGTAAATGTCCTTTGGTTGAATACGTTTGCGTAGCGCTACAGTTTTTGCTTTTAAGTAATGAAACGTGTCATTGAGTTGGGCGATGTTAGAAGATTGAAAGCATAGGAGTTGAGGTTATGTTGAATGAAAATATGCTGAATGAACTGGTATTAAATTATGTACAGTAAAGTCTTCTATGAGTTATTTGATGCGTTTAATGTATTTTCTATTAGGTTAGGTACAGTCACTGTGAGTCGTTTTGTATCATCTCATCACAAGGACTGCGTCAGCATATATGATTCATAAATTCTATATGAAAAAAATCAATTTAAAGATGTTTCAGTGCCGTAAGTCATTTGTAAAGAATTATTAGTTCGTTGGGCATAATCTGCGGTTTCAATAAATGAGAAGAGGGGCATTCTACGCCTAACGTGACAATGCTCATTCATAGAAGGAGCTTTGAAAAGAATTTATATCTTTTGATTTCCTTTCTTTTGCTGACTGTACTGACCTCTCAAACATTGACCTACACTTCTATGGCACTAGTTACATATTCCGACGTTAGTAGTTTTTTAAGATAATTCTTGTGCTATCACAACGAATAATCTGCGGTCAATTAATTTCTCTTTAGCCTAAATTAGTTTCGAAAGCTAAAATCCTACCGAAACAATACAATTTCTTGCTTCTTTCTACTTTGTCTTTATGCTTTCTTTCTTTTCTCTCTACTTGTAATACAAGGTATTAATACTTTCTAGTGATGATATGTGTTCGGGTAAAAGGAGATTCCACTGCCAAAAGTAAAAACCTAAAAACTCAGAAATGCATCAATTTAAGTTAACCCTTTCGACTCCAAAGTTGCCTGAGAGCAACTTCACCTATTTGTCATCTTATAGCAAAAGCTACGATTGATTTATGGGTTTAATTTATTAAATTAATATTTTTAGAAGTGAATTCAAAGTAAATTACAATAATTTTACTGTTATCCACAAAATAATTTCCAATAATTTGCAGCGATATCAGAAAAAGTTTGTGTTCTAATTGAAGTCTACGTATTGGGCACGTTTGATCAACACCCTGTTTCTTTAATAATGGTTAAAGAAAATCAAAAAGTGATAATTTTGTATTTTTGCATAAATATAAAATAATTTTTCTGTATTAAAAAAATATTGATACAAATTTTATTTAATCCGTTTTAAGCTAAAATTGATTAAAGGTAAACTAGCTCTAGAACTTTTACAAAGAGGCGTGGCGATTTTAAATGTCGTGTGCAGACTTCTTAGGAAAGTGTTTCATGATTTAAATACGAAAAAGTAATATCGAGACACAGGGTAAAATTCTTGCTCGAAAGGGTTAAGTAGACAAACAATTTCAAGATTTTTGGCTAAAAGTGGCCCCAAAGTAATTTACAAAGTGTTTCAAAAAGTAATCTCTCAGCTTTGATCAGCGACAAATTTTATGCAGCAATCTAAAAGATGTTCGAAAAGTTAAAAATCATAAATGATTGTGTTGATTTAAAATTCACTGTCCATCAGGGAACTAACGCCAAACATCCAACATATACATAGAACTCTTCCCTTTATGCGCCTAAACTTATACTATCAAAAGTATTGTAAATGTGTGAATTTTGTCATTTGCACGAGAATTTTAATCCATATGACTTTTTAAATAATATTTACTTGTTTACTACTAATTTGTACATTAATTTAATTAGTCTATAAATATAAAAGAAAAAGCAGCACTAACATCTGAGGCTATCGGAGGTAAGTAATATATTTTTAATTTGCTAATAGCAGTGAAATTACAAATTTAAAAATGCATTCACACCCAACTCAACACATACGAATGCAGCACGTTGACCAGCTGCAGACTCAAAGCATATAGAAACGAATCACAATTTCTCTGGCGGTTGCTTTATTGCGCCTCACCTCGCACACCGCCCAGCAGTCCAGCAGCTTCCCGCAGCGTAATAAAAGCCGCACCACTTGCGCCGCTAAAGCAGCTAAACTCGTCAACATTGCTGCTGCCGCGCCGCGCCGCGCACACGTTGCATGTGCATTGTTTGCAACATTTGATCGGCGTCCTGTGTGGAGCTGCCGCGATCGTCGTCGCCGTCGCCATCGCTGCCACTGCACAAGCGTAAGTAAGCAAGTAATGCATGTGGAAAATGGATTTTGAAAAATTTCCCGCACACGTTGTCGCTTGCGATTTTTTTTCTAGTCTCCCATTTTTCTTTGTTGTTTTTTGTGCTGTGTCGCGTTTTGTGCAGCATTTGTGTCTCCGTTGCCAGGTTGGGCACTCAATCCAACGCAGCGCACAGCAATAGCCATTGTCCATTGTTTGCGCAAAGGCAGCGTCGGACAGACAATGACTTGGCTGCGGTAATGGACGCACGCGCATTCATTTGGACGCATTTAGACATGGCCGCCTGACCCTTGCGCATTTATATGCGATTGCATATGAAATATGAGTTCAAATATTGGCTCACTCAAATGTGGCGGCAAATTTGCAATTTTTTCCTACATAGCTTCGCTGCCACTTTTAGCAGCCGCAGCCTGGCGTCACCGATAGCATCAACGTTTTCAATGCGCGTTTGCTGTGGTTGGCTGGTGCGCTTCATTCGCGCTCAGTGCTGCGCTGCGCGTTGTAGCCATTTCGCGCTTTGTTTGCGCGTAAACAAAAGTTTGCCATTTGCAAAACAATAACGCTGTGCGCTTTTTGCGCCTTTCCCCAACTCTGTCGCACACATCCACTTTTGCGGTCGTTATCCTGTATTTTGCGCCATCGTACGTTAATCTGCCGCTTAGTGTGGGTTTTTATTTGAATTTCCGTAATTCATGCGGGAATAATCGCTGTGACCGTTTTTGCCACCTCTCGTTGCAGTGTTTCATTTGTTTTTGTTGCTATGCAAGTAATGACAAGAATTTTTAGAAAAAATAAAGCAGTAAATGGGGGCAAGTTAAAGTGTTGGCAGCAACGACTCCAAAGCGTTGAAGTTGCATTAATATAAAAGACTGTAGTGAAAAAACTGTGCAACATGAAATTAAATACGCAAGTAAGTTTTTAGTGTTCTGAAAGTAAATTCAAAGGGTCGCTTGTTCAAATCTGAAAAAATATGCCAAAAAAATACTTAATAAAGAACATGTTTTACTCGACGACCATGGCATGAATAAAAAATATTGTCTGCAAAGAGCTTCGAGCACTCTAAAACTGCATGTTCTTTCTATCTATTTAAAAACAACATTGCACACACACACACTGCATGAATATTTCAATGGTTACAACAAATCCTTTGTAGATATTGATTGAAAAATTTCATCATAACTTCATTTAATCTCCCATCAAAATGGCTGTTTCATACAATCTGCTTCAGTGCTGTCCTCTGGCCTGTGAATACATTTCTGCCACTAAGTAATCGAAATGCATTTCTATGTAATGTCATTAAGTGCGTTTGTCCTAAGTGCACAGCGGTGGCCTTTTAAAATTAACACCCAGCTTTGTGAGCCACCCGAGGCACTGCACAAAGCGCAATTACGTTGCTGCACAAATTGGGTGTAAAATTGTGCCCAAAGGCAAATAAACACACACACACACGCGCAAAGGTTGCACCGGAAATGCAGAAATGCCAGTAGCGTTCGACAATGGATTACACAGTACTTTGTAGTGCTCACTAATATGAAATCTAGTTGCAACATATACTCTACGTGCCGCTAGTAAATTGTTCAATTTGCGCGAGCAATTTCAACATTACAGCTTAGAGTCTGCTGTGCACAATTTCGAATTTAAATTTGAAGATTTTCCTTTTCATGGTTGAATTGCAGAATTTAGCTGCGCGCAGTTGTAAAATAATTCATTTAATTGCTGACTGAATGTTGCAAGCTGACGCGCAAATATCTGTGTGGTTAACATTGCTCGCTGACACATTGGTCAATATTTGCAGCTAGCACAGTGATGGGCAAAATATAGCGACATAATTTTGCAATTCAACGAACTTTCCACTGTTACCCTGTGGCCAAGATTCCTAGTTTCTGAAATTCTGGATCTGCTCGCCTTTATTAAGAGGTCCGACTGATTGGGTTGAGACTGATTGGTTTGCTTCAGAACCATTTAAGAAGGGATTCACAATGGGCCAATGTACCTAATCTAAAGGCTTGATTACACGTAACGAGTCGAGTGACGAGACATCAAAATGGTACTAGGCCGAAAGAATTGGGATAGCGGGATAGATAAACGTATTTCAACACGCGGCGAGTCAGTTCGGTTTTACAATGCACAAAATGAACTAAGCAACTCGCGCAATTAAACTCAACCGAGCGAAAAGTGGTGTGTGACGCATACCGCATGTGACGAGCGATTGCGCGAATCGCTGCGAAAAGAGAAAAATATAACGGTAAAGTAGTGGTCGCTCGGCCTAGCAAACAAAATGTGATTCTAGTGGCTCTCTCGTCACTTTCATCGGTCACTGACTCAATCAAGAACTCGCCTTACCGTTTAGACGAAACGAGTACTCGTTCGAGTTGCTGTCTTCTCACTCTACTCGTTACGTGTAATCAAGCCATAACTTTCCATTGCTTATTTAGCTTAAAACGGGTTAAATACATTTTGTATCAATATTTCAGAAATTATTAAATTACACAGGGCAACAAATTTCGACCTTTGGTCGGCTTTTCTGGGTTTGGGGTTTGACATCAGTTCTAGGGTAATTAGGGAGCGCTGATTTCGAATCAGCAAACCGTTTTTAAAACTTAGTTTCCGTTTTCGCAAAAAATGGGCGTGTCATTTTTTCGGATTTTCCCTGACTTTTTTCACGTTTGGGATTGTAATTTCTAAGCCAATAAACCAGTTGACATGATTTTCACTTTGTATCATTTACAACACCTTACGGCTTCTTTTCCAATACAATTTACTTTTATAAGTTTTGAAAATCCGCGGCAATTGGACCTTAAAGTTGGAAAATATGGAATTTCATGGCGTTTTATTTAATGTTGAAAAACATGCACATTTTTCGTTAATCAATCAACGAGTTAGGTGTTAAATGAAAGCTGAAACATCAAATAATACAACACAGCCAAATTATTTGGCGTGATTTCAATTCTCATCGAAATAATTGCAAAAATTTACCATAGTCATTTTCATCATTTTTCATACTTTTTCCTTAAAAAATTAGAGGCCTCAAATTATTGGAAATTATTTTGGGGATAACAGTGAAATTGTAATTCTTTTCTTTCAATTGACTTCTAAAAATAAACCCAACTTAAATTAAACCCATAAATCAATCGTAGCTTTTACTATAAGATGCCAAATAGGTGAAGTTGCTCTCAGGCAACTTTGCCGTCGAAACGGTTAACTTAAATTTAGTTTCTACTTCCTTAAGCAACAATTGCCATCGATGCCCCTGAATATATTTTGCCAATACGCACAAATACCACTCACAGAAGTCAAAAAAATAGTTATAGTGAAACTAATAAAGTTAAAATATACTACTGTGCCCAACAAATTAGCATTATGAATTCCTTCCGCCGCACAGTGTTTCGTCTAGAACAAGCTAGCTGGACAAAAATATTTTTCAGGATTTTTCGTTTTATATGCGGCTTTTTATTTCAAATACATATATTTTTTTAGTTTTCTATGTATTTTTCTATGTATATATACATATATACATACGTACACATACCTATATATACATATATACATTAAGGAATTTAATAATTCCAGTCTTAGGACCCAATGGAGAAAAATAGATGACCTAAAACATACCAGATATACTGATAAGTTGATTTATGTTGCGAAGATATCTGCACGATTGTCCACTGGCGAAATGTAGCAAGTGTTATCAAAACTGCGAAAAGGGAGACTCACGAATCTCTGACCGAAAAAAATGATAGACGTTTAAGTTCGAGATATTAGAGCTCTATTGTACTATATAGATACCCAATTGACTAGTCGTGCACACAAAAGGCCTCGGAAGTGGAGTATCTAAGCTTGTCATAAGGTATTTCCGTCATTTTATAATGTTAGAAAGGCAAAAGCTGCTTGTATCCACATCCAAATTGATGTGAATGAAACGCGTGCTAAAATGAAACTTCAAGCAGTTTAAGATACGACTGTTGAGCGTTTATTTTTAGCACAGCAGGAAGTTCTTGTCAATTTATTACCTACTTACAATATCCATGATTCCCTCACTCATTATCATCACTGTCATCGGAGGAATCAGTTATCAAGTAGTCATTACTATGAGTGATAGAACCATGAAAACTAGAAACAGCAGGGGTACCAATTGGTTGCTTAACACTAGAAGGCATCAATAAATACAAAACTTCGGAAGATAAAGATTTAAGTTTTTTCTTTGGGATCTTCCTAAAACTGTTAATTATTGGGTCAGATGTTACTAGCAACATATTCATTAAAACACCAGACAAAACACACAGACATTCAAAACACCTTATCCATGCGTGCAGTGTAGATAAGCCAAAACCTAGATTTTCTCGGTTGGGTAAAAACTCCTGTGTCTCGTTATTCATTATTTTTGAATTTGCTCCACATATAAAGCACCTTTGAGTAGAAGACATTTCGGTTAAAGCATTACAAACTTTCCCATCAATCATGGTTAGAAGCATACTATGTTTGACAGAAACTTCAAAATCTTCCAGCATGCTCTTTGTCGGTACTATAAACTTTATCTCTTCCAAAACTTTGTTCGTTTCAGAAACAATAAAATCCTTAGATTCTTTGGAAAAAATAAACTTTATAGGACGACAATACATGGTAGAAGATGGTCGAGGATTCTGCCAAACAATATTACCTTCATCATTCCGCAATTGTAAGGGAACGAATGAAAATACAAACAAAAATTCATCACTGTCATCACCGTTTGTGAATTTTTGTTTGTATGTGCTATGGCCGGAACTACCATCACAACCCCACTTGCTTATTAGAGTGAATGACGAGCAAGTAGGTAATAAATTGACAAGAACTTCTTGCTGTGCTAAGACTAGACGCTCAACAGTTTTATCTAAAATTGCTTGAACTTTAATTTCAGCACGTGTTTCATTCACATCAATTTTCTCTGGATAACAAGCAGCTTTTGCCTTTCTTACACTATAAAATGATGGAAATACCTTATGACCAGCTTGGATACTCCACTTCCGAGTGCTTTTGTATGCATGACTAGTTGATTTGCTATCTACATAGTATGCTAAAGCTTCTTCACTGCTCAAACATCTAGAATTTTTTTCACATTTGTTTTCGTTCAGAGATTTGTGAGTCTCCCTTTTCGCAGTTTTGATAAGACTGGCTACATTTCTACTGCCGGACAATCGTGCAGATACCTCTGCAGCATGAATCAGCTCATCAGCACTTCTGGATTGTATTAAGTCATCTATTCGTCGCCGTTTGGTCCTCAGACTGGAGTTATCAAATACCTTCTTTGGTCTGCCAGGACCTGGTTGGCTGTCTGATGGTGTCGATGGCAAGTTTGAACGTACAGTAATGTTGAAAATTATCTCTGAATCAGATTGCCATTCAGGTTTCTTATCTAGAAATCGCTGACGGTTTCTTCCTAGTGTATTCCACTTCATGGAGAACTTTGATGATATTTGGGACAGCTTGACTCTTATGCTCCTTAAGGAATGTTCTGTCACTTCATAACCGTTTAATTTTGAAAACATGTGCCTCATTATTTCTTCATTTTTTGTTTCATTCGAATATTTCAACCAAATTTCTATAAATTTAAATTTTGTGATACTTATAGTCAAATCTGAAAAAAAATAAAATAAAATAGATGTGCAAAAAATTCGCAATGGTTTTTTATTCCATCTACTAGTACGTACTTATGAGCAGAATATATATAAAAATTGGAGAGGTGACATGAGGAGACATCTCAACTTTTCACCTTTGAAGTTAAAAATTTGGGGAAAAAATCGCGTTCCTTCTTAATCATGGCACGTTAAAACTATTAAATATAGCTTAATTGCTAATACAAGATATTGTAAAAACACTACTCACTCTTGAGCACAGACTCCATTATAAAAAAAGATGTAACCGACTTTAAAAACGAACTTATTTTAAGAAATTGCTGCAGGCCAACTATGTAAAGAAATTATTAAAATTTTCGATAATCTGATGTATTTATCTATATAACTCACTATATTGAAAGTGCCGATGTGTTATTTTCACACAAATCCTAATGTATGAATGTTGACATTCATTATCTAATAGAAAAATGAGGAAATAAAAATGGCGTTTTTGTCCAGCTAGCTTGTTCTAGACGAAACACTGTGCGCCGGGCCAAACAGTCAACAAGGAATATTATTTGAACGTTATGCGTCGTTTGCGTAACGCTATCCGCCTAAAAAACCCGGAATTGTGGAAAGACAATTCTTGGTTTTTACACCACGATAATGCACCATCCCATACTGCACTCGTAATTCGTGATCATTTCGCCAAAAACTCAACCCATATCGTTGTCTGGCGCCGTGCGACTTCTGGCTGTTCAGCAAGCTCAAAAAACCGCTCCGGGGACACCGTTTTGATACGATAGAAAATATTCAAGCCGCAGCGAAGACGGAACTGAAGGCCATCCCGGAAAGTGACTACAATCAGTGTTTCGAAGATTGGAAACTCCGTTGACATAAGTGCATTGCATTGGGAGGGGATTACTTTGAAGGTGATGAAATTGATTTGGAAGAATAAATAAAGAATTTTCAAAATAAATACAATGTCTTATTTTTTGGACACAGTAGTATGTAAATAGAAAAATGTTAATACAAACGAAGTTCAAAATGACCATCCAAGCAACTTTCTTAATGTAACAGATGCAAGAACACACCAGCAATTAACTCTCGAATCCTGAAAACTTTAACCTAACTTAACTTTATTTATTCCGTTTGTTTTATAAGTAATAAAATTAAATTATAAGTAATAAAATTAAAATCATAAAATTATCTCAATGTTAAAACCATATTTAAAAATAAAAATTGAATAAAAATCAGTTTTTTTACTTAATATTTCTCAACCCCAATATTACTCAAAAGAAAATATTTTAAAACAAATTGAAAAAAAATTTAAATATTTTATATATAAAACACAAAGCAAACGTTATAAAAATTCAAATTAAGACATGACTTTTGACCTTTTTATTTGGCCCATAACTGTCAGGCGTTGTAAATTTGCGCCACTTGTGTGGCTGCCACATGCACAGTGTTGCTGCCACTCTAGTCTGTCAAGATTCATTCAGTGATTCGCGATTGAGACGGTTCGTTTTTTGATTGAAGTGTCATTGATTGAGAAAAGACTTTTCGCTATTTAAACTCGGTCGTGCGCGATTGCGTAAGATCGTGCTACCAATTTTGAAAAAAAAGAAACAATAAAAATAAGTAACATCAAACTTTTGCCGTCTGTGGACCAAAGCGCCTGCTCAAGGCTAAAGAATAAAATGAGTTTCAAGGATGACAGCAATCCGATGAACATCTATGAAGACCTCAGCTTAGAAAGTGACTGCGAGACCAAAGGCACTGCAAAGGTGAAAAAGAAACGTAAGAGACAAGACGTCTCCTCCGATGGTTCGAGTACCAAAACCTCGAAACTCATTGACAAAATTAAAGAGCTCACAAAGGAAATGAGCTCGCTGAAGGCGGAAATAAAACTACTCAAACAAGAACGAGAAATTTTGCAAAACAACAACCAAATGTTAACTAACAACGACGCTGCTATGGACCAATTCCCGGCACTACCGAGTGATGCAGGACGAATACCGAAAATGCCCGTTAAGCCAGCAATGAAATTGAAGACCCCTAACCCGAAGAAGGAAGCTAGTAAGCCGCCACCTATCTTAGTATGCTACAATGTAGACCAAAAAATGCTTAACTTTAAGTTAGGTATCTTTTTAAAACATAAAAACTTTGCTGGTAAGCAAATCAATAAAAATGTAGTTCACATTAGCACCTACACTTTGGAGGACTACACTAAAACTAAGAATTTTCTGATAAACAACTCTATTAAATTTTACACTTTCACTCCCCAAGAGGAAAAGCCATACACTCTGCTCATCAAGAAACTTCCATCCTCATATGAGGAAGAGGAAGTTATTAACTATATCAATGATTTAAAACTAAATGTAAATGTACTTAAAATTAAAAAAATCGGTAATAAGTTCCTCATACAGCTATCCAAAGAGTCGGATATTGCTGAATTTAGGAAAATAAATTACATCCTCAATTGCAAAATTGAGTTTGCGGATTATAAGTCAAATTTCCCTATACAGTGCAAAAATTGCCAAAGGTTTGGACACGTTGCCAGTAATTGCAACATGCCTTACAGATGCGTGAAATGTTTAGACTCTCACGGTCCCAAAGAATGCAAAGTGCCTCCAAAGGAGCTAAATACTGAGGAAATTGCGGTCGTTGATCCTCTTACTGGGAAATTAAACAAGCGGTTAGGTCTCCCAGTAAAATGTGTCAACTGCAACTTAGAGGGTCATACGGCTAATGCCAAAATATGCCCCAAGAGATTAGAGCTAATAAGCAAGTTTAACCAACAAAAAAAGCCATCACTACCTCCACCCCCTCCGCCTTTGGCTTATATCCCTACAACCAGGACAAACAAGTCTTATTCTGAGGCCTTGAAAGCAAATACTCAAGCTAATACTACAAACTATCCCAAAGCTAGAACCACCCAAAGCACAGACTCAACATTCAACATGATCAGCAATGATTGCGAGAGGTTGCTAGGGCGAGATTTCTTTACTTGCCTTAATAAAGTAAAGGAATTCTCCACATACTATAACGCTCTCGTCAACGACGAAGACAAATCCAAGGCACTATTTAAACTTTTCATAGACCTTCGCATTGACACCTAAGAATTTAAAATGTTTCTTCATAAATGTTTGTTCACTGGTTAGTAAGAGAAAGAGACACTCCTTCAACCTGTTTTTGAAACATCATAAGCCAGACATTGTTTTAATTGCAGAGCATAAATTGAATCACAGACACAAGCTGTCGTTCACTAATTATGAACTCATAAGGGATGATCGTACCTCTGGCAGAGGTGGTGGTACAGCAATCTGTATCAAAGACTCCTTCGTTTATCAGAAAGTCACATGCAACACTTGTGTAATTGAAAATACCACCATCACAATTAATCTCAGCAACAACACAACAATAGCATTCATCTCAGCTTATAACAAACCTTCTAACACCCTTACAGAATCTGATTTAAACACCTTAATCAGCTCCTCTAATACAGAGCAAATAGTCCTGGGTGGAGATTTTAACGCTAGACACCGCAATTGGGGAGACACGGTCTGCAATAAAAATGGGAATATTTTATCTGAATGGCTTTTAAAAACCCCCTCCATGCAAATCAATCCAACTAAAAATCCAACGAGGAACAATTCATATTTAGACCTTTTCATCACCTCCTTACCAATTTGTACTAACTACCACACAGACTTCCTGAATACCCTAAGAACTTTTGACTTTGACTCCGATCATGACGCAGTTGAACTTCTAATAGTAACCAGTGATTTTCTACGAAAGTCACCGGAAACAACTCTAGATTGGAATAAAATTAATATAAAGTTGTTCAACAGCGTACTATATGAAAACCTTAATAGCCATGTCTTACCCAACAATAGAGTAGCATCTATAACTGAAATAGATAACTGTATTTCCTATATAAATCAATCTTTCCAAACTGCTATCGAAGCTGCTGTACCCAAAGTAAAAATTCAAAGAAAAGGTCAAATTAACCTCCCACAAAATATCTTGCATTATATCCAGGAAAAAAAGAGGCTACGTAGAGCGGCATATAGATGCGTTGATCCGGACCGGAAAAACACCTTAAAAGCAATTATACGCAACATTGAAAAAATCGTCCAGGAGCTAATTCAGCTACACGAAGAAAAATACTGGGACAACTTCTTCAAAAAGGTTAGAATGAATAATCAGACCTATAGGAAAATCAAAAACCTAAGTGGAACAAACAGCAAAATCGAATTGCCCACCATCGTGGATGACAATGGGAACACTCACACTGAAAATTTTCACAAAATAGATGTATTGGCTGATCGTTTTGAGAAAGTTCATTTAAGAGATCAAGATATGCCCAACCAGCCTCATGATAATCTAGTCCGTAGCTCAATATCCGTTTTAAGAAACAACGTCCCAATCATTTCCTTTGATAATGAAATCACTGCGGACGGCGAATCTGATAAGTTGACAAACCATGCTCCCGACATCGTAGAAAATTACGCACATCTCACCACGTCAGAAGATATTGCCTTCGGTATCTATTTCACTAACAATAAAAAAAGTTATGGCGACGATAGGATCCCGAACTTTCTACTAAGAAAAACTTCTGCTTTCTTTTGCGACTTCCTTGCAATTCTATTCAATCAGTCCTACAACATTGGCTATTTTCCTGAATCATGGAAATGTGCCAAAATTATCCCAGTCTTAAAACCAAAGTCAGATCCGAATTTAGCCAATAACTACAGACCAATTTCCCTGTTATCTAATATTAGTAAATTATTTGAGAGGATTCTTCTGGGAAAACTTAAAACGCATATCGTGGAAAGTAAGATCTTAAAAGACAATCAATTTGGTTTTAAAACTCTTCACTCTACCAACCACGCCCTAACCGTGCTTTCTGACTTCATTACCACTAACTTAAACAAACGCCAAGCCACCATTGCAGTGGCATTAGATCTTGAAAAAGCTTTTGATACAGTTTGGATTGAAGGAATTATATACAAAATGTACAACACTTTCCAGTTTGACAAGCACATCTGTAGATTTCTCCTAAACTACTTAACAGATCGCTCATTCTATGTAACCCACAAGGACGAAAATTCCATAATAAAACCAATTGCGGCAGGTGTCCCCCAAGGATCCATTCTTGGCCCTATCCTATATAACATCTACCTAGCTGACATACAGAACCCAGAACCCGAATCCAATAAACAAATTATCATATACGCTGACGACATTCTTATTCTTGGATCCAAACCTAGAATTTCAATAATGAACAAAGAGATTAATCAATACCTCTCCGAGCTATCCCCTTACTTTGAGAAGTGGAAACTAAAACTGAACACTGCCAAAAGCGAATGCGTCTTATTTACAGGAGTTAAGAAGTACCTATACCCCAATGCCAGAAAATTCTCTCCTAACATTATGTTCAACCAATCTAGAATAGCCAACAAGGAACAAATTAAATACTTAGGTGTCGTTTTGCACAAATCTTTCAAGTTCTACCGGCACATGGACTACATTCTCTCTAAAGCCAAAAATTGTTTCCATGCTTATTATGGGATACTGAGGAGAGCTAAGAGCCTGAAAATGAGCATTAAACTAAATTGCTACAAACAACTCATTAGGCCAATTCTTACGTATGCCTTCCCCATATGGTTTGATATATCTTCGCACCAAATGGAAAGGTTACGCACGTTTGAACGAAAGATTTTACGCATCTGCTCCGGCACCACAACAACTTGGGTCAATGGCACATACAAATGCATATCAAACTACAGACTTTATAAAAAATGCAAAACGGAAAGAATCGACTGTCACTTAGTAAAGGCAGCGGTAAGATTCCTAGATAATTTAGGAAGACTGGACAATAATCTAGTCAAAAAATACCTACTAAAGGAACCAAATATACCTTTCCCATTTCAAGATAAATTCCTATCACCTATCCATCTGCGAATTTTGTTAAGAAACAATCAGGTCTTCCGACAGGAAAAGCTTTTGTTCTACCACAGGCGATTCCGCACATTTAATATCAATGATCCAATTTACTGTACTCATCAATTCTGATGTGTACTCCTCCATGTGTACAAAGTGTATAGTGTATATAGTGTTACTTAGTTTAAGTTAGAATAAGCTAATATAAACAAAATGAAAATGTGATTCCCTTTTTTACATGCCCTTTTTAGGGAAATACTACAATGTAACAGATCTCAAATAAACAAACATAATGTGATATTTCACTACTTGAATGTAAACACTCCTAGATAAATATTTTATGTGCTAGGAAATCATTAATGTACTTAATGTTAACTAGATTTAGTCTTACTTATGTACCAATGAAATAATGGGCAATAAATATCATCGTTAATATCATCGTTAGTCTGTCAATTACGTTTGATAAACCTGCAAGTCAAAATGTAATAAAATTTTTAAAAATCCACATTTCTAGCTGCTGGCGGCGAATATTATTGGCAGTTCAGCTGTGCTGCACTCGTGAGATTCTGTTACACCACAGAGTACAATATAAATAATTATAATAAAAGATATATTAATTAACAGCAACAATTATCATTAATATTATATAAAAATCATGTGATTGTTTCATAGCTAAAGTTGTATAAGAAAACTAGTTGCTCTATCGTACAGCAACAAAAAGATCCCATCAGCCTTTACTGCAGCTCACCTTCCATGTAACCTTTTCAAAGGCAAATTGAAAACAAAAAATGGAAATATTAATAAAAATATTTAAAAATTTCTACAAACAAAAATGCCCGCCAGCAACTGCTGACAATCATTGCAACAGTCGCATTCATTCAGAGTGAGGTTCTCCTCGACTTCGCACTTGAATATTTATCAGGCAAGCACTTTTCATTAAAGATTAGCTTTGCCGCATCTAACCTTTAAAGCCAAAGGGCAACGTGCCAAACTACCGTTCAGGGAGCAAGCAGCTAAACACAATGGCACAAAAGCAAGTCGCAGCGATATCCTTTAGCGCAGCAACTTCCGCTCACTTAACCTCACTTCTGTCGCGCGCGAAACTTTAACTCGCTTTCGAGCGCGAACGCGCACAAACAAACAAAAACTCTACAAATTGTCTGCAAAAGTTTTTCATAAAGTCATTTTCATGCTATTTGCCAAAATTACTTGAAATAATAAAAAGGAAATGCGCACACACACACACCACACCTCCACACACACACCCACACGCACACTTACACGAGCGTGCCGCATACGCCGCAGCGACACCATCAACACCGCATCACACACCCGCTTGCCACAATCACAAAATGAAACGTTGTTGTTGTTGTTGTTTTGAGTTTTTGTTGTTTTATTGTTGGTTTTGCTTTTGTTCAAACAGCGCCAAAAGTTTTTTATACGAAAACTTTATAAACAATTGCTAGACATTACCACACCCGACGCGCCGCGCAGCGCACCCGCATCCGCACCCGTTACGCGCTGCAAGCCGGCCGCCGCTAGTAAAGCATAAAATAATAAAAGTGTAGTAAAATGCAAATGCCAAATATAAAGTACACACACACACCGACAGACAGACAGACAGAACGGCAGACCGCGTTCGAGAGCAGTGGCACAAAACTCAAACCAACAACAGCAGCGCAAAACACAGAACGCACACAAAATGAAAATGAAAAAAGTTCATTCATTCACTCAGTCGACTTAGAGACGCAATCGCGCCAATCCGCCAGCAGCCAACAGCGCCGTTAAGCGGTGGGCCGACGTGGCAGTCAAATTATGGCCAACACAGGTGGCACCACTTGCCCCGCTTGTGCATTGATTAGGTTCTGGTTCAGTTCACCACGCGCCCCACCCCCCACACCCCTGACTGGGGCTTTGCATCTCTGCGAAATGCTCTTGAATTGTTGCCAATTGATTTCGACGCAATTTTGTCAATGTTTACCAAATAATTTGTTTGCCGTCTGCCGTTGACGGGCAAATAAAAAAACCATATTTGGTTGCTGTGTGCGAAATAAATGTGAATTGACTAATCAACCGTCATTAAATGCTAAATACAAAATCAATAAAAGCGAATGAATATGAATTTGCTCGTTTGTGACAACCTGTCACAGACATACATACAAATTTCAAATAGAAGAATAAATCGGAAAATTAAATACTGCATTATAAAAAACAAATTGTTATGAAACATTAAAACATTTTATTAATAAATTGAAGAAAATTTAAAAAAATCAAAAAGATTTTTACAACTTCATACATTTGCTCGTTTGTGACAACATTGAAACATTTTATTAATAAATTGAATAAAATTGAAAGAGTCAAAAGATATTTAAAACCTATTAAAAGCCAAAAATCTATTCATTAAAAATACTTTTTTCTGACAAATTGTCACAAGCAAAACACTAAGTCACAAGTCATATTTCTACTATTTTTTATTATTAAGAATGTTCGCTTTTCATCACATTTCGTTCCAACACAAAACTCTTCGCACCTTCACTGCCCATCTGCTCACCACTTGTAACAATAATTTGCAACACAAAACTGCCCACTTTCACCCGACTCTCACATTATCACACGCCATCATTTTGCAACAAGAAGCCGCTTTACAGCCGCTAACCGCCGCCTGGATACCGACTTCTAGTTGCAGCAACAGTACTTAGCGAGTTAGCAACGAGCTGCAACAGCAAACCGCAGCCACATCAGACAGCGCACAACGCACCGAAGAATCGTGCGTCATGATAAATGATACGCTACGGAATTGGCCGCTGAGCTGGCGATCAAATGCCGCCGTCCAATTTGCAATTTGCAACTGACGTAGCAAAGCGACTACATGCTGCAACAGCGCTAAGCGACTGTGTGCAACAGCAACGAGTCGAGTGCATTGGACGCGTATTCAACGCTTGATGTACGAGTATGTGTCTGCGTCGGTGGCACAAGTTCGGCGGGTGGCGCCGCCGCTTCACGGGGCTTACGGTGCGTATGAGTGATGTGCCGCTGGCTGTTGCCGTCGCTTGCAATCTGGCACAATGTGATTGTGCCTAATGCTACTGCTGCCCGTCAGCCAAACTGCATGTGAAAGCACCAGCAACAACAAAACACGCTTCAAAAAATATGTAAAACAAAAATTTCGAACGCACCCTGTGGCAACATTTTACCAATTCTCATTGCAAAAGTTTAATTAATCTGCGATTTTCCGCTTGCAGTACGTGTGTGTATGTGTGTGTGTGCAGCGCCCAGCATCAGAAGCACAACAAATGCAAAACTTTGCTCACTATTCACGTGTATCGGCTGCGCTGCCCAGCATGCTTCAGCACTTCAACCAGATTGCTTGTCCAACAGGCGCTGCTGCACTCGACTTCATGCTATCGTTGTTGCAAGTTGTTATTGTGTGCATTGTTTTTGTTTTTGTTGTGGCAAAATTCGCAAACAAAAACTAGCTGACTCAATTGTTGCTTTCACTGTAGCTGCAGCTGTAGTTGAATGGATTGTTACTGTTGTTTTTGTTGGTTTTTGTTGTTGTCCCCCCTGCTCGCCGACTGGCATGGCAGCATTTTGTTGATTCACTTTTGGCTTATTTTAAACTCAATTAAACACATCCACACCAATACACCTGACCCCGAGCCACAGCAGCCGCACAGCGCACGAGGCATAAGCGACCCGCTGCTGCAATGACCAGTTGTGGATTAAGCGTTTCACATTTAATCTCTTTTTCTGGACTTTTGCCTTTTTGTCCGCACTCCACAACCTCCACCAACAACAACAAACACCATATTGTTTATTGCTACTGTTGTAAAGTCACTGGCACTTTACTGCCTGCGCCTGTGTGTGTGTGTGTGCGCTTGAACTTGCCGAACTCTGTCTGTGTGTGTGTTTGTGTGTGTATGATATCTGTGTTGGATATTTTAATGTCATTGGCGTCGTGTCGAGTTCAGAGGTGCGGCTTAAAGTCCCTAATGAAGCGACACCAGTTAGCAGCTGCGATTCAAATTAAATGCGTTCGCTGGCCGTGTGGCTGACTCTGTGCCACATTGCAACGTAATATGGTATCGGTGTGGCTGCTAATAAACTGCAAGTGGCTGCACAACTGAAATTGAGCCTAACTGTAGGCAGCCGCTTTAAGCAGACGTTAAGCTTAAACTTACATTGTGACCGAAAAGTTTCCGGAAATTCTCATTTAAAATTCGCGCGCTGTATATTTTTCGATATTTTAAGTTTCTGTAGGTTGGTAGCACTGTCCTTAATTACTATGCCAAAAATGAGCGCGATCTGTCAGACAGTTTGTTTACGGCAGCTGTTGAAACCAGTTCACCTCAGTAGTACGTTGCGATTTTGTTGAGAATTTTCTTCAAAATGAGTACCGTGAACAGGTCTCTTTGGACGTGCTTGATCGTGCCAATTCCGATCCAACTTTCATGGAACGCATCATAACTGGTGACGAGACATGGGTCTACGAGTACGACATGCAAACAAGCCAACAATCATCGGAATGGAGAGGAAAAGACGAGCCGAAACCGAAAAAACCACGCCAAAGTCGCTCGAAAATCAAGGTAATGCTGATTGTTTTCTTCGATATTCGTGGTGTGGTGCATCATGAATTCGTCCCTGAAGGACAAACAGTCGGTAAAGACTATTATTTGACTGTTTCAAGACGTTTGCGTGAAAATATCCGCCGTAAACGGCCTCAATAATTCATGGATTTTTCATGACGATAATGCTCCCTCGCACCGAGCCAACATTATCAACGATTTTAAGGCCAAACATTCAATAAATACCATCGAACAGCCACCGTATTCACCTGATCTGGCACCGTGTGACTTTTTCCTGTTTCCCAAACTCAAATTACCACTCAGAGGAGCGCGTTTTGAATCCATAGAAGACGTAAAACAGAATTCGCAGAGGGAACTCAAAGCCATACCGGAAAGCACCTATAACAAATGTTTTGATGATTGGAAGAAACGTTGGCATATGTGTATCGCTTCTAATGGAGCATATTTTGAAGAAGATAAAATAAATATTGATGAAGATTAAGAATTTTGCGTTTTATTTAAAATTTCCGGAAACTTTTCGGTCACAAGGTATAATTTGAAAAATTAGTATATTTCTTTTAGTAATCGGTGCTGTGTTGAACCGTAAATCGTAGCCAATTAGGGACTGAACATCTTTTAGTACATGAAATTTGTTTTTCTTGTCTAACGGATTCGCGAAACTCTCAGATTTTTATTACATATTTTTAAAAAAATTGTTTCTAGATTTTTAATATTTTTCACATATTGTTATAGTCAATCAATCGGAAAACGCTTCACAGTAGGCATCACACAAAAATCGAATCAAAAAAGGATGTTTTGTGATCTTAGATGACCAACCGTTCAGAGCATTGGTAAAGGACGAAGATATTTTAGTTAACTAAAGAACGCACATCAATCAAATCACAGTCGCATTTTAAATTTAAAGTTCAATTTTTCATATTTGAAACTTAGGTAAAGTTAAGAAAAGATCGAACAAATCAATCAATCGGAAAATGATTCACAGTTGGCATCAGCAAAAAGATCGAACAAAACATTGAATGAAAAAAGGACCTTTGATGGTCACCCATAGAAAGCATTGCTTAAGGACGAAGATAATTTAACTAAAAATCGAACATCAATTAAATCGGACACGCTTTGTAAATTTAAAGCTAAATTTTTCATATTTGAAACTTAGGTAAAGTTAATTAAAAAGCGAACAAAGAAATCATTGAAGCAAAAAAGAATGTTTTGTGACATTAGTTGGTCACCCATTCAGAGCATTGTTGGAAGATGAAATCAACAAAAAATCGAACATGTAAATAGCATATATTTAAAAAAATGTCAAGTTAAGATTTTCTAAGTCGAAGCCTAACGACAAAGTTATGTTTCAGATTTCAAAAGAATCAACAAATCATTGCATCAAAACAGGATGTTTTATGACCTTAGATGGACACCCATAGAAAGCATTATCGCTGAAAAAATAGCTACTAACTTACAAACTTAACATACTTACATCTCCACATAATAATAAATACTTAAACACACAACATACATCTTTTAATAGACTTAGATATAGTAGAAAGGAGTAAACATTGAAGCACTGCGCGTATTCAAACAAAAACTTTCAACTAAAAAAATTTCAAAGGCTTCGGTTTTAGTACTTCTCGGTCATGTACAGTTTGTCAAGTAAATGTTTGCAAACTTAAAAAAGGTAGATACATTATTTTAGAAAGCTTATAAATATAACAGACATTGCAATATTTTGAATTTTTTTATAAATATATCAGGTGTACAACTTTGCTTCCGCCGTTTTCCGATAGGTGGCTGTACCGGCTGAGGCTGGTTGAAATACATAGATGGTAATGCCTTTAAAGTGAGTGTGGACAGTGCCTAACGAATTGTCATCGCCGTTTCAGTGACAGTTGTTCTTGTTTTCGTATTATTCACGCTCGAAAATGTCCGTTTATGTGCCCAATTCTCGCCATTTGCGGGAAGTTTTACTTTTCTGTTACAATTCGAAAAAAAATGCAGCTGAAGCGCATCGAATGCTCTCAGAAACTTACGGTGATGCTGCTCTGAGTGAAAGAACGTGTCGGGAGTGGTTTCAACGTTTTAAAAATGGTGATTTCGACATGACAAAGTCATCCTCCAACACGACAATGCTCGGCCTCACGTCGCAAAAGTGGTCAAAAAGTACCTGGAAACGCTGAAATGGGAAGTCTTGCCCCACCCGCCGTATTCCCCAGATGTCGCCCCTTCTGACTTCCACCTATTCCGTTCGATGGCACACGGCCTGGCAGATCAACATTTTCAATCCTTCGAAGAATTGGAAAAATTGATTGCTTCATGGATAGCGTCAAAAGAGGACTCCTTTTTTTGAGCCGGGATCCGAAAATTGCCGGAAAGATGGGAGAAAGTTGGACAATACTTTGAATAATACATCTGTAAGCACTTTTTCGCAATAAAGCTTTTAATTTTGGAAAAAAAACGGCGGAAGCAAAGTTGTACACCTGATACATTATTAGTAATGTCTATTTCATACGCGAAAACAGTGTAAAAAATCAAAAAAAGAATGAAGCTATATTTCAAACTGTCAAACAATTTGTCTACTTTCAAAACCAAGATTGCATTGAAAATTTGGCGCCGTACAGTTCCGAATAGTTTCATGAGATACATCAGTTCCGCATTCTATTTTTGTACCAGGTGTGCGCCTATGAAACCGGTAATTATTTTTGAAAAAACACGTTTATTGTGAGGAAATGATTAAAATTTTATTCTTCAAAGTAATGGCCATCGCTAGCTACACATTTTTCCCATCTCTCAGGCAATTTATGGATGCCTCGCCAAAAAAATGTTTCGTCTTTTGCCTGAAACCAATCATCGATCCATTTTTTGGCTTCTGCGTGAGAATTGAAGCGCTGTTCCGTTAATGCGTGGCCCATCGATGCGAACATGTGATAATCCGAAGGCGCCAAGTCTGGTGAGTAAGCCGCATGAGCAAGAGCTTCCCAGTTGTACGATGCAACAAATTCTTTGGTGGGTCTAGTGCGGTGTGGTGGTGCGTTGTCATCGAGGAAAATCACTTTGTGTTGCCTGGCTTCATATTCTGGGCGGTTTTGGCGTATAGCACGGTTCAAATCGGCCAATTGTTGTTGGTAACGTTCACCGTTAACCGTTTCACCAGGTTTTAGGTTTTTTTCTTCAAATGGTAACACAAAATTAACTGTGTCCGCAAATCGTAATTTGTAGGCACGTAATCCGACATTTTCCGGAGCGTCAAACAATGCGTTGTTGGATGAAACTTGACAAATTGTGAACTGAATATTGTTGCCATATGACAGAAGAAGTAAACATGACATTTGGTGCGGTTCCGAAGTTTATAAATATTCGGCTATTTACCGCTAGATGTCGTTACCGGTTTCATGTCGTTACTGGTATATCCAAAGCCATTTCCCTTATTGAGACACGGGGGTTTTCACGAAATTTTCGGATGATTTTTCTTTCTTCTCTGTCAGAGAGTTTTCTGGGTTGTCCAGGAGATACTTTCAAATCAATTCGCCCTTCAATATGCGAATCAAATATACATTACTTTGATATTATATGAGAATGAAATATTCAATTAATTTGTTTTCAAATAATTCCAAAATATTGCAATTTCTGTTATATTATAAGCTTTTCAAAATAAATTTCTACCTTCTTTAAATTTGCAAATCAGCAAAAATCCATCAAAGCGCAAATGCAATGATGAAGTTCAGCTCACATAAAAATGCACCAATAGTTTATTTTGAAATGCCAACACACACACACACACACATGGAATACACATGCACGAATACCAACGATACCATCGATATATTGCATTGCATGCAACAAAGTTGCAGTTACTTAACAATTTTTTTTTTTTTGCAACCAAGTGAACACAAAGTTTAATTTAGTTTTCGTACAATTACTCAGCAGTGGAGTTTGCAGCCCATTCACGGGTCATCTACAAAGAGTTGGAGAGTAGTCCGTGTGGAGGGAAAAATATCCAAAACAGTCATGGAAACTAGAGACACAAATTGATATATGGATTAAAGTATTAAAATGTTAATTCAAATAATTAAAATATTTAATATTTACATTAAAATGTTTGCTCCTAAAATATAGAAACTACAAATGCAAAATTTTAATTTTGAGCATTTGCTTTGCGATTGCTCTGCCATGGCTGAGCTGCATGAAGTTCAGAGGCCGGAAAATCTCTACTGACATTCACATGTTGTGCAATTTTATATGGAAATTTCAGTTTCCCAAAAAGCATCCAGTGTGATGAGTGTTTAGTGTGCTACCTGACAAGTCTTAAGAGGCGCCAGTGCGATTCTTTGAAAATTCATTTCAACATTAATACAACAACATACTTCGAGTCAGCGCTGACAAGTCCTTAATTTACCCCCACCGCACTGCTATTTCTGTCTGCCTCATTCTGCCATCGTCTGTTGTATGCTGCAATGCGCATAACTTTTCGCACATTCATTAGCATTTATCATCATTAATCAACAGCGCAGTTCATTCACTTTGCACACACTGCTGGCATCTAATCGCTTCTGTGTGGTTGCCAATATTTCTAGAAAGACATGAACCATTGCCCCAGCAGTTCTAAACCAGACACTCAAATTGTTGAAATACCTAAACTTTCAACAAGCATAAACTTTGATTATGCTAAACTTACAAATACTTATACACACGAATGCTTTAAGTGCACAACTAAAGAAAAGTGCCTTAGTGGAAAATAAGAAAAGTAACAAACAGTTTGCATTCATGTAAAAAAGTTAAATTAGAAATTGCGTATTAAATTTGCTGTCGCACTTTGAAATGAATCCAGTTCGCCGCAGTCGCCCTGTTCGTTGCATTACAAAAGCGCCAAGTAATTAATAAACTCAACCACAGCTGTGACTCACCACGTACACACAAATTTGTGAGATAACGTATAATGGTTGATAAATTTCAGGCATAAATATTTACGAATAGCAAAACATGGCATTTTGCTTTAATAAGTTTAGCAAATTATAAACTGATGAGTGGTCTTCCAACTGAAATACATCAACAAATTATAACATTAATATAGAAAATATAGCTTCACAAGTTGCAATTGAAAGGCATTTCGATTTCGATTCATATATGCGTATTTATTTTTATTCACTTGTTAATGTTCAATTGTCAAACAATATACTTACATAAGTATACCTGGCTCATAAATACAATACTTAAAACGCTACATTTGTATGTGCTTCCTTTGCTCTTTACATACAATAAAATCGTGGAATATTAGGCGCAAACTAAATGTTAAATTAATGTTTAATATGAATTTAAGACTTTACTGGTAAAATACATAGTGAAGCAGCAAAATATCAATCGATCAAGTGTGTACTTAGCGTGTGTAAACAATGCAGAGTGGGTTGAATGAATTTGTGGAAAACAACAAAAACGAAACGAGTTCAAAATATAAAGCGGTACAATGAGCGCGACGCGGAGAGCAGGACGAGTTTGACGCAGTTCTGCGTAGAGCACTGAATGCCGCTGATTGGAGGAGGGGAGCTAATTGCTAATTTGTAGTTGCAAATTTCAACTTGATTTTACTTAAGACGCTTCGGTTTGCTTTGCTTGGTTTGGTTACTCTCGATACATGTACAGCTTTAAGTACGAGTACAAGTCATACAATTCAACAACATTTCACAATTCTTTGCAAATCGTTTTAGGTTTTATTTTGTGTTTTCGTTTTCATTTTGTTATATTCTTGTTTTTTGTTTACTTTTGCTTCTTAAATATTTACTCATCATATTAAATTTGATATATTCATTTAACTATTGCTATGTTCAAGGCCGTGGCGCGCAGCGGACGCGTTCGAGGTTCAGCTGGCAGCACAAATCGTCCACTTAGCTCGCAGCTGCACCTCAACGATCAAACGCTGTGCGTGTGCCACGTCTTGGACTTTTTTATAATAAAGCTAATTTTTATTTGATATAAAAACAAAAACTGTAGCTGATTGTATTTCTATTCTTTTGTATGTGTATATGTGTGTGTGTATATGTGTGTGTGTGTTGGTGTGCGGTGTTTTGAATACTGCATGAAAATGTTTAGTGATGCGCGCAATTGATTACTCAATTATCAATTCTGTGTACACAACCCAACAGCAAATTAAACGGACCTCATTCTGAGCACTTGAAAGAATTGATTTCGGCTACCATAAAATTAAATTCAATTTATGAACAAAAAATGGCTGCTTGTTTACGCGCAAGAACCGACACTGAGTTAGACACAATTTTAATGACGAACAGTAACTTCTCTTCAATTCGATTCAATTCAAAGTTCACCTCAACCCCGCGCATCAGTTACATATTTCATTTATGAAGAAACAAAAGTTCGAATAAATAAATTAACAATTTACACTTAATGAAATTATGTGTTGTAATAATGTAAATGCATGTTGAGTGTTTGTGCGCTCAACACAACACAAAATAAAACAAAAATATGCTACAGATGAGCAACGCTTTGCGAGCTCTTTGCATGATTATGATTGCGTTTCTTTGCCACAAAACTCAGATACGAAATTTTGCCAAATCTTCCGACGGCCAGAATTTTTGCGCACTGCAACTGCAATTCTAGCACCGCTCTCACAATTCCTTGTCTTACAAAACATACCGTACAGTGTCTTTTAAGTCTTATGTTTAGTGCTCTAATTAGGTATAACTAATCTCTTCCCTTCCGTTCTTTGCTTTTCAATTCATTTGCCAAACTGTTGCGTCGCCAAATGTTGAACCGCTTTGCCACTGTCACCGCTCACTCTGTTTCCCCCTTTCAACACGACCTGCTGCCGTGCGCCAACGCGCTTAAATGCAATACACTTCACTACTTAGTTGCTGTTGGCTATATAGAAAAATGGTTTTCAGTTTCATTTCGCTATTGCGCCTCACTGAGTGGCAAGCGGCGCTGTGGTCATACCGCTCAGCCGGTTGCTTGTCTGCTGTAGTGTATTATCGTTTAACAAGTATGTAGATTACGTATGTCTATGCGTGTCCGAGTATGGGTGTGCGATCGAGACCAGTTATTTACATGTGTTGATTGGTGTAAATTTGTGATTGCAGTGCCATTTGTGGGTGAGTTGCCGCACATCATGGCAGCAACATGTGATACAAATTTCGTTAATACAAATTTCTTTCTTCCAGTATATGTACTTCAAGTGTCTATTCAAATTACATTCGCTATGCTTATTGTGCTGCTTGCTACTTTTTGTTTTGTTTCGATTTTGAATTTTGTTTCTGCTTTCGATTTTAGGCGTCTACAAACGCCCAAAACACTTCAATTCTAATATATATATAAAAATATACATACATACTTATAAAATACATAAGCATATGGAATAATTTGGAAATAGGTTCGACAATTTCAAAATTAAAGACGAATCATCAATTCAGGGAATCTAAAGTTAATTAACATACGCATAAAGGTACCAGATTTGTGTCAGATACGCAGCAACTAGCCTAGCCTAGTTTCTTTCCCTTCCACTTTCTTCTTGTGTTTGCTGTGGCCTTTGCGTCATACTGTTTTGTGTGCTCTTCTTCGGAGCTCTGCCAGTTTCACGTCAATACTTACAACATATTCAACATTATTATAACGCTATTTCGAAGTGCTTAGTTGCTAACGCCTTGCCCATGGCTGTGTGTGCTCTCGTCCCGCTCCGTTTCCTGCTCGCACTCGTGTCGATGCCCATGTCCTGCCTCACCGTCGTTCGTAGCGCTCTTTAGGTATGCTTTTTGGTGTTTATCTTCTTTTCGTGTGTGTGTGTGCTTGTGTTAACATTACAGTGACATATTGTTGCGTCGCCCGTTGACCTTATTCACTAAATTGCATATCTTTAAGGCTGGTCCCAGCTTGAGACCCATGTACTTCATCATCATCTCGGAATTGAGCAGCAGCAGCGCCTTTCCATCAATTTCCTAGAAAAGTGCAAAAGAAAACAATTCAAATTGCATTTCATGCCTGAGACGCCCAATTGCACTCACGTGTTTTCTAAAGAGATCGCCGTGCACGGCCAGCGTGTTGTCATTGCTTTCGATAAACTGTATTACCTCCTCGATGGACCAGTCGCCCGGATGCGAGCGCAACGGTGGCAGCGCTGCCGCCGCACTCAGCGGCGACGCAGTCGATGTGGTGCCCGTTCCCAAAGCCATGGCAGCCGGTGGCGCTGCCGCACCGCCCGCCGCCACTGGCGTCGACGATGCGGACTGCAGTGCGCTGAACGGCGTCGACACCGACGTGGGAAGCGAGGCACTGGACGACAGTGTAGACGGCGATTTGTGGGTGGACGAGCCGACCACTGTGTTGGCCACACTCGACTGTTCCGGATGCACTTCGGCCACCAGTGGAGCCAAGTACTTAGCATTAGAATTGCTCGAGGCGCTGGCTGTAGCCGCTGTGTGCTTAGTATCCTCTTGATTGTTATTGTTGTTGTTGTTATTATTATTGCTGGTGTTATTGTTGTGATGATGTATGCGTATCTGACGAAGCGCCTGCGCCTGTGTGCCATTCGCATTAGGCTCCACCTTGATGTGCACTGGTGCCACGCTGTTGCCAGCCGGCAACGTCTTATGTTCACTCTCCGCAGTTTGTCTGGCGCCGGCCACAGCCGCAGTCGCTAAGGTGCTGCTGGCCGAAGACGACGAGTCGACGCTGGTGGCCGACGCTGTAGTCGAAGTGGGAACCTCCTGCTTAATGTGCTGCTTTTCATGCACTGGCGGCGCGGACTTGCGCTTCTCGGGTATAACCGGCGTAGGAGGGGGAGTAGCAGTTTGCGAAAATCGTCTTTTTTTAGAATTTGTACACTTTTCGCACTCCTCGGTATCGGGTACAAGGGAGATTAAATTCGGACATGCTCTGCATGTGGTGCACAAGGTTTCAATAAAATGCGCCAGACTGTCATCGTCCTTCATTCGCAGCTGTGAGGGAATTTTCACCTGTACAAGGAAACATTTTTAATTCATCTTTTTAAAACAGCCAATCTTCGAGTTCAAGACTTACGGTGAAATTTTTTCCTGCCGCCGTCACAATATGCACGTCGCCCTCCAGCGCGAACAGCAGCTTTGACAGCTGCTGCGTGTCGGTACTGGCGGCCAGGACCTCTTGCAGACACAACTTGGCCAGCGTCTGGTGTGTGGGACCGGTCACCATCGATGGCAGCTTGGAGCTGTTGATGAAGGGGCCGCCCTTGCAGTTGGTGTGGAAGTGTGCAGTGACCGGAGTGGCCGGCACCATCGCGTCCGCCTCCTGTATGAAGGTGTAGCGTGGTCGGGGGCTGCGGTGTTTGTTCGAGCTCGAATCGGTGCGCGATTTGTGGCCCGGCGGTTGCATCGGATGACAACTACGTGCGCACCAACCGACCGGGAATATATCCCGCGACTCGTAGCTGCACCAGTAGTCGAACGCTCCGCGCCACCCATCGAACGTCACATGAATCTGGTCGTCCTTGATCGCATCAACTGTCGCACAGCAAATCAGTTGAGGATTTTTCTTGTCAACCGCCTCGAGCTTTTGGCCAACTTTGAAGAGATTCTCCGCTGGGCCCGGTGGCTCCGGCTGGAAAATCTCTTCCGGCGCAACCATGGCATTGTTCAATATCTTGCACAGGTAACCGGGCCAGCTGGAGGCATTCATGCGAAAGCCAAGTGGTGGTTGCAACATGCCTCCGTTCTTCTCGCAATGCCCAATCGCATGTATCTCGTTCGAGTCGACCAAACGCCAGAAGTCGTTCTGGCTGTCGCTGCCGTCCAGACGCAGACGCAGCCGCGAGCCGAGCACGCCCACAACCGTCGCAATACAGGTGGACGTGACGTTGCGCGGATCGAGCGCCTCCAGCTTCATGCCAATCTTGAAATCGTTGATCGGCGGATTCAGTGCCTGCATGAAGCACTCCGATGGTGCAGCATTGCTGCCAGTTTCCTGCAAAGCCAATATGTCATTCAATATTTATACAAAAATACCTAACGGTCACAACACCACGACCACTCACCTCCAAGTAAGCGTCCCAGTCGAAAACGTGAAAGCTTTCGTACTGAAAGGGACCGGTGGGCGTGCACGAGCCGCTGCCTACCGACAACAGCTTGCTGCGCTCACCGTCAACGCGACCGCCGTTCACGCTGCCGCCGTACATGCGCGTCGAGCCGTTCTTCTTCTGGTGCTTGTTCATGCACATCACCGAGCAAAAGTCCTTGTTGGGTGCACCCTCGCGTATCACGTTGTCGCACTGCGTGCACGCGCCCTTGCTGTACGCCTTCCGAAACTCCGCTATGCACGTCTCCGAGCAGAACTCTTTCTTGCCGTTCTGCGTAGGCAGCACATACTGCAGCGGCTGCTTGCCTTCGCCACACCACGTACAGGTGGCGCGCTTGGCCGGACGCCCGCGCGAACGCGGATTGTTGACCTGGCCGGAGGAGGTGGGCGTGGTGGAGGCAGTGGTCGAAACACCATTGCTGCTGCTGTTGGCGCTAGCGCTGCTGCTGTTCGACTCGCGTCCGCCCGACATGTCAGCAGCTTCGCGTTCGTCCGCTTTGCCTTTGCCGAGTTCTTATTTTCAATTTTTGCGCCCTCAGCCGGTGCTTCGCTGCAACGGCAAACTCGCTTCGCAACAGCCAACGCACAAGCCTTTTTTTTCCGCGCCGCACCGTTGCTTTGCGATGCGATCCGCTTCTAGCCTTTTCACTTTTCGCTTTTCTACGTTGCGTCTTTTATGCGCTCACTTAACACACACACAGCGCCAGCACAAGTCACATTTTATACGATTGCTAATTATTCTGCGGCGCAAACACTTTTCGTTAGAAATTATAAATTTTTCTTTTTTTTTAGTGAAATTCGCACAGATTTTTCTCACTGCGTTTTTACTCCTGTACTTCTACTTCTTTCCATCACACTGCTCCAATACAAAATGTCAATTTCAGCGTTGTTTCGGTTTCTCTTTCCCCCTCTCTTTCTCATGCTAGCGCATTCTGCGCTTCACTTTTCTGACTGTCACGTAATGCCTTTTCCACACAAATATACCAATGCCTGTCAACTGCCGCAGCGATTTTCCAATTGTTTTTGCTGAATTTTAGAAAATATTTCGATTTGTTGTGGGGAAAACACGGCTTTTTTAATAACTCTTTAAATTTCACGGAATAGTACGTGCAAAAGGAGCGAACGCGAAATACTCTTTTACAATTGCCTGCAGCCACTGTGTAATCTATTACATTTTTGCAAATTTTAGTACACAAATAGAACTGTGGCGCAGTGTCGACTTTTCGAGCGGAATTTCAATAAGTTTTGAAATTGTCACTAAAAAATTAGGGTTTCACTTATATTCACTGAAACACACATATCTCCTTATTTGTGAAGTTGAAATGGATTAGTTCATTTGAGACAGGATCGAAGACAAAGAAGATAAGTTTAAACAACTCAATGCAAGTCATCAAAGTTGTGGAGTTTTTGTCTTAGAAAAAGATTGTCGTATTTTCTTTCTAAAAATATTTTATTACAATTTGTTTTATAGAGTTTATTGACTGTTATGTGGCTGTGTGGTGTGTAGCTGGAGCGGGTACTCGTTGAAGAATTAAGTCAGTGTGCCTTAGATATCTCCACATTACCCATAATCTTAACCTTCGTATTCCTATGGAATTGTAAAAACTGCATATAAATTGCATTTATAAAAAACAATTATTTTCAGATCAGTTACGTTCAGAATAGGAAAAACGTACTTGTGCGGACTCTAGTTTTGTTTGCTGTGCCAACACATATTCAAACAAACATTATTGTGTATAACGGGACTAAGTGAAATTCGATATGAAAACAAAATCCGAGGGTTCGTGCATTGGCTAACTGTACTAAATTCAAGGGTGTTGTCTGTGGAAAATATATTCGAATTAGAAATTATGTAGACCGTTTAATGGGCCGTTTGTGCTGTACTTATTCGATTCAAAAGTCTGTACTTTGCTCAAATCTTGTTAGCTTGGGGTGAAAAATAAACAATAAAACACAATGCCAAGGAGATAAAGTATTTTTAAATATTTTACAACTGCAATCCTCGGCGCTCCAAGAGCGAGTATTACCTACGAAAATAAAAAAGTTTCCTTATCAAATCAGGTTCCTTCATATGCAAGTCGGGGCTTTACTTTAGCTTATCTTATAAGCAATGCGAGGATATTCAAAAGCAATAAATACAATAGAAAAGAACAAAATAACCATCATACTCCTTTTTGTAAGTAAATTAGCTACCAGCTCATAATTTTCATCAAAACTTAGGCCACAACTGTTTTTCCTTTCAATGCTCTAACAGTGCCAGCCAAGCAGTAATGACGATAATTAACCTTCACACTACTAAAAGAGTTAACACTGAGTTATTTATAAGCCGGAATCTATTGGCTTCCCTGCCCCCTCCCCTGAGATGGGGCCATAATTTATAAGCATCCTGCGTATGTTGGTCGATGTGCTCGTGTCGGGATTGTCTATAAATAACTGAGCACTGTGCACATTATGCAAAAGCAAATTGCCGCTTTTTGTCGAATATCTCAGATCTCCGCTACAGCCTGCAGCGCACACGTTCACTCACAACGGAAGTCACCCTGCGTTTTTTAGGTGACAAAAAAGCATAAAAGGGAAAGGTGCAATAAAAAACTTAAGCGCATTACTTGCGGGAGAACACACCCAATCGTCGCCTGCTTACTCACCTCTCACATTCTTTTGCTGCCAAAATACGCAAAAGTCTATGCATAGCTTGTTTCGTTGTTGCAGTTGTGCAGAGACAAAATAGCCAAACGCGCACCTATGCATTTAGGCGGCAGTTTCTCGTAGCTAACGTCAGTGCGTCTTTTCCCGCTCGCACCGAATCGCGCTCATCAATCAAAGTACATACGACACTTTGCCCTGGTTGCGTAAGACACGCACAGCAATTGGCGACAGGGCAAATCAACAAACTGTCGGCTAGTGCGATGTTTCATCAGCGTGAAATGGTCAAAGGGAATGAGCGCCCGAAAAAATTCAAACAAAGTGCTGCCGGACTACTTTGGCACGACGGCAATTCCCATATGTGACTTGACGAATTCAATTTAAATCCTAGTTGATTGTTGTTGCTGTGGGCTGAGTTAGCGTTGGTGTGGCGACCTCAGAAGCCTTCAAAATCACATATCGCACACCCACTTCAAAAGTGACACAACTCAAAATTTTTCATTTTTGGGTTTATGTGTTAATACTGTGCACAATGCATCTATCTACCAATAAGAAAAAGCCCAGTCTATTTTGTTGTTGTTAACTGTTGCCAAAATACAGCTTTGATGCCATTTGATCGCTGCAACTCAATGAAAAAGAGTCCTAACTCAAATTGTGACACTTTTGACGAAATAAATTTTTGTTGAAGTTAATTTTATGTAAATTTCTGACAATTTTATTATATATTTTCAAATAAACAAATTACTTTCGAATTTTCCAAATTTTTCTTTCAACTTTTTAACTGTCATTTATAATTACTAAATTCAGCAAAAGTGACATAACTTAAAATAATTCAATAATTATTGAATATCACCAAAAAAGTCAAAACTGAAAATTTTGAATTTTCTAGTGTAAAATAAAAAAACAATCTTTGTAACTTATCCTAAAGCATAATCTGTAGGGATTTTCTATTAAACGGTCTATACGTTATTTAATAATAATGTTTAATTAGCCCAAAAACAGTTTTATGCGTTTCCTGAAAAATTTTGAGTAGTGGGTGTGCGATATGGTTAATCTTTGCTCCTTCAGAAGGTTCAAAAATCACATATCTTCTTCATGAAAACTTTATTAGTTGTTGTTGTTGTATTGGAATTGCGTCTTTTGATTTGCTATTAACAACAGAACATTATCAGGTTTTGATCAGCTTCAGCACTTCTCTCCAGATGTCTACGCAGTACATGCAACTGCTGCATGAAAAGGCTTTAATCCGAAAAATTGGAAATCAATGAAAGTGAAGTGAAGCCTTAACTCGACAATTCCTAATCTTAGTTGTGCACTTGTGGTTTTTTCATATAGAACATAAAGCCTTTTGTTATTTTTACACTAGAGGAGGCATTCCAGGTACAAGTCTTTGACTTGCTACTACCGGACGAGCTGGGAGAAAGAGATATAGGACGAACAAAGAACATAATGTACAAAGCTCTAAAGCACTTTTTGACATAGCAATCGAACGTATCTTCAAAATCTTAAAAAGTGACGGTGATGGTCACTTTTTTCTTCTGCTCTGAAGAAGAGATCTCTTTATCTTCGAAGTTGAAACAATATCGATCTCTTTAAGAAGCTCAGTTAATCTCGTAACCTCGTAAACCTCGAAAAGAACATAGATTCTGTTGCACAGAACTTGCAGTGACACAGGAAAATGAATATTTTGTACTGTATCTTTATATTTTGAACAATACAGAGATGTTTACATATATTTTAGATGACGAAAGAACCTGTTCAAAATTTAAATTTTCTCGTTTCATTGATTTTGTGTCTTTTAATTATTTAAAATACTGATACTCAAATAAATTAAAATTGTTGTACTTCATTGCAGCTGCCACCTTCTGAAATTTTGACACGTGATCAAGGAGATTTTGGGTGTTAACATACTTTAAAGAAAATTCTATATAAATGTTCAAGGATATAAAGGAATAGAATTTTTTACCGGACCTTATCCATATCCTTTTTTTCAAATAGATAAAAAATCAATTTTATTTAAATTCTTGAGCATTTCCTCTTTCATTTGATATCGCCATATTCTATCTAGTTTAAGTATTTCTTATATTTTTTTTTATTTTTCATCCTCTTCAAAAGTTTAAAGTCCTTTAAAAGGACAAAGGATGTAGAAATGAAAAACTGAGTACGCAGTTTTACTATATTTGGTCTCTAGTTTCATGCACATATGGATTTTTCCCGGTGTGAAAAATGCTGTCGCACGGTGTAATAGGACTGCATTTCAAAATTAGGCAGATTAGGTAGAGTTTTGTATGTCACCATTCTTTGCTAGTCTGCAAGTCTTATACTACCTAATGTTATTGTCTTAGCACTAATTGTCTTAACAGCAACTATTTATTACAACTGGTGCACCGAGGTCATCCCACTCTCCCATAATTCAATTACCGCGTCAGACCATAAGCCACCAATTTTGTTAGATTTGGCCACTTATGAATAAAATATTCACCCACCACCGTCGCATGTAGGTCAAACGTTTGCAAGTGGCGCATGGCGGGATAATCACATCAAGTGCTTCATTTCGAGATAAATTAGCCGCGCGTCGACACATTGCAATGGACGCAGACTGGCCAGACAGCAAAGCTTTAAGTTGACTTTAAGTGATGGAGATGATGATTAAATTCCAGCTGCCAACTGGCGCGAAAATTTGATGCACATTTTCTGCGCACCAAAACGGCATTTCAATTAAAATGGAAATTACTCGCTCAGCACTTTTGGCTGTCGAGAGCATGAAAGCCGCTATTGTGGCACATCATTAGCCTGTGAATAAAATGCAATAAGCTTTTGTTGGCATAATAAGCTCTATGGTAATCGTTGCATTGATGCCACTTTCAGTTTCGATCGAATCGAAATTGTTTCGCACAATTATTTTTAAACGCAATGGGCAATGAAAGTGAAAATTTTTGTGCTATTTGGTAGATCTGAAACATCAATTTGTATGTGTTTTGATATGTCAAAATTAAATAAATGTAATTTTATGCAGTATGTATGCAATTTAAAAGTTAGGTTAGATAGAACTGACAGGCCAACGAGGCGGCGCATGAGTACCGTTAGTTCGCTTAGCTTAGCAATGCCTGATGGAATCCCACCTAAAAGATGCTATAGCAGCGATAGTGGTCAGTGGAAAACGATTTTTTTTGCAAGCAATGCTTTTACTGCCACTTTGCCCGTCCTGTTGTCTATTTATGATTTTATTTTTGCTTAGCAAAGTAATGTTGTAGATTTCGGTTGCTTACAATAAAACTGAAATCCTTGCCGCACAATAGTTGCAAAACACAGCATTTTCTAGTCCGCACAAGCAAAATGCGTTTATTGAAAAACTTAGTCGTGCTGCTGGCTACAAAAGAAACTTTGCAGCTAAAAAAGTTTCTGACTAAAGTTATTTGTTGTTTTAGTTGTTTTTTGTTGCCAAAGCGATTTGTAGCGTTTTCTATACGAATTATGATACAAATCCGCAATTTATTAAAACTAACGGTAAACTTTAATTGTCAACTGGTAGAGGCGGACAAGAAGTTGACAAATGCATGGAACAAGTGGCAGCTGCGCACGCATTGCTACCGGCAGAGATTGCCGATTAGATATAGAAAATTTCATTGTAATAAAACTGCAGCACCGATGTTCTTTTCGCAGGAGATAAATGCTGACAGAGCATAGTTCATGTTTTATTGTTGAGAGATTTTCTTATTGATATTCACAGCCAAAATTGAATTGCGAGTCGTGGCGAATCCTTACAACTAAACTAAAGCAAAAATCATTCATTTGCTGGTTATTATTTAAAAAATTACTATTTATTTAAATTCCAACTGGCACAACTAATGAAAAAGCAATGAAACTAAAGCAAAAATTATTAATTCATTTACTATTTTTATTTAAATTAAAAAAAAAATACAGCCAGTTGTAACATATTTAATGAAAATGTTTAAGCCTTAAAACTCGCCCAGTGCTGTTTCCGAAGGACAACGATATCTTGCCATATTTTGTTACTTTTTCACTTTTAATGAAATCATTAATTTTCGCCTTTTTGTCGACGCACTCAACTTTGCAGATGTTAACATCACCACTGATACTCACTGTTGAATGTGCATATATGTGTATTTATGTATGTATGGATATGCATACGAACATACATATATAAGTAATATATGTATAGGGTTTTCCAACAAGAGGTGTTATTTTGAATCACCCGGTATTTCGGTAGCTGTCACTTTGGAAGCTTTTATTCTTTGACATTTGACAAGTAGAAACTACGCCATTACTAAGAATGGAACGATAGACGCTTCAACAACGCATGGAAATTATTAAAATTCACTACAAAAATGGTGAAAATCTTGCAGTCACAGTTCGCAAAACTAAAAAATTTTTGGGTCGTCGTGAAGCACCTTGTCGGACCGCAATACAGAAATTGGTGGTAAAATTCGAGCTGTTGGGACAAGTTAGTGATGTGAAGAATAAAACTGAGAATATTGCTGCTGTAGCCCAAAGTGTTGAAGAAAACCCAGGTTTGTCGATTCCTCGTCGTTCTTTGGAATTGGGCATTCTAAAAATGTCATTACACCGTATTTTGCATAAAGACTTGGGTCTTAAGGCTTATAAAGTTCAGTTAACACAAGAACTCAAGCCGACCGATCATCAACAACGTCGTGCCTTTGCTGATTGGGTCCTATGGGTGTTATCTCTGGAAGAGGTGATCACAATTGGCCACCGAGATCTTGTGATTTAACAACTTGCGACTTCTTCCTTTGGGGCCACGTGAAAGATAAGGTGTACGCCAACAGCCCAGCGTCGATTCAAGACCTCAAATATAGAATTCGTGAGGCTATCGAGGACATAGGGCAGCCACTTTTCGATTTGGTTATGGAAAATTTCATGAAAAGGATATGGTCCTGTAAGCGTGGTCGTGGTGGCCATTTGGCTGATGTTGTTTTTCATTATTAGCAGCATACCTTCCTCTTTATTATGAAATAGACATTCGATCATTTATCTCAAAAAATGACATTTTTCTTTGAATACCAAAATAACACCTCTTGTTGGAAAACCCTATATATATTGTCAGTGTGTACTGTAGTCCCATTATTTTGAGATTGATTGTTTCAAGAAATTTCTTGCTGGCCTTGCCAACAGTAGAGCAAACATACAGAAATACAATGAAAGTTTATTCAAAATAGAAATAGTTTAAGTGGTGACAAAAGTTTGTAAAAATTTCCATTAACCTTAGAAACTAATGTTGGTTGATGTGCGACGAAAACCACAAACGTGTTCCTTTCTGTGCAAAGAATAAAGTTCTTAACCAAATCTGAAGACTTAGTTCTGTAAATTCTACTCTTCTTCGCTTCATACAACTTCCCTCTGTGAGTGTTGTTGACAAGTATTGTTCATGATCTATAATCGAATCAATGCACCACGAATTCCAATAATTGATTGATTTTGCATTAACCACATTAGAAACGTGAAAGACACTTCTTTTAATTTTGCTCAACCCACCAATAGCTAAACAGATATTCATAAAACTCCAAGAATCATACCCGCAGACACGGAACAACTTATTTTAAAAGCATAAAGTTTTAGCTAACTTTTTTAATAAAAGTATAAACAAAGCCTATGTGAGGACTGGTAACAACAATGAACCGTCTTAACTCGCAGTCAAAGAGGTATTGGCAAAAAAATAGTCTACGATATTTTTCGCAAATCTATTGTATTGTTTTCCATTAATTAATTTTTTTATGAATAAATACTTCACTGCCTAATTGTGCTCCACTGTATCGAAAGGGCTCTGCGCAATATTGTTGGCTGTAACTTTTTGACAGGATCTCAACAGCAACAAAATGTCAAACAATGTCGAAGCGCCGGAAGAAAATGACACAATATAAATTGACAATATGGCGTAATTAAAAATGCGAAATGCCAAAAACAAAAAGGGTACAACGTATTCGCATCAACGCTGGCCAACGATGCATGTGCATCGACAGGCGGATGGAAAAATTCACGCAGAGCGTCATAAAGGTGACAGGTATCACTGTTGGCAGCACAATGTTGCAGTGAGATATACACACACACACACACACATACTCCGCCTGCCTCATGTCGGCATAATTAATTGTCCATAGCAGTTGGGTTGTGTTGTGTTGTGTTGTTCTGGCCCGCTGATCGCTGATGCGAGGTTTGACGGCACATCGGCGACAACAAATTAAAAATACAAATACGCGCAAGCAAAATTAAACGAGTAAACGGCAGATTATAATCGAAAAGTGTCATAAGCATTTATTCAACTATGGCTAACAGCGTAATTACTTTTTGTCAAAAGCTGGCAAGCATGAAATATAAATTATTGCTTTTAATTGCATTTTTATGAGCTTCGCTTAAAATGCTCTAACGAGCGGCGAGCGGATAACGGTGATGCGCCCACGCCCGGCGCTAACAATTGCGAGTGCGCCGTTTCGTTTGACTGATGAACCGCTTTGTATTCCTTATCTGCGCCAGTACCTGCTCCCGTCCCCCGGCAACATCGGCCCGTGCCGTCTGTGGGGTCGGCGCTGCGCAACATTGCTTACAAACGCATCGGCAACATGGCATTTCATTCATGCTTTCCCGGCAACATTGTGGCCAACGTGTCGCTACGCACGGCCCGAACGCATGCTCCGGCAGCACGACGCGCACGGCAACAGGACACACGGCGCGCGACTACGACTGACCGCCCAACCATCGCCCGCCGGAAGCTCCGCTCCCCACGCCCCACGCCCCGCTCTGCGCACGCATTAACATGCGAAGTGAAGCGAACGCGATACGAATTCGAATCGTTTCGCTGCCGCCGCCACCGTCGCCGTCGTTTCGTATTCATCAACACTTTGAATTCCGTTCGCAGGATATGCTGCTGCTGCTGCTGCCACTGTTGCCTGTTTTTATCGAATATAAAAACCAGCAACAGTCAGCGTTTCATCCTGAGTTGCTCACACGTCGTCAGCCTGTTGCTTTGGTCGTCCTTTAGCAACGCAAACGCATCAACGCTAAAACATTAACGCCAGCGCATCGCATCGAATCGCATCGCAAGCATCGCTTTCGCACGCAGCGAGTCCTGTTTGCCGCGAAATTTGAATTTTATTAAATCCGCATTAATTGTTTGCCATCAAAGCGGCGCGTCGTACACACACACACTCACATAACCGCACAACGCATTTGCCGCTTTCTCGGTGTGTTTGTGTGCGGGCGTACGTAAGTGTATTCGCGCGCGTTCAAAACACTCAAACGCCCAAACGCGCTGCAATTTTCGTTATTTTCCTGTCGCATTTTAAAAGCGCATTTCAAAATAAATAACCGTTACTTGTCCTGTGAACCAATTTTACTGCCGCACGCGTCGACTGAGAGCAGCAGGCAAATCAAGTTTAATTGCCGCCGCAGTGAAACTCGTCGTTCAGCGATTTGTGATTTTTCCACAGAAAATCGAAAATAAACCACGTTCGCCATCTTATCGCGGCCGTTGTTCTCTTTGTGGTGTAAAGTGCAATTGTTGGTGTTATTACTAAATAAACAAGCGGCGCTTCCCTGCGAGGCATTCGGCGCTTGCAATTTATTGTTGGATTAAATTACACAGCGGCAACAAAACACAAGTGGTATGTAAAATTCGAAAAAAAAATAAAATAAAATACATATGCGATTTTGGTGTTTTTCCACAAATTACAAGAACCCGGCACAGTTGAAAGAGTGGGACGTTGAGTTGGATGAATTGATGGAATGCTTCGATGTCGGTTGTTTAGTGTTTGAATGCTACAAGTGGTGGCTGGGTGTTGCTGGGTTAAACAATTGAAAGTGGTTAAGATCGGACGTGGTAAATCATTATTAATTATAATTTATAATTCGAAAATACATTTTAGGAGACAAATATTAATTTCAATTATGAAAAGCAAAGTGCAGGATTGACAGTATTTCCATTGCGAAACTTCCAAAAATTCAAAAACATTTAGTTGAGTTTCTTATTTGAACTATTTTTTCATTTAGATTTTGGGTAGAAAACTGAATTCAATTGCGTTAAGTTTGACATCTTTTTGTCGTTTAGTTCTCTTAGAATTTTTCATAGATTACACAGCGCAACAAAAAAACACTTTTTTCTGTTGCATGAAGTTTTTCTACTGTTTCTTACTAATTTGGGTGCGCTGATTTCGAATCTATCCTCAGATTTTGTCTAGCAGCTCTAGTTAGTGAGATATAGGTACTGTATCATTTTTTCAGTTTTTCCTCTACTTGTTCCATATTTTTGATCGTAATTTCTAAACGAAAACACCGATTGACATGATTTTCATCTCATAACATTAACAATGCCGCACGGCTTCTTTTCCGATGCAACTTATTTGTATATGTTTCAAAATGCCGCGGTAATTGGACCTCACAGTCGGAAAATATGGAATTTTAAGGCGTTTTCTTTGATGGTCAAAAGCATACACATTCTTTGTAAAACAATTAACGAGTTAGGTGTATAATGAAAGTCGACACATCAAGCAATACAACACAGAAAAATTATTTGGCGGAATACACATTCGCATCGAAATAATAGCAAAAATGTACCATAGCGATTTTCATCACTTTTCATATTTTTCCCTTAAAAAATTAGGAGCCTCAACATATGCAAAGTTTTTAATATTTTTTTTGTTTCGAGCAATTCAAAATCTTTTCGTTTTTTGCTTGTATTCCAAACTATAAATGGAACATATAAAAAAACAAAAATCGATTCAGATTCATGTAAAAAACTCCATGCAACAGACATGCTGTTGTGCAGTGTTATTAATAAACTTACGATTTTATCTGTAAGACATTATATATTCAATTATCTGTTCCATTAATAATTTAAATAAATGTTTGTGTCTGTTTTATAGACTTTTTGTGTCGATGTGTTTTAGAGCAAAATAATGAAACGATTCTTACTATTTGATATTAAGAGCCATAAGGTCCCAAGAATCAAAGTCCAATATCGACCACTCTCAGGCTTCATATACATAGTTATTTGAAATATGTTTATTAAATAGTTACCTCTATTCAAGTGCTCGGAATGAACATAGAACTATTTAGAGAATTGTGGTTTTCATCCTTAAAATTTATAATTATAAGCTAAATTGAATTCATTTAGGTTTCCATGACCATTTTCCCATCAGTTTCTGGCTAGGATCCCAGTACAATCAGTATTAATTTTCTCTCCAATTAGTTTCCTTTCTGTCGAGAGCTTTTATACGTTTTAGCTGGTTAATGAATATTGACAAAAATTCATATAGTCAAATCCACACTATTCAAAGTATATAAAATTTGTTCTATACAGATCATTTCTGCTTCTCTCTGAACGCATGAGACCCCATGCCAAAGGGAGTCGTGAGTAAGTGGCACCGCAGTCCAATTAAAGAATCAATTGTAAAGACACATAGCCAACATTTCTAAGTTTTTTGTTTATGCATCCTTTCAAAGACCTTTTCTTATCTTTGAATGAGTTATTTCAATAAGACCAAAAGGCCTCAATGAAAACTACTCTCAAAAGTGTCTACAAAGATACATAAATAAGTTTTTATGTGGGATTTTATTTCATGGCGCTAATTGAATTCACCACAGAAACTGCCAGAAGCTGCCAACAAATCCCGACATAAACAACTCCACAAACACGGCGCCGTCGATTGAAGACCCAACAGTGGTTGGATTTAAGTACCGCAAGTGCTTTTTATAATTATTAATACCGCCACGTGCGTATTTGCCTATCGATTACCAGAAAATTTCAAATTTCAATAATCATAAAAGTTGAACTTTGCTGAGGCTTAAAAATAAACGAGCCGCGCCACACGAAACTATTTTTAAATTCAAAATTTCTGAAATTGAGAAAAAATCGATGGACGTCATGGCTGGTGTCAGTGTTGAAATGTTCGTACTTTAAAGTTTATACTTAAGTAAACATAGAGAGAGTTTACGAGCTTACTTGACTGCAGCGTGCACTTAAGTGAAAGTACTTAAGTGCTCAAAGCGAATCCTTGAAATGGTTTTGCCATTAGGTAGACGCGTCTTGAGCGCTGAGAGCAGCACCTTAGCGCATTGCAGCTCGTTGAGTTTACATTTAATTAGCACAATTATTGTCACCATTCTCAAGAACGCAGCAGAGTACTTTGTAGTTACAATAATAAACAGCAGCGACAGCGGACCATTGGCGAAAACGCGAGCAGGCGCAGCATTAGGTGCAAAAGTGCCTGCTGCAACTGACACGACAGCACAGACGGAAGCAGACCAAGTTGTGCCGCAAAAACATGCCGCATACTCGTACACTGAACACAGATACAATAACTCGTTAACTGACAACTGTTGAGTGTGGACTGCTGGCGCTCTTGCTGGCTATCAATGGCTGAAAAGACTTTGACTTGTGTGGCGGCACACAAGTTTTTATAAATAGCTCAAGGAAAATAGCGCCAAGAATTCATTTGACAAGACTTGAGTAAACTAAATTGTTTTAAATAGAGAATACAGTTCATGAAAAAAAAATCCCTCTACTACTACTTCTCACACTAAAAGCTTTTGATGGCATTTGTGGCTTAGTACAAAAACACTTTAAATTTATAATTTAAAATTGCAATTGTATGAAAAACAACTAAGTGACAATAAGACAGCAGAGGAGGTTCTACAACCTTCTTAAACTTTAACACACCAAAAGTTCTTGTTTGACGCTTTTCTGGTAGATGTTATTTACCAATTAAAAATCTCAGCTCGGCGGCAGACATTCAAGCTCCAGCTTAGCCAACACTAATTAAAATGTAAATCAATAATAACGGGTGGGTCCGGGAACGATGCGGACTCCAAGCTGAAAGGTTTGTTGTGTGCCGCCAACTAAGATAGGTGGATAAATAAATTTGAACGAAAGCCAACAAAGTACTTCTAATGCAATGTTCTGTTCTTTAATCACTTAAGCTGAGTATCGAATTTTTTGAATCTTTTATTTAATTTCAAGATGCATTTTGAGATTATTTTTTTAGTTTTTTTCGAGTTTAAAAGAACAATAAAAAGTCGTATTCAAAAACAAATAAGTTTTAGAGTTAAAAGTTAAAGTAAAAATACAAAAAAGCTGTCCTCATTGCACGCCTCGCACAAAAAAAACTGCATTAGGTAGTGTTTCAACCTATCAAAAAATTCCTAGAAAATAACAATTTAGTGCCAAAAAAGGTATTGTAAATTTATGATAACTTTGCCATAGTAAAATCCCATTTCAGTTTCCTGCTGTCCCACTTCTAATTTAAAAGTTACCGCTAATCGCTCCCAGGCGACACTGCGTCTTGTTGTACATAAAGTGAAATTAATGAAGGACAATCACCTGGAAAATATCACATTTTTCTCATTTTCTTACAAACTTTTCACACGCACACACTCATACACGCATAACTAACAAAAGTTTATAATTTACTATACAAAATTTTTTTTTTAACACCAACACCCCTTTTTCTGCAAATATGAGCTACTGACAAGTTGGGGTGCAGTCAGCAGTGCACGTTGCAAGTTCCCCTTGTGCGCTTTATGAACTGTCACATGAAATTTGGATTGTTATTGAAACTCAGGGGATTTCGATTGTCATCGAAATGTGACAGCAGAGCATAGCAAGTTGCACACTCGTCCTTGCGGAAGATTGTACACCTTTTTGGTTGCGCTGAAATCATATTTGTAAGCTCGAAAAGGTCAAATCCAAGCATTGAAGTGCGCGTTTGACAATTCCATTGGGCATGCTGACAAGTTAAGACTGTAGTTGTTGCGGTTCAACATTAACCAAGAAGGAAAATCATAGATTTTGGGAATATTTGTTGCCTTTGCTAACTCGGTTTGGACGTTGAAGGAAATAAATACAGAGTGTCACTGCTGTACAGCTTTTATATGATTGTTCAAATCAAAAATGAATTGCTTTTTATTTCACATGAAGTTCTCTTGAATGTGTACAGTTATCCTTCAAAAATTATTTTCAAAAGTCATGCAAAGTTATGATTCAATCAACCATTTTGTTTAAAAAATTGCTGTCATTTCGACTCAATCTTTGCTGAAGCAGAGTTTTCCAGCAACACACAACGCCCCTTAGTCATTCAAGAGTTCTTATCAAATTCAGCGTAAATAAGTACATGATGACTTTTATTTCCTCTTCTTCTTCTACTTGAATTTCTCAACTTACAAGTCTCAATTGCTCGATTTAATTGTGCTTATGCTGACATGAGTATTTCCTACATTCCATACTTACATACATACACACATAAATTTTGTATTCAATCAAAATTCTCTCACTTATCAAAAGAACAGCATGAAAAAAATGCAAGCTGTCAAAAACAGCTCTTGAAATGTTACTGCAAATGCAACCGAAAAGAAGCAAAGCAATAAGCATTAAGAAAATTTAAAAATTTAGTTTAATTGATTAAACTCATACAATAGTAGAATATTTTTCATGAAGTTGTCATAAATAAGAGGCGGTATTCAAGGCAGCCACTGCCAGGCTGATTAATGCGTTGGACTATGCGGCTGAGATGACATTTGACGCCAAGTTTGAGAGCCAGCAGAAGCCTTCATCAAAGTAAGAAGAAAACAAATTTTCTTTCCGTGGCAGCTCACTTAGCATGAAATGTCAAACCTGTGAAAGTAAAATTGCCTATAAAAAAGCCTCCAAGTCGATGTCTGAAATCGGCATAGCACACAGAACTCAACACAATTTATAGAATTTGTGTATAGTCAATTTAAAGAAAACAATTTTGACTTCAAATCAGCATATCACCAGTTCAACCCGTGGTATAATAAATTTGTAATAATTTTAATATCCATACTTAACATACTACAATATTTTTTAATAAATACTTCAAGTTCACCTCAACTATTAAGCAATTAAATTAAATGTGTCGCGCTCTTATCTTTCGGCTGTTTTGCATGCCATAAATTATGCAGCAACCCATTTTGTTCTGTCTCCACAAGACTTGAAATAATTAGGCCTCAGGGATAGATTCAAATGGCACCATTTACTTTCTTTGCATTTCTTTACATTTTTTCGTGTGACAATGATGGAGGCAGTGTTGCCAGATCAGGAGGTTAGGTTAGATTAGGTTGAAGTAGCAGCCTTCAATGTAAAAAGCTCACTTAAGCACAACTATTGGCTCATTGTGATATCACAGTAGATGGCGCTACTCCCCCTTATTGCGCCTGGAACCATGAAGATTCCGTGATGAATCTGGCTATGTCCCTGATATTCAGAGGAGATAGTCCAGTTAGGCTATCGAAAAAAGCTGAGCCGAGGAATTTAAATCTTCTTCTGGCTAAAGAAGGACATTGACATAACAGGTGGAGAAGGATCTCGTCCTCCTCCTCAGAGCCGCACCCCCGACATAGGTGGTTGGATTGCAGACCCAGTCTTTCAGCGTGCTTACCCATGACACAGTGTCCCGTAAGCACCGAGACCGTTATGCTTATCGAGTGACGACTAAGGTTGAGCAGCTGATTTGTCCGTTTCAGTTTGAAAGTAGGCCAGGTTTGTCGGGAGATGTTGCAGGTACGTTTGCTATTTTATAGTAAAATTGCTTGAGCATCAGTTTAATTGGTGCAAGAGGAGCTCCTACAGCGAGATAGGACGAAGCACCGGAGAGCAACGTACCCGCCCTGGCTAATTCGTCCGCCTCGCAGTTGCCTACAATGCCCCTGTGCCCTGGCACCCAGAGTAGTGAGACATTGGAGCGTCTGGCTAAGGCATTTAGAGACTCACTTCAGTCCAGGACCAGCCTAGATGAGGTGGTCGCCCTTGCGAGCGATTTGATAGCTGCCTGACTGTCTGAGTAGATTTGGATATCTGCCCTTTGCGCGCTGTCGCGAATAAGCCAGGTGGAAGCCTGATATATGGCCATAACCTCCACCTGGAAGACACTGCAGCGATCAGGCAAGCGGAAGGAGAGCCAAAGCCCCAGTTGGCTGCAGAAAATCCCGCAGCCAACCTTGTTATCCAATTTAAAGTCGTCTTTATAGAAGTTGATGGAGTCGTCGGTCGATAATTTGGTACCTGTCCATTCATCTCTGCGAGGGATGCGTATAGTGAAGCCGTGATCAGGCTTAGTAGGGGAGCTGATGAGGTCGATGCCGATAGGCATCGAGCAATCCTCGATAAGAATCCTGGAATGACCAAGATCCGATCAAGCCCAGCAGGAAATCGCGTGAAGTCCAGATCAGGGGACTTTCTACTATATTTATGAGAGTTTAGGAGAATCTTTAGGAGGAAGAATTGTTCAGGAGAAAGTTGGGAAGCTTTGGATGGTGATACAGTTGACATCATTATTGAATATTGAAAGCTAAAGTGTCTAATTTAATAAAATTATGCAATGATTGAAGAAAGTTTACAAAAGAGAATTTTATACCAAATTAATTTTTTATGTATTTTGTTTGTGTTAAGTTACAACAACTGCTGAAACTGAATGAATAAAAAGGCTGCAATTAAAAACTAGAGGTCTCCCTCGTATAGCGCGGTACTTCTACAACGCGTTTTCGATATAACGCGATTTAAAAAAAACAGTTTTTTTCATTCTGTTTTTTAATTTTTTAAATAAAGTATGAATTTTGATTTTGAGTTGGAATGTAGATACATCTTTAATTTAGTACCTGTTTTATTTTTGAAAAAGCTTATTGGAACATAACCCTAAAATTTATATGAAAGTTAAGTCTTCTATAACGCGAATCACATAACGCGGAATTTTCCTGGAACGTAACCACCGCGTTATACGAGGGAGACCTGTATATATTTTCATTTATTTATGAGAAGTTTAGTTTATAACGACACGAATCATAACAAAAAAATTGCAGGAGATGTTAAAATTTTTGGGAGCAAATTACAGCTTTTTTAAGATTACGTAGAAAGTCATTTGAGGTATGTGGCAACACTGGATTAGAGCACGTTTTTTATGCAAAGCATATGTGAACTTTGTCCGTTCGCTTTGAACTTGAACAGTGCGTTAAAACGTTCCTTTGCTGTATCGCTGCGAACTAAAGACACACAAGACAAAGAAACCTCATACAGTCTTTTATGAAAAACTTGTGTCGATGACCAATAAAAACCGCAATATGCCAGCACTGCAACGCACACAGATACATTTGCACTGTTCTGCCTGAAAGTGTGCCGTGTGTATGGCGAATTTGTGGCTACATGGCAGTAAAAGGATCACATCTGATGCCAGATTGTGAAGCTGCAAAAACACAACAAGCCACCCGTCGAGCACATCGGGTTATCCGGCAACGCATACAAAATGTTCTTATCGCTTTGCCCGAAGGGCATTCAAACTGACAAATTTCCACGCGTAGCTACGTGCATACGTACTATACATACGTGCAGCCGGCACATATGTACGTGGGTTGTCGATGGTGTATTATTCTACACAAAAAACAACAACCACACATGCTCGCCCACCAGAATGCAAACATTTTATAAATGACAACAATAAAGTATTTGCAATTACGGTCCACACGTAAGTGTGACGCTTGGACTAACGATAAGAGAAAGTGTTTCTTTTTGCCTGGTTTTTTGTGACTTGTTTTCACGAAAATTTCATTGTCATTGGCTGTCTTCTTTGACGCACAAACAAAGCGAAAATTCTTTTGACGACTTGCATAAAGACCAAAAGCAAACACACCACTAAAGCCACGGAAGCGCGTTAGCTCGTTGGTCGTTGGCATAGCTCAAAGAACAAAAGACACAGAGATAATGAGGCCAAGTATGAATGAAATTTACTGGGTCTGAGTCTTTCGCTTGCAACGAGCCGCCTGACACGCGCAACCAACTCAACTCAACCAACCACAATACCAACAACAACGAAAACAGCAACAGCAACAGCAACCTTGCAGCGTTCCTTGCACGAAAATAAGCGAGAGTTTGTTGTGCGTCAAAGTGGATTAAATGAAAATTGGTTTCATTTATTCGACTGTGTCACAATTACAGTCAATATCGCCAAATCTTGAGCCATGTGGAGCACAGTGAGAGACGACACAAATGTGAATGTCAGTTCATAATACTTTACTAGAGTTCCGCATGTCAATCGTGCCCGACATGCCAAATGATCGAACCTTTAACACGTCAAGTCTGTGCGCAGTGGAAAAATTTGGTGAATCGTTTTTTAGTAACCAAAAAAACTGAACTCTGAACCGCTTTTCTGTTCATAATTGGGTGAACAACTTTAAATTCTCTTTGCATAAAAATATGTATTGTTGCTTGATTGTGTCATCTTGCATTGCTGTTCAATCGCTCGAAAGGTTTGCATTTCAAATTTCAATTCTGTTTCACTCACACGGCACTTATAAATTCCCTCACACTAAAATGTGTGATTTTTCATAAAATCTACCATGAATCGAGCAGCTGCCAGCAGGGCATTACCACCGACCTCTGAAATTCAAGCTGCGCTCGTAACTAACTCAACTGCCCAAAAATCACAACCTATCCCATCCAATCAACCAGTGATTTGCAAATCTGCACGTGCAAGACAGAAAAATAAAAACACCACAACCATTGCTCACTGCATCGGCTATGACACAGGGAACACAACATTTAAGTGTCCGAGGAAGCAGCACAAGAAAGTGAGCGGCCAAATGGACAGTCGGAGTGAAAATCATAAATTGGTTTTTGGGGAAAACTTGCTGAAAATAAACCTTCTTAACGCACTTGCATACGCCTCGTACCGTTTGGTGAACATGCCCACATGCCAGCGTCCCTTTCGCCTCTTGTCGTTTCTGCTAGTTAACAGCTTTCTTGTGCATTACTGCATTAACATATTTAAGAAGTTTTTCAATTTCATACCAATTCAGTATTTCAATTCCTCACTCAAGCGGCTGAGGGTTAAAGTTCACTGCAGCCAATGGCAAAGGGCGCCGGGCATTGCGCTGGAGTGAGCCAAGAAACGTGGACAACTGAGTTGGCCAAAATATGAAAGCACATAATGGGCAAAGGGGCCCAGTGGCACAACGTGTGGAAAGTTGGCAGATAACATCGAGTGCTGCTGTAGTTGCTGTTGTTGGCGCTCTTTTTATATGCCAAGCAGCAGTAGCAGCTCAAGCTCCATGCGGCTGATAAGCTCATAGGAATGTGACATCTCAAAATCCCTTTCGAAACGTTGACACTAAGACGCTTTTTATCTCGCCGCATTGCTTATAACTCGGTTTTGTTTTTTTTTATTAAATTTAATTCCAATTTTGATACTTTTGGTCTTAGAGAAGTTTTTGTTTTGATTTTTTTGCATGATTTAATAATGTTCTTATTTTTGTATTTATTTAAGCATATTTTGTTGTGCCTTATTTTGTTTTCCTCAGAAGCAAAAAGCTTTTAAAAATGGCTTAAAATATTTTGCATATTGTGCAAAATGGTAATCAGACACTCTGAGCTTGTAGAACAGAGCAAGCAAACGTGTCGGGTAGCAGTTGTCTTGCCTGAATTGTGGGCAACTACAACTAGAGATTTTTGAAAGTAGATATGAACACTTGTGTGCACAAAAGCAGCCGTTGGCTCATGTACCGCTTATTTACGCAAGAATGTGCAATGGGTATTTTAAAATTTAAAGCATTTTCAGGAAAGGTAGATTGTTTGTTACACATAAGCATTACAGCAAAATTGTTGCAAAAAAGTTGTAAATAAAATACAGAAAATAAACTGCAAATGAAAAATATTGACACAGTATTCAAGTGATTTTAATTTATTAAAAATTTCATACATATTTATTAAAATCGGTTTTCTCTGCAACAAAGTTTAATGTGTTTTTTTGAATGGTGTGAACCGCATCGATTGCATATGGCTCAAGGCCAGTCTGCGCTCCAATAGTCCGCTCGTAGCTGCCGGCAACACGGCAATGTTGACAAACATTGTTGACAATCACCCGCATCACACTTTGGCACAAGCAAGCATTAAGTATTACAGAAATATGGGTCATGCAACGCTTGCTGATTGCGTTCGTAATTAAAATTGGTAAATAACTAATGAAGCAATGCAGATTTGCTGCATTTAATGTCATTTAAAAGACCCAACGATTTAAGCTCGTTTAATATTCAAGCACCGATAATCTCACCATCGAGCGCATTAACATGATTTTGCCGCAAAAAGTAGTTTACATTTAATTGATAACACTTAAAGCAACAACTATTGCACACTTTGGAAGCTTGTCGGTCATGACATCGAGGCTGCACTGACTACGGTTGTTGGTGGGTTCAATTACGGGCGAGAGTCCAAGGTCATAGTATAGTAAATTAAATCAGTATTTGTTTTAGTTTTTCTTATATATATATGAGACGTAACACGTTGTCGAAGCCATGTGTGGATTGCAGAAGAGAAAGAACTTTATATAAAATTTATATATAATTTTTAAAAAAATGTTGGGTGACAATATGGTTTCATGGCAAGGACGTCATTGATGCTATTGCTCTTCCAATAGTTTCGAGAAGTCAACGCATCGTTGGCTCTCTGTTCCTTGTACGCCTCACTGACCTTCCCAACATTGACATAGGCAACTTGATTCGTCGCATTAAAACAATGGAGCTGCCATTCCTCAATTACTGAAGCTATTCATAGCATCTTAAATTCAATTTTAAAAATGTTTACTTTATTTAGTGCTTGTCGTGTCACAACTTGAATATACAACCCTTCATCTTCAGACCCAATGCCGTAACCACTTCTCACTCAACACAAGTGATTATAAGCCCACATTATGTGCCAATGTTATCTTAGGATTATTCACTTTGTGTTGAAAAAATATTTTAAAAATACATACATAAATTTTACATGCTTCGCATTATTTGTCTTCTTGACTACTTGACACATTTACTGACTGAATTTTAAGGAAAAATTTGCCGCACCGCAGTTTCATTAAAATCTTAAAATTGCAGTACATTTTCTTACATTGCAACAACTACAAACATACGCCTGCATACTCCTTTTTAAGAACATTAAAAATATCTGTCAGCATATATGTATGTAAGTGCAGCTGTGTGTGAATGTACTTAAAATATCAACACATATCTGTTGGCTTTAATTGTGTTGTCGATGGTTAACACCTCACGAACGCGAATGAAATTAACTGGAATGTCATGTTGCCACTCGCATGGCCATTACACTTGCATCTACTTGTAAACCCACACACACACACACACACAAACATCGATGGCTTCATATGAAGTATGACGTACTTCCGATATGACATGCACAACTGTGCTGCCCGTAAATTTATGGCAATAAAAAAATAACACTGACACATTGCAGCGCCAACGGTGGCTCATTGCCCATAACACACTCATACATACATACAACAGCATGTGTGTGTTATATGTGCATGCAAATAAAATGCGGCAGATAGCAAATTGTCCGATAAAGCACAATAATTGAATTGTAAATTGAGTGATATGTCGCTCGTTGCATTGCATTCAACATTTTGCCACAAATGCGTTGATGGGCCGAAACACGCAATCGAGCACTTCATTTTGCGCTGTTCGCTGCTGTACAAAAATGAAATAATTCAATATGCATTGCATCGTTATTGGCCTATTTGCACACAGAAACGGTCCTATGTTCACGGATGCGTTTACTTGGCAAATGCCACAATTGGCGAAGCACGAAATTTGCGCGTTTCCAAGTGCACTTTTGAAACCACAAATATGAACGCTGCAATAGTCAATGTTGCAGTGATTGATATTCAAGCGAAAATATTTGAGTTTAAACAGAAATACTACAGACAGTTAATATTCAATGTATTTACTGCATTCAGAATAGTCTGAAGTTTCAGTAGTCTTCGTTACAAACTTAGTATTTTTCAAATAATATTTTTTGGACATATTACAGGATATTTATACAGGAGGTCATTAAAGACATTTTGAGAACCACATTGTGGAAAAAACAATCCAAATCGGTATATTTCAATAAGAAAATACAACTTACTTATTATGGCTTTCCTTTCTCTAGACTTCATTTTTGCAATTTTGATGGGCAAAAATCGATCAATTTAATTACTATTAAAATAAAATATATTTTACATAAATATAAAAATTAAATAATACATTTAACAATAACTGGGCCTTTCCTAGTCTTCAACCAGCCAGGTTTTGATGGGTCAGGCCAGCATTGGTGGGTCAGAGTCAATAGGTCGATAGTCGTTAATTTGCAATGGCTGACCCTTTTGTTGTCTTTAACTGATCAGTTCTGATGAACCAAAATTGATATATCCGTATATACATATATTTGACAATCACTGCTGCTTTTGTAGTCTTGATCTGTTCAGTATTTTTAGACTTTTGCATATTGAAACAAATTTTTACCATTACTGATCCTAAAGTGTTTCATTGATGAATATTTACAGCTTATTAAAATATTCTTATTCCAATAGTATTCATCAAATATTGTATGCAATTATCCAGAGTTATTTTTAGCCAGAAGTCAGAATTTATCTATCGAAAATTAGTTGGCTTCCACGAACTTGACTCAGGAATGTTTCATTCATAGCATCTGCCCGACAACTGCGGGCGTAGCATTAAGCACTCTAGTCAATTTTCTGTAATACCCGCTGGAATTTATTACATTCGAGCAAACATTATATGTAGCGGTTTCCACTTTCCCACACACACACAGTGTTCGGTATTCCGCACAACTGGCCAGCAGCATAATTCTTTGCGGCCACCAACGCAAATGTTTACTCAACAATAAAAACTGTCATGTTGTACCCGCATTAAAATAAAAAGAATATTCATAAATTTGCGTACGAAATTATTTTGCGGCATGCGGCACACGTTGAGCTATGCGTCGAGCTCACGTACGCGCCACTCATATTTCAATTCCATGCGAATGCCTCTGCGAGTTGACGCAGGCTGCTTGATGCGCGCATACAGAAGTTTCATGTTTGTTGTGCCACCTGCATAACATTACGAATACTTCACTGCAAATTTACAATAAAGAAAAGAATTTGTATGACAGTGTCATGAAGTGTTATTTACTGAATTTCCCCTTTTTTTCTTATGCCCATTGCAGAACTATGAAAGCCACAACGTGGCTTTGCCCGGTGTTAACTTTGGTCTGCGCCACACGGCTCGTATGCACAGCACAGCGGAGCGACATTTATCCTTTGGACTATGCGGATACGAACGCAATACAGGTGAGTGAGGCGGCATTTATCGCCATGTCCTTTGCTGCGGTTTTGGCCTACAAATCATATCAGACTGCCCACTGCCGCCTGCCGGGAGGACGGGTCAGGCTGAGGCGGTGGTATGTGCAAACGGCACAGTTGTTATAATGTACGAGTGGGACACACTAATAAACAAACACTTTGACATGACCTAGCGAACACAAACATACAAGCAAACTAACACACACATACACACTCTTTTGCGGGCGTTTAGTTCACACATACAGAGTGCTCGACTTGTGGCCACAGTTTTGTACGTTTATGTGTGAGCACACTTGTGTCGCGCTACACTGCCTCGCAGTTGTTAGCGCTAATCCTTTGAAGCACGCTTTGCCAGCTCGGTCGCGCTGCTGCTGCTGCTGCATTATGCTTTTGAGCTGTTTTATTTGGCTTTTATGGCCAATAAAAGTAGGCGAATGGGGCATAAAACATTTATGCGTATTTTGATTTTGGTTGTTGGCTTATTCGCTTCAGTATTGTCAGTATTTCATACAGACTGTGCTGAGGACTTGGGATTAGAGTGACCAGGCGTACGAGAGACGAATTTGCTTCTAGTATGACTGTAATTTTATTATTGGTTAGTTTTATTAAATTCCTATTGCATCTATTGAGCGAAAGAGGAAGTTCTCAAATGGAGAAACCTATTTGTGCTGATACGAGAATTTATGAATTTTAGCGGCACAATTTATAGACACTCGTAACGGAACTTTTCTAATTAATAAAACTGGTATTTGAGTGAACAATGCGTAATCAAGTATCCTCTAAAAAGAAGAGGACTATGACTATGACTATGACTATGACTATGACTATGACTATGACTATGACTATGACTATGACTATGACTATGACTATGACTATGACTATGACTATGACTATGACTATGACTATGACTATGACTATGACTATGACTATGACTATGACTATGACTATGACTATGACTATGACTATGACTATGACTATGACTATGACTATGACTATGACTATGACTATGACTATGACTATGACTATGACTATGACTATGACTATGACTATGACTATGACTATGACTATGACTATGACTATGACTATGACTATGACTATGACTATGACTATGACTATGACTATGACTATGACTATGACTATGACTATGACTATGACTATGACTATGACTATGACTATGACTATGACTATGACTATGACTATGACTATGACTATGACTATGACTATGACTATGACTATGACTATGACTATGACTATGACTATGACTATGACTATGACTATGACTATGACTATGACTATGACTATGACTATGAGTTCACCTCAGACTATTCGGCTACACGACAAAATCTTAATGTCTTCCAGAGTTTGTGCTCATTTGAGACAAATCATTCTCCCTTATAAAAGTTTAATGCTTTATTTTCTAATCATTCTTACATCACATTGTCATTTTTTGAAATTATTCTTTTACTATTTTAATATTTTTCATTAACTCATATTTAAATCAATTTCAAATGTGTCTGCAAAATATGGTTAGCCTACCAGACGCTCAACATCACATTAACACGTCCTTTGCGCTATTTCTGTTGAACCCTGTCTGTCCGCATATCCGCTCGTGGTTAGATTTGGCCGTCGTATTAGTCATAAATTCAACACTAGTCAGTTTTATTAATTAAGCATGTCAAAACGCAGAGACTAAGAAGCAAAGAAAGTATAAATAATAAAGCTGCCAGTCGCTGTTCATTGGCCTCATGCGCATATTAATTAAATTTAGCAACTTTCTTTGTACTAAGCATAGCCAAATTAACAGACGATTTGCTGCGAGAGAAATTGAAAAAATTGATTCCATGAATATTAAATATTTTCCATTCAACGAAGACTTCCTCACAGCTGCCACAGTGTAATTACAGCTCTGGCAGTGGCAGCAAAAATGCGGCAAATTGTGTGAAATTTTTCAAAGCCACATACACCAGCCTCTCCCCTCAATTTCTACCAAGTCTATGAATCAAATTTCCATAAATAAACTTTTAAATAAGTACGAGTAAATTGCTAACATTTTGTTATAAATAACGACAACAGTGGCCATTAAATTGCCACGTTCACTGGTCCATAAACAATCGGCGCTGCATTTGGCTAGTTCGTCAATTTAAACGCGACGACTGTCAGCCACCCACATCACTCAACCCACCGCTGTCGGTTGCCAAGCTTCAGGCCCACTGCTGTAGAAATTGGCAAGTAAGCAAAAGTTGTTTGCTTCTTTGACTACTTTGCATTCATTGTTTATGCGTGTTTATTATTTTTTTGTTTTCGATTGTCTAAGTCAAAGTTTACACAAAGTTGTGCTTACGACTTCATAATTCCTAATTATTTGATACAAATACAAACATACATATGTAAGTTAGAAGGTCGCAACGAAGCAGCAGTTTGCTTGTGTATTCCAATGTGGTTTGCCCATGTTTTGTTGTTGAGCGCCGCATTACGAGCTGTTTGGCTGTTTTGGCTGTTTTGTCTGCTGCAAATTGTCCCTGACATTAACGGTGACTTGGGGCATGGAAGCGGGTGATTGCTGCAAAATGTTTGCCACTGCAGACAAAATACAGCTCGAGCGGAAAAAAGAAATAAATATTCACAAAAGGTTCGTTGTAACTTTAGGCTCAGCACACGTAAAGTTTTTCAAACTTTTTGACGCGTAACGACGCGCTTTCCGCTGCTAATGTGCCGTTTCCGCTTTCGAGGTTATGATCGAAACTTTATCGAAGATTCGTAAGCAATTCTTTGCTACTCAGAAAAGCGCACATAAAAGAAAAATAAATCTTCAATTATTTTCTAATTGCAAGTGAAATACGCAAATTCAAATTTCAAAACTTCCAAATTTTCAAATCGATTTTCCATCTGCCCAATCTGCCTGCGAAATCATTGTCATTACATTGTGTTCACCCCATTGATAATCTACTCACTTTCGCCACAGCTCATTTAATCTGAAATTGAAAATTGCGCTCGGTTTGGTCAGATCACATTACGCAATAACTCCCAGAGGCAGCCTGCCGGCTTTCGGTGTGGTGCGCCCACGCAGGCGGCACCTATTGCACATCATTCATGCCACTTTACCATGCCTTCACACTGACAAATTGTCGAATTGTCAAGCTGTTTGCCGTATGGTGGCGCGCCAAAAATGCGATGCACAGCTCACTGAGTGTAAGCATCACATTGGAAATCACCTCGTGGAACTGCAGGCCGCCCATCCCTGAGGTTGTTACGCTCTGGTGTTTTTGGACTTAGCTCTTCGTTGTTGTTGTTTACGTTTTTGTGCATAATTTGTTGCATAAGGACAATGCGTATGACATGAAAATCATTGATGTGAATTAATGAGCATAATTGGGTGAATTTTAGCCCGATTTTCTTTTGTTGTACTGAAATGATCAGCTTATTGCGATGCAACAAAACAACAATAAGCACTCACAGAATAAGTGAATCAGATTGTCAAATATTTTTGGGAAAAATCAAGTTAAAAATTTTAATGATGATTGATGCATTGTTGACGTTTAGACGCTGCAGTGGTATTTTCGCTTTGGTTTCTGTTTCCCAAGAAAACACATATGTATTAAATTTAATTAATTTTCTATTTTTTATAAAAGTGTGTGTCGCAATTACTTTTGCTTTTTTTATGTGCTACTTTCAGACAATAACTCTAGAAACCCACCAAAACAAAGTGAACTCTCAATGGCCATCAGTGAAGATTTTTCGATTTAGTTATTTTTATTTAAAACTGCATATTTGGAATAAAAGTGCTGCTGCTCCACGTTCTTGCTGCTTTCTTAGTAGCAAAAATTATCGCCTGGAATACACCACACATATGAAAAACACGATACCATAGATTCATCTGCAAGTCACCCAAGACGGCGCACTATGGCCCAACGGTCGGTAAAACGTTGCAAAAATCAAAAATTTCATGAAAGCGTTCGATAAAATGAATACACGCATCTTATTGAGAATTTTCCAGGGATTACGAATATGTAACTTTCATTAAATTCAGATTAGTAGTTTGGGAGATAGAGCCGCTCAAAGTTGACAATTTTTCCACATCGAGAAAAATTTGTATTTTTTGGTTTTTTTTTTCCTCTTTAAGATTGATTTGTATGTAAATGAAGCGACCAATCGGTAACTTGATGGTTTTTTCTAAAAGATACGTTAATTGTTAATATAATAAAAATAAAAAATGTTTATTTTGTTTTAAAAGTTGTTCGATCTACCGATTGCTCGAAAAGTCTATATTTCGACCTTTTTTTCAACTTTGATCGAAAATAAAAAAAAAAGACCAAAAATGACCTCCGCGAAATTGAGGGAGGTTATTTGCTATTCAATTATTTACCTAACTTCCAAAACTCAGCTGCCGCTTTTTGCCGCTTTACTTTCCAGAGCAATAAAAGTGAAGCAACCTTGGGTCGAAAAACACGCAGGTATACGAAAAATCACGCACATTTAGTACGGTCAAAAACCCATTTAGTGTTGCTGGCATCTATCTATATCTATATATGTAATGACGCTCAAACGGACTGGCCGATTTCAATGAAAATTTCTTTATTGGATTCGTCTTGAGTCAGTTCAGGTTCGTGCGAAAAGAAAATTCCGGAAAATCTATTGGAAAAGTCGGAAAACCCCTGTAATTTTTGACTGTGAATCCTGAAAATTGTCAGACGATAACGTTGGAACTATAAGTCACACATCAATTAAATTCACTAGGAACTTACTATTTAGTCGTGTCCTTCGACAGATGGAATGGGGCGGGTATTGGACGAGGGGGCGTGGCACCACTCTTACAAGCCAAATCTGAATAATGGAATATCTTCGAAATTGTAAGGTGCACAGGATTGAAATTTAGTATTGTGTCGTCCCATAGATGAGTCATTCTACTGGTAAGATTTGATGGGCGTTGGACAAGGGGCGTGGCATATTTTTTGTGACCTTAATATTTTGCTGAATTATAAGTCGCACAGCAATGAAACTAAGTACGGACCTACCATTTATTCATATCATTCGACAGCGGGAATTGTGCGGGTATTAAACAAGGGGGCGTGGCACCGCCCATTTAACTTAAATCTGGTTCAAGCGCAGTCGATTTCTTTACTAAATCTTAGCAGTCTCGATTGCAGCCTCGATTGAGTTTTTTAGAAGAAAAACTTACTCCTACGGTGCATAAAATTGAAGCACATGGAAAGGATTTTATAAATAGTATACCAGTGCTTACCAAAAGGGGATTTGTCTGAAGATGCTCAAGAATGCAAAAATAATGACTACAAAAGGTATAGATGTATGAACGCTTGCAAAATATCACGAGCTAGACAAAATGAAGACCTTTTCAAGATGTTAGCAGTCTCTTCTGATCCAGTTATTTCATCTATGAGATCTGTAAGATCACAAAAAGAACTTACAGATACTTATAGCTTAGAAATGATTTCATTATTAGACATTCCTTCCAGTGTAGATAGCGATTTTGAAAAATTTTAACTTTCCAAAAAATTTTTTTTTGTAAAAAATTACGTATGAATCAATAAATTATATTAATTTATTAAAAAAAATATATCAAAAAATAATTTTTTAATGCAAACAAATAAGTAATTTCATTGTAGTATGAAGTTTTACTAAATCTTAACTTTGGCAACGAATTTTAAAGCCCCCTGTTACTGTGGCACCCTGTTTTTTCCCCATTTTAAAGCTTAGATATTACACTTTCAGATGCAGTTTAAATTTTTTAAATATCTTTATTGGTTCAGAAGTTATGATTTTTGCAACGAAAAATGGCAAACCGGGCCATAGTGCGGCGCTTATTTTAGTTCTATTCCTCATTTGAGTAGTAATTCCCACACTTCTCTCGGAACCCGGCTCCAAGACTTCTGTGGTTGGGTATACATTTGCAAATTCTTATGTTTAAGTCGAATATCCATGTGGTGCAAACCACGAGTTAATCTTAATTAGCGTTGATTCAATTCCCAGGCTAGTAAACCTTTTTTGCTTTCCAAACTTTTTCAAGTATGCTAGATTAAACCAAAGGATTTCATCAGAGAAAGACGCGCAGATATTAAGTAATTAGTTCAATAAACATTCGCTTAGCAGCTAAATTTCCTATCAAAAGCTCTCCTACAGATTTAGCAAGACCCAACACTCTTCTCTCAATATTTTTTTAAATTTTTTGAATGATCCCTTTGGTCATTTGACATTTACCCATTTTTACAAAGCTTAGAAGCTTTAAGAAAATACATACAGAAACAAAATAAATGTAGTACAACTGGCCAATTTTGAATGCAACTCAGGTTCAATTATTTTCCAATTACAACAACAATATTTTAAGAATATTGGGAAAAAATCATAATATTCCGACAAAGTTCATACAACTAGAAACTCAATTGAATAAGTTGCATCAGCAGAGCTTTCCGACTCAGATGGTTCATCAGCGCTCTCGGGTGGCGCTGGGGATTATGAGTCAGATTCTAAGGATGCGGGAGGTCCTAGTGATCCAGGGGGCCCTAGTCCATCTGATCCGCCTGGACCTCCTGGCTGGCCTTGTCCACCTTAACCGCCAGGGGCGCGACATCGTGGATGGGCAGCCATCACAATCAGCAGCACAGCAAAAACAGCCAAAGTAATTAATTTCTTGACTTTCACAACAAGTTTATATATGTATACGTATGAACTGATGCCAACTGCATTGCGACCGAGACCTTTTAAAGAGCTCACACGACCGTAGACTGACGCATTCGCATTAACGCGTCCACATTGACACAGCTGCCGCTGCACTTGCGTCAGCGTATCTGCGATTGTATCGGATCGGCGAAATATGTACATAGTTGCAGTGACTAATTAAGTTGAAAATATTATCACATTTGCATTGCACTAATACGTAATATTTTTTTCTTTTTTTGTCGTTTCTTTTTATTCGCCTAGAATGATTATCTGCTGGAGAAGCGCAACAAGCCATCGTTGTCGATTGTGAATCCGCTGGATGTTCTGCGGCAGCGGCTTTTGCTCGAGATCGCCCGAAGACAAATGAAGGAGAACACGAGACAGGTAAGCGGCCCGCAGACTCGCGCATGTACAGTTAGAATTTCAATTTAAATTCCAGTGCGCTCAAAGTAGTCTGCCACAGGCAAATCAAAGACGCACAGCGAACGGAAATGAAATCTGTGCGACTCATTTGTGCAGGAAGTGAAAATGTCTTCGTTGTGGGGAACAGCGGCAGTCCGTCATCGTTGACAGAAATATTCGCCGCGCACGGCTCCTTTCCGCCAACCACGGCCTCTTTTTGTTAAAAATAGTTTTGTTTTTGCATTACATTTGCTGCATTCCGTTTTGTGGTAAAGTTTTGAATTCTGCGTAAAATAGCAAAGACGTCAAATGTTCAATTCTTTTGAAGAGTTTATTACGTAATGCTGTGTGTGATTGGGGTAAGAGAGGACAATTTTCGAGAATGTTAATGATTAAATCACTTAAAGCAATTTATTATGCAAAAATGGTAGCTGAACGATTAATCAAGCAAATATTGGAAATTGTTATCAAGAAAAATGTTCATGGCAATCTTGCAGAATGAGGTTGTGCACTGATTTGTTTGGAGCGGCAGAGAGACAGAATAAAACAAAATTGTGTGGCAGAATGCTTAAGATTTTATCAAAGTTTTGGCGTTCACAGTGGAAATGAAAAAGTGGAAACAATGCATTCCACCACTATGACAGTTCCAATTCCGTAGAACTTTCGCAATAGAGATAAATATTACTTCGAACTTTGGGTCTTCATAGAGCAACCTAAACTGAGGCGATGTTTTGTTGAACTCATATTTCATATTAAAACCACACTTCTATATAAGTAAATGGAAGCTTATAAAAAAATTAACGTCTACAGCGACTTAATGTCATTTGCATGAGCCCAGGTTGACTCAAATGACCTCTGTTTCAACACGTTTTGCAGGGAAAAAATTTAGGCCTGTGAAGGCAACAATTTAGTTATCACATTTATTTACAAAATCACTATTTGAGCGTTGTGAGTCAATTGTCATTTACATATTTATAGTTAAAAAAGCAGAAAATAAAACTTGTAATATTTATTTATTATTTTTTTATAAATTATAATTACTTGCAATTTTCGCAATGCCTTTCATATTTACTTTATCATCACAACATTCTACAATTACCAATTTCATTACATCCACACACAAACACATACTTTATATAAAAAAAATTCGCATACTGCATTAAATCATAAAACCGAAAATATTCTGCAAAGTCATTTAGTTTATTTTATGATCTGCGTTCATAGCTTTTCCATTTAACGCTGATAGCTATTCATATGGCTGTTTGCTGCAGCACCACTGCGTTCATCGTAAAGTGTAATATTTATTCAGTATTTCAATGTGGAATTGTTTTTTAAATCCACTACAATAACAAATAAAAATTCATTTATTACGCACAAACAATCAATTGTATGCAACTTTGCATTTACAGAGAAACTTTTCATTGGTTCTATAATAAAAATGCTTTTCTTAGTCGGCCTTAGTCGACATATTTGTACCCTGCACCATAGACACGCACGTTTCTTTTTTTAGCTACTAATATTGAACACAATTCTTAGTAGAAGAAAGTGGCAGTTTGTTATATGATCTGAGTTTCTCACCACAAAATTATTGATCTAAAAGGATTTCCAATATCTGAAACAACTACTTTTATCATTTGTTGTGGCACCTCTAAAATGAACGCATTGAAGGCACAGATCGATTTTCTTCTTCATGCTAATCAGCAACACACTCTTATATGTATATTTCTATATCGGCGAAATGTCTTTTTCTGGGCTTTAGCAACCCTCGCACAAAATTTAATGTACCCTACCAGCACAAAGCAGCGCATACAAATCCCCCAAATAAATTAAATTAATTTTGGCGCATCCGTCGTTGCCTTCAATGCTGGTCCATGAATTTCATGCCAAAAAAATACAAACAAATACTATATGTAGGTATGTAAATAAACGAAAAGCTGTAAGAAATTGAGCTGAATTGTTAAAATCTGTGGGCAAAATGTTTTAAATTAATTTTCCTTTCAGTTTCGCACAAACAAAACAGCCAAACGACAAATTTCATTGCCTTAAATACTGCGCGTTGTAGACAAACAACGTGAAATCAACACACAATATTTGCAATTTTCCACGCAACACAATCAAGTCATTTACACTTGAGCACAAATGTTGCCGTTCCCAAAGTCTGTGTACATACGCAGCATATCTGTTTACCGCCGCTGGCATTATTCACGCCAAATTATCCCTCACACACTTGACGCCTCGACGCAGTTCAAAGGATTTTCTATTTTCATTTTTTCTTATTTTCATACCTCATACCTTTCGCTGCTTCCTTTGTCATGCATATTTTTATGCTGTATAATGCCGCTAGATGTTATCGTCCTTGTTAGGCGCCTGCACTTCCTTCACAGGATGTCTCTGCAGCGTATGGTAAATTGATTTGTCATTTTACAGACGCGCGTCGCATTGCGTTTGTGTGCACACGTTTGACATTGACTGTGTGTGCATCTGTGAGCTGATACATCAACTTACAGCCGATTTTAAATAATTTATTAGCAAAATAACTCACAACTTTACGATGCGTACTACCGTACTTTCACATTTCTTTCAATTACATACAAACTAGGCATCGCAATCCCGGGATCCCGGGATCCCGGGATCCCGGGATCCCGGACTTTTTCCAGTCCCGAAAATCCCGGGATTCAAATTCTTTTATCCCGGGATTTTCGGGATTGCAAAAGATGCTTCAAAGTTCAAATGAAATAAATTTTAAGGCACAAAAACCCAATTCCTTATTTGAGGGAGAAGGGAGGGGATAGAGTGCGTCTTTTGCAAAAGGCTTATGATTATTTACTAAGCATTCAACCAACAAGTGTTGAATCTGAAGGATGTTTCTCTTCAGCAGGGTTCATTTGAAATAAATTTCGCTCTAGATAAGAGAAAAAAACACTTAATGCCTTTGTATTTTTAAGATCTCAGTTTTTAGTTAATCAAAACGCTTAACTTTTTATCGAAATAATCGAAGTAAAACTAAAAGCACAAACAAATTAACTATTTTATTTTTTTTAACAAATATGCATATATATGCACTTTATGATACATCGGTTGCAAAGTAATAAGTTATGTTTAAGTGTCATTTTTGGATAAAACAAAATGCTATGAAACTGAAGTTAAATGTCAAATGAAAAACTTTTAATTTAACTCTTCAATTCCCAGTGTCACCTGTAGGTGACAGATGCTTAATATTTGTTTTCCTACCACATAGGTTTTTATTTTAAAATTCTAACACTTGTATAGCAAAGTCAATTAGTAGTACTTGTTTATTTAATTTTCCTACCAACACTAGCGATACGTCATTTGTAAAATTTATTCAGTTGTTTCACGCGTAATTAAAGCAGTGCGAGTTTGTGTGGTTTCTTTCAATATAAAAATTAGGGTAGTTTAAACATTTTTTATGTATTTTTTTGTCTTATCCAAACGTATCTAAGCTCTTTTATTTAAAAAGAAAATTTTCTTTTTCACTATTTTGGACATGGGAATTGAAGGGTTAAACAAAATGTGATTAAATTCAAGATAAAAAATCTTGAAACTACCCAAATGTGATTAAAATGTGTCCATTTTTATGATAAATATATTATAAACAAGTATTTATGCAATTCGGGAAAATTGTTTTATTAAAAAATTTGTTATATGAATCCCGGGATTAAATCCCGGGATCCCGGGATTTGACTTTTCAATCCCGAAAATCCCGGGATCGCAAAATGGCCAAAAATTGCGATCCCTAATACAAACATACAAATTTGTAATTCTCAACGGTAAATATTACTTGTAAAAGGGTTGGAACAATTCTTACTTTGGCTAATGAATCGTTGGATGAGACTGGGCATTAATCTGCCATCTCCCAATTGGCAGATACCGAGCAACATCCTCTTCAAAGATGGTTCCACGGCCAAATCTAATCTTGCTACCATTAACTATTTCTTTGATAGTGATAGCTGCAATCATGTGAAAATATTCAAGATTCAGTATAAACATATGCAGTTCAGGTTGAAATTTATTCCAATTAGTATAATTAAATTACACATTTTTGTTGTTATTTTTGTTTTAATGCTCAACTTGCTCAGCTTATGCAGCAATAGTCGTAATTTCAGAAACAGATGAAACCACGGTGCTTAATAAGTCAGAACTCGGTGCCGCAGATCTTGACGCCTAAGAGCTCGTTGCCGCAGAGCTTGATGCCTCAGAGCTCGTTGCCGCAGAGCTTGATGCCTCGGTGCTCGATGCCGCAGAGCTTGATGACTCAGAACTTGATGCCGCAGAGCTCGATGCCTCAGAGCTTGATGCCTCGGAGCTCGATGCTTCAGAGCTTGATGCCTCGGAGCTCGATGCTTCAGAGCTTGATGCCTCAGAGCTTGACGCCTCAGAGCTCGTTGCTGCAGAGCTTGATGCCTCGGAGCTCGATGCCTCGGAGCTCGATGCCACAGAACTTGATGTTTCGGAGCTCGTTGCTGCAGAGCTTGATGCCTCAGAGCTTGATGCCTCGGAGCTCGATGCCGTAGAGCTTGGTGCCTCAGAGCTCGTTGCTGCAGAGCTTGATGCCTCCGAGCTTGGTGCCTCGGAACTCGATGCTTCGGAGCTCGGTGCCGGTGATGATGTTGGTGGTCCGGGGGGGCAAGGATGTCCGTGGGGGCCAGGTGGACCGGGTGGTCCAGGATGTCTATTTTCGTGTCCGCCTGGTCCATGAGGTCCTATGGGCCCTGGTGGGCCACGTCCGCGTCGACCGCCTGGTCCAAATTGTCCACCTATTGGGCCACGTCCAGGTGGCCCTAATCGTGCACCTAGTCTACCTTGTCCGCCTAGTGGGCCACGTCCAGGTGGGCCAAATGCTCCCCTAGGGCCACCAGGTGGCGGATGTGCTATGACCACAACCAGTAGGATGGCAGAGACTGTTAGTGTTATCAAATTCATGACTGCAGTAATAGCAACTGATGCCAATTGCCGGCAGACCAACAACTTTTATAGTGCACAAACTGCGGGCCCAGCGCAAGACACGCGCACAGCTGTCACTGTAGTTACGTCAAACTGCATACTGATCTGAGACTTTGTTGTAGCGTCTGGTTAACAACATCTATTGTATTCAAAACGCACTGGCATTACACTAAAGCACTCAAGCACAATATGGCGATCATTCAATCGATCGATCGATCGATCAGCTGATTAGTGCATTCGATCGCGGGACTTCCAACTCGCCACTCGGAATCGGCATCAAACTTTCGCTCCCTTCCGTCCGTGGTGGGGGAAAGTTCTTTGGTTCATTATCGAGCATCTCTCTGACGTTCTTAATGTCTGTCATAAGCTGTGGTTGAGTTCTTATCCTCAGCCATTATTGACCTGTTCATCTAATTCAATAACCGCATACAAATATTTGCATTCCATTTTTTTGTATTTTATCTGCGACTGTTAGCAGACAGCAACGTTGAATGCTTGTTGCCATGAATTGACAACAAATTGGCAACAGATTATCTCTAAATAAATTGTTTACGTTTAATTCATTTACAAATGCCCTGCTTGCATCGTCCGCAAGGTAAATGGCAGAGCGAAATATTGTGCAATATTTGTTCCAGACCTTACGTTACTGCACTGCGCACTTTCGCTGCGTGTGTGAAAGTAAACAATGCCACTTGACCTTCGTTTGATCGTTGACTTTTGAACAGACTTTGAAATGGCTTTCCAAACAAAGACGTAAAACACATTAGAATTCTATATGAGCTAATTTTCCGAGAACTAAGCACTGCGTGTTGGCGCCATGTGACTTGTCACACAACCGAACAAATTACTTTTCAACTACATAAACTGTTTGAAACACACATCCACAGCAAATCCCCACTGATTTCATGATTTCCTCGTTTTTTGCTCTCTTCTCGCAGGTGGAATTGAATCGCGCCATACTGAAAAATGTCGGCAAACGCATGCTGGCCGTCACCGGTCCGTACCAGCCCATGCTTCAGCAGCAGCATTTGCTGCGACAGCACCTGCAGCAACTGCAGCCGCGCCAACAACTGCTGCTGCAGCACTACCCAAACCAACTGGACTTCATGCCCGCTGCGTCCATTTTTGATTTCCTACAACGACCGGCATTCACGGCTGACGCACTGGACGCCGAGGAGCAGCAGAAGTCACCGCTGCTGGACAACGGCGAGGACGACAGCGACAGCGACATCGGCATCAGCCTCGGACACGGCACCACCAAGTATCAACTGAACGGAAATGAAATTGTCAACGAGACAACAAATCACAACAAGAACAGCAACTCGGGCAGCGCTGGCCGCCGTCAAGCGGTGCAGGTCGGCGTCAAGAGCGTGGCGGGCGAGGAGCCGCTGACTGCACACGAGGCGCCATTCGAGGGCGATGCGGACAATGACGTTGGCGTTGGCGAGGGCGAGGGCGAGGGCGCGGACCAGTTGCGCTACCTGCAATATCGCCTGCACAAGAATCGTCACTACACGAAAAAGTAAGCCAGCACAACCAACAGCAGACCACCTCCCCTAAAGAATACTTACACACAAACTACTCAAAATCTAACAAACAACCAAGAGCCGCGCTTGATCCCCGTCGAAGCAACGACAGCATTTTCGCCGTAGTTATGTTGGCGTGAGTTCTGTGAGTAAATGCGGCGGCGCCGATCCTCCAGCAGTCTCGAGTACATTTTTGCCCCTCTTCAAGCAATTTACATACATACATACGTGGTGAATATTTCCTATGCGAATGCGAATGCGACAGAACGCAGCTGGGGACGCAAATGATGACTGCAGCATGATTGATTGTTTAATTGATTGATTGAAGGATTGACGGAGCGGATTGGTGTTGGTGTTGCGGTTGGCGGTTGGCGGTACAGGTGATGGTGGAGGACGAATGGTGAATGGTGACGCAATGCCACAACTAAAATACAAACTCACTAAGAACTCTAAAAAGAATTACGCAACAATTTATTTAATAAACATACATAGTGCATTTATAAATGGTGTTAAATGTAGTAGGAAAACAATAATAACAACAACAACTAAGGTATTACAGACACACACACTAACACACACATTAATACACGCAGATATTCGGCTACAGTTGGCGGAAACTTGCAATGTTTCACAACAAAAATGCCAAAAACTTTTAGTTAAAAAAATTGATGGAAGACTCATGTACTTAAGCACAAAACAAACTAGACAAACTTTTTACAGAACTTGTATATGAATTATTTCAGCTTTTTTCTCTTTTGGTAATTGCACTTTGCAGAAATACGAGAGTCTTAGTTAAGAAAAATTAAATAAATGCAAATTCACTCGAGTTGAGATGAAGAAGAGTGGAAACTTTTGCCGAGGCTCTGGCATTACTTCAAAGATTATTGGAATTTGTTAGAACCTGTGTTTTAAGGTTTTTTTAATTTAAATATTATTCAATGATATAATTTGCACTCAATTTCAACCCCAAACATTTTCTTTTAGTTCTGATAGTGAAGTGCCTGAGCATATACAAAATATATATATACGAATCCCAAAAAGCTCAGTTGCACTTTCACAACTTCCGCGGGCGGACATGTTTTACTCACTAATTTAACACACAACACTATTTCATTTTAGATGTTATTGTTTTTCAACATAACCCCAAAAAAACAAAACCTGCTCTTTCAACTAATTAACCAAAAATCTACTAAAATTTAATTTAACTACATCAAAATATAGCTAAAACGTAAAGCTTTCAAACAATTTTAAAAATAAAATCAATAAAAACAAATGATGAAAACGTTATTTTGCAATTTAGCTAAAATAATTGTTATAAAATAAAACTTAAATATAAATCAATGCAAACAAGTGTCAAGTAGAGGCTCTAAAAAATACAATGACAATTCTTGAAATGATTGAATTTACGATTGAAGGCAGCTCGTAATTTTAAGAAACATCCACTATGCGAATATTGTCCCAAACATTAATTATCTGAAAAACAAACAAGTAAATTGCAACAACACAGTATTAGTTGAGAATAAAACGTTCAACACAAAAGCCAACCGTAATTTGTTGCCACCGACTACTGTAAATGGTGTAGTACAAAGTACACAGAATGTTCTTCTTTCACTGATGAAAATACAAAACACTAATAATAGTTTTTTAATTTGCCGCTTCCTACATTGAAATCGTCTAACCTGCAACCATGCCAACACCTCTGGCCCCCACGAACAGCATACAAATTTACTAACAACATTACAAAACCGATGTGAAAAACTACTTTGTTAATTTTGTGTAAAAAATAAATATATATATATATTAAAATGCAGTTTTACATAATTGTTGTTGAATAAATAATTAAATGCAAGACCGACAAGTACAGAAAAAATCGAAAATCCAAAACTCAACCATTGTCGAGAGTATGTAAATATGGAGAACGACCTTCTATGAACAAAAACACAAAATGTGAATTGAACTATTTATTAAATATGATAAATAAATATAAAAAAACTATATATACTTATACATGCATATAAATAAAATACATGTATTATTTTAAACGGTAAATAAAAATGCTTACACAAACACAGATTGTGTGGTTTGCTTTCATCTTTTATGGATTAAAATATTTGTGTAGCTGGCAACTGTGCACTCATAGTATTTAGGCCGATTTTGAATAGTAAGTTTGGAGTTTTTCATAGACAAATAATGCAGTTGACGTGCAAAGATTTGCAGCTGAAATCAGTCTTTACTTGATTTTGAATCAGTTGATATCCAGCTTCTTTAGGGTGCAACGCATGAACGACTGAGTCAAGGTTCCAAATCCAAAGTCATGACAGAATAAACTTTCACGTACTTCTGCCATATTTGAGGACGCCTATCTTCAATGTGAATAACACTAACTTTGTCTAACAGTATCAAATATGTATATAGTATATATTTTTTCAAACTTACCATCGATTTTTTACAGCAGCACATTGTACATCATCCAAACAGAAAAACATTCTTTAAATCTGCTCACCAAGTACCTAATTACTTATATTTGATAATTCAAATCCGTAGATATTTCAGATCGGTTAGGTCTCATCTTAAGGCATCAAATCTTTAACAACTAATCTCCACAAAATTCATGCAGAGATGTCTTGGAAAACCCTTCCGCGCATTTTATGATCTTACATTCACCAACAACTTAAATTCTAAGCCAGGTGATCAGGTTGCTGATGGTACTCGGTCAAGACAGCACAGTAAAGGCTTGATTACACGTAACGAGTAGAGCGACGAGACATCAACTCTAACGAGTACTCGTTTCGTCTAAACGGTAAGGCGAGTTCTTGATTGAGTTAGTGACCGATGAAAGTGGCGAGAGAGTCACTAGAATCACATTTTGTTTGCTAGGCCGAGCGACCACTACTTTACCGTTATATTTGTCTCTTTTCGCAGCGATTCACGGAATCGCTCGTCACATGCGGAATCGCTCGTAACATACGGAATGCGTCACACACCACTTTTCGCTCGGTTGAGTTTAATTGCGCGAGTTGCTTAAATCATTTTATGCATTGTAAAACCGAACTGACTCGCCACATGTCAAAATACGTTTGAACAATTCGTCGCTTTTGCTCGGTATCCCAATTCTTTTGGCCTAGTACTATTTTGATGTCTCGTCACTCGACTCATTACATGTAATCAAGCCTTAACCCTGCTTTGAACTCCGCTTATTTCTCTGACGGCTGTCTTCCAGTGTAGCTCACGTCATTTCATAATAAACTGAATGTTCCAATATTTAATAAACAAATGAATGGAAATTCATGTTGCAGCAGTCAGCTCGTTACAGACTAAATGTCCATTCGTCAGACAATCCCGATTAGAGTCCAACCGATTAATCGGTGTGACTCTATCACACATTAACCCTTTCCGACATGAAAATAAACCCGTTCTGTATGAATTGTATGGGCTGTAGTCCAATATATTGGACATTGTGACTGAAAGGGTTAATACACACACATTAAGAAATCCACTTTCAATATAATTACTCTCCTTTTTTTTTCATTCCATTTTGCTCACTTTTAATGCAACACTCTTTGGTTCATTTCATTTTAAAATCTACAATTTCATTTTGTTCACATAAAAGCTACACTGGCTACACTGGTGCAAGAAATAACAGTAAATAACTGCAGGAACTGTTAACAGCAATCAATTCGTTGCAGCTAATTAAATCGGCTAATTAAGCAGTAAGAAAAAAAACACTCAAAATTACCATCAATTAAACTGCACTTGGGGCCGTAAATGTTGCTGCAGAAGGGGAACACCAACAACGATGCGCCAACTGTTCACTTGATATCGCACAGCAAGGCGACCCCACGCAATGTCCAGTGCTTCGGATTGAAGTCCGTTTCGAAATCAATGGAGCCCACGTACTTGGCGTCGGTGCGCTGCGGCTTGCGGTAGATGGGGCACTCGTACAGCTTCGGATCCTTGCCCGCTGTGGTGTTGATTGCGTAAATATAAATGACCGGCATCTGTTCGTACAGCACTTTCACTTTGGACTCGACCAGCTTGCCGCTGCGCCGATCCAGCGAGGCGCCTGCAAAGAGCACAACAAACACAAACAATACAGTACAAATGGCTTAATCCACTACAAAGCCAGCCGGTCAAAAAAAAACAACCAAACGCCGGCAGCCTATTATCGCTGTGAAATGGGCAGATATGCAGAACACAGGTGTGCTCCCTTGAGGCAGTGTCGTCGCAACAAGGTAGCGAAGGTGGCGAACGCAACAAAGTTCAGGCAGCAAATGGCGCCATTTGCACACGAACAAGCACATCAACCTCGACGCTCGGAGTAGCTTGCCGGCCACTTATCAGTGCACACCGCATATGACTTTCATTATTCGACATGGCATGTCCTGCTGGCTGACCAGCACGCGCGTGTCGAGCGACCCGCTGCCATTATAAAGCCCGTCCCGATCTGATTACGACCCGTGCGCCAACACAGAAAAGGCAATTTCGTCTTTTACACGTACGAGCGACAGTTTGCTCCCTCGCTGCAGGTCGCCACCGCCAGCTAGTTCACAGTTTGAACTTTTCCCACGCGTCCATAAACTGGCGTAATGCGAACACACGCGAACTGTGGTTCCTCAAATTTTCATTCCGATTTGATTTTTTGTTGTAGCTACGCTGCAGGCTTGCGGTCAGGTGTGCATTCGGGTCAGCCTTGCCACGTATGCGCGTGCTCAGTCATTCAGTGTTTGGTTCAAGGTCACGCTGGGATTTTTTTTAAATCGGAAGTTGCACTGCATTGAAAACATTTTAATGGTGGCGCCTTTGGGAGTAGTGGTAATGCTGCTTTAATCTGTGAAAATTCGGCAAGATTTTGTTTAGCCTCACGAAGTTGATGGAACTAATTGAGACTATAGAGATGCAGCTGAATAATGCATGATTTCGTCAAAAAATTATTAAAAATTATGCATGAGACGTTGTTGAGAGCTCTTCCAAGACCAAACAACCGCAGGTGAATCATTCAGTAGATTTGATTACTGGTTCTCAAGCCTTTGTATTCCTTGTATAGCCTTCTTTGTATTTTTTATTTATTAGTTTTGATAGTAAAAACTGTGTCTCAGCTGGTAAAAACTATAGCTAAGAAGTTCTGATCTCAGGAGCAGTTTTAACATCTGAAATTTTTCAGAATATTTAAGATGTATTTATTGCCAACCAAAGTCTGCTTATTGCATACCAATATGAATTTCGGTAGAAGACTTTTTCATCAGATTCGTGGATTAAAATTTAATAAATTAATTAATGGTTTAATTAAATTAAATTAATTAATGGTTCTTGTTTCATTCAAAATATTATTGAGATTTAAAATTTTAATAAAACGCTTATCATGACCACAGGATCACAAATGCAATAGTTATTATATGAGCTTCACTTGACTGATATCAGTTTCGGGTTTGGGGTTATTGTTATTATGACCCGATAATCGCCTTGGAATCTTCTAGGCATGGTTGGTTATCGCAGTATTGATTGAGTTTGGGATTCTTTGCATGGAAATTTTAACTGTCTACATGTAACTACTGTAGTAGTACATAGTAACTAATGTAAAATAATAGTGATCCCAATCGCATCTAAGCCCAATAGTTCTTCTCACGATCTCAAACCCTTAGATCAAAATCATAAGCCCAGAGAAAAAAAACGAGTGAAATATGCATGATAGTATCACTCTCCTCTCCTCCTCTATGCCCCATAGTACAATTGTCCAAATGGACTGAGTGCTCTGGAAGGCTTGTAGCCTTCCTGCCCGACCTCAGATCACGTCACATCACATTTTATTATAGTCATCCTTTCGCAATCAACTAGTAGATTCGAAGGCTCGTAGACCTCCACTCCCCAACGCGTCTCTATTGGCCGACTGTAGAGTGTTGGCCAATTTTATAGATGCACGCGGGCACTGTTAGCCTGAAATGTGTGTGTTCAAACTGTTGTTGTGAAGTTCAGGTGCGTGTGTGTGTGTGTATGTGTGTCGGTGCTGCATGTGGGTATTGGCTGCGGCCAAATAATGTTATTGCTTACAGCACAGAAAATGTCATAAAAGCAAAAATTGCTTCAAAACAGCACTCCAGCTTGCAATCGACATCACGGATCAAAAACACAAAAAAATACATACATACATACATACTATATGTATAAACCAAACCAGAAGCGAACAGAAAACGAATCAAAATGGAATGAAATGAAAGCTAAAAGGAAATTCACACACATTTATCGCTTTTACGTGTATGAAACACTCGTATAACGAAAAACCACGTCGAACCGGTGGAACACATACGCCATAGCGTAGTTGGCACATTAAATCTGCTTAAAAAAAACCCAATAAAATTGCAAATAATCCACTGAATTCTGTTTATTTTACCGCCCGAAGCGTGGACGCAGCCGGTACGCTCCGGCTGCCAGAGCGAGAAATGGAAATGAAATGAACCATTTGCATCTTTGATACGAGCCATCGAGCAGCACAGCGCCGGCACTGCACGTATGCAGATCTAATAGATTTCCCATACGCAGACTCGCTTAGCTATTACAGTCGCGTGGCGGTGCGCTGGATCAGATATTTAGCGCCAAGGACACATCGCAATTCAATTGCAAAGTTTTTCCCGCAGTCACGATCATAAATAAATTATGTGCTCCAGCAAAATGGTTCGACTAAAGATGCTTTGAGGGAGCCAACTGGCCGCGCACAGTCAAAGAGAAAATCGTCAAACGAACCTGGCGGTTGGTTGATAAATCAATTTGGCATTTAACTTTGGCCAGTCTTGATTTTATATTTTGCCGCCCTCGGAGATTTGGCGCTGCGGCTAATGTGTGCCGACGATGACACATGTCTTGAAATATTTTATTGCAATTACAACTTGTAACCTTTGTCCCTAAAAGAGAGGAAACAGATAATAGCATTTTCAGTAATTCTCGAAGTGGAAAGGTGCGACAGGCGGTTAACTATGCTTTCACGTTATACAGCGCGGGAGCAGCTACTTTGCTGCATTCAAGAAATCCAATAAACCAATGCGCAACAACTTAAGTTTTTACGTAGTCAATAAAATCAAAATCCCAATATAAACGGCGTAAATAGAAATGTTTGGAAAACTTATTATAGGAAGAATTTAAAGTGATGCAGTAAAAACAAAAAATTTCATGGTTAAGCTAAAACTATAACTCACAGCACTGTCACTGCCACTATTGGCCTTCCGTGAATGCCGAATCTACATTCATAAATTGATTTGGGCCCAACATATCACTTCAAGTGCCAGTGATTTAAAGTGTTTTTCTATTTCTTGTTCAAACAAAATGTCTACAAAATGTATCCTACAATGCACAGAAAATACCCAAAATACTTGAAATACATTTAAGCAGCTGGCTGTCAGATTAAGTATCCTACCTTTAGGCACTGCGGCTCAACCACAACGAATCTGCTCTCAAGATTCTATTCGCACACGCACTACAAAAGTGACACAACTCAAAATTTTTAATTTTCGGGTTTATGTGTTAATACTGTGCACAATGGATAGCAAAAACTCAGTATATTTTGTTGTTGTTAAAGGTTGCAAAAATACAGTTAGGTCTCTTTTCATGTCAGAAGTTTGATGCTATTTGATCGCTGCAGCTCAATGCAAAACAGTCCTAACTCAAATTGTGTCACTTTTGAAGAAATACATTTTTGTTAAAGTCAATTTTAAGCAAAATTCTGACAATTTTTGTATTGATTTTTAATTATTTAAATTAATTATGAATTTTCAAAATTTTTGTTTAAACTTTTTAACTGTCATTTATAATTATTGAATTCAGAAAAGGTGGCATAACTTGAAATAATTCGGTAATTATTGAATTAAAATATCATCAAAACAGTCACAACTCAAAATTTTGGATTTTCTAGTGTAAAATGAAAAAAAATTCTTGCAACTTATCATAAAGCATAATCTGTAAGGATTTTCTACTGAACGGTCTATACGTTATTTACAAAAAATGTTTATTTAGCTCGAAAACAGTTTTTTGCGTTTCCTGAAACGTCAAAAATGTTGAGTTGTGTCACTTTTGTTGTGCGTGTGCGTATTGGACATCAAAGCAAATATTCTCTATTTCAACCCCTTATTCGAGACAAATCGATGCCCAAAAGGCAAAGACGTGCGTAAAATCTGAGTTATAATCAATAAAATAAAATTTTATTTGCAACATCACATTTCATATGCAAACTGGTTGGTTTAAAAGGGGATAAATGGCCTTAAAAAAGTTAAAGTGTTCAGGTTGAAATTCAAGTTGTCAGATCGAAACTGCAGACAGTTCAGCAGAGATTTCTATTGAAACGGCAATTTTGCCTCATTCGTTCAGCGCACCTTTGCCTTCAATGTGCCATATGTGCTCGTATCTGTTCTAATGCAAACAGACATGTGTGTGTGTGTGCAAGCCCAGAATACTTTCGTATTCCTTTAAGCCTGTCCTTTTTAATTCACACATGACAGCGCAGCTGACATGAGTTTTGTCAAGCAAACTTGACAAACGCACGCAAATCGCATCAATTCCAAGTGCAAACACCAATAACAATAATAAAAACAACAAAACCTAATAACATCAAATATTGCTGAACTTGAAACTGAAACTGAAACTGAGCGAATGTTCGTAGCCACAAAGGAGCGTAGCAAAGACATAAAGGAAATGAGCCTGGACGACATTATGGTTGCCCCTTCGGTGGGGCTGCAGTCGACGTCATGACGCACTTCAGCGCACAAAAATGAAATTATTAGTGAAAAGGAGCGTTGCAAGATAAAATTCAAGCAAGGAAAACTTTATAAAAACAAAGCAGCAGGCAGAGACCTGAAACCCTCAGCGGTCGCAATCTTTTGCTTTGGGGCACGCGGACAACTCACCTTCCAGAAACAGCCCGTACACGTAGACACCTTCGGTGGGATACTCGGTGATGTCCTCCCGGTTGTAGCGTGTTATTTGATTCTGCAACACAACGGAGTCGAGTGCCCAACCTTTGTGCGCGCGTGTTACTTCCTGCAATGCCGCGCAGTGGATGCGTTGTGGCCAGCCGTTGCCATTTGTTGTTTTATTGTTTTTTGTTTTGTTTGCGTATCATTTGTTTTGTTTTGGAGCAGCAGCACGTCGCAGTTGTGAACGAGAAAGAAAATTAAATTAGAAACATTTGAAATTAATCCACAGCACACACACACACACATGCACACACACAGTCTCGCTGCTTTGCAGTTTGGTCACATCACGATGGCGTCACCAATGTGGTCGCCAGCACTAACAGGTAGCCGCAGCAGCGGCCCAACGACCGCAACGCGGCCATTACCGTTTTTGCTAACGGAAACGGCAATGGTTGTCGCTGCTGCCGCTGGTCGGCATTTTTATTACAACAACAATAAAAAAGCAAAACAAGTACAAAACTTTCGTGTATTGTGTTTGGCATTTAGTTTATATTTTTCTGCTTGGAGTGCAGTGCGTATGTGCGTCTGTGTGTGTGTGTGTGTGTGTTGTGTAAAGCAAAAAATAACCGAAAATAGCCCATTTTTGCGGGACATGATCTGGATTAAAAATGTTCGATATGCGGCACATTGTCCAAGAAATCTGCTCAACAGTGGACACATTTTTTGTCAAATTATATATTTTCGTGGTACTCGAGCACAGTTTTTAATGAGATTTTTTCGCTACATAGCAAACAAGCGGCAAGTGAAACGCTGAATTAAAAATACGCTGTAAGTGTAGTGAGGCCAAGCATTAAAGAATAAAAGTTAAGCCTGTTAAGCACGAGATGAGAAAAGTTTTTATAAGTTCAGCACAAAACAAAAACAAGTTGGAACAATTCTTTGAAATAATTGCGTATTGTCCGGCTTTGGTTGAAGCTGTATGAATGTGTTGTTGTGGGCTGCTAAATTATCTCAAAGTTTTCTTTAAAAGTTACAATGTGATCTGACTTTCATTTCTAAGCTTTAAACTATAAATTGCATAAACCTTAAAGCTGTGTATTTGTCTAATTACAGTCGTGTCTGGGTATAGTGAACACCCTATACAGTGAACACCTCGATATAGTGAACACCCAAATTTTGAGATGGAGCCTCTAAATATTGAAAAAGTTTTGAAAGCAATTTCAAGCAAAAAAGTGTATATTGAGCAAATAAAACAAGTTTTTGAACAAAAACGTTAAACTTGATATAGTGAACAACTAAAATACTGTGAACAGGCCTTGCAATAATTAGTTCACTATATCCAGACACGACTGTACTTAACTATTCATGACAGATCAATTCGATAGCCAGTTCTGAATCTTTTGCATCTGTTTTTCTTCTTTCTAATGGAAAAAGCAATAGGAAAATCCACTTGACCTTAAAACCAAGCATTGGGTTCAAGTGGAAAGACTGGATAATCTGTTTTTCTTCTCTTTGCGTCTCCTTTAATCGTGGCTTTTCATCATGATAAACACATTCATATACAACAATACACAAATATGCTACAACACTCATCAACCATTGCAAGTAGGAATCTCGAAACTAATTGCATCCCAATGCAGAACATTTTATTCCTTTCGCAATGAATTGTGCCAATTTGTAAATAATTAAGCAAAGCCAAGTTACAGGTTCAATTTATTGGAATAATTTCATTCATGACAAAAGCATTGCCATTCAATTAAGTTCTTAAGTATTATCAGAACAGATACAGTCAAAACAGTAGCAACGCAGCGAATACTGCCAACGCAACGAAATCGAATGAAAAGAGACAATATGAAAATAAGCTGAAATGGAAGCAAAACACACCACACACACATACACACTTCTGTCACAGTGCTTTACTGTTGTTGGACTCACTTGACGCATGGCCGTTAAAAATCCTTGTGGATTAAAAAATCCCGTCATCCAAAATACCTTTTTTGCCGTTTTGTTTAGTTGGATATTTCACATTTTACATTCCGTTAATGCGCAAATTGAATTGGCGCAAAGCAGAAATTGAAAACATGTCAGCAAAAAATGTGGGTGGATATGGAAAAATAAGAGAGAGAAAAATGTGATAAAACAATTAGTGAAAGTTTGACAGCGATTTTAACTGTCAACGCTACTGAACACCGAAAACATAAAAACCACACTGGACACAGTCCATCTGTGTGATATACTCACTTTCGGACGATCCGTTGAAATCCAAGTGCGGAATTGTGCATTGCGCTCCAACAGTTCCGTGTACCAAAAACCCAGCGTCGTTGATTCCCATGAGATCTGCAAGTGACAGTGTCAAAACGACATGTGATTAAAGCGTCGAAAGTTTGCGGACATGCGACTGTTTTATAATACTGTTGTTTTAATTATGTGGGCGGAACATTTGTTGTACATTTTGTACATCACAGAACTGGACAGCAGTCGCCAGCATGATTAAATTTCTATAAAATATTAGTAAAAGCACTTATGTGAACATTTTTGCTATGAGAAAAGTTGTGGTTTGCCATTTTAATGAAATTATTTAATTTCATTAAAATGGCAAACATTCTAGTTATTCTAAAATATTTAAAAATGTTTAAAAAACTAACTCTCAATATGGAGTAATGAGATTTTTTGTAATAGCATTGGTGTTTTAACATAATTACTTGCAGATTACTCGCTTGCAACTAAGAAATTGCACTTTGCTCAAAGTGCATTCAAGACAATGGCTTCTGCCTCCACAACATTTGAACTTGTTCCCTTTACTTACAAATACAATGTTTTTAATTCATAAATGCTTTTCGTCATCTTTCACTTGAGTTTTCTTCAACGCATTTGCCATTATATTTTGCTCGATTTGTTGTTCATTTGTGTGCGCCAAGGCACAAACATCCAACGCACCAGTAATCATGTTTTTGTCATGTTGTCCAGCCAGCTACCATTAAAAAGTGGCCCGTAACAATGAGCCACTAACTTGGCAACTCAACGTCATTGACAACAATAACAGAAAAACAACAACACAAGAGTGGCTGTGTTCAGTGATTAACGTTGCTGGACACTGCTTTTATCCGGCCTGTCTCATTACTTCTGCCGCCTGCTGTTGCTACATGCTGCTACAAAACATACAATGTCTACAATAAAACATGCGAAAAGAACGACAACACGATTTCTTAAGAACCTGTTGCATTTCGTTTACATGTTTTCAACAATGCCAAGCTTTTGTTTTCTCCTAAAAGTCTCTTTTGTAAGTTAAAAGAAATGAATAAACGAAACAATGCGACAATTATGAAAGCAAACAATTAACCAGAAAATTGTAAACATTGCTGTTCTGACAAAATGTAACATGGATAATTTAATTGGCGCTTTGACATTGGACAATTTAGCTTTCAAGTAATAAGCATTATCGAGGCATAAGGAAGAGAGGCATAGGACAAACGAAGAGAAAAAGAGCGAGGTGTGTTTGAAGGTCTGAGATATGGCGCGCAAGCCCACAATTAGGCAAATCAGCTAAAACAATAACTGCATTTTTTAAGCGTTCGGCGTCCAGCGGGGCGTATGAGTAACATTTTGCTGAGGCAATTTCAGTTCACTTTGCTTTTTTTTTAGATATTTTATTTTTAACTGCGTATCTGTTACAAAAATAGCACACACTCAGTTTAATGTTTTCCTAAGGATTATGTAGCAGTTGAATTCATTTCAACAGTACTAATTTCCAGCACATCCTACGCAATACTGTTCCCTTAAACAGAAAAAGGAAGATAAGAAAAAAATGAAAGAAGACGCTTCTGTGCAAATCATAAATTCTATGCAACTATTGATCACCACTGCGAGTGTTTTTCTCATTATTAATCAAGATAATAAATTGGCGAGAAAATATAAACACGCGCTACAAAATGATAGGATGAGTAAATATTTTCATCTGCGCCGCTGCCGGTATTAATAACATTTTTGCAGGTGTTGAGTGCGTGATAGGCATAACACAAGTTCCACGTACGAATTATGGACTCAAGCTAGTTTTGTTAATAAAGTGTTGCTGATGTCATTTAATAAATAATGTGTGATATTCCAAAGTAATGCCAACTAGTAGAAAACGGCACAGTTTGCAGAAAAATTCGTTTGGAGTGGAGAATTTTCAACATTTCTGATCAATCAAGGTTTATTTATTGAAACAATTCAAAAAGTGCGAAAAATATTTTATTTATATTTTTTTCTTTTTTTTTATAGTTTAGATTCGAGCAAATTACTTCAGTTTCAGTTCAGCACTTTTTTCCTAGACTGAGTGAATTCCAAGAAAAAAATGCATGTCTGTTTCGATACAGATTTTGTTGTTCAACCGCCATTTTGAGCTTGAGAAATTGCTCAAACTCAGATCTGAACGATTTATTTCTATAGGTGAACATCCTATGCCACGTTTCCAGGCAAAAAAAGCTATGGGCGTAACTGCTTTCCTATCGGAATTTCGGATTTAAAATTTTATAGTACCGCGAAAATTTCAATTTTCGGTGAAAAAACGTTCATAAGTTCTCAAATATTAATTTTCGCGGAATTTCATTGGCATATTCGAAAAGAGCACTAAATTCTACATTGGATAGGGTGGTTTTGGACTATTGACAAGGAAGAAAACAAGCTGAAATCGTGCCTGATTTTTTGTCCATTTAGGGCTTAATGGGTTAATTAATGGGAAAATCCCCAAATATCTTTTATGTATGTAATTAAAAAATTTGTCTCTATAGATTTCTGCCCATAATCATAGTACTTCGCAAATATCAACCGAGAGAAATTCAAATCAAGTTGGCATCCCTGGTCGGCATCAAAACTAGTTAAGCTAACGGAAGCGAATTCCGACTCCCATAGGTAGCTGTCGTGCCAATTATGTGCACAATGCACATATATAAATATTTTGTTGCCAATACGTGACTACTTTTGCAATTAGAAGTGCTGCCGACACTAACAACACAGCAGCATTAACAACGTCATTAGGTGCTCAGCCGAAGTGTCGACATAATGCGCAGCTATTCGCCGCGCGTAGACACACTCATCAGGCACATTAGTGGCGACACTGAAAAACACACACACGCACACAATTGAACAAACCAAAAACGCCAAATAATCCAGCATAATCAATGAAGAGAAAATAAAGCTCAGTGAGAACAATTACCGCAAGCAAACAGCGCCATAACTGTTAATGTTATGGACGATTTTCAGAGATTGGCGAAAGCTGCGCACATGCGACTGTCCAGAAACATTGGACAGGCCATTGGAAGCGAGGGGATGCACGTAAATATGAAATCTTCGGAAGTGCCAATGGAAGCGTAGGCAAAAGTAAACAAAATTTAAACGCCGTTGGCAACGCACACACGCACCAAATGGAATTGGCAGACAGACGAAAAGGTGTTGCGACGCACCAGATAATGGACAAACTACGAAATATTAGCACACTTTTTGTTGCCATGCAACGTTGTTGTTGCAGGCGCCAGGACAATGGGCGACATTTGCTTCCAGGCCGACAGCGAACAGAAAAAAAATCACCCTTTTGCGTAGAGCATCCACGAAAAATGTGCGCGTCTGAATTGATGGACTACGCCAAAGTGAAGGCGAGCCGGTGAGGAGCGCAATTAAGACAACAGCGGCGCAAAGTGCTTCGGCGAAACAATGGCAAAATGCAAAAGGAGCGAAAAGGTGAGTGTTTTAAATTATAGAAAAAAAGATGATGATAAAGATGCAATGGAGGAAAGAAACTTGACGCAATAGAGGCGGGTTGTCAAGCAAAGTGTGGGCGGAGGGGATGAATGATGTAAGTGAAGAATGGCGTCAGTAGCTGACAGCGGAAATGTTAATTGAAATCAAATTAATGTTGGGTGCAAAGTATTTAAACTTGAATTTTAAAGTGAAGGAAAAATCTGAACATTTACTTAGACGAAGAGAAGAGAGGTGTTACTAGGCGTTGCCAATAACTTATTTAATAAAATCTAATTGAAAAAATTTGGGAAAGTAGCTTAATAAGAAGAGAAAAAGAAAACGAAGAAAGTCCAAGACTTCACGCTTGTACTGAGTTCTTTAAACTTGGCAACACCAGCATCTCTATTATGGAATGCAAAAACGGATTTGGGTTGGGTTTGATTACACTCGGTGCTCAAAAACAACCAATCACTGTCTTATTTTTTAAAAACATTTGGTTAAGGTGAGGAAAAACTTGTTAATACAATAAACTAAAAATCACATTTCGAATTAGTGCGTAAATAAATTACAAGACCCCAAATTTATATGATTGAAAATATTCAATAGCAATTAGAGAACAATGTGAGCTCCAACGATCTGCCATGTGTGAAGATAACGCAGAAAATCAGCTTAAAAACTCCATAGAAATCACCATACAACAGCAAACTCTGCAGCCACAGCAGCGCCGCACACCGACCGACACACATGCAGCACCTGTTTTGCTGAACTCAGAGCAGCACAGTTCATTATGTAAAAAAATTCGCACCCACTAAACTGTCAGCACATCCAGCACCCCAAACTAAATGCGCCCTTTGTCAACGCTTGTCGACTGCAGTCGACTGATTGCATGCAGCTGTTTTGCGAAGCATGCAACATGCAATTCAGCAACGCGTGCCAACACTTTTCGCACAAATCGCACGCAAATGCCACAATGCGTCATTTGAATGTGTCATGTGTGAGTGCAAGAACGGAGGCAGCCAGCGAACTCTGCTGCACACAATGGCGCTGCATTATCGCTCACATAAATCATGAGTGCTGCGCGCATTAATTTCGATCAATTTTTCCGGGGCTTGCGGCACGCACTGCCAACGCTCAGCTCAGCTCACCTTCATCCAGCTCTCCGGAATGCGTGCGTCATACATGGCATCCAGCGACTCTTTCAGCGCGGGGCTCATCACAATGGTGCCGTCGATTGCCAATTTCAGGTCGCGCAGACACGAAAACACTTTTTTAATCACCTTCTGCATGCGATCAATTTCTTGCCTATTAAAATTTCAATTAACGATAAATTAGCCAAGAAAACACAGCCCGCTCGCGCTTATTAAGCGCTAATTGACAGACGAGGTCGTCGGCACGCACCTGAGAAATATATTCATCGGCAGCAGTATTCCCATGCGCGTCAAATTCTCACGCACCTCGTACTCGTTGTACTGTGGCGGCAGCTTGCGCACCATGTCGTCCGCCAATTGATAGACGATACTCTCGCGCGTCTCGCCGCCGCCGCCGCCGCCCTCCTTCGGCTGCACGCTGAGTATGGTGTCCAGTATGCCTGCCGGAGACACACACACAAACACAATGTTCGCATTAGTGGCCATGCAAATTGTCTGTGTGGCGTATGTTGTGTATGTGTGTTTGTTTGTTTGTGTGTATGTGTGGAGCAATTGTGAGCCAAAAGGAGAGGCAATTTTCAAGTTCGAGTTTAATTTTAATTTAATTTTTAATTTTAAGTGCTAAATTCTAAAGTGAGAATCGATTATGTTCTGGGAAATTTTGTTCTAAAATTACAATAGACAGCGCCCAATCTCCTTGTTTTGGAGTGTTGGGTTGTCTCATTTAAAGGGAATCATGCAAAACCAGCTGTCAAATTTCACATTTAGTTAATTGCCGCTTGTAGGCGCTTGCGTGGGCTTCGACAACCATTTCATCCTAAACAAAACAAGGCGGGTCTGCAATTTTTTGTGTGGGTACAACGTAGTAATGTATGATGAGGTTTGCTGTTGTTATTTGATTTATTTCACTTTGAGTTTGTGTATAGTGTAAAAAATTAGTTCTACTGAGAAAATTAAATGTAACAAAAAAATCGAATGTACTAAACAAGAAGAATTACTATTTACTTAGACATAAATTGTATTTATATGTGAATTTAGATGAAAAAAAACTAACATCAAAGGCTTTCGGCTAAGTTACAGTATAATCGTTTAGATACTATTAAGTCTCATAGTATCTTTTACTTTCTTGTTCTCTTTTACCATATGCTTCCTTAATCTTCCTTCTTTTTCATATGCCATATACGATTTTATTTTTCTTTTTTATAATTTTTATAACTTTTTTATATTTTCTGAAAATCTATCAAGCCCCTTTACTTCCTTCTGTAGCTCCGAATAAGGTTGATAAAGGTAATAGAATCTATCATATCTTCGGGTATCATACCCTTTCTAATCTCTCACTATCTAATTGTGTAAAAATCTAATTATATCTTCATGTATCTTATACTCTTCTGTTTTCTCTATCCCGTCCTAAAACACCATAAGTAAATCTTAGTCGAATTCAAAAATAAGTGCCACATAGTTTTTTATTGTGTTTGTAGGACCATATAGAAATTCAAATGACCAAAAAGCTTTCCAACAACCAATTCCAAATCTCCCCCCACTTCTTGCAGATTCATGGCGCATACAGTCGCCACATGGTCAAGCCAGAATTTTTGTGTGCTCCACTATGTCAATGTCTCTTGCACAAAAGATCGATAGTGGCCATAGCGGCCAATAGTTTCACAACAATAATGTCAATGTCCTTGTACAGTTGAATACGTGCTCATCTCCCACCTGGAGTGGACCATTTAACTAAGAAAGTGGAAAGTGTCATCCTCTACTCTGTCCGTATCCTCTACTACTCTAACTCAGTCACAAAAAACCCTATGACATTTTCTGCTATGAATACATTTCATTCTATTCAGCAAACAGATAATCTCAACAGCTGCAAATTTCGGCATCAAATCAGCACATTTCAATTAACATTGAACAAACGCCCACCCAACTCTAACCTCGAAAAATGTTTCAACTATTTCCAGCCTCAGTCCTCCCTTCACACCGCTCTTCTGCCCATCACTGCAATAGAATTTACCTTTTGCCGAGTTAATCTGGTACGTGATGTCAGCGTTCGAATGCAGGCCGAACACTTCGGGTGTGTCGTAAGCGGGCAGACTGTTGATGTAGTCAATGAAACCCTGCAAACTCTTTGTGCTCGGCACTTTGTAGCCTTTGTGAAACTCAAACGCGCTGCCCAGTAAGCTCTCGCAAAACCAGACCGCCGTGAATGTGGTCAGCAGCCGCTTGTCGAAGTCGTCCGTCACGCGCCCGCCGTACTGCACCTCGCCAATCATGTAGACCAGCGTCTGCCACGAGACGCCCTTCTTCGGGTCCATCTCGTCCAGGTGATTCTGTATGAACTGCACGCTGGCCGCAAAGTCGGCCTGATTGAACTCGTACGGCACATTCCAGCCGAGCGGCCCGAATTTGCGCCGCTCCTGCACAATGGTGTGCAAAAAGGCCACTGTGTAGAGCAGCGGCGGCCACTGCGGCGCCGATGTGTAGTCCAGAAAGTCCTGCGTAAAGGCCTGCACACATATTTTCGTGCATTCTCAGTAAGGCGGTAGAGCACTTTGTTGCGTTTGTATGGAGCACGTTGAAACATTTCGCACTCACCTGATAGCTGCGCTTCATGCTCGCCCGTATGCCCTGCGGCGGCTCGTTGGTGAATTTGATTGCCATTTGCAGCAGACCAATGGGAAATTCGGAATGCGGCTCCGTGGTTACCCACATGCGAAACGTGTCGTCGATGTGCTCCGTCTCGACCAGCATATCAATTACTTCCGAGCAGAACGGCAGCGAGAGGTGAACGTTTTGCAGCAGCACCCAGCCGCCGCCCGCCATCGAGTCCATAATCATTTTGCGTGCATGGCACTCTTGACCCTGGCCCATCGAAACCGACTTGAGCGCTGCAAGTAGTAAAACAATAATGGCAACGTTTGTGGTGAGCGCGCCAGACGTCGACCTTTGCGTTGTGCTTACGTATGCCTTTCAGCTTGGCCAGTGCGCCAATTTGCGTGGTGGGATCCGAGCCGATGGAAAGCAGGCAAACGAACGGCGTACGTGGCTCCGACTCGGCCCACGTGGTCTCAAGGTCCAGTATTTGCATTTCGCTGTACTCGGGGCCCAAAGATTCTGCCAATTAAATGTGAAATAAACATTTCGTGTTGACTGTACTTCTTTTACGGCCAAATAACTATACCTTCAATATACTTTTTCGCCTGCGAAATGGTGCGATCCGGGCACCATGAACGTATTAGCAAGAGTTTTCTGAAGCCATCTAATGATTCCTGATAGCCGCAAGGGATTTCCTCATATTCGGGTTTCTCGGCCTCGTACCAAACGCGCCACTCCTTCTCGTTTAGCTCAATCTAAACAAGACAGTTATGACTTTAGTTTTGAATTCCATATTACATAAAAAATTTAAATTATGTTTGAAGAATACAACGCTTGATTTTGAATATTTCCCTACCGTCCCCTGAATTGTTCTCTAACCTATAAATTTTCCACTCACCACAGTCAGCACACTGGAAAACGTCTCCAATTTGCTTATCTCCACAAGATTCAGCCAAGTTATGTCTAGTATCCAACGGAACGGTTTCGGCGCCACCGCATTCAAGTCCAGCGAAGCGCCTCCCTTAATGAACGCCATAAACTCTTCGTGCGTAATAATGCCGTTATGATAGTCAATCTTAATTGCCAGCATTAGGGTGAAAAGTTGCTTGTGTCGCTCGTACAAACTGCGATTGGTGAACTTGTACACCTCATAGGTGAGATAGCGCAGAATGATGTTTATGCGCTCCTCGGTGACACTCGACTTGGTCGATTTGGTTATTGAATTGTTGAATATGACCAGAAATTGCTTCAGCGAATTCTGATACATTACATTCACGTTGCTCATTTCCACTATCAGAAAATATAGCACCGATCCCCTGGCGGCAACCGCACGAAACTCTTCACGCGCTTTCATTATTTTGCGCTCGGTAACTTCGGATATTTTCAACTTCTGATTGACCTCCTCCGAAGTGGTCTTTGTGACGCGCAGCACCTCAATCAGCGCTTCGTCGTCCACCAGCGAACCCTGCGATGAACTCAAACGATACAACAGATTCGCTTCCAGCTCCTTCATATTGCGTTGATTTTGCATGACTGTCTCAAACAGAGCCACACGTTCCGCCTCCAAATCGGACTTCTCCATGAGTATAACGCGGCCCAACAGCTGATCCTCCAAGCCTCGCATGGTTACCGTAAAATCAATAATGGAAGTTTTTGCGCTAATCTCCGGACTAAATGCCGGATTAGGCAATTTCGTGGTGATGTACAGCATGAAGCCCGGCATGACATCGCACTCCTTGTCGCCCACCAACACCTTCTCGATGCTGCCGGACTTGATGAAGTTCTTCTCGAGCACGTTATCGATTACCGGATCCAGCTCGGTGCCAACGTCCTCAATCAACAACGGCCGTCCAAGTGACAGCGAGTCCTCCAAATGGGTTCTAAAGTATTTGTGATTCAGCGACGTTATCTGCAATTCATTTTTGTCCTCTTTCGACTTGATCCAGATTTTTCCCTGCGTCTGTGGATCCACCAGCAGCGGGTAGCTGCTGCTCTTTGTAGCAATCAGAGCGTTTTGCACGGACAACTCGTCATTGGGCAGACCCTGTAGCGTCCACTCCGACACCGTGGACGAGTCCACCAACATGTTGATGATGTTCAGACCAATTGTGAAGGGAATGGCTTTCTGCTTCAGTATCCCCATCCACGTTTTAATCAAGTTCGCACGAAATTCCTGGTTGTAGGGACCGCAGTATGACAGGAAACCTGTCGCCAGCAGCACATCACCCACCAGTTTGCCCAGCTGTATTTTGAACTCTTTGCTCTGGTTGGTCCAGCGGTGTTTCTCGTCGGAGAGGCCGTTGATGAGTGCTGTGGCGGCGGTCATTTTGCGCAGACACACATTAGCCGCATCGGTGAGCCGCTGTTTTTCACCCACCGCCTTATCGTACTGGTTTTTGACAGCCTGAAGTGCCTCTTCACGCTCCCGCAGCTGCTCTTCAGCGCCGGCCAAATCGTCCATGGCAAGCTGCACAAGCATTACACAAAAAATGGGGAAGTGACAAAAATCGATTAGTTTGTGTTTAAAGCATTTTTTCAACTTTGTGCAGGCTACGTCGTATTTGCACCAAATCATCCCAACGCAATAAAGGCACTTGGTTTTTGGCATCGTTCATGGCGCAATGAACTGCCTTAATAACTACGCTGTGTACATAACCTTACTCGTAAATTAATTGGTGTTAATTGGCAGCAATTTGTGTATCGTTATTAGAGATGACTGAAAAGTAAAACACAGCAAACCAGAAGTAAACTAAATTATGTGAAAAATTACCATTTCATCCCTTCAAGCTTGCTAAAGGTTTGTGCTCTCTCTAGCGGTGTCTACTAGAAGCCACTCCACAAAAAATGTTACATTTATTAAGCTGCAATTATCTATTTCCCCTTGTGTTCCTAATCACTATTTCTACTACAAACATCATCAAAGCCAACGCAATTTGGTTACCTTCAGCCGCGCCTCCTGCAACGTCAAATTAGCCTTAAGCGGCAAAACTTCTTTGTTCACACTGTGGAAGAAGCCCATGGCCTTCGTCCAGGACAACAACCCGGCCACATCGCCGCACACACGTCGCGCCATATCCATGTTGTAGTCCTCCATGCGAAAGTACGGTTGCAGCAAGTCGATCATCTCATCGTTGATGGTGTCCTTCGGATAGTTTTGCAACTGCAGCAAAAACGTTGCACTGGCCATCATCTAATACGTAGAATGAAAACCCAAGCCTGTCACACATCTGAGTTATTGACCGATACTAGAATAAACACCCCACCTTTAACGACTCCTGCCACGATGGCTTAGGACACGGCGTCCCCGAGTCCGGTATGCAAGGATGCAGTTTTCGCTTGAACAGTATCAACACGCAGTCCATAATGCGCATAATCAGATGTGGCGGTCGGCCCAGCTTGCGCACGGTGGCAATATGCGCCGGTTTAATGGTGTTCAGTGCCATTTCGGCCTCCTCCAGCGCGGGCTTCGCTGCCTCCAGCTTTTCTTCAGCCAGCGCTTTCTCGTGCGCAATGCACGCCACCAGCGCCTCTGCCTTATCCTTGACGATCAGCACCTGGTTCTTTACAATTTCTGCCTGCATTGCTCGCTCAGTCACCTCCACCAGCACCGATTCTGCCTTCTTCGATGCCTCTACCAACTCCTCCTCCATAACCACCAAGTCCTTTTTCAGTATCTCAACCGAGGCCGAGGCCTCCTTCAGCTTCTCCAAGCCGGTGTCCATTTTCTCCACGCCATCACCCAGCTCTTTCTGCTTCTGCTGGTAGATGTTCTTGTAGCCGGCAATGAAGTTCAGATATGACTTCGGTGTAACGTGTGTGGCGCGTCGGAAACGCTGAAAGTACTCCAACGACGTTTCGGCCACTATGTCCTGTATGGAGCCGAGCGCATTGACCAGTTCTTCCTTCACGGCCGGTGTACACTCAATTTCAAAGTCACTCAGAAAGTGTCTAGCCACTGAGACGAGCGCATCCTTTGGCCACGGCTGGAACCAATCGATAGTGCAGCCGGACACGAGTGCCGGGAAGCGTTGCACCCTCGATCGGAACGTCTCGCCCACCGGCGAGAAGCAGAACGCCACGTGCAAATTCACGCAGGTGCGGGCCAAGAAGAACTCCATCACACTTTCCGGGGTCGCGGTTTTGCGTTGGTTCTCGCGTTTCATTACAGGCGTCAACTCCTGCACGATTTCTGCCTGTTCGTCACGGGAGAACAAGTTCGAAATTACGCCGGACGACAGTATGTTATTGAGGTACTCAAGGAAGCCCTCCTCCTTGATGTCCATATCGGTGAAAAGGAACGTGGTGCCCTTGCCCTGCACACCACAGGTGCGATACAACAACTTCAAGTCCTCTAGGAAGTTGGCCACATTGTACGAACGCGTCAACGCAATTTGGAATGTTTTGTAGCCAGCTATAAATGATGCCAATTTTGTGAGCGATTGTTTACCGGATCCACCGACCCCGACAAGCATGACATTCCCCCTCGGATGCCGAATGATTCGGGAAATCTTAACCAAATGCAGCATTGCATCTGGGAAGAAGACCAGATCCATCCCAGATCCTCGTACCATTTCATTGAATTGTGCGAGGAACATAACGAGACGCTCGCGGAGCACTTCATGAGAGTTCACCGGTTCGTAGACCTTCGGCAACTCCATATCGGCATCTTCGCCCTCCTCGCCCGTCGGCTCCGGTGCGTCACGCATAAAATCCACAAACACCGGATTCGCTATGATCATCTGCGAAAAGGTATCACCCAGCTCCTCGCGCACCAAACACGCCAACTCTGAGCCGAACCACTCCTTGTCCTGGAAGGTGGTAAAGCGGTCGGCGAACACGCGTGTGCACTCATGCTTCCACAACGACATCAACACGCTATCCGAGGTGATAACCGTGGACAAGGTGCCCACCATGCCCTGCCAAATGCGCGACAGATCGCGCAAGCTAAACACGTAGTGGAACTTGGCCGGCGTCGGCAGCAGTTTCTCGCGCGTGCGCTGCCACAGATGACGCGTCACCACAATCAGCTTCTTCACCAAGTTGCGCACCTCTGGCAAGAAGCCGCGCTTGGCGTTGTAGTGTCCCTCTCCAATAACGCGAAATATCTTATCAATCGAATCGTCGTCGGGTATATTGCAATTGAAGACACAAAACTGTCGCTTCAGACGTGAAGGAACATCGTTGCGCCCACCGCCTGGCAGGCCCATAGCGCCTACGTATTGCACATCGACAACCGTGGTGAAGTCGCCCGGCTTCTCCAGGCTGTAGAAGCCCTTCATGTCCATGGTCTGTCGAACGATCTCATTGGTCACTTGATCGCCCCATTCGTTTATCTCGGGCAGATTTATGTCGTCTATGAAAACGATCAGCTTGCGACCGCCTGGCGGGCCAAAAGTTACGCCAACTCGCTTCTCCACGTAACTCTCAATGGTGCGCTGAAACTGATATGGGCTGGTGGCCGATGAGAAATTGAATGAACGGCCCATATACGTTTCCGGATTCATCTTTTTCATGAAATTCTTCATGATCACGGTTTTGCCAGTGCCCTGCTCGCCGATAAGCATAACGGCGCGCTCCTGATTGGCTATGGTGCTGATCAGATAGTCCATGCGCACATTATCCACAATCGGGACCAGAATATTCAAAAAGTCGGGCGTGGACAGTTCGGGGTACATATAGGGTGTAACGAGTGTTTTCCAGGCTTGCCAAGTGCCCGTCTGGGAGACGAAGTAATCGAAAATGGTGTTTTCATTTGTGCTGCCCTGCGGATAATCCAAATCGGGAAATGTCTCCTTCACGAACACATGAAGGCGTCTGCGATCGGCGGCGCTCAGATAACCACCCAAGCCCCAGGCTAAGGCGAATACGTAGAGGCGATGCAAATGCTCGGGCGTGCAGGTGTCCTCCTTCTCTTCCACGGCCGCCTCCTCAGGTGCATCCTCTGAGGTAGAAGCAAAATAGGATTAGTTATTAAACGAAAATCGAAATTTTGAGGGGAAAAAAGTAAAAGATGGGAATTTGAAGAACATATCAGAGATTATGGGAAGGACAGAAAAATCTTGCTAAGACGCAATTTACACGCTTTTACTTTGAAATTATAAACAACATAATATGTAAATAATATTCAACAAATGTTCGGGGCTTGAGGTGACTTTGTTGGCTTTGTTGAAGTAATTCTATTAAAAAACAATATAAATTATTTCTTCATTTGAATTTCCATTTTTCAGAAATAAACTTAAGAACGTTTATTCAAACTCTCAGAATGAGAGGGTAGGGAACTTATATTATTAAACTCAGTAACATTCGACGAAGCTCGAATCTCAAAGTACTTGCAAATTCTGGCAGGAGTTTAAATCAGAAAAGTTTTCGATACCAAGAATGCCACTTTGAAAACCAACACGTGTAAATTGAGTCTCTGACAAAATTGGTTAGTTGAAACAGTCACAAAAACACATAACATACATACATACATATACATACGTATGCACTGTATGTACACACACAAAATACAACAGAGAGACAGACATGGTTACTTTTACAGCATAGAGAAAGTTGAAATAGAATTGTGTCAAAGTGTCGGAAAGGTGCTAGGAGAAAGTTATTTGAGCAGGAATTGACAGAAATATTCGTTGTTGTTGTTAGTTTGGCTTGTATGGTTAAGAAGCACGCTGAGCACACTCACAAAAGCATAGATAGAGACTGGCTGATAGAGAGCAGAGAGCTGATAGAGGAAAGTCGACTTGATGCTTTGCTTTTTTACTTTGTTTGTTTACATTAGGTAGCTGAGTATACTTTACCACCATCAGAGTTGGCGCCAGAGTTGCGACGCTCCTGTTTCGCCCCTTTCTCGCGTTTCGCTGAAAGGTATACAAAATTCAACAATAACAACTACAACATGCTTTGCCATTGTTGCGCTACGCAAAGTACACTCAAAGCACACTCAAAACCTAAATAAATCCGCATAGGAATTGGTTGTATGCAGCCAAACACGGTTGCCCAGTGCTGCACTGGAATGTGCGTATATCTCACCGTCGGTGCTGCCCTTGCTCGACACACTGACTGCTTGCTCGTCCTCCTTCTTGACCGGCACCAGGCCCTCCAGAATCGAGAGCATCTGCAGCACAATGTTGCACTGCAACACCGACATGAGCAGCTTCAGAGTCTGCGTGCCCCAATTGAAGACCGGAATGAAAGTCTGCTCGAACAAGTCCCAGAAGACGGTGCGCTCACCCGGCGCACGATTCTTCAGCCACGCTTGGACAACTGAAAACGGAAACCGTTTTTATAGAATAATCACATTAAACTGGTAATATTATGTTCATAGCTCACTTGGTCGCGAATCCAGTCCCGACGAGCTCATGTAGACCATTCCATTCCGCGACACCGTTGCCGGCGATGCGTTGTCGATGTTGTGCGGCTCGAAGATGATTTTCACCGTTGGCGCCATCGTCAGTCGATCGCCATTCGCCAGCGTCAGTGTCTTGTTGTCGTCCAATACCGAATTCAGATTTTCTATCCAAATACTGTCGACCGGTCCGTCCAGCACCAGCCAGACGTGTTCGGTGCTCTTGATCTTCAGCGTTTTGCGCCACAAGGCCGAGAATATGCCGTCGGTCCAGTCGTTGGTGGCCACATCGAGGCGCCCGAACATCTGGGCGGCCGTAATGGCCTTCGGATTCATGCGCATCTCGCGATGGTGGTCGCCCATTTGCGTGAGCGCCTTCATCAGCGTGTGAATGCAGGTGGTCTTGCCGGCGCCGCTGGGACCCAGCGTCATGATGCCGTGTCGGACTGTTTGGGTCTCGTACAGCTGTATCAGCTTAAGAACCCACGGAGGATGGTAGACCAGACTGGCTTCTTCGGCCTGCTGCGCAATGGCCGCCTCCAGTTCGGGGTAGTTGGTCTTTTCGAGCGTCTAAAACAAACAACAACCACAACACCAATCATACAGCCGCCGCCTCGAAAGATAACACGACCACACGACCAACCTGATTGGGAAACAAATCCGACACCAGCGACATGAATAGCGGCTCGTCCTCGTCGATCAGCTTCGAGAGGTTCATGTCGCGCAGGACTCGCATCACAATCGTACTCTCGCTATCCTTTGAGTTCCTTCGCTTAGCAGCACCCAAAGTCCGCAACACAGACAAAATATTACGCAAGCCAAAGTCGTAGTGCACCTGCTTGGTGAGCTGCTCCTCGCACAGCTTGTACAGCGTGTAAAATTTGCGGGCCAGCGTGATGTTCTCGAGAAAGCCGCAGGAGGCCAATTTCACACGGATAATTATCTGTCTATCCGGCACCATCATGGCGACGGTGCGAAATTGTATTTTCAAGTTTTCCGGCAGCTCTTTGCGGCCAGCATAGCCGGGATTCTGGAAAAGATGCACGACAGGAAGTGAAATTTAATAAAAATTGTGTAACATTGGCCGGCTCCGGGCCAGACAGTCGTTCAACTGCAGCTGCGCAGCCACTGCGGTTCGCTTAAGGCGCAACGCCACAGCGCTGACGTTGCGACTGATAAAGTTAAGCTGCATGGAAAAATATTGCACAAATTGATTTATAACAGCGTGATGGCATTTTCATAACAATCAATTTAGAGCATTTCATTCGATTTTTCCTACATATTTTGAGTCGAGCAGCAGAAGCTTCAAGATACGCAAAATGATGGAATGAGTCTCAGTGACTACAGGAAGCCCACAAAGAGCGTAAAAAAAACACACAAACATATTTTATTTTTATTTTTATATAACCTTAGAGACACATGGTAACCAAAGGCGAACACCTTCCAATTAGGTAGGAGTTTTCTTTACTGTTACAAGATTAGCTAAATGTGTGATGTTTTTGTTGACAATTTGCTATTTTTATAGTGTCTGTTTTTTACATGCTTCAGTGCTTTTGACACTAAATCCATGTGTGTTTAAGAATTATCCCTTGTTTATATATTTTTCGTTGTAAATACACATAAATATATATAAATGAGTAGGTACTGAAAAAACGCAATCGACTACCAAACATTAGAACTGACGACCTTCTTGTTGGTGTTTCAACACAGTCAACGCTAAAAGGTCACAACGCGCACTTAAGCTTTCACGTTTTCTGACAAAAATCCTACATCCGCTTAGCAAAGTTCATATTGTACAAAATTTTGATGAATTTTAGGTGTTGAAATATAAATTTAACAAACTCCAATAATGTTTTGTTTTATTAGATTTTATTTTCTCTAACAGGAACGCAGTACAGCAGACAAATTAATAGCTCCAAACTAATTTATTTTACACATATAGGAACACACTCGTTCTTTATTGAAACTATAGCCTCATGATTACTAAGTGCAACATCGATACGATCAACTGTGAGTATTCAATATACTTCATAATTTTTCAATATTCTACACGCTAATGGGTAATGCTGACACCTATGTATGTACACTTATGTACATAGGAAAGCATTCCTTCACATAGTACTGTACATGTTTGTAAATGGCACTAACGAGCTGCACTACTGTGCTATGTAAATTTTCCTCCTTGCGTTTCTTCTTTCAAGCAATGAAGCAAACATTGCACGAATTACAAAATGCCAAAATTGCACTAACAACAACAACAACAAAGTAAAGAGCAGCAGCAATGTTTGCAATGTGGCTGTGGAGTGTGTAAAGTGGCAAGCGACACGTGTTCGATGCGCGAACGTTTGCTTAAATCATCTTCATAATCAAATTTGTCGCACTCGGCAGCGCATGTAGCATATACCATATGCTGAAAATATTTGTAGGTATGTCAAGTTCAAACGCAAGTATGTTTGTATGCGAAAAGGTGAAACTGCTTAAGGTAACCTATTCATTTAAGGCGGTTTGTGGCGCACCTGCCATGCCACAAAGTATTCAGTATTCGTCTGACTTTATGTTTTCTTGTAAAAGCGACATAATGATAATCCGCTTAACGATACACAAACAACGTCTTGTAGAATTTGCCAGCATATTGAAAGCTACGGAGAACAAATATTAATGCCAAATATGCCCACATTTAAAAATGCTTTAAAAATATAATTCAATTGAATAAATGTGTATTTGTTTTATTCACTGCAAACAAGAATGTGATAAATGTGAGAATGATGTAGAGGAAAAAAATCGGCTTTCATATGCGACTCGGTCAGCTGGGCGTATACGCAACATTTCGAACTGAAATCTTCGGGCTATAAATACTGCATTTTGCGTCCAAGCATTTGTGCACATAACACTAAAATAACAACCATAACAACAACAATAACAATGACAAACGATTTAAGACGCTTATCGCGTGTGCCATATCAAATGACAGTCGGTTTGGTCTACGACTGCAGAGAATCTTCAACGGCACCATTCTGCATAGCAAGAGTACACACACATGCACACACACACACGTACGTACATGCAACGTATTGAACTGTGTACAATGGCATCAGGTATCTTAAATATTTACAGAATTTAATTCGAGGCTCTGCACGCACTCAACGCAGCAAAGGTGTCTTAAACTGTAGCAAAAACAACGCACATCTACTACGTGCAGCCAATGTCACAGTATTGGTGTATGTGTGTGTGTATGGATTTCTTGTTATTTGCCAATTTGCGAAAAAGGTTTTATGCCGCCGAAACTCAATCTACACGTTGTCGCACCATTTTTTAGCGCCAAACAACAAACCAAAGCGGCTGGCGACCATTTACATGCTTGCTTCTGTGCATGTGTGTGTGTGTGTGTGTGTGTCTTGATGTATGACAGCTAAAAAGAATACGGCTAACAAAAGCACAAGTGTAAATAAACACCCACACTTTGCCTGCTGTGCGGACACGTCGGCCGTTGAGGCGACAATTAAATTACAAAGCAAAGAATGCTTTGCTGAAATTGTGTTACGGAAATCTTAGACAATTTCTCGAGGTTATCACATTAAATCTGCGCCTTAAATTGTGCCATTTTCAGCCATTTCAAGTGATTTATACAGTAGATAAGCGAAAAAAATGGTTTAGTAAATTTTGGGCTGATGGGCTGAAACTGCGTTAAATTTAAAAATTGAATAAACATAGTCAAGTGGAATGTGTGAAATTGAATTTCAACTTAAATGAAATATAAATCTCGTCAAGTTGCTTGATAGGGAAACAATAGGAACATTAGAATCGGCATAAGTGCAACTAAGAACCAAAGACTAACTTCTGTAGCTCAAATTTTTCGGCTTTTGATCAACATTTACTCGAAATGCTTCTGAGGCGCAGACACGGTGACTGTCCGAGAAAACCATTTGAATTCAGTAGAAAAGGTACTAAACAGTGAACGAACGCAGTATCAAAGTGTATGGAGCTAAATTAAATTAAACAAAAGATTGGCCGAATTTAGAAGGACCAAGGACCCTGGCAACCACATACAAATTAATCATTTTATTGCCAAGTTCTAATCAAAGTAAAGAAATGATAACCATACAAACATTAAAATCTGTCACTTGGCATTTCATACTAATTTTAATTTTTTTTTTAATTTGCTTTGGGCATATGGAATTTGTTCTTGACACATAGCTCGGCAAACCGACCCTTCTCATCATTCAAGAGTGAAAAACTTTAAAGAAAGCACAAACTTTTATTGACTCGAACTTCTTCTTAATGATTTCCGCTATCATTTTCGCTTGAAAAAGTTCTCCGCCGAAGCACAGAATTCTTCAAAGAGCAGCCAAAAATCAAGCAGTGCACATTTTATACCAACTTAAGCATCGTTTTCATTAAAATGGCTTTGACTTTCCACCCACTCAATGCTTAAGCTCACTTCCGGACCACACAACATAGGAAAACATATCTTTCTACCAACGACCGCTGGTTGATGCGAATGCCGTCTGCTCAATTAATCAGACTCAAAACTTTCCATCAAACAAAAGCCACACAATATACATAATCGCTACCTGCCTACCGCACAGCTTCACCCCAACGCCCAAACCAATTTAATTATGTCGCACAACTGTCGAAAACTGCAAATTCAAATGTCACCGCCGCCAAAAGTTTTCACGCACCGCCCACCCACCGTCTCATGCAATTAATTGACTACATGAGACTATTTAAAAGTGAATTTAATTTTCTGCAAGAATGCGCCAAAAACAGATTTAATGATGTCAAAGCATCACACAAAGGACCCAATGACAGACACACAGATAGCGCCACTGGAATGGCATGTCTAGGCGGAAATTCGCAACTTTTTGACTTTCAAGATATCATTTTTACTTGCAGAAAGGCATTTGCTCTAAAAATAAGCGTCGTTTATATAAAAAAAACATTTTTTTGGTTTTGGTTTAAGAAATTTTACATTGAAATCTCCACATGGCGCGACGGCGCGCACTTGACCTGCACCGTGCACTCACCATTGTTATGAATATACCGAATTCGGGATTCATTTCAATTGTGTCGCCGTCGGTGAAAATGAACGTTTTCTTCTTCTCTTTTTTGGCAGTCAACACGACGGCAACTTGTTGCGCGGCCACCGACAGCACCGGCAACTCGATCCGATTGAACTCGTCAAAGCAGCCCCAGGTGCCGGACTGCGCCAGACCCTTGTAGATGCGACCCAGACCCCTGCAAGCGGCGCAACACGAAGACATTACAGTGAGTGAGTATTTAGGTATTTAATTAAAAGTTACAATGCTGCGCAAGTCCTCTGCGTTTGCTTCTCATTAGAGCGCTGCACATATCTACCTGTAATCCATTTGATCGGAGCAATTAAATACCACCACATATTTGGCCAGCGTCTTGCCCATATCCTTCACCGTTTCCGTTTTGCCAGTGCCCGCCGGGCCGCACGGAGCGCCGCCCATGCTTAGCGTCAAGGCTTGCGCCAACGTGATGTAACAGCTTCCAGTGTGCGCACGTAGGAAAAATTAGAAGAAGAAAATAAAGATAATACAAATATATACAAGCAACTATTTCAAGTGTTTAAAATCGATTTTAGAGTTTAAGCAATTTAAGCCATTTTGTGTGGCACAAATAAAATCCTTTCGGGCACTTGAATGGCTGAACCGAAATTTTGTGCGTATTCGGCATGTGACAGCTACATGTTCTGTTCAGCATTGCGCTGTCATTTGCAAAACAACGTTATTGACTGTTTACGTTTTTGGAGAAATTGGGTCAGGGCCACTTCAGAATCGTTGAAGTTTGCCACTCGAAAACAATGGATCTACAGGTCGCAGTGCGTTATCCGCATCAATAATAACAACACTCGAAAATTCAAGTGTTCATAATTACCTAAAATATCTGCCTATAATTTTTGTTTTTTGTTCACTACTCTCGGGAACATAGGCCCTCAACAAGGCATTGCCTTGTGTTGGTTATGTTAATCGGTTGTGTTTTACTGCCAAGGTAGGTTATTGGCCTAACGCAGTCTGCCTATAAATAACTGTCGTTTGAGTGTCGGAAATATAGAAAATGTAAAACAAGGGGAGATTCAACATAGAATGTGAGCATTTGTTAAGATAATTTGAACAATTTTTTTTAAGTTGCACTAACTTATGAACCTACTTTATGCATCTACCAGCAAGACTCGCTTAATAATGAAATGAAATGAAAAATAATGAAATGAAATGAAAAAATTCCAAACATAAAGAACTTTTTCAACTTCTTACATTAAAATTTTATTCTAAATTGTAGAAATTAGTCAATCAAACAAATAATACAAAAGTGAAACTCATTTCAAATCAAATTCAAACCATATTGAAATTAAACGAAAGTTTATAAATACTAATTTCAACGCTAAAACATCATTTAAATATTGTTCAGAAAATCCAAATTCGTTTTCCAAGGTTCGTTTTGATTGTGTTTGAAAATAAAACCACTTCAATTATTCAGCGCAAACGCAGTCAAAAACCAACATCGCTTATTTACAAATTTACACTTGTTCTACTTTAGACTACTACTATTGCATGTTTCCCCCATTGCTTGCTCAACACAGACTCCGACCCATTGCGCTGCACACTTTTATACCAGTTTTCTTATCGCGCCGAAGTTTCTTGCAACTTGCAATCGGAAAATACTCGACCATTCTCGCACAGCCCATTTCTCGCGAACCTTGCCATACCGGACTATACCAAGCGGATTATACCAAATTTGCCGTACTTCAAAGTGCATGCCTAAAAGTATGCTTTGAAAACACATTCGTGCATAGAAAAGCATTCAGCACAGAGTGCCTTATCGTTTCAATATGATTTCTTAAAATGAAGAAATTTTCTTTTTCCTTATATTCAAAAAATTTAAGAGAGTTCACGAACAGCAGCCAAAGCATTTAAATATGACTTATTGTAGTCAAACTTTTCACCTTCTTTTTATCCTTGCGAAATCCTTAATTTTTATTTTCATGAAATTTCATTTCAATTTAATTTCTTAAACCAAGAAATGAAATTCTAGTTATTGAGTCCTTGGCGAGATACTAAAAATAGCCATCATGTCTAAGCTTTTTCCTAAAATTTCAATCAGAAGAATTTAAAGCCACTATCCATTACATTTCTAAAAAATCGTTGCATATAACTCTTTCCACGATTTCAAGCAAAAACATCGCATTTTAGCATTCAAAATCATTTTATACATATTGACAAAGTGGTCGAGACTTCCTACTAGAGACCGATCCAGTTAAAAATCAAATTAACATATTTCACAAACTTTTGTACAACATTTTTACATCGCATTTTAGCATTCATAATCATTTTATACATATTGACAAAGTGGTCGAGACTTCCTACTAGAGACCGATCCAGTTAAAAATCAATTAAACATATTTCACAAACTTTTGTACAACGTTTAAAAACTCGCACCACTACCGTTCAACTAAGTAATATTCTCTACACTCTCAACCCCCCACACAGAGCTTTTGTTGTTGCTGCTGCTACTGCAACACTTAGAACTCAATTAGCAGCAACTACTGAACTTTGGCTGCATTTAATATTCTGTGCGCATTAAACCACAACATTCAATCGCCCGCGTCCCAGCCGAGTAATTCATGGCAATTTATCGTCGAAATTAAATTAACTCGGCTTCGGAAGCATTGCTGCAAATTTTGCCGCAACAAATTGCGACAGCCAAGCATTTTCATTTGCTGTCAAGTCTCTTTTCGACACTTAAAGTGTTTTTCAACGCACAGCCAGCGCAGCAGCATCGACTGCCACTGTCGCTGTCCTTTTTAAGTGCCTTAAAACAAAAACCAGCTACTAACGATGTAACAAGTCCCGCCTATCACCCTCACACGCCCCTCCGCCCACCACGTCACAACGCTACATAACTACATACAATAAGTAAACAAAAATTGCTGCCACACTGCAGCCGCGGCTAAATAAGTTCCGAGCCGAAGGTGGCGCACCGCCCCTGCACCTCCCCATTGGCCGTGTCCACAATGATAAATTTCACTTCAAGCTTCAATAAATAACACAAAAAAGTTTCAGCACCACAGCACCAGCATCAAATTTCACCAAATATGTAACTCGCGGCATTTGCAAAAACCATAAATTCAAATAATTTCGCTAAACACTAAAACATGCAGTGAGCGGCGGCGACGTCTTACTTGCCGGCAACAAAGTTCACTTTATAGGTAAAAATGCCGACATAGTCGTTAATATGAAATAATGTGGAATGAATTGCTGACAGCAGTTGCCGATATTCGGAGCGAAAATACCAAAGGCTGTGTTGCCGCTTTGTTTGGCCTGTTGCGGCTTTTCGACGCTATCGCAAATTGTTGTGAACACGAGTTTTGTAAATGTAAATTCAGCGAAAAATTATTAACTTTAAAGCGTGACGGATTGAGGAAGCCGATGATTTGCACGTTTAAAAAAAGGCAAGAACAACAATTAAGCTGAATTTGCAATTTGGTAGCGTTTTCAGAGATGTTCGTGGCCGATTTGAATTAAATTTGCAAGTGAAAATACACAGAGACCAAAAATTCTCTTTTATACAGGAGTAAAAAAAAACTAGTACAAAAATGTTGCTGCACTTTTCGAGCGTTGTCAGAGATGTCTGTGGCCGATTTGAGTTTAAATTTGAAAATGAAAATTTTACTGCATTAATAATGAAAATGGAGCCTTCAAAGTGATTTAGAGGGGTGATAAAGGTATTGGAGAAATTAATCCAAAATCCAAGAATCCAAAACGGAAAGTTTCCTGCATAAAGTTTCAATTTAACTGCATTTTAAATTGTGAGAAAGCAGCCGAAATTAATTACCTTATCTATGAATTTTAATATATTAAACACACACTGCAGACAATTACACTAGTCACATTTATCTTTTTAATACTTTCATAAATTAAATTTCGATTTTTTTTATTAATTTCTACACCACACAATTTTAAAATTGTAATAGAACTAACCTCACTTTGTGCCATGGAAACTATCTCGTTCACTCTTGCAACACTAAAGTAAACATTTGGCGCATTTTCGCAGCAACTAACCGAACCGTATGCTAACTTTCCAAACCCCAACAACCACAAGCTTAACAAAATAACCAAAATAAAGGCATAATAACTTTTCTCTATTCCAATTTAACTACCAACCAGAGTATCGCTTAAATTTTACTCTTATTTTTTTTAGTTATATTCTGCACGTGACTGTGTATGTTCACATACGAGTATGTATGAATATCGTTATGAGTATTGAGCTTCAAATTTAATAAAATTGTATAAAAGCAATTATTTACATTTTATTACGTTGTTGCACAATAATTAAAATGTTTGCGGCTTTAAATAATCCCATGCAACAATGTATTAGCTCATGGCTATGTAAATAGCTCATCGCTTATGCCTTAACTAGTAATTTCATTCAATAAAATCTAATAGACAAACTAAAATGCTTCTAGCTTTAATACATTTGAATTGAAATATTAAATTTATTTATAAATCTTTCACTCTTCAAATTCTAGTTTATAGGCAAACGACTACTGATTTCATTGCAGTGGACATTTTGGTTCTTTTCATTCTTACACACATTAAACATTAACTTACCGATCCGTGAGCGGCGTTATCACCAAACGATCCGTACATCCCAAGTACTCATTCTGGTACGTAAACGTCACATCCGTCACCGAGATCCAAGTCTTGTCCAGATCCTCTTTGAAGTAGAAACGGCACTGCTTCAGCCACTCAAAATCATTTGCCGATTTGATGTTCATGCGACACTATCAAAACGAAACAGCACAACAGTCAGCCGCATCTATTGTACTAACCTCGACTCCATTCGGCTCACCAATATATCGAATATATCCCGCTGATGCACGTGTATCGTTATCAGCGTCTCGAAGTTGGTGCGCTCCATTTTGGTCAGGTTCCTGGTGGTCTGATCGATTAGCGTATTGAGTATTTCGAGGAACTTGTTATTCGTCTCCGACATGACTTTCCTCTCATGCCTGGCCTGCATCAGCGCCATTTCCGCGTCTCGCGTCCAAATCATTTGTATACCCAAAAGGCCAATTTGCGCTGGGACTTTTTCCAAAAATCCCAGCAATGTGAAATTTGGATCATTTATTGTCGCATAGGCGGTTCTAATTATCGAATGCAATGACTGCTGTGCGGTGACCAGCAACTGAGTTAGCCATGTCTCGACGGAGCCCTCGGCGCGAATGGCGCGATCCAGCTGGATCATCTCGCCCTCGCTGGAAATGATCGCCATCATTTTGTTGTACTCGATGTCGTGGAACTTTACTTTGCGCGTGTTGTCGAAAATCGAGAGCAGATGGTTTTGTATGGTGTGCGAATCGGAGGCCTGGCCGAGTATCTCCAGCAGCGCCGGATCGGACACGAAGAAGAAACGCGGGAACATCATGCGCTTTCGCTCCAGGTAGCCGCTCAGCGATTTCTGGCATATCTCCAGCTGTTCCTGCAAGTGTGGCAGCAGCTGTTTCAGCAGATCATCGCCCACGCAGCAAGCCACCACGCCCGGCGTCTCGTGGGCGCGTTGCATGATCTTTTGCCACGACTTGTCGATCTTCGAGAAACGTTTTGCCTCCTTCGGCAGCTGTTTGGCTATGTCGCCGCCCACAAACACCGCCTCCAAGTAGACCCACATATTCTGCACCAGCAGCCAGCGCTCCAGTATCTCGTTCGAATTGGACAAATCATACACCCATCTATCGAATAGAAATGTGCATTCATTTTCATTTACGTTCAGATTTTGATGTCTTGCAATTTCTCTCAGTGTACGTACTGTTGTATCTGCTTACGGAAGGGTGCATTGTACCGGTTCGACAGCAGCGAGCCCAGAACCATCAAACTGTCCTCTAGCTGCCCGATTGTCTCGGCCGTGGTATCGCCGCGCAACAACAACTCACCGCGATTATTGAAGCTCATGAATTGCAACTCGTGCACCGACCACTCGTTGGTTACCTGCTTCAGCTTCGCCTCGATGTCCTTCTCCTTCATGGCGCTAATGCAAATGTCCTCGATATCCTCTTTGTGCTTCAGCAGCGGCGCCTCCAGAATGTTCTTCAACGAAAAACCCTCTGAATCGAACTCAAACACATACTTGGTCACGTCCATAATGCGCTGCCAGTGACGCGGCTTCATGGCTTTGTTGGCCATCAGCTCCAGCAACGGACACATGTCGTTGAAATCGTCGATGGTCTTCTTGAGCGCATGGAAAGCGGGCCACTCTTTCAGACCCTTGGGCAGTTTACGGCAACGATTCTGGAACTCCATTAGCTCGTTGTTGATCTCTTCAATGTCCACCTCGTTCCAGGGTATGTCATAGTAACTGCTCACGCGGTCAATGACATCGTTGTACAGCTTGTAGAGCTTCTGCAGCAGATTGAGCTCCTTGCGTATTTGGCCCAGTTCCGGGTAGTCGGTTTGCGGCAGCCCAAACAGCTCCTCGCCACTCTGGTAGGTCTGCAGGCGGCGCCACAGGCCCTCAAAACGATTCTGAAACAGTATCAAGCGGTCGGAGGCCTCACGCGGCGTCAGGCCCGGCTGCATGGGCCCAGCATTGCGATACTCATTGACATATTGAATCTTGTCCTGCTTGAATTTGTCCAAATTGCTCTTGAGATCGTCTTGAAAGGAAGGCTGCATCTCGAGCAGTTTGACCTGCGCTTGCAAGGCGCAGGCGAGCAGATTTTGAAAAGTGATGCGCAAATTATCGACCAAGTCGAATTGCTCGCGCTCCACCGGCACCTCGTACCGGGTGAGCACATTGAAGGCTTCCTAAAGCGGAAAAGAAAAGTGATTTTTAGGTATTTGGATTTTGTGGCACTAACTTCAATGGGATCGATGCGCAATTCCATGTCGACTTCTTGTTCGCGAATTTTTCCCAACGTTTCCATAATCATGCGCACATCATCCAGATCGCGTATGGGTCGATCTAGCTTGCGATCCATTTCATTGATCACCGCATAAACATAGTCCATCTCCTTTTTGTACTTCTTCTTCATGGCCTGCCCGATTTTGTGATTGCAGGCTGAAAAGGTCAAAAGTAAAATTAAGAAATAATTTACACGATCGATTTTTTATTCGATTTTCAATTTTAATCACAGTCGAATTATCAAAGCACAAACATTTCGCGTTCTTAACAAGCAGCTTTGATCTTCCTAAATGAAGTTAGTAATGGAATTTATGATGAACTCAGATATCTTTGATATCGAAAAATATTTTCGGCCAAATTATAGGTCATTCTTTTGTATGTTCTTCCTGAATAACTCATACAATTTACATTTTCCACTTTCCACATTTACACTTTCAGCCAAATCACCAACGCCAAGCTGTTAAATGTATTTCATTGAACTCATCATCGAAGTGTGCAGTGAAATTATTTGGAATGTGAATTTCGCAACTGATTAACGAACGCCAATTTGCACTTCAAATGTTGGCATTATCAGCATTAGCAGTAAATTAAACGAGGTCATATTTCTGCGTAATTTATCAGCAATCAGCCAAAAATCAATAAACGCTTTGTGCGCAGCAAATGCTGCCCAACCAGCAGCCAACGGCTTTGCATTTGCATTACAAGCGGCGCCCAACGCCAACACAGCGCGGTGGGTGCTGTGGGAGAGTATGCGATGCCATTATTTCGCTCGCTTACACTTTATTTCAATGGCCAGGCCATACTTCAGACGCTCGTTGTAGACGGCCACGCATTGTCCGAACGCTTCCATCTCCGGCTCCATCAGCAGATTTGCATCCAGCTCGGCCAAACAGCGCAGCGTCGTTTCGAACTCTTGCAGCCCGAACTCCATGAGCTGGCGCGTGGTGCGGTCGTTCTTCCAGAGGAAGTGGTACGGCTTCCAGCGCTTGATGTACGTCTGTATCTCGGGCTTGATGTTCTTCGTGCAGTTGGATAGCAAATTCAGCGCCTTGGCGACCTCCTTGTTGTCCATGATGGCCGCATAGAACGACTTGAGCATGTGCGGCATTTGCGGCCGCTCCTCCGACGCCAGACAGTACAGCTTGCGGCGGCGTGCGCGTGCACCAGTGTTGTGATTGCGGCCGACACGTGGCTGCGGCGTGGTGGAGACTTGCTGTGTGCGCATCAACACGAGAATGAGAAATTCAAAGTCACTCAAATGTGCTCAGATCGTACCGGATTCTCTTTGCCGCTGGTCCACTGCGCCACACCTTTGGCAATGCCAGTAATGGTCTTGCCCGCCGTGATGAGAATCTCCTGCAGCTCGTCCAGGTTCGGCTTGATCACCACGTTGGGTATCTGCAGTTGCGCGTGCAGCGCAAATATCGGCTTCTTCGATGCGGCGTGACTGTCGTCGGCAACGAAACGGCGCCGTATCGTATCCAAGGCGGCGCGTATGACTTTTATCAGCACATCGATCACCTTGCGACTGTAGTAGCGACGCATTTCAACCACCGCATTGCAAACCATGTCCTGTGCAATCATAAATTATTAGTAATTGTTTATTAATTAGTGCGCGGTTTGAGGTCAAGCACATCCGCTTGACGCACTTTGCGCGTGCAATTATGTGGATGTGTGTGTATGAATGATACCTGCATGCCCTTGGGCAGACTTTCGGTGGTCGAAAGCAGCGTAAGCGGATTCTCAAAGCAAGACCACAGAATGCTCCAGTCCTGCTGTTGATTGGCATTGCTGCCAGCAGCAGCGCCCCCACCACCATTGCCACCGCCACCAGCTGCTGCTGCCGCGCTACCGCCTGGCGCCGCTTGGTTCTCGGCCTCACCTTTGCGTGCCGAGCCAGGATTTTTGGGCGTGGCTGCCACTATAATGAAATATATTGTGTATCATAATCAGCACCTTGTTTCGCGGTCAGCTACAAGCAATTTTAAATTACCATCGAATAATGTAACAACATCGTCGCCGGCGATTTGCTTGAACGTCTCCGTTGCCTTATCGACCAAATTCAAAACCTCTTCAACGGCCTCCGAGACCATTTGGCTTTTACGATTCAACTCAATGGCCGCTTGTCTGACACAATCAGCGACGTGAAGAAATATTTATTCAAGGGGAGAAAAGGGAAGAGAAAGCCTTTTAAGAAGCAATAGCACAAGGCGCATAAAAGTAGTTTTGCATAAATGTACATACATGCTACGTGCTTGTGTGTGTGCGCGCGTGTGTGGGTGCTGTAGATGCACTCCACAGGTAATACACAAGTGGAAGACAACTGAAGTGGCCAATGGAAAACACTTGTGGGTCGCACTAATGTTGAGCCAACACCGGGGCATACAAAATGTAATCGAATAAGAAATTTATGACTTTACTATGAATTTAATGTTAGCAATTAGTAGCTTAAAGTTGCTATTCTATTTAAAATGTAAATGTGATTTAGCCAGAGTCAGTTATATGCTATGGTTAGTTCAGTGCCCCAAACACCTCTTGAGATCCGTTAAAAAATTCCTTGATTGCACATTTTTCTATTGAAGTATGCTAAGTAATTCTTCATATATATTGAATACTATTACTCAAACAGTTGTCCTGCTATCTGTCTCTTTCTCAATCAAACAGTTGGGCCGGTATTTTTTAAAACAATAACAAAAGAGCTCTTTGCGTTTGGACTGTGTGCAGATGTTGAAACTCTCCTTCTTAGTTGATTGCTGTTTTAAAATTTCGAGCAAAAGTTCGCTAAAGCGTTCCATCTTCTCACTGACCATCACCATCAGAATTCCCAACTGACTCTATCATCTTTCCTCTCATTGTTGCCCCACCTGAGTTACTTGTTTATTTGTTATTGCAAGCAAAATTTTTATTATGCACAACTAAACTTTTCAGAAATATTTATCTAACATTTCTTAATGATACGCTCACACGTGCCGACCGCACCATCGGCAAAATGTAGATACACAAACTTGACCAACTTTGACTTCATCGTGAAACATACACACACACACACACACCCCTACGGGCTATTTTTAAGTACAACACCATTCCATGTACACACCTGCAAGCGTCTTCGCTCTTCTCCAGAAATTCATCAACCGTCCAGATTTCGTCATCTGCCCAACAAAAATTTCAAGCAACAAAGTTTCGACAGCATAATATTAGCAACAAAAATAACTTAATACTACACTTGGCTGCAAATAAATTGCTAACAATCATCGGCAACTTTGCCCAGCAAACGTCCAAGCGACACTTTGCATGGCCCGGCTGCGATACGCACCTCCCGGCAGTATCTGCAGCGAGACATCCTGCATCCACATGAGCACATTCAGTATGCGATTCGAGTAGATGTCGTGCACACGTGCGACCAGCACATCGAACGTCTCGATTGCCTGCTTGCAGCGTTCGTAGAAATTCGTCCAGTTTTGGTGTGTCCACTTGAAGGCAGAAGAACAAGAACGAGCACGTGCACGTCTTAATGAGCCGAGCTTAATGGGCACTTGCGACTAATTTCTAATTAAATTTCATCTCCATTGCGCTCACACTTGCGGCCAGTGTACTGCGCAGTGCATTTACTCACATTTATGGTATTCAGTCCAGGTTTCAGCATGGCTGTCAGACGCACCAACTGCGGCAGGAACAATGGCCGCACTTCCAGTTTGACAGCGCGCACAGTTGTAAGGAACATTTTGATCAAACACTGCGCACAATAGATACGCCACCGTGCGACAGCACAAAGAAATATGCAAAAAAAATGGAAGCGGAAAAGAAATAAATCAGATTGCTTTGCAGCAGCGCCAGCACGAACGCTTTGTGCGCACATTTAGCGAATCCTGTATGGTGATGAAATATTTTTGGCGGCTCATCAGTGTGGCCGCCACAATGGGCAGCTCTATGTTCAGTTTGGCCAGCATTTTGGCTTCGCGTATGAGCAGCGGTATGGTGGGATGCAGGTTGACGCAGAGCCGGTCACCCTGTAACGCCAGCAGCGGCTGCACCAGACACGCATCGGCCACGCTCACCTGAAATTGCAGAAGCTGTACTCGTGCCCATTCGTCAGCGCCGCATACGAACTCACATCTTGATCCAGCCATATCGATATGATCTCGTTTTCGTATTCGTTCAATATGCCCAACACGCTGTTGTAGCGATTCTCCAGGTCCCTTGTGGGCGGCAAAGTGCTCAACACCGGATGCTCCAGCACCGACTCCATCAGCTCGGTCATGTGCGCATCCAGCGAGCGGCTCCAACGAATGCGTCCCGCAATGGGCGGAAAATTTCGGGCCACCGGCGGATCATCGCGCTGCTTCCGAAACATTTTCAGCACACGATCCACCTCCTTGTCCACATAGCGAATTATGCGCATATACTTCTCGTCCATTTTGCTGAGCGGTATTTTCTCGCTGACCTTCTCAAAGCGCGTCAGAAATCGTATGCACTGTGGCGTCTCCCACACAGTATCGAAATTGGTCTCAATCAGCGAAGCGATGGTGTCCTTCAGCGAGTCGGTTTTACTCATGAAACGGTCAAAGTCATCGTTGAAATCGGCGTTGCGGTGATCCAAGTAGTCGTATTTCTTGGAGAGTATCTCCTTTTTGGCCTCTTCAAAGTGACTGGAGGCCTCCTCCAGCGTTTCGGCCAGCAACAGACCCTCCAGGCGTCGCTCAAACAAGTGATTGTAGTCATCGATTAGATTGAACATTGAGATGATCTTCGACAAACGATCGCAGAAAGTGTCGAATTTGCCGAAAACGAAATTTTCCGAAAATCCGAACGGCGTCTGATTGGGCAGAAACGGTTGCTCTCTAACGGTGTAATAGGTCTCGTGATAGATGTGATTCAACTTGATGCAATTGCTGAGTTTGGTGCGTATTATAATGCGATCCTGCGACCAAATGGTCTCCTTGCTGCGGCAGGTGATGTAGGACTTGCAAGTCTCAATCATTTGATTGGTGATCTGAAAAACAAGAAAACCCAGATCGAAAATGGCATGAAGTAGATGATTTATAAAACATAAGAAGTTTTTATATATAAAAGTTTAAAAGAAAAAAGTTCAAAAAGTTAAAAGTTTTAAGACTTTAAAAGAAGTATAGGGTTTTTCATCATGAGCCGGAAAAGTAAATAAAGAAAAAAAATCAATTAAAATTTGAATTTTGATGAAACTTTGTTTTCAAAATAATATTTGGTTTGTGCCATTAGTAATGGAATATGACATCATTCAAATGACCTCCACGAGCAGCCTGGTACACCTCGATTCTTGTTAGGTAATTTTCGATGACTTATTTACATATAGCAGGTTGTAAGGCGCCAAGAACTGCACATACTATATGTTGTCCCTCAAATGCTCCAGAGTCTGCGGATTGTCTGCATAGACTTGGTCTTTCGCGTAGCCCCAAAGAAAAAAGTCCAAAGGGTTCAGATCGCACGATCTTGACGGCCAATTGACGGCCATCACCAAAACGCGAAATTATGCGTTCATCGAACCTGGTTCGCAATTCTGTCATGTTCGGTCGTGTTGTGTAGCGCCGCCCTGTTGAAACCACATCTCCTTCACATCCGTATCTTCGATCGCTGGCCAGAAATACTCGGTTATCATACGGCCATAACGTTCACAATTGACGGTAATTGATAAATTCGGGTCATCTTTAACACTGGCAGCTACAGCAGCAATATTTTCGGCCGAACGAGCAGGGCGATTACGTATTGGCCTCTGTACATCTTATACAGAACCAGTTCGTTCGAATTTCGCCAATAAATCCGAAATTGTTGACAAAACAGGCATTCCGTGACGTCCGAAATTCTTCCTTAGTGCACAAAAAGTGGTGCTCAAATATTCTGCATTTTTGTAGTGAATTTTCACTATGTTTACACGTTGAGTGATGCTAAATCGGTCCATTTTCATAAATGGCAAACACTAAACTACAATATTAAGACAATGCAACGACAGTTGACAGCTGCGGTTGTCGAACACAGGGCTGCCAAAGTTTTCGGTTCGAAATGAAAAACCCTGTAATATAATAAGTTTCTTAATTAAAAAAGTATTAATAAAATAAAAAATAAAATAATAATGATATAGTACACTTGTCCATTTCATTTATAGCACTTGAAATTTACCAATACCTACCTGTATTGTACCTTACCTGTTTTTTTACCAAAATAATTAACTGATTTTTTTATTAAATTATTTAAGTTATTGTAAGATTGGCTGTCTTCTTAAACGTCAGTTGCTTTGCAACAGTACAAAGCATCATGTTCGTAAACAAAAAATGCAACAGTGTTACAATGCATCGTGTTCGTGAACGCATCCAATGAGCAATCGATCGCATCGGCATCGGAAACTGCGCATCATTATTATCGACGATGCATTGACATGAATTTCGCTGTTAGCAGTTTCATTTCTGGAATTGGTTTGACTTTCAGTATACTCATAATTCAGTTCTCCAGGACTTTTGGAACTTGTTATATTATCAAGATTCACACAAAAAATTATTATATGCTTAACTAGTTTCCTGTTTTTTACATCAATGTAACTTAAGATTCGAAATTTATTTTTTAAAATGTCAAAGACCTGCTCGACGCATACTCATGTATTACTCAAAATAGTATTGAAAGTTTGCAATATTACTTATATTGTTTCGCAGTCCCTTTTCGCTTTTGCTGTGCGTCCATTTTGAAGTATTTGCTTGCATCACAACCATTCGTAAACAAAGCAGTGCTAACACATAAATGTATGCAATATATCACGAATGCATACCCAACTGGCATCACGACAGTAGTGATAGAGCATCACTGCTTTGCATAGGGATGTTTAAGAAGACAGCCTTATCGTTTATTTTCATTTTTTTCAATTAAAAAAAAATTATTAATAATATAAGTAATAAAATAATAAGGATAAACTTGTGCATATCATTAAGAGTAACTTGAAATTTACCAATAACCTGTTTTTAACCAAACAAATTAACTGATTTTTTTATTAAATTATTTTAGTTACTGAAAGTTATAGTTTATTATCATTTTCTTAATTTAAAAAAAAAAATTATTATTAATATAAAAAATAAAATTATAAGAATAAATTCATGGTAACTTTAAATTTACCCATAACCTGGTTTTTAAACATTTTATGGCGTTGAGGTCATCTCTGATATCAGAGATCAGATCAGAATCACGATCAGTCAAAATTATATTCGATGCTGGTTTCATCTAAAACTCAAAAATCAGTCTACTTTAGGAAAGTCTATAATGAATTTACTATGTCATTAACTGAATTACAGTCTGTCCAGTAGAAGCGTGACCGTCGTAACTTGGAAACTATTTGTCCGATTCGTCTCAAACAAACTGCATTTTATGCGTTTATAATATCTATTGTACGCAATATTTTTAATAACAGGTATAGTCACCGCCATTCGGTATTATGGCATCAAACCTCCGACCCATTCTTTGCGCTAAGTTCTGAGCAAGTTTCCGAGGCAATCGACTCCAAATCAGCAGAATTTGTCTCGATAACTGTTTTGCTGCTCATATAGTTTTTCCTCTGAGTTTCTGCTTTACTATTGCCCACCAATTTTCTATCGGGTTGGCATCACGCGATTGTGAGGGCCAATCTAACACTTCCACCTCATTTTGCTGTTTTCACTCAGCACACATTCGGCTGCGATGTTTGTGGTCGTTGTCTTCTTGTATAGGGTGATCCAACTAGAGGTACTTTTTTCAATAACCTTTTTTGACAGATCACGCGTGAGTCGTGTCAAGCTGTCATATTATTTTTGTTCAGTATTGTTTGGCATTTCATCATGGAAAGACTTACGCCTGAACAACGTTTACAAATCGTTCAACTTTATTACGAACTGTTTACGAGCATTTCGGTAAACAGCTAATTTCACGTAATGGGCCGGTCGATTGGCCACCAAGATCGTGTGATATCACACCGTTAGACTTTTTTCTGTGGGGATACGTAAAGTCTAAAGTCTATACGGATAAACCCGCTTCGATTCAGGCCTTGGAGCAAAACATCACGCGTGTCATTCGCCAGTTACCAGCCGAAATGCTCGAACGAGTCATCGAAAATTGGACTCAACGGATGGACCATCTGAGACGTAGCCGCGGCCAACATTTGAAAGAGATAATCTTCAAAAAATAAATGCCAAAGAATGTTCTTTCGAATGATAATAAACATTCCCCGTTAAATTTTAATTTTCTGTGTTTTTTTCATTAAAAAAGTAGGGAACCTCGAAATGGATCACGCTTTATAATCCAAGAGAGTCCTCTTCTCCTGATCATCTCCGTAGCTGGTGGTAATAAAGCTTCATAAAATTTGTTCATCAAAACCGCGTTCAAGTTGGTGGTAATAACGAAAAGTCGCCCAAATCCTTTTTCTGAGAAGCAGCCCCAAACATGGACCTTTACTGGGTCTTTAACAGTTCGTTGGAACAATCGGGTGATGGCGGCACACCAAGATCGATTTTTGCTACTATTTGCCCTAAATTAGGATTCATCCGTGAATATTACATTATTCCAGTTCCGATCTGAATTGGCCTAAGCCCAGGCAAGCCGTTTTTGAACGTGTGATGATGAGAGCAACTTTGTTTTCAAAGAGCTCCGGTATATAACGTCGTTAGTTCTTAAACGTCCTCGAATCGTCTCTTTTGATATTTGAACACCAGTTTTCTCTAAAACTGCTTTAGCTTTATTCATTATGTTCACTCGCGCGCGTACTTACGTCGGGGTCACCACTTTAAAACCACAGAGCTCGAGTTCTGAAAAGAACTAGCTCGGGTTTAGATCTCAGAAAGTCTGAACGATTACCGACACCAAAACATTTATTGGTAAAAAGTAGCGAACATATAAAACCTGAAACTGATAAACATTGTGAGGATTGCCTTTTTGAACAATGATCGAAAATTAAATATTTATAAACAAAATGAGAATTCGGAATCACATAAATAACAAAATGAAATAATACATGAAATAATATCATGAAATAGGGTTGCCTACTGCCGGCGCCACAAGCTTTACGCAACAATAAGCCCGGCTTTGTCGCAAACAAATCAATGATTTTCTTGTCCTGGTTTGGGAAGGTCTTTTTTTCAAAGCCCCGCTCAGCCAAATCGTCGACATTTTTTGCTTCCATAAACCGATTCGTTCACCTCGTTACGAATGACGTCGACTTCTTCATATATTTTGCTGCAGCTAAACGTGACATTTACGGCCCTCTAGGGTGTAGAAAAGGAATACGGCTTCAAGTCGCTTCTCTCATTTTGTTAAAAACACCGTGCATTTTGTAATTGTTTCACGAGACTGACAATTTTTGCAATGCGTATTACAAAAATGATGAGGCTACTTAGGTGCATTCAAGTTTTTTTGATATCGTTACTCTAACAGTCAAACCTAAATTGGAGCGTTAAGCGTTGCGTTTTCTGACGCAATATATAATATCTGCTTAGTTGCCAAAAAACAACAATTTATTATTATTTTGCAAAACTTAGCTCTTATTTGAATAGATTCCTCAAAATTTAAATCAAATCAAATATAAATTACAGGCGTTTTTGTTATACGCAGCCAACTTCAACCGCTAACGCCTTGTCAAAATTGGAAATTCGAATAGCGCAGCGTTAGAGCGTTTCAATTGCGGTTTGCCCCATACAATTTGTATGGGCATGAAGCAATTTTGACAGTTGCTTGCCGCTGACGCTCCAGTTTAGGTTTGGCTGTAAGTGACAATTTGGTCGATCACGCTTCTACTGGACAGACTGTAGCAGACAATACAAAAAGTCGCTAAAGTAAAAAATTTCAAGTAATTGCACGCAGCACTGCACACATCTAATTCCAATAACAATATTAATGTTATCTGAAGTCTGAAATTATCAAGTTATCGCTAAAGAATGGTTCAAGTGCGTCATAAGCACACAGGGCCAAATAACTGCAAGTCTACAGTCATCATTGTCTTTTCCGCCGCGCTGCATTGCAGTGTCGTTCCCCACTTGGCGCTCTTCGCCTCAACCACGCAGCCAGCACACAAATCGTGCCTTCGCCGCCGAGCCACGAGTGCGAAAGAGCGCACCGTACGGCAATCGCGCGCTGCTTGCCGACAGTTTGCAGTTCGCGTTGTCGGGTGGCGTTGTCAAGTAGTTAGTCGTGCCGACTGCCCGCCGCTATTGTCGTTGTCGATTCGCTTTCATTCTGTTTTGACAACTGTGCGCCGTGTGCAGGCAGCAGCAACATTGTCGCGCGTTGTGTACGCTCGAGGCGGTGTAAATTAAACAGTCGACACACCAGTCTGGCGCTCTGCAAATTGATACGAGCGACTTTGCAATTGTCAGCAACTATTAACGCAATCGAATCACCTATCAACAATGGATGGCGACACTGTCGGCGGTAAGTACAGCCCGTTGGCAAATGCGGCATTCACACATCGAAGACTCCAGAAATCATTTTTTCGCTATCTACACGCGTCATGCGCAATGCAACGCTCGAGCTGAATGTGTATCTGTCGTGCATGCCGTCGTCATATCAGCGTTTGATGACTGTGGCGCGACGTACACATTGCGACAGTAGCAACAAACAATTTTTACTATATTGTCAACTTTAACTGTTATTTTAATTATCAATTCGCACTTTATCGCTTCTCGTTGTGGGGTAGCGCGCAGTTAAGAATGACAAATTGAAACCGAAACAAATGAAGCGCTTGAAGCATGCAAATTTTTTAATTCATTTAATTAGTAAAATACTGCATACATATATGTATGTATGTATGTGGCAAAATAAAGAATTTTAGAAAGAAACACAAAAGGGGGAACTGAGATAAATAATAAAGGGCGTTGCTTGGCTTTGTTGTTTCTATTTTTAGATTATACCTAAAATGTAAACAACAACTGTTAAAATGGAAAATACAGAAATAGTAAAATTATGTGGAAACGGAAAATCTATCAAAACATTTACCCAACTAACTCAAACATGTTGCATTTAAAAAAATTAGCAACTTTGTACGAAATAATAATACACCTGATTCTGTTTTCACACGGTCTTTTTTACACGGTTTTGATTTAACACGGTTTGAAAATTAAAAAAATTTTTAATTTTTCGTGCTAAATGGAATAAAATCGTGTAAAAAATTAAAAATTGTTTTATTTTCAAAACGTGTTAAATCAAAACCGTTTGAAAAAAGACCGTGTAAAACAGAATCAGGTGTACATAACAACAATGAATTTTTTTAACGTTTTCTTTCTTAAAAAAACTTTCTCAATTGTTTAGGTACCACTACAACGTTCCACTCGCAATCGCGTCGCAGCAATGCCACACGAAGCCCTCTGGATGAAGCCCTCAATCTATTGGTCGCCTGGAGTCTGCCGCAGTTGTGTGACAAATTTCGAGGTAATGAACCATGAATGCCCAGCAGATAAATGCAAAGCTTCAGTTAATAGATCTGACCATTCACATACAGAGCAAGAAGTCTGCACCCTCGCCTTTCAGCACCTCACTGATGCCGACATTTCTGAGCTCATACCCAAAGTAGGACCGCGCTCCATATTTCGCTCTCAGCTCGTCAAATGGCGTGCGCAGTTGCTGCAGCAGTCAGAGAAGCCCAATCTGCACCATACAGTAGTTCACAATACCGCAAATGATGTCGTAAAAGCCGAGGTCATGGACACAGACACCGATGAGCAGTGGCTCAAAGAAGTGGACGACGTGCATTTGCCGGCAGAAGTTGAGAATGAGATGGACCCTGTGCCGCCGAGCACGCCAAGCACACGACACGCCGAAAACGAAGCGGAGCTGGAGATATTGAATGAAAGTGATTTTCTACCGGAAGACACTCAACTTGATGCCAGCCAGAGCAGCATTGCGCCTCACAACAGCAGCCATAACGACAATAAGCGCGAGCAGCCGCTCTTTTGCTATAGTCAACCCAATCAAGATCGAGTGGTAGGTAGTGCCCTATGAAGTATATAACCTATGCTCACCAAACTTGTTCTTTTCATAGGATGTGGCCAGTTTATTGCGCAACCATTTTGACGGTCGCAACGCCATCGAATTCTATGAGCAGCACAGGGAGCTCGATGCCAATCATCGCAAGAAGATCGTCAAAAATATTATCAGCATAATGATTGAGAAACGCATCTCGATGTCGGTCAACTGCTTTCACGATTTGGCCCGACAACTAGTCGATCTGTTTCCCAATGAAAGCTTTGTAGGTGTTGTTCCAACTATTTCCATATGTTATTATTTATTATTGTTTGTGGACGAGCATACTTACCATGTCATTGCCGTTCTGTGTGCACTTTTCAGAGCACCTACTACGTACCTCGTGTCGGCACTACCTGCCCGAAGGGGGCACTCTACAACAAATACTTGAATATGTGTAAACGGCTGCGGCGCGAAGGACTTTTGGAGTATCGCGTGCAGCGACGCGTCATCAATAACGCCGCAAAAACAAGAACAGCGAACCACAGCGTCAACAGAAGTAGAAATTGATGGATATGACAGATAACAAAAGTAAATTGTTGCACGGTTCGAGTGCAACGAAATGCAGCTGTGGTTGTGCGAAGTGCGCAAGTTACATACATTTTGTTTTTAGTTATGAAAAAGATTAAATGTGTGTTTTTAATTGAGTTTTTTAGAAGAAGATTCAGTGTTACCAAACTTATGCTTAAATTGTTGCCACCAAAGTGTAAGAAAACTGTTTTAAGTTAGATTGTGACCCAATGTAAAATGAAAAATTTAATTATACCCATTGTATGCTTTATAGTGAAGATATTAAAAGTTGCACTAGCAAATGAGGCTATCAGATTATAATGAAAAATTGTTTATATTCTCGTTTTGCATAAGTACTCACCTTAACCATGAGCGAAGAAGTACGCTCGGAGGTGTTGTAGAATTGTGAGACACTATAAATCAGGCGTACAGTCTGCAATAAGCTCAGAATGGATTCCTTCATGCTGACCTGTGGTAACAAACCGGGCACATTAGCACACAACCTCATCATACAAATACACACACACACAACACCAACCGGGTCATCGAGATACAGCGAGTGACAGCACGTCTCCATGGCCTGTATGAATTTCGAATTATCCCGCGCTTCATTGTAGCAAAATGTTATCTTGCGATCAGTCTCCTTCCAGACGCGTATGACTCGTGAACCGGCCGCAAAGAGACAGTGCAGCGTGTACTGCACCTCCTTGTCCTGCAAATGGGCCAGCAACTGCGAGAACTGGGCGCCGCGCTTCTTCCAATACTCCAACTCGTCCTGCGGCCCGCTGGAATCGTTCTCCTTGCGCAGCTGCTCGCTCTCGCCCAGTATCTTCATAATACCTTTGATCCAGTTGTTGACACGCTCCTCGAGTTGGGTACAAAACTCCTGATTCTTGGCCAGATCTTTGACCTCGTCGATGTGTTCGACTTTCTCGAACATATCGCAACCATCGTCGAAAACGTTAAAGTGATCGCAGACCTGCTCGCAGACGCGCAAAGCGCTACAGAACGATCGCAAACCCGGCAGCAGTTGGCCCTTGATGAGGCCACAGCTGACATCTTCGTCGTCGCCCTCCAAGCTGGGAAAGGCCAATGCTTGCATAAAGACAAACTCGACAATGCGCTCGATCGAAGTGACCAGGCCAATGTTTTTGGCATCGATGACGCCGCAATACCTGGAAAAATTTGGCTGGTTATAACCAACAGTTGAGTTTAGGTGGGGTAGGGGTTAGGGTGTATAAAAATGTGAGCAGATTAGATACAATAAGCCAAAAAATAATAGGAGAATAACTAATTTCGCCCTTTTGAAACTGTTGGAACATTTTTTTTATGTACAAGAACACACATTTTTGCCCGCAGCACTCTTCCAGCTTTACCTCTTTGGCAACTGCTGGCAAAACTGCTTCGGTAGAAAAAATGTTGTTGTTGTGCATCGTCCTATCACTTTATGCCCTAAAAAGTTAAATTTAATCCTCAAGCAATACTGTGTTAAATTTTTCGCCACGTTCATGCACACATTGTCCCGTCATTGCCTCCCACGAGCAACACGAACATAAAAACAGCACAAGAAATATGAAAATCTGCTCCAGCCACAAAGAGGATTCCACCGCAAGGTACAGGCTACAAGTGAATATGTGTGCATGGAGATACGTGTGAGAAGCATAATTCATTTCAATTTCATGCAGAGTACGCCCACACAAAAATTATATGAAAGAAAAAACAACAGCAATAATCCATCGGGAAAAACAAAACCAAAAAACAAGCGTAAATAAGGAACACGCACGCACACGAGCTGAAATTGAGTGACGAACTTACAAATCCTTTTGAAATCCTTCTTCGGGCAATTGTTTGGAAGTATTAACGCGAAAGATATAAATGCAAACGCCGGTGAAAGCGCAAGTCCAGCCATCTGTGAGGAATAATTTCTTCTGCTTGGCAGGAGCCGAACCGCCGGGAGATGCACCTAGTCGATTTGGGGGACGAAAGTGTAATCGTAACGGAATAAATGAACTTTTTATGGTTATTTGGCGGGTGTTTCGATTATTTACACGTTTTGGTCGTTTGCCACGTTCGAAACTAAAAACAAGTGAAAGTGAGCGCAGCTTAAGGCAAAAGTTGCGAGAGATAACAATAATGAACAAGTGTTATGCCCGAATGGGGAAATGATGAAATTGGCAAGAATTGAAATACTTAAAAGATGAACGCGATTAAAACTTGCACGCAGCAAATACGGGTTTGCAAAATAAATGCACATACTCGTACGTATGTATAAATATTCATAAGTATGTGATATGTATTTATGTGAAAATTTGCGCCATACCCTGTGGCGTTTTCGAACTACTCGATGCGATGCCAGTGCGCGACGGTCCTGGTTTGCTGGCGTCCTGCGTCGGCTGCGGTTCCGGTTCATCAACTTCTTGGTAAAACCACAACAGTTTGTTCTTCATATTGGGCAGGAAGAGTTGATTGATTTCATCCAGCTGCAATAATACAGAGAAAACCACATGATTTCAATGCACCCACGCAGCCACCACTGCACGCACACCCCACTCCCCACACATAACACATCACTTGTAACTTATAAACCGCATAAACTTACCATATCGCCGTCGAATATGTAGTCCATGAGCTGGTGTCTGGGCAGCTGCGTGGCATCGATCAGCAGCTGGAAGGTGAATTCCAGCCGGGGATCCATCTCCCCTCGTCGTGCTTTGCGTTCGCATTCTTCGCGTCGCCGCTGCGCTTCGTCCGCGTCGGCGGTAGCCATGGTTATTGTTTATTTGTATTTTATGATTTTTATTTGTTTGCCACAAGTGAGGTTGATGTTTTATATACCAAAAAATCCATACATGCAATTTGGTTGTGGTTAATGTTTTTGTATTGCATATTGTTTTTTGTTTGAGAAAATTGAAAAAAGGTGTCGATCGCAAAATTCAAAAAGATATACCAAAAGATATTAGTTTCAAAAATCTTGGTTTTGCGGTTATAAAAAATTGTGTCAAACACCGCATTCGTGTTGTTGGAACATTCGAAACAATCGATAGTTAAAAAACAAGTTGTTAAGTCATGCTAAGTTGTAGGAAGTGAAAAAAAGGCACACATTATCGATGCGCAAACTGTTGCTAAAGCGAAAGTAAAGACAGACTGGTGTAATCAAAGAAACTATAACAATTTGAAAAGAGTTTCCGAACGAAATCATTAAAGTTATATGTAGTAAAATTAACACATGCAACTTTCCAAACTTTTTTAATTAACTTTTTTTAATTTACTTTGTACAGGCCGGTAATCTGACTGATAGTTTCATAGTTTAACCAGCACATCTTTTCATACTTTCGCTTTCTATTTCGATGCTCCAAATATTTTTCTACATATACGAATATGTGACTAGAAATGTATAATGTGATAAACTTCTCAGCATTCATTTTACTAAATAGTCAAAATGCAAATTTCAATAATTCAATATCATTTCCAATGGCGCACACAGGATTTCATTTGAGGGGAGGAGTGTACAACTTATGAGAAAAATACCATTCACAATCATATTTTGTGTTTGGGTGGTTTGAACCCCAACCCCCTGGGTGCGCCACTGATCATTTCTATATACATATTTCATACATTTAGTGCAATTACTGTGCTGAGTGATTCTTAAATGTAAGGTCAACTATTTGATGTTAATGCTAATCATAAAATGATTTGAAAGCACTATATGCTATATAGAGTCTATAAAATCTCTGTAACGATAAGAATTGAAATTCCATATTCAGAATTTACAGATTACATACACTTGAATGCCAATTGTATAGCATAAAAATACAACTAACCATAGAGTTTCGAAAATAATTTTAAATTAAATGAGCAAAAATAGCTAAATAAATACAAATAGGTTGTTAACATAATTGAAGCTCTACTAAGCAAGTAACAGAATACTAAAAATAATTTTAAATATGTTTTTAAAAAAATTTTTTTGGCATAAACAGCCTCTTAAGTCAATAATGTCAACTAGTTATATATTTTCAAACTCTTTGTCTAAATATTTACTCAGACGCCCTATATGTGGAATTTATCTAAAACAGCTTCTTCTTTGAACTTGAACAAGTTACCTACATAAAGCTACAAAGCAACAACGTCACACGTAAGATTTAACAAAAAATCATCCAAAAATTTCACTTTTAAAACTGTTCAAAATTTTCACTTTTAGTTTACTTTTTTACAATAATTTTGTTATATACCTGATATACAGAATTGAAAATACGGATTCTAAACATTCGCAGCACAAAATCCTAATTTTTTGTATTCGAGTTGAGTAAATTTACATCGAAAATTACGCAATTATGCCTCAAATCCCAACCACAAAACCCTTAATCACCTTACACTTTCGATGCATTTTACACAAAAACTGCAAACAAAGCGCAAATATTCGCAAATTATTCTCTAAATCTCATACAAACACATTATATCTTATGTAATAAGTTTTTGTTAAGGGGGTCTTCTACCTTGTGGCCTCGTTTTTGATACTGTTTTTTGACAATAGATTGTAGGGGAACCAATAATGCAATCAAGGTTCGGTTTTTTGCATTGAATTCGTTTATTTCTATACTTCCAACATTAATTTTTCTGAAATTTTACTGTCTCTAGTTTGACCGTGATTTGACCTTGAAATGTCCCTTACGAAAAATTTATACTAAAACGGTTGTCACGATTCAGCCCATGAAAGTCGTCTGAAACAAAAAAACCAAAATCATTTAGTTTCTTTATGACTTTGGCTATCGTTTGACACGAGGTTTTTGAAAAATTCCAAAATTTCACGAAACAGGCAACAAACAAACAAAAATGTCTACGTTTTCAAGGTCAAGAATAGCTGTAAAAATCGTTAAAATGAAAAAAATCTCAAAAGCTCGTGTCAAACGATAGCCACATGTTTTCCGCAAATTTTGATATATCACTTTAGTTAATTGATCAATTAGTTCTCGAGATATCTTGCCAACCAGTTGCAAAAACACGACTTTTGGGAAATTGCATTTAAAGTGGCGATGAGCGCTGCGATAACAGCATGCGGAGCTATATTCGATGACTCTAAAAACCCCGAAATAATAAGATTTCGGTTATACCCTTTGAATATTATATTTCTAGTACCTTCTAGGCCACAAAACTGCAAAAAAAATAAAATCGATTTTTTTGAACCAACAAGGTAGAAGACCCCCTTAAGCACTTTTGAACGATTACATCAACGATTACGTAAACACCACCAGGTCACCACAAGCCATACCGCTAAATACAATTTAACCAAATAGTTATTCATAACCAAATTCAATTTGAAAATATTGTACTCTATCGAAATTATATCCACTTTATATAAATGTGAGCTCATAATGCATTTAGTTGTCATAAATTTCACCTGCAGCGCATCGCCGCCTTCCTCTTCGTCGTCGGAGCTGCTGTCGCCGCCGCGTATCGCTGCCGCATGCTGTGCAAATTGTGCTCTGGTATTTTTGTGCACAAACATTCTGCGAACTCAAAAACAGTTGTTTGCAGTTGTTTTCTTATTGTTTTATTGTTTTTATTTACTATCTCTGTGGTTAGTGTTAACTGGTCACACAAATTTCATTTTCAACTTTTTCAACTGTTTGCGTTATGAGTGTCAAAAATCAAGTGGATGCCAGCGCATCGATCAAACTAATTGCATCCATAGGAATTTTGCCAATCAACTTGAAATAAATGCAAATTATTATTATTTTGGCGTTGCGCTGGCAACGCGTACCCTACGGTGCGTTAACTATGGGAACAATGTCTGTTCATAAGTAGATATAGAGAAATGTGTAAATCAATAGAAATTAATTTGTTTTATAATTCAATTCTTCGAGTTGTTCTTTGGTGAATCAGAGAAATTTTATACTCGATGTAATATTGTGAAATACCGACGAAATCACCTGTAGAGTATCAATATTACGTTCTTCCATTTTGTACAAAGTCACAAATCGAATCAAATGGCCAAAAAGAGAGACCGACATTAGTCAGTCAACCGGGTCAATTGATTTGGCAACTAAAGTACTGTTAAATCCTATTGCAATAGAACTATTTAATATTTGTTTATCTTTTAAAGTCTTAGTCACTTTTCTCATTTCTCTTTTAACTGTTTAACCCTTATTCTCATACCCAAACTTACTAACGTCGTTTGGCACCCGGGGTACCCGGGTACCCATTTCATGAAATTTTTAAGTTTTCAATATTTTGTTAATTAAAAAACAAAATTTTTTAAATATATGATTTGTTCGCTTTTCACCTAAATAACGAGGATCCGGAAGGTAAAAAAAAAATTTTCATTATTTGTCAGTTTTTTTCACGAAAATATATCGCAGTGGGCACCCGGGTACCCGGGTATGAGAATAAGGGTTAAATTACTCGTAAATATAATTTTTTTTTATACTTGAAACATGACGTTTCGCCAAAAAGAAAAAATTAACTGTGTTGTTGTGAAGCATTTGTCGAACAATTATGAAATAGTCAATTTTTTATGTATATTGTCAATTAACCACATCAACATTGCCATTTCTCAATTGTCTCTGACTTCACTGAAACCAACTTCAACCTCCACTGATTTGGCAGATTTTTTTAACAAATCAATGTCCCATCAAATATTCGAATCCTTTTATTACGTTGCAGCAACAAAATTGTTATTTCAACCAAACATAACCTAACAATTGCAAACAGCATGTCAAGCCATTCAATAAAAACAACAACATCAATGTCACAAACCATTCCTTTGCAAAACTGTAGGTACACTGCCCACTTACTACCCACTCGGCACAGCTGTGCTCCATTAAAAACAGCAACCATCGTCAGCAGAGTCAACATTCCAATGCCACTGTTTACAAATTGTTAAACAATGACTATTTTCGTTGCTTGCCGGTGACAGTAATTGCCGACGAGTTGTTTACAAACTATAAGCAACATTATATTGCAGTTGCTAACAACATTTTGCATTGTATGCAGTCAATGAACTCCAACACTTGCTGCCACATGTTGACATTGCATGCAACAGTTGTGGAAAAATCTGCTGCATGTTTATTATTGCAACCTGTTGGCACAAAATCGGCACACGCAGAATTCAAGTGGCACAACATGCGAATTGTGTTGCTACCGCTTCTCAAAATAAATAAACAACAATGACCTTCGAACTTTTTCACTATTAAAGTGTAACGGAGAGTGCTCAGAATTTGAAGCTATACAGGAAAGAAGTTATAGGAATTTCTAAAAATAAATGTCAAAACATTTAATTAAAAAAACAGATATTTTGTCTTAAAATTTTTTATTTTTTCTTGTTTAAAGTAATCGAATTGGCATTGGCAGCCATTTCAACTCAACGCCGAAAATTTTGCGCTTAACATTCATTGGTGGTACATACTACATACCTAATGTTATACATCAATCGAAAGAGAAAGAAAATGCCTTTCATATGACACCTATATCGTTAGAATCGGTTGATAATTTCTTGAGAAATTCGGATACATAACTGGGACTTTGGGGACGGACCACGCCCTCTGTGAATGTTTGTGCAGTAAAATTTTAAGTTTGTTTGAATAACAAAATACTCCTCTTTGCGATCAAAAAAAAAAAATTTTTAAGAGGGTGTGGTATTCTGTGGGGGTGTGGTATTATGCAGCAATTAATCAATTAAGTACATACATATATAAAATACTAGCTAACCCGGCGAACTTTGTCTCGCACGACATTTTTTGTTTTTTTTATAATGAAATACGCAAGATGGCGAATCTATGGCGATGCAAATTGACGAAGAAAACCAACTAAAGGAAGAGGAGGAGCCAGTGGCGGATTCAGGGGGGTGTTTTGGGGGTTGAAACCCCCCCGAAATATTTGGATCGCCTATAAAACTACATATAAATTAAAAGACATTTTACAAATATTAAAGAATTACTTTTTGAAACCCCCCCCCGAAATATTTTTCTGAATCCGCGCCTGGGAGGAGCTACTGATTACATAACATTACTGCCCACAAATAAGCAATGTTGCTGCTAAGTTTCAGTAAAGAAATGGACTGCGCTTGAACCGGATTTAAATTATATGAGCGGTGCCATGCCCTCTTATTCAATACCTGCCCCTTATTCAATGCCCTCTGTCGAAAGAGAAAATAGTAGGTTCGTATTAAGTTTCATTGCTTAGCGACTTATAGTTCAGCGAAATATTTGGGTCACAAAAATGTGCCACGCCCTTTGTCCAACGCCCATTAACTCCTACCAGTAGAATGACTCATCTATGGGACGACGCCATACTAAATTTCAATGCTGTGCACCTTACAATTTCGAAGATATTCCATTATTAAGGTTTGGCTTGTATGGGTGGTGCCACGCCCCGTTGTCCTAAACCCGCCTCATTCCGTCTGTCGAAAGATATGAGTACATGATAGGTTCATGCTAAGTTTCATTGCTGTGTGACTTATAGTTCAACAGAATAATTGGGTCACAAAAATGTGCCACGCCCCTTAGGGGTATGAAAAATAGATAGTAGCCGATTCTCAGACCTACTGAATACGCATGTAAAATTTCATAGAAATCGGTCGAGCCGTTTCGGAGGAGTATGATAACTAAAGGCTTGATTACACGTAACGAGTAGAGTGAGAAGACAGCAACTCGAACGAGTACTCGTTTCGTTTAAACGGTAAGGCGAGTTCTTGATTGAGTCAGTGACCGATGAAAGTGGCGAGAGAGCCACTAGAATTACATTTTGTTTGCTAGGCCGAGCGAACTCTACTTTACCGTTATATTTTTCTCTTTTCGCAGCGATTCGCGCAATCGCTCGTCACATGCGGAATCGCTCGTGACATGCGGTATGCATCACACACCACTTTTCGCTCGGTTGAGTTTAATTGCGCGAATTGCTTAGTTCATTTTGTGCATTGTAAAAGCGAACTGACTCGCCGCGTGTCGAAATACGTTTGAACAAATCGTCGCTTTTGCTCGCTATCCCAATTCTTTCGGCCTAGTACCATTTTGATGTCTCGTCATTCGACTCGTAACGTGTTATCAAGCCTTAACACTGTTTCACTGGAATTTTATACATATATAAGAAGAAGAACATTATACATAACCTTTAACACGCATCCGTCGTTAACAAAAAGTTACGAAAGAGTCGTTTGTCAAATCATCAAAAACAAACATCAAAAAATATCAATGCAAAGTAGTAGTTAAAAAGGAAAAGGGAGGGGAAGTTTATTTTTGTTTGTGTTTTGCCAGTGAGCCAAAATCTCATTCGATTTCGTGAAAAAATAAAGGCGCAATGGCAGTTTGAATTCGGAAATTGTGTCAAATTGACACAAACGACGGATGCGTGTTAAACTGTAACGAACACTGACAGCAGTAAATTCAAAAATCAGAAATGTGTCTACTCTAACTTCCAGTGCGACAGTCTGGAAATGAAAAACTTCGAATGGCAGTGCCGCCTTTGACAAATTCACAGACGTTTTCCAAAACACTTCGTTGTTGTGGCAGCGGCCAGGAAAGCGAAAAACCCCTACAGAATTTGTAAAGTTGCAACGAAAAACCTTACAATCATAGAAAATAAGCAGCGCATAGTCCATCATGTCGGCCGACGAGTTGCAGCTGCAACGCCGTGCGGCGCCCGATGACTACGAGCTCTTCCGCGAGCATATGGAAGAATTCAATGTGAGTCGAGACGAAAGTCGTCAGTCAGCTGATTGAATGCAATTTGTTGTGATTACTGCCGTTATCAACTAATTGCATGCATTATCAATGAAACCAAAAACTGAGTTGTTTTCCGCCGTACAGACCTCGGCGCTGCATCGCAAGCTGGTCAGCAAGATGGAGGCGCTGCGCATATTACGCAAGGAACTGGAGCAGTTTCGCACCGAGCGCGACCAATTCAAACTGATGGCCGAGACGCTGCAGCTGCGCTACTCGGCGCTAACACGACGCAGTGACCTGACTGGCTGCGGACTGGACGGCGGCAAGTCCAGTGTGGCAACGCTTCTGCATGAGACACGTGAACGGAACATCAAACTGACCACCGAGGTGGAATCGTTGAAACAGAAACTGAATGAGCTGCATGGCGATATTGAGCTGCTGCGCGCGGGCAAAGAATACCGGCCGGAACGTGTGTGCAGCGCAGAAAGTGAAGAACCGGAAAGCGGCGAAGCATCGCAGTGGAAGCTGGAGCGAGCAAATTTCATATGCCACTTGGAAAACTTGAAGAAGAAGGTGCAGCACCAATGGCAAATGTATTTACTCAATATTTAGATGAATATTTTCGCCCAACTAGAATGTGCAATTAGCATTTGATCTGAAAGCGGTCATCGATGAAAAGGAGGAGCTTATTACGGAGCGTGACGCTTACAAATGCAAAGCGCATCGCTTGAATCACGAGCTCTTCAATGCGCTCAAAGCGAACGAAGCGCATCCAAAGGTAATTCAGTTGATCATATGAATTATAAACACTTAACATTCGTTTGTGGCAGTTTCTCGATATTGATGGCGTGCTGCTGGAAAACAAGTACCTGCATGAACGGCTGAAGAGCTTGGAAAATGAGCTGGACCTGAACAAGCAGTCCATGAACAAGTACAAGGTAAGCGGCCTTGAGTAGACACTGCTAGCTAGTTCATATTTACTTATCTAATAAGTGCATCGGTTGTAATGGCAACGGGCTGTTTGCGGCCATTTTGTTATTAATGCGAAAGCTTTTCATACAATTCACTAATTTATACTTACACTTACTTTCATGCCTAATAACGCACGTAATACGTAAAAAGACCATGTTGGAAACGAAACGTAAAAAGGGTATAATTAAACTAGGTACCAATTCGAATGACGAAAGCATTCTGTCGCATAAGCAAGGTAACAGGCAGCTGCTTTAGCCCAGTGGCACCGTTCGATGTTGTGCACTTTATTGGCTTAATTCTTTCCACTTTAAAATGTTGTGTTAATTTTATTTGCAGTTTTATTTACTCGTCAAATGTATTCAGTTCGTTCTTCTATAAGTTTCCATCATTTCTTACCTCGTTTTTGGAATATTTAAATATTTGTTTTATGGTGTACTTTCTATACGAAATATTTCAAATTGCAGTTAAAAACATACTCGAGAGCGGCATTGATCTGCCTACCAAAACCGAAACCATACAAGACCTGAAATCCCTCTGTTTGGCGCTGTTGGACAATTTGAATGATAAAAATCTAGCGCTGAATCATCAAAAGAAAACCAACAAGTACATAGCGCAGTTTGTTTATAAGCTTTTTATTTATTTAATTTATGTTTTCATTGTTTTGTTTAGAATTCTCGCCACAAAAATCGCAGAGTTGGAGGCACGAATACAAAGTCTGGCAGGCATGGACACTGACGCCACAACAACCGCCTCATCCTGCAACAGCAGCTACTCTCCGTCGCAGCTTTTGCTGCAAGGTTACTGCGCTTCGTCGGTGGACTCGAGCAACACCATCGAGACCGCCAGCAATATAACAGCAACTACCAGCCACAGTGACACTATTGAAAATTGCACTATTGTTAACGAAGACTCTGGCACCATATCCTCCGAACCTGAGGACGCGAACAAAACTCTACGTGCCATTTCCGATGACTCGGTCGACTCGTCAACCGAATCCAGCCGAAGCATACTCTCGTCCGAGTACGGCGGCACTATGGAGGCAATGGGCGCTTGCAGCCTGAGCGACTTTGCTAACGCCGCCATGCAAGCGTATAAAACACCGCCGTCAACCACTACAGACTCGGGTGGTAACTCGATGTTGCGCATGCAGCCCAGCACACCGCGCATCTCGAGCGCAGTAGAGCGTGAGCGGCAGAACGACCTGAAGGACTTGCCGCCGGAACTGGCCGCAATGGTGCAGCAGGCGCTGCACGAACTGGATATGCGTGATTTCGATGAGGTCGTAAATGCTGCCGCCTGCGATGAGCACACGTACGCGCAGCCCGATTCGGTCAAGCATATATTAAATGCCAATGAACACGAGGCGAAAGGCAATGGCATGCACACTGCGCCAACTGACATTTAATTTAGGCCAAATTTGGTGTGCGCCGGCACGAATTAAGTGTTTGCATTTTCGCTCACAGTCTTTAAATTTTGTTTTATTTCAATTGAACAGTTTGTGCATATGCTCACAGCGTTTCCATATCACAGCGAACTACATGACAAACATGCTCACATTATTGTACAAGCCGAAAAATACTAAACCTCAACACTAGAAGAAAACTGTTAAACTTAAAATAAATAAATTGCTTAAATTGTTATTAATAAAATAGAACAAGTCGCTTCAATTCACAACAGTTTCTCGGTCTTTAATAAATAGTTTATTTTGGAATAATGGCAAGAATATCAGTATCTCTCGCTGGCGCGATAGTATTGTAGATATATAGAGTATAGCATAGAGTACTAAGATCACAGTTCTAGAACGCAATACGGGTACATACTTGGTACGGTACCAATAAAACGTTAAAAGAAATATCATGCTAAGTGTAGTCTTAGGTATAGAATTACGTATGTATGTACATGTGTTTGAGCGCGCCCACTTAAACACAATCAGCCAAACAAAAATATTGCACCCAATCTGAAATTAAACAAGAAGGAACTAATGCTACATTTCAGTTTCAATCAATTAAAGCAAAATCAATGCGATGGCCAATGAGGGCAGTCGAATATTTATATCTTTTGGGAGGCATTTACCCCCAGATATTTGTATTTTAAACTGTATTTCATTGTTAAGTCGTAGTAGACATAGATTTTTAGCTTAAAGAACGCCGAGCTGCAGCAGAGTGTGTCAGCAATGCGATATGAAAAGAGATTAAACAACGCTGCCTCAGTACAAGTCCCAACATGCCAGCGATTCTAATGTGTGCAATCATAGAATGATGATTATGAAGCGTTGTTAGGCTACAAGCAGACCATGCATCCACCAATGAACCTTTCCGTCTCGAAAAAAATTATTGAAAGATATAAGCAGTCCTTACGCATCCTTGTCAACGAGTGCTTAAAATGATATGCAAAGGCCCCAAACAATACGTAGAGCTAATCGATTACGCTCTGAATGTCACCTGTTCTGAACCCGTTTTAGTGCAATGAAAGAAAAAGTTGCATAACTTGCTGGTTAGTTTTATTTGAAATTCGTTTCATGAGCTTGTTTTTTATCACAAATTATCATGAGAGAATTCTTGTGGTTTCTCACTAAATAATAAAATGATTAAATTAATTCTTAAAATGATTAAATAAAATATGAATTTTTATAAAGTGATGGTTGTAATGCGTTTTGCTGCTGCTCGGACGCGAGTTCATCGCATAAGCATTGACTTAAATTTAAGAATCGTAAACGTGCGTTAAAATTAATATTAATGTTCTGAATGACAATTGTTATCTTAGTAATGATGAGCTGATTTAGACTGTGCGATGAGGTAATGGCAACGTATAATTTTTCACACAGCTAGCAAAAGCTGCAATTTTCGGCCAAGGTAGAACAAAAACCTCTTGACTAGCTTTCTACAAAATGCTTCACGTTCACGAAATATTTTTGGTTAACATCGCAGATGAATAATTTGAATTGAATTTCAACAAAACACGTTCTAATTTATTATTAAACACCTAAACAATTAATATAATTTCAGATTTGCTCACAATATGCTTTTGTATGTTAAATGAAAAGAAGGTGCAAGTGCACGATTGAACAGAAAAGTCAAAGACAAAGATTACAAAGCAACGCGGACAAAAGTAGGAACCAATGACTTTTGATAGAAAGAGTTGTACTAAAAATGTGCTGCACAGGTGAATGCCGGAACCAGCCATATGACGATAGCATCTTTCCGGGCAGCACACTTGTAGTCCATCTCAGAATATCATGCATGCGCCTTCGAACGGCATTTCACTCTTTACAAAACGCACTTTCTTACATTAATTCGCTGGCTGGCGAAAACATCGATATAACGATTTCGTATAAATATGCGATTCTCACTACAATTAAGTTTACACCACGTATACACAGCAGAAATTTTAATTTATTTTTAATGTTTTCATAAATTATTGCATAGTTTAGCTGTGTTCGTGTAACTTCACATTTTCTGCAAATTTACGCATGAATAGGATGAAATGAATTTGGAAATGGTGTAGAAAGTGCTATGGTATCAGTAGAGATGGTGTGTACATGTTATCGTTTAAAATAAATATAAATAAATATTAAATATATGTGACGTGACGCGGTGAGTTGCAGTTCTCGATAATGATTCGATGTAACAAGTGATTTCATTAAATTGCTTCAAATTGCCTGAACCAAAAAGCTCGAACATACATTCACAAGAGGTTAAACACAGAAGGTTAATTAATCGAATGTCAGTAAAATAGTGTGCAGGAATAGAAAAACCAAACAGGAGGATACAGTCCCAATAAAACACAACCTTGCGCGTTAGCTCGCTAGCTTGTCGCCGGCGCCCGCAACCGCGTTCCTATCGTAATAGTAACGCATGATGTTCCTCAGCTGCGACGCCACAAAACCACTGCCCCAGCGCACTATGGCGCCGCCACTGCGCCAACGCACCAACCAAGCGCGCCGATCGCGTGGCGGCGACACTGGAACCGGCGCAGTTGTTCTGTAGCGCCGCTGCCGCAAACATCAGTTGATGAACGACATGTAATTGGTGAAGAGTACATAGTTCTCTACTAACCGCGCGCACAACTCCTGTCGCACCGCCGCCGTGAATTTATTGGCCAAACAGAATGCTGTCGTTGTGCCAAAGATCAAATTGTAGAGCAGCACAATTTGAAAATTGCCCAACCATTCGATGGCGCCAAAATCGCCCAGTAAATCGAAATTAGTTATGCCTGCAAGCGGAAAAACAATTAGACAGCATTCGCCATTAATAGATGAAACAGTCGTTTGGGTTTTTTTCAACTTACCAATAATTCTGCTTAGCAGCGGCAACGCTGAGCTTAAGATCAGAACCAGCGCGCAATTGAGTATCAATTGTGAGAGGGAAGTCTTGCGTTTCTGCGGGCGTACGTTGCGCATAAACGGCATTGTGTAGAAGCCCACAACGGATGTGACACCTAAGTAGAAAATCAAACAGACCTCAAGGCTCGCACCGAAGGGGCCCAATTTTGACAAAGACGTGATGCCGAGCGTGAATTGCTGCAAACAAGTTTTAATTCATTTCGTTAGTTAGTTGTATGCGTTTTCTGATTGCATTTGTTATTGACAGTTTTTAACTACTTTAGTGTTCATATCTATAAAAGTACATAGAACGCTCACCCTTGTGCTCAGCGGCAACGCTTTAATGCCGATTAGTAGCTCCAGCGTGTTCTGCACCACCAAGAGTACAGTGATGCCGGTAAAGAAGAGCAACAACAGCATCGCCAACGGATACACGAAATTCCGTTGGAATGCCGATGATTTGCGCAGCTTCTCCAGCTCGCTGCGATCAGACTCCAATTCTCTCAGTCTTTGATTGAGCTTTTCCTGCTCGTTCAGATGGCTGCCCAGCGCCTTGCGCTGATACAGCTGCTCCAGCGGTGGATGCGAATAGTACGCTGAGCCGTTAGTCACCCGGCGGCCATCGCCAGTGGCATTAATAAAGTTGTAACTGCCTAAGCTACCCAGGCTGGAGTTGATGCTGTAGATGTGGCCGTTGCTTCCGCCGCCATTGCTCAGCGTGTTGTTGACGCTGACATTTTGCAATTCGATTTTGGCCAATTTTCGCTTAAGCGTGGCAATTTCCATGTGAAATGCTTGGTACTCCTCGTTGACGTCGCGCAAGATGTGTGGCTTCACCAGCACTTGACCAACAACCCCAAAGAGGCGCACAAAGCCGAGCGGAGTGCATACTGTGTGGAAAAATCGAAAACATAGCATAAGTTAGTGTTAACCGCTGACTGTTGTTGTGTTTGTTGGCCTGGTAACCACGAAGTCACCGTACCAATACAATTGGCCGCCACTGTATCGAGTGAGAATTAAACTTGTTCAAATACAAAACTTTTCTATTAGGCAAAAACCTTGGAAACACATGAAATTGTATCTGTCAAATAAACAAAGCCACAGCACACAGAGCAAATAAAAGCAACTCTTCTCAAAATCACGCCGAAATTAACGACACCCTTTCCGCATAATCATTTACATATATACAGTAAAAAAATATACAAATCACAGAATCCACACCCAATTACAGCAAGATGAATCACCCAAATATGGATGAGGAGTTTCTGGAATTCGAGTCGAAGGTCGATCAAGTGATGAGATTACTCGACGATATAAGCAACGCCAATAAAACTGACGCGGAGGCCGGAACAAAAACAGATGGGTATGTCGATTGCCTCTATACGAATTGCGACCGATGTGGCGCACAGACGACTAATGAGCTTATCAACTCTTAGCAAAGGCCCGCTTAGCAAAGATGTTACCGAGGACAACTTCATTGTGAGCGTACGCCAGGAGCGAACCTCAATCAACAGGAGTAGCATTGGCAAAGTACCGGAACCAGAGGGTCAGAAAGTGATGGACAAATTCACATTCATGCAGCAAATGGAGGAAGACGCCAAGGAGCGCGAAAAAGTTCGACAGGAGCGAGAGCGTATAGCACAAAATTTTCGCAGGTACAACCACTTTCTCAAACTTTTGTAGCCATTTTTCGCCCGCTATCACTGCATTTGTAGCCTTGGCAATGAGGCATTTCGCAAGTTGAACTACGAGAAGGCCATCATCATGTACACAAAGGCCATAGACCACGTCAAGGACAGCCCCATACTCTACAACAATCGCGCGATCACCTACATGCGGTTCGTTGTCGCAATCCAGACTGCCAAAGTAGCAGCCATGTTAAGTGATGGGCGTTTTTGTGTCTTGCAGTTTGAAGAGTTTCAAGCGCGCCATAATGGATTGTGATTATGTGATCAACAAATTGCAGGAGAAGAATCTACGTGCTTGGCTATATCGGGCAGCATCCTACCGCCGCCTCAACGATGACAAGAACTTTGAAAATAGTGTCAAAATGGCCAAAAAGTTCAATCCCAAACAGCATGAATACATTGACGAGTTCATGGAGAAAATGCGCACGGAAGTTTGAATTCAAAATACAATCATTAATAAATAGTTCGGTTTACACCCATTTGTATTGAGCTGAACAATAAATGCATAATTATTGAGTATGTGACTGCGTTCATCGTGAGGCCAGCAACTAAAGAGTGGTCACATTTTAGTGGGCAGAATTAGTTCAATGAACCATTCGTTCCAGGGCAACGAAAGACATAATTGTAATGGTAATAGACATTTTCTGATTCGTTTAATTCAGCTATACAAGCTTTTGGTTTTGTCCGTATTCATTTTTGCCACAAAGTTTAGCTTGAACTTTGTCTTAAGCAGTCATCATAACACTGATGAAATGTTGAAAAACAAATGTCATTGTACAATCAATTCTCATTGTATGACTCTTCAGTAGACTCATTTAATGCAATAAAACATTTGTCATTGTCAATCGTTTACTCACCTAGTAGCAGCAGCACACCCAGAAATGAAACGCAAGAGTATAAAAAGGGCAAATGTACACTCCCCAAGCCTGTGGAGTTAAAGATTATCAGTGAATTTAAATGTAAAGTCAAGCCAGTTTTTATGTTAGTGGGCGCTGCATCCAAGCGCACACACACAACAACTACGAACAAGTTGGCCATATATAATTATGTAAAATCGATTTCCGGCGCATTTTTCGCTCCATAGCTTTTCTGGCTCTCGCCGTCGTTGTGTGCATGCATGGGTGTGGGGTCACGCTAGAACGACTGCCCATACATTCATGCTCGTTGCACTTACTCAATAACGATAAAAAGCCAATTCTTTCTGGGTCCATGACAGCAGACAGCACATACGTTATACCCAGCACAACGGTAGCCAAGAGGCTGAATACTGTAAACGTTTCATAGGCGCGCGCAATAATCCCTTTCTTGTGACCCACAAATCCGGTCGACTCGGTGAACAGATACGCGAACGGCAGAAACACAAACAGCGAAAGATTCGAAAAGAGGAATACGTGATTCCAGAGGCCTGCATTCATAATGAAAATTACGATAAAAGCTAATTTATTTTCCCCATTTCAGCGCTCACCTTGTATGAGTGAACTGTTCAGCCATTTCACATAGTAGCTGTTGGGATACAGCAGCAAAACCTCATTGCTGGCAATTGATACCGGCAGCAATAGCGCTGCACCAACAGCAATTGCCATCGAAAAGGTGCACAGCCACGAGCTGCAAGAAACGGAATATTAGCAAAATCAAATAATCAACGGCACCCGGTCATTGGCCTTTTCCAATAGGCACAATGACACGCGCACAGACGAGCATGTGGCGATGTGGATAAAAATATATATAGTTTGCTTGACATACACACCTTATGCGGTACACCAGCACCTCGTCCTCGTCGTTGGAAAAGAGATCGTCACGATCTTTGCGGCGAAAACGCGACACCAACGCATACGAGGCAAGATACAGCAGCATCAGGAGCAACAGAAAAATCTGCAAAATTCAAATACAAATTTTAATTGTTACAAAAATTTATTAAACTGTTCCATTAGTGATGAATGACTTCAAAGATATAACAATGCAGTGGAGCACAAAGGGCCCAAATACAAACATTTATGTTGCAAAATATGGTTTCAAATGGACTTGAAAAGTTGTACGCTAAATCCATCCTCCCGCCCCCCCCCCCCAAATAAATTGTTGGGTGTATCACTGTATCACTGTAACAATGCTTATGAATAACACAGGCCGACAAGATTTTAGAACCAGAAACCAGAGTATACTTTTCCGAAGGTTTTTGGTGCGCTGAACAAGAATCTGGCCTCAGACGCATTTGAAAGGGAAAGGCTTGTACTTTAAGATGCCAGCAGTTATTTTACAAAAATAGCTTAAAATAGCTATGCTACATAACCTCAAATATAGGCAAAAACCGCAATTTTCGCACTTTTAGGTTAGGATATCTCGAAAACCTGACGTGATGGAGCAATTCTGAGCCCAGATTCTTGTTCAGCGCACCCTTCGGAAAAGTATACTCTGGTTTCTGGTTCTGAAATTTGTTCGAATTTTGTCGGCCTGTGTAATTTTTATAATGACACTGTGTTCTTCAAATTAGACTCGTAATTGCTAGAGTATATATTGGCGAAAATTACTTTGCCCTTTACGACTAGCGGCGATCAAAGTTTTCATTGCTCAGTGTTTGCCATTATTTGAATTGATTGAACGACGCTTAGACGATGAAAGCAGCAATAAATACGCATTGATAAAAGATAAGACATGTGTTAAAATATTGCACAGTTTCAGGAAAAACGAGAATACATACTGACAACAATCGAGCAAAACTTGGACTTGGACTATGAACAAAAAATCGACACCATTTCACAAAAGAAACTCAAAGGTGAATGCTAAATAAATTTAATCAGGCATGACCAAACCGAATTTGAAGAGTAATAAATTTAATTTGATGACACATAGCATACTGCTGGCGCATGTGTTCGCAACACTTGCTATTGAAAACAATAAAAACTAAGTTATCAGCTCAGTAGTTAGAGCATCGTAAGCTTGAGACCCGACTTAAAAAACCACATATTTAGAAAAAGCTTTTGTCGATGGGTGTCCTATTGCATTGCTAAGGACCCAACAAGATGTATGGCGCGGCCCTTTTGGCTGCCAGAATAACCAAACCAGTATTTTCCCACAACAGGTCATCATCAGAGTCTTATGTGTCTTATGGATCTTATGAGCGTAAAAAATGGTTGTGGAAAAAGCAAAGAGAATCAATTGCTTTCTGAAATACGATCTACCAAATGGGCCTTTCGGCCGAAATAAGCGATTCTCGCGAATCTCACAACTACAATAACTTGGGAAATATGATCGCATTTCTATTTTTGCTTACATTCGTCCAGATTAGTGTATTATAATCAAAATAAAGCAAAATGTTTACCTTAACCAAGTTGTGTTAAATTGTATACACAGTGTAATGCATTTACAGTAGGGAACGTGCAAAGAGCTCTTCATAAAATTGCAGCATTTACATGTCCATTAGAACAGAAGTGCGCGTGCAAGTCGGTCCATATCTCTAAACCGCCTTATCAGCGTGCAAAATATTTTTAAACGCCACACATGCGGTCGTGTTGTTGGTGCTTGTGCAGTTACCGCTGTTGTTAGGTGCAAGTGTTGGACACTCAACCAACAACTCTGACAGCAGCATAGCCAATACCAACGTAGCAACAACAACAAAAATGACAACAAACTAAGTAATTGCATTTTTAAAACTGAAATTGAATGATGATAAAGTATGGCGGACCAGTCATTTGCACATTTGATGTCTACTTTCAGAGCAACAAATCACTGACGTGGTGCCACCAAAAATAGACAAGTGTCTCTATCATTTGATTTGGAGGAAACAAAATAAGGGAGAGGGCTGGGTTGTGAACAGGGGTTTTGTTTTTTGGCTCTAACTTTTCACAGAATAAAGATATCGAAAAATCTAAGCTACCGTTGGAAAGGTGAATATATAACGCATTTTTTATGAAGACAGATTACCGTTTTGATTGAAATTTAACTCTCTACGTCCAATTTTCTAAGGACTTGATATTTCGCTTTTCCAAAGAAGTGGCTGGGTTGTGAACCATCTGGAAAATCCCTATAAAAGTTGGAAAATACGAAGAAAACACCCATAATTTTTAAGTAAGTTGAGGATTTATTTAATCAGGAGGCCACAAGAGGTGAAAAAAGTTATAATGACGCCAATTAGGCCAAAAAATCGCAATTAATGAAAGTGCTCAATTTTTGGAATTTTCATCATAACCGGTGTCGCAATGTTTGCTTGTGAAATACGAATACGTTCTCGCATTGGCCCACTTCAAGTGAACTCAAGGAAATCGAGTGAAATTACATTAAATTACTTTATTTTAATATATCCGTCCATATTTGACAGTGTTAGAACAAATGTAGTACGAAAAACAGGTGGTTCATAACCCAGCCACCTCAGTGGTTCACAGCCCAACCACGATGCCATTTTGGAAACTTAAAAATAAACGACACTTCCAATCATAATTCGACATAAACAAATATTGCATCGTAAAATAGAATCAAAACACTAAATAAACATGTACCAGGTATGCGCCTATGAAACCGGTAACGACATCTAGCGGTAAATAGCCGAATATTTATAAACTTCGGAACCGTACCAAATGTCATGTTTACTTCTTCTGTCATATGTCAACAATATTCAGTTCAAAATTTGTCAAGTTTCATCCAACAACGCATTGTTTGACGCTCCGGAAAATGTCGGATTACGTGCCTACAAATTACGAATATGAAGCCAGGCAACACAAAGTGATTTTCCTCGATGACAACGCACCACCACACCGCACTAGAGCCACCAAAGAATTGGTTGCATCGTACAACTGGGAAGCTCTTGCTCATGCGGCTTACTCACCAGACTTGGCGCCTTCGGATTATCACATGTTCGCATCGATGGGCCACGCATTAACGGAACAGCGCTTCAATTCTCACGCAGAAGCCAAAAAATGGATCGATGATTGGTTTCAGGCAAAAGACGAAACATTTTTTTTGGCGAGGCATCCATAAATTGCCTGAGAGATGGGAAAAATGTGTAGCTAGCGATGGCCATTACTTTGAAGAATAAAATTGTAATCATTTCCTCACAATAAACGTGGTTTTTTTCAAAAATAATTACCGGTTTCATAGGCGCATATATGGTATTGCACAGACCTTTTTGCAATAAGCTCAGTCACTTGGATAGCACTTAAAAAAAAAGCCAACAAGTTTTCGCAATCGATTTTCAAACACGATGTCTTTCAAACTCGATTGCTGCCACAAGCAATACGTGTTTGTACTTCGGTGTAACCACAAAAGCAAAGTCATATCATAAGACAAACTTGACAGTTGAAAGATTGGCGATATGTCAATTAGGGAAAGAAAAAACGGTAATGGTTCACAACCCAGCCCTCTCCCTTAATATTTTCAAATTGTTTAACAGCGATTTTGTTGTTTCAGTTAATTCTGGTCAACTTTAGTATATAACTTCTATAATACAGCCCCGCCTCACGCTCGATCCAAAGTATGAAATATGTATAATGACCTACTGTGCATTACGGCGAGTGTCACATCACAATTGTAAATATCGATAAAGATTCACTATCTTGGTTGCCATTAATTTTTTCATTTAGAGATAAACTAATTTCAATAGCAGCGTCAGCCATTTAAGGAACGGACATACGAGCCAGCAAACATGGCAAAGTGCATTGTTCTGCAGAGTCTGGTTACTAATATAATTATCAACCAGGCCAGCCGCAATTCATAGTAGAAAGTATGCAAGTAATGAAACCGTCACGCAGTACTTCCGTTGGTCTTCAAGTTCATGGCGTTTGACGATACAACGAAAAATAAATAATATTGTTTATTTATTTTTCGCACAAAAATAAGAACATAAGCTAGAAGCAAAATTTAAGCTTATGGGCGCCGTGCGCTTTTTTTTTGGCAAAACCTAATTAATATAAATCGAGCAAAAGCAAGAGTACTTTGTTGGCGTGACGTGCCAAGCCACTTGTGGATTTGTGCTAAAAATGAAAATTAAGACACAGAACCACTTCAGTTTACTTTTGTACAAAACACACGAATTGTTAGCTGTGTGATAGTTTCGTGACTATCCACCACCTGTTTAGTGGGTGAGTGGCTAAATGTATACAATAATATTGGTTCGTAGAAAACGACCTGAACGGTAGAATGAAAAAGAGACGAAATTAAAAATATATAAGATAGATGCAAGTAAACAATAAATTAATTTTCTATAAATTAAATTACAATAGGAACATACACATAATAAATTTTAAACAAGATCAACAACATATTTTTGGCACTGCATGATGTTTGTGTTTACTAATATTCACTAAAAGCAAATTCAAAATATTAGAACCCATATACAATTTTTTTTTGCACAACAATGTTTACTGCTTTATGCATTTGTATTTTTCCAAATTGTGCTATATTTCCAACATACCTTTACCCAGCCATCTAAATTTTGCTAGTTGCGCGACCTTTCCAAAATGTATTTCTACGGCATTAAAATTTCTTTTTCGAAAAAAAAAAACAATACATAAATCTCTTTTTGCAGTTACAACAATTTGATTGATTGGTTGAATGATTTATGTTTGGTTCACGATAGACCCGTCAGACAAGTACAAAATATTTTTTTTTTATAAACGATCCAACGCGCAGGGGATACCCCTATCAATGCGAGGCATTGTGCTGGTTCCGGAAGGATATATAGGTTGGGAGAAAGGATGTTGGGTGAAGAAATTATGGACTCTTGCCTTGAATCCATCAAGATCATAAGTGCTGGGGAAAATATCTGCAGGGAGACCATTCCACAATCGCGCTGTACGGGCCAGAAACGAACTTTCTCTGTAGTGCGTTAATTCTAGTTTAGAATAACTGGCAAAAATGCTGTGTCCAAACAACAGCCGCCAATTTGTTTACACGTCGACTGAAATAAGCAATAAATTTTTCAATTTTCTCGCCACTGGGCCCATTTCCGGCAAGCAAGAATTGAACTATGGACCATTGAACAAATTGACCAACGCAAGCTGCGCGAACATCAATGAATATAAGCAACTAATATTTTCTTCATATTATTTTTTTGCCATAACAATGACCTCGAGCTTGAGACGCGAATTCAATGCGAAATCTGCGCTGGTGGGAAATGACTGTGAAAACAATATAAATCCAGACGAAGACATATGCACAACTAATTTAAAAAATTAAGTGTCCTCATATTTTCTGTCAACACAATTTACTGGCGAGAAGTGAACAACACCATGTTGTTTTTTCGACTATTTTTAGCACATTTTTTTTAGTATGGAAAACACTGCAAAGCAAAGGTTATGCGCTGGCAATCATCACAAATACACAAGTATTTAAATATAACAAAGTAGCCAAAGAACGCAGTATTTCGTGAATCTGCTGATCTGTTTCAGTGCGTGAAGGAACGGTAGACCAGGCACATGACAATGGAAAGATCAAATTTTACTATTGTTTCTGGTGTCGCGGTCAGATCTTCTATAACTGGAAGACTCAACGTTGCTCACAGAATTCACATCTCTTGAAATCTACCACTTTGCAGAATCCCTCAAACAATTCGATCAAAGACACAGACGAAATATCTGCGAGACTGCTTATCAAAGTTCAAAGTATCCCAAGAAATATTTTCCCCGTCAACCACTATTTCTACACATTCGCATTTGTAGGGGACCCGCATATCCCCACGCCACCTAAAACCGCCTTCAACGCTCAGTACTTCTTATCGCCGCTTTATACATTTGCAGCAAATAATAAAGCAATAAATAATTTACAATTTTTGGCAGCCACTTACAATGTGCTCTCGCAGATTGTTGTGAAAGATTTGCAGTCTAATGTCGGTCACTTCCTCCTCATCCTCGTCCATGTTGCCGTAAAATTGTTTTAGTTTATCGCTAACGGCAGCCAGGTTGTTGCTTTTCCTCGTGGGTTCGCTGGGTTCGTCGATTTGTTGTTGATGTGTGCGTGCGTGTGTGCACGCGCGCGTCGCTGTGATCTCTATTTCGATCGACACACAGCAAACAAATACTGATATGAGCGGCGTTTCTGCTCTATTCTTTATTGTTTATATATTAAGCTTTTTGTTTGTGTTTTTCTTAATTAATTTCAACAATTTGCATTGTCGACGCAGCACATTGGACTCTGCACTCGCCACTAACGGTTCCAATACAATTTCTGCGATACCGTAAATTATTTGTTCATGCGGCGCCTTCCTCCCACTTCGATAGGCACAGCAGCACAATACTAACAATCAAAAACCACCTATCGCTCTCTGTTTATCTCGCCCACTGGCGCCGCACTGCGATTAAATCTTGCGTACTTTTCGTTTTCAATTACGCACTTTTCGTTACTTTTCCCCCGATTTTCACTTTCCCAGCTGCATTGTTGTTTTCGTCGTTACGCTCGTCCGTTCTCTCGCTTTCCCTCAGCAATGACAAAAATCTTTCTTCCTCTTTTTTCTCCGCAACATCAAAAGGAAATCCCCTCTCGACACACCGACAATTCAAGCCAACTCGATTGCAATGAGCAATTCTTGTGATTTTTATAAAACTACAAATTTTTAACAATATTCTTTGATTATCTCGCAAAATTCACGCACACAATACTTCAATTCCAGCGACGCACAGAAATGAATTAAAACGACCAGGCAGAAAACAAAAATTTCAATCACCTTGTCTGCCTTTTCAAGTGGTCAAGTGTTGCCTACACTAACAAGTGTGAATCATTCACAATTTTACCCCTTTCTCCAGTCGATTTTTTAACTTACTTCATTAAAAATGCATTATAAAAGGGAAAATTGTTTATTTATATAACTGCAAACCAATGAATAGTGTGTTGGAAATAAGAATTAAATTTATAAATGTTTAAACAAACACTTTTAGTTCTGACTTGGCAGCACTGCAGGGCTACCACTACACTACTTTGCCGTATTTTCCAGTGTTTTAATAACGTCAACACTCCAACTTTTGGATATATTTTGCATCTGAATATCACATTTACTGCGGCACAGCATATATATTTCCTTTCGTTTTCCTTTTTATACTTATACCAAGTTCATTAACGGGAACATACAACAGCAGTTCTGTGGTCAAAAGCAATAACCGCCTAAGTCGAAAATTGCTGTTTCGAGCAATCTCGTTTTAAAGTTTAAGCGCGTGGTGTGTTCGTTATGGGAATGCGAATACACCAATACCTCGCTTTGCGTCGTTTCGTTTTGCGTTGTTTCGAAGTTGCGTCACTGTTGAATTAGTACTAATTTTCACTGTGCGTCGTTAGATTTTCGAAGTTGCGTTGTTTTGGGTTCGAGAGCTTAGTTTTTTTTTTGGAAATTTTCTTTTTTTCTAACAGATTGCACGACTTTTGTTTCTAATTGTGCCATGCCATCAAATTTCGGGGATTCCCTTTCTAACTTTTGTGAAAGAAAGCCGACTTACGACAACAGCCACTATGGACTCATCAGACAGTGATTAATTTTTATTTTGTTCTTATAAATTAATTGAATATTTTATTTTGCTTTTTTTTTTTTTTTTTTTTAAACTTCCATTTTTATTACACCTGCCTAATAAAAGGCATCTCGTAATATTCTAACATTATTTGGAAATAATTTATGTACTTAGATCAATATCAGAATATACATACATTTACGAATTTAACAAAACACTAGCGTATAACAGTAAGTTAAATCTCAGTTTACAATACATACAGACAGTTTACAGTACATATTTCATTAAAAATGTCTAGATGGTAAGTCAGAAGTTGTAAGTCGTTTAAGCCTTCGGATTCGCCTTTCTTCGATCAGGGGTATATGCTGTATTTCGACGTTGCCGTGATTTTTCATGTCAATAATATGTTTCGTGCTGAGTTTTTTATTGTTTCTTCAACTGTGCTGATTGAAAGGTCCCGATGCAAAGAGTCGTTTGTGATGTACCAAGGAGCGTCTACTATTTTTCGTATTATTTTTGATTGCGTACGCTGTACAATGTCAACGTTTGTTTTGCATGCCGTACCCCATATCTGAATACCATATCTCCAGATAGGAGCAATGACAGTGTTGTATATCAGTAATTTGTTGCTTAGGGATAAGTTTGATTGTTTGCCTAGAAGCCATTGCAGTTGTCGGAACTTGTTGTTAATCTCATTCTTTTTTTTCTTAATATGTTCACGCCATGTAAGTTTTGCATCAATTGTCATACCCAGGTATTTTGCCTTATTGTCAATTTGAATTGTACAATCGTCTATTTTAAGCAGGTGCTGGTTAAAAGATCTGTTGGTGTAGATGACTTCTACTGTTTTTTCAGCATTTATCTGGATACCTCAGGTCTTGAACCATCTCACTGTGTCATTTATTATGGTTTGAAGGTTTCGTTCAGCTGTTATAAGTTGCTTGCTAGATGAAAGCAAAACTGTGTCGTCGGCAAATGTTGCAATCATGCTGTCGTCAAAAGAAGGAACAGGTACGTCCGCAGTATAAATTAAGTATAGAAGAGGACCTAATACACTGCCTTGAGGAACACCAGCACTCATAGTGCGCATTTCTGAGTCAGCATCTTGAAATTTCACAAAGAAATGTCTATTTTCTAAGTAGCTTTGCAATAAGTCATAAAAGTCAAGTGGCCAAGTGGTTATTTTGCTTTAATTTTATTTATATTTTTTTTGTTTTTTGTATGTATGTAATACAATTTTATATTATTTTTGTTTTTTAAATGTTTACTTTGTTCAATTTTCTTTTTAAAAAGTAGTATTTTCGTAACCCTGGAACCTATCTTCGATCTTTACATGGTTGGCTATAGAAAATCATAATTCACTTTGCGTCGTTTCAATTTGCGTCGTGTTTTTTTGGAACGTGACCACGACGCAAAGTGAGATATGGGTGTAGGTTTTTATTAATAACCTCTTTTTATTTTAAAGTTACAAACTCCCCGATTTCACACAAACGTAGAGCACAGCCAAGGAAACGTGGTGGTATCCATAACTCAATTTCTTCTTAAGTCGACTTAAGCGGTTAATGCTTTTGACCACAGAATTAATGCTTCATTCGACCAAGTCTGATACTCCGAAATAAGTGCAATACAATGCAACGCTGTGGTAGCATCCGGAAATTTCCGCCATTTTGCATTTGTGTATCAGTGGGTGAAGTTAGGCGAGGAAATTTGCCGTTTTATTACTTAACTCATCTATCGAGAAAATATAACTCAACGCGTGGCAAGCAATAATGTCCGATGCTGGCAAAAAACTAAACGAGTTGCGGGTGTGTGATTTGAAGGATGAATTGGAGAGACGAAAGCTGGAAACGATTGGTGCCAAAGCTACCCTAATAGAACGATTGACGCAGGTAAGCGCAAAATGACCAATTTTGGTTCATACTGCCAAAATATTTTTCTTTAACTAGTCTTAAAAAATCAATATGTGTGAGGCCAGCTTAGTTAATTCTATGTTGTGCTATTAAGTGCAATTAACACTTTAGCTCAAATTCAGAGCCCTTCACAGTCGCTTCAATGACGAATGTAGAATTTTTTCACAGCATATTTCAACAAATATATGTATATACATATTTCCAATTATTAGGCAATGAAAAAGGAAGGCTTGGATCCGGCGACGCACCTTTTTACTGCTGGCGGCAAGATTGGCGCGCAGAAAAAAACTGGTGATGAGTCGAAGGCAAAGAACGTCGCGGAGGCTGTGGTGAAGATAAAGGAAGAACCCTTAGACGAGTCTATGTATGAGGAAAATGGCGAAGAAAATGGAGATGAGCACTTTGAAGGCATTGAAGACGATGAGGTGGATCAAGTGGGCACCGTTGATGATGAGTGTGTCATCATAGAAGATGAGGAAGAGGAAGAGCAAGAAGAAGAAGAAGAAGAGCAAGAAGAAGAGCAACCCGATCAAGAGGAGGCAAATGGCCAGGAAGAAGAAGAAGCCGAAGAAGAGAATACGGGTGAATCGAATGAGGAATCGATAAATTTAACAATTGGAGAAGATGAGCAAAAATTGTTGCACGATGAGGTAAAAAGCTTTTTCAACTTTGATAAATTCAAAATTTTATTATGAATATAGTAATATAGTTTTCATGTTTTCAACTTGCAGGCTCCCGATGACAAGGACAAAGCTGGTGAGTATATCATACAATTTGGCCCCAATGCACTTTTAATAGCAATAAACAGTAAATTGAATTCTCTATGCATTACGTAGATTATTAGAATTGTACTAAACAAAAAAAACTACAACAAAATGTTACTTATGTGTGTGTGTGCGCGTGTGTGTGCAGTCTGTAGTGCTGACGCGCCGCTGACACCACAATGCCTTAAGATCGCTTGTAGTGAATTACTCTAAATTTGTACTCAAATAATGCTGTCTTGACGTCACAAAACAAAAAAGAAAGAAAATGCAAAAAGTCAACGTCAACTGAATGCAAGTTCAAACTACAGTCACTAACTTCAATAATCTTCTTATCCCGTAAAACGCCGTTATGTTGCCGGTCAACTGCAGCCGATAATGACAACATCAGCACCAGCGCAAATCAAAAGACCAGCAAAGGAGCAACAGCAGCCGCAGCAAAAGAAAGCAAAGGCGACAAGAGCAGTTCGGGCGGCGCCAGCAAAGACAAAAGCGGCAAGCAGGAGGAAGAAAGCGCCGCCAAGCTCAAACGCAAGGACGACAAGACGAGCGACAAGAAGGACGATAGGTTGGTTGACATGACCCGAGCATAAGCAGTTGCAGCAGCAGCAGCAGTGATAGCAGCGAACGTGCCAGCGCAACTGTAGTGAAACGCAAAGTGCGCAGAATTATGCAAGTGATTTTCTGCAGAGCATTCAGTAAGGTTGCTTACGGAGTCAAGTAGCAGCTGCAATTAGAACGCTCGCGCAACGCCGCTTGGAAGCAGAATAAAAAAGCAGTAAGGAGTCACCATCAATTTGCTGAGGAATTTGCTGATGCGGCTGTTTAACGTGTGCCGCGCATAAATTAGTGTCTGAATTTTGCTGTGCGCAGTCGTCACGAAAGTGGAACCTGCTCGTGAATGCTCTGCAAAATATTTGCTTGCGTAATTCTTGTGCTTTGACGTCTATCTTCGGTCTTCGTAGATAAGAAAGCCTGGCAAAACAAACACAAATTTGCGTTGTCCTCATCCTACGAGCGTTTACTAATTTTGATTTCTTTTTTTGCTTTTCCCTCCTCCGTACAAATCTACCAACCTGAAACTTTGTTCATCACATCGACATAAATTAAATTCGCATACGATTTATCAACTGACAAACAGTGAACATAAATCTTCCAATAAATCGGCACAAAAGGATGATAAAGGTAATTTTTGCAATCACAAGAGCAATGAAATGACAGGAAAGTGTAATGATAGAACTTTGGTTCAACCGCAGACCGGCACGACGCAGCCATAGAGAAAACCATGAACAATACATTATGTTAGGGCAATAAATTTAGTGTGTACGACTCAACTGAGGAAGTGTGAACTTGTAGTAAACTGAAGAGAGCAGCATTCACTTACAATTTGGTGCATCTATATATCTGCCAACGTGTATTTGCTGTTGCTGTGTCAGTACGAAAAACGTGTTATCTTCAAATGTGGCAGAAGGAAATGGAAGCGAACTAAATCACTATTCACCAAGCAAACCTTGGACAACAACGATTTATCATCTCAGATAACAATGAACAAACTATATGCAGGACTTCGATAATCGGTCCATCATCATAGAGTAAACCAAATGCGGATAATGCTCAAAACAGTACAAAAGACACCAGAGGAGCAAACCTCATTCACTATGGAACTTTTTGAATGAATGCAGGCAGCCAGGGAACATATGTGTAAGAAAACGAATAAACGGTTGTTGCAGCACAAACTCAGGATCAGATAGAAAATAGCCAGAAGTTCATGATGGAAGAAGGGAAGGAGTATCGCAGAGTATGTGTGTGTGTGTTAAATTGTTAGATCGACCAAGAAGAGAAGTCCACGCAAAGATAATTGATCTTAGCAGCATCCAAAACGTTGAAGACAAAGAACGCTAATTAAAAGGATTTTATGCAGTCAACGTCGCCGTCGGCAGTATCTCGTGTCTTCGCTGAATCAACTCAAAACGTCAAGTTGAGCTCTTTGCTGTTTGGTTATAGTTTTCTAGTACGTGTAGCGTTTCTTCAACACAACAACACGAGCTAACATGAAAACAACAGGTTGCAGCAGTTAGATTGGTGTATGCAGAAATACTGGAGGTGAAATCATCAACTGTATCCAGACAAGTCCAGTTTCGTGTTGGTTGCAGAACTATGGCAATAAAGCTACTACTTCGATCATCAGCGTTTTGTGTGATTCCTCTTCCTATCATTAACTACTACGATGACACTATCTGGCATCGAAAGAAAACAATGAAGCAAAACGTGCTTGGGCTGAATTCAATTTGCTTACGACCGCAACATTGAATGTACCACATCACCGCAGTTCTTTCTCATCTCAGCGAGAATGGTAAACTTCGCTTTAACTTCAAACTCCTACAACATCGCAGACAAGTTGCACTGTTATTAAAAACAATCGCAAAGTTCACACTTTCTCTGCTTGAGTTAGGTTTAGGCTGGAAGTTGGTTGCTATCATTTAAGGTTGTTATTGTTTAAAGTATACAGTGTAGAAAGTTTTTGTTGCAATTTGCATTTGTAGGGTTTTTTGCAATTAGCAAAAGGAAAGGCATAAAATAAACCTCGTCCAGTGCTTGCAAAAAAATTTGACGAATAACGCAGAAGTAAACAGAGAACAGTAACAGAAAAGCAAACAAACAAAAAACCCTCAACTAAATTTGATAGTGTGCTCACCATTACTCTTCCACTATTATTTATATGGAAATTGCAGAAAAGTCGACCAATTCTACATCCAACAATGCTGGTAGCAGCTCACCGAAATCGTCTGCCGGCACCAAGACTACCTCGCCGTCGCGCAACCTCTGGGTGTCCGGTTTGTCGTCGCTGACTCGCGCCAGTGACCTGAAGACCATTTTCTCCAAGTTCGGCAAGGTGATCGGCGCCAAGGTGGTGACGAATACGCGCACGCCGGGCACACGCTGTTACGGCTACGTGACCATGTCCTCGTCGGCGGACGCCAGTCGCTGCATCGACCATTTGCATCGCACTGAACTGCACGGCCGCATCATTTCAGTGGAGCGCACCAAGAGCGAGATTGGCGGCTCGTCGTCGTCGAATGCCGCACGCGATGCGTCCAAGTCGCGATCGGAGACTAGCAAGAAGGATGACGAAAAGAAGCGCGATGCGCCGAAGGCAAAGGACGAGAAGCGGCGCAGCGACAGCACCAAGAAAGACGAGTCGAAAAAGGATGACGGCGGCAAGGAGCTCGACAAGGAGAAGGAGAAAGCGCGCAAGGATGACAAAGGCAAGGAAAAAGAGAAGGAGAAGGACAAAGAGCGCGAGAAGGAAAAGGAGAAAGAGAAAGAGAAGGGCGGCGGCAGCGGTACTGACAAGAAGGACGACTCCCGGGATGGACGACACGTGCGCAGCCCCAAGGCACGTTCGCACCGCAGCCGCTCGAGCAATCGCAGCCGCACCGACCGCACCCGCGACCTGCGTCAACGCGAACGTGAACGGGAGCAGCGAATGCGCCAGCGTGAATACTACACTCACCAGATGCGGGAGGAGCGCGAGCGACAACGCATGCGAGAGCGCGAGCGTGAACGTGAGCTGCGTGAGGAGGAGCGGCGCCGTCGGGAAATTCGCGAGCGTCAAAGGCAGGAGGAGACGCGCCTGGCCGAGGAGCGACGAAAATTGGCTCTAGAACGCGAGAGGCTGGAAAAGGAGAAGGCCGAGCTGATACGACTGGAGCGCGAACGGCAGAAGCTGGAACGCGAGAAAATCGAATTGGAACGACTCGAGTTGAAACGTCAGCAAATGAAGTATGAAACGCGTAAACACTGCCATTCCATAGAAACTTAATTACTCAATTTTAAGAACTGCTTCCTTAGACTTGTATGATACAAATAACTTCTCCCCCACAACCATCACCATCCACATACACAGCTCACAAATGTCTATTTACGGCAATTTCGTGCCTGCTTTGAACTCTTTCGGTTGGGAGGAAACTTCCCCAAATGCTTAAATTGTGTTGTAAATGCAAATTATTTTTCCTCTACATTTTTCTGCAATTCTTAAATTGCGCGCTACATCGCAAAGACTTTGAACGTGCTGGTCCCAGCATTTGCAATATCGTAAACATTAGTTACGTCTGACTTGTCCACGCGTCCACTGCGCGAGTTGCCCTTAGAAGTCTGAATTTAATGAAGACATATCTAATACGTCGCTTTAATTTCTTTTTTCCCACCACTTTGCCTGGACCTCTGTCTTGTCGTTGACCAATTGAAGGATTATGCAAGCACGGGAAGATCCACTTAAGCGTTTGGCAAAACGCCCCAGCGATGAACGTTATGCGGATGTGGCAGATCGCAAGCGATCGGCAGGCACTGACAGTCGTTTCGAGGCACCTCCACCGCCACGTTTTGATGCAAGTCTAGTGTCATCCAGAAGGTACGTTTTACATTCCATAGTAGAAAATTCGATTGTCAAACTATTCTAGGCCGATAAAAAATATTCTGAAAACAATTTATTTATTTGTTTGCGTGTTGGTTTTTTTTTCACAGTTACGATAAGAAGCGTGACGATTATGGCAGCTCAACTTCCAGCAAGCGTGGCATTGACGACTACACAACGGCCACGAAACGCCTGGACTACTCCAAGCGCGACGACTACACAAGCAGCAGCTCAAAGCGGCCAGCTATTGATGATTACACTACAGTGCCGGCAAAGCGCAGCACCGATGACTACAGCAAGCGCAGCACTAGCGACTACATTTCATCGTCCACGTCTTCAAAACGTGTGCTCGACGACTACAGCACCGGCAAACGCGATGACTACTCCAGCAAGCCGCCGCGTGACGAGTACAAGCGCGAGGTGGAGATAAGGCACATCCCGACTGCCAGCAGCAGCGCAAGCACATCTTTCCACACCAGTCGCGATGTGGGATCGTCGCTGCACAAGAGCGGCAGCAGCCGTTACGGCGATTCTGATCGTGCCTCGTCTACGAATTACAGACGCAGTGGCATCGATGACATCAGGTATGTACGGTTGCCAAGCGAAGTCGCATCTCAGTGCTTGATCTTCTTCAATTGTCTTTTCGTTTTCCTCGCCTCGCTCCCTGTCTACCTCGCTAAGGTCATCCTCCAGCGGTAATAAACGTTATGACAATTCAAATGGTTATGGCGGCGGTTCCAGTAGCAACAACGGCGTCTGGGCTGCGTCCTCGGCACACATGGGTCACTCGAGCGGCGGTGCAGCACCAATGAAGTCGTACGTAAGCAACGGCATGTCGAGCATGCATAGCAGCTCAAATTGGCAAAAGTCAGTACCAGTAGAGGACTCCAACTGGCGTCCGGTCCAGTCGTCACAGGATCGCTATGATCGCACCTACAATGAACGATCCAGTGGCTACCCTAGCGGCGGCAGCAGTGGCATGTACACTGGCGGCCGGCCAGGACAGGATCGTTATGGTGCACCGGTGTCACGCTATTGAAACGCAATCGAAAGTTTGATGTTTGGTTGGTTCAATTGAACAGCATCAATACACACATAAGTCGTATTAAATTTTATTAAGCCTCTTCTAATTGATAATTGATAATTCATTATTCAATGCTTGCACATTCAATAAACTCATGTTGCAATTAAACGTTTTAACCGTTTTACTTTGTATGAAGAACTATATTCACTTCAGACTTGTACATACATCTTCGCAGTAAAACAAACCCGCGCAATGGCGCATAGCGAATGAAGTATTTGATTTGCTTTTTGTTTGTTTGCTTTGACTAGAAACAAATGTATAAATCGCATAATATCACTCAAACGTGGAACTGAAGTGGACGAAAAAATGTATGCTATTTTACGTTATATACCACTGTGTATTGAATTTACTTTTATTTGTTAGCATTATAATTTTGTAATTACTTTGGTGTAATGCAAAGCACTGAAAATCAAATAAACATGTATGCGAATGCATACGATTTAATGGACACATTTTTGTAATAATTTAGAACAGTTCCTCTAGAGATGCTACCAGAGGTGTGGTGGTGTCGACCAACACTAACACGCTATGCGGCAGCGGATAGATGTTGTTTACTTCTACATAGTAGCCCTTTTGGCACTGGTCCTTTGATGAGTAGAGTCTGCAATGTTCATAATATTCAGCTAAGTTCCAAGAGTTTCATAATGAAATGGACATAGACTCACGCCAATATATCAACCGGTTCTAATATCAACTCGGATTTGTAAACCGAGGCCAGGAAATTAGTGAAGGCGACTGTATTGTTGCCCAACTCCATATCGACCTCTGTATTACTCGGCTTCATCTATATAGAAAATTATCTGTTATTTGTTCAAGTGAAGCGCAAGTTATTGAAAGAGGAAACATACCTTATTGAAGTCCTTTTCGCCAATCTCCGGTATGCCATTGCGTGTGCCCCAGAAAGTGATTACATTGTCGTCGGAGACTACCAGCGTGCCCTGATCGTTGCATCTGCAATTCTACAAACATGAAGCATTCAAAACGATCTTCAATAAGCAGCTGTTCATAGCAACAAACCACTATATAACGGTCCTTCAGAAACTCCACCACAGTTGGCGACTCGAGCGCATTGATGTGACCCGCACCGCGCTGACCATCCGAATTGCGGCCCATCGTAAATACGTAACCGCCCTCGACCAGAAACACGGAATGCATGGACGAGAAGCTGGCTTCCAGTATTCGATGTGGCATTTGCAGCTTTTTCTGTTTATTGCGTACGCGGGTACTTTTGTAAATTCGTTTAGTTTAAATGACAAAATTTACATACAAACGCCATTATCTTGCCGGGCTTGTTGAAGCCGAGCTTTTTGAAATCGTTGCTGCCGCACACATGTAAATCGCCATTTTTGAAGAGTATAGCCGACACGTCGGGCCCACAAAATATCTTCTCCGGCTTGCCGCAAATGTGGGACAGCAGTATCTTTTGTGGCGTTCTTCTGCAAAAGGGCACAATTCAATCATGACTTCCATTACCTCAAATATTGGCTATGACTGACTGTTGTGTATGCAAGCTGCTCAAGCCTAGCGCACCATGCACACTGGTGCCCCATGTGTAGACCGAACCATCGACGCTTAACGCCAATACATGCTCCAGTCCGGCGGCAACTTGATCTATTTGAATGTCCTGCAGTTTCTCCACAACTTTCGGACTGTGAAATGTTTTGTTGTCATCATGACCCAAAGCGTACTTTGAGTTGTCACCGCAGCTCATTAACGTGCCAGATTGTGTAAGCAGAATGGTGAAACCATCGCCCACGCACGCGCTGCAAAATAAATATTTCTAGTCAAAATTCCAGCCTTTGCCAGTCCACATTCTGGTAATTTTAGCGCACTTTCTTTATTTATTAAAAAGACAATGTGATGGCATAACTCACCCAGTGATATGATAGCTGCGTACACTCTCCATGCGGCTAGGATAATGTTTCCACGCTTCAAGTGAGCTCAAGCCCAACTGCCCGTTCGTGCCCTCACCCCACGCATACACTGAGCCGTCTGCACAAATGCAGCGAGAGCCCAAAATTACATTTGACTTGTTGCATTTAAAAACCTCATCAGCTGCATACTTACCATCATTGACCACCACAAAGTGCGAGTCGGACGTGGCAACTGTACGCACGCGCGCTTTAGGCGGCAGTTGTATGGGATTCATATTAAAGCTGCTGCCAAAGGATTTCAACTGGTAGAGGACCGATCTGCGAAGCATGGCAATTAGTGGATACTCCACAAAAAGATTTGCTCGAGACAAACCTTTTGTACATGACTTCCTCCGGCTGAGCTGTCGCCGCATTCATGACTTCCTTGGTTTCGGTGTGCGCAGTCGCTAGCTCGGCAGGCGTCGAGCAATTGGTTGCGCTGCGACTGAAATCCAAATCGTCCTTTGTTGGATGCAGTTCAGTGCCCAATGTTGACATCGAGTTGGCAACACTGATATCGTCCTCGTAGGAGTAACTTGTGACAAATAATGAAAGAACAGGTATATCAAAAATAAAATCCATCTATCTAAAAGCTCACCCCTTATTTTTGCCCAAATTGCGAAATATTAACGGTATCCAATACTCTAAGATTTCGGATGCTTTTGGACGTCGCGCAGCATCCACCTGTTGTAACATAGAACTAGAACTGAAAAACTCACACTTCTACATTAAGTCTTAGTTACCTGCAACAAATTGCTTAGCAAGCTACGTAATCCGGACGAGTATCCAGATGGCAGTGGGGTGTAAGTGCCCTAAAATGAAAAGTAGTTACCATAGAAACTTGCAACTCCACGCAGCTGAGCCGCAGACGGTCCGGTTTTATACGCACCGCCATGATTTTTGACACCAGTTCGGACAGATTGGTCGCTGCAAAGGTCTTCTTCAGGCAACACATTTCGCCGAGTATACAACCCAGGGCCCAAATGTCGCTCTTATTGTCATACTCCTTGCCCTCACACTGCAAAAACAAAGGAATATTTCAACTGTCATATTGCACTATAACGGACTGGGTTAGGTTAGGTTAGGTTAGGGTGACAGCTCAATGAGCTCACGTAGGCCATTCGCGGCCCGTTTTGATACCACGAGAAGGGTGTTATCGAGCTACACACCTCCCCGGGTGGTGGGCAGTAGCCATCCCGATTGGACAATGTATCAGGCGATGCGGCCGATTCTGGTTAGGTCGCCCAGGTTGTTGAAGAACGTAGCTCCCAGCAGCCGGAGTCGTTTCCTCGCTAGTTCTGGGCAGTGGCACATCAAATGTGCGGCACTCGCCTCTGTCTTAATCTAATCTATCTGAATAATATTGAAATTACCATCTCGGGACTGAAGTAATACGGTGTGCCCAGTACGGTTTGCGCATGAATTTTGGTGTTCATAATTTTCGAAATCCCAAAATCGCCTATTTTCACAATGCCCCTCTTGTTCAGGAAAACATTTGCGGTTTTCAAGTCGCTACAAATGAAACAAACGTGGAAATCATAAGTGCACATTACCATCACTGGGTTGACTCTCACCGATGTAGTATATTTTCCGAGTGCATATAGTTGATGGCGCTCGATATCTGCTCGAACACTGCTATGATGTAACGTTCCGGGAAGTACTCCTTCAGCTGGCGATCCGCTATAATTTGCGCCAACGTGCCGCCATCGGCATACTCCATTTCGATCAACAGCGTATTATCCTTGATGAAGCTGCCTATGTAACTATTGCAATGGACCGCACCGTAAATGTTAGCGTGTGCTGCCGGCAACCCCCAACAACCACTCACCTGATAATATTCGGATGGTGCAATTTCGAGAACACTTCCACCTCATTCATGGCCAAATCGCGTTCGGACGGTGACAGATCGGTCAGGGTGATTTGCTTGAATACAATGTGATGATTGTCGGTTTTGCGTCGATACAAAACGGCCACGCCAAACGAACCTGTTCATGTACATAAAAGTTACTGTTTCCATGCCTACAATTTTTTGCTTAATTAGATTTATAACGGCTTACGTTACCTTGTCCCACCACTTTCAGCTTTTCGTAGTTGCTCAGCTCCGGTCCGGCCACGTTCAGGGAGTTGCTACCAGTTGCCGACTCCAGCCCTACGCCAGGCTGTTGCTCGTGCTTGAGTAACGATGCTAGGGACGACGAAGATGTCGATATGGAGAAGACGGTGGGCTGGATGGCACCGTTGAAGGTGGCACGCTTCTTTGGTTTCACCGGCATAACCGTGGACGATGACGTACTGGAGGTGGACGAATCAGATATGCGCCCATTGAATATGGGCAGCGAGCTGGCTTTTGCTTTGATTTTCTTCATTTTTGTGCTCTAATCACGAGTGATTTACATATGTGAAATTCACTTAGGCGCCAACTGGTTGAAGGTGTTGTGCAAGGAAGTATTTTGGTCATTGGCTGCGAGTTCGTTGTGGCCACTGGCGCTGTCGCTAGCGTTGCCTAGCGCTACAGCAACATGTGGCAGGAGATCAATAATTTGTCGCTTACTTGTTGATTCACTGGAAGGGTGGTTAAATATGAGTGAAGGCGACGAAGAATGGGACTTTGGAGATTTTATATACGCACAAAACTAAAGCCGATTGAACCCATTCGACCCCGAATTTTACCGTGTGTTTCGATATTACTTTTTGGTATTTAAATCATGAAACACTTGCTTAACCCTTTCGGGACGGAGTTTAATTTTGAAATCCAAAATACTCTCAGTAGAAAATTTCTCATGCCATGAATGTTCGGGTTAGAAAATTATATTGGAAATAATCTTTTTATGCGGGAACATCGAAATCTAAAAAATATTTTGCGTGGGTCGTAAGATTTGAATAACACAATGCAACAAATTCAAAAAAAATTTCGAGGGACAAGGTCAAACCCATCTCATTCGATAGAGGATCTCAGTAGATGAAAAAGTGCCAGGGGATTTTTCCCGGAATGTTCGAGTTTTTTTTAAATTGAGTTTAAAGATGGCGGCTTAAAGCCCCTTCCCGAAACTTTTAAAACATCATATCTCTTGACTCAAATGTCAGAAAGGAATAATTTTTACGTCAAATGAAATGAATTCGATGACACAATATCCTTTTTGGAAAAATGTAATGAAAACGGACTTCAAGGACATCAAATAAATTTGTATCCTTAAGTATCCTGGAACCCGTGAGAGCTAAATTTATATAAGTGACTTCTGGTAAAAAGGCATTCAAAGATCTATACTGTATATTAATTTCATTTCAATCACTTTAACTGTTAAGCCACTAAAGCGTTTCAAAACTTGTACACTGCTAAATTCATGTTTTTTTGTACAGAATATCTCGTAGTTGCTTCCTAAAAACATCGAATGCAGCAAAGCACATTTTTTTAACCGTTGTAGAGTCTTAACTTTAAAAGTTATTTACATGAAATTTATAAGCAGTATAGATGTTTGAATGCTTTTTCATCAGAAGTCGTTTATATAAATTTAGCTCTCACGGTTTCCAGGATATTCAAGGATACAAATTTTATTGAGGTCCTTCATATCCTTTTTCATTACATTTTAGCTTAAAACGGGTTAAATAAATTTTGTATCAATATTTGTTGATTACAGAAAATAATTATATAAATAATATTTATGAAAAAATACAATATTATCATTTTTTGATTTCATTTAACCATTATTAACACTAAACCTACCGATACTTCATGTATCCCTATTCCTACCAAAGCGGATCAAACGACCCGTCTCTAAAATTTTATATACAATACTATGTCAAGCGAAAAATATATCAATAAGGCCAATTTGGTACATGAATAAAACCATTTTCTCAAATAACGATTCAAAATAGTTTATATAATAAATAAAAAAAACTAAAGTAACACAAGAAAAAATTAAATATTCTTCAATTGAATCTCAAATTAAGAAAAGAAATAAATAATATGCTAACTTTATTCATGTTCACCGCATATTACCGCAAACACCTCGGTTTGGTTGGGAAAAGCTTCTTCTTCTGTGCATTTTCTTATGTGCTCCATTACACGATTGTCAATAACCAAAGAAAACATGGGCGTAGCCAGGTAGGGGCAGGTAGGGGCAAATGCCCCAACCGAAGCCAAATGTCCTCGAAAAATTCTGCGTTTTTTAAGAAAAAATTAATCTTTGTCCTCGAGGACATTTGGAGAAAATGCTGAAACAACGAGGACTTTTCAAAGAGTATTCTCGTAAAAAACGAGGACAATTTGGGAAAAAAGCGTATCAATGAGAGTGAAAAAGAGTATCAATGAAAATTTTTATAAAAAATGAGGACAATTCGCAAAATTGCAGAAAAACGAGGACTTTTCAATGAGATTTCTCTAACATCTAGAAATATAATAATTGCACTATGTGGCGAGGTAGTGAAAGATATGATAATTACTGACGCTAAAAAGGCATCAGCATACAGCATTTTGGCTGATGAAACAGCAGATATATCAGGAAAAGAGCAACTGTCATTGGGTATTCGATTTTACGACAAAAGCCAAGCAAAAATACGAGAAGAATTCATGGGTTTCTCTGAACTAAATGCGATGGACGCTCCAACAATTGCAGATGAAATTGATCGCGCAGTCGTGAGCTGTGAACTTGAACCGAACAAATACGTTGGGCAAGGGTACGATGGCTGCAGTGCTATGGCCGGAAAAGAAGGAGGCGTTCAAGCACATATCCGAAAAAAATACAAAAAAGCATTGTTTTTCCACTGCGCAAGCCACAGATTGAACCTTGTTGTTAATGATTTGAACACGGTCCCGGAAGTACGAAACACTATTGGCACCATCAAAGACATAATAAGATTTTTCCGAGAATCAGTGCTACGGCGAAAGTGTGCTCCGAACATACCCGCCCTTTGTGAAACTCGTTGGTCTCAAAAACACAAGAGCATTGCTGTTTTTAAAGCCAAATTCGTTGAGATCGTGAACGCATTACTGACTTTATCCACCGAAGGCAATGCAAAAACGCGTTCAGCTGCATTTCAGCTACACTCTGCAGCAACGAAACCTGTATTTATCATATGCACTTCAATAATTGCCAAATATTCGGCTATTCTTGAGCCTGTCGTGAATGGTCTTCAATCTAAAAGTCTTGACTTGCTCAAATGCAAAGACCATCTTGATAGAATATCAACTGTTATCTCTAGCCATCGAACCGCTGTAGATACCGTGATTGATGAAATTCTAGACGAGGCAAAAGAAATAGCGAACTCGATTGATATTGAATTGGATATGCCCAGACTAACCCAACGACAGCGGCGTCGTTCAAATCAACCTGCATCGAATCCAAATGATTATTGGAAAATATCGTTGCTAATTCCGTATTTGGATTCGTTGATATCATCGCTTGCAAATCGATTCGCGCCATTCAATTTGCCTGCATTTTCACTACTCACATTGCATCCATACATTATGTTGAAAAAAAGTATTGGCGATTTGAAAGAAGACATCAAGCCATTTTCAGAATTTTATGAATTGGATCTAAGTGCAGAAATTGAATTATGGTATAACACTTGGAAAGACAAACAGCTTAGTGAAGAAGCGATGAAAAATTTGCAAGTGTGCGACGCACAGTGTTGCGAGTAGTGACAAAAATGCCAAAATGCAACTGTAAAAGTGTAAAAATCTGAATACGAGGTTGGAAATACTTCAGTTAAGAGAAATCCGAAGTTTTATGAAAAAATATTGGATAACATAGAAGTTATGAGCTCTTAAAGTACGCTCTTCGAGCGTTGAAAAAAAATTGTGTACAAACAGCAAATTTTTGCTTTGACTTTGAGGTTGAATATTTTAAAATAAATTATGAGCAGGTTTCTAAAAGTTACTATTGTCGTAAGTTTTATATAATCTAGGTCTGACAAGAGCAACATTTTGCAGATTACTCTCACCTATGAGCAGTACCGTTATGATGAAAATTAAGTAAAGAAAGCGAGGGAATAAAAAGTGAGTTCAAATTTTAAAAGTGATTTAAAAAAAAACGTTAAATATCACTTTTGAAATTTTTTGATATTTTTATTTGGCAAGTATGTAGATTATGCTTTACAATTTTTAGCTGCGCATATTTGCGCGAATGGAAGTTATTGGCATTTTACGGTGAAGACTTGAGTGCAAATTTGCGATATTTTCACAGTTTGGTTGAAAGCCAATAGCAATCGGTCAATTAATGCTCTGCTGATGATGAAAAATTTGTTGAAGATAGCTTCGGAAAATCAATTACGATTACCATTATATTCGAAATAGAGGGGTTAATAAAGTTTCGACAGTACTTTGATTTTTTTTTCGTACAGAACCAAAAGTTGACAACCGTACTACTTCAATTGTTTGGGAGGCGCCCTCTGGGGGTGAATTTTTGAACTTTAATTAATTTTGTATTCTTGGCATTCAGGAATGTTGACGATTTTTTAATAAATCATTCAAATCTTACTTTACTACATTTACAAGTGTGGAGCCAGTTCCATTGAAAATTACTAGTATCGTATGGCAGCCACCTTAAGAGTTGAATGTAGCGGTTAGGTGTGTATAGAAAAAATATTCGAAAGGGAAAATAAATTGGGGTCAGTCTTACATATGGTACGTCTGGGACCAACCTGAGAGCAGCGGGAGACCACTTTATTATTATGTATGGGAGCCTCATTAAGGGTTGGAGATAGGGGGTAGGTATGTTGGAAAGAAATATTCAGGAGGAAAAATTAGTGGGGGTCAGCCTAACATTTTAACCCTCTAAGAGCAATTTCTGAGCAGCGGTGGAGCACTTCATCGCGATTTTATTTTCAATCACTTTTGAAAAAGCGCATTTTATCTATATACACATTTATAAATAAATTTATATTAAAAAACAAATATTTTGAATGTATTTTTTATGAACTGAGATAATTTTCATTGTTAATACAAAGTTTTTTCAAATCCGTTTGTATGGGAGGTAGTCGAAGTTTCCGTCCGATTTCATTGAAATTTTGCACAGTAAGTTCTTTACTCATACAATAACTGTATACCAAATTCCATTTATATACGACCACTCCTTCTATTTTTGTCACTCCGCTATATGAACTCGCAACACTGTGCGACGTAATCAAGGAAGCGGACACCTTTTTTCCTACTGTATCACATGCATTGGAAATATTATTGGCACTACCTTGCACGACTTGCACCGTAGAAAGGTCGTTCAGCACTTTGCGGCGTGTTAAAACCTGGCTAAGATCAACCATGGGCGAAAATCGACTAAATGGTAAAGTTTTAGAAAATTCATTTGATTCATTTCATATGATAACGATGTTTTTATTTTTTTAAGGACTATGCATGCTCAGTGTGCATCGGAAAATGGTAAAGGAAAGAAAATCTGAAATAGAAGATGAAGTCCTCAGGAAATTTGCTGAAAATCCCAGAAAATTGGTTTTATAAAACGCGAAATCAATGGTAAAAATTTATAAAATCAATTTGATTCATTTCATGTACTAACGATGTTTCTCTATTTTGAGAAACCAAAAAATGATACTTTTAAAGTATCTCTCAATATTCTTGTCAATAAATATGTCCTACTTTTTTTTTCAAAAAAATGTCCTCGTTTTTTCATTGATTTTTGAGAAATTGTCCTCGAAAAAAGACCTAAAAAAATTCCTGGCTACGCCCATGAAAGAAAATGCAGTCCTTACTTTGGCCTTCATAATATTTCGTTTGGCATATGTTGTCGGGCTTACAACCTCGTCCAGGTGTTGAGCCTTGTTCAATTACTTGCCAAATTATACCAACACCCGCAAAATTCATCCACATCACTTTCACTTTCTGAACTCGATAACGGCCTTTTTCTCTTTTGTCCTCTTCGTACATTCAAAATATTCTCGTCTTAACTTTCTTTATCTGAGGACTCACATTTGTCCGTAGTGTCAAATGAATCATTATATTGTTCTATGTTATGCACTTCACTTTTAGATAGTTTATCTTCACTAAATTCCGAACACGCTTCATCTATATCCAATGACTTCAAATATCTTTAATGTTTCGACATTTTTGGGATAAAAATAAGATAAAAATTAGTAAAATGATTAAATAAGAATTCTTGATTCTGTAATACTCGCTTGCAGTTTTACACAACGCAGTAGAATATATTACGCAGTAGGTTAGGTAAGGTTAGAGTGGCAGCTTAAAGAGCTCACGTAGGCCACGTTGCGGCCCGTTGTGGTACCACGTGAAGGACGTGGCTGCCCTTCAGTCTTACACACCCCCCGGCTGTTAGGCAGGAGCCATCCCGATTCCACAATGAATCAGGCGATGCGGCCGATGCTGGGTCCTGTAAGGTCGGCCAAGCTGCTGAAGAACGGCGCACCCAGCACCCGGAGACGTCTCCTCGCTAGTGCTGGGCAGTGGCACATCAGGTGCTCGACGCTCTCCTCCTCGCTCGCATCATCACAACTGCGGCAGAAGTCATTAGAGGGAAGACCAAGTCTCCTGGCGTGTGCGCCGATCGTCCAGTGTCCCGTTAGCACAGAAACTGTGGAATAAATGGAATTCCGATTTAGTCGGAGTAATTCGCGTGTCCTGCCTTGGTTAAGCGACGGCCAGGATTCTTTGGAGATCCTACATAGGTTTTCCTCCGCCCAGAGTCGGTTAGCCAGGCGGGAATAGCCCTGCTTGACCATTAATTTGACGGTCGCAAGGGGGGTGCTACACAGCCTAGTAGGAGCTGGAAGCAGAGTGCCTTTTCTGGCCAACTCGTCTGCCACACAGTTGCCAGCGATTCCGCTATGCCCCGGGACCCAACTCAGGTGAACCCTGGCATGCTCCGCTATGTCATTCAGAGCTGCTCTGCACTCTGCAACCAGTTTAGAAGAGGTATATGTACCTATCAAAGATTTTATTGCTGCCTGGCTATCTGAGAAAATACATATACCCGAGGGAAGAGAGGGTTGCGATTGCAACCGGCCCACTGCTAGCAGTATAGCCATGGTCTCCGCTTGGAAGACACTACAGTGGTCAGGGAGACGAGCACTAATACTGGCCCCTAATTGATCACAGAAAACCCCACATCCGACCCTATTATCAAGTTTAGAGCCGTCCGTGAAGATTTCGATAGCGTTTGGCAGCGGGCGACGGCCTTCCGTCCAGTCGCTCCTGCTGGGGATCCCTATAGTGAACTTACGCTCAAAGCTAGGGGGAAGGACTATATAGTCGATATTCGCCGGGGTTGGAAGGTCCAACCCTAGTATTCTAGTGTGGCCCAGGTTCGTTCGTGTCCAACTGCATATGGCATTTAGCCGTACAGCGGCAATCTTGGCGGACTGCCTAACTAGAAGACTCGAAGGGATCCAATTAAAGATAGCGAAAAGCGCCTAAGCAGGCGAATGGCTCCAGTTATGAGAGTGGCAGCAAGTCTCCTGACTCTATCGAGCTGCTTCAGGTTGACTCGGCTGGCTGCCGCAGGCCACCAGACAACAGCACCATAGAGAAGGATAGGCTCAACCACTGCCTCATAAAGCCAGGAAACGACGCGTGGCTGAAGCCCCCATCTGGCACCCATCGCCCGTCTACAGCAGTAGATGGCCCTGGAGGCTCTTGTTGCCCTTTCAGCAATGTTTGTGCTCCAGGTGAGCCTAGAGTCTAATATCAGCCCCAGGTATTTTACCTCCTTACTCAATTTGAGCGGGGTTCCATTCAGGGCGGGGAGTCTGAAAGGCGGAACTTTGTACTTCCTTGTGAAGAGAGCAAGATCCGTCTTTTCCGGGTTGGCCGTAAGGCCACAGGAGTTGCTCCATGAGGAGAGGATGTCCAAGAAGTGATTCATCCGCTCGGAGAGTACACTTGGAAATTTTCCAGCTATGGCCATTGCAACATCGTCGGCATAGGCGACGACCCTGCAGCCAACAGCCTCTAGCTTGACAAGCAGTCTGTTCAGGGTTAGATTCCACAGGAGCGGCGACAGAACGCCCCCCTGAGGGGTACCCCTAGTGACTGACCTGCGAATATGTGCCGTCCCTAACGTGGAGTTTATGAAACGGCTGCTAAGAAAGGCGCTGATGAAATTTATCAGTCTACTACCAACGCCAAGTTCAGAGAGAGCCATCCCTATCGCTCGAGGGCAGACATTGTAAAATGCGCCCTCTATGTCTATAAAAGACACTAGGGTGTACTCCTTGAATGCTAGCGACTTGTCTATATAGTCGACCAGAGAGTGCAACGCGGATTCGACTGACCTGCCCCTTGTATAGGCATGTTGCGAATCCGAGAGAAGAACTGGGTCAATGAGGCTCCTAATATGGACGTCGAGTATCCTCTCGAGGGTCTTTAGGAGAAAAGATGTCAGACTTATTGGCCTGAAGTCCTTGGCCTTGGCGTGCGAGGTCTTGCCGGCCTTGGGAATGAAAACAACATCCACCTCCCGCCATAGGAGGGGGATGTGTCCCCATGCCAAACATGCCTTGAAGATCGCAACAAGCCATGGCACCGTCAATTCCTCGCTTTGCTGTAGCTCAGCTGGAATGACGCCGTCCGGTCCCGGAGATTTATAAGGCTCGAAGGAGTTAATGGCCCACGTGACCATGGTGCTATCGATGCGGACGTCCGTTAAGGACCAGGAACGTGGTTCCTCCGGAACTACCGCTTCAGCGGAGGTGGGGGTACTCCCCGTAAAGTGCACGTCTCCTAATACCTCCAGGGTCTCCCCACTGGACTCCGTCCAGACACCGTTTGCCTTCTGGATGGTGGTGGGAATAGATGGAGAGTTACTGAGAATCCTGCGAAGACGGCCGATGGCCGAGACTTTTTCGATACCGCCGCAAGACTCCCACGATTCCCTCTTTGCCCCCTTGACCTCGTGCTTAAAGACTCTAAGGTCGGATCTGTATGCGTCCCAGGTGTTATATCTCTTGGCCGCGTTGAAAGAGCGCCTGCATGCGCGCCGCAAGCTAGCAATTGTGGCGTTCCACCAGGGTGGCTTTGGTTTTCCCCGGTGGACCCTCCCAATTCGTCCTACGTTTGTTGCGGAAGGGGGGCCTGGCCGGTATACTCAAGTCCAGACGAAAGCTGATGTACCGGTGATCGGAGAAGGAGCACTCCTCCAGAACGCGCCAGTCCCTGACCAGGTGCCCAGAGAGCGCGTTGGTCAGAGTGACGTCCAGGACCTCCCTCCGAGTAGCGGTAAGGAACGTCGGTTCCCTCCCTCTATTTACTATAATATAATTATAATTGATTGGCACGACAGCCCGCTTACGCGAGACTAAGGCCTAGCTTCCCGCAACCACCCGTGTTGTGCGTGTGAATTTTGTACGCGGGTGGAAGGGACCTACAGTTTTATGCCGGTTCCGAACAGCAGGTTGGGAGCTTTTTCATACCTAGGAGCCGTACTATACCTAGGTTATTATCTAGTATGAATTGAAAGAGCGACTCACCCCGTTCGTTTAGGTCGCTGCTAACCCAGGCGTCATGGTGGGCGTTAGCGTCCGCCCCGACGATCAGAGAAATGCCCCGTGCGTTGGCTGCTGCAGCAATCTCCCGCAGTAGCCCGTAAGGAGGTGTGGGCCCGTGGTCGTGCGCCATATAACTGGACACAATCCAGTGGACCTGGCATTGCAGCTCAGCGGCTATGACCACGCAGTCCCCGTCGCAGAACCTAGGGAGAAGAGAGACATTAATAGAGTCCTTTACGAGGGTGCAGGCCCTGATTTTACCTGCGCCATGGTGGGATACAGTTCTGTATCCGTTGAGGCTGAGCCCTCGAACCCGATCCTCGAAGATCCATGGCTCTTAGACGAGCACAAAGTCCTCCCTGCTAGACGGCAGACGGAGGAGGAGGGCAGCCGAGGCCACCTTAGAGTGGTGGAGATTAATCTGAAGTATCCACACCATCTCTAGGAGCGTCAACCACCGTGATGTCGCCGTCCTCCTTCCCGACGAATATATCGTCCAGGTCGGACAGCGAAATATTATCGTCCTCGGGGTCTCCTTCGGTCTTCACTTCAAGACCCTCGAAGAAGTCCCCGATTAGTTCCGAGGCGGAACTGGCGCTGTCGGCGCCATCCTCGGAAACGGAGTCACGGACGGGGGGCACAGCAGAAGGCCCCGGTGTTGTACCTGGTAGGTTCTGCTGGCAGGAGGGGGACTGGTCACCTCGGTACACCCGCAGTGTGACGGAGTCAAAACCAAAGCTAACTACGCCCCCGGTAGCAGCAAGTGGCTGGAGGGATTCCTTGTTTAGGAAAACTAAGGCCCCCCTCAGAGAGCCCCGCGGTTCGCTGACCCAAGCCACCTTCCAATTGTGGGTGGGGAGCTCAGGGTTACCGGTGTGGAGATAGCGAAGGATGGCCGCCGGGTCTGATGGTGCTGCCGGAACCCAGGTTTTGGCACGCGGTCTGCTAGGGATTTCATCCCGGGGCACCGCACGCAGACTGGCACCAGGCCACACTTCGCCCAGCCTTCCAACCGCCATGCGGAACAGGTCCGCAGAGCGTTGGTCGGCACAAGCCATCAGCTTGACGTGGCCCTGGTGCCAGCCTGCGTCCCTGCACTTGGGGGGTAAACCCGGATTCGCGGCAAGGACCTCATCGTAGACGGACAGTAGGGCCAACCTGACTGTCCGCCATTTCTCAGCCGAGATAGCTCCGTCCGCATTGTTGGCGTCAACGATAGCCATCACCAGACTGCCCTTGGCAATCTCGCTAAAGGTCCGACCAGATGTCGGAGTCGGAGCCGCTAGTCGCGGTTTCTTACAGACCTGAGCCGCTTGCGCAGGCTGTTGCTGCTCCTGCGACCTATGTCGCTTGGAGGCAAACTCAAGGGCTTGAGGCGAGGTGTTTTTAGTATTAATGTTTCGCCTCGCCCACTCTAAGGAGACTCTGTTCCTCTCCGTGAGTTCACTCGGAGGGATCTTCTTTAGCCTCTGCAGGACCTTGTGGGCTGTTTTCCTGGTCCTGTAGGCCCGTGTAGAGGGGGAGACTTTAGAGCCAGCGCCTGAAGTGGAGGCGGCGCTACGAGGGGCTGCAGGGGCAGGCTGAACCGGTTCCTTCACCAAAGGCCGGCCGCCCTGAGCAACAACGGGCTTTTGAGGCAGGACCGCCCGGCAGTTTTTGCCTGGTAGCGGTCGCGCTGCCCGAAGAAGAGGGATTCTGTGAACCAACCTGCTGCTGCCTAGCTATAGGAGCCCTAGCAGCAGTGGCGGGTTTCCGCTCCACACGCGGGATATGCGGGCGCGTCCCCTGGGAGGCGGTCGTGCGCCTCCCTTTCAGGATAGGCGCGCGTGTCCCCTGTGCGTTGGGCGCAGTTTGGGTTGAGGGTTTTGAAGAACTCATATCTGTTGGGTCCCCACTCGTGGCCGCTATCGCCGTCCGAATGCGTAGTCACTATAGGATCCCATGGTTATCTTTGCAAGCAGTGAGGCCATGCGAAGGGTTGGCAGCTGCCCTTATGGGGTCAGCTGCTCAGAGCCAGATCCAGTGCAAGTCAGGAGTAAGCTCAACTGACGCCTACGCCGCCAACTTAATGGCGACGGGCATTGGACGTACCACGAGGCCTGCCAGGGTTTTAACGGGACGGAGGCAGTCGTGGCATTAGCCTGAAAGCCATTTCCACTGGGTGTCACTCCAGTGTACTCAGGTAAAAGAATACCACGACCACCAGCCCAAGGCGACAATGTCCAAAAAGAAGTAAAGAGTGGTCAGGAGACGAAAGCAGGGTCGTGCCAAAAACGATACGTATATCATGGGGGGCGGGGGGTCAGGCAGGTCATTTAGCGTTACCCAGGATGCACCACGAGGAGGCGACCTGCACTACATCCCAAAATACGCAGTAGCAAAACTGTCCAATGCAGAGGTATTTGTCGCAAGAAATACAAATCAGGATGCAGAATCTTTGCACGGGTCAAATGACCCCTTGTGGTAGTTAGGGCAGATTACATATATTTCTCGGTAAAAAAATTAACAAGAGAGGAGTAATTCTTGAAAAATACATTTCATGTATTATTTAATAAAAGTCGTAAAGGCAAATGGCGATGTGATAATGTTATTTTCAAGAAATTTTAACAAAAAGGTTAAAATGGGTCATTTGACCCGTCAAGGTAAGTTTAGTGTTAAAAAAAAGTTTTTGATCAAACGCGCCCAATTCGTACATTTCAATTATCTTCAATTATTACAATTTGCTTTGAATTCACTTCAAAAAATATTAATTTGTTGGTGCCTACTTAAATTAAACCCATAAATCAATCGTAGCTTTTGCTATAAGATGACAAATAGGTGAAGTTGCTCCAAGCCATCTGTGGGGTCGAAGAGGTTAAATTGAATTCGACTTAGAGAACGGCTTAGTGCAAGGCCTGAATCATATGAAAGAATTCGTCTGATACATCATTATACTTGTCTGTTACATTAAATTAATCAAATTAAATCAGTAATTCCTAACAAAACGTCAATGTTACCGTTCACCGCCTACCCCGCTCAATTCTAGTTATGAAGCCACATCGAGGCCCTTATCAATGAAATCAATCACAAAGCCACAGATGTTTTTCTCTGAAATCTGTTATATTTATTTCGTTTTAGTTATTCAGTTTTAGTATATCTGTAAATTTTTGAAAAATAAATCTTAATATATAAGTCGACTAATAAAATTTCACTTATATAACTATTGCATTATTTCGTGTGATCCTGCTCTATATACTTGCGCACATCTGCATCTACATATATACGCTACAGTTGCTCGACCGCTACTCGACTTGTTGTTTAATCGCAATGTTTTTAAACTATAGGTATGTACGTGTGTATGTACGAGAAGCACACAGCAGACGAGTGACATTAACATTTTTGTAAGCACAACAAAAGTAGTCGGTTATATCATATTTCTACATACAAACTGGCCAGTAAAATTCGAATGGGTTCAGAGTACGCGTTTCGTGTTGTGGTTTTGTATTTTTGGTTGTTTTGTTTATAATTGTAATTCGGAATCATGTATACTATATTATGTATGTATGTATGTATATGGAATATGGGGTTTAAATACGAGTTATTATACAGCACACTAATGGGTAATTGACTACATTTACACTTGCAACTAACTTGAATGACCATTTTACAAACGGAAAGTAAAACAAACATTGCACTGACAGCTCAGCAGTTTCAGTGTCTGCAATGGAAATCGGCCTATCATCTATTTAACAAGGCTGTCGGATCTACGGGCAACAACCAGTAAAATATTTAGTGCTTTAGTGAAACAGCATTTTGCTATCTGCTATTGGCGTCCAGCTATATAATAAGCTCAGCTATCGGCGATAGAGCGTCCCTTCAACAGAATGCGCGCTTTATAGGTCAAAGTATCGGATTATTAGACTTAAACGACATTGATTAGTCACTAATACAAAGTACAACGATCGATTCATTTATTTTGTTGAAGCACAGCATGCTGGCCCGTATGAGCTCAGTATGGTACAGTTTTGCTACTCTTGAATGCATAGCGTGGACCTTAACGCTCTAAGGGCGCCGTTTTCTGGGAAACTTGAACTTGCAACACCAAGAATAATTGTTTTGCATAATATAGTTGGTACCTAAAGTATTGACAAACTATTTCGCTGCTAACGAAAAGTCGTGCAAATTGCGTTATCCTTGAGCTGCGGACTAGGCAATGCCCAAGATTAGCTTAGTTTGGTCGCTTACTGCAAAAGTTGTATCAAATTTTTAACTGCTCTGGCTAGCGTTTTTTTAAACTAAACTCGACGCAAACAAAATATTTTTCTATATATTATTTTAGTAGCTCTTAAATGTCAGAGCCTCCAAAGTTCTTCGGTTCTTAAAAATTGTCACAGTAGAACGGCGGCAATTTAACAGTTTGCTTTCACCAACAAAAAATCTTTAATCCTTGAGAATTTGTCTAGATAATTTGTCCGATTCCAATCAACTAATTTCAGTGCAAGAACTATAGAATAGAAAATTGCGCAAACCGAATCGACGAGCAACTGGCTTCGCGTGATGTGACTAGACGCTCTTAAAAGATCAACAGAACTGCTGTCACAAGACAACAAAAGTGTTTATTTGAATAAGTCTGTCTTTCACCATAGAATTATCATTTTTCTTCAAAAGTATTATTTTTCTTCTATTTAACTTTAAAAAGTATTTTATGCACCTTTTACAAATGTTACCAATTTTTTTCCCAGCAAATTGAATATAATGTGGAAAAATTCAATTTTCATTTAGCTATTTTCGCAATCTTCAATTTTATAATTCCTGCGCTTTTCAACTTGTCAAGTGTGTACTACAGTTAAGAAGATGGTTTCGGTTTGCTTATATGGTACATCTGTATTGTATTTACTAATTTTATAAAATGCTTATTCTGTACTTTTACATAAATCATTAAGTGAGTGTTGCTGCTTTCCTTTCATTTCATTACATGGCTAAGAATTGAACGACCGCTTGCTGCCCCCAAACTAAACTGGACAAAAGTGTTTTGCTTTAGCACGAGCAACGGTTGCCCTCCGACAGGCTGGCGAGGCTGAATGTTCCCAAACCATTTGAGCCGGGAGACTTTTTATCTTGTGTCTTATCGTCATTGTCAAAGTTATCGCCCTGCAATCGACATGTGCACATTTTTGAAACATACATACAATTTATGGCATTTGGATATATCAAAGCGAACATTACCCGTCGTTCACGTTGCTCTCGAATTTTTCGCGCCAATGCCAGGAACGCCTCTTCGATGTTTATGTTGCATTTACAAGACACTTCAAAGAAGGGCATATCGAAGTTTTCAGCTATCTGCAATAAAAGCACATCAAGTTAAATGGAAGACTACTGTCGACAGCTCAGAAAAGTGTGCGCACCTTTTCGCCTCTCTCCTTATCAACGGCGCGTTGCGTTGCCGAACATTCACACTTATTACCGACCAGCACCTTGACCACATCGGGCGAAGCGTTCTGCACAGAATTGAGAAAGAAGTTTGCACACGATAGATATATGTATAGCCGAGTAGGGATTTACCTCTTGTATATTTCGCAGCCAATATGACAAGTTATTGTAGCTCTCCAGATTGGTGACATCGTACATTAGCAGAATACCCATTGCGCCGCGATAATAAGCTGTGGTCAGTGTGCGAAATCGCTCCTGTCCAGCTGTATCCCATATTTGCAATTTTATGGGTACACCATCCAGATTAATCAGTTTCTGTTTGAAGTCAATACCTGCAACGACATTAAGTGATCTCATAGCTATTGTCACACATTATAAAAACATTCTGATGCACCATCCTCTATTTGATTTTAAAAAAATTAAATACATGACCCACCTCCTCCCCTCCCCCGTCATATTATAGAAACCTGTTGACCTAAGGGACAGACGGTTGTTTGGTTTTCCTTAGCTTCTGGTCGGTTAGTTGTTACGAAATAGCGCTCGCATTATCTATACACGTTTAGATCCCATACCACGCACTCGCAACACTCTGCTACTCACCGATTGTGGAGATATATGTGTCGTAGTACTTCTCGTCGCAATATCTGTGCACAATGCATGTTTTGCCGACATTCGAGTCCCCTAGCACCAACACTTTATAGGTTGCAACGAAATCCAAAGCCATGTTGGCGTCAGTGCCAGATACGGTGACAACGTCAGTGATGACGTCGTAAGGTGATTCACTGCTACGCTTTCCCTTTCACTGTTCGGCAATTAACTTTTACACTCAATATCGTATGCCGTCCGCCGTCGTATGTGTCTTAAAAACGCGTACTTAAAAACGTTTAATAAGTGTAAAATTTTGGTAATTTTTTTAATATTCTTTTCGGCAGTCGTATTAACTTATTGCCTGCTATCCACACTTGTCACTTTGTTATTTTCGCAACATTTGCTCATTCGTTAATCTCTACGGAATTTCATTAATTTCAAGTAGTTTTGCTAATTTGCCATGCACTCGAAATATATTCAGGCTTTGAGTCGTGAATTTGTAGGTTTTCGTGCCAACGATCTGCAGCGAAAAGTATGATTCAGCATCAGCGCAATTCCAGATGAACGCACGAAAAATCGATATTATCCTGTCAGTTTGCATATAACAAATAAACCAAAAACAACAAAATGGCAAACAACCCCAGATTTGACTTTTGAGCTGTGGACAGTGGAACGTGAATGTTGGCTGTTCGAATGAGCAGCGTCTTCTGGCTGCGCGCTGAGGGGTTGTTTATGGCCGTTTGGGGGTTGGAAGAGTTGGGTTATTTGTTTACATCTTTCGAGCGGCTGTTGCCGTATTGTTGTTGGGAATGTTTAGTTGTTTGTGGAAAACAGCTGGTGGATGTCGAAAGTGTTCGATGTGGTACTCAAATTTACTGAGCGACACCTGTTGTCGAGTTTAAGTTAAAATTTTGGTTAACGTATGTTGCGCAGTTTTATAAAAAAAGAATAAAAAAAAACATGGGGGAAACAGATAATTGATTTAAGATTCAGTGTATGGCTTGCGTATGCGGGTGGAACAACACGCAGATTTTAGCGTCGAGGCGCGTTTAAGAATTATCTATGTGAAAGCAGATACGACAATCAGCAGCCAAAAATACGTTTAACTTAAATTTCTATAGCCTGACAAAATAGTTTTGAGTGGATTTGAGTGTTTCAACTGTTATTAAGATTTTTCTTTTATTACAAAATATTAAAAGTAAATATGCAATTATGCGAATAATGGCAAAAATGTACATGCTTATTTATTAAAGAATTTAAGCATGCAAAGTGTTAAACTTTTTTAATTTAATCAGGTCTAACTATAATTTTGTGTCTGTAATGTTACACTTTTATTTTATTTTATAGAATTTTATTTAGACTTTTATTTTATATACATACTATTGTTATTTTGTTATTGTTATTTTTCATTGGATTTCAGTTGCCGCTTCTACAAAATGTCTACACATCTAAATAAATAAAATTGTTAGCATTTTCATATCAAAATTTTTCACTGGGTTGCTGTGGGGGCACATAACACCATAATAATGTGCAAACATAGATACGACTATTCCGAAAATTCCACACATGCACGCGCCTCACTTATTGTCAGTCATTCAAATAGTCAAGAACACAACGACGCGCGCCAGCATTTCCACGCTTTCGTTCAGAGTGCCTGAAACGCGTGTGGGCGCACTCCACACTCGGCTCCACTCACAGGCCGTTGCTCTCTTCTGCGCTCTGGTGTGCTCCATTGCGCTCTTGTCTGCTTGCAGCACAATTTCTCGTGTTGGTGATTTCGAGCAAGCGATACGTTTGCAGATCGCGCACGATCGCATGCAAATGACGTAAAACGCCAACAATGCGTCGCCTGCAATACAATGCACACGATGTAGTGCAATTTCAATGTAAACAGATGTTGCAAAATGTAAACATCCGAGCTGCAGTGCTGTGGAACAGCGAACATGCAGCGGTCAGCCCACAGATGGCATTGGCGCTGACGGCAAGGGGAACGCAGGGGACGACGCGCTGTTGAGCCGGAGAGAGAGTAGAGCGGTGTTATTTTTTATTTTGTCAGTTAATACAAGCGTACACGTAGGTATTCGAAAGCCGCATGAATGTGGAGGTGGATGACGTATGACGGCGCACGGCGGCGTTGGCTGCGCTCGTAAATTTTGCTGATCGCTGCAAAGTTGCCCAAATGTAAGCACTTACGGATGCGTACAATAGGAGGACCACACTCTTTGAAGCGCAAATACTCGAAGAATAAATATTAGCACGTTTGTTAGCGCCTGCTGTGTGCTTATTATAATGATTTCCTATTACATTCACAAACAAAACAACATTGGGTCTTTTGGCGCTGCAATAGTTTTCAAGTGTTGGTGGCTGGCGTTGGCACTCTCCGAGGCACTCGACTCACTAATTGTAGGTGAAATTGTTGAAACAAATGCGGTATAAATTTAGAAAATGATGTGAGCAACAATGAATTATGATAGATGATTTTATTTAAGTGGCCTGACGGATGAATTATTAAATGCACAACAACAACTAAACTGCATTAGATAATTGTTTTAGGTGTACTGATCAAACTACTGGCATTGAATCCATGTGGGTTATATAAACGAGTCGATTAGCGATTGAGAGTGCGAGAACAGTACACAAGAAAGCTTATAAGGACCATACTCCTGAACTTGGTGAACTAATCTTATTTTTCAACACTCTTCTAAGACTTTTTCGATGTTTGTCAATCGAGCAAAATTTGTATTCCAGGGTTAAATGAGAGTTCCAGGCTTCACTTAGCGCAATCTATTCAATTGCATCGGAAATAAGTGCACAAAAACCATACATGCGAACTTGAGCATTTAATGGAAGTCACTAATGCAAATAAATAGGTCAAAATTCATGGTAGAATAAACGCAAATTATTGCTTCACTTCACTTGCCAATCGGCCATCGCTACTCCTGTCCATAAACTTGTCTATGGAATATGTTCCACAACCGAAATACGTTTTCGTGTTTCGCTGCGCTAAAACTAAGTTTCAGTCTGACCTCGTCGCTTCTACGAAATGAAAGTGAAAATCCCATTAAAAGTCCATTCGGCATTTAATTGATTGCTTCTGGCTGCTTGCTCGTTTTCAATTTGTACTCTTTCTCTTCGCATTAAACCGCACGATCGTCGATCGTTTGGGGGGAAACGGTACGCGGAAAACCAATAATGTTGCAGCGCAACCGAACAATTGCGGCCCTTTCAGTGCTGCTGCTGCCGGTGCATTATGCGTTGCTGTGAAATTTCAATTGATTGCAAAGTGTAACGCAGAATAGAATGGATGCCGCAGCTCTACCACAAAGAGATCTCCGCAACGATATCGACCGATGCAGCGGCGTCCCGTTGAAATATTCCAGATGAGCAATAACAGCCACAAACAAACAGCACAACGCCACCACAGCACAAACGCCGCTCCACAATGGCACTTTGCCGCTGCCCGGAATGCTTACCCACCTAGTCCGCCCCTGACGCCCCCAGCACACACAGGTCAGACGCATACCAAAGGCGCTGCTCTCCGGCGTTGGAAACTGCGAGAGCACAATTTGAAAACGCTAAAATTGAGCATCGCTGAGCTTTAATTACGAGTTGACATATGAATGTCGTTTCGTTTGGTTGTGCGCGTGAGGATGACATCACTGACTGACTGTCGGAACGCGCACAACAACGGCAAGAAGTCAACAAAAACACCTTTGCAAAGACCGGAGCCCCCACAAGTATCTCATACAACCGCACAGATGTGGGCACACACGCTCGCACTGTGCACTCGAGTGGCACTGCCTGTGTAGTTGTGCAGACCCACACACTGGAGCATCAAGTGGTGGAGAACGAGCGCATAGTATGGGGGCTTGTGCTCACTGAGGTCGCGCTAGTCAAGCAAATAAGCAGCAAGCAGAGTGAATGGCGATATTTTGCTATGTAAAGATGTGTACACTGAGCGAAATATGTGAAGGACGAGTGATTCGGATCTTGAAATCGATTTGTTTTTGTGCGACTTGCAAAGGTTTTGCAAAATGAAGTATCTTATCTCAGAAACATTTCTAAAGAGATAGTTACCAGGATATATTACTTCTTCTCGTTTTCTTAAGTGTAAATTGCCGCTTAATATATTTTATTTAATTGCCAATTTTAAATAATTGCAGTAGGATATATCAAAAGCACTTAAATGTCAACATAGTTATTTTCGATTTAATAATGTTGTGCTATCTAAATAATAATATCTTCTACAGAATCCCCAAACAACATTTATTGAATGTGTCGAAATGGTTCCGTGTATTTGCTTTCAATCGCTTGAGGGCCTCCATGTTGCTCCGTGTTTATTTTCAGTGTAGTTATGAACACAAACAGACAACACATAATCGAAAGATACACAGACAGCCCGTAGTGTGTCTGTGAGATGGGGAGCGCGTGTACGTAGGTATTCGGCGCTGGCTGGCTAGCAGCTAGCAATATTGGACGCCAGTTAGCAAGAGCACCGCCGCCAGACTCAAAGTCAGTCTTGTGAATATTCGCGAACTATGAGGTCGCCGTACGAGGATTTTGCTGCTGTCTCGGACAGCGGCGAAGAAGCCAAAGCCCATAGCAGTGCCATACCGTATCACGCGCGTGAGAATTCGCTGCCATTCAGTTATGGCCAAATAAATAATAAGACGTCGACGCCGCTGCGCCGCACAAGCGGCGGCCAGTATCGCAATCCGGCTGGTGGCGGTCGTGCCGGAGTGCTCGATTTTGATTTCGATCTCGGTTCAAGTGCATCACACCCAAGCAAAACGGATATAAACTTCAATTTGAGCAGTGATCGTTATTGTGGTAATAATTACAACTATAACAATAATGGTCTGTCGGCGAAACCAACGCTGGCAAGTGGCACGGCGGACTCGAGTACGATTAAGGCCCAACCACGTCTCACCAGTCCGATACTGGTGCGCAAAACACTCAACAGCCGATCACCTACGCGCAACGGCACAACCAATACCAACACCATCGCCAACACATACCACTACAACTATGGCAGCGGCAACAACGGCATCGACATTGGCAGCGCCAGCAGCCGCAGTCGTCCCAGCGACAGCAGCTTTGCGACTTTAAATGGCAACATCAACAAAAGCAGCTACAATGGCAGCAGCTACGGCAACAGTAACAACAACAATTACGGCTACGGCGGCTTTGGCGCTGGCGCTGGCGACACCATCGATGGTCCGGGCGGCGGCAGCGTTGTGCGCAAAACGCCACCGCGCAACGATTTTGAGGAATTGTTGCGCCAGCGGCGCGAGAAGGTGCTGCAAGAGCATTACTTGTCCACCTCCGGCTACAGTTCCGGGCTGGCCAACGGCAACAGCGGCCTACTGCGTCACAGCCAGCCGGCGCCGCCGAGCCGCAGCCCAAATACACAGCGCAAATACAATTACGATTTTGAATTCCATTTGAATTTGGACGATGTGCCGCCGCCGCCACGACGCGCCCACACCATGGAGCGCTCCTCGCTGCAGCAGTACCGCACACGCGATATCCCAGTAGCGCACGAGGCCGCCAATACCTCGTCGTATGTGGAACGTAATTATCACACAATTAGCTCATCGAATGCCAGCAGAGAGGCAGCGGGCGTGTACCCTAGTCAGCAGCAGCAGCAGCAGCAGCAGCAACAGTACCAGCAGCAGCAACAGTCGCTGGATATGCCGCTGTACAGCACGGTGGAGCGTCGCACAGTTCAATCGGTGCAGCAGCAGCAGCAGCAACAGCGGCAGCTGCCACTGCCGCCACACCAACCGCAACAGCAGCAACGGCAACAGCAACAGCAACAGTCGAGGCCGGAGGACGCCTCATATGGCAATGGAAATGCGTCTGGTTATGGCTTCAACGAGTATGGCAATAATCGTGGTTCATTGGGGGCCGCCGTAGTGGCACGCAGTCGCAACGACTTGTCATCGTCGCCCATTTATGCCACTACCACAAAGCAAGTGGCAACCTCAACCACATATCGCAACAACAACACATTGATCGAACCAGAATTGTCAACTACGGATCACCCGACGCCGTTGTCGTTGCCGCTGAGCGCTGCAGCCAACACCAATACGGCCGGCAAGATTTCACCATCGTCTGCGCACGGCGCACGCCCCGAAACGCCTGCATTTCCCGTTACGCCGCGCACACCATTTGGCGGATACAATGGCCAAAACAGTCCCGTCGGCTACGCGCACAGCCCGCTGCCACAGCGACCGGACTTGGCCAACGGCAGGTCCACAGTCGACTTGAATAACTACTCCTCGGAGACCATCTATCGCTCGAGCTGCCGCCCGCGCCTCGGCTCCAACATGTCAATGGTGAACAGCGAACCGCAAGAGGTCGCCGCCCACCTGGTGAAATTCGCCAAAGACTCCTCGAAATTCTGGTACAAGCCAAATTTGTCGCGCGACGAGGTCGTCGCATTGCTGCTCAACGCTGAACCGGGCACCTTCATCGTGCGCAACTCGACCACCTACAAGGACAACTACGGGCTCGTAGTGCGCGTCAGTCAGCCGCCACCCAACAGCGAACTGACCGGCCAGCCAGACGATCTGGTGCGCCACTTTCTCATCGAGCCCACAACGCGCGGCGTACGCTTGAAGAGCTGCGCCAACGAGCCCGTCTTCACGTCGCTGTCGGCCCTCATCTACGAGCACTCGATCAATAAGCTCGCCTTGCCATGCCTGCTGCGCATACCCGAGCACGATCTGCTGCCGCCGCGCGTAGAGCCGACCACGGCGCAGAGGCAACTGCTCACGCAGGGCGCCGCCTGCAACGTGCTCTGGCTGTACTCCAGCGAGACCGAATCTCTCACCGGCGAGGAGGCCATACGCAAAGCCATACGCCAGCTGTACGCCCAACAGCCGCTGCCCACGCCCACCGAGGTGCACTTCAAGGTGACGCAGCACGGCATCACCCTCACCGACAACAAGCGCAAGAAGTTCTTCCGCAAGCACTACGCTGCCGACCACATCTCCTACTGTGCCATCGATCCCGACCATCGTCTGTGGACGATGCAGCAGCAGACGGACGAAAGTGGCAAGAACACCGTGCTGGTGGGCACCACAAAGAAGACCATCTTTGCGTTTGTGGCGCGCCACTCAGCCAAATCGAAGGACAACCAATGTCACGTATTCTGCGACTTGGACCTACATCAGCCGGCCTCGGCCATTGTTTCGTTCGCCAACAAAACACTCCCCACTGAGAAGCAACGTAACTTTGTGCTCTGAGGGCAGGCCGACGAGGAGGCGAGGGGGCCGCAACAAAGCGGCAGAAAACAACGTAAGAAACGCGTATCCTTTCTGATCTAATAATAACGATAGCAATAGGATGATGACTGACGCACAGGGTCGTAGCGGGGAATTGGTTTGAGGGCGGAAGTGGCAGGGTCAAATGACAAAAATTGGTACATAAAATTGTAAATCCTATATTAAACTGCAATGAACCTAGTTAGTCTCTCAAAATCTGTGTAAATTTGGGTTGATTTTAAAAAATGTTTTTTTTTAATTTTTTTTATATATTTTGCATACAGATTTTCTTTGTAAATTGACTAATACAAATCAGGATCTTTTTATATACAATTAATATTGACTAACTTTGGAATAACAACATTCCAAGTTCAACGACCTCGAACAAATATTTTCTATAGCATAAAATCCAAAGACTCTTTTTTATGGTCCTTTCATGTCACTTTGTTCTCCAACTTTTTAAGTCTGAATTTGTACATTCGAAGGGGGCCGAATACCCGATTTACAATTATTTAAAATTTTTTATTAAGGAAGTAACATGTTTATGGGCAGAACTTCCATTAATTACTTACAAACCATAATTTCGGTTAAAACAAACTCATGTATCAGTATTCTAAAAGAGTCCCAAGACTCAAAGAGTCCTCAAGCCAGATTACCCGCTACCACCTTGCTACGGATTATTGAAAGGGAGCGCGCACAACATTGGGTGTGACGCAAAACGTCTTCATTTACAAAAGTTCAACGACGGCCCGACGGATTTTTGTCGGTGTGCATAATATTTGTGTTTCGCATTTTATTACTATAATTCAACGGACCAACCCTTTCTGTCCACTACCGGTCAGGTAGTTTCACTCGTATTTCATAAATGACATTTCACACGTATTTTATAAATGAACCACCTCCAAGTTGAATTGCCGTGCAAACAAAACATCAAACGCCTATCGCTTATTCTACGCGATAACAAATCAATATCGCTCAGAGAATTTCGCAGAACGTCACGATACAGCAACGTTCGCCATAATTTCCTAGCGAAAACCGAACACACTAGCGGCGGCCCCATAAAAATGAAAAGAGAGACGAAAATAAATAAATCACTTTATTTGGAAATGTTGTTGGATAGCGCGATAGCTGTTAGAGGTCACGATTGTGCCATTTAATTAAAATTAATTATTGGAAATATGTGGTGCATGTTCTTCGGGCGTCGTTGCCAATCTAACGAATTTTCACAAATCAGTTTTCCTATTTGCTGCGACCCGCTTGACGTCATTATTGCCTAAATAATGTAGAGACAGTCGGCCGAAGCGGCCTTAAGTAGGTCAGAAGAGTCAATTTGTGTAGATTAAGGCAGATTGCACGATTGCAGAGCAAATGGATTAATTAAACCTGCCGATAAAAATCGGTGCTTTGATATTTAACAACTATGTCGAGTAGACGAGGCGTCAGTTCAAAGAGTTGTCAGCACATTGAGCGATCACTCAATGTTGTGCTGAAAACAACAATACTCATTGATTGAGCTGCTAAATGTCGTCACCGTCGTTTTTGCTTGAGGTTTTCCCCCATATGGCTGATCTTGAGCAGCTGCTAGTCGGCGAGATTTGAAAATGTTTCACAGTAACTTGTTTTCTGAATAAAAATAATAAATTCTAGATTGCTTTTTGACCTTGATGTCAGATTAGGTTGAATAGTGCTTTTTGACCTTAGGTTAGGTCAGGTCGGCACAGCAGATGTCTAGGATATATGATCATAACTCCAGACTTATATATATCAGCAAATTAAACGAATTACTTGCATTGAAATATGTATAAACTTCAAAAGGCAGCAATGGAATCCTTAAAAGGGGAATTAAATATATAAAATATGAAAAATATTTTCTTTTAAGCTTGGTTCCCTTAAACTTTTATAAAGATCTCCGTTGTTAGCTGCGCCGTCTATTTGACTGTATACTGACAAAGCATTCTAATTATGTTTTAACACTGTTTTCTTGTGCATTTAGCATGTGTACTCCAGCCTTGATGCACTTAAATAGAACTTGAAGAATGACATACTTATACATTCTATTAATCTATTCACTACATATATGTTCCCAATGTACTTATGTGTTTTGCATTAAAATGTGTATGCAAATTATGAGTCCGTACATTTTCAATTATAGTTGCATAATTATTAACACTTCTAAGGCGGACCAGTCAACCAGTTAATAGCTGATCTTGAATCAACTTAAGGTTCTTAAATGTCGTGACAATTCATAGAAAACTACGTTCGAAATATCTTCAAACATTTAATAGACGTTAAATATGAATAGCAGAAATCTCCCGAATCATTTTACAACTAAATTGGAAAGATTGATTTTCGTAGCAGTTAGTGGATGCGTTGTGGATAATCATGTGATGTGCATCAGTTAAATGAAGGAAAGACTTTAGACTGCTCACACTTTTGTTGGATGTTACATATACTGTCACTCAATCCTATGTGTAATAAAATATCGTGTAATATAGTTATTCTTTTCTCGATTTGCTAGACTAAACTCGGTCCTTAAAAAAAAGCTAAACTGCGCAAGTCACCAACAATTTTACATCAATTTATTTAAGCTCAATAACAAACAATTGGTATAAGATTTGCATAGTAATTATCAAAGTTGTATGACACAATATGACAACTAGAAGCTCAAAAGGCAAATCAAGTTAGACAATTGAATTACTGAATTAATAATTCAGTTGACATTAGCTTACAAGTTTTATCTTACAAAATTTATAATTCATGAATTTTTTGAATTTTAAAGACAGCAAACTTTAATCTATTCAACGCCCAACAAACGGAATGCTTAGTCATTATACAAGCCACATTTTTTTCTAATGAATTTATTTGATCAATTTGTCTTCGAATTTCCGCCTGACGCCTCGGCGCCGAACAATGCCAAACGTTGCACCCTCAGTGAATTCACAAATGGCGAAAGCTTTCGTATGCGCACAACCACAACGGAAATACTAAGACTCCACCGCGCCGAGATACTCGCATTCAAATCAAGTCGAACGTACGCTTCGCTAATATCCAAATACGTTGAGGAAATGATTTTTGCGCAGTTCGAAAATTCAGCGTTAGATCTGGCCGGACTGACATGGCTGGGTCTGGCGCTGCTGTTGGCCGTTTATCTCACTGTATCTCCGAGCGGTAAACGTCAGCAAAGCCATTTAATAATATTCAATTTCAACGCTCTCCATGCCATTCCATTCTTTACAGTCTTCTTCCGTCTCTACTTAGTTTGCTATATTTTCCGACACTTTTTAGTTTTGTTGTTATTGTTGTTTTTATGTAGTTTTACTTTGCCGAAGTAGTTCAACTGAATCCGTTGAATTTGTTTACGTTTTTGCTTAATTTATATTCCAGACAGAGAAGACTAAAAATAAAATTAGAGGAAAAAGATGCAAGTACCCAGCGGCATACCACCGTATGTAAATATGTATACATGTGCACACACACGCGACTGAGTGCCTACGTGAGTGTGCGCGTGTACGTGCAATGTGCACATGTACCGGAACACTTTCCGTTTTTGTAAAATGTTTCCATTTTGAGATTTTTTTACAACTTTGCTTTCGATTTTTCGCCTTTCAAGTACAAATTTCGCTTTCGACAATGTTTTCGATTTGTCAGACATTTAACCGAACAAAGTAGAAAATTACAATTTTTCTTTGCTTGATTTTTGTGTAGTAGTATTGCGGCATTCTTGCCGCCACATGCGCACCTACACGTGCATAAATATGTACGTATATATATGTATGTATGTACTGCTATGCATAAGTGCGATCGACTGCTCATTGGCGTTGTGTGCCTTTTTGGTCTTCAATCATCAATTTTCAATTTTTTTTGCCATTTCGTGTAGCTGTGTATCGCTGATCGTGGCATAGCTAATTAAATTCAATTGCAAAGCCAGAAGCTATAAGTGTGCTTGCGCCAGCCAGCAGACAGACCTTTGGCGCGCACCAACAACAATGCCGTCAGTATGGTGCGAGTCACGCAGCAAACTATTTTGAAAAATTATTGATAACAAATTTGCTGAACTTTTGCAAAGACGACTGTTTTGCTGTTCGCTTGCTGGCAGAAGGTGTCGCCGTCATTGTTGTTGTTGATAGTATAAAAGTAATAATAACAATATAAATGTTATTGTACACCGACACCGCAAGGCAACACAGTATCGAATTGTGTGAAGCAATCGAGCTGATTCGAGTGCGAATGAAACGAAAACGAAATGAACAAACGTCTGCCAAGCAGCGTGCAATGAATCATGTACGAAAGGCTTACAACCAACAAACGTGAGAGAATGTAATTAGCCGCAAAAATATCAAATAAACGAGGTTATTAACACCACCCAACAACACACTCACACGCCTAGTTCTAAGATAAACCCTAATTGGAAATCCGCGCTAATCTGTACTGTTTAACTTTCTATTGCACTTTCGTCGAACGGCCACAGCTAACCGCGTACGTACTCAGCCATTGTCCACACTTAACCAGCCAACCAACCAAACACACGTATACTATATCTGAGACGATCGGATAGTTATACACAGTCGAGCAAACAGTCAAACAGTCGAGACTTACAACACTTTGTGCCCCTGCACCCATGCGACCCGGCTCCGACCCGCAGCCGGAGCTGCCGAGCGGCCGTTCACGTGTGCTCCGTCGCCGCAACGCCGCAAAGTATCTACCATAGTACCAGATCGCCAGTTAATTATTTTGTTTACACCGCACACATTTACCCACACCGCATACACATACGCGTACGTACGTATGGCTGTATGTAAATCTGTTATGTATGTATTGTAGTCGAATGTGTATTTAGCCGTAGATAGTTGTAGTCATATTGTTAACTTAACTAATAAACAAATAAAAGTGAATAAATTGCATGCTACTAAAAGATAAAAATAATCATAAAAAAGGAACCAACGTAAATCTGACGAAATAAAGAAACGAAATTTAATTACGACACATCAAGTACTAAGCATTGTCTGTTTCTGTGACTGTGTGTGTGTGTGTGTTTGTGTGCACGCGTGCGCGACTTGCATTTGGTACAATTTAGACGGTGAAGTGAGCACGGACGAAACCGTCGGCCGCTACCGGAGTAGCCCAGCCGAGGTCGAAATAAATTAAATGAAAATTTTAATTGACCGGACGGAGAAAGCGAAAATTGAGCACTGCCAAAGGAGTGCAAAGTGCTCGCATTCATCATACAATGAGGTGTGCGAATGCGGTCAGAACACCAACCAGCTGGGAGGTGCGGCATCTAAAGCAATTAGTGAGAGTGGATGTGCGCATCCATCACGTTATGGCTTTTCAATTTGCATAAGAAAAATGCATAGTAAAATTCGTATTCCTTTACCTTAATCTCTGCGCAATTCGTTTTGAACTGTAAAGCATTCGAGCCGTTTTGGAATAATAAAAACCCGGTAATATTTGAGGTAATGAAACTAATAACTTTTGGACTTTGACTTTAACTTGACAACAGTTGGCAAATGGCCCTAACACTGTGTTGGTTGCATGTAAACTGATAAATTAAGAAGCTTTGCTTAGCAGACGAGTTCACACCTAACATGAGTGTGTCTTTTGAAAGATTATTTATGTTTTAGAGTGCATTCTCAACCTAAAGATCGTTCACTGACTTAGCACTGTACTCCTCTACAGCTTGTCAAATAAATTCAACTACGAGCCGAACTCATTTAACAAATTTGTATTAATCCTAAAACTTATGTTTCTCATAACACATTCTGCTTCTTCCCTGCTTTAACAATTTTGATCGCCACATAGTTTAGGCATTAAACAAATTATAAGAGTACAGTGGCGGATTCAGGGGGATTTTGGGGGTTGACACCCCCCTAAATATTAGGATCGAGTTTAAAACTACATACAAATTAAAAGGCATTTTTGACATTTTATAAATATTAAAGAATTACTTTACTTAAACCCCCCGAAATATTTTTCTGAATCCACCCCTGTAAGAGTGTATTCTGAAGAAGATGAATTTGACAATTTGACAATTTGATTTCTTGCTAAAATTTTACATCCAAAAAATCGCGAATTGGTCGTCTCAAAAGTACAACAACTGAGCAATGTAGCAACATCAACTATTAACTGGGGCAATATTTGTACGAACCGCAGTATTATTATTAGATTCCAACATAGCAATATTAGACCAATACCAAAATGATACAATATATCAGACGCGCATCTGTTTGAACCCCGGCCCCAGCCCAGCAATACATCTCTAAAAAATATAAATAATTAAAGCAAAAAGTACGATAACCGCACACGTTTGTTACTCGTTTCTATAATTTGTATTTCGTTATTAATAAAGAAACTGGTGCTGCAATGGTTTACGTTTATGGTTTAAATATGTGGTACTTGACACACACACACACACATGCGCGTGAAGCCCGTCGACATATCAAACCAAACGAAAATCTATAGCTGCAAGTATGTAAATGCATATGCGTGTATGTCTGACCCAAGCACAATGTATCAAATGAAATTTAATCTTATCTAAAGCAGAGGTGGAAAAAATTAAAGTATGGAAAATGGCAGGAAAAAACGTAAGAAACCCCATTTCAACGCACCCTACAAACGCGACTTTATCGCAACTAACGCCGCTAAGTGCTCGCCATAACTCCGCTTAATGCTTTCAGCACACATGCAAAACAACAACAAAGCGAGCGAATAGCAAATAATAGCAACGAACTAAATTAAAATTAAAGCGAGCTAAATGCGCGCGGCTTGCCGTGTGGCGGCAATGCGGCGCTTCAGAGCGCGTGAAGAGTGTGGCGCGGTTGATTTATTAGTTAATTGCACATAACTGTGGCATTCTTCGCTTGACACTAGCACAATGTGACAGTCAACACACTGAGCGTCACCCCCGCAACACCGCAACCCGGCAGTGCATTGCAACCGTGCACCAGTTGGATGCCCGCACAGGCGTGCGACGATGGGGGCCGCAGGCGTTCGCTCGAATGAATTAGCCGCCAAACACATACATACAAATTGCAAATATTACCACATATGCCAACATGATCCCCCTCTCAAAAGGCCACTACGACGCGCATGCGTTCACCTCCCTTGTGACGCGCCGCAGCTGCTGTTTACTTTTGACAGCTGCAGTGACAGCGTGTGGCGGCGTCTTGCGCCGTCGTTCAATGCGGTTTGTAGTCGTTCAGCCGTTGTTCAGCCTCAATTGGCTTTACTTGCCGCTAAGCCGCTCCTACCCCGCCCCCAACTAGCGCGCACGGCACATCGCTCGAATGAACTACTTTGCAAAAGTCACTTTTACTTATATTTAAATTAAAGTAAATTGTGAATCAACAAAGTGTCGCACACAACAACCACACAAAAAAAAAACACTCTAATGATAATAATGCAAATTTCTATACAAATATTTCCAAGCAAATATATGTATGTGTGTGTGTCACTTAAAAACACACAACAAAGAGACAGCAAAAATCAAGAAAAAATAAATAAGGGAGAGGGCTGGGTTGTGAACCAGGCTGGGGTGTGAACCATTGCCGTTTTTTCTTTCCCTAATTGACATATCGCCAATCTTTCAACTGTCAATTTTGTCTTATGATATGACTCTGCTTTTGTGGTTACACCGAAGTACAAACACGTATTGCTTGTGGCAGCTACAGACATCGTGTTTGAAAATCGACTGCGAAAACTTTTTTGCTTTTTTTAAAGTGCTATCCAAGAGACTGAGCTTATTGCAAAAAGTCTGTGTAATAAATGTTTATTTAGTGTTTTGATTCTATTTTACGATGCAATATTTGTTTATGTCGCATTATGATTGGAAGTGTCGTTTATTTTAAAGTTTCCAAAATGGCATCGTGGTTGGGCTGTGAACCACTGAGGTGGCTGGGTTATGAACCACCTGTTTTTCGTACTACATTTGTTCTAACACTGTTAAATATGGACGGATATATAAAAATAAAGTCATTTTATATAATTTCACTCGATTTCGTTGTGTTCACTTGAAGTGAGCCAATACGAGAACACGTTCGTATTTCACATGCAAACATTCCGACACAGATTAGGATGAAAATTTAAAAAATTGAGCAGTTTTATTCATTGCGATTTTTTGGCCTAAGAGGCGTCATTATAACTTTTTTTCACCTCTTGAGGCTTCCTGATTAAATAAATTCTCAATGTACTTAAAAATTATGGGTGTTTTCTTCGTATTTTCCGACTTTAATAGGGATTTTCCAGATGGTTCACAACCCAGCCACTTTTTTGAAAAAGCGAAAAATCACGTTCTCAGAAAATTGGACGTAGAGAGTTAAATTTCAATCAAAACGGTAATCTGTCTTCATAACAAAGTTGCGTTATATATTCACCTTTCCAACGGTATCTTCGATTTTTCGATATCTTTATTCTGTGAAAAGTTAGAGCCAAAAAACAAAACCCGGTTCACACCCCAGCCCTCTCCCTTACAAATAAAACAAAATATATAAAAAAACAAAGTCCAGCTTGAAAGCTGTAAGAAAATACACAAATAAATTTTAAAAAGCTTATAAAAAATTGTATTTTGCAAGCAGAAAATTAACTCACACATGCTTCCTAACTTTACATACATATCTGTAGGGGAGCATGTAGAGATTGTGTAATGGACAACTTTGTAGCAATAAATTTTAGTATTTCAATCAAAAAATCAAACGGCTAAAAACATTTGCACTCTAACTAACTGTAAAGAATGAATGTAGAAAAGTTAAAACGTTCGAAACTTGTTTTGGGTTAAAAATCCAAAGTGCAGCTCTCAAATTGGCCCAAAATAAGCCAGTGTTCCCTTGTGTAAACTAACACCGCTTGCAATTAAGCGTTGCTTGCATGCTTTCGGTGTATTCGGCCGCTCTATGTATATAATGTTAATTATTAAAGACTTATATTTTGTTTTATAGCTTTTTTTCATATGTATAAAGCTTATTTTCTTGCTTTGGTAACTTATTTGGGAACCTGTTCGCTATTCGTTAATTCTATGCAAATGTTTTTAATTTGGCAGGCATTGAGAACACATACATTCACACGCAGACAGGCACTGCGACAAAGAAAAACAAAAGCTAACAACAACAACGACGATAGCAAAATTGGCAAAATGAAAACAAACCAATAAAAAAAACTAACTGCAAAGCGAAACGAATCCAATTGTGCGACAAACAGGCCAGTCTCAAGCAACAATCATAACAACAATAACAACAGCCAATACAGCAGGCACGCTTTGTATGGCCTGTAAGTTAATTCGAGATCACTTATACGACGCGTATGACGACATCCAATGTTCACGCGCACCACACACAACAACACAACACTCGTACGTATCGACACACGGGGGCACACATGGTCAGACACGCGCATACCTAAACCACGCAACAGCAGCAGCAACAACCAACAACACAACAGCACAAACAGTGAAGAACAGTTTGGGCGTCAGTGCCATTAAGGAAAAGTAAACAAGATTCTAAAGGAAAAAAATCGAATTTTGTTGTCTAACAACATTTTTTCTTAGTGCATATTTTTAGTAGTCTTTCTTAATTTCTTTTGTTATTTCTGTACGATGACGTATGTAAATTTATGCATACGGTAAGCTACAATAATACGTGCATACATACACATACATATATGTATATGCGAAGAATATTGTGCAAAAGCTGTCTAATTGTTATTGACACATGGCGCACACAGAAAATTGCTCAGTTCGGTTTCGGCGCTGAGCAGCTGCCAAGCATTGAACGATTTTTGTTGATTTTTTTTTTTTGATTTTTTGCAAAATGAATAAATTAGAAAAACACACTTGCAAATTATATATATGTAGATATGCGAGTATGCGCCATCAAGCAAGTGCAACAAAGATATAACGACAGTAAAAGTTTCACCAAAAACAAAAAACCTTTGGCGATGATTCAACAAGAAAAATTTGTTCAGCTAAAAATACGAACATAACAAGAAACATTACCCATACCCAGAAGACACAGCAACAGTGCTGTGGGTTTGCGCCGCATAAATAAAACAAACCGAACGAGTGTAGATGGCCACAAACCGCAGCCAAAATCTTTCCAATTAAAATGAAATTAGTACACGTGTATTTTTCGTTTCCATTGTAATCAGTTTGGCAAAAATACCCTAATATAGTACTGTAATTAGTTGCTGTATTGCCTTACAACCACGCCATTTATAAATACCAACGCGCAGCAACGCGAGTGCGACTTAGTATTGAACATTGAACACTAAATACTGAATATTAATTGAGCTTTTGGAATTTCAGTAGCGAAACGCCTCAACAAGTTGTATTGTATTTTATTAAATTTTTTTAATCTTATATTTCTTTGTAACATTGTACAAATACAACATGTATACATCTACTATATATACCAATATATTTTTTTAAACACTAATAACAAAATTTGTATATTTTAAATTAACGACCATAAAAAAACAAAAACGAACAAACCAATGATTTGTTGTTTTACTTGATTTGGTTTCAGCTTGAGTTGTTAAGTATTACAGCCACAGCAATGGTATTCGTTTTGTTGACATTCCCTGAACCATGTGTGCTGGCGCCCCCAAATATTTCGCATGCCATTCCCCCATGCACGCGCGCTACTAGTTAGTCGTCGGCCGACAGCGTCATCGCCCATGCACAGAATTTTCTCCTTTATAAATGGTAAACTGTATTAGCGATTTTGTAAAACTAATCAGGCTTATTTATTTGCACAAAACAGTTGACAATGGCAGCAGGTGAATAGACGATGCGGTGTCCTTGGATTGATGACAGCTGCCAAAAGTGGTAAAACCAGAAAGTGATGTAATCTACCAGATTCTAAAAAATTCTAAAATTAAATTTCGGAGCACTTTCAATTTTGTCAACGAATAAAATATTAAACAGAAAAATATACTTTGAAAGCACTTTGGTACATAACATAAATCATCAAATAATTAAATCATTACAACTGCCTCAAACAGTTCCTCCTTTTATCCGCTTTCTTTTATCCGTTTCTTCCTTGGTATCTTTATCTGCTACATATAATCAAGTTTGTGAACACCAAAAGATAAAATTCTTCGCAAATTCCACCAAAAAAGATTCATCGCCTTCTAAACGAATACATATTCGTAATGAAAAGCCTTGTTATAATTTTAAAGTTAGATAGCGCCTTTTTTAATCACTTTTTCTAATCTTATCTCCCTTTATATTGTATGTTTAGTGGAATTCGTAATCAAATATTCGCAATGAGCGTGCTAGACGAATCATTTATTTATAACAACCGGCATGTTTTGTATGATTGAAATCAACTCGTGTGCTTCGAATCAAAAAATATTTATACTCAGAAATTACGACCTTCTTAAACCTTCATAAACAATATAAAATGTTTTTTTTTGTATTAACTACGTTAGGTTAACGTACCCAACTTTATTTACATATAATGTTATATTGTCAAGGACTGGTTTCATTTTAGGGAAACCATTTAATACTATGTTTGAATGAAGGAGGTCATAGTCATAGTCATATTTATTTCGAAGTATACAATTATTTCCATTACAAATATTTTATAAATTGACCACGATTCCTTTAACTTTTAGAATCTTCAAATTGGCTAGTCTCTTATATCTGTACGGTGAGCTAGAGCACTGAAAATTTTATGGTAGGTAGTATTCACTATTAAACGCGGAATTTTTAGCCGTCGGAGTTGTCTAGTTTTTAAGTTATTAATTTTTGAAAATTACAAAAATCGCCTCGCAAGCTTACACTTCTTCTTCCACTCAATACAACTGGCATTCACAATAGGATAAAAGCTGAAGAAATATCGACAGCATTGCCATTTTGTTATGTTAGCACCTTAGAGCCTATTTACACGAGGGCTTTTCCCCCTGCGTTAAAAGTCATGCGTGACGAGTTTGTGGGCGAGAAGTTGAGAGAAGTCAGCAGGGTAGGCAAACACGCACGGTTAGAGAATTCCAGGGGTTTTTTTGACATTTTGCTTCGCAGCACACCAGCAAACCAACAATTATTTTCACATCTTCCATATTATTTAAATCTGAACAGTTAATAGCCATTTCGGTGGCTTCTAAAATATTTTCTATAATTTCTTTTTTGTTCAAATCCATTTTTCTACAATCAGAATATCCAAAAACTAGGCGAAAATGTGAATGTGAATGAAAGATTGGCAGCTTAAACGTCTAAAAAAGTCAAGCAAAGTTGCAAGTAAAAAGTCTTCATATGAATGCATGAAGATTTACGCAGCAACTTCAAAAGAGAATTGAAAAAAAGCGCGGGGAAAAGCCCTCGTGTAAATAGGCTCTTACTGATGCTTCGGCACAATGGTTGCTCCTATGAGGGTTACTTTTCAAGCGCCGAAGGCCGACCACACAGAAGGGATTTGAATGCAGAAATACTGTTAGCACTTTACTGATGCCTGGCGCACTAGTTGCTCCTATGAGGGTTATGTTTCAAGCGCCCGGCCGAAGGCCGGCCACACAAAAGGAGTTTGAATACAGAAATACTGTAAATATTTCACTGAATCTGAAGCCCTACTTGCACTTAAGAGCGTTATTACCCCTCTCCCCTCTTTTTCCACCTACCCACACCACCTTATTGGCAAGTAATTACAAGTTTCCTCGCTTCGCAGGTAAAATTTAAAAAATTAATAAAAAAAAACTATACACTTCCGACGGTTTTCCTTTCAAGGGGGATATATGGGGGACCCCCCTACCCCCACAAAATTTTATCCTCCTCCTCGAACGTATAGATATAAGAGTCCTTCCTTCAAATTATTTCCAAAATTCAACAGCCTAATTTTAAGTTCTTAACAACGCAAATTAATGGCACATACCAACTTTATTGTTGCTTCATAAATATTTAAAAGCAATTGTGGATATGTGGATAATTCAAAATTTATTATGCAAAATATTTCGTCTGGTTTCTCTAAAACTCTCTAATAATGTGAATTTGTTTTCATTCATCCACACATATTATCGTGAATGGCTACAAAGCAAAGAAGCAGCGTTACGCATTTATTTTTTATTCGATTCGTTGTCAGTTTTTCGCATCCCGCTTTCTTTTGCTATTTACAAACTAAACTAATTAGAAAAACTAACAGGCCAACGCATCTTTGTTCGTCCCCCACGGAACCCCGTAGTATAGACACATGGCATCATCCAGCAACGAGAACGGCAATCTAATGGACGAGTTCGAGGAAGCGTTCCAGGCATGCCTGCTCTCGCTGACTAAATCAGAGCCCAACACCGGCACCAATAAAGAGGAAATCGAGCTAGAAGTGCAAAAGACCACTAATCGATTCATTGATGTAGCACGGCAAATGGAGGCATTCTTTCTGCAGAAGCGCTTTCTCGTGTCGACCCTGAAACCGGACATGCTCATAAAGGACGAGAATCAAGATCTGCGCAACGAGATAAACCGCAAAGAAGCGCTGCTTAACAAACACTACAGCCGACTAGAAGAGTGGAAGGCCTGCCTGTCGGATATACAGCAAAATCAGGGTGTGCACAATCGACCGGTGGGCGGTGGCGTAGTGGGCGCAATAGGGGAGACGGCCGGCATGGGTGGTGGCAGTAGTGTAGTGGGGCCAGGTGGAATGGGCATGGTACCCGGACCGAATCGGGGGCCGGCCGCAGCTGGTCTCATGGGTATTATGCCACAATATGGACTGGCGAGGCGTTTTTGAAATAATTTTGTATGTTAAAGTAAAAAAAATTATGTATAATCATTAGTTTAGAAAAATAAATAAATAATATGAGTAAATTTCGTTTAAACAAAAAAGGGAGTAAATTGAGAAAAATCGATTGAGTTGAAGGAATATCATCAGGTAGGTTCACTTACCAATCGCATCCTTATTTTAATATGCATTAATCTCACCTCGACAATAACCATCACATTTGCTTTTTTGTTTTTTATTTTATTTAATATAATTACTTAAATTTATCATGTGTGTATTTTGTATTTCATTCAGTTAAGGTTCACGCAGTTAACCAATCGATCCTATGCAACGGATTCCTCTTCACAAACAAAATAAAGAACAAAAATCTCGATATTCACCTCAATAGCTTTTAGTGGGGTAAATTTTTAACCTTAAATGTTTTTTCTGCTTTCGACACTACTAAACACGCTATAAACATAAAATATTGATATTAGTAATGATAATAATAATTATTATTGTTGTTGGTGCTGTGGTGTGGTTGCTACGGTTGCTGCTGCAATATTTTTCTTTAAAAGACTGTCAACGACACGATCATGCACACTGCTTGACGGTTACTTGTCGAGTGTTCCCAGTGCATGCGTGTGTGTTATGTGTATATGAGTGCGCGGTGAGTGACGGGGTGACCACTTAATTCCAAGGGCAATGCTCGTATACAAGCGCTGCCATGCCCTCTGCTTAGTCTATTTCGTATACCTCGCCTGTATTGAAGCCCACTGTCGGTTGTACCGGTGGCCCAGGCGGCGGCGGCGCTGGCACTACCCCGCCCGGCGGCACTGGCTGTCCAGCAGGCGATTGAAAGTAGCCGGCTGCTTGCGGGTTCTGGTTGGCGTACAGCAGGGGATTCATGTACATGCCGCTGGGATGTGCCAACGTGGCGTGCAATGTCAGCAAGTCCTTGTACATAGTTGGATCGCCGTTGTTCATTTCGGTGTACAGCTGCTGCAGGTATTCGGGCACTAGCTGCACAATCTGATTTTGCGTCTGCTCCGGATTATCCTTGGCAATCTTCATGTTCAGCAGCTGCAGCAGCACGTCTGAACGGAAGCCAAAGATCTTGTTCGAAGTCACACTGCCCGAGGCGTTGCCGTACAGCGTGCCAAACGCGTTGCGATCATATGAGATATATTGGGCAGTCTGCACGGCGCGCGTCTTCTCCGCCTCGTACTCCGACCAGGCTGCCTTGCGCTCTGACTCGCTAAGATTCTCGCTCTCCTCATTTTCCAGCAACGAATCGTGCTCGTGATACTTGAACAGCAGTCGCTCGTGCACGCTCAGCAGCTCGGCGAACAGTCGGTCCTTTGGCAAAATGGGTATTTCGCGCTCGACGTTAGGCTTCAGCTCGTAAGTGTACAGCTCCTGTAGATCGGACTGGTTGTAGTGACGTGATATCTGCTGCTCATCAATGACGCGCTTTGCGGTAGCTTGCTTCGCCACCTGACGCTCGTACACTTTCTGCTCCATGGTGCCCATAGCAATCAGGCGATAAATGTAGCACGGCTTCTCCTGCCCGAAGCGATACACGCGAAAGATGCTCTGTGTGTCGTGCGACGGATTCCAGGAGACATCGAAGATAACAACGCGATTAGCTGCTACCAGATTGATGCCCAGACCGCCCGCACGTGTCGATATGAGAAAGAGGCGTGCCCTCAGGTTGGACGAATCGTTGAACTTCTTACACATGGCCTCGCGGTTCTCGACGGAGCACGAACCGTCCAATCGGAAATAATCCTTACCAGGAGTCCAGAAACCTTTCAAATCAGCCACATCGCCTGCGGAGAGAAAAACAAAAATACCAATAAAATATCAGATGATAACAGCATCCAACTTTATATGCAAATTTTGATATTACGATATAGTATCACATTTGTAGCCCCATTTACCCACTCACCCTCGAACTCATGGCCCTTAGTCTTACTGTCGATCAGCGACAAAAAGTGCTCAATCACATCCAGGGATTGCAGTGACTGCGAGAACACTAGCAACTTGTCGCCGATTGCCTCGGACTCCTGCAGCAGCTTCATGAGTATCACCAATTTCGGGGAATGATTTATGTTGTTTAGCTCCTTCTCCTCGACGAAGCGTTTCCACCACTCCGATGGATCTTCCTCACTCTGTACGGGCTCCTCCTCCACGCACTCACTGTTTACCGCGTCCTTGTTGTTGCGCGTCTGCCGCCCAACCTTTGGGCCCCCTGTATTAGCAGCACTGCTGCCCGCGCCGCTAGCACACGACTTGGACGAGTCGAGCGAACCATTCGAGCTGGTGCTGTTCGAATCGGCTTCATCCTCATCGTCGTCGCAAATGAAATCATCCTCGTCCGTATCATTGGCCAACTGCCGCTTGCGTATGACCGTGTCGCTGTTCACGCGTAAATTCATCGGATGTGTCCAGATGCGACGCAAGTCCTGAAAGTCCTGAAAAAGACGCGCACCCTTGCCACCAATATCTGAGCTAACCAGATCGCGCTGCGTGGTCATGTAGAACTCGTACAGCTGCTGCTGCAGGTCAGACAACGTAGTGTAAACGACGTACTCATGCTTCGGCGGCAAGTATGGTGCCAGCACCGAGTAGTCGCGCCGCTGAATGCAGCCCTCAAGCATCTTATGCAGAATATGCGAACGGTGCTTCATCAGGCGGATATCACGCTCCGTCGAGTCCGTATACTGACCGTTGTTGATGGGATTGACAAAGCGGTTCAAATACTCCTTATAAGTGCCGAGCAAATTCGGTTTGATGAACTGAATCATACAGTAGTCTGTAAGTAACACAAATTAGAAATAACAAATACATACATACAAAATCGTTCACTTACACTCTTTGAGGTTGTTCTGCAGTGGCGTGCCTGTTAGCACAATACGCCGCATGGTGCGCATCTTTGTCACCGCCTTACTAATCGATGTCTTCTCATTCTTCAGTAGATGGCCCTCATCGCAGACGACGAGATCAGGGCCCGGCTCCACCAGCGACTTCTGTAGTTGCTCACGTTGTTTCTTACGTAGCCCCTTTGCCTTCTCGTTAGCTAGTATCCGGTACATGTCGTAGCCGATGATGCAGACGCCGCCCTCCTCGAACCACTCGTTAAGCTTAAAGATGCGCAGCAACTTGTCCTTATACTTAGACATATCGTATACCTCGATGTTGCGCTTGCGTGCAAACCCCATCCAGTGGCGAAATTCGCGCGCCCAATTGTTGAGCGTGCTGAGCGGCGATATCACGAGCACGCGCTCCACATGCGTACGTCGCGCGTTTACTAGCAGCGTGTGCGACAAGGCCACTACCTGCAACGTCTTGCCCAAACCCATGCAGTGAGCTAATATGCAGCCGGAGCCAGGCTTTTCCTCCGCATCGTGCAACGTCTCAAAGCACGCGTCCCACATGAATTTTACGCCGGCCACCTGATGCGGCTTCAGCTTCTTTAGTAGTCCCTTGTCCACCTCGAGCAGCGGCTCTTTTGTCTCCTCGTCAAAATCTAGCACCAGCTCGGTCACCTCTACGTTCTCCGGCTTCTCGTAGATTTGATTGTAAAGCTTTTGGCGCTCTTCTATGCGCCTGCGGCGTTCCTCTTCTTCTTTGGTGGCCGTCTTCGTGCTGATATCGAGATCCTTTGTCTTAATTATTTTGCGGATATGCTTTCGTTTGTTCTTGTTCTTTTCGTCGTCATCGTCATCATCGTCCGACTTGGCGCCCCTCTTTTTTCTGTCGTCTTCACTGCTCCCGTCACTTTTGTTTCGCTTGATGCGGCCGCGTTTTTTTACCGCCGGCTGCGGCGCAAAGTCCGAGTCATCATCTGAACTCTTTTTTCGCTTGTTGAAGACACGCTTCTTGCGCGCTGGAATCACTTCACTGTCGCTACTCTTTACATCCGACTCGACATCCTCAGACATCGCCGCATTTTTAACCGCCTCCATTTCAGAATCTTCGGAGTCTGAATCAACCAATTTGCTCCTCGCATTCGACGATTTGGGTTTCTCAGCTTCCAGCGCCATTGCAGTCGAACGCTGACTCAATCTGTTGCCATTCACCTTGGCCCCGGCGAACGGCGCTGCTGAGGACGAAGCGCTGGGATGTGGTGTGCGTTTCAGACGCACCACACACCGCCGCACACGCTGCGATTCCTTCTGACTCGAAATCCGCTTTTCTTTTGATGGGCTCGAATTGGCAAAGCCCTTTGGCGACTCCCTCTGCGAATCCGCCAACTTATTAGCTGACTTACGATTCGATTGCGATGTACAAGGAATGAGCAGCTCTTCCTCACTCTCTTCTACACTATTTTCACTGTCACTCAGCTCAATCACAGAAACGTTTTTACGGCTACTACGGGCCGGTAAGCGCTTCACGGGTGCCGAGTCTTCACTGTTTAGTTGTTTTCGCAACAGCGACTCCTGTTTCTGACGCTGCTGCTCCTGCTCCTGACCGGGCGGCTTGGCCAACAACTTCTCCAACGGCACAATGCGCAATTTGAATTCGTGTGTGGTGGACGTTACACACAGTTCTTGTTTCACCTCCTCCGTCTTCTCCTCTAACTTGTCCACTGACTCGGTGTCATTCACTGCTGTTCCGACTACTTTATTTTCGCTGTCACTTTTAATGTTACTATTGTTTTTTGTGCTGCTGCCGCTGCTTGCTGAGGTTCGACTCGGACTGACACTATTTTGATCCTCCGCCAGCAACGGCGCTGGCGACGTGGTTTCCGAGTCTTGTCGCCTTTTGCTAGCACCTAAGCTAGTACTAGAGCTGGAGCTGCAGTTGTCCGTCGTGCTGCACTTGCTTTCCTCTCTTACTTTATACTCCTTATTGTTGTTGGTTTGCCTTGTTGTACTGTTTTCTTTAGATTTAACTGAAGTTTTATCCGAGCGCTCTTTTTCCTCGCCCATAGATGCGGTTTTCTATCTGCTGCTCTGCTACGTCCTAGTGCTGATTAAACGCTAATGCACGGCTGCGACCGCTGTTGCAACACTTGTAACGGACAGTGGCGCAAGCGTTATGCGAGCTACGCGCATAAAATACCTGTGAACGAAACAACAATGCGATCAAATTGCTGATAACTTTTTAGTAACGAGTTTCCCTGGCGCTCTTTAAACCACCTACAACCCAACCAAAAAACTCCAACTATTTAGCTACTAAATCCAGCTAGCGAATACCCGCTTCCTTGCTTCCCCTTCCATTTCAACTACTTCGGGTTGTTCGCTTTTGCATTTCATCTTTACTTTGCAATGAAAAACTATCTTTTTCTCCCCTTTTTTGTTACCTCTTATGCTACCGTCGGCGTTCTTTGATTTTTGCGCTTGCCAGATTCCCCCTTTCTTTCCCGTTCACTCTTCCGTTAACAGTAGTTTTCCCCTTCTTCTTCTTATTGCCCTTCTTTTTTGCAAACCCAACTGGGCGCTCAGTGCCACAACTACGTTGCCACAATACCTCTCCTGCCCATTTCCTCGTTTTTTTTTAATCTTATCCGACAGCCAGTCAACCACCCGTTCATCCGACCGCTTGTCGGCGCAAATTACTTCGCTTAGCTATTTCAGTAGTTTTCACACTTTTTCCACCCATTGCAAAACGACATAGATTCTTTTTTACTCCATCACTTTTCTCTCAACGTTTTCATTACAATTTCGATATATTTTCGTCCGTACAAAATGCATTGCATCGCCTGCATTTGCATTTTACCAAAAGTTCCAACACTACCCCGCTCTCACACAACACAACCGAAACGGATCTTATTTTGCCCCCTCATACAGCACAAGGGCATTTTTCTCAACTGCATATCGCAGCCACCTATTCAAACACAATTTCCTTTCGACAACTTTCAAACTTTACACAAATTGCAACATTTCTGGCAGCGTTTATGACATTTCATCGCTGCGAAAATTTGCAAAGCACACGACAACCAGACCTTTGTTGGCTGAAGAAAACGCCGCTAAAATCGTAAAGAACTTTTTCAGGTATACACAGTTTGCTGCCAGCGAATGTGGGGATAATGCGAGAGTACGCTCAAGCCATCAGTCAGTTGGGCTATTGTGAATTCTACTTCGGTTGTCGGATCTATTCACTAAACACAGCTAAGCTACGATTGCTTTTATATAAACACAATTTTTAAAATGGTATCGAATTGAGTTTGAGTTGAAAACTCCTTTAAAATGGTGGAACATATTCTAATTGTGAATTTGTGCGGAATGTAATAATTACAACCATCAAAATTATTCACTCTTATTTATATATTAATTAAGTAGCGAGCTCTGAAGTTGTTTCACATGTACATTAAGTGCTTCAGTTTTCTAAATCAAGCAAGCATTCACCTCTCGTTTGCAATAATAATTCCATATAGTTACTCGCTACTGAAGTTAATTTTTTAAATTTTATTAAAAATAAGTGAGGAAATAAAAATAAACCACTTTTTATTCAAAAATTGATGATCGACGGCTTGGCATATCATCGAAAGAAATGCTATTGTGTCCACTGCATAGTTCTGGGCGCTCCAATCAGTACGCTACACACACGACAATTGGCAGCGCCAACGGAAACGGTTCGACACGAAACATACCGCCCGTCGCTGATTAAACGTCAATTTGAGGTATGTTCAGTGCAAAATGTGCGTGAAAAAGTCTGAAAAAAATGAGAGGCTGCGTCTGAAAAATAATAAATTGAAAAGCTGAAGAAATGTTCAGAAAATTACATGAATTTGGTGACAGCGAATGAGGCGACCGCATTGCTCACAGCGTACGAGCGACGTAGACACCATTGAGCGAAAAAACGGCGAAGGAAACGTGAAAATATGTCGCAAATTCCGCAATAGATGAAGATTGCGAGCTGGAGCGAACTGAAATTACGGAAATATACTGAAGAGTGTTCCTGGCAAGGCGGTTTAAGCGGGCGATACAGATAACGGGCGAGCGTGGCTGCAGCTGGAATCGACGAGCGATGATGCAAGAACGCTCACAAGAATAACCAAATTTTTTTAGTTGGGTGTAGAGAAAATCGAAAATAGCGAGCATTTTGTGGGTTTGCGCTGTTCCTCTTGCAGTGTTAAAATCAGCACGGCCACAAAATTAACAAATCAACGTTCACTGATAGTGGTGTGTGTTTCGACGAAAGCGTCGAAGTGGAGCACGCGGCCATGAACCGCTCCCACTCAGACTCCGATGAGGAACTAAGCGCTTCTGGCGGCCCAGACGAGTTGAGTGATGTGAGTTCGAGCAGCGGTGATGACAGTTCGACTAATAGTTCGTCATCCTCCACCACGGACGCGGAAGATAGCCAGCCCGACTCATTGGAACTGGCCAAAATAGCGGACGAGGTACTGCGCCTGCCGCGCGGATTGTGCGAGAATGCTGCTATCTTCCATGAGTTTTTCTCTGCCGAAACTTGGAACATGCTTCCAGAGCAGTTTCAGGCGCGTCTGCAGGAGCACTTGCCGCGCTTTTCACGAATGCTGGACCCACACGAAGCAGCAACGGAGCGGCAGCGGACGCTAGAGCTGCTATTCAGCGGCGAGTTGCAGCGTTTCGGACACACACCACTTGTTGACCTGCAGCACCAGCTGGAGGAGGGCAACTGCCGCCCGGACGTCTTACAGCTGCGCCAGAGTATAGCCAAATCGCAGCGTCGAGAGTTGCGCTTCCAGCATTGTGAGCGGCTCAGCCAGTTAGCCAAACACCTGTTCGTATCACGTGAGCGTCTGCTGCGCAATGCATACAAGTCAGCACCAGACACACTGCTACGGGCAGAACGCAGTATGCGACGCGCCCAGACTGCATTGCATGCCGACACGAAGCTGTGTGCGGTGCGAGCACGCAAGCGCTTCCGGCAGGACATGGAGCAAATGGCACAGCAATTGGGTCTAAGACCAGAAGAGCTAAGTGCGGACGAGGAAGAGAATGAATCAGGGACGGAGGAGCGACAGCAGGACTTAAAAACAGATCTAGCTTCCGGCCCAAAGACGAACAGCACAGCGACAGACCGCTGCATATACAGCACCCTGTTCAAGCGCCATTCGGACCTGGCAGACGAGGAAGCGGTGCGTGCCAACCAGTTACAGCAACAGCAGCAACAACGGCTGTCCAATCGCACTTTTCGCGCCTGCCTGCGGCAGCACAAGCGACGCAAGCTCACCGAGCCCGTAAGTTGATATGATTATTTTTGCTTATGTTATAGCAGACTTAATGCTTTTTTCGATCTACAGTTGTTACCAGAATTCGAGACATCGGACATACGATTACGTGATGTGTGTGCGCGCGCCCAGATGGGCAACAACTTTAAACACATTTTCGGCGTTGGTAAGACGCCAGGTCGGAAGCCAAAGTCAAAGTTGCTGCCACAAAACGAACCGCCCGCTCTGGTGCCCATTCAGACGCCGGCGGGTCGGCAAGCAGACGCCGAGAATCCTACACAGCGCGATGAAACTACAGGAGTATCATTGGGCAACTTCTGCACGGACACAGCTGCCGGAAATGCGGTAGAGGTGCACCAACAACACAAACAGCAACAACAGCAACACATGCACGTGGACGACAACGTCGCCCTACATGCGCACGCATTTATGCCCGAGGACGGAACGCCGTTCAACATACTGGATGGCGAGGTTGAGCTGCAGCAGGAGGAGGTGGAGACGTACGGAACAACCGAGGAGACCATTCCACATTTCGTTATCTCCAATGAGGTTGTGCTGCCCGCCATCGAGCAGAGCGACGTGCCCCCACAGAAGTTACTGCAAACGCCGCATAAGGATGACAGCAGCGCCGCGCAACATTATCAGATGTCCCCAGCGGACGAGTCCCCACAGCCAGTTGAGCGACTTAGCATGCCTCGATTGGAGCCGCTCTCTTCGATCCACAAGACGCCCAGTCGTGACAAGCCGCGCTCACTGGTGCACAGTAACAACTCAGGCAGCAATAGCATCAACGTCACGCCCGCAAGGAAGACGCCACCAACTGGCGTTAGCAAGTCGTCAGCGACCGCGGCCTCGTACAGTGCGGAGTTGATACAGGAAACACACTCGTGCTTCTTTTCGTTAGTACGTGATTTCTTCTGCGCGACGCCTAATCATCGCATGCAGTACAACGAGCTGCGCGAACGCATCGATGTCTGGCTTTGCAACCCCATCACCGCGCTCAACGATTGGTACGCGCAGGCGGATAACTGGTCAGCACTACTAACGTCGGCCATAAATTTTCTGGCAGGCGAGTTCTCTGCTCTGCCCGATGAGTATGTGCCGTTTATCGAGTTCAAGCCACAGCAGAACATCTACCAGTGGATTGGCGCAGGCCGCGACTCGGACACCCGCCTATCCACGCTGTGCAGCTACTGGCTGCAGCGACGGCACGAAGTTCCCGACAAGCCACTGATCGGCGCACGACAGCAGCGCGACGCCACAGCCAGCGTATCCCTACGGCGCCATTCCACTGAAATAGAGGACGGGATTAGCGCAGCATACGACGGCGGCGTTTCACCACCGCCGCCGCCACCGCCCCGCTACCCCACCTCATGGACCGTATGCGCGGCCACGCCTGCGGAGATCGCCGAGTTTCAGCGCCAAGAACGCGAGCGCTTCGAGCAGCCACACCGCGCCTACACGTACCGCATGCACGATTACGAGAGTGTGGTGGGGCCGGTGAAGGGCATCTACACTCAGACGCTGGCCCTGACGAAGGCGCGTGGCCACAGTATGATGGTGGTGAACCGACCCAACTTCGTCACCATACTGACACTGGTGCGGGACGCGACCGCCCGCCTTCCAAACGGCGAGGGCACGCGTGCCGATATCGCCGAGCTGTTGAAATCGTCGCAGTACATCAACCTGAAAGAGGGCGAGAACGTGTTACAGACGACAGTGAGCGGCGCACTCGACCGCATGCACACGGAGCACGATCCGTGCGTGCGCTACGATCCGAAGCGCAAGATCTGGATCTACCTGCACCGCAATCGCAGCGAGGACGAGTTCGAGCGCATGCACCAGCAGTACCAGGGGCTTGGCAAGTGCAAGAAGGGCACTGTTCCGCGCAAACCAAAGACGAGGCCAGTACTCACCAAAGGCTCGGCCGAATGTACCGATGTGAACGGGGCTGGTGGGCCTGTGGGTGAGACTGTGGTCATTAGCACAGCGGCGACACCCATGAAAAGCGCCACCACGTTCTCGCTGCCGGCGCTGGTGCCAGCCAACCCGATTATTGTGAACAGCCAAAGTGCAATGAGCGCGCAGAAGCCCCCGCCACCCGTAAAGCAACCGCTGACCAAGTCGCTGCCAGTGCCGCCGCTGAAGTACAATATCCCTCACCAACAGCAGAAGTCATTGCTCAAGTCAACGCTGCAAACGCAGCGGCAGCAGGAACACAAGACCACGGAAGGCGTAGGCGAGCAGCAGCAGCAACGTGTTCACGGGCGCAACACCGCAGCCAACAGCAGTGCCATGTCGGTGGTCGCCACCGCTGCGACCGGTGGCAAGCAGTTCAGCTTCACCATGCCGTCCGGCAAGCAAGTGAACGCAGCGGCCACAGTCGCAAGTAATACCACGCCTATCATCGTGGCCACACCAACCGGCTTGCAGACAGTGCACGTCTCCAACGCCAATGTGGTGTCAGCTGCAACGCTGAGCTCCTCTGCGGCCACCATGCAACTGCAGCCGAATTCAGCGCTAAGCGCCACCGTGGGCGGTAAGAAAGTGGCGCTGAACAAGCCAATCATTATCAATCAAATCACGGCTCAGCCTGTCTCAGTGGCCGCCGCTGCCAAAGTGAAATCAACTGCACAACACACGCTGAAGCAGCCAGCAGGCACACCGCAGCAACCTCACAGTTTCATCATACCCATCAGCATGGCCAGTGCAGTGGCTGGAGGCGCCACGAGCGGCGAGTCTCCGAATAGTGGAACCACAACAATTTACATGGACGGCTCGCAAATGTTGGCGACCGACAATCAGTCGCAACAGCAGCCGTCATTACCACAACAACAGCAGCAGCAACATACCAAAAATATCATACGTCTCGTGCCGGCGATCGGCGGCAGCGGAGGTGGTAAACAACCGGTGCATGTGATTGGTCATCGCATGGTGACCGCCAACACCGGCGCCAATGTGCGGCCGCCGCAACTGCAGACTAAGACAATTGGTTCCGGCATTACACTGGGCACCTCGAAGAGCAACAACAGCGCCGTGGTGGCCACGACGGCCGGCGGCTCTACGCTCATCAAGATGTCGCCACAGGCCTTCGCAACACTGCAGCAGAAGCAGGGACCGCACATTTTGGTGAAGCAGCACCAACAACAGCAGCAGCAACAACACCAGCAACGCGTCATAGTGGGTAAGTAAAAGAAACATTTACGAGTTCCGGCTTGTAATGCTTAGGCGATTGAAAAGTCAAACGAGTCTGACTTATTCTATTATATGCTTCACACATTTGTAGGTAACACCGCAATCATAGCGCAATCTGCTAGCGGCCAGGCGTCTGGCAAGAAAATCTTCATGCAACAGCAATCTCCAATTGCGGGCACCGCTCACAAAACTGCCGCAACGGGTTCACAGACATCGGGTACCCTGAACATATCGGCCGGAGCCGCGTCGCCGGTCTCCAACAAGATACACACCATCAACGCCTCCAACCTGACACCGCAGCAGCAGCGTGTACTGCTACAAAACCTAAAGCAGCAACAACAACAACAGCAGCAACAACCGCATCAGCAGCAACAGCAAATTCATTTCAAAACAGTGCAGGTAATGTCCAACGCCGCCGTACAGCAGCCGCAACAGCTAGAATCGAAGCAGTCGCAAGTGGTTGCGCGCTCGCAGGGCGTGACCGTTATATCACAACAGCAGCAACAACAGCTCGGTGCAGGCGCCACTGCGCAAGCAACACAAACCGCTGGCAAAACGGTTGCAGTCATGATGTCACAGCCGCAAGGCCTTACGCGTATCCTCAAGCAACAGCAACCACAACAGCAAGCCGTCAGCGTCAGCAATGAAGCAACACAAGCAGGAAGCGGTGCGCCAACAGCATCGCGCGTACTTACCACCTCCACGGGCCAGATAATTTCGCTGGATAGCCTGCTGCAAAAGCAGGGCGGCACACTAAAGATTAGCGGCGGTGCTGCAGCAACAGCGACCAAGGCAGCACAAGCGGGTGCCTACGTCCAACAGCAAGCGAACGCTGCTGCCGGGGGCGGTACCACGTACGCGGTGCTATCACCTGCGCGCAGCAATGTCATCACAATGGGCAGCGGCCAGCGTGTCATAAGCACACAAGCGACTTTGGGGACTGCAGCCGAGTCGGCGCAAAAAGGTACAGTCACGAGTGGTAGCGGCGCTGGTCGGATGGTGGTGTCGTCCAGTGGGCAGTTGATGATGCCGCAAATTGCGAAAGTACTAAGCAAAACGGGCGCCGGTGCAGCAAGCACCACGCTAGCGGGTGGTAGCAATATACGCGTCATCAAGAGTACGACCGGCGCGGGCGGTGCCACTAGCTTCAACATTACCAATCTGCAGGGCAAACAGGTCGTATTCGCCACCAAGGCGCCGACATCCAAAAATGTAGTGGCCACGGTGAGCGGCGGCCAGGGACAGACACAGCAGCTGCAGACGGCAGGCAGCGTTGTTTTGAGCGGCCAAACGGTCAAGTTGCAGCGTAATGTAAGTCACTCAGTAATGCATTGATTATTAGTTAACACTTAGCCTATTATCGCGTGAATTGCAGCAGCTGAACAAGACAGCTGGCGGCATCAATGTAATTACCTCCCAGCCGGGCGCACAAATGCAAACCGTCATCATGGGCAACCAGATACTGCGCGTGCAACAGCTGCCGCAGCAGACGGTGCGTGCCGTCAGTGGCCACAGTGGGACACAGCAACGTGTCGCCACCATGCCGCTAACCACCATCGCCAACTCGAACAACACCACCGGCACAATGGTGGTCAACAGCAATGACGCGCTGCTGAATGCCGGCAGTCTACCAAAAACGCTGGTGATCGGCTCCACCGGGCAAACTATACGCCTGCAACAGCAGCAGCAACAACCGGCACAGCCGATGGCTGCGCAGACTCAAACGCAACTGGCCTCCGTGAAAAATGTAACGCAACAGGTAAGTCTCTCTGCATTTGAATCACGACCCGTTTCCTAACTTTTTCGGAACTGCAGGCGACCAAAGGAGGAAATGCCAGCCGCGTGGTGCTGGCTGTGCAGGGCGGTGGGCAGATATTTCTCTCACCCACTTTTCAGGGCAACACTCTGAATTTGAAGTCCTTGCAGAACATGAAAGTGGTCTCGTTGGGGTCGCGTTCTATTGCCAACGCAGACATTCAACAGCAACAGGAGAAAGCGCCATCCACCAGCACGACGGCACCAACACCGGCCAACGCGCAACAACAATCGATGCTGCGCAGCAGCAGCGCCAACAACGTATAAGTTTTACGTACGATTTTTTTGATTACTCGTAGTTTTATTTCAATTTTTCTAATTGCTGATGTAACATTTTACAAAAAAAGGATAAAGATACACAAATGAAATGCAAATATGTAATTAATGTAAGAAATTATTTAATGTTTAACTATTAAAGACATACATCCAATGAATGAGCACTTTCGTTTCATTCGAACTTTAGCCTACGGATGAATTATAGACTAACTGGCTGAATTTATGCTTCACAGCACTGCAGGATGGATTCGATGAACCTTACGATTTTCAAATCTAGATTTAAGACAAGGTAAATTAATTAATTTACCTTGGATTTAAGAAACATATTGATGAGTTGAAAGCGTACTCCGACAGCTACTTCAGTTGTGAAAACTTATATTTTTTCTGCAATTCAGCACATAGAAGAACTTGTATTTACCGTTAAATGAGGAGGTACACTTTCTAATGAGGAGGTACACTGTTAAAGTTAAAATGGCGCCTTGTGCTTCGACATGTGCCGATTGAGACTAAACTTCAACTCGAATTTCTTTCCACAGATTGTGCAGCTCATTTCTGGCTTGTGCGTGCTGTGGTGTGCACACAGCTCCTCAACGGTGCTGAAGGTTTGTGCGCACTGCGCACATGCAAACTGCTGAATAGTCTCCGTGCCTCCCTCGCTCTCGGTGTTGCACTCAGTCACATCGCTGTCAGAGGCTGGTGGCTGCGCCAGATCCGTTGTGCTGTTTTGCTGAGCTAAACTTTCGGCTTGCTGTTGCGTTCCTTCCGCGGACAATTCGTCAGTGAAAGGTTGCAACGATAGCTCGCTCTCTTGAGAACAATGGTATACATCGTCACGATAAGCTTCATTCACCGGGTGATATTCTATCACATGACGTTCTAATTGCTGCGTGTTTGAACATCTGTGTGGACACTGCGGGCACTCCATCTCATCCCTTCCGGCGCTTGTTGCTTCTTCTTCGACGTCGGCGGCGGTTGAATCTTCGCGGGTGTGTACCTGCCAGATGTGCTCTTCACACTTGGCCTCAGTATCGAAAACTGAAATTGTGGAAAAACTGGAACTGTAAACGTCGTTGCGATGCATTCAAGTGCAACTTTCTTACCGCTAGTGCAGTAGGAGCATGGCCAAGAAGCCGGCGCCTCATGTTCGCGCATATGAGCCTTCATTTTTTTGGAGAAAATACCTGCAACAATTTAATCGTTTATTCGTTGTTTATAAATCCAACGATCAATTAGATTGAATTAGTACTCTTTCCAATCAGAAAATAGCTGTTATTTTACAATTTGCATAAAAAAACGGCATAACGAACAAATTGCCGGTCGACTTTTTCAAATATACCGTTATGATCGTAATGGCCTCTTTTTACTTTTACTATAAAAGTTAAAATTAACTGTTATTTTGTGCCTTTATCATTTCAGACAAAAATAGCTGTTACTTTAGACTTTTATTTTATCGGTAAATGAATCGGTGAATTTTTTCGATGGCCGTTTGACGGACAAAAAACTATTGATACCATTTTTTCGTCTCAGCAGACCGCACATTCGGAGCTATAAAATTTGTGCGATGACAAAAATTGTATCAATAGTTTTTTAGTCGAAAAAGAGTTTGAAAATATTCAAATTGCCTGATATATTTGACCGACAAAATAAAAGTCACATAATAACTGTTATTTTTGCCTGAAATGATAAAAGGCACAAAATAACTTGTATTTCTGTGGGAAAACTAAAAGTTAATAAAGAAAATAACAGTTAAAATCTGAAATTTTGTTGTTGTTAAAACCATAATCGGTACGGTCCCTGTTTCCAATTCATTAAAGCCCATCCACTTACGTTTGCCGCAGATTTTGCATTCGATCTTGGAATGTATGGCACGCGTGTGCTCCCTAAGCGTCTGACGAGAGTCACAGAAAAAGCCACACTGTGCGCATTTAACGTGTCGGCTCAACTTGTGCCATTTTAGGTGAAATTCCAAGCGTGAAGGCGCAGAGTTTTTGAACTTCTTGCCGCAAATGTGGCACTCCAAGTTCTGGACATCGTGTATGCGCTTTACATGCTGTCTGAGCTCTTCCGGCGTACTTGATATATGCAGACACATAGTGCACTGTACTTGGGTGCTTATTGCGGTATTAGTCATTTCCGACGCCAAGACACTGGTCCAACTACTTTGCAGCGGCTCGTTCTCAAATCGCCCTTCATCCTGTTTTGCTGGCACCAAATTGTTTTGCTCTGGAATTGCCGTCCGTTCCAACAGAGCTTCAGGCTTGGCATCGTTCACCATAGTATTAATGAATGCTTCTGTTTTCATGATAGTTTCATCGAGCTCGTTCTTGATGGAAACATTTGGAATGTTTAAATGCGTGGAACTAGCGCCACCATCATACTCCCCGTCACTTAGATCGTCCACGTAAATAAAGTCACAGTTGCTCTCTGCCGCCTCCCGTTCCTCTGTCTCTGCCGGGTCGAATTTTTCCGTCTTTATTTGCAGATTTTGCAGAGTATTCTCCTGCTGCAGCTGACGGAAATGACGCCACTGCTCCTGTATTTCTACACATGCGCGCCGAAATTTAAACATCTTTTGGAATTCATGTATGCAACTTGTGCAAATGAACTGAGGGTAGCCGTCGTTTTCATTAATCTTAAAAACATATATAACATTAAAAAATGTCCTTCCACTGCACATTGCACGCGTCGCCACTAACTCCTTACACCCTGTGTACGCGCGTGCATATACTCACACACCTCCACATTCCATTTCGCCAACTCCATGCGAATCAGCACCACTTCAGGATCGTCGGTTGTAGCCGCGAATATTGGACGCAGGAAATTCGATGTAGACAAAAAGAAGATGCCACATGTGCGGCACGCCTCGATGCATTCCATCAACTCGGCGTCCGTAGCCATCGTCAGCACAATATTATTTATACACGACTATTGCAATTGTTTACAGTGAATAAATTTGCAAAATCCTAGCGCCAATTGCACTACTGCTGGAAAACGAAGCAAACCTCAAATGAGTTTGGAGTTGCCAGATGCATTTAGGAAAATGAGAAGCGTACCGGGTGCTGCCAGAATGTAGGTCTGTTGCGATAACTGGGTAAATATTTTGTACCAATGCACACGCTGGTATCGAAATTTGACGTTTCACCTATTGCAATTTGTTGTGATAGGAAAGGAATTTAGATTTTAAAATTAGGTTCAGCCCAGTTTCTACTTATAGATTTTTTTATACCAAAGTGAGGGAGAATAGAAGAATCAGCATAGAATCCAGAGCCCACACTTAAACTGAACAGAAAACAATGGACAACTAATTTGGATGCTTGGCTATTTTTGACAGGTGGGTGTCCTGTTTTTTAGATATAAAAAACTTTCAAAATTATTATTTAGTTCGAGTTTAAACGGTGTGTTGACCGTTGCAGATTAAACTTAAGTGCATAATATGCGATTTTTTGTTCAAAGCCGCATATTATATGCGCAAATATTTGCTCGAATTCATAACACTCAAGGAAACATAAGAAAAACGACTACTACTACTAACTTACATGCAAATGAATATGCAATACGCAAGGCAAATATTTTCAAACATTTAATCGTAACAGATTTTACAATAAAACACTATATACAAAACATTTGCAGTAAATATGGTTTGTGCACACATTCAAAAAACTAATTACATACAAAAAATAATACTTATAGAATTTTAAATAGTCCTACAAATGTACACATCGTCTCTAAAATTATGCTATAAGTGCGTTATATTGTGCTCCTCAAAGGCCAAATTTGTGACACCGCCCATTGTGTTGCATGAAGGCGCAAAATCACTTTGCTGCAATTGTATGATTTTCGCCTCCGTTTGCGGTCCAATAGGCATTTGAAGATTTTGCAAGTTATCCAACGGTATTGGTTTTTTCTTTAAATCCAACCTTGAGGATTTTTTTAGCAAGTTCGTCTTGGATTTTTTCGAAAAGTGCGCCTCAATTTCCTGTAAAAATAATATTTTTAATTAAAAGACACATAAAACCCACTCTCCGCTAATGTCAACTTACCGCTAGCGTACGGCCCTCGGTCTCGGGCAACGTAAAATACAGGACGACTGCACCCACTGCTGCCACTGCCGAGTACAGCCAAAAGGTGCCGGGCATAGTCAACGCGGTCAGCATTTGCAGAAAAAGCTTGTTGGCCAGAAAACCGAAAATATACCCCAACCCGCTGACCAGGCCGGACGCAGTGCTACGCACGGGCGCCGGAAACACCTCTCCGATCAGTATCCACGGAATCATGCGTATGCCAAAGTGCGCAAAGAATGCTGTGCCTAGCAGCAGAATCAGCGGCAACCACACCAAATTGTTCTTTTCTTGCTTCGGCACCGGCAGCAAAATTTCGTTGGCTACCTCGTTGGTGGATGGCAGTTTGACCGCCTCCTCGACAATCAATGCGGCTTCTGTGGTTGTTGCTGCCTTTGATGCTGGCCCAATTGTCGTGGAATCCAACTCTTCCTCAGAGTCGAAGAGATCAAGAAACGGTTTGGTAATGTTAGTGTCTGTGTCATTAGTGTCCGCATAATTGAGCTCAGACAAATCCACATAAGTCAAATTATCATTCAGCCCGACCTCAGATGCGTCTCGTCTTGTTCGATTCACTAGATCATTTATTTCGTCGTTGGTATCATTTTCAATCGACCACATTGCGGTGGCCAGCTCTGCGCCATCACCATTATCAGTCAATGGTAGAACCGTTGTCAAGTCCAGTTTATCCTTGAGCTTCTGCGCATTCTCCATGCGCTCTTCCGCGGCCTCAATTAATGCTTTGCCTTCGGTTTCAAAAATTCTGCTAATATTTGCCTGCGATATAATACTCTCATTAGGAACTATAGATGATGCATTCACCACGACGTTGTTGACGGCGAAGCCGGGCACAATTTTTACGTAGTGCGCGTAGGTCGCCGTTCCGAACATGCATACGGCCACACCAACGGTGGATATCAATACAAGCGGACGCTTGCCAGTGAAATGTATCAGAAAGACGCAGCTAATGGTTGCAATCATCTCAACGACGCCGAGTAAAATTGTGGCATGGTACTTGTTAATTGGTGCTTTTAAGGTGTGAAAGATCTAAAACGAATATATTGAAGAGTATAAGAGTATATAAATCTTAAATATCGGACATAAGCAACTGTGCATATCGAGATGGAAACATTTAAGGTTAATATGAGGCCAACCACTTTACAATTACTTCGAATTTAGGTATATTTTTTTTCTTATTTTGTTAACTTAGCCAAGGAGGTTACAGTGACAGCCTGGAAGAGCTTGTGATAGTGATAATTAAGGATGATAAACCTAATCACGATTTTTAAAAAGTTCATAATTTGCAAAGCATATCAAAAACTATAAAAAAGTTGTGTTGGCGTTGTTTTTACACCCAAACCTAAACCAATAAATTAAAGTAAATTTATTAGTACGGAATGCTCTAATATTTACAGAAATTATATAAAAATGCACAACGTTTTTTTTTCTTTATCACAGAAATTCGCTTAATAGGCAACTGTGTAAAATTGAACCGTGTAAAAAGCGTAAATCACCTTGACCGAGAAATTTAGGTGAGACCGCACCACATGCAACTATTTTTATTTCTATTAGAGAGATTAATTCTAGCCCCCGAGAGGAATCTTACAATTGCTTCGAATTTTCTGGATTTTATTAACGTATGTAAATGTAATTACCTGTACTGCATATGTTTGCAGTGTCGTTTTGCCGGAAAAGTGGCCCGTAAAGAAAGTGAATGCCACCAACAGAAATGGCACCAAAAATGAACGTTTCCGAAACATTCTAAACCGACTGGCACATTTTGACGGTATCACACCGTGATTCTCCTCGGCTTCCTCCAAAGCCGGCTGTGTAATCAATTCGTCATAGAGTTCGTTAAATTCATCTTCGATTTTGTGTTCAGGCACCCAGCCGCGTAGCCACTGCAGGGCTTTGACTGCCTCACGGAAACGTTGCTCGCGTATCAGCCAGGTGGGACTCTCGGGCACAAAGCACAGTGCAATAATCGAGATCACCGGAAACGCAGAGCTCACCGCCGCCACCGTGCGCCAGTCCATCAAGGAGCCCATAATGAATTGAATAAAAACGCCTGTGATGACGCACGTCGAACCCAGTGCAGACAATATGCCGCGATATTTGGGCTCTGTAATCTCTGCAACATAGGTGAGAACCTGCAAACAATTCCCAGATATAAATACTGTGCGCATAACGTAAATAGGTTGAGTTGCTACTAACCGGCGCCTCCATCAGACCGCCGCCCAGTCCACTCAAGCATAACGCCGCATACAAGTGCACTGTACTAGTTGAAAAATGAAAGAGCAGCCACGACGCGAGTATCGGCAAATTAACTAACTGCAAAATGTTGCAAACCGATTAAAACAGACAATAAAAATTCTAATAGCGGTGTGTACCTGCATGGCGCGTCGCTTGCCGATCGGTTGGCTGAGTATGCCGGAAAAAAGGCAGCCCAATGGCACACAAATCAAATTTATCGAACCTATAAAAAAGAACGTGACAAAAACAAAAACATTTCAACAATGCACTTGCACTGCAACTAAGTTTCAAACACTCACTAAACCATGATATTTCCTCCCGATTTAGCACAATATCGCTCGGTTCGCGACCTTCGCCACCCTGTATGGCCGGTATGACAATTGTGGGAAAGCCGAGCGTCATGCCGTACACTGAAAATAGAGCATTGTATAAACATTTCATATTCATATACACGTACATATACCTATGGACTTATGTATGGGTGTATGTGTGTGCTTACCAAAAAGTAAAATGTTTTTGACGCTAACCGCTAAAAATTGCGGCAACGCGCGTCGAAAACCACTAATTTCCGGCGAATCGCCAGCGGTGCCGAAGCTTTGCACGGAAAAGCAGTGACTGCCATTTTGCATAAACAATGGCTGATCGTTAACGGATCTGAAAGGTACATTAAAAAAAGTGGTTATAAATTGAAGTAAATTTTATTGTCAATGGATTCGCCAGCTATTGTGACGACGAGTGTATTTGCATTTTATAGGCATTTCCAAGTAAACGAAAAATCTGAGAAATGCAATCAAAAAGTGAAACTCATTGTGTGGTGCACTTTCGTTCGTACTTAATTACACATTTTGCGATCTTAATTTGGCGACTTAACGTCTTGCTGGGCCTTATTATCATTAAGTAAATTAATTCGGCGAAGCACCGAATTTTTATATATTTATGTAAACAAAACATTGGATTGGACTAGTTGTTTTTTTTTCTTTTAGGAGACAACACCAAGTGCTCAGACATAATTGGTCCATTGCACTCGTTGGTATGAGCTGGACTTGTTACTCAACCAAAGTAAAACTATTAAAACTAAAGATAGTCTTCAAAATTTGGTCAATAAGGAATCGAAGGGAGTCGTCAGATGTCTTGTGCCAACAAGTTTGTTCCAAAGATATTTTAAGCAGTATATTTATTCTGCTACCCACAAAACTATTCAAGACTCAAGAGATTCTGTTTTGAAAATGTCTAGCCAACCTGTCGTCGTCCGTTTACCACATGATAAATGAGCTCATGTTATAAACAATAATAGTTTTCTATTTTACATCCATACCCGACAGTCAACTAACCTAACTTTTAATGTTGAGGACTTTAGCTGACACATTCTGATCTGAAGCAATCTATTTTATCGCTGGTAATTACACCTTATTCTGTTTTAACACGGTTTTCATTTAACGCGGTTTGAAAATAAAAAAATTATAAATGTTTTTACACGATTTTATTTCCAATTAGCACGATTCAAAATCGTTTTGGCTTCAAAATTTTGTTGTCAAATTTGATTTTTGCGAAATATGTTCATATCACAAATTTAGGGAAATTCCCTTTTTGTGGATACAAGCCAATCGAAATGTGTTAATATTTTGTGAACTATCAATGCAATTAGACATGTTTGATAAAGAAATTTTTTAGAAATTAGTTTTTTAAATTTTACATTTAAAACAATGAAAAATCCTTGTTTTCACTAATTTTAATAGGTTTTAGAGATAAGGAACCAATCACATATTTTTGCATACGATCAATGTCTTTTTTTATACGTTTTTTTCACACGGTTTTTTCTGGAAACATATATGAAGTACTTCTATATGCCTGGAACCAATCTATCGTGTAAAAACAGCATTAGGAGTACAGCAATTCCACGAAAAATGTATTTCAGTCAACTGCCTGTTTCTTAATCTTATAGTATAACAGTTTTTACAGAAAGAAATATATTTTAATGCGTGGCCTATCATCCGAATAATGTGCAGCACACAGAAAAACAACAACTTTGTATTCTTCATCTGTCACATTGCTGAAACTTTTCTATCAAAATTCACATTTACCTGTTCTTCGCTTCCATTGCTTTCTTATTTGCTGCTGCCATTGTGAAACACAATTTATGATTTTCTTTTAAAATAAATTATTTAAATCGCGGCAATCGCAGTTGCAATTGCACACAGGTTGCTATGCCAATTTCGGTTCTTGGCCAAATTTGTTTACATGATTTAAGCTTTCTTTTGATTTGTTCTATCCCTATATCGCGAAATCAATTATAATTGTAGCAACGGTCAAAAAAGTCCGCACTTAAAAGCTCATTCTGAACGAACGACCAATTAGCGATATGGCCAAATCGGCGGCTTTTGTTGTAGCGCTTCGCGGCTAAGCGCAGTTGTACTTTAATGGCCTGAAAACAAACGATGGCGCGCACCAACAATGCTATGTCGAATACATACAACAACAAGGCACAAAAAATGTCACGCTTTATAATCTCTTTTCATTTGCTATTTAATTATGCAACACCGAAGTCATGGCCAGCACACAAATTTCACTAATACGCGCGCGCGCACAGCTTTTTGAGCATGTAATGCGATAGCACTTTGGTATGAAAACACTCAACAAAGAGAGAAGTAGAAAGGTTAGATGTAGAAATCGTAGTCGCATAATTTGCATGGATGCAAGCAACGTTTACGCTGCGCTCACAAGCGGCATGCAGCCGATTTGCTGCCAAGGAAGTCGCTTCTAAATACTAGTAAGTACACCGTACATACATATGCGAGCACTGTTTAAGCCGCTGCGATCGGCTTAAAACGCACCAATGAACGAAACGAAGGTCTTGGCGATGATGTATTTATTGTTATTGCTCATTTTGTAATATTTGAAAGTTTACAGCTTCCTGCAGCAGTTAACGTAAATCACTGGCGCACAATTAACGCACAAATGAAAGAGTTAAGAGTGATCCAAAAATATATAGTACATATATCTATGTGTATATACATTTGTACATGTTCATTTAAACGAGTTCATGTGTTGCAAAGCAAATCAATTTGTGTTTCGTTTCTTTTTATGCAAATTTCTCTTTAATGATTTCACACTAAAAAATTTGAACAGGTTTGCAATTTGTCAAAATTACCATTTTTCTTTTATATTTATTTTATTTATATGTGTGTATTACTATTAATTGGGAAGAGCATCGAAAAAAATTAATTACAGCTTCAACCATGAATTAATTTTTTGTTCAGACTGGCAAAATTTACAAATTTGCTTAATATTAGTTGAAAGATTAAATAAAAATAATAATGAAATAGAACACACGGCAAAAGTGTGGTAATTTTTTCAAAAAGTATTCAACATGTTGATGTCTAAAGCTTCACACAAAACAGATCACACACGAAAGCGAAACTGAAACTAGACGGAAATTGACAAACAATAAATCTTTTCTTCAACAGTTCAACCACAGTTCTTTTTGATTTCTACTCTTAAATAAATTTACAAATGCTTTAAATATATGCAAATATATTCAAACTACTTATTTCTTTAGATAGTAAAAACTTTAAATTATAGAAGCATCTTTTGGAGTAAGCAATTATTTGAAGTAAACTATCTACTATTCAAACAATAATAAAAAATATTCAAAATTCATTTTAATACCCTTTACTATACTACTTTACTATAATACTGAGACAGTTGCTTTTCTTTCAAATAATAATAATTTCTTTGCTACTTTTACTTGTTTAGGAAAAATTCAAACACATGAACACCTGATTAAGCATTACGATATTTAATTTAAATTAACGAAACATTTGATGTGTGAAAATTCCTGTCACAGGTGTTTGATACGTATGCATATGATGCCGTACAAAAAAAACATTAATCTAAAAATCAAAATTCACGAAAATTGCTCTTAGCATATAACACTAACACTATTGTGATGACTTGACAACATTCGTTCGGTTCAATTGTGTGTTTTTAAATTTATTGGCGCAGCTTATTTAGCACACTTCAATTTAAGGTGACAGTCTCGCCTGTGACTGTCCCATTCACAAAAATACTGGTTTATGATTTGCCAAAAATTTCGCCAAAGCCATGTGAACAAATAGGCCAGTAATCAATAGAAAATGTCAGAATTCACCAAATAAATAAAACTGGACAAATATCCGTTGTTGTATTAAGCACTTGAACTACAACAACAACTACAGACACAAATCAAACAACAAAAAATAATAAACCGCAAAAAATTCGTATTGCAGAAGAAGAAAAATTGTTTAAGAGAAGACGCGCAAATGAACTGGTTGGCCAACATTTGTTATTTACGCGGTACCGTACACGAATTGTGTAGTAATGCGCCAACTCGATAGCACACCCGAAGAATTGCTATTCGCCTTTCCGGCTCCGCGGTTTCAAATACACTAATTCCAGCTTTAACGCAGCGTCACAGAAACGACACAACTTCACGCTGGCGTTTCGTATACGATTTTATGCGGCTCGGTTGGACGTCAACTGTCTGGGCCTAGTCGCGCTTTGGCTTTCGGCGATATTTGCCTTCTCGCCAGCTGTGGTTAAAGCGGTAGCGACGGCTGTGGCTATGGCTCTGTCTGACTGTAACGGCGTGCCGTGTGGAAACGTTCTTGCACAGAAAGCCAACAAACTTATAAGAAATATGCGACTTGACTTCATGCACTCGAAACGCTGCCGCTTCAAACGTTTTATATTTTTTGTTGTATGTGTGTGTAATTTGTTTGTCTTTCAATGTGTGGTGTTTGTTATTCGTACATATTGCACTTCAATACCCTCGGCTCGCTTGATGGAGTTTTGTGATTTACTTATTGTAAAAGCTTCCGCTGCTTATCTGTTAATGAGATTTCGTTATTCAATTTGGAAAGAAATATTGGAAGTATACATCTGAAAGTAATTGTGAAATTTGTTGAATCTAGGAGTAATTACGAGAGTAATAAAAATTGCATGAAGAAAGTTTAATACGAAACAAGCGCAAATCTTTGAATAAAGTGTACTCTTTTTTAACGATTTCGGTGTCTGCAAAGGCACAGAAAAAAAATTCATGTTAGCAAGTAAAAGTGCTTGACATAAAAAATGCTTTAGAAAGACTTAAAAAAAGATTAAAATATCAAATGATAACAAGTATTTCAAAAGATTTTTTATGTTTAAATTAATTAAACTTAATCAAATGTACAATCTAACAATTACTGTCGCACTAAGCTCAGATATAACACTTCTTAGAATGCTAGTTTTTTCTTTATCTCGTATTTTAAATTTGTATTTTATTTTAAATTCTTTCTTCCCCAATTTGCGGTTAACTCGAGATTTTACTTATTGGTTTTTATAAGAGAACATCTGTTTACTGATTAAAATTGTTTTTCTGTTTTTGATATTTAATTCAATTGTAATTAAGCGTCCACTTTCACTTCACAAAGCGTGGCATCTACAATTACGCTTTTTTTATAAATATACAAACGATTTATTAAATAACTCAGACACATTTGATGACATATTTTTGCAGCTTATTGAACTCGGCAAGTCGCTTAATCTTGCCCGTCTTGCTGGACTTTGGCCTTGACATAGTCAAGTACATTAACCCGCAACTGCACAGCATCTCTTCAGGTTGATGTATGAAATAGCTGCAGTGACAATGCGCTTACAAGCTGACCAAAGGCACCCGGAATATTGCAATTAAATTAATATTTAACCTACTTTCCTATCAAGTACTTTAATTAAAAAGATTTCGATTATAAAACCCATATTTTCTACATGTGCAACACAATAATGTTTCTTCACTTTGTCTCTGCATGTTGGAACACCATGCAGGTTGTTTTTAAATGCCAACGTTGTATTGGCAAAGCGAGCTGTAATAAAATAACTTTATTTTATTGTATTATTGAGTATTGGCAGCGACCTTGGCCGCATCGTAAGCACGCATTGACTTTTCACTTTGCTAAACGACACATATGTACAATACATAATATTGTTGTATATACTAGCATATAGGTACATCCCAGCAGGAAAGATTATGTCGAAAAAGTTGCAATAACTTCAATTACAACGGATGTAGGTATCATATTTTTTACAAAGGTAAAAGCATTTCGAATTCACTTGCTGAGTTCTCGAAATTATTGATGCATGGCATATGATTAGTTTTATAAGTGAATTTGTTAATCCCCTTTCAGCAAACAATACGTGCATAGTTAATAAGGCTGAAGTGTGAATATTTTGTTCAAATAGTATAGATGAACATGTGATTAGATCAGAATATTCAATCTGAAACACGAAAAGTTTAGCAACGCTTTGACAACAATTTGTGCATCTTAGTTTTACGTTTTCTGTTCGTTGCGCTTTTCGTATTAATGTTTGTTTTCATTTTTCTTACATTGTAATGTGTGCAATTAATCATTTAGCTGCATGGAGCAACCGGCAGTCATATTGTTTATGGTGCTTGTGGTCATTGTGTTAACTGTTGTTATTACATACTTTGATTGTTGTTTTCGATTTGGTTGTTGTTTTTGTTGTTGTTGAGTATATTGTTCGCAGATGCCGTCGATTTTTGTCAGCCGAATACGGAATCATTCACATGTGTTGAAGGCCATGTGAATTTTCGCTGGATGTATTCGATAACAATCCGTACGACTATCGTACACATAAATAGTCACGACAGCAACAACAAAAAAATCAACAACAATTTCAACGACAACCACACGTGATCACTCCAATCAAAAGTCCATTGAATGTATTTATGTAAATTGCGCTTAGACCCGGCGTCGAGTACTCACACACACACACACACACACTAAAATGTTTAATGCTTAACTTTCTTGGGTGATGGAGCATCGCAAGCTAGTGGCTAATGACTTAACACTGGATACCTGTGGACTTAAGCAATGAAAATTTATGGACAGTGTTATAATCGGGCGACATAAGTGGTAGTTTGTTTCTTACTACAAAATGCCCTACTCGACCTCAGCTAAAGACAATAATGTTTGATCTTAGAAATTCAATCAAAAAATGTCATTTGTGCTTCGTAAACATTCACTTACATTTACAAAATGGTCGGTGGCTGCTATCCTGCGCAGTTATTATGACACATTCACACCTTCTAAATTCTATTTAGGAAATTTACAAGTCATAACCCGCAATTAGCGTTGATTAGCTGCCTAACTTCAGCATTCAAAATAAATTCGGCAATTTCCGCTGGCGAGTCAGACTTGATCGCATCTTTTATTGCCACTATTATTGTCATTACTAATTGCAATTAATCGTTGTTATGAGTTTTTTGCGCACAACTTACATGGCTGGAATGTGTCTGCTGACATTTCGCCTAAGCCTAGCTTCCGCCATAACTGCTTCAAATCTAGTTTTCTTAGGCAACTACAACTGCGTGGCCATCCGTTTCGGCGATCTACACCCTTTTAGCACTGTACACGTACTGAGGTTCCCAACCGCTGCGGCGCCGTGAAGCAAATATTGAATACTTCGCATTTTGCTCTTTTTGCTCGTCAACTGTGAGCTCGTTTTAAGCTCTCGAATTAGACAATATGCGGTGATATGCCCATTTGATGCCGTCATCAAATGCTTTGATTTCAAATTACTTGCAATGTGCTAATTGACTGTTCACACAAACTCCGCGCCCCACTCCCACTATCTGAGCCTTTACGCGCAGTCGTTACTTGATATGAAAAAACAACGACAGGAAAAGAAAATGCGAAACTGTAGCAACGAAACAAGCAAAAAACACCAACCAATTTAGTCGGCGCAAAATATATTTTTCGATAAATAAATAAATTGAAATTGGCGCATAAGAATTAGTACGTATTGGCCTATATTGTCGGAAAGTGTACTTAAATAAATATTCCACTCAGCTCGAAAACATAAACCTTAGAGCAGTAACTCTTAGTAAGTGAGAATCCATGAATACATCAAGAAAATCCTCTAAATTCGAGCAACAATTTCAAAATTGTATACTTCGAATGTTTCGATTTCAAGTTAACTGACCGTCAGCGTGTGTCCAGTAGGTGCTTTAAGATCATTAAAGGAGCTGCAAGCGTTATAGAATGAAATTATTAAGTGTTATGCAAACCGGAAATCGGAAACGGAATCTGATTCGAAAAGTGGCAGGTTTCCTTAAGTGCTGCCATCGTTGATTTCAATTTCATTAGCGAGCACCTAGTGGGCCATTTTGTATATACTCGGTAGCCCCTGTCAAGCTTCGTATTGTGTTGTTGGAAAAATCTTGCTAACCCATACAACAGCAAATTTAGCATTCAAATTCCGAAATTCCCTCGAAAATATATTTCCTTAAAAAATCGAAAATTTTTTTTGGTATGAGGTCTTGCAATATTGCTATATTTCTGATAAAAAATAACTATCATCATGGCTCGTTCCAATTTTAGCGAAGTGCCTCACAGTAGCAACTTTACTTAAGACTTTCTGTCAGTGACTACGTGACGCGAAACTGAGCGGGGAAATGATTTTCAGACCATTTTTTGCTTTTTCCAATCGTCCGATAGTGTACGGGTTTTTTTTACCCAAGCATTCGCACAGCACCGGTTACCAGTCAATTGCTTGCATCTTAAAGTGATAACTTTTCTTATTTGCTGTAAAAATAACGTTGCGAAAAACCGTACTGGTCGAAGTCATTTTGATTGTTACCCGTACCAACAGAAAGCATAAATAAATGATTTCAGACGGTAAAGTCAGCAGATATTCGGTTGCTTTTTCATTCAGTTCATGTCTCATTGAGTTTGCCGTTTCTAGTGCAGCAAGAAACAGTGATGGCAAGTTGAACTCTTTTCAAACGCAGAGCTGCAACACAAGCAATTCAAACGTTAAGGCTTTGAGGGCAATCAGCAAAAACTGAAGTTAAATCATATTAAAACTAGTTGGAACATACTTATGACGTTTTTCAGCAACAACATTTTTTTTGCAATCAATTTCCTATAAACGTACTACAAAATGAGAGAGAAAAAAACAATTATTTCATTTGCAAATAAACTTCGAACGCACCAGCAGCCCTTGCCCTGACTTTTGTATGGCGAATTTGCTGTACGAACCCTAATCAACTCTGGGGCCTGGTTTGACCGAATTTGCGACTCTGGGGCCTGGTTTGACCGAATTAGCAACCGTGACTCCTCTCAGTTTCGCGTCATGTAGTCATTGCTTTCTGTTTCATTTGTGTATGAGCCTATTTACACGAGGGCTTTTCCCCCTGCGTTAAAAGTCATGCGTGACGAGTTTGTTGGCGAGAAGTGGTGAGAAGTTAGCGGGGTAGGCAAACACGCACGGTCAGCGAATTTCAGAGGTTTTTTAGACATTTGCTTTGCTCTTTTTCGCACTTTTCTTCAAATTTCAAACCGGCCGGACGCTTTGCTAACAATTATATTTACATCTTCCCTATTATTTAAATTTGAGCAGTTAATAGCCATTTCAGTGACTTCCAAAATATCAATAATTTCTTCTTTGTTTAAATCCATTTTTCTTTTAATAATGAGAATATCAAAAACTACGCGAAAATGTGAATGAAAGAAGATTGGCCGCTCAAACGTCCAAAAAACCAAGCAAAGTTGCAAGTAAAAAGTCTTAATGTACATAAATGCATGAAGATTTACGCAGCAACTTCAAAAGAAAGTTGCAAAAAACGCAGGGAAAAAGCCTTCGTGTAAATAGGCTCTATCTCTGTCTCAATTCTGCAGCCATTTAATTTTTGGTCGTTAATTCTGTGCTGCCTTTAATCTTGCACCGATAGCAAAGTAAATCCTAAGTAGCGCCACTCTTTGACAACCAGGCGTCGATTCTGTATGACAAGAACTGTCAAATTGTTGTTCACGTGTAAAACTGAGCTCACCACGATGGCCGGACACTAGTGGCAGGATTGCGTGTACGTGAAAAATACTGAAAAAATTGCAGTTTCTATGAATTTCTTAAACGTAATTTAAGACGATTTTATAAAGGAATCGCTTACTTTTATGTTGGTATAAGCAGAGAACAGAAAGCTAAATAAAATTCTCATCAATTATTTGGTTTTTACCAAAATTTATGAACAATTTTAAATTATTTCGTTTTTTATTCAAGAGCAACTCTGCCATTCTTATATATATTCACCACAAGTCAATGTCAGTTGGTAATGAAATTCAAATGGTATTCTTGTTTGAATTTTCAAAGGCGAAACGCAATTTTTGTATGGGCAATTTTTAAGTTTTTATAAAGAAATTTTCATGTATTTTTATATTTTTTCAGCATCATGACTAGAAAGTGTGTTTGCGGCTGCAAGGGAGCTGAAAGTGTTCATCGATTTCCGCGGGAAATTCAGGGTGCCAACATTGTTACTACTAATTAATTTAATTTGCTAATTTTCCAATTTGTTTATTATAACTTTCTCAGGGCAATTTCAAAACACAAAAAAATTTATTTTTTCCTTTCCACACCACTTTGTTGCCTAGATTTGTGGTGGTGCTTAGGTGGATAAGTTAACTTAACTGTATATATCTTTTTTATCTAATATATAAATTATATATATATATATTTATTTATTACATATATTTATTTTTATATTTACATCATAAGTATAAAAAATATTGTAAGGGTGAAAATATGCCTACAGGGGAACCGAGCACCCAAAAAACATCGGTAACGCGCCATTTTGCATACCCCTTGGGTGGTGTGGAAAAAGCAAACACATTTTCAGATCTAGATGCTGCTAGCAGTAGGATGCCGCCTGCCGATAGTTGTTGATTCGATGTCTGCTTTTGCGTTTGGCTGAATTAGAAAAAGGGTTTAATAAAATGTAATACGACTTATGTGTGTATTGATGATGCTGTTCAATTGAACCAACCAAACATCAAACTTTCGATTGCGTTTCAATAGGGTGACACCGGTGCACCATAATGATCCTGTGCTGGCCGGCCGCCAGTGTACATGCCATGCCACATACATGCCACTGCCATTGACGACGTGGACGATGAAATGTAGTCGCTAGTACTGCGTTTGCTGTAGTCATCGGTGCTTCGCTTTGCCGGCGCTGTAGTGTAATCATCAATAGCTGGCCGCTTTGAGCTGCTGCTTGTATTATCGCCGCGCTTGGAATAGTCCAGGCGTTTTGTAGCCGTCAATGCCACGCTTGCTGGAAGTTGAGCTGCCATAATCGTCACGCTTCTTATCGTAACTGCGGAATAAAACCAACACGCAAATAGATTAATAGAATGTTTTCAGAATATTTTTTTTCGGCCTAGGGAGAACAAGGGAATATAATGTAAAACGTACCTTCTGGAGGACGCTAGACTTGCATCAAAACGTGGCGGTGGTGCCTCGAAACGACTTTCAGTGCCTGCTGGTCGCTTGCGATCTGCCACATCCACATAGCGTTCATCGCTGGGGCGTTTCGCCAAACGCTTAAGTGGATCTTCCCGTGCTTGTATAATCCTTCAATTGGTCGACGACAAGACAGAGATCCAGGCAAAGTGGTGGGGAAAAAGAAATTAAAGCGACGTATTAGATATGTCTTCATTTAAGTCAGACTTACATTACAATTCGCACATTGCATTTCGATGGAGCAAACCGAGGATATGCTCCTGGATATAATGGCTACCCGGCGAATTGCATTTCCGCGACTTGCTTCTGCAACTCGAGCGCAATATGGCTACCTAAAAGAGAAAATACAATTTAAAAAAGTACGATTGATAGATACTCACCAGGTTTCACTTCTGCACTTTATTATATTTAATTATATTAATTTTTAATGTGTTTCGATGCGATATCAATGATAACATGATGCGAAACTGAGAGCGCTCGACCACAATACATACTCAAAATCCGCACTAATACAACGATAACATCAGACCTTAGGGTTGATTTTGCCAAACATCAGACCCGGGGTATGCACAGGAACGTACTGTTGATTTCCCATACAACGGCCATGGCGAGGGTTGCGTTTACTTTCAATTTTTTAAACATAGGAAAATCAATTTTAATTTCTTTGTAACTATGTAATCTTTTGGAAGAAAAGTGATTAAAAAATTACAATATTTCCCGAAAACCAGTCAAAAGTATTTTAATACGTGTTTAACACATTTTATATTCAGCTTTTATTGAATTTTATTCGTGAAATTTGAATGAAATGAGAATTTGATGAAAGCTCCAGAGGAGTTTTTGCGATAATTGCGACAGCCATATTTTGCTATCCCTTTTTATACGGGTGCGCATATTATATATACATATATATATGTTATATATATATGTATATATAATATATGTATGTATGATATGCACACCTGTATAAAAAGGGATAGCAAAATATGGCTGTCGCAATTATAATATAATATAGATATATGCATATATATACATATGTTTTCTGATACGATTTTATAATCGCGAAGTAGCAGCAGTAGCAGAAGTTATCATTGTGCGATATTTTGTTCCTTTTGAACAATGTAATAAAAAATGACATTTCATTTCTGCATTGGAGGTGAAATTTGCACATTTTGTGGTGAAAGTGGTCAAATTATTATAAGACAGGGTTGAAATTTTTGTTATCGATGGTGAATATAGAAATGTATTAAGATGGGAAATGCTTGTAATGATTATGATTTCATTAAAATTATTTCATTCAGTTCAGTCGCATCAAAGAAATTTAATAATGAATACGAAAACGTTCTTCTGAACACATTCATCATCTTTTGATTAAATTATCGTGTTGTGAGTTTATATTACCAATCAAAATGTATAAAAACATATTTTTAGTACGTATTAAGAGCTCTGAAGATGCACGACATTACTATAACACACAAATTTTGAAATAATTTATTGCAAGAAACTTTGTCGTTCGCATTTTACCTTGTACAATAACAAAATTACCTTGATATTGATTCAGAATGTTTTATGTTTTTATCATGAAATTATTTTTGGGAAAGAAAAATTGAAATTTTTTTCAAATGTTGTCTATTTTAATCAATTGTGGTTATAACTATTGTATTTCTCCAGTAATTTTACAGTTTTGTTAAGATATTTAATCTTTCAAACATTTCTTTATTTCTTGATTGGAAAGAGCAGTCAGAAAATTAGGCATAAAATTTACTCCCAAAACCAACAGAAAATCGTTATGGGGTAGCACTGCTTGTGCGGCAACACTGCCACTAGTGTCCGGCCAAAAAAGAGTGGCGCTACTTAGGATTTACTTTGCCGATAGCGTTCCATATGGGCTGGCAACTCTATTCATTATTTTCAATAATTTTGCTACACAGATGACAGCTGTTCGATTCACGTGCCGGTTTGTAAACGCGACTACACGCTATTTTTGCCCAGGTGGAGCGACTGCGATCAGATTCCTTCCAAGTTGGCCAGCCAAAACTGAAACCCATCAAGTTTTTAACCACAGTTGCGCCGGCAAACACGCATCGCTCACAAATTGTGTGGAAAAACAAGCAACCATTAGTACAATAACAAAAGCAATGAACAGCGAAAATGGCACGTTCAAGCGCAGGAAGAGCGAGGAGCCTGTCATCGGCACGCATAGCGGCACCTTCCATTGTGACGAAGTCTTGGCCTGTTACATGTTACGTCAGCTGCCCGAGTATAAAAATGCCAAAATTTTCCGCAGTCGCGACGACAAGCAACTTCGCGAAGAGTGCGACATAATCGTCGATGTGGGTGGCGAATTCGATCATGAACGCAAGTGGTACGATCATCACCAGCGCAGTTTCAAAGAGACGCTGAGCACGCTGCGGCCCGAACTGGGTGATGAGTACAAGATACGGTAAGAAAACAAGCGGTTGATAGGACAGTAAACCAACAGCACAAATTATTCATTTTATCCTACAGGCTGAGCAGTGCTGGGCTGGTTTACGCATTCTATGGCGAGCGTGTAATTGAATGCATCTTGCAGGTGCGGAAGAAAATCACACTTACGCCAGCTAATCTACGGCTGGTATACGTGCAGATCTACAAAAACTTCATCAGCGAAATTGATGCCATCGACAATGGAGTTCCCATGTACGAAAGCACTGACGAACCGCTATACAAGATACACACCCACCTGTCAGCGCGTGCGGGACAGCTGAATCCGACGTGGGAGGAGGAACGCAACAGCGAGATAGAACGCGAACGATTCGAAAGCGCCATGGTCTTAGTCGGTGAAGAGTTCGTGCAGAAGGTGTTGGAAGTTGGCGGCTCATGGATAAGGGGACGCGAATATGTGCGCCATGCGTTAGAAGAGGCCAAGTCTGTGCACAAGACCGGAGAGATACTGCTGTTGGAACGCTTCTGCCCATGGAAGGCGCATCTAGCAGATCTGGAAAAAGAATATGACGTAGATGGCTTACCGAAGCTGGTTATATTTTCGGAGAATGAAAAAAGCTGGCGAGTGGCCGGCGTGCCGTTGTCGCCCAGTAGTTTCTTAGGTCGAAAATTTTTGCCGCAACCATGGCGCGGTCTGCGTGATGACGAGTTGTCAAAAGTAGCAGGCATACCAAACTTAGTCTTCGTGCACCACTCAGGCTTCATCGGTGGTGCAACGACAAAGGAAGCCGCTCTGGAAATGGCAATCAAGAGTGTGGAATGGAAAGACGAATAGAAATAGTCCGCAAGAATATAAAGCAAACTCCGTAGGATATTTGAATTCGTGTTCGCAATAAACAAATATTACATCGGTTTAACTATCATGGATCAAACTTTGAATATTTTTTTTCTCTCTTCGCATAGAATATATATTTGTTATATTTTAGCTGAGCCTACCCGACCGCCGCATCTCTTTTAACCAAATAACAACACAAGTTGTTGATTCTACAATAAAAAAACACCATTTATTTTCAGTGTACATTTGCTCTATGTTCAACGAGTCGATTAATCCATGCGTGTCTTCAGCTGCTTCACGGTAATCTTGTCCTCCTGAATCACGTAAACCGTTGCACCCCAACCGCTGATGGCGTCGCGGTCGAATGCGTTCATCAGCGCCTGTGAGATCACCTCGAATAATTCGTCCGCTTCCAAATCTTCCCGCCACAGGGTTTCACACATACCATACAGTTGTTCACTGCATGAACCAGCTACCACGAAATCATTTGGCGTGTTGGGACAACCGATCAGATCCATATTGCAAATAAATGGTTTCTTAGACTTTGGATCAATGCCTGCAATCACCGGCTCTATAAAGAACGGTCCGAAACGATGCTCGTACAGAAAATTGGAAATCATCGCTGACAAGCGCTCAGGTGCCATCTCACGATTCTCTTTGATCTCGTACAGCTTCTTGCGGCGTTCAACATGAGCTCGCACCGTTAATATATCTGTTTGCAAGCCCACTAAGCCAAGAAACGTGCGCGGATTCACTTTGAACACCTTCTTTGCGTTTGTGCTGATAGTCTGTGCCTGGACACCGAACCTATTATCGGTGGCGATGGCCACACTATCCTTGCCGCACATTGCGACAATGCAGCCGCCATTATAGGTCATTACCGACATGTTGCTGCTGATAAAATTTACACTTCTGCCACTTAGTAATTCCAAAAAGTAAACAATACTGTCGTAGCTGTTCACAACAGAGGATTCAACGTCTCAAGTAAAATATCTGATGACTGACCAAAGAATGGAGGCTACCGCAATGATGACTTTTTGTTTCTTGCTGTCAGTCGGAAAATGCCATTGTCAGGTAGAGATGCCGGACATATTTTTTTTAATATGTTATGTTCCACATAGTATTGTGCATTGGATTCTAATGAAATGGGTTCATTATAACAAGGATATGGTTTTTTACAAATAAGCAAACCATTAAGTTAGATTTTTTAAATCAGGAACATCTTTTCAACTGATTATGTACATATTTATTTCCAATAAACATATTTGATCGATTTCTTGCTTTTAATACACTAATGGGCCAGTTACTTATGACATAGAACATAAACTTAACCATAAACATAAACTTAGAAAATTTGAGCGATTACTCAAAACTTTATTTCCGTAAACATAAACTTTTTTTTTTTTTGAATATTGGAAGCACTGGTGTGCTTGATGGCAAGAAAGCCTAAAAGGGCCCTTATAACGCCAGGTTAACTTTCAAATTCTCAAGGTTGCCAAGTAAGTTTATATATTAAATAATATTATTATTATTGTTATATGTTTAAAATATTGTAATAGATTATATAATGAAAGTAGTAAGTGTAGTAGTAAGTGAAACATAAACTTAAAAATCAGCTGAGCGACAATATTGCCACTTTTCCAGGCTGAACTCTATGCAATCAGGCTCTGTGTGCAAGTCAACCTCGAGCGTGCGTACAGAGGGCAGGACATCGTCATCTGCTCCGACAGCCAAGCAGCCATCAAAGCACTAATCTCATATGAGATAACCTCAGGATTAGTGCTGGAATGCATTGAGGCATTGAATGCACTGGGCAAATGCAACCAGGTGAAGATCCTCTGGGTTCCAGGACACAGAGGTATCGAAGGAAACGAGGAAGCGGACAGTCTCGCTAGAACCGCGGCAGCCACGCCCCCCCCTAGGACCTGAACCCTTTATTGGGCTGGGCAAAAGCGCCTTAACGGAGTCACTGAGACTTGAGGAGAGGACCAGGAACACGGAACACTGGACTAGCGCCTCCGGTCTCAGGCAATCGAAAATCTTTATCAAAGATTACAACCCCAAATGGAGTGAAGAATGCCTCAAACTAAGGAGAAACCAGCTTAGACAGGTCACAGGTCTTCTAACTGGGCATTGCAGATTGAGGAAACACATGCATACAATCGGGATAGAACAGGTAAGCGTCTGTAGACTCTGCGAAACAGCAGAGGAGACTCCCGAACACATCATAATGCACTGTAATGCGGCTTGTCGCAGCAGGTTGCGTTACCTGGGCCAGTTTTGGCTTGCAGAAGAGGACGTCAAACACCTAGACCCCCGCGAGTTACTAAGTTTCATTAGGGCGGTAGGTCTAGGGGATGTACTCTAACATTTGTAAGGGACACAATAGATCAATCCTGGTCTCAGTGCAGTTTACCCTAATCAATTCTATTCTATTCTATATTGCCACTTCGATTTCTCCATCTCGTGAACAATCAAATTCAAACTTTTCGCGACAATTTTTTACTTGCTATTATTAAATGTTTGAGCATCCAACGACTAAAATTATTAATATATTTACGAAACTAATAAAACTTGCAATTCATTTTGTATATTTTACAAAATATTTTAGTTTGTTTACTTTTCAATTCATTCCGAAGAGAGTGGCAACATGTTTTGCGTTTTCCGTAAACATAAACTTAGAAACCAAAACGAAACAGATTTCTAAGTTTACGGTTAAGTTCTAAGTTTATGTTCTATGTCTCGGGTAACCAGTTGTACAGCTTTCGGGTATGCCAGGTCGTGCTAGCTAACAAGTAAAACTAAGTTATGTCATGAGTAACTGGCCCATAAGTAAGAAATTAATAAACAAGAAATTCAATAATACATATGTGATTTCGGAGCTATTTCGTTTTTCAAATCAAAACTCATATCCATTGTATCGTAATAAAAAAACAAATAAATGTGGTTTTACGCGTAAGCAGTTACTTAAATTTCCAAAAGGATTTGTTGTCAATTTGAATTTCATACTCATTTGACCTTTCCACATCACTTATGCGACGTTACCTTCCAGACACTTCCCTTGTGGAACCCATTGGGTCCATTTTTAGCTCTTTGTGCTATTCGGCAATAGGCCCGTTTTGAATCGAGAAATAATTCAAATTGCTAGTTTCGTGCCTGTTTGTGGTAATTCTGGTGACAGTTAGACGAGCCATATAGCAAATTGGCAAAATAAAATGCCAATGACAAAATTCTAGAGGCGAAACTCGAATTTCATCACTCTTGAAGAACGGGGAAAAATAAAGTTTGACACTGACATCCGTCGCCTGACGTCTGACAGCCAGTGGAAGAAGCAATTGTTCGAGCAACGCAGCGAGGTGAAAGAAGCGACGACAACCGCATAAGAACACAACATCCACAAACGAAAAGGGCGAATATCGTGTGTCAGTCGGGCAATCAGTCATCCACTTCGATTCGTTCTTCTTCGATAAGTGAAGGAAAAACTATAAAAATTAGTGACCAGAAGAAGCTAATAGAGCCGCCTGACGCCTCTAAGCCCGACCAAGTCGACGCTGCGACAGCGGCCAGTGCCGCACCTGTATTGGCGTCAGAATCGGACTCTACACCCACACCAGTGCACGCACTCGATCCAGGTGCAAACGCTGAACCTCCACCCACACTAGGAGCCATTGCTGCTTCCCCACCAGCACCCGCGCCCGCTGCAGAAACTATAGCCGCTCCCACCATGGCAGAGGCAGTGGTCGACGAGCGTACGACGCTGCCGACTCGCTTCTACTGTCACATGTGTAGTATGGAAATAAACATTCCAAACACGGACTTCACCTGCCCGCACTGTGCGGGTGGCTTCGTGGAGGAGTTACCGGCGCTACCAAATGCCGGGAGCACCAGCAGCAGTGCAACTAGCCTCGGCGACACCACAAGTAGCGCCACAGAGGCCCTCGGCCTCAACCGGCTTGTCGACTTGGATGCTATACGAGGCGAGATTGAAACGTTGCTGATGTCGCGCAACGGACCCATCGAAATTGCAATCGGGCCAGCTAACAGACGTGGCAACGTGCTGCTCGGTAGCGCTGGCGGCAGCGGTTCCGGCAACGGTGGTGGCGGCACAGGTGGTGGCCGTGTCCACGCGCCTAATCTGAATAGTCTGGATAATGTTTTGATTGATTTCTTGCACTCGCTATCGGGTGCCGACGATGGCACGTTGGGCAATCCGCAAATGTTCTTTATGGGGAATCCGGGCGACTATGCCTGGGGCCGCGAGGGCATCGACACTATTGTGACGCAGCTGCTCAACCAAATGGAGACGTCGGGCCCGCCGCCGTTGGCCAAGGATAAAATTGATGAAATACCGAAGGTTCAGGTAACGGCCGAAGATGTGGAGCGTAAGGTGCAGTGCTCCGTCTGCTGGGAAGACTTTCGCCTTGAGGAGACAGTGCGGAAGCTGCCGTGTGCACACATCTACCACGAGAACTGCATTGTGCCGTGGCTGGATCTACATGGCACATGTCCCATATGCCGTAAGTCGCTCAGTGGCGAAGATGAGGCGAACGAGGAGGCCGGCCCTGACACTGGAGTAGGTGCTGACACTGGTGGTGGTGCGACAGAAGCTGCATCCAGAAATCATGCAGAAGGAGGGGGCGGACAAGCAGCTAGAAGCGTCGACGGTGGGTCAACAGCAACGACAGGCACGGGCGCAACTGGCACCGGCACTTCTAACACTAGTCAAACGCAAACTCAACGCAACAACGTCTTTGGATTCGATGACAGCGCTGTAGACTTGGACTAGGCCGACAGGTTGCAGCGCAAGTACGTCGTTCACTTTCCTAAAAATATTGCCAATTGTCCCATTTGCCGGCTCGCAGTTTCGACTCTATTCACGCTGAACGCAACAATTGCTCTTTCCCAGTTTCAACTAAACAATCAACCATCTAATCGACAAGTAACTCTTCCCAATATGTATGCACACACACACACACACGCATGGAACGATGAGGAGTGTAGTGTGGAGGGTGGTGGTACAGTGCAGATAACTTTGCTCCTAATACACACAGCTCATGTATACAAAATTCGAATCGAAATTGGAAGGATGGAAAAGTAGAATTGGAGAAGTTCGTTTAATGAAGGAGACAGCTCCAACTGCGCAACGTAATTATTCGGATTTATTTGCAAAATATCATTCGAACATTTTATAGCATTTTTGTAAATTGAAATTACCAATAATTTGCAACAACAACCACAGAGACACACATCCCCCTAATGACAACGTTACACTTCGTTAACTACACAATTTTTGTTCAGTTTTGCTCGTACAACTTTGCCACCCCCTCTTATTTGCTCTGCACCCTGTGGACAGAGTGGACATTGACTAGCCGGCACCTTCGGTCCCCACACTAGGTGCTTTAATTATTCTCATCACCAACTAATTGACGAGAGTGCATGAAATGACGTTTTCTACGCTTAGCGGGCAAACAAACAAACGGACAGGCATTGATCACTGTTGCGAGTGACAACAATAAAAAAAAAACAATAAAAAAACGATTCTTAGTAGAGGTGTTGCTGCTTTGCTTGTACAATGTTTGTCATTCGACGCGCCAGTAAATTGCATCGGAAGACCGAGGGACCGACCGACTGGCAGACGCAACATCCGAATTATAAATAATGTAATTGTGTAAATTAGAATTTTATAAGTGCAGCAATAAAATTATTGTATTGTAGTTAACATAAATCGCAAAACTAACAAAAACATAAGGAAAACCATAACGCAGCAAATGAAGCCCGGACACGTATGCAAACAACATTGAAACATTAACAAACTGTTGTGCCGCACACCACCAGTCATCATCGAGTGCAGCACTTAGAGCCCAACACCGCACGCGATGGCAACGTTGTATACAGCTTATACTAGCAAGAGCAGCCCAATTTCGGTACGCTCACCAAATTGCGCCCATCGTAGTTGTGGTAAGGTAAAGTTGTGTGCCGCCTTGCAATTATGACTGTCACAATTTGCATGGGATCGTCTAAATTGGGCTGAGCACTTGCAACTGCGAGCGGATGCGGCCGATAAATTTTTGCATGTTGATATTTCTCATAACTTAAATTTAGTTTGAAATTTACTCGCTTTATTTGTTAATATTCTCCCCATGAAGTTTCATTAACTAATTTAAAAATGTGCGCTGCTAACAATAATAATAACTTAAAACCATAACTATAAAAGCAACAACAATGGTATCGTTCTTGTGATGGAAACGCTTGAGCCAGTGCTTGGAACTAGTTTCTCACTTTGTTGTATATTTATAATTTGCAATTTTTGTTTACATTTCCCTGTTCATTTGTGCAAAGTCGAAAGGAAAATGCCAACTTAAGTGAAAGAAATTTCATTTCTTTGGAGAAATTGTGTAAACTGTATTTTTCGGTACTCTAAAAGAGATAAATCAAGCTGGAGTTAAGGCTGGCGTTATATGCTTCGCGTCAAGTGCTTACACAACTCCGATGCTTAAATTTGTTCATTTTCACCTAACTCTACACGTAATTCATACGAATATATATATAATATGAATATAAAAACTTTATTTTTCTTAGTCCGTGTTTATTACGTTAAGTGTAAGGCCACTCTAAAGTGAGGAAAATAATAATAATGTTTCTGAATAAAGTAATTAAATTAAACAAACAACAAAATGTTTTTATTCAGGGCAACTAGGCGTGAGTATTAGATGCATTGCAGGAAGTTTTCTTAACCCCCGGATGGACTTTGTCGTCTGGCCAGACGAAATGGTTCAAAAAAATCACAGATTCATCTCCTTTTTTCAGTGTATTTGGGGGTAACTACGTAAGTATATATGAACATAATTAGTATATATGTATATACTTAAATACGTTGCCTACCATATAAACATAATAAACTTCATCTGTCATTGCGCTTTGCCTTTGTCAAAAGCCTCACCCAGATTTCGTCTGGCCAGACGACAAAGTTCAGATGTGTAGTAACTAATTACTGCCCATCGAAGGGTTAAATAAAAGCTTTATAAGCTTTCATTGCTAGTCCAAAGCATTAGAAAAAAATAAATCCCTTGCACCTTGGTTTCCAGAGGTACGATTACTTAAATTTAAAATATCTGAATCTGCAAATAATTTCTGTTTTGTTTATCTGCTTATATCGTCGTATCGTTATGAGTCGACAAAAGTTAATACACAAAAAGGAAATAAACTGCATTGACATTTCAAAATGTCCACAAAACTATAAAAAAAATATAAAAGGAAATTTCGTCTACAATATGCACTCAATGTTTCATTTATCAAAATGCTATTATTCATAGTGAAATTAACAAAAAAAGCGTCAGCTATGATCTTATTGCCATAAATAACGAGTTGTTAGTTGAGTTCATTTTTAAAATCGTTACCGGAGCATCTAAATGGGAACAGCTGTTCGACCATAATTCAGTGCCGTGGATTTGTAGAGAGTAATCATTCTACATATATCTGCACATACAGACGTTTTGCTGCCGATAGCTGCAATCGATTAATTTACATAAATTTGAAAAATATATTTTAACGATTATTGTACATATGGAGTATCGTTGCAATTTTATGATTTGTCTGTATACATACATGTATTAAGTCTTGTGCCGGTCAGAGTATTGGAATATTGGTTTCTGTAAGCTTCAACAATTTGATCCCTGGCGCACAAACGTTTCAGTATTATCGGATACATCGGACACTCAATTAAATTCAAACACCACATCTCCTTGCGTACCAAGTGTAATAGTTCGATTACCGTTGGCGCTGCCATTCTGATTGCAACAACAAAAGAAGGCAGCTTGTATTCGGTTTCCACCGCTGACCTTGCTTTTTGTTTTTGCCTGTTTCCTGCGCATAATATGCAAGCAAGCAATTTTCCAACAGGAGTCCAATTACGCGCGCACAACAGTCGCTGAGCAACTGTAAGAAGAATGATGTGCCTGGAAACGGATGGCGGCGATAGTGGCAGTGCCAGCAGTCACTGCGGCGATGACTACGAGGAGGATGAAGAAATATTTCTACCGCTCACGGATTTGGTTAGCACTAAATGTGAACAGGAAAAAAAGTCTTTAGATTTGAGTCGTCTGATTGGCATTGCAGGTGCGGAAGCAGTATTGCAGCTACTTGGAAAATCAACTGCGGCAAAATTTGGCAAACTGGCAGCGTGAGGAACCTGTGGCAGCAACCCACAGCGATGTTAGTGCACACGTACAAGAATGCTGCCGGCTATTGGAGGAGAGTGCTATTAGGGCGTGCATGCACGCGCCGCGTTATCGCCGCTGCATGCTTGAGATTGTAAGTCCGAGTTTTTTAAGTTTCCTGCGAATAATTAATCGCAACCTGCAGATCGCCATGGTGCAACGCAATACTCAGGAATGTCGCTTGGACAGCGAATTACAGCGCCTGATCAGCAAAACACAGGCGGAGTCACTGGATAAACAATCACAAGTCACAAGTTCTGTTGCAGTGGTTTTCGTCAGCAAAGGAACCCAAACCGATCGTTCTGTGGCCGATGCGAAGCAAAAGGCTATTTATGATCCAGTGCGGCAACTAGAAGCGTCCAGCGCAGCATTCATTACAGGAAACCATACAAATGAGCTTTCACTAGAACAAAAAATGGAACTGTTTCAGCAACGCCTTACTCGAACAAACGCCGCCTTAACAGCGCCATTCAATAAGCGCGTCACACACCGCCAACAAAGTTGTCCCAGACAGAGACGACATAAACGTTATGCGGAGCAGATTGAGAAATTGACTTCACCACTAGCCTCGAGCCCGCAAAGTCCACCGCCACACGAAAAAGGCATCAACAATGTGTCAGTAGCTTCAAACGAGGCAACCACATCCACGACAGTAGCTGCGAACCATCAGTCCGAACAGGACGATCGAATCGCCAGGGAGATGGCACAACTGTTCAGTGAAGAGAAAACGGAATTAGACGAATTGTTGGGCATTGATCCAAATAAAGAACCCGACGATCCGCAAGTCTGCAGCATACTCAAGGAAATCGAGCTTGCCAAGTTACCACATGAAACCCAAGTCACAACGCCTGAATTACATGTCACACATACTTTCTCGCATGCAGACTTAACAACAGAACTGGGCCTAAATCAACCATTACCATTAACACCGCCCACGAAAGCAGTCGATGCAGCATTCGCTGGTCTACAGCAAGCCGCGCTGCATAAGGACCTGCGACACAGTTTGTGGCCGTGTGAATGGTTCATGCAACGCCGCCGCTTGTCGGCTTCGTTGAATCGCCTCGTCGAGGAGGACTTTCGCTGGCACGAGCTGATCAAATGGAAATTTACTACTCTTTTCGGCGAAGACAGCGACGACGAATTTGCCGCTTGCAGTCCGTCGATCGAGCTGGATGAGGTGCTTATTGGTAGCTGCATAAAGCGCATCTCGCCATGGATGGTGAAACACTTGATGAAGCCACTTCACGACGGCCTGATAGCAAATCGCTTCCTGTTCAAAAAACTGGCTAAACGGTTAGCGTACAGCATAGTGTTGGAGTGTCAGTATCCAGGTGAGTTTTGTGTCTGCAATTGCTAAGTTGAACCAATGCCAATTCCCTTTTTTGTAGATGAGCGTGTAATAAAACGTGCCGTCGAAGAGTTCTTTTGCCTGCATCAGGCTGTACTCAACGTTGACGATATAGAGGATATACCAAATATAAGTAGTATTGCTGATGACAGCATTTTTAGGGATTAGCATAGACGTCTGAACCACAGTTGTAAATAAGTTTGAAAATGAAATACTACATCAAAAATAATACAGCAAATTCATGAATATTATAAAGCTATAGCCATGTATCATGGCTATAACTACAAATTTTAAATTCAATTTACTGATTGAATACTAAGTAGGCTAGGTATGAATAACATTTCGGCATTATCCGAGTACGGGTAGAAACAATTCGGTCAAATGAAAATGTTAAATTCTTACATTTTATTATCAGTATGACAAAGTAAAGGAATTATTATAAAATAGACTAGTAGTGGAGTAGTGTTACTTTGTCACTTCAAATCTCCCTTTAAACACCATTCATGTTATTTTATGAAACCAATTAAAAGTAGTGAACAGCACTTGAAAAACGAACGAATTTATCTGTTTTAATTCTTTAAATAAAAAACTTGAATAACATCGGGTAGTCTATTAAATTGTCGCTTTGAATTAGAATTTTGATAATTCGACTGACTCTTCGGACAGAAATCGAAGTACCATTTTTACTCAAACTCAGTTATTCTACTGAATAAATAACTAAAACCGGACAATTCTTGTATGCCGCAACCAGCAATACGCCGCTTTGTTTGGGGCTGCATTTGCTCGTTTCATTGTTTAAACTTACGTGGAAACTATATGTGACGAAAATGGATGGACCAATTTTGAATTTTACGAGGTATGTGTTCCATAAGGATTAGATCTCTTTATTTCAGTTATCGTACATCAAAAAACCAAATTTTGTCGGACAGCGTAATTGTCACACATGCATTTTATGTTTAAGGGTCAACCGCAGCGCCGCAGCTCCACAACTGACAGTCGACGCTCTGACAGGCACGCTTTATCGTATAACGCCCAGTGCAATCGCCAGCCCATATCGCATATATTTTACGGACATCTTTTAGAGTTTTTATTTTGTTTTTTAATTTTTAATTTCTTTAAAATTATAATTAGTTCATTTGATTACAATAGGTTGGTTGGTTGGTTGCCTTCTCTTTGTTTTCCTTTTTATAATTATATAAATTTTAATAATTATAATATATTTAATAAACGATATTTATAATGTTTTAGTTGTCGCCATATCTGCTCTGGTTGTTGCCGTAGACATTGCTCCTGCAGCTGCTGCTGCTGTTGCTGCTCTTCCGGTTCCGCTGCTTTCCCTTGCTGCTGCCACTGCCGCTCTCGCTGTCCCTGTGCTATGTGTTGTGAACTGGTGTGGTATTTTTGCTGTTGTTGTGGTTGCTGTTTTTGTTTCTGTAGTGGTTGCTGTTTTTCCTTTTTCTGCTGTTGCTGTTCTCTTGCTTGATTAGGACGATAGCACTACCTAGAATGTTGCTGTTGCGGTTGCGAACCTGTAGCAGCTGCACCACCACCCACAGGCGGAGGTGGCGGACGGCCGCGTCGTTCAATGCCTCTATCAGCTGTTGGCTTGCCGCCAGCGCCTGCACCACCACTCGCACCGGTGCTACTCGTTGATTTCTTCTTTGTTGCATACGTTGACTGTTGCTGCTGTTGCTGTTGTTGTTGCTGCGCTTGCTGCTGCTGCTGTTGCTTGTACTCGTCGGCAATGTCCTCGGGCGAGGTCTGCTGCTGCTGATGTACCTGTTGGCGGCCAGCGCTGACGTTTGTGGTTTGTGCCGAGGCATCCGTGTTGTTGTTCATCATCGTTTCCCGCGCATCGGCGTAGCTTTCATTGGCGTTCGCTGCCGACATCTTTTCATTATTTACATTATCACTGTTAGTTTCCTGCGATTCTCCGCGTTTATCGTGTTCCGCATCGCCACCAACTGCAACCAAGTCCAAAGACTCACAGGCCAATGTGGATAGCAAGAGCGCCTGCACAAATTGCGATCTGTATGACGATCAAGATGGAGACAAGAAAAATAAGTTATTTCAAAATAGTGTTATTAAATTAATGCAACGTGGACGGCTGTCTATTGTAACAAAAAAGTAAACATGTGTCCAGCACAATTATTTTTAATTTTTTTCCCCTTTTGATTTTTGTTTTATATTTTTTTGGTAGTTTGTCTTTAATTTTCGTATTTTGCAATTGTTTGTTAAAGATGTTACTTTTATATATTTCAAATATTTTATTTTACTCAACTTCTATTATTTAATTATTAAATTTTTTACGGTGTTTGGTAATTATTTGTTACAATTTTTTCTGTTAACTTGGTCCAGTGACACATAATTAAATATATCATATTTTCCTGTCAAATTCAAAATTGCTCTTTCCTTTCTGAATGCAAGTGTTCCCTACACACACCCAGCACCGACAGCGATACAAAATTAAATGATAATGTTTATGTTTGCTAAAGCTTCTCACCGATCGGCTCGATCTCGTTCCATTTCCGCCCATTCTGCATCGCTTAATGTTGGCTGCATGAATTTCGTAAGCAAAAATTGTGATTGCCCTTCAGCACCGGTTCCCGCGCCAGCGCCATTCGCACCCACTGCGCCGCCACTGTTGCCGGTTCCGCCGACCGACACGCCCAGCACATTATTGCCGTTGCTGCTGCTACTGCCACTCACGCCGCCGCCGCTACCGCCAGGCTGTGGGAATGCCAAACAAAAGGAGCAGGAAGCTCGAATCAGTGACAGCAACTCGCCAACTGGTCGATAAATTATATACGTACCTCTCTGCTGTTGAGAGCATTGGCGGCCAGGCTCGATTGCGATTGTTGATTTGAAGCAGATGTTGCATTCACAGTCCATTCGTTGGTGCAGGAGCTAAGGACACCGTTGACGCTGCCTGAGCCGCCTGCACGGTTGCCGCCGGAGCCGCTGCCGCCCATCAAGGGGCCGCCGACATTGCTGCCACTTATCACCTCCGCCATAGTTGCATTCGAATTCGATGATGAGACCATTGGATAAGCCCGTCGCGGCAAGCGTTCCAACTGTTGGCGCGTTGCCTAAAAATTAACCAAGCAAACCACAAACACAACAAATTAGACCAACGAAATCAAAACTAAAAGACAAACACAAAACAAACTCACAAATAAACATAAAAATAGTCACAAAGCTAACAAAGGCACATTTTATGCCCTCGTGGTCCACCCAGCTGATTTCATAAGTGCGCAATAGCGCGCTTTCCTCCCGTACTCACCGTTACTTGTTGACGCTCTAACTGTATTTGCATCTGCAGTTGCTGTAGCTGCGACGACTGCGGACCGCCGCGTCGCACGCCCGACAACTGTGACAGCAGCTCGGCAATCGGATCCACAGACTCCCGGCCGGACGGCGACAGCGCCGACAGGCCGCTCGACGAACTAAAGTGCATGTTGGAGCGACGTGCTCGCGGACCACCTAGTGTACGTCCTGGAATGCGACGTACACCACCGCCATGCCGGATAGCTGAGGGCTCGTCGTACAGGCACAAAGGTTAAGGAAATCCACCAATCACACTCAACACTTAATAATAATGAACAAAAATGCGTAAATGGTCCAAATAATATGCACTACATTCTATACATACAGCACTCTCAGTAACTTTACTAAAATGTTGTTTAGTTAGCAGTTATATCCGCCTTCTCACGACTCTCAACTCGAACTAAGCAAAATCAGACAGACGCGAAGACAATTCGCAACTAAAATCAAGTGCATGAAAATGCAATATTTCAGCTTTATGCATGTTACATGAACCAAAAACGATGAAAAGTGTTTGAAAAGGATATTAAAAATGAAATTAGCTCGCGCGGTCCTGTCCGATGTTCCAACGTTAGATGACCGGCAAAATCGTCTGTGACTAGATTCGGTTCGCCGCCCGGCAGACCAGCACAAACCGGACACACTACCTCCAAGCTGGTCTCTGTGTGCTCGGCCGAAACGTGCTCCAGTAGCGTGGTATCGCTGAAGCCCATCTTCTTGCAGTAGGGACACGTAAAGCTCTGCGGCTGCTCAGAGTTGAGCATCTCGCCGCCGAAAAACAGTTCAATGTCAGAGCGCGTAAGTATGCATTGCATTGGATGATCCACCAAGTGGCGCGTCGACGTTACGCCCTCCTCATAGCAATCCGCACACAGATCATAATCGTAGCAAATCAAACACTTGTAACGACGACCATTAAAGTTGCTCTTAAGACAGGAATCACAGCTGACTCCTGAAAGAAATTTGAAAGGAAATTTAACATAAGTTATAGTAGTCTGTAGTCTGTGTCTATGGCTGGTGAAAACCAGGCCGTTTTAAAGTTAAAATAAATATTCACGGAAACTGATATTACAACTTAAACCCGTAGGATATAGGATGAGTAAGGTTTAACTTTAATTTAGCGGGTGCAGAACATCACTTAACCCATTTAAATATCTTATTTTTTTTTAATTTCTGGACACACGTTACTTTTATTTAAGATCTAAATTAACAAACATTGTTTCCTGATTATTTCTGTATTTTCCTCTTCACCATCAAGAAATATTACCTATTTTTAACATTTAGGTAACGGCGAGTTACATTTAAAACTGAGAAAATATATTTTGTACCCTTGTCGATTGATAAAAATTAGAAAAAATGAGTAAATATTTCTTCCCAACGTCAAACTGAGAACTTGCATAGCTACAAACCGATGTTGTAATATTTACACTAAATATCTTGTCATAGAGAAAAATATTAAAAACTTTACTACATAAATCCAAATCGTTCCAACAACTGCTCAAAATATGACTAAAGTTACAAGCGATTTATACACAAATTGCAATAAAACCACATAGCAGATAATAACAGCACCGTCGAAGAGTTAAAGGAAAACATACCCAAAAATTAATTAATTAAAATTAATTTAAGTCTACATTATGCAATATTGTAACAAAATAAATTTAAGCAGTTTTGAGGAAAGACTGCCGCAGGTTGTCGTGTTAAATAGCAAAACACAGCATTGCGCTGGGCTTGGCGCATGTGTTTCCATATTGACAATGGTATATACGGACACAACAAAAACGTTGTAAACTGTTGCAGAGCACTTATGAATTAATAGATTTAAGGTTTACCTTCATGACGACTCATTATTCAGAAGACGATGTTACAGCCGCACTCTGAACGTCTTCCGCTCCTGCTGCTTCTGTTGCTGCTGCAACGTTGTTAGTGCCGCTGCTGCTCTGGCAGGCACAATCAGTCACTTCACTACCACTGCTACAACTCGGCCACCTTTTGCTGAAGGTCTGCGTTGCTGCGTCGTAGCGAATTTGTCGAATCAATGCGAAAATTGTTGGTGAAATGGGCATTAACGTTGCTACTGCTTCTTCTGTTCGCGACAGGCTTGTATTGTGTTTGCACGCAGGTGTGCGAGGGTTAAATCAATTGAAGGATGTTTACGGTTTGCTTAGGGTTGTTGTTATGTTCGGGTACTAGCAAATTAATATTTAACGATTTTCGAAATGTTGTTCAGCGTTTATACATTTATCGAAGAACGCTCTGCTGCTTCCTTGTCTGGCAGTCTGCTTCTGCTTTTTCTCACACGTTCAGAAGACCAGACGACGAGCCGACGGCTGTCTAATTCGAATTGGCGAAAATGTGCAGCCTAGCTTCCAGCTTGATTGAAATGCGATTAGTGTTGGTTTATTGATATTTTTTGTTTATGATGGTAATAATTGCTGTTGTGGTTGGTGGTATGCAGAAACGATAGCGCAACTTAGACTGTAAACGAAAAAATTGAGAGAAAAGGGTGTCAATTGCCATTTGCAGGTTATGTTATATGTGTATGTGTGCAGTCGCTTTTCCAATAGACGTCAAGTGTCAAAGGCTGCGTTCACGATTTCCATTCATCCAGCCCGACTGCCTGTCAGCCAGCACCAGCCAGCCCGTTTAAAAGCGTTCATGTTCACCTCCGCTCCCCCTCGCACCCGTCACTGGACAGCTCTATTGTCTACGTTCCTCTACCAGGCCAGACCAGAGCGCCTGTCACCCCGCGCAGCACACACCCACTACCAGCTTTGCATTACCAACATCAGCACCATCACCACCCATTCTTCAGCGTGGTCATCCAAAGAATTCCCTTAGATCTTTCCTCGCTTTTCATTTCTCGACCATCGCTTCTTCCTGCACTTTTCGATTCCTCACTTTTTCATCTCGTCTAATTTTACAGTTCAGCCGCACAGTCAGAAATATAAAACTGAAAAACCTATGCTGTATTTCTGCTTTTACCTTCGTTTCGATTTCTCTTCTTTTTTTCCTTTTGCTTATTGCCTTTTCGCTTCAGCATTTGTTTTTCGCCCACAAAGACAAAAACTTCAATTAACAAAAGATGCTTTAAGTTCTTTGTTTTCGAAAAGTATTTCCTTTTGATTATTATATTTTTGTTGTTACTGCTACAGAATTTTTCATTGCAAAATTTTATTTTTAACTCTTCTTGCTGAACCAGTGAAAAAAAGAAAAATATTCGCCCGTTCGTTTCGTACTTTTGTTACGTCGTGCCGTGCCAATGCTTCGTGGTCGACAAGTGTTGCCCTGCTTACTTATTTTCACCCAACGGGCAAACTTTCGCACGCACAAACACTATTTTTACACACCGAAAAAATAATGTTGTCGCAATTGACAAACAAATAATTGAGCTACAAAGCAGCAAAATTTTGTTACGCTTTTTCCGTCAATATATTGTACAATACTTGCTACAGCGGCCGCTTTTCACAACCATTCTCCGGTCACCAGCCACACAACAGCAATGTATGTCTGGCATCACTTGCTACTACTAAGAGGCAGTCATGCTATTGTCACCTTTCTTTTAGCGTAGCCTGGTACACGCACAAGAGAGAAGGCTATATACTAAATTCCAATAAGCAATAAGTTGATCTATTTTCGCATTCAATACACTTTTAACCAACAATTTTATGTGGGCCTTTGCAATAAGAATGTTTATTAATTTATTGAACTTGTAGCAAAGCGCATGAACGACACATCATTACCCTGCTGTGGATGGGTGCAAGATGACAATGCACTGTGGCGTGGTGGGCGCAGTCAACTGTCTGGGCCAACTACAGGCAACTGGGTTCTCTGCATTTTTTCACTGCACTTGACACTTGCAACGGTGCTGCAGTGGTGCCAGTGTACGCCGCTAGGACGACCTCATGTGCGTGGGGTGGCAATGGGTAGAATATTTGTTATACTTTTAATGTGGCCTCAATTCGTTGAGTAATAATTTGTTCAATAGAAATCAATCTTATAGCATTTTATTGCTACACTTTTGCACAAAAGAAACGTAAAACTTAAGTTTTCTCTGGTGCCGAAACAAAATGACATTAAATTGTAATTGCGTTCCGCCTGGCTGCCGCATATAAACAACCAACAAACAGCAGCTGAACGTTGCTGAATCGTATCACAAGAATTTTGCACAGCACATCACCTAATCTACGCAATTAAAATCATTTCGAAAGTATACATTTTCACAATTTTCCTGCTTTTCCGCTCTTGATTTTCCGCCTTGCGCAGACACACACACATAGTCTCCCGCTGATCTGCTTATGCATTGCGACGACCGAAGACAGACATAAGATGCGCTCTGGTTGTCGTTTTTTTGCTCCTCATCGGTCCGTTCTATCCTATCACTCGTCGTCACAGTCGCTTCGTCTGGTTGTTCAGTTTTGCTCTTCCCTTATTTTTCATTCAATTGCGTTTCTTGCTCCCCGCACATGAAATTCCTGACTCGAGTCCCAACTGCCCCCAGCCCCTAACCAACCCACTCGATACACTGAATTACTCTTTCACATTTGCAGGCCGCGACGGTTCCACCGCCAGCACTCCTCCTCGCAGCACGATGACATATAAAAATTCTTGTCTCTATCGAACTTCCGCTGGGGACCGAAATTTTTAATTTTCTTTCACCACTTGCTAGTACTTTGCGTTCATTTTTGGCGTACTTTATTTGTTGTGTGCGTCCGAAACTGGTTTACGTGACGTTTTGTAAATAATTGAAATGCACTTGAACGAAAATTTAGAATAGAAAAACGTTTTTATTGCGCGACTACACGGAATTCAATTTTTCCCTATTTTTGTGTTTTTGCTCGGATTTTTAATTTAGTACTCTCCGTGAGTCGTACAGGGTTTACTCTGGCAATCCACAGCTCCGGTTTGGCGCAGGTGCTGCCACCTTTTATTATTTGTTTAGCTTGCCAATTAAATTCTTTGCCGATGCCATAATTATGCCACATTCGTAATTATTAGCAACGTCTTTGCCTAAGCAAAATTCAACAATTTATAATTACTAATTAAAAAAAAACAAGAACATCTTCAATATAATTTTCGCAAACGCAATGACAAAATGCAACTGTGCACAGTCTTCTACTCTTTCTTTGGCCAATGAAATGTTACTATCTCGTTCTTTCTCATTTCTATTCACTGCAAAACATAAACCCAGCAAATAATTCTGCTGAATTTTATTTTACGAATCTTACTTTAACGATTAAAAATATAGTACCAATCATTTTTGCATAAGTGCCTTTCTTATAAGTTCCATGACATTCTAAAACCAATCCATAACAAGAAAAATCCATTAACACATTAAAAGCGGGCCGGGTAAAATTACCCGTTGTGAAAACTGCTGCTTATAAGCGGGGCGGGTATTTTTACCTTTTGAATGTAGGCACTTTAAAAGCGGGAGACGGTATTTTTACCGGATTGGTTTTCATATAAAACTGAAAGTATTATTTCATATAATTATTTTAGTTTCATAAATTTCAAGTTTTATTTATTTTGGATCGCGCAATTTTTGCTTGTTTTGCAAGTAATGCCCGCTACGCAGCATAGTTTCATATACTAGGCTACCCGCTTAAAATGTGTTAAGAAATCAGTCCTGTGCTAACTTGAGGAATATGTAAAAAATGTATTTGTATGTTAAATAACGAAACAACTTAGGCTATTTGTGGTATTTTCCTGCATTCAAAGTTAGTTGAACTTAGCTCTCATCACAAGTTTGTGGCTTCTCACTGGCGCTGTCCGTGGATGCGACATTTAACTGGGCTGCCGCTCGAACGGCCCTCTTGAAGTCACGATAACGTGGGCGTTTTGGCGGATTTTCACCATCACTCTCGCTGGTGTTGGTGGTGGCACCACCACCGCTTCCACCGGTACTCTCATCATCACTCAGCTGGTTCATCTGCTCCTCGCGTCGTTTGCGCACATTTAACCAATTGAGGAGCGTTTTGGTCTTGCCACCATTCGCATTCCCCGCATGCACCAATTCAATAGGCTTGTTGCATTGCTCCAATTTGTTGCGCGAATTATTAACCAGCGTCGATACGCGATGCCATTCTAGCTGCTGGGCTGGACGCAGCGTAGCTAAGGCTTTTTCGTCAGTGACTCGCTTGAAATCCAACCAGTCCTGAGAACGTAACAAAATTGTTTATATTGTTTTGCTTTTGTTCCAAGCCCCAAGCTTTACACATCCACTTACATTCACCTGATCTTCTGTCTCAAGTATGGCGGGCATGCGGTGGTGCAGCCACGATAGTAACTTTGACGATTCAAATGTTATCACGCTGTAGCTGAATATCTTGTCGCCGTTTTCGTCCTCCCACACATCAAACAAGCCGGCCATCTTTAGCAGCTTTACATTGTCGGGCGTCCAGGTGGACTTGTCATAAATCTTAACGCCGTCCAACTGCGGCATGTACAGCAAATGCGGAGCCCGCTCCGACGGCTTCGAAGACTTTGTGGTTTGCCATTCATAGAAGCCCTCGCACAACACAACACAGCGCTGCCCGCGCCGGAAGGGTCCGCGGTACAGCTTTGACTCCAACATGTGCTCTAGCCGACAGTTATTTGTGGTAAGGCCATGTCGCCGGTAATCACCTTTATGCCAGAACGGTATCATGCCCCACATCATTGGCACTAGAACACGCGAGCGCGTGTGGGCTGCTGTCTCTGCATCGGCCCCTCCAAAGTAATCGGAGGAGACCAAAACGGGCGTGATGTCAGTGGGCGCCAGGTTATACGACGGCTCATACTTGCGGCCGCAATTAAACTCTGAACGCCATTCAGGTGTCACGAAGCCATCGTCGGTGCTGGATGTCTCAGCGAACTTGCACTCTTCTGCTGTCTCCAGTGATACGTTGGATTGCGTTTGACCACCTCCAGACCATTGCCCAGCTTTGGGATTTGTCAGCAACTTGTATCTGCAGGCACAAAGCACCTCATTGGGCTGTAGGGTGCTATGTAAAAGATGGAAACACAGCAATTTAAGTAATTCAGTGCGAGCAACATTCCAAAAGTACTCACAGACACGTTCTACCGCACATTGTCACATTGGTGCTCGTCCTTTAAGCCGGTCGTCACTTTCGTTTTTAGCTTCACTTTTCGATCTTCCGCATTAGCAATGCTTAATTACAATTACTTGCAATTCCTATTTTTTTTTTCTATTCCAACAAAAACCGCTAGGTACGCCGCCTTTCCAGAGCCGGCGAATTTGCACAGCTGACACAACAGGGCTGTCAAGTCACTGCGAAGTTCTTTGCCACAATATATACTACAATTGCGATTTGGGCTGGTGCAAATTTTACTGAAAATTTTATTACAGCTATATTTTTTTTGTTTTAAAGAGAATTCGGGATATTTTTTATTTTGGGAAAAAAATGAACAATGACAGTTTCGGTAACATAATGCTGCGTTACTACTTTCATTTCAAACCAAAAGCGTACAAATTAACAACGATAAGTCGATTGGCAACGCGATTGCTCGTTGGCCGAAGCGTGCCACCATTAGCCCAAAGACGACAGCAGAGTTCTGTGTTCTGTTTTGGGGGAAAATATTTGCTTTAAAATGGGTGAACGATACAATATACATAGTCAGTTGGAGCATCTGCAGAGCAAATACATTGGCACTGGACATGCGGACACCACCAAATACGAGTGGCTGACAAATCAGCATCGCGATTCCCTCGCCAGCTACATGGGCCACTACGATATGTTGAACTACTTTGCCATTGCGGAGAACGAATCCAAGGCGCGCATACGCTTCAATCTGATGGAACGCATGCTACAGCCGTGCGGTCCACCACCCGAGAAACCAGAAGACTAGAACTACGTTTTAGCATAAGTTGCGTGCAGTAATAAAAAATTAAAAAAAAAAACAAATGCTTGTTTTCTTAATTGCATTGGCAACATACAGGGGCGACCAAAAATCGATTCAGGAAAATATTTCGGGGGGTTTCAAAAATGTAATTCTTTAATATTTATAAAATGCCTATTAATTTGTATGTAGTTTCACAGTCGATCTAAATATTTGGAGGGGTTTCAACCCCCAAAATCCGCCACTGGTCTAATATATAAAAGTGGTCCATGAGCTTATTTGAAAAACATGGAAACTATTGAAACTCATACGAAGTAGTTCAAAGGTTTCTTTCAGCCCTTCGAGACACAGGCGATGACGAGGCAACACGTTTTAGAAAATAGTTGCTTTACATTGCATTTGGTATTAAAATGGAAATGCTTTATTTCAAATCAATTCATTCGCATTCGTTTATTACGTGCAAACAATTTTTAATCTTAAATTACAATTTGCTCCGTGTATGTGTACATTTCCGCCTGCATACAAAGTGGTTATTATAATTTTAGCACTTAGCTGTAAATTAATAACATAAACTACAATACATTAATTAAACGCATTTCTCGTCGTGTACAATTTGATAGAAGTGATCTTTGTTCGTTGAGTGTTTTTGTGTTTGTTGCGTTGCGGCCAATTAAAATCCATTAGCATCTGCAATTTTCGTATATAAATATTGCATTTCGATTGCTTGCCGAAATGCACTTGAGCATAATGTGTTTAAAAACTTAAAGATATAATCCAGTGCGAAAAATCGTTACCAGTCCGCGCGCATTATTGTTTTCATTATTATTCAGTTTCAGTAAATTTCGCAATTATTACACTTTTGCGGTTGTTTCGTTGTCTCTCTATTGGCCAGCTGGCCCCAACTGTCCGCTTTGGTTTCGTATAATTTTTGCAAACTTAGCAAGCTTTCCCGCTAGCAGCTTGAGGAACGATTCCCCGAACATACACACACACATACAGAACAACAATAACAGCAAATGTTGCAACGGCTGAACGGTACGATTTTTCGCGCTTTAATGCACGCCATCAATTTGTTTTACTTGCAGAGATTTATGCTTATTTTGCTAATTACAATACAATTTATTTGTAGACAAAGGTTGTCACGTACACAAGCACTGACTGATATGTGACGAGCGTTAAGCTTCTGAGCAAATTAAGCTCCTAGAAATTCACTAGTTCTTATTGCCCTTCCACCCTTCAAGCTATACCGATTTTAAGTCTGGTACCACACACGTCTGCTCGTCAGACAGTCCCCGTGCACGCATAATTATATTTCTATATTTGCAATTCTAGCAAATTTCTAGTTACCTAAGTGCTAAGTGTATAAGTGAGTGTGAGAGTGTGTTTGCAAACGTTTGGATTAGGTGGTTGTGATGGTGCTTTAGGTCATGGATCTTTTGAGTTTACTAGTTTCAACCCTGAACTCGTAGTCCACCTTGCAGCGAACATTCAGGGTTAAGCAAGTTTTTGCTTACTGCAGTTGGTAATTTTTTAAAGTGCTTTATAACAGTGTCAAGCAGATTGCCCCTGGTGCTACCACTGCCGACGATCAAAAGCCGTAATGGCGTTCTTCTTCAAAAAAATATGGTGACCGTTTAAATATGTAAAAATCGCACGTACGTGACTATCTTAAGTTTTCGCTAAATATTTTATATAAATTGCATAAATGTCTACGCTCGAGTGTGTGTGTGAATATATATAAAAAAATATCAGCCGATTGCACTTGAAGGCGGTGCATACAATTTTGTTGTTTAACTTTTCAAATAGGCGAAAGAACGTCTTTAGCTCCGCCCTGGCTACTGTGCATGTGCATTTTTTGCTTTTGTTATTTTTTAGGATGGTGTTAGGGGTTTTGTTATGAGGTTCACTTCAAATGCGTTCAACTTAAATGTTTACTATAATATTAGGCGTCCTGCTGCTGCTACTGTCCCGCCCTGACCGTTCTTCCCATAATTGTCTGGCCATGCCACATCCTATTCGAATTGCGTGTTGAACATGTTGATGTTCAGGTCCTCAAAAGTGGTTGTGCCGCTCTGGTCCAGCATCTGTAGCATATCGGAGAACTCCTGGCCCTGCGGCTGGCCCTGCACGTGCGCGCCGTGCGTGGCATGACTTGGATGCGCTGCTGCATGTGCCTGCGCCGAGTTTTGCCAATCACCCCACATGCTTGGCGCATTAGCAGGCGCTGGTGGCTGCCCTTGTGCGCTGCTGCCTGGGTGATGGTAGGGCGGCTGTCGTGTACTACCTGCACTTAACTGTGTATACGTGGGACCGTTAGGCGAGCGCGCCGGACTCGTCTGGTTGTACTGGTAACCCTCGGTGACGGCCTGTTGTTGCTGCTGTTGTTGACGCAGCGTCGTCCAGGTAGGCGCCGCCGGTGTAGGCGAAGTGTTCGCTTTGGGTATTTTCGCCATGTGCGCCGTGTTTGGCGATGGCCCGCCAGCTGCGGTGGCATAACCGCCCAGTGGCGAGTGTGTAGCGTCATAGCTGTAAGCCACCGGATTTTGTGCCGATGAAGGACGTGGCACACTATTCGGCTGCTGTCCCGGCAATGGGCCCTGTGGCTGTATGTGTGCGCCGATCATGCCGTGTGCACTATACATGCCCGTGTCTGCAGTAGGACCGGTGGGCGTAACGTCGCGCCGTCCTTGTAGCGTGTAATCTACACCTGGTGCCACGTAGATGTGCTCTGACTGGTCGGGCGTGTTGGTCTCGTGGGCAGTGCTGGTGTGCAGCGTCTTGGCGGAGCTGTTGGTGCACACAATGTACTCCACTTCCTCGGTATAGGGATTGAGGAAGGCGTTGGCGTGCGTACGGAGCCACACGTATTCGCCACTCTTAGCCCGCGCACGGTACATCAAAGAGAAATTGCCCTTTTGCTTTAGCACCTGATCGAAGCTGTCCTTCATGTTCATCTGATCCTCAGCGTGGCAAAAGTCATAACAGATTTTACCGAGCAAGTCGGTGGGTGTGTATCCCAGCACATTTAAAACGCGCTGATCAACAAAGGTGAACTTGCCGTCCATGGCGTGGCGTGTGATGAATTCAGACTGGTTGTTCGAGCCGGTCATGTCATTGGAGGCGGTCGACGTCACCTGTAATCGCCCGATGGCCACCAAACAGCAGTGTGACGCGTGCATGTCGTCGTCCACGGGACGCTCCATGTGCACGCCGGGGAACATGTCGGTCGGTGGCCAGTTCTTGATGTACCCGGTGCAGTGCACCACCGCGTAGTTGGTGCCGTCGCGAGACGGGCCTAACGAGTTGCGCTGCTTCAGGCGGTTTAGATGGCCCGCCACCATTGTATCCGGATTAACGTTGCCTACACGCATACGACAAATGAAGCCACGCCGAGCGCCCATACTTAGGCGCATCGACGATTGGTGACCCTCTTTTTTCACAGTACCTGTCTTCAGGTCCAATATGCGGCCAGTGTTCTGTGATTCTTGTGTAGATAGTTGTTCCCGTATTTTCTCGCGGTCGTCGGGGTGTATGTGCTCATACATGCTGGTGCCGTACCAGTCGCTCTGCGTGTAGTTCAGAACCGGCGTCACCGAGTCCGACACGTAGATGATACGCCCAGAGTCGCACGACACCACGAACAGAAAGCCATCAGCCGCTTCAAGGATGAGGTGCTTCAACTCTTGGTCAGTGAGGAAGGAGGGCTTGTAGGTGCCGTCGCTGCTGGTGTTACCTGTGCCTCGCAGCGCCTTCATGTGCGCCACCGCCATGCGCAGTATGGTCAGTTTGTCAGGCTTACGCGCCAAAGCGCTGCACGTCGGCACCATATCCGATAGCTCGGTGATGTAGGCTGTCATTTTGTTGCGGCGACGGCGCTCGATCTCACAGTGGTTCTCGCGGCTCGCGAACCGCTCCTTGTCCTGCATATTCGCTTCGTCCATGACTGGAATGCCTAATGAGTTATCACTTCAGCGACGCGAGCTGTCGTGGCCGTTTTCGTTTGTTCTTTGCTTTTTTATTTGGGTCGATCGCTGTCGATGCTACTACCACTAGCGGTTTGGCCTTGTTGTTGTTGCTGCGACAGCTTTTGTTGTAATTGCACAGCGCTGCTAGTGCGGGACAGATTTATGAGGGTGTTGTGTGTCTACGTAGAAAGAAAAATGAAGAAAATTTTCTTGGAATTCATTGCGAGACTTAGAACACAAAAACAACTTTTTTGCCAGCCAGATTACGTACTTCGAGCGGCGAACAAATAAATGAACACTTTCGTAAAACTTTTGCAAGGTTTTTATATTAATTTCGCGATTAAATTTGTCGGTTTTTACAAGAATTCCCGTCAATAAGCTCACAAATGTTTACAGCATTTCAACTGTACACGACAGACTCGACCAGTGTTGCCAGGCCGACATTTTAATGTAAAATAAGGGAAAAATATCATTGCCCTTGCGATTCAATTATGAAGTTAGGTAACTTCTGATGGGAATTTCTCCATTTGAATAATTATTTCTCAGAAATTTAATAAGATTTGTACCTTTAATTTAGGAAAAATGTGGTATAAATGTAGTGATTCTAGCTGAAGATGGTAAATCGCCGGAGGTTTGCAACATTGTTCGTTTGACGGCCATCTTTTACATTCCACTAATACCACAAAATTGGATTGTTGTACAATGGGACATTTGCATTGCATTGCTGGCAAGCATTTTTTACAAAATTAATTTAATGCAATCTCACAATAAAATTGAAAATGCCCTTGGTATAATAATAATTTTCCAAACTCTATAAAACGGAGAACGGTCTGCCGCCTGCTCTTCTTTTTTTTTTTTTTGGGATCTAAAAAGGGTTGGCGTCGCCGAAAGCGAACAAAATGCCAGGTTCTTCGTCGATATTACGCTATACGATACGTATCGTTATGTTGTTGCCTTTACTTGTTAGTCAAAATTGTTGAAATTAATTTGTTCGTTCTAGGGTTACCATTTAATGTCAATTTCATCATAGAATTGAATAAGTTGAGATATTTTACTATGGTCATAGGACCGAAAAATGTCAGCGAAGCTAGAAGCTGCTTGGAATATGCTAAATTTGCGTCTTGTGCTATCAAGAAGCCTACAGAAAAAGGTTTGATGTGTGTATGTGTCAATCTCACCACATTCGCATAAGTTTGAATTTACTGCTCTGAATCTGAAAAGATAAGCGTTATCATAGGTGTGGCCGGTAAGAATCCTATTGATGATTTTGATGTGTTTCGCACTAAGTTTAGAGTTATGAAACCAAGGTCTTGATTGTTTCATTGGAAAGATCTCTGCAAAAAGATTTGGCTTGTCATGGGAAAAAAGTTGGAACTCATCATACCAATGTTTATAGATTCGGTGCTTAATAACCTTTAGAGCCTCATCAGTGGTGAGCTCAGGATCTATTATAGTGCTACAGTTGTTGGCATTTTTCGCCACTCTGTCTGCCAATTCATTGGCTGAGATACCTACATGACTCGGTGTCCAGACCAGGTGTACCGCAGAAAGACTGGAGCAATTTAATTTGTTGTGCACTTGGGCTACTATGTAATTCTTTGTAGTGCTTTTTGCCAGTAGTTTGCACGCAATCAGGCTGTCTGTGAAAATGGCTATTTTGTCGTACTGTTCTTGCATAGCGAGGTCTATAGCTATATTTATTGAACAGAGCTCTCCAAAGCTGGAAGATGTAGAGCATTCAATTTTGAAGGAATGTTCTGAATTGTTATGCAGGTTCACTATTCCACAGCCTGTTGATTCTTCGCAGACCGAAGCATCTGTGGCAAAAATTGAGAAACCCTGGCTTTTGTAGTCATTAATTATGCAAGCATAAGTTGCTTTGATGGCCGCTGCAGATACATTCTTTTTCCTCTCGGGAAGTGTGTTAACTTTGACCATCAGCCTTGAGTACGGTTCAAATTGGTGATCAGTGTTTAGTTTTAAAAATACATCTTTAAATGTGTTATATGTGACACTATAACTTGATTTAATATTGCTGTTCAACATAACTGAATTGAAAAGACCAGGGTTTGATGCCTTGATCTTGGTAAGCTCTTTGGCTGTAAGCCATTGAGCTCTTTCATGAGGGGGAAGTTCGTTTGCTACAGCATAGATTAATTGCACTGGCGTGGAGGGTGAGAGCCCTAAGCCTCTTCGTAGGAAGATATTCTGAAAGGTCCTTATTTTTTTATCAACAGTTTTAGTGCTATTTGCAGCAGAGGTTCTGCAGTATTCGATTTTCGATCTGACTAGTGCTTTGTACAAGTTAAGAGCCACCTTAGGATGTAGCCCAGCTTTAACAGAAGTGATCATTTTGAACAAATTGATATTTTTGTCGGAGTCCCTGATAGCAGTCGAATAATGCTCCTGCAGCGACAGAGAGGCACTGATGTGACGGCCCAGAAATTTTAAAGAGAAAACCTGCTGGATGGCTTGGGCGTTGAAACTCAGGTTAATTACCCTTGATTTGTTTTTGTTTATGCACATGATCTTGGTTTTCTCTACATTGAAGCTCAGATTTAGTTCACAACACTGTTGGCCAAACTTGTTTATCTTATTTTGAAGATTGTCCTTTGCTACATCTACACTAGTCAGAATAAGTTTGCGTACAGGCAAGTCAAAAATATTTTATGATTAATTTTGACCTCAAAAATGGGTTCTCTGTTTATAAAAACGTATCCACATTATTCATAAATGCCTTAACTGCACTTTTTGTTCTGTTTTAGATGAATTAAAATAATAATTTTCCATGTATTCGTATTTATTGACAATATACTCACAAAACGGTGCAGAATAAGTTTGCGTACAAAACTAATAACGGGAACTTCCGGTTATGCTCTTTATTTTTTTTGGAAAATTTTTATTCCATTGAACAGTAAACGGACTTGTAAGTTATTTGGAACCGTATATGTGCTTGAAATTTTATAGAAAGCAATAGAATTCAACAGAAAAATATTAAAAATGGATAAAGAATAATCTTACAAAAACTTTTCAAAATTGACAAAAAATTTCATGAAATTAGGGAAACTTTTGGGAGAGCACATTCGTCATTTCAAAAAGCCATCTTAAATCTAAAAAAAAAACAGAAAATCTTGTTTGGTTACTACGATCTGACCATTTTCTTAAGATACCCGAGCAAGAGGATTCGATTGTTTGCGATCAGTGCATCACAATCTAAGGCTAGTTGCATCCAATATCTTCAGAAATGTACAGAAATATTTTATAAACCCCATTAGCAGTGACTTTATAAGACAAGTTCTGAAAAAAACATACTTCCCCTACATAACAGCATGTATGAAGCCCATATTTAGCTTACTTACAAGGAGCACAGAATTGCTTTCGTAAAAGAGTCCATCAAGGAGTCTAAAAAACCGGATTTCCGGGACGAAATGTTGTTATCTGTAGAAAGTGGGACCTTTCATTATTATCTGATAATGGTTTGGCATATTTGGCATTAAAAGGCATCAACTAATTTGAACAGGGTCCTGTTAATAACAAAAATCTGAAATTAACAGTGAAGCACTGCATATGTGGAGATATGGTATGGGGCTGCATGTCAGGAAAAGGAGTGAGCAGGCTGTGTTGTTTTATTCAGAAATGCTTCCGGGGGGTTATTTACATATTCTAAAAGCTTATGTAAGCCAAGGTTTCAAAACTTTGGATCAGATTCCAACATATCTTTTCAACCTTAGCGCGCAATGCATACGATGCGAAGCTATGTTTGCTATTAACTGGCTCAACAAAGTTGCAAAAGTCCCTCCCTAGTCACCTACCGTGCATCTAATTGAGTATATAAGGGGTTCAGTTAAACCCTGAGCCCAACAACACTCCATCTTCTAAGATATAGTTAACCAATACAACAATTCAAGGATATAACAAAATAACCGCTGAAAAAACACCGAATTTAAAAAAATTTGCGCCAAAACTTCTGCAGGGAGTTCAAGCGAGAAAAGAAAATTCACAAAGTTATTAATTTTTGGACAAAACTTAGTTTCAATTGAATTTTAACTACATAATCTCATCTTGTACGCAAACTTTTTCTGAGGTGAATTCATAACATATTTTGTTTTTGGCCCTCCTTTTACAGTTTGGTCAAGTTTTTGTTATTATTATCTTAATGAAATAAAAGAAGTGGTCAAGTTTTTGTTATTATTATCTTAATGAAATAAAAGAACTAAGTTTGCGCAAAAAATAAAAAATATTTTGTTTTTGAAAAATTACTTTAAGTGATTTATTTTTCATATAAAAAAACTACGTACCCCTTGTACGCAAACTTATTCTGACTAGTGTATGTCTGGATGGTGCGAGACGATTATGAAATCATCAGCAAATTGATACAAGGTGGTGCTTGAGTCATTTATTTCATGTAATTTGGCAGTGTATATGTTGAATAGAGTTGGTGACAGACAGCTGCCCTGTGGGAGCCCGTCCCTTATTTCTACTGTTTCATTGTTCAATTTTAGGTATCTTAGGGCAAGAAAGTTTACCATCCATTCAATGTAATTGACATCCACCTGAAGCTGTTCAAGCTGAGATTTCAATTTTGCCAGTCTGACGCAATTGTATGCGTTGCTGATATCGATGCTACAGATAATAACTTTGCATCCTGTTTGCTTCTGGACTGCGACCTTGTGCAGAAACTGATTTATGCACATCGCCGCTGATTTTGATTTTCTATATGCAAAGGACCTACCTGGGAGAAGTTGATTGGATTCGAGAAAGGACGCCAACCGGCTTTTTATGCAAAGATTTATGCATTTCAGCAGCACCGAGATCAAGGCGATTGGTCTGAAGTTTTGATAATCGTTAAGATTCTTATCCTTTTTGGGAATCGGAACTACTTTCACTATCCTCCAACTATCAGGGATTTGGTTTGAAATAAAAACGTCATTTAGAGCAGTAAGTAGCTTGCTGAGAGACAGGTCAGGAAGTGCTTTAATTAGTTTGTAAGTTATTCCATCATGCCCACCCGCAGAGTCTTTCGTTTTGTTGTTTAGGATACCTATCATTTCCTCATAGGAGATGGTGAGTTCCGTATTGGGGGGAACCTGTCTGTTAATGGTTAGACTGTGAACCGACGCGGGTACTTGATTTTTAAGCATTTGGAGATATCTGCCGTTGTTGTCATTATTCCATGCTGAGCATTGATCCCCTCCATAGTCACCTCTCAGAGCTCTGGCAAAGTTCCATGCATCCCTGGTACCTGGATTCCTATTCAATTCAGTTATGCGTTCATCAAAGGATTGTTTTTTTGCTTCCTTTACTAGCTTTTTCCATTCCTTTTGTAGATCATCGAGAGCCTTCATATTTTCTGGTGAGGGTGCATAATTGCATTTTTTAAAAGCACTTCTGAGTAGCCGATATGGTTTCGATAGTGAGTTATCCCACCAAACTTTTGGCTTCCTTTTGTCGCTCAGTGTGTATGTGGCTGCTTTAATCTCATCTTGTATTTTTTCTTCGATGTTACTTATTGACGGCTCGAAATCTAGGTTTTTTACAGCTGCATACAGCTTTTTTTTAGCTAAAAATGTAATTGCTTTTGACAGAACCATTCCAGCCTCAATTATAATGGGAAAATGGTGACTACCTCCGAGTCTAATAGTTTCTACCTTCCAATTAAGGGAGATGTTGCTGTTTGTAAAGGAGAGATCAAGGACAGAACCCCTACTTGAATTAAGATCCTTTTTGAAAGTGATGGAACCAGTATTTAAATGCCAGAAATTTGAGTTTTGTGTCAGGAGTCTGAGCTTCTTGCCTCTCGCAGACTCCACTGTGTCACCCCAGAGAGTCGAGCGAGCATTAAAATCGCCAAGAATCAAAACATTCTTGTGCCTGTCAAGAAAGTTGAAGACTTTTTCAATCTCATATTGGAAGTCGGCACTTGCCATGCTTGGTTGGAAGTATGCCGAGCAGATGACTAGGTTTGGTTTTAGGTTAATAGTTTCGGCAATAATGATGTCATGGTCGGTTACGAGATTGAGTTTTTTGAACTTTATGGATTTGTTCAGGGCTATGGCCACTCCGCCATAGCCATCACTTCTGTTCTTGGTGATTGTGTTATAATTAATTAGCTTCCTGTGATTTTTCCCATTTCCGTCAAAGGTTTCACTAAAACAGCAAATATCAACACTGTTTGTGTGAAGAAAGTATTCTATCGAATCAATATTGGCTTTTAATGATTGGCAGTTGTACTGTAAGATTTTCATTATTTAGAGGAGAAGGATTCATCAACAATAAATTGACAGTCCTTGTTTATTAAGTATCTATCAAATTCATCTTTTAGTTTACTTATGTCTTTGATAGCAACGCTATTGCTACTTCCTGACAGATTGTGGGTTATTTTGAAAAGGTGGGACAATATTTTTTCGAGTTGAGAAACCAACCCTTTTTGATACTCCGGCTTGTTGAATACCGGCTCGGCTCTTGGGGATACTCTAGGGCTCTCTGTGTGAGGTTTGAAGGCCTTTATTGGTTCTCGACTCTTTGGAGTGCTTCGGAGTACCTTGCTAAAAGGTTTCCTTGTCAATCTCCTGTTGACTATAGTGTCAGTATTCACGTCGGCCGTAGTTTCTCTGGTAAGTGGGGGGAAATTGGTGTCGTCACACTCTAAGATATCAAATCTGTTGTTACTAACTGGATAATACACTTCCATGACTTCTTTCCTGGACAGCTTTTTGACCGTCTTAATGTGATTAATATCGTTCTCTCTTTTCCAAATCGGACAGCTATCGCGGCAAGTTGAATCGTGCGCTGTATCGCCACATAGGATACACTTTTTCCTCTGGCAATTCCCTTCTCTACATTCTTGATCGCCACAGTAAATGCAGCGCTTCTTCGATTTACAGCCTAGTTGCGTGTGCCCAAGTCGTCCACAATTTCTGCATTGCCTTAGACTGGGTATAAAGTATTCGACCCTCAGTCTTGTATAGTCTATTACCATGGTATTAGGGATATCTTTTCCTTGAAAACCTATCTTTACTGTTGTGGTTGGCACATATAAATTCGTTTCCGAGTCCTTGCGTGTGAACCGCTTCACATACGTTATTGGACAATTTGCTTCAGCATTATTTTTAATGTATTCCTCGGTATAAAAAGTTGGTATCCCACGAACTACTCCATAAGTTTCCATGGAGGATCTGGTGATGAAGGCACGTAGGTTTTTATTCTGTAGTTTTTTATCACCTACAAAGAGGTTAGCCGCCAAGGCATTTTTGAAGGTCACTTTGTAAAGAGTTTTCCCCACTGCTTTGATGGAGTCCACACTTTTTAGATTCATATCTTTAATTAGTCTGTATAGGGTAAGTCCGTTACTGATTTTTTCGTTTTGTAAGGCAGTGCACTTAGATGCATCTACCAGGACAAAAATGTTGCCGTTAAAATCCGGTGGGTAAGTGACTAAATCATCTGTCTTGGTGACAGGCGTTGGGGAGGAATTACCTACACTAACATCAAAATCATCGGTAATCATCTCGTTTTGAGGACTCTGAATATCCTCATCAATTGTCCTTTTGTTTTTCCCTACATGATGGGCCACACCTTTGGTAACACTTACCAATTCCGAGTCTTCCATAGACTTCAGCAGGTCCACATCATCAACTCTTTTTAGTCTCTTTGGCTTCCTGACGCTAGATGAGCTAATGTTGCTAACGAATTCTTCGAAACGGTCTGCCGATGACGCCGCCGCCGTACCCGGCGTCGGCTGCGCCATAGCGGCTGTACTTTTTGTTTTTATTATGGGTGCCAAATCCGCGGTTAGAAGCACGATTAGAAAAAAACCCAGGAAATTCCTAAGTAGGTAGTCAGGCAGGCACAGAGTCTAACTGCTTAGTTTGAACACTAGTTTTGGTAACGCTAAAGATTTAAAGAAGAGCACACAGGCAAGAACGTCCGCACAGCTCGAAGGATAAATCGCGATTGCCGCCTGCTCTTCTCAACCATCAGTCGGGCTCTTATACCGGTTGGTGGGTGAGAAGGACTAGTGCGGAAACTAGACTAGACCTCCTCGTGGTGGCCGCCGGTAACAGCCACTTCGGGTAGGGTCCTGTCTCTGCCCGCGAGTGGCTGGCTAACTAGTCGATTCCCCCTTAATCCCACTTTCCCGCCATTATTTTTACTTTCATTCCCTCTTTCCCTTTTCCCCCCCTAATCCAAGGTGTCACGCGACCCATGCCTATTGGATGGTTTGCAGCCAGGGGGTAATACCGGCTGTTTTATAACGGAGCCTCTCTGATACCTGCCCGCCTCAGAGAGTAACTATGGGCTCACCGTGCTATCGGGGGCTATGGCACGGCGGACCTCCTGACCCCCACACTCGTAGGAACAAACTCAGGAACTTAAACTCAATAGCGGGTTCTTATACCGCAACTCAACTGGCGAGTCAGGTGGAGCGTAGCATCCAAAATACTGACTCCCAGGTAACTACTCCTCGGAGTATGAAGACGGGCAAACGTAAATTGTCTGGCAAGTTTGGCGTCAAAGTTGGCAAATTTGGGCCAAAGCCTGACAGGACCGTGGCTAAACAAACACGGAAGGAAAGCCGAGTGGAAGTGGGGTCTGAGGGCGCTTCGGCGTCCAAGGACGCGACACCACTTCCCTCGACTGTACTGGTCTGACTTCCGGACAGACTCTCAGGCTTGGAGAGGTAAGGAAGTCGATCGGCCTGAGTGGCGCAGGTGCCAAATGGTATCGGCGTTACTTAAAGGAAGGCCTCACACCAGAGCAGGCAAAGCAGAAGCTCTTGGACCGCACGAAACCCACGTCGCCTGAAGCGAAAAAGAGGGGTGCGGCCGAGATCACTCCTCAGGAGGGCAACACTGCAAAAAAGCCCAAGACTGAGGTGCGTGCGCGGCCTGCACTGGAGCGGAGAACCGGGTTCAGGAAGCCAGGCAGCGCCTATGCCAGTGCGGCTAAAGGCATCAGACTGGCAATACTCCCGGAATCTTTCCCTGTCAGGAACCCTGGGTGTGCAGGGGCCAAATTAAAGGTTGCAGAATTCCTTTCTAGGGATCTAGTTGCGGTGCAGATACCGGTTGAAATTAACGGGACTGCGCAGGACATTGTGATGACCACAAGCTACTTCCCAGGAGAGGACACCCTGGCTCCGCCAGAGGCTGTCTCTAAACTGGTGAAGTACTGTGAGCAGAAAAAGCTGCCACTAATACTAGGCTGCGACGCAAATGCGCACAGTGAAGCCTGGGGAAGCAGCGACACAAATCAAAGGGGTGAGTACCTTTTAGAATTTATTATCAGTAATAAATTAGAAATTTTTAACGTAGGGAATACACCAACGTTTGTGACCAGTTCGAGAGAGGAGGTCCTAGATATTACTCTAGGAAATACTCTAAGCTCCGAACTGGTTAAAAACTGGAGAGCCTTCAATGTCGGATCACAGAATTATACGATTTGACATTGAGGGCTCTGCTTCGGTTAGTAAGATTCTGAGGAATCCCAGGAAAACAGACTGGGAAAGGTTCCAGGAGACACTGAGCCTAAACTCCACCATTTCTGGGATGGAAGACAATATCAGAAACTCCATGGAACTAGAATCACTTGCGAAAGGCTTCAATAAAATAGTTATTGATGCATATGAGGACAGCTGCCCAGTCAGCAAGATTGTTTCCTCCAGGGATGTACCCTGGTGGAGCAAGAACCTTAGCACACTGCGAAGCAAGGTTCGCAGGCTCTTCAACCGGGCCAAACGTACCGGGAACTGGTCTGAGTACAGGAGCACACTGACCCTTTATAATAAGGAGATCAGGGAAGCCAAGCGCAGAAATTTTAGGAATTTCTGCGAGAACATTGAGCAAACCTGTGAGGCATCTAGACTCTACAAGGTTATGGCAAAGGGGCACAGTCTGTCCTCCACCAACCTCAGGAAAAGCAATGGAGAATTTACCGAGGGTGAGGAAGAGAAGGTTCAACTACTTCTAGATACTCACTTCCCGGGCTCTACTGCTTGGAGGGGGGCGGGACAGGATGAAGCACCACGCTGGATCTCTAAAAGAGATTGGATAGTGGCAAAGGAAATTTGCACGGTGGAAAGGGTGCAGTGGGCGGTTAACACCTTTAAACCACTGAAATCACCTGGACCAGATGGCATCTTTCCGGCCCTACTACAGAAAGGGATGGGTCTTATTAGACACCATCTCTTGAAGTTAACTAGAGCCAGTCTGGCACTGGGCTATATACCAGAAGCCTGGAGAAGGGCAAAGGTGGTCTTTATACCGAAGGCAGGGAAGAAGGATCCGCTTCACCCGAAATCCTTCAGACCAATTTGCCTTACTTCATTTGTACTGAAAACTCTAGAGAAGGTCGTGGACAACTATGTAAGGACGACTGTCCTAGTAGACAGTCCTCTTCACACTTGTCAACATGCATATCGGGCAGGACGCTCCACTGAAACTGCTCTATACCAGCTGACAAGTTAGCTGCAGGAAAGTCTAGAAGAGAAGGAAATGGCCCTATGTGCCTTTCTGGATATTGAGGGGGCCTTCAACAATACCTCTCACGAAGTTATAGTAAACTCTCTAACCAGAAGGGGCATGACAAACCCTCTAAGAAGTTGGATACACAGTATGCTCGCTGCTAGGTTGGTGGAGATACAGACTAGTACGGGTGGCCTAGTAATAGCGAATACAACCAGGGGCTGTCCACAGGGAGGAGTACTATCACCGCTTCTGTGGAGCCTCGTGGTTGATGACCTGTTACAGGAACTGACTAACGCTGGCCTAACGGTCCAGGGCATTGTCCCTACCCATTATCATTACAACGGTCCAGGGTTATGCGGATGACATCGTAATCCTGTGCAGGGGGAAATTCGAAGATACCCTGCGGGATAGGATAACCTTAGGACTAAGGTTAACCAAGAAATGGTGCACAAAGGTGGGGCTGAATATAAACGCGGCGAAGACCACCATCGTACCATTCACTAGAAAATATAAACTTGACGCTCTTAGACCAATCCGTCTGGATGGGATAGAGCTAGAGTTCCAGAAGGAGGTGAAATATCTAGGAGTTATACTAGATCAGAAACTTCTCTGGAAAGAACATTTTGAGGAAACGATAAAGAAGGCCACCAGGGTCTTCATGACCTGTAAGTCCATTGCAGGCAAAAGTTGGGGTTGCAACCCGACTATTCTGAGATGGATCTACACGGCGATCGTGAGACCTATGATAACGTATGGTTCAGCTGTCTGGGTTAACAAGACCAGCCAACTAATCACTATCAAGGCGCTCAGTAAGCTACAAAGACTGGCATGCGTATGCATAACAGGGGCTATGAGAACGTGTCCAACAGCATCTATGGAGGTTCTCCTCGAACTAACACCTCTTCATTTGCACATACAGACCCAGGCGAAGAGGGCTCTTCTACGGATGACTGATATAAATATCGGAGCTTCCACACCTTTCGTCGGCCCGGAACCTTTTTGTGGTTTGGGAAAAGGAGCTTCCTCTATCCTAACTAGAAAGGACGAGTTAACCAGTAGGAATCAATACTGGGATAATCTACCAGGTTTAGAGCATTCCAAGTTGGTTATCGGGTCCTACAATAGGAAAAGATCCGAGGATTGCATGACCTTATCAAAGAATAATCTAAGGATTATCACGGGAATGCTAACAGGGCACTGCAGATTGAATTATCATCTAGCCAAACTAGGAATCCGTGAAAACGGGTATTGCAGGTTCTGCTTGCAGGAAAACGAGACTGCATTACATATACTAGGTGAGTGCCCTGTACTCATGCATAAAAGAAAGAAACACCTGGGCGACCATCTTATACCAGGTACGGACTGGGTATCCAGAGGTGTAGGAAGCATACTAAAATTCCTCCTGGATACCGGACTCACTGACAGTCTGTGAAGTCCAAGAAGGGGGCACAATAGATCTACAGGTCGCAGTGCGTCATCCCCATCAATAATAATAAAACGGAGAACCGTGTGCCCCATTTAGATACGTTTAAAAGTTTCATTGGTAAAAATTCAAAAGAATTTAATACTGAATTCAGAACTTTAGAACCTACTGATTACCTCTTCTCATTCGCATTTTCGGCAATTGTACTGGCAAGGGATGGTGTTGTTTTCAGCGTGAGCACCACATTAAATCATTGCCACGTATTTAGAATTCAAACAATAAAAATATACATATATTAGCCAACACTTTGGATTACCCTGAAAATGTTTTGTTTGTTAATTTTTTGTTGTCCTTTATTCGAAAATCTTCAACTTGGCAAGACACTGACTTGCTGTTACTTGTTTGTGTATTGTTGCTTTTACGCGTTGCCGTTCTTGTTACAGCTTTATATCATTTCTTTACAATTAAACAATTAATCAATCAATTATTTAATAGTAATTCTATGCATCGTTTATTGTAATTTAAAACTCTGGCGGAAAATGGATTAGGGCTTGGGATCAACAGGAACGTCTAAGTGAGAATGACTGGGGATGAGAGGTAGGGTTTGCTGGTACTGGCTACATCGTTATTTTGCGCTTACTATTCAATCTCCCGTTTTTTTGCTCTCATTCAGTGCATGTGTTCTATACTTCTGAATTTATTCAAATTTTATTATCTGTTCATGTTCATTTATGTTGATTTTGTTTTCTTGCATTTGTAGCATTTCAATTTCAATTTCATTTCTGTTTTTTTTTTGTTTATTTTGTTTAACATTTCTACGCTAATTACAAATTATAATTGTGTTTTTGTGTATTTGTGTTTTGGGGAATAGGGTCCGCTTTCCTCTAATGATGATGAATCCTGTTTTGTTGCTTTCAAAACAGCACACGGTGCATTTTTGTTTTCTGCTAACGTAGCTGCCACATGCCCGACGCCAATTGTCAAATGCCAATGCACTAATCTTTACAATTTATAACATTTTCGCTACATTTCTGGTTTCAATAAATTACAATAATGTTTTGTTTTTGATTTTTTTCTTCTTTTTTTTGCAAAAATACTCAACATTCACATGTCTTGCTGCTATGCTGTGCCTGACGATTGTGTGCATGTATGTACGTGTTTGTCTGCCCGTGTGTGTTTGCGTGGGTGTTTGTGTGAGTGTATGCGTGAATGTATAGGGGTATGTGTTTGTTGAAGAAGTTTCGACTTGTCATCCATATACCAGCTGCTTCACTTCAGCGCAATTATTTTGCTAGTGTTAGAGATCAGCCGCTGCAGCAAACAAGCGGCCGAGGTGGAGACAAAGAAAATCTCGCGGTTCTTGGCTCCGTCTCCGGTTCCGTTTCTTTTCTTCAACTTGTAGCTGTAGTTTCAGTTAAACACAATTAACTTTGCGGTGATTTTTACTGTTGTTGCTTTGTTGCTGTAGTTTTGACGATGTATCTGTCATGCGTCAATGTTTTCAAGCTGGCTTATTACAAAACGTTAATGTTCCATCAGAGCAGCTGGAAGTAAGACACAAACGATTGAAAACTATGAATTTAGCAATTAGGCAGACTAACACTTACGCGATGGAGGCCTGCACGCCGCGTTCTCATTTGGTGTGAAGTTTAGAAAGTCCCAAATCAGTATGGTGTCGTCATGCGAACTGCTGACAATCTGGAATTCATCAAACTGCAAACGGAAAACGCGGCCGGTGTGCTCCTGAAAATAATAGAATACACTGAAAATAAGTACTCGGCGCGGCGTAAGTGCGGAAAGTAGACTTTTGGTAAACAGAAACGACTACCACAAGAGTGTTGAGACAGAGTGAATTGGATTGCGCGCGCGGATCTAGCGCCGCAACTAAGTCCCAAACTTTAATTTTGCCATCGTAGGCGCCGCTGACGATGCGCTTCGAATCAAAGCGTATGCAGCGCACCAGCTCATCATGTCCTTCAAGCACACGCAAACAAGCACCACACTCAATGTCCCAGAGCCTAAAATAAGACACAATAGTAACAATGGGTCAGTATTTTTGTGTTAGATTTTAAGTATGACTGATTCAGCTCACCTAATTGAATTATCCGAACTGCCGCTGACCACCAAACGGTCGCGGTACTGCAGACACGCAATGCCGCGCTTGTGGCCGTTCAGTGTGCGCACAAATTCACAGCTCGATGTGGACCAAACCTTAATAGTGCGATCGCCGCTGGCCGACACAATATACTTCTCGTCAAAGTCCACCACATTTACGGCGGCTCGATGGCCTACTAGTACACGACGCAAGGTGATCTCGCTTGGAGAGGTCATGTCCCAGACGGCAATCGACCGGTCCTTGGAGCAGGTCACCATCATGCCGTTGTTGAAGCGCAAGTGCAGCACCGCCTCACAATGATGTATCAGTGTGTTGACCATCTCGCCGGTGTTCACATCCCACACACGTACTGTCGAATCCGAGGAGCCGCTGATAATCACCTTGTCGTCGTACTGCAGACACAGCACCGAGCCAGTGTGACCAGTCAGGGTCTGCCAGAACAAATAAGAAACCCAAGTTAAAAATCGAACTATGAACGGGATGCGACAGCAAGGCAACATCCACCTTGACACACTGCAGGTCCGTGCGGTCCCAAATCTTTATGGTGTTATCACGCAGACCGGAAACAATCTTCATATCGTCGTACTGGAGACAATAGACACCTTTTGAGTTCTCCGAACGGCAATTAATGCGACGGAGCATATGACGACCGGTTCGCCAGTTATTCTCTATGCTCTCAATGTCCTGGAGTGAAAATTCGAAATGAAATTTATTTAAGAAAATTTACAAGACTTTACCTTCATAATGTTGGGATACAGCTCGCGATAGAAGGAGTGCGGCCGGTGTGTGGAGCCGGGACGTGGCTTGAACAGGTGCTGCATCCAGCCACGACGCTCGGCCAGCCCACGCCACAGCGAATCGGTGCGCACTTTGCGCTCGATCAGCTTCTTCCACAGCATACCCTCGGAAATTACGCGCAACCATTCTTTGCAGACCAATTCCGCAGCTTTCAGGGATTCCGCATCCAAATACGTGAGTATGTTTTCGGCTATGTGATCCAGACCCTTTTCTACAAAGAAAATAATCAACAAAATCGTTTAGATCGACGGAACAACGGAAAGTAACGTAAGACTTGTTGCTAAGCATCGAGGGAAAATTTTAGCGCTTATCGAGAGACCGGTCACTGAGGGTAACTTATTGATCTGAAGATTGTGGAAAGTTTGAATGTTGGGTACAACTAGATGAACTGCTTCAGAAGTTATAATGAATACCAGAACAAACGGCTGGATGTGACACACGGTTTTTTTTTACGAATACAACGTCCCCTTTTATCTACAACTGTCAATACGAGTAGTCGAGTAGTTATTTCGCTAATTTGCTGAACATTACAAATGAGACTCTTCTTGGAATGCTTTTCGGTCAGTCTAATAAATAGCAGGGGAATTCTCAAGACATTGTCATCTTTTGCCGGGTTTCACATATAGAAGTGCTGATCAATGTGATTTTTGCGGTCACTGCACTTTCGCTATAGGCACAACGCCATTAGCAATGCACACACTCACACACATATATACATAATGCATTTTACACGGCTGAAGTCTCAGAAATAGTCTCCTCACGTTTAACCCAATTTCAGCTGTTCGAGTTTCGCTTTTGTAAAGCGCACATTCGAAACATTAACCAAAAGTACCGTTTTTGCTAGAAGGCGGTGCTGGTTCGTTGCCTGCCTGACTTGATACCCGTTTCAAATGCCGCCCACTTACATTTCTCTCATCACCACCATAACGGCGACAATAGCAGCAACAGAAAAATTGTAAAAAAAAAAATTAAGTAAGAAATGGAAGACAGCAGTGGCAGCAATTTCTTATATTGCGGCTACTGTTCATTTATAAGCATTTATGTAAATTTGTGTGCGCACACGTCACTACTGCTGATTTGTAGTCAGTAGATATTTTTAAGAAACTTTTTCTTCTGCGTCATTACAGCAACAACACTTCACTCATGCTTGTATGCGAGTGTGTAGCATCGAACAGAAAGGCGGCCGTCGATTGCTGTCGTGCAGCATATGTCAACAAAAGGCGCACTGAATATATCCGAAGCCATCACTATAAATCTGCTGGTCAGGCGCATTGGCCACGTAACAAACATCACGTGTGCCCGCACGCGTTCTATGTAGTCGAATCGGTTAGTTTATATGGCCGAAGAGGCGCATTGTAGATCAATTCTTAGCCGAATTCAAAAGAGACAACCGAGAAATGTCAACATCAAATAAAGTGTCTGATAAAGGTTCACATCTTCATATTTCAATATTCAATTAACAACTTTTGCAATTAGAAACCAATAAAAACGTGACAAAGGGAGACACTGTTGTCTTGTTTTTGTTCTTGTCTTATTTTTATTGATTGATATCATATTAATTATTGGTTTTTTTTTGGGCTACATCTTTCAATCCAAACAAGGAAACATTGTCCCAAAGTTGTTTTGAATTAAATGTTTTCGTGTTATTTCGAAGCATTTTTCTATTTAAATAATTTGTAACAATTTGATAAACTGTAAGAAATAAACGCTACGTTCAAGGAAATATGGTAATTTTAACGTTTTTGTTTTGAAACGTCATAGAAAATGGAAAAACCAAATTAATTACCAAATCTTTGGCGAACACATGGTTGTAAAACATTACGTAAAAAATTACGGAAAAATTGTTAAATATATATTTACGAAAGTATGGGAAATTTGTTGAAAAACATATTTAGTTGGGTTTATGCACAAAAACGGGTCTTTCGGGTTTCACAAACATTTCCCCTCACGTGAATCAACTTTGAGCGTGCTTCCTCTATTGAGACATACCAGGGCCTTTTCCACTTGACCCATTCATGAGGTACTGACTCCATAAAAAAAAATTGCGCATTGAACATTTAATTCCAATTTGATTGTCTTGTTTAAGGTTTGAACTTGATTTGAGCTGGACGTGAATAGAAAATCTGTCAATGCTATAGTGCGATAACCGTTAAATTGTAAAGTAATATACATTTTACTCCGATGGGAAAATGCTAAGACCTTTAATACGTTTATTGCTCGACTTCAAGGTAATTCAATATTGTTCAGCGAAATTTTTAAAACTACTTCAAAGAGGAAACAACAACTAAATCTACAGTCTAAAATTTAATGCGCGTAGGTACATATACCGAACGGTAAAGTGAAACTCAAACGCATTGCATCACCGCCATCACAGCCACCATTAAAGGCGAGAGAAAACCGCAGGCCACGAAAAACAATAACAATTACAACAAATATTTGAAACAAAAACATAAAAATATATAAAAAAAATGCACGCTTAGTAGTTCAGCAATTTCGTGGAGTTAATTGTATGCAATTAGTGCAAACGCAGATAGATACTAAACACACACACATATATGTATGTATATATATATATATATATATATAAATATTTAAGTTTTTTTTACCGGAAGATATAATTCATAGCTAAATGTATAAACAAATATTTTGGCAGAATCAAAGCACTTAAACAGAAAACATTTTATTAGTTTTCGCAATTGTTTTATTGATTGTGGCAACAATATAATTTTTCAATCATAATTCGATATGTTTCCTATAGAAATCGTCAACTCTATAAGAAAATCAGAATTCTTTGGTAAGCCTTGTGTGTTGTGTTAAGAATAATTGTGCTTTATTTTGTTAGAAGCCTTAAATTATTCTACAACACGTTAAACTAAATTTATATTAAGTGAATGCGGTTTCTGTCCGAAGGAAAAGGAACAAATGTGTGTAAATCCTACAGCTCTACACATAGTAATTGGTTTCGTGAAGAACACAATAGTAGAGAACTACCACATGTAGTACATTTGCAAACAATCTAATTACTTTCTATAATATAAAATACCAAGTCTTCCAAAAATCGTTAAATCATATAAACATATTTAGGCGGCCATTATCTATTGCCTCTCTTATTCCGAAGCTCTAAGTATGACTGAACACTGAGCTGCAAAATATGTACCTATTAAGGCAAACTTATACTTAGAAAGACCTAAACACATCGATCGTAGGCACCAGCTGGGCGCATAATTAACGAATGCTCGCTATAAAGCCAACTAATATCCTACATTTTTTATTTCTGTTTCGTTTTGCAATTATTTTTTATTTTACTTTTTTACGCCATGTTTCACGTTATTCCGTCGGACGAAGCAATGACCTTTCAGTCAAGCAACAATTGCTTAAATCCAACCGCTTTTCTCGTTCTCACCCCGCCGCTGCGCTCCACTCCAATGGCCGTATGCAAGTGGGTACGCTTTATTATTCAATATCAAGTCCTACTTGTTTGTGTGTTTGTCAGTTGGCGTGTTTGTTTGTTGCATTTTTCGTGTTTCGTTTGCAAGCAGACACAGTTATTACATTTTCTTCATGCTGCCATTTACATTTTCCTTTATGTTGCCGTAACAAATAAATGGAAGCGAAACGAAGAAAATCCCACAAGATGCCTCACTCTCTAAATCCCCTAAAAACAGTAGATACCTTAGCCCAAAAATTACACGAAAAGCCACATCTTGCCATAGAGCCGTAACGGAAACCTGTTATTGAAGATGGCGCGTTTTACGAAAATACAAAGGAAAAAGCAGTTAAAGGCGCGAAGTGGCAGGCAAACGAAGTAATGCAAAACAAAAAACATACGAAACAAACAAGCCTCGTTAAAAAACGTCCGGAGGTGCGCGCAAAAGTGGTGAGACGATGCTAGGCAGGGCGGTATCTAATTAGGCGCGAAGGTGAAGCGACCGACGAGCATCGGTCGCCTTCACCGCCTGTGCATGCGCGTACGAGTATATCGCGGGCGCAAGCGCACACGAATAAGCGGCGACAGTTGGCACTCGAAACGCATCGAGCGGCCTTTCGATAGTGTTGGTACGCGAAAATGTTCCAGCTAAAGGTTAAATAATTATTAACCTATACCGGAACGTTGCGCATGTTGTTGTACTATGAACGTGCTAATTACTATCGTATCTGGTTTTATGTAAGGTCACAGCGTAAGTTCGACTTGCTACAAAGTGCAAAAATACAAAAATTGTAATCCTAATAATTCGGATGCTTTGAATTTATGAATTTCATATAAATCAACAAATGATTGTTTCACAGAGGACATTGTATTAAAAAATGTTGAAAACATATCTAAACTGCGTATGAAACGATTTACGCGATGTCGAGTTGCAGCCCATTGACTATAATGCGATGAAATGAATAACGAGTCTAGGAAATGACTCATTTGTTTTTATTTCCAGATCTCCTACGTCTAAATGAAATCGTTGAACACAAGGAATGCTGAGTGTAGGGCATTGGTATACAAGTTAAAATTAGATCTGCAAACATTTAAATTTTGATAGAAATCCTCATTAAAAAGTAATGATGTATAAACCAGTAATGCTGACAGCAGATTTAATTTGCTTGTTCAATATGTTGCAAGTCGATTTGATGGATTCGAAAATTTGCCTGGGCTAAATTTAAGGATGGGCTATGTTCAGGCGCGGATCCAGAAAAATATTTCGGGGGGGTTTTAAAAAGTAATTCTTTAATATTTATAAAATGCCTTTTAATTTGTATGTAGTTTTATAGTCGGCCCCCCATGGATCCGCCACTGGCTATGTTTACTAGAAAAAGTGCGCGAGAGCATTTTCTATAGAATGTGCTAATTTTCCGTTGCAAGTGTACGCACATCGAATCTAGAAATTTCTAAGACCCCATTCTGTTTATAATTGAGTCGATTGTGATTATTACTTCGGTGTTTACCAATTTGCTACCCGTTGCATTCTTGCACATTAAACGTTTCGTTGTGCATGCAATATTTGTAATATTATATAGAGAAGGAAAACAGAGTTTATTTTCATAAAACATTGCAATCGAGTCGATTGCTTGCAAGCGATTAAGAAGTAAACAAAACAGAAGAACGATATACAAAATGATTTGACTTACTCGGCAGCAGTGTGATGAAGTCGCGCTGTAGCATCGGCTTGAGAAACGCGTTGATGTGGCCATGTTGGTAGTGGCACATGCGCGACAGCAGCTGCTCCACGAATTCCACTTGATCAGCTTCGTTCCATTGTGAGAAGAAACTTAAGCAGGTCTCACGTTCAACTTGAAAAATCTGTGATGATTCTTTCTTGCGGACGGGATCATACAGCATCGTCGATGTGAACTGCGACGTGAGTCAGCGACGACAGCGTAGCGTCCAGCGCACGAGGAGTTGTTGCACAAAGAGAAATGTATTAAAGGAAGGAAGGAGAAATACAAAATTAAAAAATTATTATGAGACTTTTAAAATTAAATGCCGCAATGATGTTGGCGCGTGATTAATGGTCCGGTGTCAGTGTGTGCGAAGAAATGTTTAGACTGTAATTTTTTATTTTTTTGCATTAACATAGAAAGAATGCAAACGAAGCATTTTATTTTCTCATTCAATTGTTTTATTATCGCCTTTCTTTCTTCGTGCTGTTGCTGGTAATGGCGGTTTTTTGTTTTCGGTGCAAAATAAAACCAACATCAGCTCCAATTCGAATTCCAATAAATAGAACAGTTAAGTAGAATTGGAAAAATTGTTGCCGAAGCGAACAAAAGTTAAAAAAATACAAACAATAAAGTTTTTTAAATAAAAACATACGTTTTCGCAACTGCGATGACTATGCACAGCACCGTTGGAGGCGAATAACTCCACTTGATTGCTACCCAACAGCAACAATAACCATATGAAAAACACCAACAGTAAATATAGAAACAACAATGATTATAAACCGCAAGGTAGTTGGGTAGGTGGAGGCCGAGGGGTTTTCGGCCGCCAATGACAGGTATCGAAGCTGTGCGACAACCGAAATTTATCGCAGATGTTGTGTTCTCGTCGATTTATGTGCATTTTGGCGAATTCGAAATTTCAGTCAAAATCGCGCAGTCGCGATAATATTGTATTTAGGCACAATATTTACACAGCGCACGCTGCTGGTGCCAATTTGACCCCCAAAAACAGCGCGGCGTACGCACTGCAATCGCGACGTGCGATAGATAAAGCGACAGCATGGCATGTAAGAGCTGGCGGGAAGGCGAGAGGGTTCGGGTTAATGATTTTTTCAAATGATTTTGTTCTTGGCAATTTGGTACGCAACAAAACGTGTGCAACAAAACTGCCAGCAGTGCGGCTGTTGTGGTTTTTGTTGTTGGCATCAATAAACCCAATTGCTGCTACTTGGGAGTTGTTGGAGCCAGCTTTGTGCTAATGAGTGCTGTCTTTTTACGCTCGCACTTATTTTTGGCAATATTGACATTGACTCGCGAAGCTGGCGAACGTTCGCTGGGTTTGTTGCCAAAAGTCAAACTGTCTGAAATTTCGAGGGCCTACTGGCAGAAAGATACTTTTGACCTGATTTTGGTGCGGGTTTTCGTTTTTGTGGAATATGTGGTTATGCAAGCATTGACATGAATTTTAATAAGGATGACCTGAATTGTTCTGCAAGTCTGAGACTCGTATCAGGCATTCAGAGTATCTGAATAGTTACGTTTGAAGAATTAGAACCAATATAAGAACATACGAATTTTCTCTAGAAGCAAAATGACTGCCCCCGTATGTAGTAGCACTTTTATATATGTATGAGAATTATGAATTGAATGAAATTTAAATTTAATAATGATTTCATTAACGAAATAAAAACAAGCATTGGTATTTCTCATTTTTTGTTTTAAATACTGAGTCAGTACCAATCCCCTATAATTTTCCCCTCACGGCTTTAACGCATGAATAATTTTCGAATAAGTAAATATTTTTCTATCGACCGCAAACACAATTTAAATTTATGTTCAGAAGATAGTGTTTTTATGAAAAATAAAGCAATATACCTTCGTTCCACAGAAAAATGCTAACCTTAGCCTCTAAAATGCCGAATCGAGATATGAAACTGACTCGTCGAGGCCTTTGTGCATTTGAATCATCAAATCGAAAAAACTTCCAGTCCTACTCCACTGCAATCTAAAACTTCAACTATTGCTCTGAAGCTTAGTGTAAAAACAACACCAACAACGACTAGTGGCGATTAATAAAATATTTACTGTCCGCATTAGTGCGATATTTGGATTTCGATGAGAAGTGGAAAGCAAAATGCAATAGACATGAAACGTTCGACCGACCGTCAACAGGGATAGACGGAGACGACTTTAAGATGACTCAAGTAAGCAAATGTGAAATACGTTTTCACTTTTTGCTTTACATACATATCTGTTTCTAGCATTTGTTTTGCCAAAAATTAAAAGCAAAAGTGCCCTTTTTGTGCACATTCCCACACATCCAATCAAACTCGCACCCACCCATACACACGCAGCCAGCGTTACACGCGTAAAACAAACCAATAGCAAAACATCTTCCACTGCGCTCCGCTTGGACATATATTGTGCAACTACACCTAGTTGCATCCACACAAATTAAACAGTGCAATTAATATTGATTTCGTGTACAAGTTATGTGAATCAGCACAACGCTGGATGCACTTACTGCTTGCGAATTTGAATTGGTCTCATCCATAATTTTGTCAGTCTCCATTTTGATCATTTTTCTTTGTGGGTTTTTTCGTTTTTCCTTATTATTTCGCTTTCGCACTCTACTCTACGCCACTGTCCGTGGTGACAGGCAATCGTTTTTCTGACGAAGTACCCCGCGTACGCTGGCGCTTATTCGCTTACACAAACGCAATCACGGCTTTGGAGGACTTTATCTTCTTTCTGCTCACACAAACGCAAGTCATTTAATGAAACGAAGAAAGAAAAACTTTTTCTGCTCTTTTCGCCTTTTTGCTCAATAAAATTTCGATTTCGTCGCCGTATTTTTGCCAATTTTTAAACACGCGCCCTTGAAAATATGCAGTTAGGTTTGAATTTTCGTTTCTCTATTAGCTCAACAAAGAAAATGTACAAAAATATTGAATTTTATTTATAGGTTGACAATTTAATCTGAATTTTATTTAATCCTCCACAAACGCAAGTAAGCAATGCACGCAAAAACGACACGACTGAGACAAGGCAAGCGAATAGCGCACGAAACGACCAAAGCGAACGATTGTGAACCATCAGACGCATGGTGAATTTGAAAAGGCGAATGTGGGGAGAATATGGCAATAATACCGGATAGCCGTTCACAATGATGCGTATTATCACAATTTGAGTCGCGCTGTGTTTTTGTGCTAGTGGTTCGATGGAGATTTCTAGCAACACTTGTATTAGGTGAAGAGAATATTTTTTGTTTCATTATATCGAAATAAATAAATAGAATTTTGACGTTGAATTGCACCACATTAATATAAAAATGATAGAAAAGAAAACGGATAAAGTAAAGCACGAGCCGAAACCTCGAGATGACGGTGTGGACTTGGAGAATCAATTCATACTTCGTCTGCCAGAGGTAAACAGAAATGTTGAAATTTTAGCAATGCGTCAGAAATAATTACATACAGTTCATTGGTTTTAGGAGCCAGCTAGGGCCTTGCACGAAGCTCTGCAGACGGGCAACCTTAAGGATCGCGTGGCCATTAAATTAGATAATGACTTGCGTTACGGAGAGCTGCGTTTCGATCATTGGCTACTGTTCGCTAAAATTCTGGACCTGCCTACCGTCATTGAATGTTTGAAAACAATCGACAACAAGAGCTTCTACAAATCGGCGGACATCTGTCAATTGGTATTATCAAACAATTGCCTAACAGAGCCACACATAGAGATTTAGAGAATTATTACTTTAACCCCGATTCACTAGAACAAGTTAAAATGTTTTGTAGAGAAACTTAGCGCTTTTACTCTGTGTGCAAAATCAGCATTTTCAACAATTACCCCAAGTCTCGTCTAGTAAATCGATCAAAGTAAAGACTAAAGAAGGCTCCCATTTCAGATGATTTGCAAGGAAGAACCGGATCCCGTGGATGTGGAGAAGGAATCGCCCAACAAGGGCAAGAAAAAGGACCCTAATAAGGTGGACAAAAAGTATCTGTGGCCACATGGCATTACGCCTCCCTGCAAGAACGTGCGCAAACGTCGCTTTCGCAAGACACTAAAAAAGAAGAACGTTGAAGCACCTGAAATTGAAAAGGAGGTAAAGAGACTGTTGCGCATTGACAACGATGCCGTACACGTGGATTACGAGATCATAAACGAGGATCTTGACAAGCACTCGTTGGAACAGCATTCGAAGGATTACAATGACGGAGATGAAGCTTACAACGATGATACACTAAACGAGGGCGAGAAGACTAACGATTCGTCGTCGCAGAAGGACATCAATGTGGAGTCTGATGGCGACGATGAGGATGCGCCGCCCCGTTCGGTACCTACTGGTGGTGTGGGTGAGCACGATATCTTTGGCGAAGAGGTGTCTTCTTCAGACGATGATGAGGATGAACGCCGCGACTCGTCGCGGTTGCGTGATTTGGAAGATATGTCCGCCGAAGAATCGCGCATGTCCGATTACTCCATAGGCGGCGGTGGCGGTGCGGAGGGCACAGGTGGCGGCAGCGGTGGATTAAACAGCTCCAAAGACGCAATTACAGAGTTCGACAAGTCTATGTTTGGCAGCCCAAAGAACGATGCCGATGATATGGTTTCGAAGTTCAGCGGTTCCAATTCGAATTTGGCGGCGCCGAGTGGTTATTATGAGGAGCAAAAACGCAACGACTACGACGATGACTATTCGAGCGAGACCAACGCGACCACACCACAGCTGAGTGTGGAGCAAATACAAACAAAAATCAGCGAAATACGGCGTCAATACGAAGACCTCAAAGTACAGCAGGCACAAAAGGCACAAGAGATCTCATCCATTCAGAATCCAACACTCAGACAACGCATGCAGGAAACGTTGGACAATCTGCTCAGTCAGATAATGGAGAAGGAGCAAGAGATGAAAGGATATGAAAATATGCTCTAAAGAATCGGATGAAAGACTCAGTTTTTGTGTTGCACTGTGTTTTTGACATCGGCTTTGCCAGTGCAGTGCGCTTTACGCCAGACACAACACAACAATAAACAGAATTTGATACATGTTTACATATAAAATGAGATTTCCCTTCTCTTTTATTAGTTTAGTAGTGTTATTGTAAATGCACAGAAAATATAAATGGTAAAATTTTTTTTACAAATTGTGATGGAAAAGATATATCTATAAAAATAAGGCAATGATGTGTGGCATCAGAAAGTTTAAAACTATGGTAAGTACTTTATACGAGTACTTCAATGTTCAACTTTAGTAAATGGGGTACATGATATGAATTTGTTAGACTTAACCTATTGTAAACTTGGAATAACGTGCCTCATGCAAATATGCTTAGCTGCCATCTACCAGTTCAACTCGTCTGGCAGTCCGCCTGGGTACTCGCCCGTCAGACAGGCTGTGCAGTATCCACTTTTATTTGAATTTGTCGCCTGCCGATTCAGCTGCACCGCTTTTACTAGTCCTTCTACACTCAGATATTCCAAGCTGTCGGCGCCGACGTGCCGTGCTAGCTGCTCCGCATTTAGATTGTTGGCAATGAGTTCTTCGCGCGTCGGTATGTTAATGCCCATGTAGCAGGGATATTGCAGCGGTGGACTCGCAATGCGAATGTGCACTTCGGCCGCTCCAGCGTCGCGCAGAAGCTTGATGATAGGGCCAATAGTGTTGCCGCGCACAATTGAGTCATCGATCAGCACCAGTCGCTTGCCAGCCACATTTTCCGACAGTGCGCCGAATTTTTTAGCGACGCCTAGTTGGCGCAAGCGCGTCGATGGCTGAATAAAAGTGCGTCCCACGTAACGATTCTTGCATAGCACCTCCGCAAAATGCAAACCAGACTGTAAAATGGGAAAGAAGAACATTCGTTATTTCTGAGAGAAAATGTGTTGAGGAAAGAAATTAAATAATTTTAAATCAGTTACTTAAAAAATTAAATTAAAAAAAAACGGCAAGGTAACTAGAGGACGGAAAGACTGAAATTCAGTACCTATATTTATTTCACTATCCAATTCCTCTTTGCGTGTGTCCTCTTTGATCTGCCTTATTTCTTTTTGATTTTTTTCCGATTTTAACTTTGATGTATAAAGTTAAGTGTTTTGCCAAAAATACATATTTCAATTTACAAAATTTTTCCTTACCTCTCTCGCGTACCCGTGTGCAGCTGCGGTTCCCGACTCCGGCACCGAGCTGACAATATCCGCGTCAATAAGCGCCTCTCGCGCCAATTGGCGGCCGCACTGCAGCCGCACTGAATAGACCATCTGGCCCTCGAAGATAGAGTCGCCGCGTGCGAAATATACATACTCGAAAATACAAAAGGCCATACGTTTGTACTCGGGCAGCTTCACAATGTCGATAGTGCGAAAGCCGTTCCGTGTTAACTCCACAATCTCGCCGGGTTGCACCTCGCGAACGTAGCGTGCGCCGATCGACAGAAAGCCACAACTCTCGCTAGACACCACCCAGCCGTCAGCGGGCGCATCCTCCGGTTTCACATTGCCCACATTAATGGGCATAATTTTTCCTAAGCACAAAGGTCGATTGCCGTAAGAGTCGCGCACTGCGTAGATCTTGTCTGTCAGCATAATAACCAACGAATAGGACAACGGCGCCAGCTGCATAAAGTGTCGTATGCGCGCCGGCCAATTGGGACCATTCAGTTCCGAAATGCCCTCAGGACTGCAGCAGAGCGACTGCGCTATCAATTCGCTGTCGCTGTGCGTGGACAGTCCAACGCCGCGTCTCAATACTTCACGGCGCAGCGACTCGGAGTTGACCAACTCGCCGTTGTGAGCCAGTGCCATGACGCCGTGCAGCGTGTGCACCACAAACGGCTGGCAGTTCACCACTTCCGAGGCCGCCGAGGTGGAGTAGCGCGTGTGACCAATGCCCAGGTTGCCCTTTAGTTTTTTAATTGACTCGTCGTTAAAGAGATTACTGATCATGCCCATGCCCTTGTGCACATTAAAGTCCTTGGACTTCTTCCCCTCACTGGTCACCATGCCGGCCGACTCCTGGCCACGATGCTGCAGCGCCACCAGTCCCAAACAGATCACGTGCGCAATATCGATCTGCGTAGGCCAATCACCGCATGCGATTGCGCCGAATACGCCACACTCATGTGTCAGACCGGTTAGTCCCGCTGCCGCTGCTGCATTCTGGCGCGCCTGTTTATGCAATGCCAAACCGCCGGCCGACTCCGCCGCCACCTGTTGCTCCAGTTTTTCCGACAACATTACAGTGGTTTCACCTGCTGCTGCTGCTGCCATGGTTGCTCAGTAATGCTGCTTTGGGATGCCAAAACGCGTGGTACGTCGGCACGATCGGACCAATAAACCGCTGCGCGTGTAGTGCCCAATTAACTCACTGTGACACTGTGCGACACAGTGTTCGCTGCCCGCCGCTTCAACCATTTGCGAGGTATATTTAGAGCAACGAAACTCTGACAACCGGACCACGATTTTTTTCTTATATCACTGGGCAAATAGTTGTTTGGAGCTGAGGTGAATTAATGCGTAATTGGTAGGGTTTCGTGAGCGAGCACAAAATTAAGTTACTCACCAGTTTGATGTCGTTGAAAAACTTACTATTATATTTATCTTTTTACATTTGGTCGGCTTTGCATATTGAAAATGTTGTAAAATAAAGCAACATAACAGCGAACAAATAATTTGGAGGTCAAATAATTATTATGCGTTTTAATACAACAGAAGATGCCGATGCGAATTAGTTATTCTTTAAATTTTCCAAACTTGATTGTATATATTTAAAAATAATGATGACATACTTTTCTTAATTATGCCTACTAAAAACTGCGATCAATTTAAACGAAGACCAGCCACCCTGTCCGAAAGTACTTAATGTTATTGCGCATCTGAGAGTACAAACATGTGCGCAGCGGGTACTTCCAGCCCCAATTTGCAGTGTTGTCTGCTTTTAACGCGTGTTTTCTAAAAACAGCGCTAAAGTTTTTGCGCCGAAACAATTGCAAACAATGGGTTTAAATATAAGAAGGCCCGCCTTGCAATATCTACCGTAACGTATCTTTGCCACATTCATTAATATGTATAATGATTGTGGGCCAAGGCCCTTGCGCACTGCAGCCTAATAAACCATAAATTAAATCACAAGCTGCTTCAGAAATCTCCAACGCTAATTTCCAAAAGTTGGCCTATGTAAAATCTTTCCCACTTAAATATGGTTATGGTCCCAAAGTAAAAGCATTACTAAGATTCACAAAATGAATACAATCGAAATGTTGTTGCATGCATTAGCAAGTTTTATTCATATTTTTAGTGCGCAGCGCAGCGTTAAAATTAATTGAATATTTCATTATTATTATTTGTAATTATAATGTCTATAGTATTCAGTTTCGAATCATAATAATCATGCAAGTATGTATATAAATGCATATGAAACTTATATAATCGCTTTTATCATTAGTCGTTTTCGATATATTTTTTGCGTATGCATTGCTTCATTCAATTAAAAGACATTTAGATAAGTTGCGTGTCCTGAAATTCTACAACACGCAGTGTCCTCGAATGTTGCTTTTATTTGTAGGCTATTTTTGCAAGCTTTATCGAGTAGTCGAATGTATGGGAGTGCATTGTGATAGATAAACCAATACAGTAATACGAAAATATAAATAAAGCGTGACAAATTGTTGCGAAACCTCAAACAATACTTTAATTTTTCATGATCACAATTATAAATCAATTTTTCCTCGAAAAAATTGACTAAAATTAACAATACAAATCGCTAAATAATGTCAAAGTCGTCATTCCGCATTTCATTGCAGGTAATAAAATACGGATTTCAACATAAGAAACGGCGGCTAGTTGTAATAAAACTAAAAATTGCATGGTTGCTTATTTTAATACATAAAAATTAAATATGCGATCTAAAAATTGTTTGCGCTTACATTAGTGCACGTAAAAAAAATGAGATTTTAAATCAGACATTTTCAAATTTTCATTTAGGAATGTCAAACACTTTAAACACGTAAAATTCTGGCAAATAAATGTATCACTTTCTAGTGTAAAATAACGTTGAATTATGTAAAAATATCACTTGCTAAATGCTAAAGAAAATTGCGGCAGAAAGTAGGTGTGGCGTTAAGCCTGTTTCTGGTGTGTGTGTGTGTGTGAGAGTGGGTCGAAGAGCGCGAACCGGTTATGTCCAGTTTTAAGTTTTTCTATACGAATATGAAAGCCTAAAATGTCGTTATCATTATAATCATCAGCAGCAGCTACTATCTGCTACTTATTCTTCACATATCGCGATTCATGCCCCTCAATTTGCATTTTGCTTTAGCATCATATAAATTCGTTTCTTATCAAGCCATCTAACGGTAGAACTTGACCTCAGCTTCCACGCAGTCCTTCATTAGCTCGTCCAGTTCTTCGTCGGCTGTGGGATGATCCGCCAGATAGCGGTTCATTTCTTCCACGCAGGAGGCCTCCAGTGCCTTCAGGTCTTCCACTGCAGCTGGTTTGCGCTGACCATGTAACTTATGCAGCAATGTTGCGGCACTCTCGGGTAGCACTTTGGTTAGCGGCGAGATTTTGGGATTGGGTGCAAAGACGAATGGCTTGAACACAGACTCACTGACATTAGGTGTGGCCGTGAACCAATGACACGATATGCGCTCTGCCGAAAGCACAGAAACGCTCGCAGAACGTGCACTGGAGCTGTCGCCAGCCGACCGCAGCGTATCGAACATGCTAGTCAGGGAATAACAGCCATCATCCGTGGGCACGTCACCACTCCAGACAATATCGCCGTCAGGAGCGGCACCAAGGCAAGCGGCAAAGTTCAAAGTGCCCTGTTAAAAGGAAAGTCAATAAAATTGCATTAAAATTCTAATAAAGTTATAGGGTAGTAACCTCGCCATTCCACAAACCCAATGCTTGCAATGCATCACCGAGCGCTTCGCTAGACTTGTCAATGGTTGTGGTGACCGCTAGTGCGGTGCTGGGTAAGCGTCGATAGCCTTCGGTGAAACGTTGCGCCGCCCACAACTTTCCACCGGAGCTGACGGTCCACGCTTCAGCAGAATCACAGATAACAAAACTAAATTTAGCATCGTCAGTGGCGTGAGCATTCACCAGCGCACCAACGCGCTCCACGCCAGCCGCAGCGCTAGTGGCCGTTGCCAAAGTGAGGCTGTGAATTAACAATTCAGTTTAATTAAAAACAAAAAAAAAATTGAGTTAGCTTTGCTTTACCGCACAATATCTGCTGCGCTCAAGCCACCATTGCCGCATTCCGGCTCCTGTGACCCCCACGTGACTCCCATGGAGACATTCCGATCGTTAGCACCACAGTCTGCGCCCCAAACGCCGGGGCGTGGCTTCTGCAATATCATACGCACAGTGTCGTCATTTGCGGTGGGCTCCGCACCGCCATCCGTCTGAAATAATGCAAACGCTCAAATTTAATACCGGCGGCCACGGCCACGTCACATTGCAAGCAACAGCTGGCATCGTGCCCTCATTTCACACCACTACCACGTACCTGCCCCTCTAAGGCAGCGCTTGCGTCATAGTAGAGCACCTCCTGCGCTTCGCCGACTGCAGCGGCATCCACTGCATTGCGTCCAAAGATGACCGAGCCCGTGGCGCAGTGAGGAGCCAGGACCAGAAAACAATCACCGGTCGATGACATGTCGCAGCAAAAGTGGAGCGAGCGACACTTAGAATTGATTTTTCACAACCGGTGGTGAAGGAAGTGCACTCCAGGGAAACTGGTTTACAATGGAGCTGGACTACGCGCCTCGTTAATCACGTTTCCTCACAAAAGTCCGCAGCGAAGACTGACTGTATGCCGAGCACAACTTTCTGCCGTACAATACTCCGATTGATTTAATTTTGTTCAATGAGTGGACTAGCGAAATCAATCTGCAATAAGAAACCGGAATCAAATACGACTGTGGTGGCGTTGCCAGAGTCGGTTCTTGACATCCTATATCACAGTATGGACGTCCTTTTATGTCACGTAAACTTAAAAAAAAATCATCTTAAAACCTTAAGGTTTTATAATCATGATCAAAATAAACAAACAAAATGTAGCTAACGTAACTATTAAAATTTATGTAACATCAAAAACTGGGGCAGCTTTAATCCCCCTTGCACCAGAACCTTTCATTGGGCTGGGCAAAAGCACTCTAGCAGAGTCACTAAGACTTGAGGAAAGAACCAGGAACTCAGAACACTGGTCAAATGCCACAGGTCTTAGGCAATCGAAAATCTTAATTAAAGGTTATAACTCCAGATGGAGTGAAGAATGCCTCAGACTGGGAAAAAACCCAGCTTAGACTGGTCACCGGGCTGTTAACCGGGCACTGCGGGATGAGGAAACATATGCAAACAATCGGGATAGAACAGGTAAGCGTCTGCAGACTCTGTGGAACAGCGGAGGAAACCCCCGAGCACGTCATACTGTACTGCGATGCGGTATGCCGTAGTAGGAGACAGCACCTGGGCCAGTACTGGCTTGCAGAAGAAAACGTCAAACACCTTCTCCCACGTAAGTTACTAAGCTTTATTAGGTCGGTGGACTAGGGGACGTTCTCTAAAGTTGTAGGGGGCACAATAGATCAGCTTTGGTCTCAGTGCACATTCCCCCCTTCAAATCTAATCTAATCTAACATCAAAAAACCTATTTTTTCAACGTAAATCACAAACCATGTCATTGTACAATACTTTACCTAATTTTGTATCCATTCTGGCTAAGCTACATAGTTCAATATCGAACTCATTGGCATTAACGAATATTTTTTAAGTCGTACAGAAAAATAAACTCAAGTATACCCAGATCCCGAAATATAGGGGAAAATCTCATGTGGCAGCACTGTTAACATTTTCTTGTCGAGCATCTCCTAAAAGCGTGAATCATTTTCACCCATCGCCGGCAATTATTTTGCGATTGAAACTGCACAGATTTACAAACAGTCAGCTGTTGGCATTTTATCTGCAGTAATGGAAATTGGCTTCGAATTGTTTTATATCAGATATAAAATCAAACATTATTTAAATGCGGTGTTTGAAAATATTGAATTTTCTATCAGTAATGTTGAAGCCGCCGTGGCTCAGTTGGTTAGTGCGCGGTCCAGCGAGTCGAATGCAGAGCGACGCAAGTTCGAATACTGCATGTAGTAACACCTAAAAAAAATAACGGGAAACTCGTTTTCACTTTCGGTGGCTGTCCTCTCAGCTGGAAATGGCAAACCTCTGAGAGTAAAAATTGCCTATGAAAAAGCTCCCAACCTGCCGTTCGGAACCGGCATAAAACTGTAGGTCCCTTCCACCCGCGTACAAATTCACACGCACAACACGGGTGGCTGCGGGAAGCTAGGCCTTAGTCTCGCGTAAGCGGGCTGTTGTGCCAATCAATTATTATTATTAATGTTGAAGTTGGATTAGGCTTAGTTGGAAGCTTGAATAAAATATACAATAAAAAAAGAACACTAGCACACTGTCCCAATCCTGTAGTTAAAAAGTTCGTTAAATTTACGCATATGAAACTTACTCAACTATAATTCCGAATCCAATATTAATATATAAACAAAATATTTTAAGAAACCATTTCTGATAATGCCAAGAAAATTCTTGAGGATTATTCTTAGGGGATATTTTTTTTCCATAGTAATGCTTGTTATATCTCACCTGTTGCACATTGGTCAAACATTCATTATTTATATTTAAAAAAAATTTACATTGAATCATTCTTCGCATGATTGTTGGTCAGCTTTTAAAGTTCGCGCTATATATTTTCATTATATTTTCGCTATACAATTTTACGTATTATACATAAGCAAATCTTTCAGTAACATGTTGTCAATTTGTACAATGAAAAGAAATCTAGCAAATCAAGTTTTCTACAGCGCTGCATCATAACAAAGTTTCGGCTTCAATCCTAGCACGACAACTTCACAAATAAAATATATTAAAAGATACCCGACGTCCATGACATGCAGCACCAAGCCAAAACTCCAACTCCGAATGTTTTAAACGTAGCTAGTGGGTGGTGCTCCGAGTTACTATAATTCAACTAAGACTTAAAACATTTGATGTGTGTACATTACAAGCTAAACTGGATTTATATGTTTACAGATTTTGATCGCTTGTCATTAATTGTTATATTAATGGCACTTCTATGAGCCATTCTTTGGACATTCGTCATTCGTTTCTGGTGTCTTAAATTTTGCGTTGTTGTTACACTCTTTGAAGAATGGATCATCCTTCAATTGAAGACTCACAGAATCCGCATCCAGATATTGTTCAGCGTCGGCAATGTCAGTTCGTATGGCTGCAATGAGCTCATCCAGTGATTTAAAGTTCAATTGAGGCCTTAAGTAACCGACTATGCACACCTTAAGTACACGACCGTATAAGTCACAGTTAAAGTTGTGAAGGATGTGGGTTTCCTGCCAAGAGAATTTATCGCTATTAAGTTCAAAAATACTAAAAGTTTCAAAAGTATCTAATCATTTTCCACTGTCTAGATGTTGTTGAAGAGTGGCTAAGTTTGTTACTACAGATGATCTTCTGATAAGCAGGCAATGACCGTATCACAGATCAGGCAAATGCAGGCTGCAAGCTTTGCAAAAAATCATTTGTGTGACAACGCAAGTACAAAAATATAATATTAACATGGACAGAAAATTGAATAGTTTCCAAGCGACGTTGCGCGCACTCTGCTGCCGTATGACTGTCCAACATAAGGACAGACATTTTTAACGTTATGGTAACAAACAAAAATACCCGCATACAAGCAAAACAGCTGACTTAACACGTGCGCATATGCCACTGTAGTTGCAAAATTAATATTAACTTCGCGAATTCGATACAATTGACTGCTTTGCTTTCGAATGTAGAAACATTCTGGAACGTACTTGAATGTCTGTTCGCCTGTGCATGTAACAGGGCCGGTGGTCCCACGCACATTGTGCTATTTAGAATATACATCTATATTTTATACGAATGGCACAACGTGCAACAGATAACAAGTAAACACTTGTTTCCAACGCCAACAACGACAAACCCATTTTGCGTAATTGTCAACAAAAAGTAGCAACTCATGCTGTAGGTTGAGCGCTGCAGTCCACTCACCATGCTCTTCTCCTTGTTGTCGTAGTAGGGATTCGTGCCGACGCTCAGCACCATCTTATGTACATCGCCGTTGTCTATATTCGCCCAACCATAGTAGATTCCCTGGTTAAATACCGCCGGCAGCGCCTTAACTACTTCTAGTGAGTAGTTCGCTGAACGATGCACATAAAGAGTCGAACGGTTATTGTTAAGTTGGCAAATTTTCGCTAATGATTTAGTGTCAAGTGCCACGTTGGTGGCTACTATTGTCTGCTTGGCTGATGCCGAGCGACAGCAAAGCGACAACTTACCGGTTGGAATGCCGAGCTCTTTGGAGCCACGCCCAAAGCCTTTTACAATTTCGCCACAGGCGAAGAATGGTAAATGATTAAGCATTTCCTTAGTGGCGCGACCACCAAAGCGATACGTCCTGCCACAGGAGTACCAACCGAAATTGTCAAGACTGCACAGGTGTCTCAATCTTGACGTCAGTACACTGGCACTGTTGCACCGCTCGAAGTATCTCGAAATCAATAACTGATTACTGCCACTTGTCGTCAATTGATACAATAAGGTTTTTGTTGAACTGGCGATGAAGCGTGACGAACACAGCTGCCAGCTCATGGGACTGTCGGTATGCAAAGCTATTGTTTTGATTTACTTTGATTTCCGAGCACTTCCAGCTTCATAAACAATTCGTGGTGCGCGTGCAAAGATCCAAAAACAGCAAAGAAGATAAGCAAAAGTTACACTAAAGCGCAACGGACAAATTCTGTGATTTTATGGAGCTACTCCTACTGGAGAACTGTCAAAAACATATGGGTTTTGAGCTTTGCTTTTCTTCATTTTTTCTCTACTTCCAAACACATGCTTTCACAGAGCTTTCACAAGATCTTTAGGCAAGATATACAGGACTTTACAATAACGGTTATAAATTTTGTATCAACTCAACGATAAAATTACAAATCACACGAAAGGAGAAATATGGATATACAGTCGCTCACACCTAATTTGATACAGTACCTATTTTAAGTTGTTTAATGCAGTAACTTCATACTTAAGAAGTTTATCAAAAACATTTTAATACAGGATTGTTGACGGTTTGTCAACGAACTTTTACCAAAAAATTTAATTTGCAAAAAGACTCCTCCTCGCTTCGCAAAGAGCGAATAGCAATATCGCAAGGAAAATTCCGCTCACAGCTTATTTGATACACGCACTTGTTTGCACTTACAAGCCGATCTTTACGCCGACGTTTATTTTTCTGTCATTTCAATAATGTTCCTAATTAGTTTTCTGAAATTTTTAGTCCAATTTCGCAACCTCAAGTGTTAATAAGCGGTTTAAAAAAAATGGGTCGTCGCTCAACAATTGGACAGCGTGAACTGGTCCTACACCATTACAAGAACGGGCAATCAGTGCGGAAAACTGCTCAACTTGTTAATATGAGTCCATCTACAGTGCAGCATATCATTGAGCGCTTTGTACATGAAAATCGGGTGGAAGATAAGGGTAGAACTGCACCAAATATAATATTCAATGAATCTGACGAGCGTTATATTGTCCGTAAAGTAAAGGTCAACCCGAAGCTATCGGACCTAAAGCTGGCTATTGAAGTTCAGGATAAATTGGGAAAGTCATGCAGTGCTGAAACCATCCGCCGTGTGCTTCGCGAGCATGATTTCAATGGCTGAGTAGTTCGCAAGAAGCCTTTTATAAGCAAGAAAAATAAAAAAGCCGACTTTCCGTTGCGAAACAACATATGGACAAGACCTCTGACTTCTTGAACACCGTCATTTTTGCGGACGAGTCCAAGTTCAATGTTTTTGGGTCCAACGGAATGTCATACGTTTGGCAGAAACCAAATACTGAACTTAACAAAGAAAACCTGAAAGCTACTGCTAAGCATGGTGACGGTAGTGTGGTGGTTTGGGCCCGCATGTCCACAACCGGCGTGGGCCAGTGGGATTGAGTTGAGGGAATAATGGACAAAAATAAGTACCTCAGTATACTAAAAACCAATTTGATTCAAAGTGCCGAGAAACTTGGTATACGCGAAAACTTTCGGTTATACCAAGACAACGACCCAAATCATACGTCGGATATTGGGAAAACCTGGCTCATTTGGAACTGCCCCACGTAGTAGCACCACCAGCACAATCACCCGACCTGAACGCCATTGAAAATTTGTGGACCTTGCTGGACAACAATATTCGCAAACAGAAAATATCAAACAAGAATGACTTGCAAAATGCATTACAGGAGGAATGGCATAAAATTACACAAAAGCTTGTCGATTCCATGTCAATCAAAGTCCAGGCTGTTGAAAAGGCGAAAGGCTACCACACTAAATGTAAAAAATATCAAATAAACTACCAGTTTGTAAGAATTTTACGACTGAATATAACTGTATCAAATAAGCTGTGATCTACAATTTAGTCGAATTTTTAATATGGGGTCATTTGATGTTAAATGGAGAATTTGAGAAATAAATTAAGTTCGTGAAATTGAAGTATATATTTTATTCTTCCAAATGGCGTTTAAATTTTTCCAATATCTTTTTTAGTTTTTCAGTTATATAAATTTCAATTTTAAATAAGCTGTATCAAATAAGCTGTGAGCCACTGTATATTTATGACATTTTAAAAATTATTGTACAAAATTTGATTTAGCAATGTGAGAGCTGCAACCTCCACCTACAATACTTTATAAATTACTTCATAATGTATATATTTCTATAAGTAGCTTGATTTAACAGCAAATTGTTAAAATTGAAGAAGTTTTTTTAACTCGTTCGTAAAACTGAAACGTTTTGATATGATGCAGGCATAGATTTTTCCTTATTTTCTTTACTATTACCACTGAGAAATATTTGTTGAGGTTAGCAATGGTCGGAACTATATAATAGACGTTTCTTTAATTTCATACATTTCTTGTATACTGTACAGCTGTAGAATATACAAGAAATATTTGATTTAAATCTCATATACGTATGTCGCACGTAATACTACGTTTACACAGACGAGATTATCCCGATTTGCGCGATTAATACTACGTTTACACAGACGAGATTATCCCGATTTGCGCGATTAAGTTGTTAACCTCGTATCAAAATGCGCGATTACCCATACAAAGTTAACCTCGCAAAAAGCGCGATTAAAATTTAATCTCACAAAGTAATCTCGTATTTCCCCAAAGCAACTCTGCAAATTTGGCTGAACGCGATTATTTTTGTATCATCACTAAGCGAATGTCATGCAAAAATAAACAAAAAAATGAATTGTAGCGCGAAAAGGTTTGTCTAATTTGGATGTAAAACGATGTAGTTTAGACTTTCTTGCATTCGTAGAAGAAGTGAAAAGCTTTAAAACATTTAGAAAATCTTCTTCGATATCCGTTTCTACATTTTTAATAAAAATTTCACTCATTTTTGTTCAAATTTTACGAAACAGTCTCGTTTGCAAAACAATAACAAAGAGAAAATGTGAGACGTCAAAATTAATCTCGTATTCAAGTTAATCTCTATGTAAACGGGCAACGAGGTTATCTTAATCTCGATGAGTTAATCTCGCTGTGTAAACGTAGTATAACAAAGATCGACCTCAACATAGTTGAGCACCATCTTTAGGGGGTCGTCTACGTAGCGGCCCGATTTTCGAGCCTGTTTTTCAACATTTATTACGAAGGAACGAAAAAAGATATTCACTCACTTTTTATTGTTATTTTTATTTAATCGTAATCTTTTAAGAGGCAAGGTCGTAAAAATTATATTTCTACATATTCGAGTGTAGGATGACCTTGAACGTGCCTTCATCAGAATTTTGATATCAATTTCCCTGCACGATTTTGGGACAACCACGTAACCTACAACAAAAAATGAAACTAATCTATAATTGATATAACATCAGCTATGCTTAGACACGAGCTTTTTGTAAAATTCGGAAATCTCTCGAAATGGTGGACATTTTTGAAAAAAAAGTTTTTTCCCTTTTTTTCAAATGTTTATTGCCTGTTATAATAAAAAAACAATATTTTGTCAAAAGTTCGTGTCTAATCATTACGACATGTTTTCTGAGCAAGTAAAAAAAAACAATCGAATCGATGCGTGTAAAACTTTTCGTACAAGTAAGTTAGAAAAATACGACTTTCGGGAAAACGCGTTTAAAGTTCACAGGGAGCGTGCGGAAACACCGTGAGCGAGCGTGCTCAATGCTCTACAGCTCAATAACCATGAAGAGTTACCCAAATCCTTTGGAAATAACATTTCCTCTCGTCTTCCAAATGAAAATTATGTAAAAAAAAAACACTTTCTAAAACTTTGTACGTAGACGACCCCCTTAAAATCCGAATATTCACCGCACTTGTGTGCAATCATTAATAATCGATTACAATTCGAGTATCTCTAGTCTTTGTGTTTTTGGTTTGGTTTGTTTTGTTTTTTCGTTTGTTTATAGAGTTTTTTCACAGATTGAATTTATTCCAGTCATTTCCATAATTTTTATTATGGGAATTTCCAGGAGAAACAGAGCAGCAATTCAGTGATCTTCAGCAGCCGTTGGACGACTGCGCGATTTGTTCTATTCACGTTATCAAACTCTAGAGTGGCGGCCATAACAAGTGCCTTGTGGTGACTTTTTGCATGCAACACACGTCCACGACGCATAATTCATTCCGTAAATCAATCGTTTATTGGCGGCTTATTAGTCGCGCTGTGGTTTTTGTCGTTTTCGCTACGTTCTGCTTCTGTTCGTAGATGAGTCAATTTTCTCGGTAAAGTGAAGAGGAAAACGCAGTTTCGCCGAACTAAAGCAACATGTCAATGATACGATCACGCAGCGCTCTGTCGCCCAACAATAGCAGCAACGTCAAAACTAGCGCTAAAGTCAATGTAAATGGTAGCAGCAGTGGCAGCAGCAGCAGCAGCAGCGGCTACATTAAGGATAAATATGTGCACGAACTGCCGCCATCTATACTGCGTCGACTGAGCGAGCACCTGGATGAGTTGCAGGTGTGGGTGCAGCTAGCAGAGGTGATGAAGTTGCGGCCTGCAGATGTGACGGTAAGTTCGGCGGCCAGTGACTCACGCAGTGCACATCGAATACTTTCCTTGCAGCACATCAAGCAGCAGCAGGATTTGGGCAAATCGCCGTCGGCTGCGTTGCTACAAAGATGGGGCGTGGACTGCAAACATTCGGTGACGGAGCTTTTTATGGCCTTACGACAGTAAGTGAAATCGGCACTTAAAGTGCAAACCGGATTGTGGCTGGTACCATACTGCACTGTAATATCAGGTTACGTTAACTTTTGTGTGCGATTAGCCAGATTAGCCTTTTTGACACAAAAAGAAAACATGGTCTGCCGTAATGTTTTGTTAGCATAAATGCTTTATCACAAATTAAATTGATTTATTAAATTTCTTATTTACCGCCATAGAAAAGAACTTCATCAGGCCATGCGTTTGCTCAAGGACTATGTGGGACGTGCGCATCAGCTGCTCATACCGCACAGTCAGCCGAAACTGAGTCTGCTGATGGCGCAGAATCAGATTAACCCAGATGACACCTCACGAAAACTGATTAACGGCAGCACAATGCACACATCCTCATCGGGCGTTAGCAATTCGAATAACAACACTTCGACCTCGACCAATGGCGTTGCGCCGCCCATCACATTGAACGAACACAACGTGCGCGAGTACACAAGCGATACGGTGGAGATTGACTACGACGAACTGACACAGGCCACTGAAAACTGGAGTGAGCACCTCAAGTTGGGCAAGGGCGGTTTTGGCACCGTTTACAAAGGCATTTGGAAGAGTACCGAAGTGGCGATCAAGCAGCTGCAGTACAACGGGCCCAATGGTCGAGATAGCAGCAAGGTGCAGTTACAGCAGAGCCTTAATGAGTTGAAATACTTGAGCCGCTGCCGACATGACAATGTGCTGAATCTGTACGGATATTCACTGAACGGCGATAAGCCGTGCTTGGTATATCAGCTGATGAAAGGCGGCACGCTGGAGCAGCGCTTGTACACAAAGCGAGAATTGCCGTTAACGTGGCAGCAGCGCGTGAACATCTGCCTTGGTACCGCAAAGTGAGTAAAGGTGTGCGTTGGAAATGTGTTGCAGTAGTCGATGATAAAAGTTGTTACATTTTATTCACAGAGGTATCAATTTTCTGCATATACTGGGCAAGAAGCCGCTCATTCATGGTGACATCAAGCCGGCCAATGTGCTGCTCGACGTCTGTCTCACGCCGCGTCTTGGTGATTTCGGACTGGCGCGCGAGGGACCGGAGGCTGTTAGTAGTGCGGTGACGGTGTCGCATATTTATGGTACGAAACCTTACTTGCCGCACGAATTTCTGCATGGCAAGAAACTCAGCACGCTAGTGGATACCTATAGCTTTGGCGTAATGATGCTGGAGACGTTTACCGGGTTGCGTGCCTATGACAATAACCGGCCTCTCAAGCTCCTTACCGAGCACGTGACAATGTTTTGTGCCCAACCGGAAAATAGGACTGTGGATTTAATCGATAAGAAGCAGCCGCTGCAAAATTGCGAGCAGCAGATGTGTGAAGACATCATAAGGTTGAGTCGCGAGTGCATTGCTTACACGCCCGAAGATCGGCCCAATATGCAGTATGTGCTTGACCGCATCGTAGCATGCAAACCGGCATTTTATTAGAGTTTTACATTTAGAACTGTAGGCACAAAAGTTTATTGACGCCATTTTATAAACAATATTTTTGTATATATTTTTTAAATTCTACAGTAAAAGTGCAATCAGCTTACAAAGCAATTGCAACGATTCAATGAACAATTTGCAAAAGTTATGGATAAGGCAAGACATTTTATAAAATGAAACAAAGCAAATAACATTCCAAATGGTTTTTTAAGCATTGGCGAAACAATCGAATACATTTAGTTATAAAAGAGCAAAGATGGAATAATTGTTTGATTTTTTCCTACGTGTTCGCTTAAATAAGAAAACAGGACAAAAGATATATACGAAGGAATTTATAAATTAAAGCAAAGAAAAAGCAAACAAAAAAACCAGGAAATTAGAGGCTGCCCGAAGTTAGAACAGTCTGCGAATTGGTATCAGGTTCATGCTTGTTAGTATGAGGAAGGTGTGCTTTTCATCGCTGACGCATGACTTAACACAAACCAATATCTTTCTATTTACATATATCTATAAAATATCTGGGTCATGCCAGAGTTTCTTCGGGTGCAATGCGAAGAATAGTAAGAACAAAACAAACTAAACTATGTTTCCCTGCGCTTGAAAAAATCACAAAAAATTCAGCTTTTTTGAAGAAAACGTGCCATAAAATTGATTGAAAAATTCTCTTGCTATAAAACCATGGAGAGACAAATAAATTGAAGTTGAATTTTTTTATGCAAACACGCAGCGCACATAAGTTTTCATTTTTTCGTCAAAATTTTCGACAAAAAAATAAATTTAAAATTTGTAACCAAGAAATGATTTAAAATTTTTCCGCAACTAACCATCGTTGTGTAATAAATATTTCTTGTTCAAATTCAACAAATAACCATCGAAATCGAATCCCACCATTGGTCCCCAACAACGAAAAATGAATTTGAAAAGCTCGAAATTCTTCAGACGCATCCAGGAGTTGCGGCGCATCTCTAAGGAGAAGCTGCGCAAAGAGAAGGCGCGCGTGCGCGTCGACAGCGAGTTGCAAAACGCGCTGAGGGAACGCAACGGCAACTGCCACCGTTTGGAGAAGAAAAGAAAGGACATCAAAGATACGGAGATGGGGAGAGGAGATTCGGAGAAGGAGAAGGAGAGGCTGCACGCAGTGGCGGACGATGGTGGCGGCTCACCAAATGACGGTATAATCCAACTGAACAATATGTGCTTTCGACTGAAATGCAACAATCACCGGCACAGCAGCAGCAAGGAAGATCTACCGACTATTAGGTGAAAGCACTCGCGGTGCAGTATTTGTAACTTTGCGCTCACTATTAACGTCCTCCATCAGCGGTACAAAGGGCAGCATTTGCGTTTCCAATTCACGCTACGCCATGATCGGCAGAGTCTCCAAGTCACTAGGATTTCGGTTGGTGAAAGAGGCCAAACTCTGGAACATCCTGTGGACGGACTCGTTGCCGGGGGTCGAATTGTACAAAAGTATGAAACGCTTTCAACAAATCAACCATTTCCCAGGCATGATGGAGATTTGTCGAAAAGATCTACTCTCGCGCAATTTAAATCGAATGCTGAAGCTGTTCCCACGCGACTACAAGATATTCCCGAAAACGTGGATATTTCCAGCCGAGTACGTATAATGAATGTCTCGCCATTCGACTGTCGACTGTTCTACTTATGATTGCGCTCTTTTCCAGCTATGGCGACGCCTTAAGTTATGCCATCAATCATTGTCGAAATAAGCCGCGTACTTTCATCATTAAACCCGACGCTGGAGCCCAGGGGCGGGGCATATGGCTGACGAATGATCTGAAATCGGTGAATCCTTCAGAACGTATGATTTGCCAGACCTACATTATGAGAGTAAGTGAACGATATTCGGTCGGGTCCGCAGCCTCGAAAGCTTTGGCAATTCATTTCCGCACGAAAGTTGATTGTTGCGCATCTCAGCGGAACATTGTCGAGCCTTCGAACTGCTGGTCCTTGTTGTAATTTCAAAATATCTCATGACTGCATTTTCCGATTTAGCCGCTCCTTATCGATGGCTATAAATTTGATCTGCGTGTTTATACTCTCATCACTTCCGTTGACCCATTGCGCATATTCGTGTATAATGAGGGCCTGGCTCGCTTTGCCACCTCTAAATACACCGAGCCAACACCGGAGAACAGCAATGACCTGTTCATGCATCTGACCAACTATTCGGTGAACAAGCGAAGCTCCCAGTACGACTTGTGCGACCATGACGACTGCGGCAGCAAGCGGAAATTCAGCGCCGTCAACAATTGGATGCGCCGACACAACCACAGCGTCAACGAGTTCTGGGACAAGATTGACGACATCATTGTGAAGACGGTGCTGAGCGCCTGGCCCATGCTCAAGCACAACTATCACGCCTGTTTTCCGTCGCACGACAAGATACAGGCCTGCTTCGAGATACTCGGCTTTGACATACTGGTCGACCACAAACTGAAGCCGTACATTCTGGAAGTCAATCATTCGCCCAGCTTCCACACGCACGAGCTGGTCGACCGACAGGTGAAGAAGGCTCTGATACGCGACACCCTGTCACTGGTCAGCACGGTGCTGGCCGACAAGAAGCAGATATTGCGTGAAGATCGCAAGCGTATCAAGCAGCGATTGCTCAAGCTCAAGCAAGGCGACGTGTAAGTGAGTGACGCCGCAATAGGGACAATCTTCTTATCACATATCTCCTGCCATCGACAGCTCCCACAGATCGACGAATAGCACCACGACCGCCGCAGTGGCCATCGACACAGCCAAATCGAATGACGACAAGTCCGACCATCTTAGTCCACTGTCGCAGCAGATCGCCTGGGAGGAGAGCCATCTTGGCGAGTTCCGTCGCGTCATGCCGCCGCACGACCCCGTCAGGCTCAACTACTACTGCCAGTTCTTTGCGCTGCAGAACCAGGCATCCATTTACGGCGAAACGGCGGCCAGCAAGAAACGTGAGGAGGTCGCCAAGAAGATGCGGCTAGAGTTGGAGGAGAAGCGCCAGCGGCAGAAGGATGTGCTGCTAGGCAATATTCGGCGCATGAAATTCGAGGATCGTAGGAGAAAGCGATCCACCTTGCCGCGCGCACTGATGGAGCGGCAACGTCTGATACGCTACCGAGCGCAGGAGCACTGGACGCCCGGTTTCATATCGGACGCAGAAGAGCGCTTGCGACGCACATGGATGCAAATGCGGAGTGATCTGGTGCGTAACAACAAAGTTGTACAAACGGTAAGTGCGCACAGCTCATTGCAGCAGTGTCAGTCGTGAGAGTACCGTACACTGTCTCAGCAAACTCAACTGGCACTCACAATGTCAACCAAGAAATTACATGACTGCTCTTGTTGTGTCGTTGTTTTAGGTTTACAAATTCTTTTACGATGGCGGCAATTTGACCAACGCAGATATTCTAAATTATCCAGAACTGTATAGATGTTTGGAAAATGGTTCGGATATCTTCGACGACCTGTGACTGCCAAACTTATAAGGGTGCACAGTGCAACCCTCAGATTGCTCCCATTACCAAAAGTCAGGTGCCTGCATAGAAATATGTTTGGGAAAATAGAAAGATCAACGTATTGATTCAGTTATCTTATAAACTTTTAGCACTTTTGCCTCCGTTTTATTTTCGATTTACTTTATTTTTAAATCACCTTTATTTGAATTTCGCTACTTCGATGTTACTCGACACGTAATTATACCTCTACACCCAGTACCGAAGCTACAATCGACGCAGCCACTCAATCGCCGAAACCATTAAAAAACTACAATAGAAATTCCCGTAAATATCGCAATCGTTTATTTTTTACTAAAATTCAATAAACAGTAACCAATTAAACTGACAGTGGATTTCATTGAGGATGTTGTCCGTTTGTGCGTATATATGACGAGCAGTATTGTTTTTGGAGTGTGTCAAGTCGAATTCTTAGAACTCGATTGAGTTTGTGCGGCTTTGCTGTTGCTGATAGGAAAACATGCGCGCAACGCCACCTCGCTGCGACGGAATGCCTCAACTAATGGCGAGTGTTGGACCCTTCTCGAGACGCGAAGCATGCACATAGACGACAACTCGTCATCAAAGTCCCGACATAACCAATCGGAAACTTTGTAAATATGAACGTACGAAACGCGGTGCGTCGAATTGAAAGACGCACTTACTTTGTGTTTATTGAATTTTGTATTTTATTTAATTATAAATAACTTATAATTTAATAATTCTATATAATGATTTGTTTAATATTAATTAAATTTCTTCTCTTAATATTTTCTTCTTTCGCATTTTGTAGTATTTATTGATTTTGTGAGTTTATTATTATCATGTTTTGTTTTCTTTTGCATTGTTTTACTTTCGATAACATTAAAAAGAAGTCCATTTATTTACTTGTTACACATGCTTATTGCGAGCATTTTTTTCTGCTGGCTACTTGTGTTTTGTGTTGTTTTTGTAGGTTTTTGTTCACTGCGTAATATTTGCTTCGCCTTTGACTATTTCTAAAATTTAGTTAGCTGATTTTACAAGTCGACAATTATAACGGTTTTTGCATTCTCAATATATATTTATATAGATATATTTATATGCCTTATGAACGCAAAAGTGTTGTAAGACAATTCACAGAGAAATTAAAATTATGCTTCACAAGTAAAATAAAAACCTACAAATTAATCAAACTAAAAATAATCATAATAATGAAAATTCGCAGCACACACAGCAACGCAACAATTTCGCAATTAAATTTCGGTACCATTTTGCGTTCGACATTACTTAATGCATCATCATTAATAACATCATCATCATCATCGGGTTGTCTATCATAATTATCATAATCGTCAGCGCTTCGCCAGCTCAAGCAAGTTCGTCGTCATTGTCATTATCGTTAATTTCAATATGTTTAATTGCTTAATTTTTATTGGGAGTTTTCTACCCTTCAATTTTGTAGTTTCATTTAACGGGGTCGTTTGTTTCAAATTGAAAAATTACCTTAGTGTACACGACATGTTTGTTGTGTGTTCTTTGAGTTAAATAGAAATGTCGGTTGTGTCATTCAAGTGGTTTTCATCTTGTGTATTTTTCGTAATTAATAAATTTTACAAATTGCAACGTCGCTCGGAATCCAGCTAAGCTAAATGGCGCGGCTTGCAACTCACTTTTAGCTTAGACGCACAATTTTCGGAAATCGCGATAGAGTCGCAAAATTTCGTCAATGAACAATATGGCAAAAGGTAGAATTTCGTTAATAACACAACAAATTTATAACAAAATCAGAAGCACTGGCTTTGGAAACTTTCAAATTAACTACAACTAACCAACTACAAACGGAAAGCGAAAACGCGCGATTCTGGGAGCAAGTGTGGCTGTACTATTTTAAAAACTTGGGAAAGCCCGAAGGGACATGAATAGAGGAGGCGCTACCAGCTGCAAAAAGAGTGTTAAGTGTTAAGTGTTAAGTAGCATGAAAGCTAAGTAATCACAAGTGGAAAGCCGCGTAAATCCGTACAGATTTATAGCATTATTTTGTGGTTGTACAAGAAAAAGCAATGCAAAATAATAGTGTACGAAAAAATCGAATACAATCGCAGGAACTATGGGAAACTAAGTCACGTTTTAAGTAGATGAATTTTTCTTCGTAGGTATAGTGAGTGCAAGCGCTGCTTCGCCCAGCCGAAATGTTGAGCCTTGCTCACGTACGTGCGTTATTTCTTCTGCCGCTTCTACAACTTGACGTTTTGCTCTTGATTTGTGTTTCATTATCTGTGTATGATATTTAACTTTTTGTTTCATCTTTCAAATCCTAAAACTAATTAGTTGCTTGCTTTTCAATTTATTTATACAGTTTTTGTTTGTTTGTGTGTGTGTGTGGGATTTTTTGTGGGCCTGAGCAATTGCTCCAGCATTTTTCTTCTGCTGATTGTGAATGATGCTGTTTATTGTTGTAGCTGTTTTTTTATTGCCGTACTCACTATTGGTGTTCGTGTTGGGTCCTCGTTGTTCCAGTTGCGTTTCACTGCACCATTTACCCGGGCATCCCTTTCGTTTGTCGTGTCTGCTTGCGCCTTCAGCTCGCTCACTGCTTGCTGATCGGCCCTAATCTCAGTTTCAACACTTGAACTTCACCATCGGTATATGCTTGGAAGACAGACACTTGTCACAGCACCACTCAGCGTACACCTCCTCCTTCAGCATCTGGAAGGCGGCCTCCGTCAGGCCCACACACGTCCTGTTGCCATCAGTAAAGCCGAAAAGGGAGGAAACCATAAATGAATTTTTGTCTTTTGCGCCACCGAAACACAGTGACTCACCTATGAAAAAAGAAATTACAACCAGATTCACAGAATACTGCCTCGTCGTTGTCGTTGACTTCCTTGTGGCACATGCCGCACGGGTAAATGGGCGGTGCGTTGGGGTTCTGCGGATTAAACACCATTGGTTGGCCAGGCGGATACATTTTGCCTGCGCCCATTGTCATCGGTTTCGGGCCACCACCCATGCCCATCGGCCCGCCGGGCCCTCCCATGGGACCCATTGGTCCCCCCATCGGCCCACCCATGCCACCCATAGGCCCACCAGGACCGCCCATTGGGCCGCCGGGACCCATCGGACCACCGAACATATTTGGCGGACCGCCCATTGGATGCTGGTGTGGATGAGGGTGGCCGTGCGGGTGCGGATGCTGGTGTGGATGCGGATGCGTATGCGGATGCGGAGGACCGTTCATGCCACCGGGACCTGGTCCCGGCCCGCCGCCACCTGGACCTGGTACTCCTCCCATGTGACCCATGTGAGGACCGCCGTGTCCGCTCATCATGTGATGAGGTGGGTGTGGATGACTGGGTCCACCGGGACCCATGTGCGACATACCGCCGGGACCGTGCATATGCGCGTTGGGGCCGCCCATCATGTGCTGCGGTGGCGGGCCGCCTGGATGGTGATGTGGATGATTTGGATGGCTCATGAGTTGCGGGTGCGGCGGTCCGAGATGTGGCGGGGGCTGCTGAGGCGGAAGCATTTGATTAGGACCGCCGCCAGCATTCATAACGCCTGGTCCGGGTCCTGGGCCGGGACCAGGGCCGGGCCCGTGACCATGTCCAGACATGCCGCCAATACTTCCCCCAGGTCCGCCTTGCAGATGTCCGCTAGGTCCCCCGCTACTGCTACTGTTGCCACCTACGTGTGGATGTGGTTGCTGCTGCGACTGCTGTTGTTGTTGTTGTTGCTGCTGCTGTTGCATAGGAACATTTGGGTTCATTTGTTGGTGCATGGGTCCGCCTCCGAGGGGACCAGAACCCATTGGCCCGTTGTTGTTGTTGCTGTTGTTATTGCTACCGCTGATACCCATCCCCGTCGCTCCACCGGAAACATTGACACCCATGGGACTAGCACCGATGTTGCCCATTGGGCCGCCGCCACCACTCATTGCAGGTGATTGAAGCGGGCTGGGTCCTGGTCCCGTTCCGGGGCCAGAATTGCTGCCATGCATTCCAGGACTGGGTCCGGGACCGCTCCCACTTATCGTGTGGTGCGGTGACATAGCAGACTGCGCTCCACCTGTAGCTGGCGAGGATGTGGGCACCGTAGTAGACGACGCTGAGCACGTCGCGATCGCTGTGGCTGCTGAGGACGTAGGCGGCATGGGACCATTCGACAGCGATGGCGCTCCGCCCAGCCGCGGCGCCGGCGAGTGATGATGATTCTGGTTCTGATTGTTGTTGCTGCTGCTACTTGCATTACTTGAATTGCTACTGTTATTAGCATTGTTGTTGTTATTGCTCGTGTGTGTTGGACCGCTTGCCGGCGAGTTGCCACCGGCTCCAACGCTGCCAAGGCCACCAACTTGTGCTCCCGGACCAGGACCACCGGGCATGTGACTGTGATTCGCCGGCCCATTTCCTAGCGGACTGTGCATCGGCGGCGGGCCCATTTGCCCGTTGTTCATGTGCGGAGGCTGAGGCTGCTGAGACTGTGACTGTTGTTGTGGCGGTGGGTGTGGGCCCAGCGGGCTGCCCATTGCACTACCCATTGGCGAACCCATCGGCAGCGAATTCATAGGCGATCCCTGACTGTGGCTGCTACCGTGCGGTATACCGGGGCCGCCGCCGCCACCGGTTGCATTTCCCATTGGAGAGCCCATTGCACGTGGTCCGTTGGGGCCAGGACCGGGTCCCGGGCCTGGACCCGGCCCGCCCATCGGTGACAAACCGCCACCCATTCCCATGTGGTGCGGTGATATGCTGGGCCCGCCCATGCTACCCATCGGGCTCATACCACCCATTGCGGCCATTGCACCCATGGGGCTGCCCATCGGTCCGCCGGCGCGGCCGTGATTCAGGTGCGGTGGCAGGCCCACTCCAGGTCCCATCGGATGGCCAGGACCTCCCATGGGACTGTTCATACCCATTGGCGACATGCCTCGCATTGGCGGTGGCCCTCCCATATGGTGCGGATGTGGCGGGCCGCCCGGATGGTGCGGGTGCATATGTGGATGCATGTGTGGTGGTGGCGGTCCATGTGGTCCTCCCATGTTCACATGCGGGCCACCCATGCTGCCAGGCCCAAAGTGTCCGGGTCCGACCATGTGATTCATGCTGGACATAGAGCTCGACATGCTGGGCGGAGTGTCGTCAAACGGATTCGATGCCACGATGGTATCACCGAACCCACCCATGGGAGGTGGTGGCAAAAGATCTTGTGGCGTCGGTGGCGCCTGTGGCTGCATTGAGTTCGCCGCAGCTGATGCGGCGGCCGCTGCTGCCGCTGCCACCGAGTTCGCGTTTGATGTTTTTCGCCGTTTCTTCGGATTGCTAGGCGCTGAGATGATGTCCGTGGGCGGTGGCGGCTTAAAATCGGGGGGACACAGACCCCCGGCTGGACCCGGCATACGATATGGTGCCATACCGAGATGGTGGGTCATATTTGAGGTGTTTTTCTTCCGAATGGTGGCAGCTTTTTCGTCTCCCCGGTTGAAATGAATTGGTGATTGACTGCTTCTTCCACTCAAGCAGTGCTTGTGCCCTTAATTTAGTGGTAAAGTGGCTGTGTACGTGTGTGTGAATCCTAGAATCAAAATGCGATATCGCTGCTACTGTTGATGAGTGAGGTGCGATGGCACAAGTTTTGGGTAGTGCGCGCAGATGCACAATTTGTTGCCTCTGGTTTTCGCTTTTGCTTGCTTGATTTCTGCTGACGCTTAAGGTTGAAGAATGTGTTAATGGATATTAACAGACAGTGGTGTGCGAATGACTCCTTTGTTGCTCTGCGGTGAGACGGTTTTGCTGTTGGCTGGTCTTTGTTTTGGAGCACGCTTCATACGTGGGACAAACACGCCTTGGCACGACGAACCTGCAAGGAGAAGCACATTGAGCGTGAACAAAGTCGAGCACTTCTTATGCATTAGGGCACTTGCTCCCAATAAGAAGAGTCAAATGCACAAAGATTTCATCATTTTCAATCTAACCTCAAACAAACGAGACTGCAGTTGTACTTCATTTAAGTCTCTATGGAGGCTTCGACAGTAACAAATTCTACTGGGTTGCATTGGAGCTGAGTATGAGCACTCTAGCGAAATTTTGGCGATTATTACCTGCACATGTCCACAAATGAGGGCGCCATTGTATGTTGCAAGAGCAGTGAGCAAAGTAACCAGCACTTGGAAGCAATGCAGCGTCGCTCTGGCTGTCACTATTGCAGCTCAGCCACTGACAAGCGCCACAACCACGACAGAACCGCTGTGATCGCGCGTTTGGCTGGCCGCATTAACTTGCGGCAATACCAGCCCGCTCCTCAATGGGGCAGTGGTTGCGCGCGCCGCGTTTAATCAGAAACTTGCAACAAATGCAAATCTTCGCTCAGGCAGCCAAAAAGCCAAAACAATAATTGCTGCTGCTTCACTCCGCTTACTATCGTCTTTCTCCGCTGCTTCGTTTTATTTCTGCTGCTGCTTCTTCTTTCTCGTATTCGCCTTTCTTCGCTGGCTCGTTGTCTTCAGCTTGTGCTAATGCTGCTGCTTCTTGTTCTTTTTTTGTTCTTCACGCCGCAGCCTCTTCGCACGGCTCACACATTTTTCTGTTGGCCTGCCTGCTGGCGCTCGCCGCCGCCACTGCTGCTCTTTCAACCAACTTCCGATCAAATCGTACTCCAACCGCGACAATAAATAGTGAAGTGAGATTTTTCCTGTAAGAAAATTCCACAATGGTTTCTGCGTGCGTTCCGTGTGGCTGCTGTGGTTCGCGCGGCGGCTGCTGCAATTTTGGAAATTCGTCACTCGCTCCCGCCGTCTTCTTCTTCGTTGACGGCCGACAAAAATCCTCGCTTCCCAAATAATCCAAAAAGACGAAAACTACACACACCAAAAAATCGCCGCTCGCTGGCACTTCAAATTCCCCGTACGGTTATTCACTCACGGCGCCAACGTTTCGAGCTCACTTTACGCTAAAGCGTTCTAGTGCAAGATTTTCCGCAAATTTATTTAAACTTTGTAAAAAATATCTCGATTTTGACAATGATTTTCTGCCTTCTGCTTTTCAGTAACGCCAGAGTCTATACTAGTCTTGAAACTCCTGTAAAATGAATTGGCAGCACTCATATCGAACTGTCACATCAAGACTTTTGGTTGTCACATCAGGACTGTCACCGGCAACATGCTTTCCACCACGAAAGATACAGCGCAGATAACGTTGGCTGAGAAAGCTTTTGTAGTATGTTGTCGAAAAGTCAAGACAACATACGATTTTGTTTTTCGGAGCGACATTTCTCCCGCCAAATTTCGTGGTAAAAGTAATTTTCAACGTTCTTTCGTTATTATTTCGCTCGTTTGATTGCGAAAACAGCGAAAATACAAAAAAATTTATAAATCTTTAAAATCTAGTGCTTTTGTAATATTTGACCACGTATTAAGCGAAAGTAAGTATATTCGTCGATTTGCAAATGAATTTTCTTACAAAAATTATATTTATTTCATAGAAATGCCTCTACGACGTTGTGTCCTCGGATGTCCTATTCCTGGAAGTTTGTACAATTTCCCCAATAAGGAATCGGATTTAGACAGGTGAGTTTTAAGAAAGTGCATTTACTTATGAGTGTATAGTGTAAGACCAGCGCACTTAATTTAAAGTGCGAAAAAAAGCTCAGGGTAGATATGTATATATGTTGTATATAAAAATGTAAATAGAATGCATGTTAGGTTAAGATTTTTTCACTTTTTATTTGTTATAACAATATATATATTTTATATATACTATGTGTGCATATAGTATATGCTTTATTAATATGCATGTATTGCGGTTATGGCGTATATTTTGCCTTTTTTAACAACTGAATTGTTCACTTTTAATTTTTAATTTTGCACATGTGTGTTTTTATTTTGCATTATATTCTTATGCATTGAATTCATATTTATTTATTTATTTGAATTTTATTTACTTTTAAATTGTAATGGGTGATATATGCCTCCAGGGGAACCGAGCACCCAAAAAAAAAAAAAATTCGGTAACGCGCCTTCTTTGCATACCTCTATGGTGGTGCGGAAAATGCAAAATTTTAAATGTATATTATAAATATATGTTTTTAATATTAAAATAGGTAATAAATGTATTGACACCTAACATAAAGTATAAGATGTATTTGTTATTTTGTAATAAATAACGATATTTACTATTGCGGCATTGCACATAATTATTTTATTTATAATTATTTTATTATTTTAATTTACCCCGAGCAACGAGCAGGTTGACGACGAATAAACAAATACGCATTTATTTATTCACCATGGCTTTTACTTATTGACAGCACAAAATATGTATGAGAAAGACCGTCGGAAGAATGCAAAAATGCAGCAGTATCAAAGGCAACGAACCAACTTTAATGATGCAAACCTTCTTGTATTTTCCTGTAGATGTGCAAAATAACAAGTAATATTCTTCCGAATAGATTTTAGCATGAAAGTTAAATCTGTGGTCCAACTTCTAATCGCGGAAATTTTCACAACAAAGAAACAGCTGATATAGGTTCACCACGATTTTTTCTTCTTGGCCGCACAACAATTACATAGAAAGTGACGGCAGAATAATGCAAGAAAAGTATCTACAAAAGCAACTGCAAAAATGATTTTATGATGGCAAACCATTTAAATATTCAGTTAGAATCAAAAACGCGCATAAATCCTTGTTCCGGGGTAGTTCTTCATATAAAATAATATTGTTTGGCAAAGGCGGTGATGCTGGCAAATTCGCGAACAATTAACAGCTGATTGTTTTTCACCTCGCATTTCAGCAGGAACATCCAAAGGAAATTTATATGAAAATTTTGTCGTATATAATGCACGACTGTAGCGACATAAACTAAAATGAACCATATTTGTTGATTGCAAATTACTAATAACTTGCTGTGGAACTTCCTCAGTAGTAAAAACTTTCTTCCGGGTCATATATAAATGAAAAACCAATGTTCATTATTTTGCATTTTCAGAAGTCCGCGAGCTGCCACGTCTAAAAGATAAATTTTTGGCGCGGAAATGTATCTGCAAAAACAGCTGTGTACTTCTTCACCACTTTTTCATAGAGAGAGCAAAATTAAATTTGTATGAAAAATTACCAAAGAATTTTGCAAAACCACAAGAAAACAAGAAAAATGCAAGAGGTCGCATTCCATGCGAATGAAATAGTTAACAATTTTAAATTGATTTATGAGCAGAAAATTGTATTTACTAATAATTTTTAGTGGAAATCAGTTGTGCGACAAATTCATTTCAGCGGGCAAATAGCGAACAGCTGCTTTGGCTGCTCTCTCACTTTTATTATCTAAATACGCAAAGATAACCATATGTTCAAAATTTTTTGACAGATTGGCCATTTGAGCGAAGTTTCAAGACTAGTATAGACTCTGGTAACGCCATTCAATTCATAATTTGTTTTCTTCTAATTCTTCGTTAAAAAATTCAACACTCTTCGTTGAGTGCGAAGCACGGGAGAGTGTGAAAGATAATGCGCCAGAGTAGCAAACAACCGAACGAGCACAGTAAATGACGAATGAGGTTTGTGCCTGGGGTTTTGAGCGTCGTGAACTACAGATATGTTATATTCGTGCCGGATTTGAGCAGTGATGGGCAAAGGCAGTAAAAATAGGAAGAACTTAAAAAAATTAATTAACTGAATAGTGGATGAGTTTTTAGTCTCCACCTGTATTTTCTTGTGAACATTGTCTATCAGATATTCAATATCTACATATAGATGTCTAATATCTATATTGGCTATGAAAAAAACTTCTTGGGTAATAGCGAATTAAAATTATACGAATAAATTAATACTCAAATTGAATAAGATTGTTGTATATATGTATTTGTATACGTTTGTTTGCGTTGCTATGCTATGCTAAAGCGTTACCGTAAAAATGGCAAAATCGCAAACGAGTTTTGCTGGGAAAGCAGATGAAACCAACATTAGTGGCAACAAAACAAAAAAGTGTCAACTTGCTCATTCGCTTCCTTGACCATTTTGCAAATATTTGCCAAAAGTTAAAAAGAGCTAAAATAAATGTTTTACACGTTTCCTACATTTAGTTTCCACGCCACCGCCGTTTTTCGGGTTTCAATAAGCAGACAAAAACGTGGCCACAAATGAAGTGACGGACAAAACTGACAAAAAATGCACAAATAAATATTAAGCGAAAACGCAGCTCCGTTGGTCTTTGGTTGCAGTCGTTTGTCATTTGTAGGATTTGCTCGTAGCTGAAATTTCCACTATCAATATCAAGGGGCTATCAATATCAAGGGGCTCTGCCGTGACGGACCCTCCCTTTCCCCATTCCCGCCTTGGTCACCGTGCTGGCACTCACATTGGTGCCACGCACAGCCCGCCAGGTCGGGCAGGTGACCGTACGAAACAGAATGTCGACACCAAAAACACAAGCCTCGGATGTAGAAGTAGACGGACGGACGACGGACACGGACAAACGGAGAAAGGACTCAGACAAACGACAAACGGATAGGAACAAACGACTGACGGACAGGAGAGAGGTGGGCACTTCCTCCGAAGACGACCTCCTGGCATCTAGCCAGGAAACCATCATTTCCTCAGTGGGAGTAGGCGCTGTGGGCCACAGCACCCCTTCCACTGAGAAACCAACAACATCGGCAGCGGCAGCGAAAGCCATGAAGAAACCGGCCAAACCTAAGGAACCGTCCAGGTATAAGCAGTACCAGAGAGCCTTAGCTATCCTCGGTAGGATTAGCAAGAACGAGGCTGCTGGTACTGCTCATCCCAAGGACGCGGAGGATAAGGTACGGTTTCAAAAGGTTGTCGACGAGTACTTGGCGTACCAGGCGACCCTGCCGAAAACTACAGCGACAAAACGCGACCGGTCTGCCCACGACAGCTCAAATCGCGTGACGAAGAAGGCGAAGGTTGCCGGTGCAACCGACGCAGGGACGAGACGCGTCTTTAGTGACGTGGCACGGGATAACCTGCAGGTAGCATTGGTTGATGCCACCACAAACCGCGGCAAAGAAGTCTTGGAGAAATGGGGAGAGATTGAGGTCAGGTTGACACAGATGGTCATGGACCATGTGATGAGCAACCTGACAGCGAACCCGAAGGTGCCTCTCCCCGGTTTCGACTCGGCCGAAGTTGTTCGCGGGTATCGGGTAATCAAATGCGATGACCAATTCTCTAAGGATTTCCTGGAGGGATGCATCTCCAAGATTGGAGAGGCCACTGGAAGCTTGAGGCTGAAGCTAATCCCCGCCAGCGAAATCCCGAAGAGACCAAGGGCGCGCATTTGGTTGCCCAATATGTCCTTGGACAGTGGTAGGCTTGTCCCCTACTTGCAGGCACATAATCCGACAGTGCCAATGACAGACTGGCAGGTCATAAAAGCGGAGGCTCCGCAAAAGAACAGCCTATCCTTCCTCCTGGTTATCAGTGAGGAAAGCCTACCTGCCCTGGAGAAGGGAGAGTTTAAACTGCGGTTCGGCCTACGGCACGCCAGACTAAAGGTCTTCCGCTCCTCTAATCCGGAAGAAGAGGATGCAGACGAGGTTGTCGACACCCAAAAGTTGTTGGACGACGTAAGGCTCGACGATCCGGACCCTACCACCGTGGACCAATAGGCCTGGGGTTGAAGGTTGTCCAAGTTAACCTCCAACATTCGAAGTTGGCAACGGACAACCTTACCGTTCTCCTGTCGGAGGAGGACGTGGACATCGCCTTAGTCCAGGAACCTTGGGTGCGGAGCACTGAGGTGAAAGGGCTTAGGCGGAGCGACTACAATCTCTATTACAAGAGAGGGCAAGGTAAGCCTAGGGCGTGTGTAGTTGCTAAAAAACACCTCAACATGTACCTTTTACCTCACCACAGCACTGACGACACCACGGTGGTGGAGCTAGCTGCAGCCGGGGGAGAGAAACTACTCGTGGTCTCGGCCTACATGGCGCATGACAGGCCTGCGCCGCCCGAGGAGATCCGGAGGCTCGTCAACAACGCGAAACCGCATGACACGGTGCTGATAGGGTGCGACGCAAATGCGAGACACACCCTATGGGGAAGCACCGAAAACAACGACCGAGGTGAGTCTCTTTTCGATTTTATAATAAGTACTAACCTAGTAGTATGTAACAGGGGAGACACTCCCACTTTTGTTTTTCCAAGCACTGATGGCTTCAGTGGGTGGGCAGAGGTTCTCGACGTTACTCTACTGACGGACAACGGACAGGTGGGTGTTAACAAATGGAGGGTATCCAGCAAGAAATCCTTTTCGGATCACGCATGGATACTCTTCGATTTGGATCTTCTGGTTGAAGCACCTGCACCATATCGCAATCCCAGACGTACCAACTGGAATCGCTTCGCTGGTATGATCCGTAACAGGATAGGGAGGGCTCCCCCAGTCAATATCTCCTCGGTAGGAGACATTGACTATAGAATCGGGCAGTTAGAAAACGCGATGGCTTCCGCGTTCAAAACGTCTTGTCCTGTTAAATACTCAAAAAAATCATTTCCACCTTGGTGGAATGATGACCTGTCACGCTTGAGAACGGAGGTCCGAAGATCATTCAACCTAAGTTATTCCTCAGGTAACTGGCAAAGTTACAAGGATAGCCTAAGAAAATATAAAAAAGCTATCAGAAATTCTAAAAACAAGGGTTGGAGGGAATTCTGCTCAGCTATAGAAACAACGAAGGATTCCGCAAGGCTAGGAAAGGTGTTGTCCAGAGACCACACCTGCCCCTCGTTCATAAAGAAGCCAGACGGCTCCTGGACTGAAAGTACCGAGGAGGCCCTAGACCTGCTGCTGAATACACACTTCCCAGGATGCACAGAAGAGGACACCTCGACTAGGCATGCAGAGTTAGGAGGTAGACATGCAGTGCAATGCCTAACTCCGATAAACGAGGACAACAACATTATAACGAGAGAAAAGCTCACATGGGCTGTGAAAAGCTTCTCACCATACAAGTCCCCGGGACCAGATGGCATCCTTCCTATAATGCTACAGGTGTCACAGGACTCGGTATTACCCTGGCTAAAGGCAATCTTTAAGGCCTGCCTAGTCTGGAACTATATCCCCGTCAGTTGGAGACGAGTGAAAGTCGTCTTTATCCCGAAGGTAGGGAAAAGAGGTCACGACTCAGCGAAAGATTTCCGGCCTATAAGCCTGACATCTTTTGTACTTAAAACCTTCGAGCGGTTGCTCGACCTCCACATACGCGAGGAAGTGGGACACAAGCTATCTGATGCCCAACATGCTTACCTAAAGGGTAGGTCAACGGAGACCGCCCTCCATGAGGTAGTACGAACAGTGGAAAGGTCACTGGAGTATAAGCAGTACACACTGGCAGCCTTCATGGACATAGAAGGTGCCTTTAATAACATAAAGATGAATGCGATAGAGGAATCGCTGGTAAACCTTGGAGTTAACACACAGGTACGCAGCTGGGTTACTGCAATGCTCCAATCGAGGGTGGTAAGCGCGACGCTCGGAAACACCCACCTCACAAAATTTGTAAGCAGGGGTACTCCACAGGGGGGGGTACTGTCGCCTCTACTGTGGGTTTGCGCCATCAACGACACTTTAACAGATCTTAACCAGAGAGGAGTCAAAACGGTTGCGTATGCTGACGACGTGGTCTTAATGGCATCAGGAATGTGCCCTGACGTGATTAGTGGAATCCTTCAGGGTGGCCTGGATAGGTTAACTGCTTGGTGCACGGGACGTGGACTAAGCATTAACCCTAGCAAAACTGAACTGATGCTGTTTACCACTCGTACTAAGATACCAACTTTTAGACGACCTCATCTTGCGAATATAACACTACCCCTTTCGTCCAGTGCCAGATACCTCGGGGTAATTCTAGACCCTAAGCTGAACTGGAGGCTTAACATAGAGCACAGAATAAACAAAGCAGGATTTGCACTATACTCCTGCAGGAAAATGATAGGGAGGAGGTGGGGCCTCCGACCAAATTTAATGATATGGATGTTCAAGATGGTTGTACGTCCAATACTATCATACGGAGCTCTGGTCTGGTGGAAAGCCCTCAGGAGGGAATACAACACCACCAAACTCGGTAGACTACAAAGAGCAGCTTGTACCGGAACTACGGGAGCGATTAGATCCTGCCCTGGAGAGGCACTAAACGTGCTGACGCACCTGCTCCCCGTCGATCTGCATATTATGAAGGCCGCAACGCTCAGTGCTCTGAGACTGAGAGAAACGGGTTGCTGGAAGGACAGACCGTATGGCCACGGCAGTCTTTTATCACAAGGGCAAAGGTGCCTACCTACAACGACGGATTATACAATTCCTACCATGGTCTTTGGGAGAAATTATGATATCCGTACGCCCTCTCGTCTAGAATGGAGGAGAGGGAACATCCTAAATAACCTGAGTACCACAATCTATACTGATGGCTCCAAAATGGAATGCGGAGTAGGAGCGGGGGTTTTCTCCGAACATCTAAAGATAAACGTGTCTTTCCGCCTCCCCAACACAGCAAGCGTTTTCCAGGCGGAAGTGCTCGCTATCAGAGAAGCGTGCAAGATGGCATTGATGGACACATCTTACAAAAGTCACATAACAATACTTACCGACAGCCTAGCTACGGTTAAGGCACTGGAATCGTCGACTCTATCGTCAAAACTAGTGCGGGAATGCAGGAATCTCCTGATAGAGCTGGCTCAGCGGTTCAGAGTTACCCTGATATGGGTGCCAGGGCACAACAACATTGACGGGAACGAAAGAGCCGATGAGCTGGCTCGAAGAGGCTCCGCTCTTGATGAGAGCGAGGCGCTGACGGTTCACGCCCCAATGGGCTCTATCAAGAACGGGGTCTCGAAGGACTTCCTCGCCAAAGCCAACACTAGATGGCAGAGGATGGAATCCTACAGGATCAGCAGATCCCTGTGGCCAACATACGATAAAAATAGGACCGCGGAGCTCTTGAACAAAGGCCGACGGGATGTGGCAAGACTGACGGCAGTCATCACTGGCCACTGGCCCATTGGAGAGCACGCGGCAAAAATGGGGATACCATACAACACCAGCTGCCACAGCTGTGAAAACCCGGATGAGAAAGAAACCGTTCACCATTTCCTCTGCGCCTGTCCGGCCTTAGCAAGAAGGAGATGGAAAACGCTGGGAAAACCGATATTTCAAAGTTTCGAGGAGATAGCGAAGTGCAGCGTAAACTCACTACTCTCGTTCATTAACCTCTCGGACTGGATATAAAGATATGTACGGATAAATACATATAGGTCCAGATGACACCACACAATCTACCTTAGGGTACCTACCGGGAATAGTGGTATCAAAACGGCGCTAACGCGCTAATTGGATGCTGGAGCATCGCCACTTTAACCAACCAACCAACCAACTTATTACGCCTTTTTTCGAAATATAGCAACAACATCAACTCATAAGCTTAAGCGTTGTTGTAGTTAATGACACGGTGTCGAACATTTATTGAAAATATCCACCTTCGCACGCCGTTACCACCAAAACAAGCAGACAGTGTGGAAGTGGTGTGCTGAGATGCCAGAAATACTAATAAAAACAGAAAACGAAACAATAAAAGCACGTACACGAAATTATACAATAATACAAAGAAAAAATTGCATGTTTGTTGTCATTTCCAACAAGGGGATATCGCCAAAATAACGCACGAACTTTAACATTTTTCCTGGTTTTCGTATTTGCCTTTTTTCGAATTGCGATTTTATTTTGGTCGCTGTCACTTTTGACTGCGTCACGGCCATCGATTGAGGAAGTTAAGCCGAAGCGGAGTGCAACTTTAACTTCATCACCGAGCCTGTCGTCGATGGGCTGCGACGTCAAACTCCAGTTCAATGCAAATGCAAAAAATGACTACGCAAACATTTATACATACATATGGACATACGATACTTTTCTGTCTCCAAGCGCACACGTAGCAAATAATTGCAGCCATGTGTGGGGGCCATGATAATGACAGTAAACTTAAAGTTATTTTCTTGGATTTCGTGGTGTTCATGGCATTTTCTCTTGACAAATTAAGATTATTATGTATATCTACACATGAACTTTTCGGTGGACTTTACTACTTCTAAAGCAATATTTTTGAACTTGTTGAACTCTGTTTTTAATTAAGTTATCGATTGTTACGTAATATTATTTTGTTACTTATTCATTTTGCTGTTCTTTATTAGTCAGTAAGCAAACAATTGTTCTTTGACTAATTAATAAATGAAATTAAATGTATATATTTTGCTTGTTGTTGCTGTATCTTTGCAATCTATTTGTACATAACTTATGAATTTTAAAATTTTTTTTATCAAAACTGAGTCATTGACATTTAAAAAGTCATGAATCGAAACTAATTGATTGGCATCATTTATAGGCGTCGAAAGTGGCGTATAATATATAATAAGTCATAAGGTTTGCAGTGCTGTTGTAAATTGATATATACATAATAAATGAATCACATTAAAAAATACGATTTTTTTTATTGCCATCATCATCTATTTGCCTAGTTAATTGTATCGTCTCAATGGTATCTCTTTAGGTGCTAGACAAAAACTCATTAACTTAAAAAACGTGGAGTATACAAGCGAAAATACAAATTGTTTCGTTTTCCAATGTACCGCAACTTGTATCATACATACATACATATGTATGTTTGTATGTAGACAAAATTTGGCTATTGGATTTTATTTTATTCAATTTAATTTTTCTGTGCATCGTTTGTCAGGTACTTAACAGCTCGCAGATGCCAAGCGCTGTTCACGCTGAAGATGCTGCTGATGGATGTTGTGAGTGAAGACGGTGCTGGCCATATCCGCCGGGCTGCTGCTGTTGACGGTCGGTTCGGCTGAACTAATGGCGTTGAGCACTTTTGCTTTCGGTTTGTCAACTTTGACAGCGCAAGGAATTTTACACGCACAATTTACACAGTTGTTGGGTTGGTCAACTGAAGCTTTTACTTGTTGGCTTTTGTTATTGTTTATTTCTTCTTTAACCAAAGTGGAATCAAAAGTCATTGTCCAAGATTTGGGGCCATTTTTTTGTTGAAACCGTGGCCACAGTGTTTTTATTTCGCCAATGTTTTTGTGTTCAATACTGGGGTTTTGTTTTGCTCTGAGCGTTTATGAGTGTCGGCCAGAGCATCGCACGTCAAGCCATGCCATCAACCCGGTTGGTTGTGTGGTATGTGGCGCACTTCAAATACTGTTCGAAAAAAAGGCTATAATTGTTTTCCAACGTCTGCGTGCAATTGCGCTCGAGTTATTGCTGGGACGCAGCGCAGCGTACGAAAGTGCCCGCATGCTCAACCTTCAGCTGGATTTTTGACGGCACAGCAGGCAGTCGAAGGTGTTAATTTTAATTATCTGCACTTCTTTTACGACCTCATACCGGGCAGCAGCGGCGAACGGCAGCATCTCCACTGCCAACTCAACAATAAAGAGTTGTTTCTTTGATTTGTTGTTTGGTTTCTATTTCTTCACTGTCACGCTTTAATATGTGTGTATGTACTCGTATGTATGAAGCTTTTCTTTTTCTCTCGTATGAATTTGAAATATTTGAGCGGCTTATTCGTATAACAACAACACCTCATGTGCATACAAATAATTTTAATTTTATGTTTAGAAGCCTTTAAAAAGTAAACAAAAACAGCGTGTAATATTTTTAATGCTTAATTAACAACTTTGCTGGCCAATTTTGGCAGTTTCAAAATCTTTTGTAATTATTTTTATTTATCATGTGGTACACCAGGGTCAAAAACCATTGCCTGCCGACTTATTATTGACATTGTTATCAGTTTTTGCAGTCGGTTATGATTTACTACTACTTACATTTGAAAAAATTATTTTTAATTAACTTTGGCAGTTGCAGTTAATACGCAAAAACCTTCATTGCAGCTTGGTTTAATTAAACAAACTTTTAATAGACACAACCACAACTTGAAATGCTGACAATGCCCTTCGCATGAATTTAAAGAAGAAAACGCATAATAAAAGTGAAAATCATTATGAGCGTATTTATGGCATTTGTCATTGCTCCAAATGAAAAACAACTAAGCCTAAGCGAACCTAAAAAACAGCAACAGTGTTCAAGCATTGTGTGGCTATAAGGTAAGGTTTTAAGGCAATTGCAGCCCAAATTGTCATATTGGCATTCGTTTCAGTAATGTAAACCATACCGCAAAGAGTTATCAAGTTTGGTATGCTTATTTGATATACATATATGATCACTCGATTTGTGGGTTTAATGAAATTTAAATTAAACCTTTCACCACAATTTTTCTATTGAATATTTATCTGAGAATGCTTTTGGGCTATTTCAACTTGATTCAAGCCGGCCTCGATAGTCAAGCGGGTAGCGCGCTGGCTTCTCATACCAAAGGCTCCAGGTTCGATTCCTGGCTCGGGCTGGTGAACAACTCATCTACTTCTATCGCTATCCACATGAAGGGAATGAGAATTACAAGAATCGCACAAGTGCGCTCTTGGCAGGCAATGGCAAAACCTCCAAGTGTGAACGAAAAACTGCCAATCGCCGTTCGGATTCGGCGTTAAACTGTAGGTCCGCTCCCCCCTTTCCCCATCCGCTTGAAATGTGTGCTGTAACATATGTTGGCAAAACAGTGTTGCATACACAGTTCAAAAACGGGTGAAATATGTGGTATCACAATGGGCCTTTCAGGCCTCCGAGTGTGTCTCTTATAGAGGCAGCCACCGCAACCTAACCTAACCTAACTTGATTCAAAATCACACCGTTTACATCGAATTACACACAGCACTGACATGAATTCATTTTACAATCATATTTGTTCGAACATGATTAATTAGTTAGTCCAATTAGCACTGATTTAGCGTTGAAAAGTAAAACCAAACCAGCCGCTTACAGCTCCAAAACAAATTGATCGTTAGTCGCACAGGCCGTTACAAATGTTGTGGCTACAGCTGATTAATTACAATTAATGCTCAATTATCAATAATACCTCATGGCATCGGCATGCGTGCGCACATCTCTATAAAAACTAAAACCATGAATAATATTGGCAAATCAATATTAAATTAGTGTGGTGTGGATTGATTGATACTTTCCGGTTTTGGCCATCACCATTATAAATTGCTAAATGCTTGTAACATTGCTTAGGTGGCATTTCCACATTTCATAGCAAACTTATAATTAAACAAAACATTTTCGACATACTAAATAGTATATGTAAACATATGTTGCGCGTCCGGTTGTACGTTCATCTGTAATTATTGCAATGAAAACATCATTAATGACATTGTAAAATATTTCACATAAAAAACAAAACAAAAAAATCATCTGAAAAGATTCAAAAATGCTTTAGTTCATAAATCCAGGTAATTCAAGAAAAATAATTTAAAAGTAGGAAACAATTTGTTTTTGTATTTTGTCTATTGGTTTTTGGAATTTAATATATTTCTTAACTACCGTCTAAGTTTGAAGAATCCGAAGTGAATTTGAAATCAAGTTAAATTCCAAGAATGCGGTTATTTCCGCAAATTATTCATTGGATCTAGAAGGACAAAGGAAGGATATTTCATAGTGACACAACACAGGAGCGGAGTATCTTGGCTTCTATAGGAAGAGCAGCCATGGAGACCCCTTTGCAATCGTAACATTTTTCCTAAACAATGCACAACTCTTATTTTGGCTTAGTTGAAGACAGCACGTGTACGTGTTCAATTGAAAATAACGCTGGCAGTAATTGAAAATCGCTAATTAACCCAAAAAAATTGGTAAACAAAAATTTAGTTGAATAACATTCTGTTAGCCATTAAAAATATTACCCAAGCCAAGCGAACACAGCAAAGTGCGCCTGAATTTGCATTGCATCGAAATTCGCACAGACCAACCACGTGCAGCCCCATCTTTGGATGCGCACCGCGAGGAATACAAATTACGGCTAACAACTGCGCCTGCTGGTTGCTCATCGTGGCGAGGGCCATGATGAGCATTGCTGAAACTGAAATTATGTAACGTCCTCATAGCAGACTAGAAAACCGCCAGCCAACAGCCAAATGTGTTGCGCATTGTTTCCCGTTGTTGTCGTCGATGCTGTTGTACTTCGGCATGAAACGGGTTTTCAATTGTACAACAACACGAATGGCAACGATTGTAGTTGCATTGGTTGCTGCAACAGTGGCGTCTTCAATGTGGCGAGCAAAATCTTCTTTTATTTATGTAAGTCGTATAGACGGAGGTACAACTAGGCAATAACTGTGACGGCTACCGGACAGACGAAAGATATTCAAATTTTTTTTACAGCTTCGGACCGTCAGCCACACAAGTCGCAAGTTGCTGGAGAGCTGCAAATTGCAGTTAAAAAGTCTGCGAATCCTAAAGCCAACATAAAAGAAAACAAAAAAAAAAACCGGTATGCACCGAAACACAGTGGAAAGCAAGAAAATGCCTGGGAAATTCAAGTTGCACAGCAACAACAACGCTGTGAAGCACACATTTTTGAATTTCGTATTCGCGAAGCCACGAAACCGTTTCTTCTTCTCCTGTTTGGCAAAGTCAACAAGCTCTAAAATTATTGCGCACACACTGGACATACAGTGTACACACGGTGGGAGAAAATGTCTAGCAATTTGATGGCCCCAACCACTGTGATTACAAGTTAGACACTCGTCAAGCCACACAAAATTAACTGAATCAGCATTTTCGCGGCGGCCGACTTCTTATCCGTTTGTTGCTATCAAAAGCTGCCCTCTAATTCTAAGTTGTCTACACAATTGTCGCGGCGCTGCTCTGACCAATTTAACTGTACATAATTTTGGGAAACTTTAGTGATTGTGCGAATTACGGCGTGTTGTCAGAAAGCCACTGTCGACAACAGTGGGTAGCATCCACGTGTAAGTCATGGCGCCGCCAGCACTTTGGGTGATTTAAATGTCGCCCTGACAAGTGGCCGGACAGCGACTGGCGTGTCGCAACACACTAATGCCACCACATTTGCTGCGGCGCTGCCGAGAATGCCACAACTGTCATCAGCTAAACGCTTCGCACGTAATGGCATTCCAATTCGAAGCTATTCACAATTGTTTGTGCGTAAATTTGCAGCGCGCACTTTTATTTGTTGCGGCTGTCAGGCGTTGCGTCCAGCCAGCCACCTGTCGGTCTGCGAATGCGTGTGTCGATGCGCTGGGCGTCGTATGATGACACCGCACTGTGCTGCCGCGGTGCATTATCGCACTTGAGTTCGCTGTTGTCTGCTTGTAAAGTTGGCGAAAGTAAAAGTGAACCATGATGTGGCAGCGATGATGTGAAGGCCGATGCTGGTGCGGTTGTCGTCGCTGTCCCGCGTACAAGAGAATTCGGTGGGTGTTGGTTGGCATTATTGTTGGTGCTGTTGCTGGTGCCTAGTGTTGGTGCTGTTATTGTTGCTGCTCGGCAGGAGCTCAAAGCTGCGGCAATTCGTTGAATTTCTGTCGGCATGTAATTTCGTTTTGTTTGCGGTTTAGCGCTGCCAGCACTGTTGTTTGCCCACCTTTTGTTTCGTTCATTGAATGCGAAAGACAATTTGGCAGACGACCAAAGCACACGAAGAGATAAAAGTTGTAACGGCGGCAATGGGGGTACAACATGGAGGATGCGGCTGTCAAGCTGATTGTCGTCGGCGAGTGGAATGTAAAAGTTGGTGAAATTTCACGGAATTCCTATAACCACATAATGGCTAATTTATTGTTTACAGATTTAATTGTTATGCACTCAGAAAAATCAAACTGTATTTTCAATAATGCAAAAGAAATAAATTTTAAGCTAATAGAAGTGAAGGAGGGCAAGAGTAATTTTAAAGTTATACATAGAACCCGAAAAACATTTTTCAAATTTCCCATTCCCGCTTTATTTCGGCACGTTTTACGAAAAACTTTGAGGAGAAAGAAAATCGTGGAAGTATATCTGTGGTGAAAAGCAATAACCGCTGAAGTCGACTTAAGAAGAATTTGAGTTATGGATGCCACCACGTTCCCTTGACTGTGCTCTACATTTGTGTAAAATCGGGGAGTTTGTAACTTTAAAATAAAAAAAAGTTATTAATAAAAACCTATTCGCATTCCCATAACGAACACACTACGCGCTAAAACTTTAAAAAGAGCAGAAATGGGGGTTTTGCACTAAAATCCACTACCACTACCACTAGAGGTCTGCTGGGAAATTTTCCACTACCACTAAATAAATTTTAGTGGTAGCTGAATTTTTTGCAAGTGCAAAACCCCGATGTCTGGTCTTGTTGAAAGCAAATAAGTTGTTTAAATAAAACATATATTTTTGCGCATATCGTTGTTAGTGGTTTATTTAATGGTAATGGATGTCTTTGTTTAGTGCACTATGCTTTTCACTACCACTAAATAAATTTTAGTGGTAGCTGAATTTTTCCCACTAATCACTGATCTTTATTTGGTGGTAGTGCAATTTTCTTCCACTATTTTTTTTTTTAATTGGTAGTTTTTACCACTGCCACTAAATTAAATTCAGTGATTAGTGGAAAAGCTGATGATATTGATGTCATCGGACGTAACAAGCGAGATGTCACCGCTGCCTTTGCGGCTATCGAAAGAGAATCTGCCAAAATGGGTCTGGTGGTAAATGAGGGCAAGACGAAGTATATGCTGTCTACACGCAGGGACTCGCAGCGGCTAGGGTCTCACGTCGAGGCCGACAGGTATGCTTTTGAAGTTGTCAAGGAATTCGTCTACCTTGGCACCGCCATCAACAGCAGCAATGATGTCAGTCTGGAGATAAAGCGAAGGATAACTCTTGCCAACAGGTGCTACTACGGTCTCGGTAGGCAATTGAGAAGTAGAGACCTCTCTCGACCGACAAAACTTTCACTCTATAGGACGCTTATCTTGCCCGTGCTCCTCTATGGCGCTGAAGCATGGACAATGACACGAAACGACATAGCGGCCCTTGGAGTGTTCGAGAGGAAGGAAGGAAGGCTACGCTGGCTCGGTCATGTCTGCCGCATGGACGACGAAGCTCCGGCGAAAAAGGTATTCGATGCGATGGTTGGAGGTCGACGGCGAAGAGGGAGGCCGTGTCTCCGGTGGAAGGACCAAGTGGAAGAGGCCCTGGTATCTCTTGGTGTGACCAACTGGAGAAGGCGCGCGCGAAGCAGAGGCGCCTGGAGAGAAGTTTTGCGGCAGGCCGTAACCCGATAACGGGTTGTTATCAGGGCCGTAGCTAGGGGGGGGTTAGGGGGGTTCTGACCCCCCCCGAAATGTTAGAACATTGTTTTAATTTATAATATTCTAAACTAGTTACTAATCACACCATGCATGGCTACGTTTACATTGAGCCCAAGTGCCTAATTAAGTTAAATTAGTAATTTAATTTAGCTTGGAAGCTTATTTTCAGTCAGCTGTCGGGTTTTGATTTGAGTAACCCCCCCCGAAAAAAAATCCTGTCTACGGGCTTGGTTGTTATGGCCAGTTAAGTAAGTAAGATTAGTGGAAAAAATTCAGCTACCACTAAAATTTATTTAGTGGTAGTGAAAAGCATAGTGCACTATGAATTTAATGCAAAACCCCCATGTCTGAAAACGAGATTGCTCGAAACAGCAATTTTCGACAATTTTTGACCACAGATACATGAAAGCTCATTTAAAGTATTATGTTATGTGGCTAAAACCTGCAATGTCTCGTTACTGAATCATAAATATAACTACATGGTTGCACATCTGTTAAAATTGAATTACGAATTTCAATGCCTCATTTGAAACTAAAGGCGCAGTCATTTGTTAGTTTAGATTTCCAAACGAAACGCAATTATTTACAAAAGTGAGCACTTATTGCTAACATATGCGCTGCACCTCTTGAAGGCCTGCAGACATGTTGCAACTGACGAGCGCCCTTAACTGATGCGAGCCTGAAGGTGCGCACACATGCGCCCTGATAACTACTGACCCCGGTATATGGCCCACAACCAACGCCACAAAGCGACAACAAATAATAGTGCAAAAACAACAAAAATACAGAGCAACGGACGCCAGCGATTGTGTTGACCCAATTGAGGTGTCATAACGAGCAGTAGTCACCGGCTGCCAGCAGACAGACGAATGGGGCAATGGATCAAGACGCCGACCGACTGACCGCGCGCCAGCCAGAGCAGGCCGCGTAATGAATACCTACATTAGTACATACATACATACTAGGGATCGCAATTTTTGGCCATTTTGCGATCCCGGGATTTTCGGGATTGAAAAGTCAAATCCCGGGATCCCGGGATTTAATCCCGGGATTCAAATAACAAATTTTTTAAATAAAACAATTTTACCAAATTGCATAAATACTTGTTTATAATATATTTACCATAAAAATGGACACAGTTTATTCACATTTGGGGTAGTTTTAAGATTTTTTATCTTGAATTTAATCACATTTATGGAATTCACAGTTTGCGGGAAAATTTATTTCGGGCAATTTTCCCTAAAAATAAACGATCTAACTGTGAGCACCCCATTGTATATCTTTCAAACAATTGTGGAAAATTTTTCAAAATAAAAATGCCTCGCTCAAATGGCAAACAAACGTTGAACATCAAATAAAGAAATCGTCCCGATAGTAGCATAAAGTACTCAAAAAAATTCGCTCCGTAGATTGTGTCAACAAATTAATTTGACTTTGTTTTTTGCCTCTTTCAATAAACATGCTCGGCAGTGCGGCAAATTTTGAAACTACCGGTATCTATGTTCTTCATACAAAACAAACGAAATTGAGATACCATATGGGAAAATTCGGGAAAATTGCCAAGTGGGAAATTTAACATGCTAGATACCGCTGAACTGTGAACACCATAATTGTAAGGCGGAAAGGGAGGCAGTCGGTGTTGAGTCGTCGAAGTGGTTGGTTGTGCGCGGCACATCACCAAAATCCAGTTGTCATTTACAATCAGTTGTCAATTACATTCAAAATTGTCAGTTTAAATTTAAATCAAATAAATAAACATAGTCATCCTTGACAACATTTTGTTTAACTCAAAAGTTTTTAATTTGACATTTAACTTCAGTTTGATAACATTTTGTTGTATCCAAAAATGACACTTAAACATAACTTATTGCTTTGCATCAAATGTATCATAAAGTACATATATACGCATATTTGATAAAAAAAAAATAAAATAGTTAATTTGTTAGTACTTTTAGTTTTACTTTGATTATTTCGATAAAAAAGTTAAGCGTTGTGATTAACTAAAAACTGAGATCTTAAAAATACTAAGGCATTAAATGTTTTGCCCTCTAATCTAGAGCGAAATTTATTGCAAATAAACCCTGCTGAGAGAAAACATCTTTCAGATTCAACACTTGCTGGTTGAATGCTTAGTAAATAATTATAAGCCTTTTGCAAAAGACGCCCTCTATCCCCTCCCTCCTCCTTCAGATAAGGAATCGGGTTTTTGTGCTTTTAAATTTATTTCATTTGAACTTTGAAGCATCTTTTGCAATCCCGAAAATCCCGGGATTAAAAGATTTGAATCCCGGGATTTTCGGGACTGGAAAAAGTCCGGGATCCCGGGATCCCGGGATCCCGGGATCCCGGGATTGCGATGCCTAATACATACATATATGCGGCGTGCTGATGTGCGTGCAAACGGCAAGCAGCTGAACAAGAGCGCAGGCCAATTCTCCACTGACCCACTGTACGTGCTGATGATCAAAGTGAGATTATTAAAATAATAACAAATATAGGTAACGCCGACTGAAAGCAACTGTGAGCACACATCTAGTCGACGCAGTGTAAAAAAGAAGATAAATATCATATATATCAATATAAATATCTACCAAAAAGTGGTGTAAAATCGGCGAGGTGTACCAACCCAACCAACCAGCCAGACGGCCAGCCAACCGTCAAATGAAGAAAAACGCCAAATTGGCAAAACTTCTTCGTTGCACTATTAAAGCGCTTTATTGCCGCTATTGTTGTTATTATTTACATTTTTTGCGTTTGCTGTTACCGTTGTTATGGATGCAGCTACTGTTGTTGGCGTTGCCGTCAGTGATGGCTGTTGTTGCTGGCACAAGTAATTGCCATTGCGTTAATAACGTACACTTTGTATTTACGATGCGTTTTCACATTAGATGAAGAAATTGTGCAAATTGTCGGTGCGCGCTAACTTCACTCACTCCACTGTGCGATATGCATCGATAAAGACCGAGCAATGACAAACTGCAGCCGCACGCAGCAAAGAAAAAAGCTGAACTTACGACATCGTGCGGCGTGTTGTGCAGAATATCGGAATCGCCTTGGATATGCCAGATCGTGAAGACATTGCTTGTGCTGTGGATATCCATTGATGTCAATGACGGCGATGACGGCTGTGGGGCGATGGCGCCCTGCATTCGCTGCTGACTGCCAATGAAGTTGGATGAGGGCAAATGTAGCGTGTCGCAGATGATGGCACCAAATATTGTTTACAGTTCGTTGCTGTTTTGTATTTTGGTCATATTCAAATTGATCAATTATTGGAATTGATTAATTGCAAAATATTGCATGTGAATAAAATCAAAGTACAGTACTTGACGAGTGCAGAAGTAACTCGAATGCTATGGTAGGTAATCTTTAAATCGCTCTTAATAGTAGATAAATTATTGTTATTAACTGGGCATATAGACAAGGAACGTAAAGAAATTGCATTACCAGAATTTGCTCTTGGTTTGCCAAATGCAGACCAAGTTAATGTATCTCTTAACTTCAGCAAGGAAACAATGAACTCTATGGAAATCCACAACACGTTGATTGATGCCGTCTTCATATAATCAATCAAGAATGAACTCTTACATAGCAGAACTTGCGTAGCACTGTCAAGGGAGATGGGAATCTGTAAAAATAAAGTAAATGGGTTCCTCGGTTTTTCAAATCGACTCTATGTCTAGATCGCGATGTGCGAATGAAGAATCTTGAGTTCCAGTTTTGAAGCAGTTTTCTCGCGGATGATATGAAGAGCGCTTTAAAGGAAGCTAGAACACCAGTAGGAAAACCATCAAATGTGCTCAGAAGACACTCGAGTGTAGTCTCCGATGTCCGATATGCACAACATAACCTAACCCATATATATGGAAAATACAAGCCTAATGTCTGACCATTTGCAATAGTTGAGCGTTTTTGTATTGAAATAAATTTATTAGAATCTGGGCAGAGCTTGAATAAAGGATCTGAAGATTACTAGTTATAGAGATCGAAAATTCTGGCATTCACCGGCCTGTATAAGCGTATATGTATCCGCTTCATTTAGTCGTTCGAATTGATCTTAAACATCGACTCTGCCCACCAGCCAACCATTTCCGAACGCTTTGGAATTGCTGTCAAAAGAAACGAATCAAGTTAACGATTACTGTGATGGTCAGCTAATAATAAGTCTGGTCGTAAAGCAATCAACTTGAAATGAAGTGCCAAGTAATGACTTTTATCGGGCAGGTACACCAGATGCCCCGCCGTCGGCAGCCAGAAATAAAAAACTATAATAACCGAAATAACTACTTCAAGAGCGACTGTTATTGCCGCAACGCTTACAGCCGTTGCTGCAACCGACGCAACAGCATCAACGTCAGCCTTAACAACGCCAACAGTCCTTGACTTGTAAGCGTGAAGGTTTTTCATGACCTCGCCCTTAAAGTACTTACAACAACAACGACACAACGGCGACACTCAATTCAGACCACAACCGAGAAACTGCCTAAACGAGACACCAATATTGCAACAGCAACGCCAACACTTTCATCGCAACAGCCGCATTCACAGCGACAGAAACCCTACACTTATTGTTTCGGCGCTGCGAAAGTGTAAACGCTGAAGCGGTCGTGGTCACTGACGTTGTTGTGATTGTGGTAGCCGCAATGGATGCACCTTTAATTTTTACTGTTTTTAATAATTGTTGGCGGCGTTGTTGTGGCTGTTGCTGGTAAGGCCGCCCGTGAGGAGCAGTCGTTGAAAGTGAGGCCCTCGAGCGCAATAACTGAAGCGCGCATTCACAGCTTTTATTGTCGCTGATGGCACTTTTTCTCGGTTTGTCTGGTGCGCAGCTCACTTGAAAAATGCGGCGGTTAACATATCACTTCGAGATGGGCACACATAATATCCGCGCGGCACATTCACCGCCAAATGACACTGCGCCGCTGTGCGATGGGTTTTGCACGCACAGCGCGCGAACTTAAGGGGGGAGTACACTTTGATTTTTCAAAAAAATGTATTTTTTTTTTTTTTTGCTTAAAATGTTCCTTGGGATGTATACTTTAATTTAGAAAAGACTCCAAGTCCGCCAGAATATTCCTTACCGCTTTACGAAGCGATTTCCTAAAACATGTACCGGCGCGCTGAGAGAGCATTTTATCTTTAAACGCGTTTATCTCGAAACGGGGCTTTTCAAACTGGCGTGGGAAATAACTCTAACCAGTTATTATTAAATTTGGATATCGCCTAGGTTTTCTTGTTTAGAATTAAATTCTGCTTAGAAATACGTATCCACATTTTCGATTTTGTCAAAAATGGATTTTTAATCCACGATTTTGTAAGCATTTTTAGGGTTAAAAAATGGACTTTTTTTCCTAAGGCCACAACTTTTGAAAACAATTAATTTAAAAAAAATCGGAATACGTATTTCTAACCCGAATTTCATTACTTATCAGGATTTTGTTCGATTTATGTTCCAGGATCACATGGGAAGGAGTATTTTCTCACGCCGTTTTCCGACTTCCGCGCGAGGACGCCCGCGCGACCTGGTGCACCGGCCACGGGGGGACGCCAATCGAGTTCAAAAAAATACAAATTGTAGTTCGAAGGATGAGTAATAAATGGGTTATAACATATTTGCCCTCCCTGAGTGTTTTATTGCTTAAAAAAATTAACGAAAATGCCTTACTTTTTGGACGTTCAAAGTGTACTCCCCCCTTAAACCCGAATCCAAGCGCTGCGCACCGCTCAGGTACTTACTTCACTTTCGTGCGGTGTGCTGGCGGAGCGGGTGAGTTGTAATCGAGACGCTAAAGACTCAATGACAACAACAGCAACAATAACAATATGAACAATGCCGCCGATTTCAAGTGATCGCAGCCTTAATCAATGCGAAGAAAAGTAAAACCGAGTGAAAACCTTAAAATATATTAACGCCGCCGCAGCGAAAATAAGGAAGAAGAAAAAGTTGGTATCGAAGAAAACGAATGCCCAGAGAAGCACAGAGCTTCACAGCTGAAACCATCGAATGGGAATCGTTTTTGTAGAGACCTGTTGCTGCTGATTGTGATGATGCGGCGGTTACCGTTGTAGCTGCCGCTGTTTCAGCTAACAACGCACTGCGATTGTGGTTGCGGCCGATTTCTGCGACTATTTCTGTATGTGTGTTTTGTCATCTTCATTGCATGACTGGGAATCAAAGTCGTAATGCAACGGGCTGGTTGGTCTGGTCGGCGTCTTTCGAGTGGTGTTCGCTTCCCAGCGGTTTTGGCGTTGCAGGTTGCAATGGGCAAAGCAATTGCACAGGAGCGGCGCACAAGAAGTCATCAGCTGTGGCAGCGCTTACCGGCCGTTACTTTTGCGGTTGCCGCGTCTTCTCAGGTGCTGTTGACCAAACAAGTTGCCCGTCTCGCCAGCATATCAATGATCGCCGTTTTCCTGTATTCTTATGTAATGCTGTTGCCTCTTTGCCTCTGCAATTGTTGGCGTTTTAACATTATAATTGGATTGAAAAGTAGTACAGACACATTACGCTCCAATGCCTTTCGTGTAGTAATGAAATGGCGGTGACTATTTCTGTCTTTCTGTGCTAAGTTTGCAGATGGCTTCCGCAAAGTACAGTAAAAAAAGCGAAATTACACATTGGATGTTATGAAAAGTAAAACTACAAACGAAATAAAGGAGAAATGGCATTCAATATTGTGTTTCGAGTATCTGGTTTTTGGTTATTGACGTCCGTTTTATGTCCGCCAGCCGGTTGATACTTTTATAGAATAAATTATGATAAAACAAATAAAGGTAGATCCAATACCTCTTCTCAGTGACCATTTTTGGCGTTCTCCTTTGAAAATGGACTACCGTACTGTTGTTAGCAAATATTTTGAACATTTTTTAATACAGCAATGTATTATTTGCTGTTGAAGGCGGATTACAATTTTTTATATTTTCGCACAAAATGTATTCACAGTCACAGTAAATTTTATAGTCTGTGTTTATTGTAAAAAAGATCTTAAAATTCTTAGATCTTAGAATTTAAAAAAATACTAATTTCATATTTATCGAAGTGGCATCACGACTCAGGCTTTTTAGTGTCAAAAATTTTGACAGCGGTTCTAACTTTATCTACTTTTTGTATCTTGGAATAACTTTTGCAGACGTCAATTCAAAATTGTACTATGGTTCTAACAAATATTAATTAAACAAAAATTGTGGTGTAATTATGCTTATTATACCTTGTTATGGAACACAAATTTAATCTAGAAATCTAGAAACAGAATTTAATCATAGGTAGACTTTTCTCATCACATTTTATGTAGTTACTGTGAGTTGGTCTTAATTTGTGTGCACCAGTTATGGTTTCCATATCTTTCATGATTGATGCGCCTAAGAATATGGTTATCTTCTCTTTGCGATCGTTAACTATATATTTATACATATATGGGTTGCGATTTTAATCACTTCCTGTCTCGCTGTTTGTGTAACCAAAAATTCGCACTGCTTATACGAGCGCAGTGGATCCCTCCGTTTTCCTTGCAACCAACATGGAAAATGAAAAATAATATACAACAAAAGCGCAGCGGCATCTTTAACCTGTTTCCAAGTGACTATGGGAAAACTCATAGCTCACTCTCCCATAGAGCGTCGGCATTGCAAAAAAATGTACTCACTGCTGCCAGCGTCAACAGTATCAAGTCGACAACTGAGCAACATAATCATCATCTGCAATATCAGCTGGTTGATGTTGGAAAATGGTCGGCGAAATGAACGCCAGTGACGGAGCGGAGCGAGATCGCAATGTGTGGAAGTTGGAGTTTCGGATACCATCACGATGCTGCTGACACGTGAAGATGAAACGTACTGCAAGACATCGACGACCACGATGATGATTTCAATGATAATGTGGGCGCTAATGATTGAGTTGATCGCCGTTAGCAGCCGTTGAGGATGGCAGTGGCGCGGGCAAGCACGAAGAGGAGGAAGAAGAGACGATTATGGTGTCGGTTTGGTCGTTCGGCGATCGGCTGGTGTGCTGACTGGTTGGTTGGTTGGCTGGCTTGCCGGTTGATCGTACAACAACTCCACTCAATACGCAAGCGACTATAAAGAGGGCTCGTCTGGCCTTTTCAAATGCATTCAGTCGTTGGTTCCCTATACGCAAACAACTAAATTTAATTTTTTAATTTAAGTTTTACTTCTCTCCCCCACACAAAACTCACAACTATGAACTCCTTCTCCGTGGTAAGTGTTCATGTGTGCTGTACATAGGCAAGGATTAAAACAGGATTATAGGCCTTAGGCCATGGATGTTGATGGCCAAGCATGTCCTCGATGGATTACTCAACTGATAATCCTTTTTGTTTCGCTTTCAGTTCTTGGTGTTTGCATTGGCAGCACTGGTCGCTGCAGAACCACCATCCGGATATAATTACCCAAGAGGAGGCGGCGGCGGTGGCGGCTCGTTCGGCGGCGGCTCGTTTGGCGGTGGCTCGTTCGGCGGTGGTGGCGGCGGCTACCAGGCCGTCAGCGGTGGCTTCCAGACATCCGAAGGACAGAATGTTGATCCCCAACTGTTGGAGCAAGTTCGTCAGATTCTGCTGAACGAGGAGAGCAAGGCTGGTGGTGGTGGTGGTGGTGGCGGTGGCGGCTATCCCAGCGCACCATCCGGCTCGTACGGTGCACCATCTGGCTCGTATGGGCCCCCATCGTCCAGCTATGGCGCACCTGGCATCGGTGGCGGCCGTGTTGTCGGCATTGATCTGGAGGGTGTGCGTCAAGCCATCCAGGTGGCGCAGTTCGCTCAGCAGAGCACACAGGCTGGTGGCGGCTTCGGCGGCTACCCAAGCGCTCCATCTGGCTCGTATGGTGCTCCGTCGAGACCCAGCGGCAGCTATGGTGCGCCTTTCTAAGGTGACCATCAACCGAGACTGTGCCTGTGACCGCGTCGATCTTGTAGACCACGATCCTCACTTACTCAACATTTTTCGCTGCCAAAAATGAAGATGAAAATCATGTAGAAGAAGAAGGAAGAAGAAGACGAAGTAGTAATGAAGGAAGAAAGTGAAAGCGAAGAAGAAGCAGGAGCAGTAGAAGTTAAAGAAAAACGAAGACCAATTGACGCAACCAACATCCAGCGCCTTCACAAAGGATAACTATGTATATGATGAAACAATATCGACCGCAATGACAATGGCAATCACAGCGATAACAACCATACCAACAACAACAAATGCTGATAACTATTAGCAGAATTGTTGCCATAACTTCTGGCATATTGCCAATTGCTGTCGATGAAACGAAGAAGATCAACAAGTTTCTTATCAGCACAATCATCAACGACAACGCTACCACAACCGCCACCACCAGCATCACGTCCACCAGACGTGATCGCCAGGAACACAATTGACCAGCCGCTCGCGCGCCGTTCATCGCCCTGAAGCGGCGGCCTGTGCAGCATCTATAGGGAACTTCCAATTTCGTCCGAAACACCTCACCTCCCGCGCGTATTTGCTGCCCTAGCGGTCATTGTGAACGTGTGCTTCCCGCACAGGTGGTAGGTGAGGGCAGGCGACATTTCGTTTTCTTGCTTAACGCGCTCTCTCTTTCTGAGTCTCCCCCAACTCCCTCCCATTTTCCAACACACTATCTTTCACTTCCCCTCATCGACTCCGTTTCCGAGTTCATGAGAATGTTATTGTTTTTTCTCTCTTGTAAATAGTTTGTTCTTAATTTTGTAAACAACAACAAAAAATGTTAATAACGCATCATTAGCTCGTAAGTGTTTTTATTGTATATGAAACAAACAAAGAAACAACAAAAAAATATGAAAATAATAAAAAAAATAGTAAATTTTGTCACCGTTAAAATATTGTGGTTTTATTACAATTTATTTGGTGATCAGTTTTTTTTAATAACTATATTACTTGCAGTAAGCATTAATTGAGAACTAAATAGACATGGCCCGACTAAATCTAATATTATACAAATGAAAAAATTGTCGCAATATTTTACACTAATATTAATATTTTTGTTTTTTGTTACAAAAATTCTTAACTACTCGCTCTTTTGCACAACTCATACGCTATTTGATAAAGGTTCAATTTAATTTTAATTTTAGACTCATTTTCACTCTTAAATTTTTGCCATGAAATGGTCTCAATTTGATTTTATTTTTGTATGTATTACATTTCAATCAAGTCAAAAATCTTCCTCAAAAACAAACTAACACCATACATTTTAACTATTGTACAATACAACGCTTGGGAGCGCGCGTCATATGCATAACCAATGTTATCGCCGTTGTTTTTTAAGTTAATTTTTCGCGTAATTAAAAAGCTTAAGTATGGCTAGACTGCATAATGTTGTGTCTGTTGCATACCAACCTACATCAGTGCCGACACGTTAGTTGGTCGCTGTGTTACATTGGTGCATCTCTTCATAATTACATGTTTCGCAGTTTAGTTGTGTTTGGTGCTAATTATGAAGTGGGATATTATAAAATATGTGTTGGCGCTTCTTACACAACTGTAATGGTGTCGATGCATGTGTGTGCGTTTACAACTGTAATGAAACAATGCGTAGTTTAATTTATGATAAAAAGATGGTACAAAACACACTTCGGCGCTTACTCAGTTAAATTTAATTGTATACCTCAAATTGGCCATAAAGGCATTACGAGATTTCAACAACTTTGCATAAATACCACCCATAGCGTTGGCTGATTGCGCTCATCGCAGATCCATGAGATTGAAACTACTGACCATGCAGCCATAATGTTGGGAAAGAAGACTGAGTGGGCTGTGAGCTTACGGCATCACTAATTTTAATTACTAATCTGAGGCTATGCTTATTGTAAGAGAGAAAAGTTATTCAACTTTAAGGCATTTTTAATTTAGACTAAGTAATGTTAGAAACTAAAAACTATACAAAGTTGAGGGTACCCGGAATTATATTGTATCTGTAATACAACTGTGACTGCAACTTTTTTATGGTCAGTTTACGTATATATGTATAGGGTTTTCCAACAAGAGGTGTTATTTTGAATCACCCGGTATTTCGGTAGCTGTCACTTTTCAAGCTTTTATTCTTTGACATTTGACAAGTAGAAACTACGCAATTACTAAAAATGGAACGATGCACGCTTCAACAACGCATTGAAATTACTAAAATTTACTACAAAAATGGTGAAATCACTACAAAAATGGTGAAAATCTTGCAGTCACAGTTCACAAAACTAAAGCATTTTTGGGTCGTCGTGAAGCACCTTGTCGGACCGCAATACAGAAATTGGTGGAAAAATTCGAGCTGTTGGGACAAGTTAGTGATGTGAAGAATAAAACCCGTGCACGTCGCTCAAGAACAACTGAGAATATTGCTGCTGTAGCCCAAAGTGTTGAAGAAAACCCAGGTTTGTCGATTCCTCGTCGTTCCTTGGAATTGGGCATTCCAAAAACGACATTACACCGTATTTTGCATAAAGACTTGGGTCTTAAGGCTTATAAAGTTCAGTTAACACAATAACTCAAGCCGACCGATCATTAACAACGTCGTGTCTTTGCTGATTGGGTCCTCTGGGTGTTATCTCTGGAAGAGGTGATCACAATTGGCCACCGAGATCTTGTGATTTAACACCTTGCGACTTCTTCCTTTGGGGCCACGTGAAAGATAAGGTGTACGCCAACAGCCCAGCGTCGATTCAAGACCTCAAAGATAGAATTCGTGAGGCTATCGAGGACATAGGGCAGCCACTTTGCGATTTGGTTATGGAAAATTTCATGAAAAGGATATGGTCCTGTAAGCGTGGTCATGGTGGCCATTTGGCTGATGTTGTTTTTCATTATTAACGGCATACCTTCCTCTTTATTATGAAATAAACATCCGATCATTTATCTCAAAAAATTTCATTTTTCTTTGAATACCAAAATAACACCTCTTGTTGGAAAACCCTATATGTCCTTTATTTAAGCATATGAAATGATCTCTTTTTCAACACAACGAATGACGTCAGGAAACGTTTTGCCTCGAAAAGACTTTTAAAAATGTATGTATGTGGGTATAATCCATCAAACATGGATCGATGCGATTGAAAATTGATAAGTTAGTGCTTTTCTGCATCAGAGAATAATCGATAAATTGCTATTTGAAACAGGCCATTCCTCGGCCGCTTTCTTATCATTTTTTCACTGAACTTAAGCAAAATTGTTTCCAATTTTAGTTATAGTAAATTCAGCTGTAATGGTCCTTGAATATGTAACGCTCAAATGAATGAACAACTTTCAACTCTTATGCTCTACAAGCGACAGACAATCTGCATGGTTTTGTTTTTATTTTGTTTTGGGTAAATGAGTCAATTGTAAATGAAATACTCGCATGTAGGCCTTGAGTACCGACGCATTGCACAACTGTTCCAAACAACACGTCATATGCGCATACAAATATATAAATGTATATATCTGAGAAAACACTTAACTGAATGCTGCTTAGACCAGCTCATCTCAGCTCGAATGTCAGTCGACGCCAAAACATAAAAAAAAAACAAACCAGCGGAATGTCATTTCACAAGCGTCTGTCGATTTTACTGCCATTGAAATGTTGAGCTTCAAACAGCAAATTGCAAAGAACACGAGCGGGAACGCGGAGCAGTTTGTTCTGGTTTAGGCGAAAAAATCGGTTTGGCAACTGCAAATCAAAGTTGCATACGATATGCCTTGCCAGTTGTGTCTGCACAGGTTGGCTAAACGCAGCGCATCTTCTAGTGGCACATCCAATTACGCACGCACAATTTTTTTATTTTCAACGATCTCAGTCAGCAACGTCGCTTCGGATTTACCAAACATGCTGCAATTGGTGCCGCCAATGCCGACGATGCGCTGCTGCCACTGATGTAGAAGGCGCTTATGTTGATGTTGATAAAGTTGCCGATGATGATGGTAACGATGATCAGTTGCTGTTGTTGTTGCTATCTTTGTTGCAGCTGCTGCATCTACTTTTGGCTTTACACGTTCGGTTTTTTACACAAGCGCAATGTGTATACATGTATGAATGTGTGAGTGTTTGTGCCTTGCAGTGACCAAAAAGTGAAAGGATTTTTATTAATGTTGCATTTTGATTTTTGTTTGGCTACATTTATGTGATTTTTTGTTTTTGCGACTTATGAGCACTCGTATGCGTTGGTTGTCCATATGTGAATGTATCATTAAATTTTATATTCTGACTGTAAGCATCCCAAATGCATCGGCAGATGACATAAACAACACCAAAATGTGGACACACATGTGAGCCAACGATTTTCTCACATTCGGCATTACACAACCGAATATTTGCCGGTATCGAAACTTATCTAACTTTAGATACACACAAGCGAACTTACAACGCAATCAATTCGATTGAAGCTATGAAGAAATTCTGTTGGTCACTGCTCATTTTCAACTGAGCCGTGACTTGTTGCCTTGCCGAAAGCATAAATCTCTTCTGCGTTATCTTAATTTAGTGTTAATTTTTACATCCTGATGATTACGTACGCAGCGTGGCAGTTATTAAGTTTTTTATCTAGCATAGGGTAAAGCATGTAGAAAAAGGTCGAGAGAAACTAATTATTTGCTGTAGCGAAAGCAGCCAAGAAAAAGCAGTTTATAGGTGTTGTTGGCAAACGTAAAGCTAACTTTGAAATACCAACTGATATGCTACATTTGGGGGTAAGGTTTCTCGGCCTGCTTTCTAAGGATGTATCAATCCTGCGTAATTTAATTTATGGCATCACAATGGGCCCATTGTGGCGTGAGTGTCTTTGCAGACTGCACTTAAACCTACCCCAATCTAATTGCTAAACACACAACATCCCAGATTCGTTAACCCTATAATAGCTTTTTTATTCTAAAATAAACCCTTATTTTCGCAATATACCTTAGACGGCAGACATGTGGCTTTGGGACTCCAATGTTAAGTCTTCGCACCTATCATAAAGATAAATACGTAAATCTCCTTACGCTTGCACACAAGTTAGCGTATGAATTTACGCGTACTAACGCTTACCTGTGTGTACATTTCAATAATTGGTTTATGAAGGTGACTAGCAATTCACGCTCTACGTGAAGTGAAAAGACTAAACTAACTAACTAAAGTATTTTCTACATTTTTTATAGATCCACAGTAGAAATTTCATTTCATTCTTGAGGTGAAAAAGCTCTGGATAACAACATCCAAATCGACCTTACGTTTCGACAAGCTGGCGAATGTTGCACAACATTATTACAAAAGTGTTAAAAGTGTGAGCAAAAAATAAAACTAATATGGCAAATGTGAACGACACCTTAAACGCGGCCATCGGCATCAGTGAATTCACCTTCAACACCGCCGACTATGTGGTATTTGCTGTGATGCTCAGCATATCGGCCATTATTGGTGTGTATTTTGGCTTTTTCGGACATGGCGCCGATAATACCGAGGAATATCTGCTGGGTGGCAAAAAGATGAAGACAATTCCGATTGCCATATCGTTGGTAGCGAGGTTGGTACAGCATGGTGCAAAAATGTGTGTCAAAGAAGTTTGTTAATTGAACATTTCGTTGACTTTCACAGTCAACTGTCGGCCATTTCTATTATGACAGTACCCGCCGAAATGTATGTCTTTGGTGTGAATTGGATTTTCAATGTGCTGGCCATGGTGGTGATTATACCAATTTTGTGCTGGGTGGTGATACCGGTGTTCTACAACAACAATATATCCAACTGTTATGAGGTAGCTGTAACCGACAAATGTGTGAATTCGATGAATGATCAAAAGAATATAACAAATATTTTGTTCTGCTGCAGTATCTGGAAACGCGTTTCAATCGCCAAACCCGCGAACTGCTAACCTTTGCATTTATGGGCACCTTATTTGCTATGCTGCCAGTGTTTATATTTATACCGTCGTTGGCCTTTTCGCAGGGTAATTAATTTATGAATCAAGTGCGACTTTACGCTCTCACAAATGCATGAATTTCTCAATCGGCGTTGTCCATTTATTATTTTCAGTAACGGGACTCAATATACACCTAATAAATGCAGTCATCTGCTCTATATGCGTGTTCTACACAATGCTGGTGAGTAGCTTTGAATGTCGAAAAAGTCCCCAACTGATTTCGGTGTGTCTGTTGCAGGGCGGCATCAAAGCGGTGGTATGGACCGATGTGGTCCAAGCGGCCATAATGGTACTTTCCGTAGTGTTTGTGGGCATTATGGGTGCCATCAAAGTCGGTGGCTTCGGCGAAATGCTGCGAATTGCTGCTACAGGCGGCCGCTTGGATGTGGTGTACGTTAAAATGTCGCAAATATTCCGATGAACTAATCAACACCTTCTAAACAGTTACACTTTCGATGCGACGACGCGTTCTTCCATTTGGAACTGTTCCATTACCGCCATTATTGCGTGGACTACGTACGTGGGCCTCAACCAGAGCTGTGTGCAGCGTATCGTCGCACTGCCGTCTTTGGGACACGCTCGCAGGTCTGCGCAACTCTCTTATACAACTGTGCAATTCAAGTATTTACTTTACTTTTATGACTTTCGTAGGGCGCTTGTGTTATTCGGGTTCGGGTTTATGTTAATCATGTTCTTCAATTGCCTGACCGGCATAAGTGCGTATTCAATCGATTTAGTTGTTGAATTTTCTCAATAATGTCTCTCATGCAGTTATGTATGCGCGCTACCACGACTGCGATCCCGTCTCCATTGGTTTGGTGCAGAAGCCCGACAAAATGATGCCCTTCTTCGTGCAGGACATTGTGGGCCACTTGAAGGGCATGCCGGGCGTTTTCATCTCGTGCGTGTTCAGCGCAGCGCTCAGCACCATGTCGGCATGTCTGAATTCGTTGGCCGGAATTGTCTACTTCGACTACATCAAGCCGCACATCCAGCACAGCGAGCGCAAGGCCAACTTCATAATGCGCGCCTTCATTTGCGTGTGCGGCGTCTACTCCATACTGGCTGGTTTCGTGGTGGAAACCTTCACCTCCATACTCCAGGTGGTGTACAGCATCGGTGGCGTGACCATGGGCTCGGTATTTGGCGTATTCTTCTTGGGCATGCTGCTCCCCAAAGCGCATGCGAGGGTAAGTGTTACATGTACGAGTATGTCGCAGCAATACATACTTAACGAGTGCTCGCGTTTGCAGGCAGCATTCTGGTCTGTAATTGTTAGCATGGCGGCCATGGCGGTGATTGTGATTGGCGCACAGGGTCAAGGCTATAAGACGCTGCCGATGTCGGTAGAGAACTGTCCGGCTGTAAGCGGCAATGCAACGTAAATATAGTTGTTGATTTGTTTTCAACTGGTTTAGTTTAAAACATTATTTTACAGTAACTCTACGCTACTGTCATCTACTGTGTCCACCGCGCAGCCACCCGCTGATGGTTTCAATGTCTTGAATCTCTCCTTTAACTGGTATGTGGCGGTGGGAGCAGCCATTGTGTTTATTGTGGCCATTCCCCTGAGCTATATTCTGCCGCCCGAGAAGGACACCAAACTAAATATAAACCTGTTGTCACCGATTGTGCAACCTTTTGTCAAATACGAACTCACACACACAGAAGACATACTAGAAATAACAACGAAACCACATCTCACTCAGTAACAAAGTAGCAATCGTAAATTGTTGAGACATTCTCTCAAATTGTACTAAGTACAAATGTGAATGCTGTTTGTAAATAAAGTATTTTGTATGTAAATAATGAAGTAACGTAATAAAAATTTAATGACATGAATTAAACTCAAAGAATTTACCATCACCGAAAAAATTTAAAGGAGAATGTTGAAGCTCGTTGAAGGGATTTCCTCTTTAATTCAACATAGCACCACAACCCAATGTATGTGAATATTACTTGCTTTACACCCTATGTAGGCTGTCAGCTAATCAGCCATGTTAACCTACTGGTCTAGTATAGACCGGAAAGATCAGAAAATTCAAAATTAGGTTAAAAAATCCAATAACATTAAACATGAGTCCCAACTAAAGATATGCGAAATGTTAATATCATATATACATTGTGACCGAAAGGATTCCGGAAATTCTCATTTAAAATTGGCGCGCTGTATATTTTTCGATATTTTAAGTTTCTGTAGGTTGGTAGCACTGTCCTTAATTACTATGCCAAAAATGAGCGCGATCTGTCAGACAGTTTGTTTACGGCAGCTGTTGAAACCAGTTCACCTCAGTAGTGCGTTGCGATTTTGTTGAAAATTTTCTTCAAAATGAGTACCGTGAGTACTTGATCGTGCCAATTCCGATCCAACTTTCATGGAACGCATCATAACTGGTGACGAGACATGGGTCTATGAGTACGACATGCAAACAAGCCAACAATCATCGGAATGGAGAGGAAAAGACGAGCCGAAACCGAAAAAACCACGCCAAAGTCGCTCGAAAATCAAGGTAATGCTGATTGTTTTCTTCGATATTCGTGGTGTGGTGCATCATGAATTCGTCCCTGAAGGACAAACAGTCGGTAAAGACTATTATTTGACTGTTTTAAGACGTTTGCGTGAAAATGTCCGCCGTAAACGGCCTCAATTGTGGAAGGATAATTCATGGATTTTTCATGACGATAATGCTCCCTCGCACCGAGCCAACATTATCAACGATTTTAAGGCCAAACATTCAATAAATACCATCGAACAGCCACCGTATTCACCTGATCTTGCACCGTGTGACTTTTTCCTGTTTCCCAAACTCAAATTACAACTCAGAGGAGCGCGTTTTGAATCCATAGAAGACGTAAAACAGAATTCGCAGAGGGAACTCAAAGCCATACCGGAAAGCGCCTATAAAAAATGTTTTGATGATTGGAAGAAACGTTGGCATATGTGTATCGCTTCTAATGGAGCATATTTTGAAGGACATAAAATAAATATTGATGAAGATTAAGAATTTTGCGTTTTATTTAAAATTTCCGGAAACTTTTCGGTCACAAGGTACATACATGATTCTACACCCTGCTGAGTAAAAAATAGTTTCTCTTTCGGTAGGTACAAATCTCTAAAAGCGCTCCTATCTTTCAGTCTTCATACTCGATTAGGGTAAACACTTAATAATATGGCCAACTATGAGTGAGAAAAACAAACAACTCCCATTAGTTATTTCAATTCGGAGAAAACAGGAACTACTTAAGGCATCTGTTTGTGTTGACATAATTAGCATTTTTCACACATGTAAATCATGAAGCCAAATGATCCAACTCTACCCTATTTATCTCGTACCGTATGAACCGAGAATACTCAATTGTCAGTCTCAGCATTATACAAACAAAGCACAAGCAGTGCACAGTGCACTTAAAACTTCAATAATAAATTTATGAGAATGAAAATATGACTGAAGCTTGTTAGCAACTCATTCTAAAAGTTAAGAAGTATTTAGTACAGTGGACCCTCGGTTAACGAACATTTCGCATAACGAACACTTTTTTTTGGGAAAAAAGTTTCTCTTAACGAACAAAGTTTCGCATAACGACCAACGAAAAAGGGGGAAACCTTAATTGCATGTACAATTTCTGTCTGTGCTAAGCAACGAAACAGGGGAAACCCCGAATACACATTATAGTGCTGAATGTGTTTAGCTTTTGTTTCAAAAAAACTTTTTCTTTTCTAAACTCTTTATTTTTTCCATTTCAGATTGTCTCCTTCCGTCCAATATATATTCAGTTCCTTAAGAAATGTTATACGTTGCATTTAGCTTTCTTTCAATAAAAGCTGAACTTTAAATATATTGGTGTATTTTTTCAGTTCTTTTGATGCATTTTATGTTACATTCTTTCAATAAAAGTTCAAATTGAAACATATTAGAGTGTATTTTGTTCGACCTGGAACGAATTAATTCATTTTACATTGTTTTATATGGGAATAATGGTTTTGCTTAACGAACGTTTCGCATAACGAACAAGATGCTGGAACCAATTGTGTACGTTAACCGAGGGTCCACTGTATATAGAATTTTCAATAAACGCTGCTTTGAATATTTTAATTCATTCTTGACGCAGACCTGTAAGAGAAAAGCAGATATTGCGTATAGAGTCAAGTAGTCAGTAGATTACTGACTTACGTTCAGTTATCATGGAGGACATCAACGCCACTTTGGATGCGGCGTACAGCATCAGGCAATTCACCTTTAATACCGCCGATTATGTGGTTTTCATAGTGATGCTCAGCATATCGGCCACTATTGGTGTGTATTTTGGCTTTTTCGGACATGGCGCTGATAATACCGAGGAATATCTGCTGGGTGGCAAAAAGATGAAGACTATACCGATTGCCATATCGCTGATTGCAAGGTTGGTTGAAGGGCAAGGACATGCAAAAAAATGTGAATTTATTGTTTCATTATATATTTCTCAGTCAATTGTCGGCCGTATCCATTATGGCAATACCTGCCGAAATGTATGTCTTTGGTGTGAATTGGATTTTCAATGTGCTGGCCATGGTGGTGATTATACCAATTTTGTGCTGGGTGGTGATACCGGTGTTCTACAACAACCATATATCCAACTGTTATGAGGTAGCTGTAACCGACAAATGTGTTAATTTAATGAGCGATCGAAAGTATATAACAAATATTTTGTTCTGCTGCAGTACCTGGAAATGCGTTTCAATCGCCAGACTCGCGAGCTGCTGACTTTTGGATTTATGGGCACCCTATTTGTTATGATGCCAGTTTTTATATTTTTACCGGCGCTGGCTTTTTCACAGGGTGAGTAGTGACTTGTTCATCAAGCCGTCTCGGCGAATTATAATCAATACCCACGTCTATTAGAATTATTGAACATTAAAAGCGAACCTTGAAGCAACGCTTCACCGAAACATAAGCAAAGTGATGTCTCTTTATTATTCCGACAAAGGATTCAAGTGATGTTTTTATATATTTTTTCCAGTCACTGGTCTCAACACTCATTTAATCAACACGGTGGTTTGTTCTATCTGTGCATTCTATACCATGTTGGTAAGTTTAATCAACTGCTTCAAGTAAAAGTTTGTTCAATGAGCTCAGCTAATGGTTTCTGTAGGGTGGCATCAAAGCTGTGGTTTGGACCGATGTGATACAAGCTGGCGTTATGGTGGTTTCCGTAACTTTGGTTGGTATTTTTGGCGCGATCAAGATCGGTGGCTTAGGAGAAGTGTTGCGTATTGCAGCGGACAACAGGCGTCTGGATGTGACGTATGTTTGAGTCTTTATTCCATGTCCACTACATCAGATTATGAATTGTAGTAATAAACTCTTGCGGTTTGCAGCTTTACACTTGATGCCACAACACGTTCTTCCATATGGAATTGCTTTGGCAATGCAACGGTTTTCTGGATTGCCTATGTTGGTTTGAATCAGAGCTGCGTGCAGCGCATTGTCGCACTGCCTTCATTGGGTCACGCTCGCAAGTACACACATATAGTACATCACAACCAGTACTTGAATATAGGTATTTCAAATAATTGTTTTGTTTTTCGAAGGGCGCTCGTGATATTCGGGCTCGGATTTGTGTTAATCATGTTCTGCAATTGTCTGACCGGCATAAGTGCGCATTCCATCAATTTAGTTTTTGAATTTTCTCAATAATGTCTCTCATGCAGTTATGTATGCGCGCTACCACGACTGCGATCCGGTCTCCATTGGTTTGGTGCAGAAGCCCGACAAAATGATGCCCTTCTTCGTGCAGGACATTGTGGGCCACTTGAAGGGCATGCCGGGCGTTTTCATCTCGTGCGTGTTCAGCGCAGCGCTCAGCACCATGTCGGCATGTCTGAATTCGTTGGCCGGAATTGTCTACTTCGACTACATCAAGCCGCACATCCAGCACACCGAGCGCAAGGCCAACTTCATAATGCGCGCCTTCATTTGCGTCTGCGGCGTCTACTCCATACTGGCTGGTTTCGTGGTGGAAACCTTCACCTCCATACTGCAGTTGGTGCACAGCATCGGTGGTGTGACCATGGGCTCGGTGTTTGGCGTATTCTTCTTGGGCATGCTGCTCCCCAAAGTGCATGCGAGGGTAAGCGCGAACATGACGCAAATTACAGCTTTGAATAAACATTGAGTTGTTGCTTGCAGGCAGCCTTTTGGTCTGTAGTGGTCAGTATGGTCGCCATGGCGGTGCTCGTTGTCGGCGCTCGAGGCCAGATGAACTACAAAGCGTTGCCGGTTTCGGTTGAGCACTGTGCGACAATGTAAGCATAATTTTTCTCCTGTTTTTCATACATTTATATAAAATGAACTTCCTTAGGAACTCAACGCTGTATCACCACAACTCGACCATTCACAAGTCTCCCAGTGAGGAGGGTTTCAATGTTTGGAATCTCTGCTTCAACTGGTATGTGGTGGTGGGCGCCGCTATTGTCTTTACTGTGGCCATACCCTTGAGCTACATTCTGCCACCGGGAAAGGATGCCAAATTCAATAGAAAGCTGTTGTCACCGATTGTGCACACATTTGTCAAATACCAGCCGGCAAATTTGGATGAAATGGTGAACACAAATCTTAGGCGGTAATGGGAAACGCAAACACTTGAGACCGTATGAATACATGTTCTTAAAGTCGAATATATCACATGTACTGCACATACGAGTATATGTAGGGCATGGCTTTTATCTCAAATGTCTTTCTTTAGCATTATTATAACAATTGTACCTAATAAAAATGTTTTAATAAACTCAACGTCATTACCACTCCTAACTAGCTATTCCAGCTAATACCAGAAGAGGTTTTTATTTATTTATTTATTCATTAATGTTTTAAAAAACTCAACGTCATTACCACTCCTAACTAATTAGTCCAGCTAATACCAAAAGAAGTTTGTTTGCTCTTTTTCTTTGCATGAATGAAGGTGTAGATTCCTAATCTGTGAGCATACAAAACAATAAAAATGTAAATTGCGTTTTAGATGAGATAATTATCTCAAGTAAGACTTTGGACACAAATTCATTCGGCATTTACTCACTTCACTTAGTAAAACAAATGAACCCTCTAACCTGTCAAACAGAAAAATTTAAATATCAAATTGGGTTAATTCGCGAATCTGAACTTCTTTTTACGATTCCGTTAACGGTTTAGCCAGCAGATGCAAGAAAAGAATGACCGTAAAATTTTAGTAAAAAATATTTTTTTTATTTAAATCCAATAACCCAAATCTATTTTGAAAGTCAGAGAAAAGGAGGATATGTACAAAATAATTTTCATGGGTGAAAAAAGTTTGATGAAAATTGAATTGAACAAACTGTTGTAATTGAACAAACTGTTGACGGTTGATGGGTATATGTGATAAGTAGGTATCGGATTTATATGCAAAAACTATGCAAAAATGCAAAAATACGCAAAATATGCAAACATATGTAAATATACAGTGCACATGTTAGCTCATTCTTAATATTTTTCAATAAAAATATTTTCTGTCTTGGTCCCGCTCAAATCGGAAGCTCCAAAAAAATATGCATTTGCATATAAATCCGATCCCTAGTGATAACTATTTGTGACTTGAAATTGCCAAAAGTAATATTTACAAATATAGAAATTGAATTTTTTATGAAATATGGTCAGTTATGTCAATTGTCAATTATACCTCAGTAATAATTAAAAGATCGTTTTTTTAGCTACATATTTATTTATTTATTTTTTGTCGTTTTAAGTTTATAAATAATGCGTGTTTGCAGCAAAAAAAACTTTATATATAAGCATATAGAATCGCCTGATATTTTATCTTGTTAAAATAAAAAATTTGACCCAATTATATGAATGAATGGTACTTGTTTTACATTGTGAAGATCTCCTAGCGCCACGAAGCGTTGTGTACTAGGTTTGGATTTTCTGTAATGTGATGACTGAACTTGGCGCGCCATCAACATGCTTATCTATGCATGAAAAAAAATTACTGCCGAGCTTCAAGCCATCGTTTGAACTTTAAAAAGCACAAACGTGTCAAGCAAAATTTATATATACCAATCCACCAGCTGGTTGTGGTTTAAGAAGTCTTTGGCACATCAGGAATTGAATAATTACGTAAATATTAAATTTAATTTATAAATTATTAAACGTTCAATTCTACTTTATTTGAATTCCGATTTTATATTTTCGATTTTATTTTATTTTTGCATATTAATATTTCTGTCTGGGCAGATTCACATTTATTTACACATACACGTTCCTAAAAGTTAATTCTTGAACTCGTAAGAAACTCGTCAGTCTGAGAAATCATTGATTACTAGCTGGTAATCACCACAGATTGCGAATTTTTCCATTGTCTCATGAGTCAGTTATGTAGGGTGCTAACGAGAAATGTCTGCTGCATCGAAAACGATTCAGCAGAGAACTAAAAAACGATGATTCTTACATAAAACTCAAGAAATTTGAAAATTTAAAAATCAATTTTACGATCTTAGTCCTTTATTTGTTATAATTTCAATTCATTATTGTAAAAATTATTACTTTCAGCCGCATATGTTTAGCACAACAGATTAAAAAATAATAAATAATTGTGTAAACTGTCGTTAAAAATCATTTCCACCCTATACAGTTTGCGTATGTGCGCCCGGTTTGCGTAGACAATTTTATTGGCATTTTCTAAAACAGTGAAGATTTTATCTTCATAACTATGTCAATATTTGTTAGAATGCCTTGATGGGGGTGTTAACCGCACGGCACGTTAGATTTCTACTTTACCACAGCAGATAAAACTATACGAACTGATATTACGGGGTTACGGGGCTGTATCGGTTTTTTCGTACTACATTATTGTAATGCTGAAAATATCAAATTAACATCACATTGGGACTTTTATGTCAAGTGCAGCAATGTGTTGGGTCGATAGTGGAAATTAAAAATCGAATTTAATTAGCCAAACACGAATGACTGACTCCAGACCATCTCGCACCACCACTGGAGACTGGACAGTATGTTCAGTAACTATTACATAGGCTTGCTTCCATCGATTTTGGAACTGTACATCACTTTTGCAAACTTTATTTGTTTTTCTTAGGGTTTGCTTCATTACAGCCCAATATCTTTCCATAGGCCGAAGTTTCAGGCAGTTGGGAGAATTTACCTCTTTTGGGACCATCGTGACACAATTTCCTTCATACCATTCGATAGTTGACCTGGAGTAGTGGCTTGTCGCTAGGTCTGGCCAAAACAAAATTGTCTCTTTGATAGAAGGCGTTTTTGCAGGCATTCTTTTATATAAATTTTAGAGTTAATTGTTCCTGTCGTAATGAACGCATTGCTCCGTAGAACGCATGAGCAAATAGCTTGGCAAACCATGAAGCGTTTTGGAAATTTGGTGTATTTCACTTCGGAGTATTTTCTTTGTGTTCCATTCTTATTGTTTGTGGTGAAATAGGCATTCCCAGGCAACTGCTTGATTATAAAATGTCGCTACGCTCGCTTTGCTTTCCCTTGCAATGCTTAAGGTTTGATTACACGTAACGAGTCGAGTGACGAGACATCAAAATGGTACTAGGCCGAAAGAATTGGGATAGCGAGCAAAAGCGACGAGTTGTTCACACGTATTTTGACACGTGGCGAGTCAGTTCGGTTTTACAATGCACAAAATGAACTAAGCAACTCGCGCAAATAAACTCAGCCGAGAGAAAAGTGGTGTGTGACGCATTCCGCATGTTACGAGCGAGTCCGCATGTGACGAGCGATTCCGCGAATTGCTGCGAAAAAGAGACAAATATAACGGTAAAGTAGTGGTCGCTCGGCCTAGCAAACAAAATATGATTCTAGTGGCTCTCTTGCCACTTTCATCGGTCACTGACTCAATCAAGAACTCGCCTTACCGTTTAGACGAAACGAGTACTCGTTCGAGTTGCTGTCTTCTCACTCTACTCGTTACGTGTAATCAAGCCTTTAGTCTACACTTCGTCTAATCAGTCAAGTAAATGTCCAGTATTAATTTCTGGCAGCACTTTTGCGGGCTGGACATGTTAACTAAAATAGATCCAAGATGCAATTGACTAATATAGCAAGAAACTGCAATATTTATAGATACTTTCATTCGCAAATACCATCCTCCTAACTCTTGGTATTTTCGAATGCTGGATGCGTAAAAATTCTAAATTTGTTCTGGTTCACTCCTTACTAAGCAGAGGAAGGCAAAGAAAGTGCTAATAAGGCATCCAAACTGCTTCAGTACTACATGTAAGTCTCAAAAGCCATTGACTTTTTGGCGAAACTTTGCACATGGTTTGGTTTTATTTACACAATTAATACTTGTAACCATTGTAACAGAAAATCTCAAATCGGATTAATGGTTCGAGCATAAAGCGAGTAGTGCACCTGCTTGTCATATCGCATACTCGCCGAGATGCATCCATCGTGGTCTATTTGTAGCAGTCACACGTTTTGGAAGTGTAGACGCTGACGCTGGCGCTTTCAGTGTCAGTTATCAGCAAAAGTTAAATAACCTAATGAGACGGTAGGCCATAGATGGAAGCTGGAAGATAGAACAAAAGTCAACGTCTCTATCTTAAGCTCGGCAAATACGCGAGTAAACAAATTATTAATGAAATAGCACTTGAAGAATAAATGCCTGTTGCAGTGAGTTACTTGGAAAATGTTGCGTTGTGCAAAGAGGACGTAGGCGTCTCCGCGAATCTGTTATACACGATCTATTTTGAAATACAACTGCACTAACACAACGGCAAACAACGGTCGCCGACGTGATAAGCGCGGGACAATTGTGAAATAAGCACGGTATTTAAGAAAAACTAAAGCGCCACTACGCCCAAGTACGCACCGGTAATCCTGTACGAATAGAACGCTCTCAATGGGAATACAAAAGGTTGCACCACGTAAACGCACAGCGAAAAAATAAACGGGCATGTGAAAGAAGTGTCATACGTATACCTGAGAGAAAGTGAAAACGTGTTGCCTGAAAAACAAAGGCCAGTGCTGTTGATGTGTGATAGTTGCATCCTTAAAGGCTGAGAAATGTACCCCACCAACGCTACCGTGATTGCGGCCACCACAATGGCCGCCATGATCGAACCGGCAAAGAGTTTTACCTTTGGCACCGTGGATTACATAGTGTTCGTTCTGATGCTGTGCACATCTGCCTCGATTGGCGTGTATTTTGGTTTTTTTTCAAAGGCCAAAAATACCACAGACGAGTATTTGATGGGTGGCCATCGCATGAAAACAATACCAATAGCCATATCCTTGGTGGCGAGGTTAGTTGCTATACTTGGCGGAATATGGCTTTCGGTCATGTGAGATCATGTGAAGATAACAAACACACTGTATTCATAGATATTCATAGATAAGATGAAAATTGATTTCGTGAAAAGTGGCGTAAAATATAATTTATCAGTCTGCAAAGTGACAATAACACGCAAAGCGACAATAAATTGTTTACCATAAAGCGACATGCTCTACGAATGCAACAAGTTAATAATGCATTTCAAATATTAATAGCTTTATTACATATGAGTTATATACGAAGTATTGAACCTCGAATTTATTACGTAAACATTTTTGAAATCAAAATAACTTGTATTGTTGCACTTTCAGTACAATTTACAACTCCAACCAATTCTTTCCGATTCGAACATATTATAACATACGTTTGATTCCTTTTAGCCAACTCTCTGGCATCGCGATAATGTCTGTGCCATCGGAAACCTACACCTACGGTTTCAACTACATCTTTGTGGTCATCTCTATGATCATTGTGGCACCCAGTTTGGCTTACGTCATCGTTCCCGTCTTCTATGAGAATAGCATATCGAATTGCTATGAGGTAGAATGCATTTCGTTTTCTTGGGCGCTGTTTCTCAACTTTGCAATTTTTACAGTATCTTGAGATGCGTTTCAATAAGCGCGCACGCCAACTGGTCACCGCCACTTTCATACTGAACGGCTTTTTTATGCTGCCGGTCATCATATTCGTGCCGGCGCTCGCCTTCGCACAAGGTATAATGGAAATAAATTTGTATTTCTACAACTGGCAAGCGGAAATTAAAATTCATTTTCATTTACAGTGACCGGCATCAACATACACCTCATCAATGGCGTCGTGTGCTCAATTTGTGTATTCTACACCATGTTGGTGAGTGGTGACGATACAATGATGCAACACTCAATTGCACCGTTATTTCTTCCATACCACAGGGTGGCATCAAAGCTGTGGTGTGGACGGACGTGGTGCAGGCGGGCATTATGATCTCGTCCGTTGTGCTGGTTGGTGTGCTGGGCACATACAGCATTGGTGGACTGAACAAGGTGCTCGAGTATGCCGAGGCCGGTGGCCGTATGGATTTTAAGTAAACGTTATTTTCACTAAACAAGTTTTTAACTTGCTAATATATGCACTTTTCATATAATTGGTAGCTATTCCTGGGATCTACGAGTGCGTATTACAGTGTGGAATTCTTTTATGGGCGGCGCACTATTGTGGACGGGACACATCGGTCTGAATCAGAGTTGTGTGCAACGCATTGTCTCGTTGCCATCGATAAAGCATGCCAGAAAGTGAGTAACTCTGCTCTGAGGGGGAGTCGCACCACCACAATGTGGTGAGCCAATCCGTTCTGTTTAACACGTTCTACCCGGCGTGGACCACTGGTGGTCCACAAATGTTTATAATTTTATTTAAAAAAAAAAAAAATGCCGCTATACGAACAACTTCTCATCTCGTGCACGCAATGCGTAGAAACATCGAAAAAACGCGCCGGGTAGAACGTGTTAAGCGAGCTTTTTAGGAGATGGCTGTTGCTCCAATCCAACATTCTGTGCCCTTGAAACATATTTATCTATTGACTATTGGCTTTTTATAAAAAGTCGCTGCTTGACCTATGAAATAATTATTAAGTTAGTACTTGACTTGTTATAACAACAAATCATTGGTTATGTTACTCTGGGAAAATTATAATTAGATGAACTAATAATGGTTAACCCTTCGCTACAGGTTTTTACTAGGGAAAGCTAAAATTTTAAATTTTACGTTTTAGGCTTCTATGTGGTTCTTTTAGCAACATTTCAAAAGAAATTTTTTAATTTTTATACTCGGACCCTGTATTTAAGAGTGTTTTTCTATGAGATCAACCACATCGGTATGGCTGTAATAATTACTTAAACATAGAACTTTTTACGCATAACGAAAATTTGAATATTTCTTTATTTATCAGGTGTACAACTTTGCTTCCGCCGTTTTTTCCAACACACTTTTTCGCTTTATTGCGAAAAAGTGCTTACAGATGTATTATTCAAAGTATTGTCCGTCGCTAGCGACAACTTTCTCCCATCTTTCCGGCAATTTTCGGATCCCGGCTCGAAAAAAGGAGTCCTCTTTTGACGTTATCCATGAAGCAATCCATTTTTCCAATTCTTCGAAGGATTGAAAATGTTGATCTGCCAGGCCGTGTGCCATCGAACGGAATAGGTGGAAGTCAGAAGGGGCGACATCTGGGGAATACGGCGGGTGGGGCAAGACGTTTCCAGCGTTTCCAGGTACTTTTTGACCACTTTTGCGACGTGAGGCCTCGGTTTCAACTCGTACGGCACCCAGTTTCCTTCTTTCTGAATCATGCCCAGGGCCTTGAGACGTTTTGAAATGGCTTGCTGACTCACTCCCAACGATTCGGCAAGCTCTTCTTGGGTTTGGCACGAATCTTCATCAAGCAATGCTTCTAGTTGTTCATCTTTGAAGGTTTTTTCTCTCCCACCACCATGTTTGTCTTCGACATCGAAATCACCATTTTTAAAACGTTGAAACCACTCCCGACACGTTCTTTCACTCAGAGCAGCATCACCGTAAGTTTCTGAGAGCATTCGATGCGCTTCAGCTGCATTTTTTTTCGAATTGTAACAGAAAAGTAAAACTTCCCGCAAATGGCGAGAATTTGGCACATAAACGGACATTTTCGAGCGTGAATAATACGAAAACAAGAACAACTGTCACTGAAACGGCGATGACAATTCGTTAGGCACAGTCCACACTCACTTTAAAGGCATTACCATCTATGTATTTCAACCAGCCTCAGCCGGTACAGCCACCTATCGGAAAACGGCGGAAGCAAAGTTGTACACCTGATACTTCAGCCAAAATTAAAAATCTAAAATCGAAATTGAAAAAAACGTCAAATTAAAAAGTTATCTAAAGTTTTCTACTTCTTATTGAGACTAACTTCAGCCGTTTATTTGACTGCATTAGCAAACATGGAGATGTCACTCAATACACTTATCATACTTAAGTGGGCTTCTACTCAACTGCCAAACTCAAATTACACAATACATTCCATTCAAAATGTCGTAAAAGCTGGATTTAAGAAAATCTGTTGCCAATCTGTTTGGACGACTCACTACATGGGAAATTCTGGATGTGTTTAAAGAGAAGCCAATCTCCTGGGCGACTATTTTTCGTGTTTTGAAAGATTGCCGTAATGGGAAAGGACCGGATAACGAAGTCATATCTGGTCGTCTGCCGAAGTTAAGTGCCACAAGGACGAAAAACTGCTGACAAGTGCAAAAGTTGGCCAATCAACACGCAAATTAGCACGAAAATTTGGCATTTCAAAGTCTGGTGTTCACAAGATTTTGAAGAGGAACAATGTTATCTATCGCAAACGTAAACCAACACCAAAGTATTCCGCGAAACAACTCGAAAATATACCAAAATGCTGCCGTGCACTTCGTTGTGAACACTTCGCTAATGAAAAATTCATAATTTTGGATGTTGAATCGTACTTCACATTTTTGCAACAGAATAAAGCGCCAACCACGGTTTTTACACTGACAACATCGAAACAACACCAAACGGAGTTAAATACGCCAGCAAATCAAAATTTGAACCAAAGGTGCTAGTGTGGGGGGCCATTTTTTTGAAGGTTGTCTCAGCGCTATTGATTCGCACAAACAAAGCCAAAGCGGTCAATGCTGACATTTATATCGGTCAATGTTTGCTAAAATTGAAGCAATTCACTGGCAAATACCACACTGGCGACGAAATCATGTTTTGGGTCGATCTTGCAAGCTGTCACTATGCGAAAACAAGTTGGATTGGCTGACCGAGTATAAAATAAAATTGTTTGCCGAACAAGGACAATCCTCCAAACGTGTCTCATGCACGTCAACCCAAAATTTCGGGGCAGTTCTCAAGCGTATGGTGTACGAAAAGGGTTGGGAGGCACGGAACGAGCAAGAGTTGATTAATCGAACCAAACAAAAGTTGAAACAAATCGAGATAAACACCGTCCAAAACCTAAATCGGGACATTCGCTTTACACTGAGAAAAATTCACAATGACAGACAATGATCCATTGAGTTCACTCTAAGTGTATTTTTTGACAAATGACCAATAGACCGAAGTACCAAATAAAATACATTTTCAATTCAATTGTCTGTTTTCAAATGGCGCGCGCCGGAAGTTAGTCTCAATATTTAGTGGACATATCGCACACGCACTACAAAAGTGGCACAACTCAAAATTTTTCATTTTCGGGTTTATGTGTTAATACTGTGCACAATGCATAAATCTAGCAATCAGCAAAAGCTCAGTATATTTTGTCGTTGTTAACTGTTACCTGTTACAAAAATACAGTTAGATCTCTTTTCTTGTCAGAAGTTTGATGCTATTTGATTGCTGCTGCTCAATGCAAAAGAGTCCTAACTCAAATTGTGTCACTTTTGACGAAATAAATTTTTGTTAAAGTTAATTTTAAGCACAATTCTGACAATTTTTGTATATATTTTTAATTTTTTAAATTAATTATGAATTTTCAAAATTTTTCTTTCAACTTTTTAACTGTCATTGATAATAATTAAATTCAGAAAAAGTGGCATAACTTGAAATTGTTCCGTAATTATTGAATTAAAATATCATCAAAACAGTCACAACTCAAAATTTTGGATTTTCTCGTGTAAAATAAAAAAAAAATTCTTGGAACTTATCAAAAAGCATAATCTGTAAGGATTTTCTACTGAGCGGTTAATTGTTATTAAAACAAAATTTTTATTTAGCTCAAAAACAGTTTTTTGCGTTTCCTGAAAAATCACAAATTTTGAGTTGTGTCACTTTTGTTGTGCGTGTGCGATATGTTATGTCAAGATATACCATTACAAAAACGTGTATACTTCTCTTCTTTAAACTTCAATATTCAGTTCATTAATTTTGTATCTTTGCTAAAATTTCAAACTATTCTAAGGACCAACAATAAATGTATTCTTGAAAGAGGGTTCAGACGTCGACAAAGTAGCAATGTGCCATATGGCAACAAAAAAGCGAAAGGGTTAAGCTTGTATTTATAGGTTAACTATTTATAAAACTTGTTACTTTTTGACGAAGTGATTTTAGTAAAAGTGTTTTTCATGCTTCGAGGTCGCTGATGCTGGCTGGCGTTGGTTTCATCCTCATTATGAGCTTCAATTGCTTTATCGGTATCATCATGTACGCTCGCTATCACGACTGCGATCCGCTCCAGGCCGGTGTAAGTAGCTGAATGCGATTTTGAGCAGTGAAGTAAACTCATTGAACCATATATGAATATTGCTTACAGTTGGTAAGTAAGCCCGACAAAATGATGCCCTTCTTTGTGCAGGACATTATGGGCCACTTGAAGGGCATGCCGGGCTTATTCATCTCGTGTGTGTTCAGCGCGGCGCTCAGCACCATGTCGGCCATGCTGAATTCGATGGCGGGCGTTGTCTATTTCGATTACATTAGGCCCTTCATGAAGGACTATCACACCGAGGCGTGCGCCAACTCGATTATGAAATTGTTCATTGTCCTGATGGGTGCCTACTGCGTTGTGGGCGGTCTGGTGGTGCAGCGCTTTGACTCGATATTGCAGCTCATCGTAAGCATAACGGGCATGAACATGGGCGCGGTGGTTGGCGTCTTCTTGCTGGGCATGTTTGTGCCGCGAATCAACGGCAAGGTACAACAACAACTCAACGTTACGTACATATGTTGCAATATTAATAATTGTCTTTGCAGGTAGCTGTGGCTTCAATAGCCTTTAGCGTTGTAGCTATGACGTGCATCGTGGTGAATGCGCAAATACGCTTCAAATCGGGTGCCATGAAATACACACCGATGCCCACAACGATTGCCGGCTGCGAGGCACAAAATCTGCACGTAATTGTCAAGTCGCTGTAAGTTCGACCCACGCACGCCACTTCTCAGACTCGTTAACATAAAGTATTTGTGTATGACACGTTCTGCAGGACTACCAGCGATTCCGGGCACTTGGGCGCCCTGGCACAGCAGGTCGAACTACCAAAGGTGACAACGGCCTTTGGCAGCAATCGCGACTTCTCTATCTACGAAATTTCGTTCTACTGGTACAAAGTGGTGGGTGCGCTGCTGGTGTGGCTGCTGGCCATACCACTTAGCTACGTGTGGAAGAGCGATGAGGAGGAGAAGCAGAATCCACATTTGTATTCGCCATTTGTACGACGCTTTATTAAACACCGGGAGTCGGTGGAAATGGAGGAAATGCCCCTAAACTCAAAACTGCCGCTAGTGGACGATAAGAAGGCAGACGGTGTGCTAAAGGAACCGACAGCAATTCTAGTGCCGGACAAAGCACAAAATGGCAAGGAGCTGGAGCAATGACTCTTTCGGATGATTATCTTTTTTGTTGTTTAGAAACATTGAGCAATGGCGACAGTCGGAGAAAAGATAGAATTTTGTTATGGTATTATTTTATACGAAAACTAAATTAAATGTAGTTGTAATAAAAACGAAGTACAAAACGCAATTCTGTCTTGCTCACATTTTTTAAAAGTTTCTTTAACACAACAATTTCTGATTTGTATGTTCAAACTTTGAGCAGATTACTTATTCGCTATTTTTTCGTCTTCACTAACATAAAATTGAAATTATCTCGTTTGTTCTCCTTTGCATTTTAACTTTTTATTTACAAAAGAAAATTAGTTGGTACAAGTTCCTTAGATATTAAATTTTGCAACTACAAATAGATTTGCTTCAACAGAAGTTTCTCTTTTCGACTACTGATACTTTCATCTGTTGTTTTACTGCAACTTACTTAGCATAGGCCAGAAAATCCAAAATTTCTTAAACGACTGATAAATAAGGGAGCGCTGAAATTACATTGTACTCAATTAATGCCTAAGATTGAAACTTCAAATACATTTCCCGCACACACTTTTGCATCTACACGCCAAAACATATGTATGTGTGTGTGCTAACAAATACCTATACTAGGCGAAAAGGAGCAAGATCTTTGACAAAGCAAATGTAATTAAAGATAATTCACAAAAAACTAAAATAAAATAAAGCAACAAAAACGCAGTGCATGCTCAAAAGAAAAAAAATTTAATTGTATAAAGTTTATTTTTAAGTTTGGTAATTGAACCTTGAGCGCTTGAAGACGCATTTAAATATTTGTTTGCGATGTTGTCTGAAATTTTATGTTTAATTTTCATTACAAGTCAGATGTCAGAGTGCAAAATAACGCATTTACAACCAATTGAAGCATTGCGAAACACTAAACTCTTTTAGCGATATGGCAAACGGTGTAGCATGATTAGCTTTGCACTGCCACTGTTTGTGAGAATGTATAATAATTTATAACTGCAACAGCAAAGCGTTTGCCACTTCGAGCCATATCGATCATGACCACTGCTTTAAATTTTTGAGATTTTAATGCCACTCTATTTCAATTCATTAAAAACTGAAGATGATCGCTTGATCAATGAAGTTAACTTTACTGGGTGTCACACATAAAATATAATAAAACTTAGGCGTGTACAGTCGGTAACATTCGTGTGTACTCTTAATTGGAAGCTGAAGGAATTTCCAGAAGTCAGTGTGACGTGACGAGTATGTTTAAGTGTGTTGCAACAATCGCAAGAAAATCGAGTGCAGCGTCCTAAACATACTGAAGCGGAACAAATAAAAATCAAGGTCTTTAAAAATGGTTTTGAGCATCCGCAGCATGCGAATTGCTGCTCTTCTCATTTTCTAGCTCCTGTGGCCGCTTTTTTACAAACTTTGCCAAACTACATACAAACACACAAATCGTAAACTTAGACTTTCTATGTTTGTCAATTTCTGTTGCTTCGAAGCACTTTGTTGTTTTTGCTTTTTAGTAAAACTAAATTATGCATATATTGCTCTTGGTATTTCTTACTTTTTACATTTGTATTTGCTTTTGTTGTTACTGATGCTACTGTTATTTGCTGCATTTAAACTGCGAACTGCTAGTTTGCACGCACGCACACACACATTAGCAACTGCATGCACTTCTTATACATATAAATCGTATGTATATGTGTGTAAGTTAAAATTCGCAATAAAAACAATAAATGATTGTTTTGGTTTTTATTGTTTTGCTGGTGTATTATTATCATCTAAAATAGTTGTTTGTTGGTTTGTTTGTAAGTATGTATATAACTATTATATAATATATTATTATACATTTGCTGCTATGTATAATGTTTCAATATATAAAAAAAGGGAAAAGTCGGCCGACTGCTTGCGTCGCCTGGCTTAACAGCATTCAAAAACATTCCAGTTTTCTGGTTTATTTGGGAGGGGGTCAAATTCAGAAAGAACAAGTATATCAAATATTGGTGGCGGGTTCTGAGGAACACGGATCAAATGGCTAACAATTTGGGCATGGATGTAACTCCAACTGTTCGGATTTGCTGTGCGGCTGTTACTTATGCTGGTGATATTGGTGTGTTGGTGGTGTTTGTTGAAGTTGATATTTCTGCAGCTTCTGCTGCCGCTGCTGCGCTGGTTTTTTTGCGGTCTGTCTTAATTACAAAACTGCGGCGTCGTCACGGCACTGTCGTTGCTGGTGGCATTGATTGATGGTGAGGCGAGTTTAGGTTCACCTGTATGGGAGAGAATCAAAAATACTTAATCTTTGCTACGTCGCTATAAAAATTAGAGCAGCTTACAAAAATCGTTCTGTGCTTTGTTGTTCTCGCTGGTGGTTGTGGCCTCAGCAGGTGCAGCTGCTTTTGTGCTTTCGTCAACAGCGTTGGCATTTTCCTCCACTGCACTGGCGGAATTCTCTGTTGGTGGCGTCGCTATGGCGACCTCATCCACAGCAGCCGTTGCAGTGACAGTCACCTTCGCTTCGGCTGGTTCCTCTGACTGTGCTGCAATGGCTGGCGTGGAATTGTTTTCGGCTACCGCTGGTGCTGGCGCCGGTGATGCTGCTGTTTCTATCAGCTCAACTGCATCATTGCTCTTTGAACTCGAGTCGACTTCCATAGGCTCAGGAGTGGGCTCTTTCTGCACTTTAGCAACTGCTGCGTCAGAACCTGCTGCTGCTGCTGCTGTGGCGGTTGGAGCAGAGGCAGGAACTGCTGAGGTTGCTGGTTCTGTTGCCTTTATGGCCACTATTGCGACCGGCGTTTCCGTTACTTTATCGTCTACCACTTCTGCACTTACGGTGGGCTCTGCTGGTTTCACCGTCACAGGTACAGGTTCATCCGGCTGCTCGTCTATTTCCATGGGCGAGTCGGTTTTCTGTAGTTCGGCTACGGCTTGCTGATCTGCCTCCTCATCAACTGCATGATCTACATTATTCTGTTTTTCCTCTGGCACTGATTCTAATTTGGCGTCCGGCTTATCCTCCGATTGCTCTACAACCGGCGGCTTTTCTATTTTTTGTTCCTCGTCCACTGCTTGCTTGGTGGCCTCAACCGGTTTATCAGCGTCAGTGCTATGCTTCGGCTCAGCTGTAGAGCTTTCTACATTTTCAGCGCTGCCTTCTCCCTTGTCAGCCTACAACACATTATTTTAATAATTTACGAAAAATACAAATAAAGGACTTAATCCTTACACTGTCAGTGGCTTCGGCAGTTAAGTGTTCATCAGCGTCTGAGGCTGGCTGCTCGCCGGCAGTTTTCTTAGCTTCATCATCGGCAGAATCAGCAGATATGTCGATTTTACGGCCACGCCCGCGCCCACGTGACGGCGTTGTGCTGACATTAGCCGGAGAAGTGCGCGCCTTTTTGGTGGGTGGCGGTGTAGAAGCGGCCGCAGCCCGAGTCGGGGTTCCACGCGTGCTAGAACGGGTGCGTCGACCACCCTCCAATTCTAAGCTGCCGCCCATATTCTTCACCAGCTCCTCACTTTCTTTCTGAGCGCGCTCGATGAATGACATACGTTTGGAGGGAGTGCGCTTAGCCTGTTGAAATTTATTTTTTATGATTATATTTTTATTAAAAGTTTTACAATACATGAAAATATGCGACAAATATTGACAATTTCAAAGTCATTGCTTTATAAGTACACTCGCACACTTTGGTACGAATCTATGTATAAAAGTGGTAAACATTTTTATGTATAATTGTGGTCAACATTTTTTATATTTTTTATATTGTGTTGGTTTCTTTTTTTTGCTTTATTAAAAATTGATTAAATAAGTGTAAATTGAAGGAGTCATAAGAAGATTTGCCTTGGGTAGAGCAAATATCCTCAAAGTTGGACTTAAAAAAATAAATTTGAATCAATATTGAATTGAGTCAGAATTCAAAACCATATGCAGCGCCTAAGAACGCCAGATAAAACAACCCACAGATACGTGTCATTTATTGCTGTTTGCGTTGATTAGTAAACAAACAACAACGCATACGGCCACCTCGTCAATGTTTATTCGAGATAACCGGCATGTAAGACGAACAAACCAGCTCGTGCTACTCTTTCGCAAAATTTTGGCAACCCTTCGCCATGACCGACGAAAGTCAAAGGACAAGGGGATAATCGCAATGAAAAAAGTCAAACAAAACACGCACCGCACACGGGCGGCACATGGACGGATTGTTTGGCTGTAAGAATTGGAGCGTGCGCGCCAAATCCAAACGGCAGCCAACACACCAACAATACCAGCGAGGTACAGCAAACTACAAAAACAACAACCACGATTGCCGTGCAACGCAACGCAGCGTAGCGCAAAGCAACGCGCCGCACGCAACCGACGAGTAAACGAATAAACAGCACAAAAGGAGCAGCGCTCAAAACGCGTAAATACAACAAAAATCTGAACGGAAAAGCCGCGCGCAATGTGCGCTGTTCGAAGAGTGTGAGTGACGGCGGCAGCGCAGTAAACGGCGGCAGCAGTCGGCCGCAGCAGAGCCATGACACGAATAAGCTCAACACAACACAGTCAGCCAGTGTTGTTTACCTCACACCGAATGTTTACATTTGCACTTCGGTTGGGGAAAATTCATAGTAAAATAATAAAGTGAACCAGATACTGACAACTCTCTTGAATCGGCAGGCTTATTTTATGTCACTATGAAAAAACCTGTCAAATGCTTAACTCTTTTTTATTAAAAAATTTTGTTTTCTTGGGGAAAATTACTTTTTGATCGAACTCGACAACTTGAAATATATTCATCGCATATATGTATACATATACATATATAAATAAATATATATATATTAGAAAAGTAAATATTCCAATGTTTTATTATATTTTAAATATATCTTTTTTCATTTTGTGACGTATTTGTTTGTTTTTTTTTTTAGTACCATCAGATTATTTCTGCAAGCAATTTTTATTGAGTCTCCCTACCCATGATACAATTATAAAGGTAGTATATTTCCGATAGGCATTCTCGCAAAAGCTGTCAACTCGATGCCTTATTGAATTTTAAATGATAAATAATGTTGCTTTTTTTCGTTTGCTTATGTGCACATGTATTGATAGGCACACGAAAAAAGATTTTATGTTTCAATTAAATCATTCGAAAAATGCCGAAATCAAACTGCACGCTGTGCCAGAAATCGTGGGCGTGTTATTTTTTTTAATCAAAATATGTCCATCTAAAGTTCCATAACTTATCTTGTTTTTCGTAGGGTACGAATTTTTCCCCTATTTGTGAAATTTTCCCCATCATTATAAGCAACACTCCGTATAAGGCATTGGCATTCTGCCTTTCTCCCGGAATACACTACCTTTATAATTGTATCATGCTCCCTACCTACATATATCCCGCCTTATGATTTTTCATAACCAATTCCCTTTATATAAAATGCTTGCCTTCCGTTTCCTACAATATATATATATATTGCAATACATTTTTCCTATATCTATTTTACAAGTTTTTTTCTATTATATTTTTATTAGAAACTCTATCTTACAAATTAGTTCTATGATGTTTATCGTGAAAACTTCACATGTTACCATTACATAATTCAGTTAGAATTCGAACGGTCATCCGATCCACCACCACTCCACACTCATTGCTCTTAACAAATGCCAACACTGCTGCTGCTCGAACGCCCAACACCGTCATGGTGGGATGACGACGAACAACGAACAAAATGACGAGCACGTATAACAAATTACAACAACAATAGGGGACAAATAGCGCGCGCATTACACGACTGTATCGCGTCGCACAGCTCCGCGACGTGGTAAAAAGCCGACCGAAAAACATTAAATCGAAGCCCCCCCCCCCAAATAACCGTGTCTGTACATGCCAACTATTGCAAAAACTAATTGGCTACGCTTCCAGAATGTTCTCTTAGATGCACTGCGGCGAATGCATGGCGAACAACTCCTCTAACAAGCCGGACGGCCAAGCAACTAGTTTGCTGTGTGCTTTATCACATCGCACTGCTAATTGCCTCCAATAGCATACATGCACACCCTGCCCCACGCATACTTACAGGGCTCTTCTTGTTTTCCGCTTTTGGTGAGGTTTCTGCCGGTTTGGTCGCCTCCGCAGCGCTAGTTCCAGCGTCGCCGGCCGACGCTGCTTCGTCGGCATTATTCACCACTTGCTTCTCAGCCACTGGCGCTGCTGGCGTCGGCGTTGTTGACGCCGCCACAACCGCTGCAGAGTCGGTTGCTGTCGACTCGGCTGCTGTGCTCTGTGCTGGTACAGCATTCTGTTCCTGATTTTCGCCAATATTCCCAACCTCTGACATTGCGCTTTCTTTATTTGATTCTTGTTTTTTGCAATATTTTTATTTTAAATGCGACAGTGTAATTTCCGCCACTACAATTATTTTCCACACTGCTTCAATTGCGCTTTTTTTTTGTACGTGATTCACAACAACAATGCGTACGACGGAAATTCTCGTTCAACGCGCAACTTTGAAAGCTATTTTTTCAACTTTATACTCAATCGCCCAACTGAAGTTTATTGAAAGCACACTCTAAGCTACACAAAATCACGGTTTGATCGAAATTCGACTGGAAATAAAAGCGAAAACATGCAAATTTCGTAAAATAAAATTTCCACTTCACAACGTAACGCCGCGCATTCGTGCAGTTTGCTTACTCGTCGCTTTATGACGAGTAGAGCTGGCATTTAACCGATATGAGAGTGGAAATGGCGGGTATATGAAAAGGGTTGTGTTCGGGTGTTGGCAGCACTGTTGCTCCACGGAAGCAACCCTGGGAATTGTTGGTTGACATTTTCCGAACAAAAAGGTAAACACGGAGTGGAGCACGTTTCCCACGGAATATTTTAACTTTATTAAGAAATAAGTGATAAGTGACTACAGAGGTCGGAAACGCAATATGGTTACGCAGGAGCAGATAAAGGCCATTGGTGGCGTGCTAAATAGCAAGGAGCGCCCGCTGAAGGAGCGTTTCCGGGCTCTATTCACGCTGAAGAACATTGGTGGGACCGATGCAATTGCAGAAATAAGTCGGGGATTCACGGATGACTCAGCATTACTAAAACATGAATTGGCCTATTGTTTGGGCCAAATGCAGGACAAGCAAGCGCTGGACGTGTTGACTAAAGTGTTAATGGACATAAAGCAAGAACCGATGGTGCGTCACGAGGCCGCGGAAGCAATGGGTGCCATCGGAGCACCCGAAGTCATACCCATCCTCGAACGTTACAAGCAGGACTCGGTGGTGGAAGTGGCGGAAACCTGTGCCATTGCTTTGGATCGTGTACGCTGGCTGCAGAGTGGCCAGCAAGTAGACGACAACAATCCCTATGCGTCGGTGGATCCTTCGCCACCAGCAGCAAACAACAGAAGTGTGGAGGAACTAAAGACGATCTATCTAGACTCTGGCCACAGTCTGTTCGAACGTTATCGTGCCATGTTCAGCTTGCGAAACATGCGCACCAAGGAAAGCGTGCTAGCTATTGCTGAAGGTCTAAAGGATGCGTCGGCTTTGTTTCGCCATGAAGTGGCATTCGTGCTAGGCCAGATGCAAGAACCGTGCAGTGTTCCATACTTAAAAGCGAATTTGGAGGATCAACAGGAAAACGAGATGGTGCGCCATGAATGTGCAGAGGCACTGGGAGCTATTGCGACGGAGGAATGCCAGGTTATACTTAGCCGTTATGCGGAGGACGAACGCCGTGTGGTCAAGGAGAGCTGTGAAATCGCATTGGATATGTGCGAGTACGAAAACAGTCCAGAATTCCAGTATGCCGACGGTTTGCTAAATGTAACTAAATGAATTCGATGTTGTTATATTTTAGTCATTAAAGCACTTATATTTGTATTAAATGATAATATAGAATTTGTATGTATATAGATATTAAAATATTTTTATTTGGATACAAACTGGCGATTTGTAGTTTTCTTGACACGCAAGGCTATTAATTGTGTTGGTTTTCGCTTAACCCTTTCGGGACTACTGGGATAATACGTCCCAGCAAGTTTTTGATGCGCCTCAAAACAATTATTCAAATCTTACGACCCACGCAAAATATTTTTTCGATTTCGGTGTTCCGGCATAAAAGGATGATCTAAGAATATGTTAGCATCCAATATAATTTTCAAACCCGAATATGCATAGCATAAGGCCCGAAAGTGTTAAGGCATGACACAAAAAATACTGTATCATAGTTTAAGTATTATTAATTTATTATTATCAATTTCACTACGGGCATAAGCAATTGGTGAACACGCAACCCTGTCGTTGACAGCCGGTAATTCGTTTGTCGAAATTCCAATATGGCTGCACCGCAACGTCACATTTCGTCGTACCGCAAGGTTGCCATGATCGGCTCAATTTTGGCATTCTTCTCGTTGTTCTCGTCCGCAATGGCAGCAAATAAGGAGCGCACTTTCATTATGGTCAAGCCCGATGGAGTCCAACGTGGACTTGTCGGCAAGATCATTGAGCGCTTCGAGCAGAAGGGCTTCAAATTGGTTGCCATGAAATTCACGTGGGTAAGTACGGCAGCAAAATGGGGCGAAAGTAAATCGCATTAGTGGCGTTGGGTCGATTGGAATTCGAATTTCCAGGGGGGCAATAGAGTGCAGCAAAGTGGTTTGGCTTGTGAGGTTATGTGTGGTGTGTAGGGCAGTGACATGTGAAAGCGTGTTTGTGGTTTTCAAGGTGATTGGGGACGCCGAGTGCGGAGGAATGAACTGCAGCTGCAACTTATTTGCATATTACATGCATTATACTTCTTTTGGTGTAAATAATTTGTGTCTTCTTTACAGGCCTCGAAGGATTTGCTGGAGAAGCACTATGCTGACCTGTCGGCCCGTCCCTTCTTCCCCGGTTTGGTCAACTACATGAGCTCCGGCCCAGTTGTTCCCATGGTGTGGGAGGGTTTGAATGTGGTGAAGACTGGTCGCCAGATGCTGGGCGCTACCAACCCTGCCGACTCGTTGCCCGGTACTATTCGTGGCGACTTTTGCATACAGGTCGGACGCAACATCATCCACGGTTCGGATGCAGTTGAGTCGGCGAACAAGGAAATCGCCTTGTGGTTCAACGAGAAAGAACTGGTCAGCTGGGCACCAGCGGCCGAAGGCTGGGTGTACGAATAAATTGTAATTTAATATCGCGAACTGCGCGATGCCAATATCAGGCTAGCGCTCGCTGAATGTCATTAAGTGTAAAGACTACCTACCATCCTTTGAAAAAACAATAAAAACTACAAATTCCAGTAAATTAGAAATACACATTTAATGTTTTGTTGTTGTGCGGTGAGAATACGGTTTGGTGGCGTCAATCCGGCAGCTCTGCGTTGTACATATTGTACAACAGCAAAGGGAACCTTGTTGGGCAGTGTGCTAACAATTGCTTGGAAGGTGTAAGTTGCATCGATCTTTCGACATTTGTCTTTATGTAAGTGAAATCAGTCGAAAACATTCGAACACTGAAATTTACAATAAAAATGCGTTTTATCAGTTCGGTACTTCAATTTATAAACTATAATTAGTGGTGTTAATGATAATACAGGCATTTTTGTATACAAAAAGTTAAGTGTACTGAGTCGAAATGTTTATGCGGCCCGATACTGCTGCCATGCCGCTGTTGCATCTGCAGACGGCAGCACCCAACCGCTTGGAATGCAGGAACCACGCTTGCTGCTGCGCGTCAAGTATGAATCCCAACAACGCCTGCAAGCAAATAACCATCTAAACATTAGTCAAAGTAGTAAAAAAAATTAAAGACCACAGCCAACCTTATGCGCAGAAAGTCGCCCATTTTCTGCTCACCACCACCGTAGTAAGTACGCTGACTAGGCCCAAAGAACACCTCGTCCCATTGGTCCTTAATTTTGCGTTGCTCTGTGCGGCGTGGCGTGTGTTCTAGTAGCAGACTATTCCATATGGCGCACATGCTGCTAAATTTAGAAGCAAAGTGACGCGTAGCCTCTGCGTCGCCACCACGCGCCAAGTGCAGCAGCTTCAGAAGCTCGAAGGTGCGTAGCAGACGCTGCGCCTCGAGACAGCTGCGCAACTGATGGTGTCGCACTTGGCCTGACGGTGCTGTTGTTTCTCGCTGTACTGTCTCTGTGGCCACATCTGCTGCAGCAGCTGTTCTTGTTGGGGCTGCTTCATTGGGCATTCGGACGGATGGAAGTATACGCTTTGAGTTTCTGTGTTTCTTTTTGTTGAGCTGCCGTCTCTGTTGGCGTTTTTTGATTACCTTAGCCAACTTGCCCAATGGCGCTTGCTCCAATTCGCACAGCATTTGGCATGTTTCCATGGTTAGCTTGTTTATTGTAGCGACGTTATTGGTGGTTGCCGCCTGCTGCTGCTCCAATTCTTTTATATTCCTAATGATACTTTGCAATTTGATTTTCAGTTGAGAAATGCGCGCTCGCGACGCACGCGGAGTTGACATTTTGCGACACCCAAAATATAATACAAATTATTTCAAGACAACGTTGCTAATTGCCTTTAAGGTTAATGGCGAAGATGTATAAACAAAGTAAAAGAACGAGGGCTCAATTAAGTGGCCTGTTTCGGCAAAGTGATGATTAATTGAACTGAATATTGCGTGTTGGCTAAAAGGCTAATAACTAACAAGTAAAATGGCTCGCTGCGTGATTCACCGGCCTTTAAGCGTTGTTGGCCACAACCTCTTTAGCTTCACTGACCACTTGTGAGGCCGTCTCAAATTCCTTAGTCTCCTTCAAATCCTGCTCGTCTTGCAAAAATTTTTCTAGCACATCCAATTCCTTTTGCAATCTATAGTTAAATTCGTTAAACGCACGTTTTTTGTTTGCTCAAAAGCGGCTTGAAACGCTTGCGGAGGCAATGCTCACCTGCGCATAGTGTCCGGCAGCATCATCAGACACTCGGAGATGACCTCCTCCTGTTTCTTCAGCACATGCTCGTCAGCGCCCTCGCTTTTGAATTTCTCAAGGCGCTTTCGTTCGGTGATCACCTCCTTCTCGTAGACAACCTTTTCCTTAGCCAATCGCTTTACAACTCCCGTCTTGATTGTCAGCTGTCGCAGGCGCGGATCTGCCATTGGACAATGGATTAGCTATTCACCTATATGAGTAATGTGCTTGGAGCGGTGCAGCTGTTGGAGTTCGCCTGCAGTGCGGTCTTTTTTATTTTTGTTTTTGATTTGGCGTCTTTGTGACTCACTTCAGTGTTGCCAGCCTTAGCAACTTTTGCCATCTCCTAGTTTCGCTTTATTTCCGCCAGTCCATATTGGGAAGAAATGGGAACAGAAATGCGAAACTGACACACTCGGCTGTGTATGTACAGCGGCTAATCTATGCACAGTGGAGTTTAATGTGAAATTCAAATTGAATTCTAACGATTAGGAGGTGAGTTTGTAATTTTGCCGAAAAAATATTAATAAATTGAAACGTGAATTTGTAATAACCTGGTTTTATTTTTCGCAGCTGTGATGCTCGTTTTTCTCGCTCGCAAATACGGGGCTGTTGTGTTGTTTCCCACTTTTACGGCAGGCAGCATTTTCGCCGATTGGTCGCACACCCGCAGCTGGAAGACATTAAAAGCAGACGCTGAAAGGCAGCTCCACGAGCAAATGTTCGTCGAGCAGTGGCTGTAAGCACAATGAAGTTGCCGAACATTTCTTTTTGTCGCTGCGCCGCAGCCTCGTTGCCGTTTGTAGGCTTTTTGATAGGCCATTTTTTGGAGCAAAAGGAGACCGAACGTATGTCACGGTTTTACGGAAAGAGCGCACTCTATGGACCGCCACCGCCACCGCCTCCTTGTCCTGTAGCCGTAGTGTACGAGCTGAATGAAGACGGGCAGCTACAGTTTGAAAACCAATTGCTTGTGCCTGAGGATACGGTTCAGGAGCCTCCCAAGTAGGATTAATTCATTAATTTTTTTTTGCACTTGAGATTTGCGTTCATTGAATTGGTAAATAAAACCAACCAACCATGTTACTTCAGCCAGAATGCAATGCTTAGTTTTTAATTACTTTTATATTACTTTAATGCTTTTATTACTTTAATACTTTTTCGGTAATTGCTCAGTGGAGATGAGCAGCTTGCTGCCATCACTCCGGTATATCCCCGGGCAATCCGTTTGAACACTGGCGCCCATGCATTCCACTACAGAGAAGGTTCGTTCCTGGCCCGTACAGCGCGATTGTGGAATGGTCTCTCTGCAGATATTTTCCCCAGCACTTATGATCTTGATAGGTTGAAGGCAAGATCCCATAAATTATTCACCCGACATCCTTTCTACCAACCTATACATATATCCTTCCTGAACCAGCGCAATGTCTCGCATTTATAGGGGCAACCCCTGCGCGTTGGCACGTATTAAAAAAAAAAAATTGACGTTGCACATTCTAGTGGTTATCACCATTGGTGGACATCATTAATAACGATGCCAGCATGTAGATTACATAAGCGGTGCCTATGCTTCTTCCGCATTGAATCAAGAGCCCGAAATTCAGTCATTACTGAGAAGTTATTAGGTGCATTAGGACAGGCGCGGATCCAGAAAAATATTTCGGGGGGTTTTAAAAAGTAATTCTTTAATATTTATAAAATTCCTTTTAATTTGTATGTAGTTTTGTAGTCGATCCAAATATTTCGGGGGGGGGGTTCAACCCCCAAAACCCGGCCCCACTGGATCCGCCACTGCATTAGGACAAGGAACTTTTTTCATAGATGGAGAGGGTAGGCTGCGAAATTCATACGGACCGTGTCATATCTTTGCAGACATTTTTCAACCAACATAAAAGAGAAACGATCCATTGTTTGTATGGTGTATGGTATTTTGTTGGTTAAACTTTCTTTATTTTCATTCAATTTTTAAAATTGATGGTTTCAATCGTACAATTAAAATTTCACATCTTGTTGATTCTTTTGTTTTTCAAGCAACTCCAGCTTTTCTTTTGCTTTAGTACACATCCATTGTATGTATATATGTATGTATGTAAGTTTTATAATTTCTGAAATTCTTTGCATGGCTTTGTGTGTGTGTATGCATTGTTTTGATCTTAGGTAGTTTCGACCTTTAGCTACAATTGGGTGCCAACACATAGCGAATGCGAGCTCCTTTCTGCTGCCGAGATGGGTCTACAAGACGGTGATAGAATTTTAAATTCTTTTACGAGTAGTAAGTCTATACTTGTATTAATATCTTTGACATGATACGTTAGCGGAGGGTTGACGGGGGTTGGAGAAGTGAGCCGCTGCAGGTGGTGAAGTGGGCTTGGGAACGGGTCGGAAACGTTGAAAATCGGCTTTATATAAAAAACTTAATAATAACAAATGGTATTCAATTGGATTGAGTTTCACAGTTGTATTGGCGAAGTGTATGTGTTTTGCCTCATGTGCGCAGATACAACACTATTTTCCCATGCCAGGCGCGTTGTGAGTGCGAACGAGAAGCGGCGGTGGTTGTGGCTTGGAGGTGTGTGAAGTGTCATGTGGGAAACGCTGCCGGCGGTCATGCCAGTCGAACGTCGAACGGGTTCTTCGATTATAACTTGCATGATAGCTTTTGAAAAGCGTTGATTTTGGTGCTTGGCGATGTTGCGGATGCAGCGCGATTTTTGCAGGATTTCCTGCGAAACGACTTGCGATGGCGATATAGATTGAGATAGATGTAAATATAGTAAATAATGAAAAACGAGTACACTACATTTGAAATGCACTCCAAGTGTTGCTTTTGTGGTGACAATGTGGAAGATGTTGGCTGTAGTGGACACAATACTGACGCTGCAGTTGGCAATGGCGATGAAATGAGTGGGTAGGCGGTGTTGTCTTTTGAGTTGATGGTTGCTTGCTTCAGGAATGACACGTACTGAGTTGACCCAATTGATGCGGTTGATGTGATTGATGCTGCTGAAGTCGGTAGAGATGGTGCAGCGATGACGACAATGATGCTGATTATTCTGGCGCAAGCGTGGGAATCGGTGTTGGTGTTGGTATTTGTATTGGTGTTTGTGTTGAAATCATGGGAGTAGTAGTGGGAGTATATTGACTTGTGTTGGTTGTTGTTGTTGTTCACATTGAATGTCATATCATTACTATCATTATAATTACTATTCATATTCATATCATTGATAATAATAAATTGTAGTATGTTTTTAAATTTATGCTTATTAAATGTTTTCTTTTGAATTTTATGTAGTAGTTTTGCTGCTGCTGCGGCTGCTGGTGATGACGACGCGAACGACGGCAACAACAACAACACTGACAACGGCGACGACGACGACAATACAAATTGCATTTGCTGTTGTGGCTTCTCAATCTGCTGGCACTCTAGTTATTTCTTCTTCTGGGCCTTCTCGGCGGCTTTTGTGACTTTACCCGAAGTCGTCTCTTTAAAGGTTACGGACTTAATAACCCCCACCGCGACCGTCTGCCTCATGTCGCGCACAGCGAAGCGCCCGAGTGGCGGAAACTCCTGGAAACTCTCGACGCAAAGCGGTTTGGTGGGCACCAGCATAATGATGGCAGCATCACCGGATTTGATGGCCTTCGGGTCAGTTTCGGTAGTCTTGCCGGTACGGCGGTCGCACTTCTCCTTGATCTCGGCAAATTTACAAGCGATGTGAGCGGTATGGCAATCCAGCACCGGGGTGTAGCCATTGGCAATTTGTCCAGGATGGTTGAGGACAATTACCTGCAGGCAGCGAAAGAGTCAGAATTAAGAGCAGACAAATTAAACAATTTCCAGAGAATGAAAAAAGTAGATGGTCACCTGTGCGGTGAAGTCGGCAGCTCCCTTGGGTGGGCAATTCTTTGAGTCGCCAGCTACGTAGCCGCGTCGCAGCTCCTTCACCGAAACGTTCTTCACATTGAAGCCCACATTGTCACCGGGCAAGGCCTCCGACAAAGCCTCGTGGTGCATTTCAACGGATTTCACCTCAGTCACCAGGTTGACGGGTGCAAAGCAGACCACCATACCTACAGATAAATGCCAATCAGAATCCGCATACATGTACATTTCTATAGGAGCGTATGCATGCACACACACATATGCAAATGAAAACTGCATACACGTCGGGCAGACTAGCTACAGCCGAATAACAAAGGAACCAAGCTATACTCCCACTTGTATTGAGCACTCAACCCAATCGACCCACTTTCCCTGCAACTGCCACTGTGCGCTCTCATTTCTGCACGCTGCAACACACACACACACACACCGGCGCTCGCAACCGCCCGGGCAATATTCTGCGCTAGATACCGAACTCACTCACCCAACCACCAGTCTCTCAGTTGGCCACCCACTCACCTGGTTTCAGAATGCCGGTCTCCACACGTCCCACTGGTACAGTGCCGATGCCGCCAATCTTGTATACATCCTGCAGCGGCAGGCGCAGCGGCTTGTCGGTGGGCCGTTGCGGCGGCATAATCGCATCCAACGCGTCGATCAGGCACTTGCCTTCTACTTTGCCCTCCTTGCGCTCGACAGTCCAACCTTTAAACCAGGGCATCTTCTCCGACGGCTCGAGCATGTTGTCGCCGTGCCAGCCGGAAATCGGCACGAATGCCACCGAAGCTGGATTATAGCCGATTTTCTTGATGTACGACGACACCTCCTTCTTGATTTCCTCGTAGCGCGCCTCGCTGTACGGCGGCTCGGTGGAGTCCATCTTATTGACGCCGACAATCAACTGCTTCACGCCCAAGGTGAACGCGAGCAGCGCGTGTTCGCGCGTCTGGCCGTTCTTCGAGATGCCCGCCTCGAATTCGCCGGTGCCGGCAGCGACAATCAGCACTGCACAATCGGCCTGCGAGGTGCCGGTAATCATGTTCTTGATAAAGTCCCGATGGCCGGGCGCATCGATGATGGTGACGTAGTACTTCTGCGTCTCGAACTTCCACAGCGCAATGTCAATGGTGATACCGCGCTCGCGCTCCGCCTTCAACTTGTCCAGTACCCAGGCATACTTGAACGAGCCCTTGCCCATCTCCTGCGCCTCCTTCTCGAACTTCTCGATGGTGCGCTTGTCGATGCCGCCGCACTTGTAAATCAGGTGCCCGGTCGTGGTCGACTTGCCCGAGTCGACGTGGCCGATGACCACGATGTTAATATGAATCTTCTCCTTGCCCATCTTGCGGAGTCCCGGTGCACACTATTGCTGCTCGTTGATTGCTTACACACGCACTAACCCGCGGCGTTGCTGTAATGGTTTTGGGATATTTCGACGGAAGAGTTGAAAGAAGTATACTTTTAGAAAAGTGCAAGTACATACATACATAAACATAAGCAAATTTAGTGTTAATTTGATGGGTGAGTGCTGAAAATAAGTCTTAACTTGAAAGTGCTGAGGACACGTAATCGATATGTGTGAATGAGTGTGCAACTGCAGTGTATTAAAATATATATGTGGTATATATGTATGTATGTATATATTCATTTATATATAAAGTGTGTACACTTACTTTCTGAGGAGCCGGCTTTGAAGGTATTAGCAAATTGTTATGCCCACTTTAACAAAAGTAAGAGGTCTGAGAAAGCTCTGAAATTGAAAAAGTGAAACATTCTTATTAAAAAATACGTTATTATTAAGTATCGTATCAAGGCCGACGATCAAAGGAAGCGCCTTCAAAGTAAATTAAGCTTAAAAGTGTTTGGTGTTAGTTGAACTGTGTCAGCGAGATATTTCAAAGTTATTAAACTGCACAAATTCTCCTTACACTTCGCCAATTTCGCTTTCACATATCGCGTGCACCGATTCGAACTGTTGGTTCTTTACCCAATTCAGAACACCATTTCACTGGCACCAAGTTGCGGTGTTTTCGATTCCCCAAAACGCTTGTATTTTATTAAGGTTTTACTCAATTAGCAAATGGCAATTATCGCAGATTTTTCTACGCACCGAAAAAACACCGTCCGAATGTCTGCACCACTATGCGGCCGAATGTGTAAAAATTCGTCTTTTCTCTACATATATGAAAAATCAATAACCACCTCTGACGATGGAGTCATGTCTGCACTCCACCCACAGCGCAACGGTCACATCCCCAAATTTAGGGGGACCGGCTCATTTTCTCGCAGTGGATTCGTTTGCATTGGAAGTGTGCTTCGGTTCGGTCGTTCGTGCGCATTCGTTCGCTCAGATGGCAGATGGAGGACGGGCAGAGCCCGTTCAACCGCCGCTTCACTTCATACGTTTGGTGCGCTGGCCGTTTTCTTTTTTTCACGTTAAAAATCAATGCTCACACCAGTTGGAATGCGCCGAGTGCTGAACCGAATGGCGAGCTGCCAGTGAGTCTACGGCAGCCGGCAGCTTTGCATGGCAAGACCAGATGAGGGGTTTAAGGACTCCTGCTGCTCCTATGCGTACTGACAAAAAGTTTATACGAGCACCGGGAGTTTCGCAGGAGTGATTTAGCAAACATTTGAAACGAATTTAAGAAAAAATCGAAAGTGCTCGACGCGAAAACATGCCGCTGGTCCACGCATTAAAGGCGACTGATTTCAGACGGCCACTGGGACTCGAGTGCCATTTAATATCGGCGTATTCTGGTTTAAAGTATACAAACTTAAACTATCGTGTGAGGAGCACTTGTCGTCACCCCAATTGATTCGCACTTTTCCGAGTGGGTCTTTTGCGGCTTTTGCGCTGTCGTTGCAATGGAAATGTCACTGCACATGTTGTACACTCGAATTTGCGCATGAAAGGGAAAAACGAATGCAAACATTTTTCTGCATTTCTTTTCTGCAAATGCAGTGATTTATTTTCTTCCCTAGAAATAATACACATGCAACTACCAATACCAACACTAGCAACAACAATAACAACAGCGAACAGTTGCGGTCGCAGTTGCCGTCGGTGCTAAATGATGTGGCATGCAACCGCATGACGCCGCAACGTGCATATTGCGCGCTCTTCAGTCGGTGATATAACCGATGGCTTTCGGTTGCATTAATTCAATTTTGGGTTTTTTCTTTGTTTTGCGCTTGAACGGCAGCAGTCGGTTTTGTGTGTTATTTATTTTTGTTCTAGTGAATTTTCACAATCCAGTGCAAATTATTGGCGGCTAACTGCAGCTTTCTTTAGTCACATTACATGCATGGGATGGTGCATATTTCGGGGATTTCGAGTCAGTTGTAGAAAACCGATGTGATCGATTGAGAAATTTTTACGTAGAGTAATACTTAGTTGCCAAATATGCTCACAGCAGTGTTGAAGGCAATGACACAAATCAATGTAGCAATGATGCCATTACTTAAAATAATTTGCTCTTTGGAAAAGCGGTGAATATATGCAGAGAGTTCAGTTTTAAAGAATTGCGATGATTACTGTCTCAGTTACACATAATGGGGCTGGTGCTCAATCTTAACATTTATTTCTACAGAGACAACGCATTTTTTTATTTGTTGCAAGCACATTACACGACGATTGGAGTAGCAGAGAAAACATTTGCTTGGGACTTTGAATAACTTTTAATTCGTTTTTTTACCAATAGAAAATTAACGAAAAACATGAAATAAAAATTCACTTTTTGTAATCGATTTTCAACTATTCCACATCAGAAAACCTCATTAAGTTTACTTAAAATGTTCTCGCTATTGTGCATTTGAAACTAAAAGTTATTTTCCCCTTTTGCAGATTTTTAGCTCTAAATATCAAATTGGTTTGCCTCTTCCTACTATAACTACTTATGTTACCAATCCTACAACTTGCATCTGAAAACAAATGGAACTTTCCCGAGTGGGTGAAATTAATGAGTCATTTATTTTCAATGATTGGTTGGGCACTCGGCAGTTTACGCCACTTCGTTTAGTTAAAAGGTTTCCAGATTTTCAGGCTAAAAATCGATTGAAGGAGCACAAATGTGTGTAATGGAATTTATTTTTTAATCAAACCCTTTGTCGAAGCCCGTTTATCAGCCGCACAATGGCAACGTTTCCTGTTAGATAAGAAAATGTCTGCCCGCCTTGTCAACGCCATATTGAAAAAGTATAGTGTAACTGTGTGGGCACAGCGCTGGATCTTCCGCACATCCGCCACTACACTGAATCACTGAATTTACTGCACTTGAATCTCAAACTGCAATATACTTAAACACGTTTCTTTGAGGCGAATCAGCGTTTTATTAAATATTGAATCTGTGTGTTTGTCTTGCCGGCCGGCTTATTGGTCATTTGCCTTCGAGCGGCCACTTTGTGTTCCGCCACGACCGGCCTCGACGTGCTGTCACGCCATGCAAGCGATACACATTTTCCTAGTGCCAATTGCAATTTAAATTTTTCACATTTGCCAGTTGAAATTCACAGAAATATCGAGATGTCCCACTTACCCGCCAAATGTACGTACAACTTTCACAAAATTTTTTAAATGATGGACACAATTCGAGCTGAAAAAGTTCAGATTTGCACAAGTCGCTGTAAAATTCCTGCCACTTACCTCGAGCACAAAAGACGGAAAGGCCGATTTTCACAACGGTCCTGATGCACATGCGCTGGAAAAGCGCCACCACCAGCTCGTCCGCCACTACCACCAGCGCACGGCATTTGCTTCTTGGCATACCCGAAGCGTTTCGTGATTGTGGTAGTACCCTGTCCGCCGGTGTCATCAGCAGGGGTGGTGATGGTGCAGTGTTGCAGCGGCGTTGCGACAGCCGCCAGCGAGCGAGTGCACTAGTGCGCCATTTGGAGCCCTTTTGTGCAAGTGCAAGCAGGAGCTAGTTGCACTAGCTGCAGATTATCGACATGTTGCCTTTGCGACGACGACTGACGTTGCTATTGTTTTTGTTTCTGCACTATGTGCAGCCTATGTGTATTGGTTTCAGTAGGGCAGTGGAGGGTGATAGTGTCGGCAGGGCGACAAATTGTCACATTTGTGGCTAAAAATATTCAAATGCTTTTAAGTAACCACAAATGAGACGTTAATTTGAAATTGCACTGTTCGATGTTGAGGAGGATGCAGTGTACCGTAAAGGGAACTAATCAACATATTGGACACGAACAATACAATCGAAAGTGATATTTGGATTGTGTTACCCATTATTCATTCATTTTCAGTTCATCGTGTCCCTTATTACACTTTTTCTGTCGATTTCAGCTTTTTTTTTGTTGTTCTAATGGTAGTTTTTAAACACAATTTATAAAATTTTATGGTACTATAAAATTTATTTAAAACTATCTTTTATAAGAGTTTAAAGAGTTACAGAAACAGCCGAATTACTTCCATTCACTGTCCGAGTCATATTCATCCCATGCGGGTTTTTCGCCAGGCTTCATGTTGCGTTCCTTCAAGTACTCATCAAACTGGTCTGGTATCGACATGAATTTGCGTATTTTCATGCGAAATTGCTTCCAAGTCCACTGTGTGTTATTACGCCGATCGTTGACCATAGCCTTGTAATTAAGCTTGTACTTATCCAAGAAGTAGCTCAGATGTGCCACTACGTTCTTCGGCAAACTGCAATTATATACATGTTTCATACATAGTACGCACTGATGTGCTGCTTGTTGATATTAATTACCGCAATTGTGACTCTCTGGGCGCTTTCGCTTGCGCCTCTAGTTGCTCCACTACATAGCCTCGGCTTCGGTGTGTCGCCTTTTGCTGCAGCTCTTCTTCGTCGATGTCTTCTTCCAGAAAACCGTTTATGGTTTGCACAACCTTCAAGCGATGCTGCTTAAAATTGGGTATAGGTACCGCCTTGTTGGGATCGGAGCAGAGACCCATTTCGTAGAAGTTCTTATTGGGTCGTTTCCCATCGTGCCACAGTTGTTTCAGCGCTGGACTACATGGATAACCCAAAAATATTACATTATTTGCCCGGTGACATTATCCACGGGCCAGTGGCAGCAGTGAACTTACTCTTTGACCTTCCCGGTGGAGGTGCGCGTCTTGCGCAACGTCTTTCTATTCACATTGTAGCGATATCGTTTGCGCGCGTGATTCTTGCGGATTTTCATGGTTTACACAAGCTGTCTAATATTATTAAAACTCACAAATTATTGTTTAGTTGGGTTGGTGCGTCCGCCAACTCTTCGCACGTGTTTATTCTCAGCTTCAGCCTGTAGTAAACAAACGCAGTGCTGTATTTGAAAACGCGAATAGTGGTATTTGGCGTCCATCAAGGCGAATTCATACCGCGTCCATTGTGAACGTACAGGCAGACTCTTTATTGTGACTGTTGAAAATTTGCTTGCCGCACAGCTGTTTAGCCGCTATAATAGGGATGGCAAAAAAAATTTACTAATCGATTAATGTATCAAATGATTAATTGCATGGCTAATAAAATAATTGCAATTTATTACAAGAATTTAATCGATTAATCGCCATTTTCGATTATTTTTTGTTTTTCTTTTTTATGATCAAATAAAGGGTTTGTTTGAATTTTTTTTAAATTTTTTTGATACATAAAATTACAATTTTGGCTTAAATTTGTTTGCAGAAAAACTAATTTTGAAAGCTAATAGGCAGGATGTCGCATGGAAAGAACGGCGAATGCCTATGCAAAAAGTATCTAGGAATAGCTTTTTAAGGGGGCCGATACATGTAAAATGAAGTACTTTTGGAAATTTTGTTTCTTGGGAATATGTTCTACAAAGCCTTTTCAATGTATGGCTAAGAGCGTTTTTCAAAATTCTAATCCCTTCCCAGACAAAACACAGGTAGAAGCGGCGGCGTCAGGTATAAGCCTGTCGCTTACTCAACCTTTGAGCCCGTTTATCTCGGAACCATGTTTTTCGGTATGGGCTGCGCGATTGCATGAGAACCGCTTAACCGATCGCGATGAAATTTTAACCACACCTTCGGAAGACTCATCCCTTCGATGTGAACCTACTTGTTTTTACAAATCTGCAAAAATCTCATGTTGGTGCTTGCAAATTCATCAAAACAGCTGCCCCAAAAATTCAATTTTCTGCCGTTTCCAAAAAAATCACAATTTCTTTACTAAACCAGGTTCACATCGAAGCCACAACTGTTTTTTAATTGATTTCCTTTCATTTTTCATTTCAGCCCCATACGAGCAGCGCAATCGCGCAGCGCATCAGATTGGAGGGGGTTTTTTGATCCCACGCGCCGCCGCCATCTTGGATTTTCGGGTCAAAAAAAAAAATGGAAAAAGAACCTTTAATTAGTTAATAAAAGATTAAAAACAAAAGAAAATCAATTGCCAAATTCCTTATCCCCCAAAAAAATTCTCAAAAAATACACTATTTACATGTATCGGCCCCCTTAACCCTACAAGAGTAATCATATTTTACATACGTTGTTGGTAATCTTCGTCGAATCGACTAAGTCATATTCAACTCCGATTTTTGAAGGAACTAGAAGTCGTATAAACTTAGACATTTTTTTGTAAATAATTCGCACAATAAAGCACTTTGCTAACTGAGATCACACGAAAAGAGAAAGCAATCAGGTTGTCAAGGATGTGATGCCGTATTCACAATATAGTGGAGAAGCGAGTGTCGAGATTGAAAAAATGCAGTAAATTTAGCGAAAAACCAATAAAAACGTACCTAAAGTGCACAAACGCTTCTTTCCCTTAGTATACGCGCCAAATTTTTGCAAGCTAGTGATGTGGTTTAATTTTGTAATCAGTGGTGTGAAATAAACAAATGCCGTGAGGGTTACATGGGCAAGTTTGCAGGCATTTTAAGATTTTCAACCGATTTGAGTGTGGCAGCAATGCTCAAACGATTCGAAGGCAATTTCGCGATTAATCGGCAACTAATCGATTAATGATTCGATTAATCGCAAGGTAGAATTCGATTCGATTAAATCGCTTTTTGAAAAAAAATAATCGATTAACGCTATTCATTCGATTAATCTTGCCATCCCTACGCTATAAATTCTGCATTTATTTACATACGACAAATTGCTGAAATAAAAGCACGACTAAAATGCGTGATATCGAGATTTTAGACCCCAGAAACCTGGTGAAAAATCGGGAAATACTTTACCGGCTAATTATCAGGTGAGGTTTTGCAAGATTATGCCGCATTCATATCTGGTAACATAAGTTTCCCCATCCATTTACCACACAGCCAGCTCATGTACGATGGCTTGGAGAAGTTTGCAATGGAGCTGTCGATGCTGGTCAAAGCAGATGAGTGTGCGCCCAGCGAGCGCCTACTACACATAATGATCGCCGGCATGCAAGCTACCACGGAAAATCCGGCTGCCCCCAAAGACGACGTTTTGCCCGGTATCGATCTGGAATTTGAGCCAGAAGGCTCTGCGTTGGCCCCGGAGCCCGCTTCATATGAAACAGCTTATGTGACGTCTCACAAGCAGTCGTGCCGTGCCGGCGCTTTCAGCCATGACGGCACTCTGGTCGCAACAGGCAGTGTTGATGCGAGTATTAAAATTCTGGATGTGGAGCGCATGCTGGCCAAGTCGGCTCCCGAAGACATTGAACCGGGACGCGAACAGCAGGGTCACCCTGTCATACGTACTCTCTACGATCACACCGATGAGGTGGCCTACTTGGAGTTTCATCCGAAAGAGCACATACTAGCTTCGGGGTCACGTGACGGCACGGTTAAGTTGTTCGATATTGCCAAGCCATCGGTAAAGAAGGCACACAAAGTGTTCACCGACTGTGAGCCGGTCACTTGTCTGTCGTTTCATCCCACCGGCGACTATATAGCTATTGGTACTGAGCACTATGTGTTGCGTGTCTATGATGTGCATACATCGCAGTGCTTTGTGAGCGCCATTCCATCACAGCAGCACAAGGCGGCAGTGACCTGTGTGAAGTTTGCGCCTACGGCAAAGCTCTACGCTACAGGCAGCTTGGATGGCGCCATCAAAGTGTGGGATGGTGTGAGCGGACGCTGTATAAATACCATACCGGATGCGCATGCGGGCGCGGAAATATGCTCACTGGAGTTTACGCGTAACGGAAAGGTAATTGGCACCAGATTAATTTTACATTTCAAGTGAAAATACAACAAAAATACAAATATTTGCAGTATTTGCTGTCGTCGGGCAAGGATTCGCTGGTCTATCTGTGGGAGCTATGCACTAGTCGTCCCATACAGACGTACACGGGCGCGGGTACTACGGGCAAGCAGGAGCACAACACGCAGGCCGTCTTCAATCACACCGAGGACTACGTGCTCTTTCCGGACGAGGCCACTACCTCGCTGTGCTCGTGGAATTCACGCAACGGCGCACGTTTGAATCTGATGTCGCTGGGTCACAACGGTCCGGTGCGTTTCATAACACACTCGCCAAATTCGCCGGCATTTCTGACGTGCTCGGATGATTTTCGTGCGCGCTTCTGGTATCGGCGCACAACAAATCAGTAGAAATCTTTTTTGTTTGATGTAATCACATTCAATTCATAGGTGATTCTTTAATTAATAGCAGTAACTTGTTTGAGTTTAGAATTGCTATTCCCTCAAAATTTTGGGGCATCCTTAACTCAACTTTTTCACAAGTCATTTACTACTTTTGTCTCTAAAATTTTAGCTGGATATAAGAAACTTTCAACATGAATACATTTACGAAATAAAGCCACAAAAATAGATTGTCTTTTTTTTCAATGTTTAACTTGATGGGTCTATGTGTTCTTTATGATGAAGGAGGGTGATGGATTTATGATAGGTATATAAACTTCCACTTAAAACCCACAAAAATGTAAATTTTCTGTGAATTTGATGAAATTTATATAATTAGTAACTTGTTCATCAATTTAAAGAAACAATTCAAAACACATTTATATAATACAAATAAAACTCTTGATTTCTTTATATTTTAATGCGCATATTTTTATAAAGATAAAAATTGTTTGTCGAACATAAATCCATTCAACTTAATGGTAGACTTTGCTTAAACAAATATTGGTGGAAATATAAGAAATAAGTTAAAGCACCTCATGTAACAATTTGAGTGCACACAACGCCTTACGTCCATCACTATTGGGTTTACTGGATTGGACATTACTGGACATAGATTCAAAACAAAGTTCGTTTTTAATAAAATTTTATTATTGCTTGTTGTGTTGTCGACAAGTGAGTAGAACAATCTGAGTAGATTTGGATAAATTTGAGCTTATCGCATGTGGAAAAGTTTTACTTGCTATAGCAGACTTTTAATGTTAAAGGAAGAAAATCACTGGAAGTACTGTGCGTGTTTTGTTGCTTATTGCTTCATGCTTTCCGTTTCTTTTTAATTTTGTATTTGATTTTAGTCATTGAGTACTTACATACAAAGTATACAGGCTTTGTGATCATTAAAGGTAGATAACTAAATAATTTACTAGTGTAAATGAAAACTCATTTTATCATTATATTTATGATTTAGCCTTAGTTGATTAGTAAAATATGTTTACTGCATGAATTTATGTGTAGGTTTGGGTCGATTGAGTCGGTTTTTTTTTTTAATAATTCAAGTACATATTGTATGCAGCAGAAATCAGTTTCAAGTCTTGTGGCTTAGATGCTAATTACAGTTAAATAATTATGGGATTTTTTAAACTTATTTATACATATTTAGTCATAAATTAATTGCACAATTTGCACATTTATACTCTTGCATACTTAAGTGTGAGTATTTATTTACAGATATTATACGAAATTGTTAAGTCTACAAGTGCCATCAGCTAAAAATAAATATATTTATAGTTATTCAGCAAAAATAAAAATATCTATAGTTTTCATAACAAAAATTAAATAATAACTTAAATATGAAATAAATTAAAAAGAAGTAAAATAATAAAAATAAAGTAGAACAAATCTAAACAAAAATATTGAAATATAGAAAAACTAAAAAGCATATTAGAGAAGAACTACATGTAAACAATAAAATTAAAGGGGAATATGGTAAAATGAAAAATGTTCGATAACAGAAAAAATTAATATAATAAAATACTTTAATACAAAATTAATTAATAAAAATATCAATGTGCTAAATGACTTCAGGTAGTAAAGTAAATAATATTTTTAAGTGCATTAAATCACATGGAAAAAGTTAAACACAATTTCGTTAAACAACTAAACACAATTTTCATTAACAACTTTCGAAAACCAATAATAATACAACACCTTCTACTTTAAGGTAATAAATGAAAAAATTGATTTAAGAAATTTGTAAGTGGTCAAGGGAAATATAAGTAAACAAATTCAATAGTGTAAAAATAATGGAAAGTAAACAAGGAGACTATCTAAGCTATTATCACGTTTTCACGACACAATAACACAGACTTGAAGAAAACACACGAAAATCATGGTAAAGTTTACTCGATTTTGAATTGGCGGATTTAAAAGTTGTTTGTATGATTCAATATTTCTGATTTAAAAGACAAAAGTTGCAAAAGTGTTATTTTTTTAGTAATGTAAAATGATGACAATGATGTGTTACCGTGTCGCATAAACGTGGTATTAAGTGAAGATGTAAAGAGAGTAACACACTGTGCTGTCTTGCGTTTGATGAGTATGCTCATGTGTAAACAGTGTATTTCTAGTCTTAAGACGGCACCTTTTACGTAAACTATGCATTCTTACAGGCTGGCATTGAACAGGCTTTTCGCTCTTTAAGTAATTAAATGGCAGTGAACGAAAACTTAATTGTAAAATTCAGCATTCAGCAGTGTGACCAACAAATTTGTTGTGTGTATGTATGTTACAATTTTTTGCCACCTAATACATATCAACACTCAAGCAGTCAGTTCTTAAGCTGCGTAAAATACATCATGTGAAAATAAAGTAGGTGATGCGACTTCATAATGTACTATTTATATTTATTATACAGATTGCAGTTCTGACAATTTGCATGTTGACAATCTTCAGTTTTATTGCGTAATAAAAACTAAAAAAAAAAACACTGCGCAATTCAATAAAAATCTTGTGTTATCTGGTTGTTGTTTGCACAACTGTAGGAAATATAAACTTGTAATGATTTATGCATTAACTTTGGAGATCGAACGACATGGTATTGGACTTTCTGAAATAAGTAATGCAGCGAAAAAGAATTTAAAAATTGTATTTAAACCTTAAACTGAGCGCAATTGCAGCGAACGGCTACTCGCCAGCTTAAGCAGCCATAATGCCGTTCTTGACCCTAAACGTGTAGTTCTTAAATCGAATTTGAGCAGTCATTGTTGCTTGGAGGCGAACGAATTCGGATTGCACGAATCACTCAACCACTATGTGCTTTTGGTGAATACTGACTGGCATACGATTTGCATACATATCAATTTTTTCAAAAATCTTCTAAATTACATTGAGTTATACTTAAGTAGGATATATGTATATATCATAAAGAAATATCGTTGTAATAGCTAAGGGTTTCATGTAATATTGTATGGGAAAATATTGGACGGATTGTAAATTATTTATAAAAACATATCAGCTATATTTAAGAGTAAAATAGTATTTCCGTATGCGTACAAGGTTTCTTTAAACTAGGAAAAAAAATTAAATTAAATTATGTGTTTAAGTAAAATTCAATATTTCTTAATTCTGGCAAACAATTTACACTTTTTGCCATACAGAAAATATAGCTATGTATGTTTAAAAATAAATATGTATGCATGTGTGTATATGTATGGAAACATGTATGTAAATTTGTTAATCTCAAGTTTGCGCTAATTTTTGAATTGCTTGTGCGTTGCTTTCCATATCAACATTTGTCTTCCTCTGCATTTAAGTAAATCAATAACTGCTGGTCCGGTTGACATTCCCCGTCAGCAGTTCATTTGCCGTTCTACCGGCGTTCCCTAAGCGCTGCTGACCGCTTTGCTGTGTTCACTTCTTTGAGCATTTCGTTTTGAGCATGTCCCGCGCACTTGCCTCTCGTCTACTACTTCCACCCGCAACGCTCGGACTTGGCCGCCTGAAAGCACCGCCTCGCAGTCTGTCATTTCACCTCCTCCAGTCTGTGCGCGGAGCGCTGCGCCGCCATTGCCGACACAGTTGTCGCCGTCGTTCTGGTTGCTTCCGCCGACGAACGCATCAGTGCTGGCGGCGGCGATGGTGATGGCGATATGACAATTTCATTCTTGATAATAATATCATTGTCCAGCTTCAAGAAGGCTGCTGCCGTCGTGGGCGACGACGGCCTGGACGTCTCTTGCTCCAGTGCGGTCGATGACAGCAGATTTACGCCATTATCCATGAAATCGTCCTGTATGGTGTCTGTAATTTGCTGCTGTTGCTGCTGCTGCTGCTGTTGTTGTTGTTTTTGTTGCTGTTGTTGCTGGAGGCTGTTAGTTTGAAAGAGTGTTGAGTGCATTTCACCAGCAGTGGCTGCGGTGATTAGATAGTTGAGCGGATTAAAGTTGGCCAGATCCTTGGCGGCAATGTTCTCGTGCGCCAGCTTCAGGTGGTTTTTCATCTTGTCCGGGCGGGAGAACTCTTTGCCGCACAGCGTACACGGAAACACTTTGCGATGTTTGCCCTCGTGATAGAGGAAGGCGTGGCGCTGGAAGCTGTACTTGTTCTTGAAGGTCTTCTGCACGTCGTCCTTGGCGCACTCGGTACACTGGTAAACGCCTTCGTTGATGCGCGCATACCGGAACAGATCCAAGCCCCGCACTGACATCTCAGTGAGGTGCTCGGCCTGATCGTCCGTCGTCGATTGAGCCTTGCGGCGGACGCGTCGCCGCTGTACCGGACGCCGCGGCGCACTGGTTCTGCCACCAGCGCCTGCGGCTCCTAGTACGCGATTGCCCGTGGATTCGATGTTGTTGTGGCTGGTGTCAACACTGCCGTCGTTCGTTGCCACCAGCAGCTCCTCGTTGTCGGCACTATTGTCCGCGGACTTGTAGTCTAAGCCGGCCGACTCGTCGGCCAACGTGAGCTCCGGCTCGGATTTGTCATTCTGATCGAGTATGAGGTCGAGATTTGTGGGCGACATGGAGTCCTCGCGCTGCAGTTCATGTTGAAGTTGCAGTTGTTGCTGCTGCTGTTGATGTTGTTGATGTTGTTGTAGTTGCTGTTGTTGCTGTTCCAGTTGTTGCCGCTGCTGTTGTTCCAGCTGCTGTCGTTGCTGTTTTTCCAGTTGTTGCAATTGCTGCTGCTGTTGTTTCTTCTGATGTTCTTGCTGCTGCTGTTGCTGCTGCTGGAAGTAATCGTTACCAGACTTCAGCATCGGATTGGCGGCCATGTGCAGTAGAAATTGCTGGTGCAAATTGTTGGCGGTGGGCGGCTGCAGTGCGTTCGGCGCCTGCCGCTCGGCCACGCTCGCCAGCGACTGCAGTGCGGAGCATGTAAAATCAGCAGAATTATTATTGTTGTTGTTGCTCAATGTGTCCACCGCTGCAGTGGCTTTGCTGCCACTATCGCCAACTGCAATTTCCTTCAACCCGGCACGCAGCTGCTGCTTCAGCAATGAATTCGAATTTTGCTGATTTTGTTGTTGTGGTGGCGGCTTGCTCGTGTTGCGTACCTTCAGGCCCAGTGCGGAGGGCAAGTGCATTGTTGTTGCACTCGCTTCGTGCAGTTGTTGCTGTTGCTGCTTTGATAATTGTTTTTGTTGTTGGTGTGATGGTGGACATTGCTTCTGTGGCTGTTGCGATTGTACCGAAATTGATGTGGCAAATGTGCCGGCTGCTGTAACCGACGAAGCCGAATTGATCAAACCAAAAAGTCGCTGCGATAATTCCGGCGAGGTGTTGATCAATTGCACTGCAAAGAGGCAAACGATGCAATATTATTAAGTTGTATGTGTTTTATGTTTTTGAAATATGGAACTTTTAAGAATTGTTACTGGTAAATTTATGTAAATAATAACTGTTTGTACGTTAACTATTGGTTGGTTAGTTGAATTGAAATTTGAAATAGTCCGAGAGGCTTTGTACAGCTTGTCGTGACACACTTTCGGTTAAAGTTACAGTTAAGCGTTTACGAAAGCTGGAGAAGATGGCATTTCATGTCGCAAATGCTCAAAGTTCGAAAAAGTCATAACTGGACAAATTCACTTACATCGTCCTTTTAAATACATAAACTAAGAAGCCAGCTACTCACTTCTGCTCCTAAATATCCTTTAGTAAGAAATTGAAATTTAAGAATAATTGCTTAACAACAATTATCCAACTAACCAATACTTTATTGGCACAATTATTCTTTCGGTGGTTGCCATCTTGTAGGTCGCGACAAATGTTTGAGTGTAAAGTCATGGCCCATGAACAGCCAACTGGTCAAAAAGCCAACTGTTCGAAACTGATTTAAAATCAGGGGTGCCTTGCCTTCATATTTGAGGACTACATACGTTCAACTTGCATATCTCCACAAAAAGTTAGTCAACTTGATCACACCGCATTTTTTTGAAGAAAGTCTCCAGAAATTTAATACGAATTTGGATAGAATGTCTTTACTCTAATGCATCATAATTAAAGCTTGTTAAGAATGTTCAGTCTGATATGTTTGTAAAAATCAAAATCAATGCAATGCAGTGAATCTACAATTTGCATCGACTTCCTACAGTTATTAAAGCTGAGTTGTCCCGTCTGTCATGCATAAAAATAAAAATGCCAAGTTTTTTTTGTGGTTTTTGTTTTTTCTTATTGTTGTGTTTTGTAAAATAAATTTGCATAAATTAGTTTTATTTTTAACTAAGACCAGGTGGAGGATAGCTGAAGAAAGTACAAAGATAGAAACAAACATGGTGCGCGTACACATAGTTGTCGTATGTAATAATTACAATAAAAATATTTAATTAAATTAATGCATAAAACATAGAGTAGAATAAAATAAAAACAAATTTGCTTTTTGTTATTATTGGAAAAAAACATTATTGTTGTATATTGTACATACTATGGTGTTGTCGGAGCCCGCCTGGTCGCAGGACGAGCATGTATGTACATACATATATACAATCGGCTGCTGCAACACCAGCAGCCGAAAGCAGCAAGTGCTCGGTTTTGCTGTCGGGTTGGGTGATTTTTCAATAAAATACATATTAACTAAATTACTAACTAAATTGCTAGATTGTTGCGGCTTTTGCATTTCTGTTTGTTTGTTGATTGGTTGGTTTGTTGTTGTTGTCTACTATATATGTTAGCGTATTTGAAATGAATATTTATTGTAAATATTTATAAAATTGTTCCAAATACAGAATTTTGCAGTGATTCCACACGAGTGTTGTTTGATTAGAGGTATAAAAGCAAGTTTGCTTTGTTGCTTTATTGAAAATGTATTTAGTTAGCCCGAAACAAGTTGCAAGTGAATTCCCGAATTGGCTGCTTGCTATGATTTCTTGTCATTAAATTTTAGCACAAATTTCCATTTGAAATTCCTTGAATTTTCCACCTCTATGACTAAACATTTAAAAGTAAACGTAAGTAGATATGTGTGTATGTGGGTGTATGTTTGTATGCGTGGGCGTATTTGTGTGAATATATGTGTGTGTGTGTGTTATTTATAAATATGAGGGGGAAAAGGCGCTTTAATTGTTATATTTTTTTATTGCGCTCTTTTAAATTAACGCCAAAAACTTTTGAATCATTTCTGTTCTATCCCCAACAAAGAGCATAGCGCAGAACGGAGAGTTGGAAATTGTGAGTTTAAAATTATTAAAAACTAAATTGCACTAGCTACCACTAAAGAATCAACTCATTTCGATATGTTGTATATCAGTGAAAAAATAACGTTAATAAATTATTTGCGTTTAGAATGTGTTTGGAGAGTGAGGTGAAGTGAAGCTAGCTCGCTTCGCTGTCGACAATTTCATGTTCGATGCGCTTGCGTACAGCAAAACGCGATTTAACTTTTTCGTGCGCTATTTGGACTTTCTTTCTTGCTTGCTTCCTCTCTAACTTTCTGCTACCGTTTTGCTTCTTTCATGCGGAGATCGTGTTGAGCTACTTTCTTCTGTGTTCCTGTCTTGTATTCAATAATTGTAGTATTATAGTTGCCTGCGCCCAGCTTTAAGCTACCCCACCCACGCGGCGTAGCTTAAACCTCCTACAATACTGACTTATTGCATATGGTTTATCTTTCAGCAAGGCCTCAATTTCACATTAACTTTCAATGCAATTTCCGTTTGTTTAGCTACGTTTTAATGCATCATCTTCCAATGCTGCAACGACTACAAATAAAATAAGTGCACTTTAATATTAGAATTTAACCGAGTTTCCATTTAAGTTTTCGCAAAGCAACTAAAAGCTATTCTGAGGCCCTGTTGCCGGCACGCGAGCTAACAGATCGATCGTGGACTGTCTTTTCATCACACAACAAGTGTCGATAGCGGACTCCAACGCTCAATGCTCGACAGTGCGCAGTTCAAGAATGAATGAATGTGAAGACATTTCTTCACACCTCTTTCAACTATCACTTCGACGATATCGAATTATGAGCTCACATGACCGGCTTGCACACATCAATTTTCGTTGTTAAATGTTTCCGTGTTGCTTTATGCAAACTTGCGTTGTACGGTATCAATCCTCAACCTTTTTATTGCAAATCAATGGTTTTGTTTGGTCAAAACACTCGATCGAATGCCACTGTTGAGAGCTTCGATTACAAAATCAGGTAATTTATTTTTGAATTCTTTATTTTCATTTGTTTATGATTTGAATTCAAACTTTCTTACTTTGAGATATTCTTAGTATCAACTAATATTTACTTATTTTAGAACTGAAAGTGTCTTATATGAATCTGGTTGAATATGTTCTCACTCTAAATTTATACTCTTTCCTTCAATGAAAATGTAATCACTTTAAACCGAAACATCTCTTACATTGAATGTTCTAATTTTTAACAAAAACTCGAAGTAATTTTAATTCAATATTCACACAGCAAACTTAGTTTTTTTTAATACTAAAAAATTCTTTCTGTAGCCTTTTTACTGCCTTATTTCACACTGCCTTTCTATTGTTTTGTCGCGTTCAACACTGAAAATCGATGTGTGCTTATTTCGAGACTTTGCGTTCAACAACTTGCAAATTGATTTGGCAATTTGCAGTTGTTGCTGCTGCCATTGTAGTTGCCGTTGCCGGATTTCTTCACTTCACTTCAGTTATCGTTTTCTCTTTAGTTTAAATTATTAATTATTGTATTTTGTAGTTCTTTGGCGATAATTTAAGCCTCCGATTTATTTATTTAGCATACAAACGTGTTAGTTTTACTTTATTACAATTTGCATTTGTTTTCTCTCTGTTTAGGAAAGCTAAAATATGCTAAAGAAGCCTTCTTCTTCATCATATCTATCTTCGTCGTCTGTTTGAATGCTTTTCGTTATGAACGTTCTTTAAAATTATTTTGTCTGTTTACTATTAAATATTATCCATTAACATTACACTAGCTTCATTTGAAGGCAACAAGGTAGTTTATATATTTTTATTTATATAATTTTAATTTAATTTACGATTACATTAAAAATAGCAGAAAACGTACAAATTAACTAAAAGTGTGCTGTTAGCCAAGTTTGGCAAAGGCGCAGTTTGGAAGGCGGAGGTGAGCAAACAAAAGCTACCACTGAAACAAACAACATGAACAAAACATTCATAAATTGAGAATCACATGTCTGTTGTTTTTGTTTGCATTTTGCTTGCAAGGCCGCTGCGGTCGAATGCCGTGTGATAAATAGATATATAGATGAGTTGTTGAAATAGCAGAAAATATTGGGGGAAATTACTTATTTACAAAAACAACTTATGCAAGTTAAATGTAAATTGCACAACTTAGGTTAGCAAAAAAAAAACTATAATAATAATATTAAAGTTTACTCTTTCTTCTCTTCTACAATATTAAATGTAATAGCATAGAATAGATGCTTCTTTGTTTTGAAGTTTTGTTAAAGAGATAGCAATAAAGAAAAATTTAATAATTGAAATCAACAACGAAATTGTGAAGGAAACTAAAAATTTCTACGAAATTTGCAGTTAATGGTGTTGGTTTTGTTTTTTTATAAAAAGTCATTGCAACAAAGCAACATGTATATCTCCTATACTTCGTTTAAAGATCATTCAATTAAAATTGGAAAGAAGCAAAACATACATTTTGGACAAAGATAACCAACATTACAGAACGTTTATAACGTCTTTTTTCGTAATTTTTGACTTTTCTCTTTCCTATTCATAGAAAAGTCGCCAACAACGCATAGGAAAATAATTGTGAAAATTTTCATTACATAAGTTAAGCATATTTCCTTTTTTTTAATTTTTGATTCTTCATAGATCTATAGTTTTGTTAAAAAAAATCGCGTTTTGGAATAGTTTGGAAGCCTTTGCTCTTCTACTTCTTTCTTTTGACAAAGAAAGTCCCTCGTCGACAGAGCTAAACCGTCTGGTATACATAGTAAGCGACCTGCAGACATGGGGGTTTTGCACTAAAATCCACTACCACTACCACTACCACTAGAGGTCTGCTGGAAAATTTTCCATTATCCACTAAATAAATTTTAGTGGTAGCTGAATTTTTTCCACTAATCACTGATCTTTATTTAGTGGTAGTGCCATTTTTTTTCCACTAATTTTTTTTAGTGGTACTTTTTACCACTGCCACTGCCATTAAATTCAGTGATTAGTGGAAAATTATTCAGCTACAACTAAAATTTATTTAGTGGTAGTGAAAAGCATAGTGCACTATGACTTTAGTGCAAAACCCCGATGTCTGGTCTTGTTGAAAGCAAATATGTTGTTTAAATAAAACATATATTTTTGCGCATATCGTTGTTAGTGGTTTATTTAATGGTAATGGATGTCTTTGTTTAGTGCACTATGCTTTTCACTACCACTAAATAAATTTTAGTGGTAGCTGAATTTTTTCCACTAATCACTGATCTTTATTTAGTGGTAGTGCAATTTTCTTCCACTAATTTTTTTTTAGTGCACTATGAATTTAATGCAAAACCCCCATGTCTGGCGACCTGTTTGCCGCAGTGCCCATTTCCTAACAATTTGGCGCTGTCACTACGCTGTGTCCGCCACCCGTGCGACGCTGGTCTGTGCACCGCCTCACTGTGCCGCCGCCGCTGCCGCTTCCGCCAGGCTGGTGCCCGTTGGCGTTGGCGCCACTGACGCTACCGGCGTCGATGCGGACGACGCTGACGAAGCCGACGAGGCGGATGTCGGCGTCGCGGGAACCCCCACTCCGGACTGATTCGACGTTTGCGCCGTCAGATCGGGTGGCGTGGGTGTTGATGCGGCGGATGCAGACGCCGACGCGGAGGCGGACTGAGACGTGGGCTGCGCTGCGTTGGCAATGGCTGCCGTTGCATTGGCCAGCGCAGTCGACGGGTTGTCGATCTTATGAATGATTTTGACGTGCGCTGTCATATTATCCTTGCGCGTAAACTCCTTAAAGCAGAACGGACACGGGTACACTTTCACGTTGCGTTTGTGTGATGTCACATAGTGGCGGCAGAAGTTGCTGATGTGCGTATAGACGCGAGAGCACACCTTGCAGCGGTACGTGTGCTCGCCCTCTTTGGTACAGTAGTCCCTGACCGAGCCCTCCGACTCGCCCTCGCAAATGCTGCTCGATGTGTTCAGTTTGATTTTGCTCGACGGTGAGGAGATGTTGAGACTGCCGGTGCTGCCGCCAAGCGCGCCCTTGAGCTTGGTGTGCTGCTGCGCCGGAGTGCTCATAAAGTTGGGCGAGAACAAGTCGATGTAGTCGCTGTTGTAAGGCTGCAAGAAAGTCAAATGTCAAATGGCGGTGGAGGGGAAAAATTGCACTCAGAAGAAAATCAAAATTTCTTTAAACTTGCGTGCAGATGTGATATAATATAATCGCCGACACTCACCTTCACGTCCGCGCCCTGACCATTGCCGCCGCTCACGCCGTTCTGCTTCAACTTGGCGCGCTTGTTTACCTTTGCTTTGGACGTCTTACCGATCGGCGTCAGCTTCGGAATGCTAACCATCGAGTTGAGCAGGGTGACAGTGCCGGGCAGCGGACCCGTGCCCACCACCGCCGACATTTTAATGCCCGTGGCAGCGGCCGCAGCTGCCTCTACCAGTTGCTGTTGGTGCTTGTGTTGGGCGGCAAGGTACAGGGCCTGTTGTCGCATCTGCTGTTGCTGCTGTTGCTGCGACATATTCGCTGTGGTAGCTTGCGCGCCCATGGCAGCGCCACTACCGTCCCGTGACGGCGAGTTATCTGCATTCGGGTCGAACTTAAATTCAACCGGCTCATCGTACTCGTCCAGCATCAGCTGCGGCTCCATGTACGAGGTGTCCATTTGATCATCGCAGTCGCTGTCGTTGCCGTCTAAAAGAGCGCCGGATGGAGAATCGGTTAAATGGAGGGTCAAACATATGAGGAGTGTGCATGCTGTGTGGGTTTGTGTGTGTGAATGTATAATGCGACAAAAAAGCAAATAAAAACGGAAAGGAAAATTTAAGAGCATTTTCTGCTTTCATTGCGTACACTTTGCGTCTAAATCGGATCGGAAAAGCTGTAGGGATTTCAAGCCATTTCGTACGGTTTCGTTTTGCGGTGCTGCATTTAACGTGGTTTAGCTTTTTAGCTCCAGGACATGCTTTGCTTTATGTGGCTACCGTTATTGCAATTTCGAATGTTTGGTATTTGAATTGGTATTCGTTATTATTTTCTGGAGGCAACTGACAGTTAATGAGTGCAGAGTGCAACAACAAATGCTGAACACCAAATGTCTAATTTTAACTGTGCTGCGGTTGCGCTGAAAACGATAAAACGCTCAGTCGGTTGACAAAGTTACAATTACAATGAACGATTGTGATATGTGACTTTTTTCTTGTAAAAAAACTTGCATTTTTATTGTTCTAGTTTTTCTTTGTTGTAATTTCAATGCTTTCTTTCACGTCGGCCATGAATCCCTAAGCTCATCCCGATTTTTAACTCAAACTATTTCTTACTTTTTTCCTTTTCGCTTTGCAATTTTGTATTATCTTTTTTAATTTCATCTTTTTTTGGCATCATACTTTCTACGTTTTTGCATTTAAAAAACTGGAAACTCACCTGCCGACGGAACGAGTGGCGGCGCGTGTTTCTCTTTTTCGTTTTCAAGAACTGTCTCCTATGCTCTGCGCATAGGGATGGACCATTGCAGAAATAACACAACGCGAAAGCGAATACAAAACGCGCAAACTTTTACGAACTTCAACACTTGTTTTTGCACTGATTGTGATAAAAAAATCAATAAGAATAATAAAAAGTTCGAAATTCAATTTAACGTCTTTCGAAATGTGGAAAATAGTGCCAAATTGAATTGCATTGTAGGCGTACGCTACGTTCAGCATACTGTGACTCTGTTTAGATTAAAATCCCTTTTAGCTTTTCCGATACAGTTTTGGACGGTTTTTTGGTATTTCCTTGTTTTGTTTTTGTGTGTTCAAAAATCAGTAAAGCGCTTGCTGGCGACCGGATTAACTTGTGCTTTTGTTTGGTTAGTTTTGCTTTGTTGTTTTTGGGTGATCTTAATTTAGTTGGTTTTGCAAGTTTCGTCTGGTGCAATTATGATTGCTGGTTTTAATTCAACCCATTTCTGTTTACTTTGCTAATGGAATGATGATTTACGCTGAATGACGATATCTCAAACACCGTTATCAACAGTATTACTCAAAATGCAGGTGATTGTTATTCAAAAATTTTACTTGAGTATCGGGATATAAAAAAAAATTATATATGTAAAATCAATGTACATGCACTTTTGTGCAATACTATCGAAATGTGAATATTATCGAGATGATTTATCTTCGTCTAGTAAAGTACATATGGGTTAAGTATTCTCGTTTATGTGATATGGCATTTGGTTATCCAGTAACGAAGTTTCAAATTGAAATAACTGAAATGTCTCAACTCACCCGAAGTGCTGTTGTTGTCATTATCGTTTTGCTTTGATTTATTGTCTTTTGTTTTGAATTTCTTGCTGGGAGAGATTGAGTCGCGGCTTTCCTGTAAAATGAACCAATCAATTAGAATTGAAGCAAAAAACTGTGGTACAATTCTATAATAATCCGGATGCAGTCAGCGGAAAACTGAAAATTTTGTTTGCTTAATTTAAAAAACTACTGGCTAAGAGCTATCGCTACGCAATAAGAACTAAATAATCCAAAATTATTAGAATTTATTGCACCTTTATAATATCGACTAACGAAAACTATTAGTATTAAAAAGTATTAACAAGATTTTATAGAGCATTATTTTAAATGTTGTAATTACAAATAACGAACTAGAAAACCATCCTCGACCTTTTTATCTAAATATGTTCTCTGGAATACACTTCCAACAGTAGCTCAAAAACTAAAACTATTAAGAAACTATTAAGTTTTTGTGTTTAAAATTTCAATTCATCAAAAATCGTACTTGGACTTAATAGTTATCTCTTAAATCATTGGCTACACTCTAGCTTCCGTTCGCTGCAGCTGTAATGCGCATTTCAAAAATTGACTTACATTCAGATCGTGCACATTATCGCCCACATCACGCTGGTTATCATCAGAGCCGTCATCGTTGCCGGAGTAGGAATCATTGCCCACTTTGCATTCGCTCATCTCAGAGTCCTATAAACAAAAAACAAATAAAAACCAATAAATAAACATGGCAATGGGGTTTCCGCGTCCGTTGCTTCACTTACATTCAGCATGCCTTCGCGCTCGAACTCATCGTAATCGTTACCGGTGCCGTTCGAACTGCCCGACAGCTTACGCGGCCTGCCACGTTTGCGTTTCGGCATCGAGGCGAGCGCTGAGCTAAGCAGCGATTGCTGTGCGCCCTGCTGCATGCTGTTGCCGCCGCCGCCTGTTCCGCCGCTAGCTAGCAGGCTGCTCTGTGATTTGCTGCGCTGCTGCTGGTGTTGTTGCTGCTGCACCAAGTACGGCTGTATGCGCTGCAGCTGGGGCGGTGGAGGCGTCGGCTCCACGGGCGGTGGCTTGTCGTCGTTCACTTCGGTGAGCCCCTTGATGCGCAGACTCTCGGCCACACGTAAGAAGGCAGTTAGGCGTTCCTGGTCAACGGACACCTCGCCGCGGTACATGAAGTCGAGCAGTGACTTCATGTCCGAGTAGGGTACATCCTTCAGTATGACAATGGGATGTTTCTCTGGGTGGTTGACAAACAGCGCATTGAAGTATGGACTGCAGGCGGAGAGAACCATCTGTGCGGTAGTTGAAAATGACAAAGTGCGAAAATGTTGTTAGTTAAGAACTGAGTGAAGAGGAACGTAGCAATGACGGACACTTACCTTGTGTGCTTTTAAATATTGCCCGTCCACGGCCAAAGTGACATCCGTGAAAGTCTCGGCGTGCAGAAGCTGATCGAACACGGACAGTAAATTGCTCTGATGGTTGTTCCATCGTAGGCAAAATCTTTGGGATGCCATCTTCATTTGGAAGCTTTAATTTTTGTGATTTTCTCACGACGCAATGTGGAATGGAAAAATACGAAATCGCCTAACGCGCGCTCGGCCACAAGTTAACGCTTGCTAATCCTTAGCTGGTGGCGTCTTTATTTGTTGTCTCCTGTTGCGGTTGCTTTTGCTGATGTGAGGATAAATTTTCCGTCGACAATGTAATTATTGTAAAACGTACGTTACATTTACTTCTAGCTTTTTAAAAGACGAACATCTTTTTCAAAAACTCCTGAAACGAGAAGAAAAGGAAACTGTAAAATTTCATTTACAATTTTCAAAAGCAAACAAGGAACTTCCAAAGCACCACATGCAACAAGTAGTTTTCTGGTTCAGATCATAGGCAGCCAGGACTTTTTGTCGCGTACGCTTTGCAAGTGGCTGAATAAATATAACGGTATACCGGAATTCAGCGGAAGGCAAAAAAAAATATCCAAAACAAAAAAAAAACTAGCAAAGAGTGAACGAAAAACGCGAGATGAGGAACAGGAGCGTAGGCAAGATTATTGTAGGGGTTAAATGGGTTGCAAGAAGGGACCGAAGTTGCGATGCTAGAATGGTTATTAGAGTTAAAGTGGTGTTTTACTTAGAGCTTCTATAGCTGGAACCATTTTTCTTATAGTATTTTTGTTTGCATACAGTGCATTCACAAATGTGAACCAACACAAGTTTTTATTTATGGCAGAAAATTGCTATTTAAACTTTCAGAGCAACTTCTAACTGCACATTTGATACTTGTATCTCTCTCGAGTGACAAAAGCAAATCGTCACATCCTTTCATTTCATTTCATTTCAATATTTCTACCCCAATAACCGTGCGAGATGTTATACCCCTTGGCCCTATTAGACGCGCCTGCACCTGAAACTACACAGCCTCAACCAAAACAACTCCGACACTTGTGCAAACACATGGAGCAATTCGGCGCAGAGCGACTGATGTAATTGACTAAAAATAGCAAAGGATCACCGCCAAGATCACATGAGCCAGCGGAACGCCAACAACATCGACAGCAATGAACAGAGGCGGGCAAAGTACCAACGACACCGTAAAAGAGTGTGAACGTGTTGAAATTTTAAGAAAACTCATCATCTGTCCGACAGGACGTACGTCATGCGCGGCAAGGCGGAAGTGGAGGCAGCGGACCAGCAGCAGTAGCCGATCACATGCATGACTCAGTTCGAAGCAGCGCAAAAAATAGGAGAATGTGCGCCAACTCGTTCGTAAACAATCATCAAAATATTACCAAGCAAAATCGTGCTCCCCACACCGCCCGCCCACTCCCTCCCTGAACCACGCCGCCCAGCGCTGACGCTGCGCGAGAGCATTCGAGAGAGTGTGATTTATTCGTTGTATCGTGATGTTCGCGGTGCGAAAACTACAACAACTAGCATATTGAAGAAAAAAAAACAGCAGCAGAAAGCAAGCGCAAAAAGACGGTAATAAATATTATGAGAAAGACACATGAAAACAAAATAACAGGTGGGTTTCCCATTCATTTGCGCTTTAAGTGAGCTACTGAGCGATCCAGGGAGTGCGGGCGCCAGCGAGCGGCATTGCTGCTGGCGAAGATCGGCCAAAGAGAACGAGGAGATCGTGTAGCGAAGCTCGCAGCTTGCTACATGGTTTTACACTACTAAATAGACGATTTGCAGCATCTGCGTTGGAGCAGCAACAGTTGCCGCCGCAGAAAATGTTGAAATGTTGGCGCGGTATAGAAGCTGGGTGTGTGTTTTTGATTTGAAGCGACGGCGAAGGTGTTTTCATTATCGATCGTATGGCAAATGCTGTTATCGACATAATTGTTATTATTTTAATTGTGGTGTTGTGTAGAGTTTACTGTCGAAAGGAATGCTGAAGGTGTTGGCGTAGTGACTGTCAAGCTTTGCTACTCATACGACGATACCAGAAAATACGTGTACATATGGGAATTTACCAGCCTGACTGGTGGATTATTCAAGGCTCATTAATTAAGATTGTCTGCGGTACGAAAATAACTAAAGCATTTGAAACATTCGAAATGAAATATTTTTCTCCTTGAACAGTTTCTACAGGCATTTGCTTCTCCAATGACAAAGGGGTGAGGGCGAGTTGTCTGGTCTGGAAATGTAATTTTTCCCCATTTAGCGCATAAACAATTCCTAGAAGCAAGCAAGTGCGTTGCGTTTGCGTCAAGTATGTGTCACGTCAGCGTGCTGGCTTTCCGGTATGAAAGCCCTGACGTGAGCGTGCAAAACAGGCGAAAGCTAGAATGCCGTGAAGGCTATTATTGTGGCTAGAACAGGTTTTGAAATTGCTTTTTAGAACTTTGATTCTTCCAGTAATTCTCTTCGACTAAATCGCCGCTTCTGCAAATTTAGGAAGCGACCGACTGCTTGTCGTCAGCATTGGCAACTGCTTTGCTGTTTTATTGTTAATTTGGGGGTATGAGCTGAAACGGTATTTATACATTAGAAAACGGAAAAAGGTGAACATTTCATTCATCTCACCAACTCGTTGGCTGTTCGCATGCAAACCCACTCACGCAAACACACGCACAGTTCGTAAATACGAGGGCCAGTGCACGATCAACTGCGTCCAGCGTGTTGAAGTTGGTTCCTAAAATTGCAGCGTGATTTATAAAAGTCCGCGGAGAAATCCACCGTTTGGCGTTAGACGTCTAGTTCCGTTGCAAGCGTAAACGCTGAAGGGACGTGCAAATGCTGCTCACGCGACTGTCGCAGAAGGGAAGCAGCAGTTGAAGGCGAAATTACAAAATTAAATTGCGGCGGTGTGCAACAGAAAATCGAAAATTCACCATTTGAAGCGAAAATTTGAAACAAATATTTTCCTAATGCGGCTGCTGCTCCAACATCAACATTTAACCCCATAACACCAGCGGAAAACAACAATGCGACGCAGTCTTGTGTGGAATAAAGTGCGACGCGGCGAATTAGCTGAATGTGTTTTGCTGCCGCTATGGTTTGACTCTCTAAAAAGGCACACAAGGGTGTGGAGCTTTATGCACAAAAAAATAAAAATTAAAAAAAAACGCGCATGTTCCAAGGCAGGCAATTGAAAATGTAACAAAAACAACAACTGCAGGCAGGCAAGCAAAAACCACTAAAAGGCAAAAGTCAGCCACGATCGCCGAGGGAGCGCAGCGATGCCGAACCTAAACGAAGTCAATGCCGACTATCCCCAGCGTACAAACGCACAAATACCACAGCCCCGCAACAGCAACAACGATTATAACAACGACAACAACAGCAATTGTTGTTGCTGCAACAACTACAAACACGCGAAAGGAACGAAAGTCGACTATGTAAAATGAAATTCACAAAACGAAGAAATAAACTGAAAACTGTGGCGATCATGTGAAAAGGTAACGTGCTCAAAGGGGAGCAGCGCTGAGGCCGACGGACCGTGGGGCCGCGCACCAAAGGGAGCAAATATACATGTGAAAAAAAGTTTAAATATGAAGGCAAACATGTTTGCTTTGCTACGGCACGACTGGAAAATGGAAAAAGCGCGGAGGAGGAAGGTTGGTTGTTGATTTTTGTGCGGAGCGCGGAGGCAAGCATGCGTCGAGTACGCTTCAAGAGGATCTCTCATGCGCTATTTGGGTGTACGAACACGAACAGGGATAGGCAGCAGGCGCACAGGGTCGTTGCCGCGCACCTAGCACTCACATACACACACACACACACACGCATAGTATATATATGCTGGCACGCAATCACTTTGCACACTTGTTTAAATTATCTTATCTTAGAACTTGAGTATAATTTCGTTGTTGTTTTATTTTTCTGAATCTGTCTTATTTGCTACGACACAATTGAGCCTTATTTGCCGTAGCAGACAAGGCGAGGAATCAGAACGCACCACAAACAATGAGTACAGAAATCCAAAATTCCTGGCCGTCTTGCTGGCGACTTGTGCTCGTGCACTCTTACAAACGCCCCAAATTCTCGATTGCGCCGCCATACATACAGTTGAGGTAGTTGTGCTGGAATTGCAGTGTTGGTTTTGCTATTGATAAGCCGAATGATGCGGCAAGTTGCAAGTGATCACAGTGCGGACAGACAGCTGGTTCAGCAGACAAAGAGCGCCGTTGAATAGACAAGCTGGCCAGTTCTAATGTACAAACTTTCGATTTTTGGTTCTCAATGTATCTTAGAAAGAATTTGCATTAATGTGCATGTATTCTAAGAAAAAATTGAGGGTAACCCCCAAACATTAAGCGTCAACCTGAGCGGCAATAGTACTGTTGAATCCATTTCCATTGTACACAATATAACAAGACAGCTTAATCGGTTTACTATAACCAGAGTAGCACTAGATAGCACTAGTAGCACTCTTTAGATAAGCAGCGGTTAACCCTTTCGCTATTTTGTTGCCATATGGCAACATGCTACTTTGTGGACGTCTGCATCCTCTATGGTTGCAAGAATAGATTTTTTTTGTTGGTCTTTAGAATAGGTTGAAGTTTTAGGAAAAATACGAAATTAATAAACTGAGTATTAAAGTTTAAAGAAGAGGTTTTTTAATAGTATATCTTGACACGGTTTTTTAATAGTATATCTTGACATAGTAGAGGAAGAAGAAGCAGAAAAAATTAGAGAACCTTTTTGGTTTGACGTTTTCTTTCAATTTAGATAAATTTCTTTTTCAATTTTGGGTGAAATAAATGAAAAAATATTCAAATTTTCGTTATGCGTACAAACTTTAATGTTTAAGTAATTATTACAGCCACAACGATGTAGTTGCTTTTATAGAAAAACACTCTAAAATACAGGGTCCGAGTATAAAAATTCAAATTTTTTATGGAATGTGGATAATATAACAACATAGAAGTTTAAGACGTAAAATTTAAAATTTTTACTTTCCCCAGTAAAAACCTGTAGCGAAAGGGTTAAAGTAGCTTCTAACAAAATAGTTTAGATTATTTGCAAAGAAAAGTCAAAATCATAAAGTAGCGAGCTCGCATCACGATTCATATCCATATAAAGGCAGAATTTCTTCAGCAGGAATTGCTTGTGAAAATCTTTCAATGATTTGGTACCCGGTAGTATTTAGAAAGGGTCCAAACCGTCTGTGAATTGACAGCTTCGAAGTGAGTAGTTGACTAGTCACAAAATAATGGCTACAAAATTGGCATGCTGCCGGCTGCTGGCTTACTTTTCGTACAAACGATTTGCAATTCTCTGAAATTGACAAGTGACTAATTTACACTGGCAACTTAGGCGTTCCAAGCACCAGCTCGGGCTGGGTGGGATGCTTTTCTTTGAAATCGAACTCTCGTTAATACTGTATTAGTAAAGCCAACAAGAAGTCTGACTTTGTTGCTGTTGTAAAATTTATTGCACTTGTTCGCAAAATCGAGCGAAATGGCAGTGAGAGTGTGGAGGCCCCCGATTGGAGCGCAGAGCGCGAGAGCGTTGAAAGAGCGTGCAAAGGCAATCAATGAATGACATTTGGAGTGATCGGCCCCAAGTCAACGAAAAAAAAAAACAAATACAAAATTCACTCGCGTATCAGTTGGTGTGTGATAAAATGTTCGCTGCCGCCGCAGTTGGTGTGCGACTTGCGAAAATTAATTGAACCAGCATGAGTAATTTTTTGATGCGAGTTTTTGGCTGCCGATCGAGCGTGTGTTTGGCAGTGAGTGACTTGTAGTGCGAACTCCAATAAGTGCTGATTTATTTCTTGTTTTGTTGTTGCGAACCGACATGGCAGGATATATTTCACATACGCCAGCGTGTAGGTGCGATCCCGTGTGTGTGCGTGGGGCTAAGTAGAAGAAACTGCGGGGGTACGAAAAGTGCCAACATAGCAAAAACTCCATTGTACACATTGAATTCACAGACAAATTTCACTCTTCATAGCATTTTATTTCATAGTTGCTTTCGTAGCAATTTTTGAATTTTGCAATGTTTTCGAAAGCAGTTGTAGCGACAGATTGCTGCGTTGCTATCGCTAAACACCTAAAACGCTATGAACAGTGAACTCCACTAATATTTTCCATTAGACGACGTTCACTACGCTGCTGTTTACTTTCATTTCTTCAACTTGTGTATTTTACTACATTTATTGAAAATATTCAAACACTCCTATTAATCACAGCCGTTACGCACATTTCTGTTTTTTTGTTAAATTCCTTTCGAACTTTTCACACTTTATGACGCGCATGAAAATCGTTTACGCCAATTTCGGTTCAGCTTTTCCTCTCGAAAGCTCTTTCCTTATCGCCCACAGCAAACACAAATTATTCCGAGAAGCAAAAGAAAATCACAATTGTGCGCAGCCAAACATCCTTTCACGCGCAGGCAACATTGACGAATGCTCGCCTGCTCTGCTCGGCTCATTCTCCTCAGCGCCGCGCAGCGCACAACCGCCGCACACTTCAACCACTCCGTCGTAAAGGGGTGACGAAGGCGCCGTCGACAGTAACAGCGAGGGGCAGTCAGCCGACGCGACAACGTCCTAGAGGAGGAGGCACGCTGCTTCGGCGCTCGTCGCTCATTCGAGTAGAGGGCGAGAAAGCACCGCTCACTCACCCCCGCCAGATCGCTTTCCTTTCACACAAGCACACAGCGGATACGCACACGACCGTTTCCAAGGCACACACACTCTTGTGCCGCCGCTATTTACACTGAATCGCTCGCCAAGAGGGTAAATCGTCGCAGTGTATTCCATACGTGTGCGAGCGCCTCGGAGGGAGTGATCGCACCGCATTGTTGGGAACATGTAGCACTAACTTTCCGGCAAAGTTGTATATCCATTTATTTTTAGCAATTTTTAAGTGCCACACTTACAGCGCTTGTTGTTGTTATCCATTGCAATTTTCGACTAGTGCACAAAGTTATCTACTTGAATAGCGTCTTGCCGCAGCGCATACACCTCGACGTTGGCAATGCCAGCAAAATTTTTATAAGTTTTTATATTAATTTCTTTTGCTAAAACTGCGTTTCAACACGTATCCGCACCGTTGTGAACAAACACTAAATTCACGCACACACGCGCGCACTTAGAAAACGCCAAATGACAAAGCAAAGAAGTGGCAAAGCAACGCGAGACGGGGAACAAATCGTACTTTTCGCCTTCCGACCAAAATGTCCAACTCGCGCGTACACAACAACACCACCACTACGACTAAACTGAATTCATGTCGTGCCGCTGCGACGATCCTCAGTCCTCTCGCTCCTCAACCAAGTACGACAGCGCACAAATGTTTTCTATTCGTGTTTCTGTGTGTGCGCTGGCGTTCGCGTAGGCCAAAGTCAAGTCACATTTGCCTTTCTGCTGCTGGCGCTGCTCTGCCTGCGCTTCGGTGACTTTTGCTGCCCGCGAGCTAGTCGACAATCCTACGTATCCGTCGTTGCCGCCGTCGTGCCGACAACCGAACCGTTTCGAAACGTAATGATGAAATAGCAAATTGGAAGCCAACAGCGACCGCTACCAAATCCTATTGTAAAATTACACAGACCCACCACTACAGCGGTGGGAACCTCCTTTTTGGTGTTGGTGTGTGCGTGCGCCGAACACTGCCAGCGAGAGGAAACGAGAGCGAGTGGCCAAAGAGACAGGAACTGCGAGAGAGCTCGCTGCTAGTCGGTTTTCGGAGAGTGGCTTTTGTGCTTATTGGACTGAGGATCATTCTTATTAGACTTTGTCGAAGCTGCATGAACATAGTTGCATCGCTCTCGCGCTCCCGCTCGATATCGCACATTTTCACATAGTGCACTTGCCGTTCCGCTTGAAAGCTTTTTCTGTGGAGCGGCCAAGTCAGCACTTTCAAAGGTAAACATCTCGCTAGACCAACTCTACACTATCTCATCGCGATGAGCGTTTAGTGCGTCGCTAGCTCAGCGCTTACCGCCAATGCTGCGTGTTTGCGTTGTAAGATGTTTCTGTTGCTCGGGTGTGCTCGCCCGACTGATTCCCTTTTTCGTTGCGTTAGCTCAGAAATCGTGAAAGCTCTCTAGGGCCGCGCTGAGTAAAGTCTCCGCTGTTTGTAGGATCACAGTGTGCGGCTGTGTGTGTGCATATATGTGTATCCATTAGCGTGTTTCGTCAATTGACTTGGCGTTCGCCGCACCTCCTCCATCGTGCTTTTCAGTTCGTTGGTTTTTGTTTCTGTCGTCCGTAATTTCCTTTCCGCTTCAGGGTTGTTTTCTACAAATTAACAACGAGGGAAAAACTGATTTCGTAAGCTAACGAGGCGGCGAGCTCAACAACAGCTATATCCGTGTCATAATCACGTTTTATGTCGTCGTTGTTGTTATTGGTTGAGAAGGAAAATGCGACTTGTTGAATTGACAGACCTCACAGAAACAGGCAACATTAATACTAAAGATAGGGTTGTCAGACTGGTTAGGGTACAGTTACCTTGTATATGCACCGCTCGTAGGCACACAGGTTTTGTTGCTTTCTATTTTTGGAACTGACATCACAGAACTGACTACACAATGAATTCCTTTGATTAGGTTAGTTTTGGAGGGAAGATTTAATTGATTTATTGATTATCTGTATGTAAAAACTTAATGCATGCAAGACCCTGTACACATTTGCCAAAACTGTCATTCTATTCTACTAAAACTGTGCAATGAATATTCATCATATTTTCAACTATAGCTCCTGCTTTACTCCCAACATGCCTTGTGTCTGTGTATCTGTTTCGCTTACACCTTGTCCAGCCCCTCCTCTGGCCGATCCTATTACTTTTCTAGCGCAATATTAGTGCACAAAGATCACTTTTATTTCTAATTGCCGCACACAGCCACACACACGGACACATATACTCGTGCATGGGCGCACTTAAGTCGAGCCAGGCACTCAAATGCCGCCACCAGTGTTGGTTGGTACTCGTGTGTTGGCGCTGTCGCTATGGCCGCGACTACGACTACGACTGGGGCTGGGACTGACGTTGTGGCTACGGCAGCGGCAGCGGCTGGTACTGGCAATGGTATTCCACCGTTCGTCCGGTCCGACGCGTCGGCCGCGCCGCACCGTAGTCACTGAATCGTGTCGTGAATTCCGTGCCTGTTTGCCTTGCCCTATTGCGTGTTTTTTCACTCTGTTTCATTTTTTCCATTTCACATGTTGTATGTGTTTTTTGCGTCTTCTCAATTACTTCCTCTCGCCTGTTTCTCCTGCTATTATCAGCCGGACAACAACAACAAATACAATCGAGCGAAAGCTACACGACCGACCGCTGCGATCGTGGGGATCGCTTGAACAGCGCTGATTGTGATGGCGGCGGCTACGTAATCGCAGTACGTATACGTTCCTAGGTACGTTCGTCCGTGCGGTCGTCTGCTCGTTCAACGGCGCATCATGTATGTGGCGTTGCATTGCATCCGCCCAATTTTGATATGCAGCCGATTGTCTGTTGGTCTCGCCGACTGTTCAGCTGTGCCTGTGTCCGACTGCTGCTGTTGCTGTTTCATCATCCACCCCATCTGATAGATGTTGGAAAACTTTCGTTTCCACTCGGCTGACTCAAACAATGTGGCTGGCTGGCGGCTGCTATGCGCCTACCTACGTCTAAAGGAATTTTCCCTAACGTCGAGCACACGCCAACAGCACCGGCTCCAACGGCGCTGACGAAGCAATGCCAAGCAACAGTGAAACCTTTATGGCGAGCGCGAAAGAGCGGACACACAGTCAGCGAGAGCGATCGTGCGACCGAACGCAAACTTAATTAGACAACGGTGGGGCGCCGAGTAGGAGGAAGCAGCAGAAGCGTCGAATGGAAATAGAAAAATACCATTAGCTGCCATAGAAAAGCTGTTAGAAGAGTTAATACAAGTTATGGAAACACACTTTGAAGCTGGTTACATTGTGACCACAATGCGATCGCGCGGCGTGCGCTCGGCGTGTTGGAGCAGGGGGCCGGCATGCTTTGGACTCGTCGCCAGTTGGCGCGATCGGCATTCGCAGTTGGTATTTACTTAGTAAATATCAAATGCAATTTTCTAGCGACGCGCGCAGGGTACAGCGGCATTGCTTTGGCACAAACTCGGACGAAAAATGATAGTTTGAAGCCGCTCAGTGTACACTCGAGTTTGTACCCGCCACAACGGCGAAATAGCTTCGCTATTGACTGATGGCGATGACGATGACGATGGCGGCGCTGTCGACTCTGGCACTGGCTAACCATGTGTGCTGAGGCTGCCAACACCAACGCTGCGGGTCGGGCCGTCCGCGCTCGCACTCGATCGAGATCCGTGTGCCGTTGTACATAGTGTAAAGGGCGATCGCTTTCGCAATCTATGGCTAAACATGTCGTCGTTCCGCTGCCTTTCCGAAGCTTTTGTCTATGTGTCTGACTTGGCTCGGCTTGGCTTGACTTGACTTGAGTTGGCGTACTCAGATATTGGCGGCAAACGCATAGATACACAGCGAACGCTTACACACGCACGCTCGTCACCGCTCAGGCGGCAGGTATCTGCAGCTAGGCTCGGTTCTGTTTGCCATTAACCTGTTTTCGTTTTCTTCTATGTTTTCTGTTTCTATGTCTTATTTGACTTCCATTCTAATGCTGCCATATTTATGCCGACTTTGACGCGACTGCGCCCAAGACGTCCTATACTCTCCTCCAGATATATACAGACATACGTAAATATGGGTGTTTGTAGGTGTGTGTGCCTACATATTTTATGTGTAATCAAACAACAATGGCAACAACAAAAAGAGCTACAATAACTTTGTTGCAATTCCTCAATAGCAGCAGCATTAGATATCGCCAACTTGTTGCTCATATTGTTGTTTTTCTTAGTTGTTGTTGTTGTTAAAATTTACTGTTGTTGCTGTAGTTTACGGTGAAATTTAATAATAGACTTTGGCTTCGTATGTCGCAGACAACAGCGTATGGTTTTGATTGGTGTGTGGCGGAGGAGGCGCAAAGCTTGTAGGTTGACTGACTGTCGTCGTCATCGACTGCAACAACAAACAGAAAATCGTCAACAATACAATGCTGTCGTCGACGTTACACATGTGTATTTTTGTATGTACGTATGTCTGTCTAAACGCAACGACATGCACGATCCACACAACAATGCATCCCTGACCATGTGTTTGCGCCAATATGCACGCATAGTTAACTGCGATCGTCTGTATCTGGCAGATATACTTTTTGTACGAGTATCTTCCACTGGGCGTAGTTGCAGCCAGATTGATAGGGCGACGTAAGGGCGAAATCGATGGACCGACAGAGCAGCCAACCAACGAGGGGACATACAAACACACTATTATCTGGTGTAGAAGGCTATTAAAATATAGGTACATAAAATTTGATTCATCTCATACATCATCAGATACTCCCACGACATAAAAATCTCCCATATGGCATATGTGTGTATATGCCTCACTGATCAACTGGCTGACCAATCGTCGGAATTGTTGCGTAGCGGGCAGTCTAATTGAATGTAGATATAAGAAGGTTTCTGTTAAGACACGCCAAACTGTCATTACAACATTTCGGTCAATTATGGCAAATGATAATTGCTGTCACAATGCACCAGTTAGTTCCGAACTTTAGTAATATTTCTTATTAGGCGTTACTCGTAGTATGGAAGGCTCCGCTAGCAATGAGACACTTCAAGAATCAAAAGTTGTTTTAAATGTATGGGTGGGTATGGAAATAGCGCTATTTATTAGAAAGATCATTGATAATCTTATAGGATCATAACAGATCTTAAAGATTGCAATACATTCACTCTCATTTCAAGCTACTAAGCGTGTGAGGATAGGGTGAGGGTGTTTTCGAATTTCATAGTTGTACCACGTACTGTTCCAAAGACAGTATTTCTAGTTAAAGCATTTGATGACAGATGGTAAACGACAGAAACATCCACTTTTCTTGAGATAACATTTATTGCATGCAAAACTCGATGAGTCACAGCTTTATAAACGGACCTTTTCTATTTACTGCAACAAAGTCCTCTATTTTAAATGTGATTTTCGCAAAAATACGAATAAGGAGAAATATGCCAAACCCATACTTTCTTATGCTTTTTTGATTTTTCTTTCACTCCTTCTTTCATTACCTTTACTCGATTACCACAAACACGCACTAAATATGCACTCAAGGAATGTAGTTTCTCAATTATGCTTCATATAAAATTGCTCCAAAAGTATTCTTGCAAAATGCAAGGAAAGAGAATTCCGGCACATTCGGGTTAATTTCTCTTCCCTTTTCGAGTCTGCTATCCTAATTCATTGCCACTTGTCACCACTAGTTTCATGCCTCATTCGATGCTCGCTACTTTGTTGTTTTGAATTTTTACTGGAAGCTTCATTGAACAGGCTATGTTTTGCTTAGATTATCGGTTTGACTTTTATTATCGCCTTAGCCCTCTTACCCCCTCCCCTCCTTCTATCATGTTCAAAATGTGCGATTGAACGAAGCCAGGAGAGTGTCTCACGCACTGACAACTGCTATTTGTTGTTGTTGGTGTGGTTTTTGATTTTGTTGTTTTGCTGTTTTTATTATTATCGTCAGGAGCTAATAAAGAGATAAAACGCTTCCTTATCGCTACGCTGCGCCGCTGGCCGTAAATTTCCTAAGAAAGTGGCGCGTCTCACGGCTTGTGTTATGGCTGCTGTCGCCGGCTGGCGAAAGCGTTAGCCATAACGACATGCGATGCTTCTTCTGCCTCGAAGCAAGGAACGTGCCGTACGCAATGTACTCGTTGATAAGCTTTCGGCGGGCGAACGCTATGTAAAATTGATTAAGTACGTGTACCAGCTGCCTCAGCGTACATACAATTCTCCAGTATTTGGTTTCTTCCAGTTTCGAAATGCTCCAACGCAATGCTTGAAATGCTCGTAACACAAAATTTCCTTTCGATCAACTTTATTTTTATGCATTGACCCAAATTGCTGCCTACGCTACACAATGTGTACAACTCCGACGCCCCTCCTGCGCGTTGCCATCGCACCAAATCAATCCGCTACTGCCACAAAATAAGCAACTCTGCATTTTTTGTGTGCGTACGCAATGTGTACGCATCCTCCTTGCTGGCTGGTCTGTTGATTCAAAGTGAGCTGTTCTGCTGTCTCCTGGCCACCCGCGCTTTCTCCTGCACACACACACACTTCGATGCAGCCATATTGAATTCCCGACTGTCGCTGCCAGCCGCCGTCGCTGACGCTGCGTCGATGTATATCCACCCCACCCGATTTCTTAAAAATACACAACTACAACAACAACATTAACAACAATCACAACACAGCCGTGCTGATTGAAATTCCAACGCCAGGCGATCGCCGTTCGTAGTCGTCGTTGTGGTCGCGGTCGCCTTGTGGGATGCCTGCACGAGGCGCGAGGATCGTTGCCAAGCGAGAAAGCAGAAGAGCTTTTTGTTTCGTCCGTTGCGCATCGCCGCGCTGCGTCCACCGCACATTTCTCTTTGTGCTCATTTCTCCTTCGCGCGCGTTCGTGTGCCAGGCGCACCAGCATTCGTGTGTGTGTATGTGTGTGGGGTGGCATGTGACGAGTTCGTGCGCGGGTACGCGGGGCGCGCTGCGAAGGTGGCAGTGACGCGATTGTTGGGTATCGACTTTTAGCTATCAAGGCGGCCGAGTCAATTGTCCCGCAGTGCGCACGCCGCAGCGCGCTGTTCTCCTTGTTGCGCTTTCTCGTGCCGCTGCGTCGTGTTGGCGCTGGTGCGCACTTTTGGTCGCTGATAAAAATTGTTGCCGGTCGACCGGCCAGCCAGGCAGCCTGCCGTTTTGAGTGTTCGCGGTGTGCCTTCGGCTCCTGCTCTTTGCGGCGGCCCATTTCGCCTTCCTTTTGCCGTCCACCACATGCCGCCCCCATGCGCGCACACACTCGCGCACGCACACGCCGCCACATTTCAATTGGTTTATTTGCGCTTATCGCCTCGCGCATATGGTTCGGGGGTACTTTTTCTGTGCGCTGCCGCTGTTCGGCGTTCGACGTTCGGCGCTGTTTCGAGGTGGCTTTCCTGCACATTCTCCTTGGAATCTATAATTGTGTGTGCAGTTGCGTTTATTTTTGCCGTTTTGGTGTTGCTCTTGCTGCTGTTGTTATTGTTATTATTGTTGTCGCGGAAGCCTGTTTGTATGTATTGAGCGGCAGGCGAACTGGCGAGCGCACAGTTGCTTTTCCTCTTTCATTTATCAAATTTTTCGTATTGGTGTCGTGTGCAAATGCAAGAAAAAATCCTCTTTGAGAGGATTAAAAGTGCGCTGTTCAGTTTGGTTTTGTTGTAATTGCTGTTATTGTCGCGATTTGAGTGCCGTTCGCGGACTTGCTATGTGGGGATGAATGGAGACAGTGGAGCAAACTTGTTGACGGGTCGACGTACATAACGAAACCAGATGTACTAACATTATTCAATTGGACTATCATCGAAAACGTCTTGTAATGCAACTTTAAAGATGAGCATTCTAGGGGAAACAAGTTCAAATGTCCAAAAATTCAACTATTAAAAAACGTGTTTTCAAAACGATATTCCCCTACAGGATGTAAAATTCATAAAGCTTGGACGTCTCTCATTTTTTATGCACTGGTTTCTCAAAACTTTGCTTTCGTCCTGCATTTTTTTAATTCAGCAAGTACTTTCACATTTAAGGTTAGGTAACTCGAAGATCTCAGAAAATATTGTTGAATAGGTTACTGTCTACATTCAATGAATATTTTCTTTATAAATCTATGAAATATTTTAGCAGCAGAATAGATACTTAACCCCAAAAATGTCATTGTTAGTTGATCCGATTAATTGTTTGATTAATTGATTTAATTGCAAAACGAGACTAGTATGCAAGTGTTGAGAATAAAGATCAACGCAATAAATAAGTAAGTTTGCCCCTCAACTAATATAAATTTAAGCATTGTTAGATCCTGGACCTTTAGAATTTTATGAAATTTTCAACAATGCACTAAACAACATCATTGCATAGTATTGAATAACAACAATTGAGTTTTCGCTTAAATAGGTTTGCCCACTGTACATAAGCGGACAATGTCCCCTACAGCGACTTAAGGGTTCCTCTTTGCGCCGACTTGGCTCGCTCGTTGAAATGATAATGTTGCCTTTTGCTGGCCGAACGGCACAAATTCGCGTAGGCACAAATTCCATATCCCATGTGCATCGCCTGCGAAAAGGGCGGCGGCCTGTGCAGTACATAAATAGGAAGTGAATTTTATGCATTTCTTTGCCTTTTTCTGCACTGTGGGACACTGAGCTTTGGCTGCCATGCCACTAATTGAATTAAGCAGCGTGTGTGCGGGCACAAGGCGGAAGGCGGAACTGTGACATGGCAAAAAGGCTTAGGTGCATAGCGTGGAAATGCGCAAAGGAGGAAAAGGTGAAGGTGTAGGTGTAGGTGTAGGAGGCATAGGAGCAAGAGATAATTAAATCACTATTATGAAGAATGGCTGATATATTAAATCCTTTTAGTACCAGTGTTGCCGTTGTGCGCAAATGTGAGGCCGAAACTCTTTGTCGTTAGTTGCATTTTTAATTGAGATATAATTATTTATATTTACATTTAATAAAAATAAATAAAAAGTACTTAGATAACACTCCCTCCTGGCGGAGGTGGTGAGATATATATTTTTAGATAAATTTTAAAATAAAAAAAATATATATATATATTTATTGAATAATTTCTATTTTGGTTACAGTCCCTGATAAAAACCCGCCATTCGGAATCGGCGTGCGCCAGTTTCCTAGGCTCGTCCGTCCAACCAGACGGAATTGCCTGTCCAAAAGGGCACACCTCGTTGAGTTTCAATGCATGTTTGTGGCATGAAAGTGGGTAAATTGAAAGCAAGAAGCAGCAGCACAGCGAAAGAAAATCATTAAGTCAAATTCCTTAGCTCTGCTATGACTTTTGTTTGGTTTGGCTTAGCTTGACTTGGCTTAAAAGTTGTGGCTGGTTTTCGTCGTCGTTGGCTGGGACATGTACGCACACATTCACACGCACACATTCGCTTTAGTAGCGCCACACATGCGCACACTTATGGCTCGAAAGTGCAAATGGAGCCAAAAAACGGTTTTTCAAAAACAGCAACAAAATAAAAATAAAAAACGGACAGCCAAAGAAAACAGCAGCAAAATACCAAAGGGAAAATGTTAATGCGAATACGAAAGGTTGAGCGCAACAGGTACAAGTGTACGTACGAGCGTGTAAAAGCTAACAAACAGCTGAAAACTTTTCACCAAAACTTTGCTAACCGAATAAGTGCACTTTCAGAGTTCACTTCGGAATCCCGCAGCACTTTTTACGCTTCGACTTTCAACGAGTCGTTCATGAGAGTTGATCCATTCCGTATTCCTAGTCGCCAGTTCAGCATAGAATTTACCGCTTCATCAGCTCGCCTCGAGCACGGAAGATTCGCAAATCTTTCGTTTCTGGTTTTGTTCTCTTTTGCCTCGCATTTCCTTTTGCATTCGCTGGATTTCGATTCTGATTTCTGTATTTATACGATTTATTTATTTTTTTGTATGGTGCTGCTATGCGTTCTCGTTGTCGCCGTCACTGTCGATGTTGCCGTCAGTCGCTTCTTCGTCATTACGTTTCGTTACAAAACATAATTTGGTCAGTGACCTTTTTTCTCAATTTCACGGCGCGCGTATTCCACGTTGTGTGTTCCACTTTTTATTCATGCTGCTACTTTGTTTGTCCCATACCTTTTCGACCTTCTTTCCTGCTGTCGACGGTGCTGTCTTGATTTTTTTAATGTTGGTTGTGATGCGGTGAAAGCCCCTCGAACTACAGTTCAGTATAATCCTGTTATGGGGCTGAATAATGAGTTGGCAAGCATTGGGACTTTCGATATTTTGAAGTGCATTTTACGAACAAGTTACAACGAAATTGTTCGAGCTTGAATCTGAGTTAATGATTTCGCAGAGTTAATGATTTTGTCTAATTGATTTTTAGACAACGTTTCGGCGTTGATGGTTAGAGTTATATTGCTAGTTATAGAATAGTTATAGATAGTGTGGTGACCTAACTAAACATACCAGTTTTTTGCACCACATTGTTAAGCCAAAGCGAACTTTTGACAAAACCTACTAAATATTTAATACCAATGCATGCAAGATCTCTTTTTGTAGTTAATGCTACTTATTGTCTATAAATTAGTGTATTCCACATTACGTTGAATTGAAATATTTAATACAGTAAATACATTATTACAGATTACTAGTGATTCCGCATTATTCTACATAACCTCAACTATCATCTGCATGTCGCTATCGAGTACTCAAACGATTGTAACGGCAGCAGCAACACTAATACTAATAATTCTCTCTTTCCTTTCTCCCCCAAAAACAACTCTCGATTATTACCAATTCTTTCATACAAGTGTTCTGTTGCAAAATTTTACAAAAACTACAACATACACTTACCAACTGTGAAAACAGCAAGAAAAGAGAAACTGTCAGACAAATTTTAAATACCGCGAAAATGGTAGGAAATATTTGGCAATAAAAAAAGTTTGACTATTTTGTTGACGGTTGATGTTCAACGAACTCATTTAGCATGAATGAAAGTAACAAAAAAATTATATTTTAAAGACCAAAAATGAAATTAATACAAATTGGTGCAATTTAAAAAAAAGGAATGATGGTGTGGAAAACTGAAAATTTCTTGGTAAATATTTAAACACCTTTTATAAGCACACAAAGTAGAGTTTCATTTATTAAATAAATAAATTACAAAATAAAGTAAATACAAGTAGTTATAAATAACTTGTGGGAAACAATGGGATTGTTAAAGAAGCGTAAAAGATTCTGATACAGAAATGATTCAATGTTTTTTATTTAAGGTCAAGACCCTTCTTGGCCCATTTTTTTTCCTGCTTTCTACTCGAAATCGCAATCAATCATAAGTACTAATCAAAAGATTGCGTTTTGGCGTATTTTACCTTAAATTCTGTACTAATATATTAAAGTGGTTCTAAAGTCTGCACTGCTATTATTTACTGGCATTTCGAGCGCCCATTTCCGCCGGAAGGCGCCAACGCCGCCGCCTAAAAAGTGCCCGAGTGTGACTAGCAATGTTTAGCCTTTTCTTCATCTTTTTCTTTTCCTTTCTATTGTAGTTTTGCTTGTAGCGTCGTTTCTTCGCCAATATAACTGTGCATTTAACTCACAGTTATAACTTTAGAGCATAAAACATTTCTCGTGCGCTCGCCTTTCTTCTAGGCACTTGTTCGTTGCCGCTCGCTGTCACCTAATCGTCTACCGTCTACCACATCCACGTTCCACTTCCCGCCTCGCGCTGCCCACATTCCGCCACCCAAACGCCGCCACATTTGATTTAAAGCACGCACTGCTTATTCAATGCGATCGCTCGCTCATTCGGCCGCTCTTGCGCGCTCGCTCTCGCTCCCTCCCTTTTACCAGCAATACGACACAGTATTTGGGGCTCACTCGCCACTTCAAATGCCGCTCATTTCACATGCGATTTCATACTATCTGCAATAATTTTTGTTTCCCTCTCTTATTTTATTTGTGCAGATTTTTCATTAACAATCGGTAGTAAAAAAATTCATATGCGATCAGTTTGGATTTGTTGTCGTTTAAATGATTGTTGTTGTGACGATTGGTGTTGGTGTTGTTTTTGTATATTTGCAATCATAAATTATACGCCATGCGTTGTTGTACCTGCTGATTGTTTGTTGTTGTTGTGGTTTTAGTCGGCTGCCTGCGCTGAGAAGTGGGTTAAGATTGCGGCAACAACAACAACAATAATAAATTAAGTTTTTCCTTCAATTTAATTTGCATATTTGCTCCTCCAACAGGTGGCGATATGCGTTTAGTTGTTGGACAGTGTTGCTGCGAAGACTACGGCCAGGGTTGGCGCTGTGGCGGAAATGTTAAATGGGAAATTAACTCTTTCACACCAGCATTCACTACCGTTATATGCAGATACATACATATATGTTTGCGGATCTAGTTGACGGCGGTATGAATGTTGCGGCTTGAGTTGAAATCAGCAGCTGGGAAGTTGAGGTGTTACAAGTAAATGCCGAAGATTTGTAAACCACTGACACTTTTTGTGGGCTTCGTGGATTTGGCCTTTCATCGCTGGACAACGCTGCGGCCGTGGCCATAATTTATCCATTAATAATGTCAATAATGTTGCCAACAATGTGTTGTTGTGTTGTTAAACGACGTCAGCGATGGAGCAATTTAACCCCAAAAGGGGAATGAAAATGATCGCCGAAGCGAAGCTAACAACAAAAACAACACAGCAACATCATTGACTCGAGTGAGCGCGCACTTTTTCACTGCTTCGCTTCCCCGCTATTTTTCTACGCGCTGCTCACTGCTCGGCGCTTGTGATGCTGCTTCGAGCGGCCGCCAGTGTACGACGCGCATATCCGCGTGCACGCCTATGAGGAATCATGAGGCTGCTCCAGCTGAATAATGAAACAGAAACAGCTACGGCTACGGCTACAGATACGGATGCGAACGCAAAGCGCACAGCGGCAAAAAGGGGAGCAGCTCATACTAAATGGAAACAGTCACCACCACACAACAACAAAACCAACAACACCAATCATAATAAAAGCAACAACATTGATGTGAGCAGCTTAGGAAACGAACGCCGACAGTGGGACAGCGTCAGCTCGCATTTAGGCGTACGTACGTTGGTTTTTATAAATGGAAAAACAATTTCGAAAATCATTTGAAAAAGGAATCGAGAAAAAAAGCATAGACACACACACACATGTATGTTATCTATAAGCATATAGGGTACTGAAACAAAGTTAAAAACTTTTACATCTGTTTTTGGTGGGGTGGGAGAGGCAGCGACCGGAGCGCGTCAACTGGGCAGGCCACCAGCTCCACCAGCACCGCAAGCACCCAAGGCACCAGCCAGCATTAAAACGCGACGCAATAAAAGCATTCGACCGGGGACACACGCTGGCGGACTGGAACTGCAGCAGCGCTGTATTGGCTAAGATTTACATAGAAGGAAAGTTGCTGCTGCTGTTGGAGCTTTTGACGCAGCGTGTTCATTAAAATATGTGGAATATTAAAAAAAATATACATACATATATAGCAACAACAACAACAAGAGCAGCAAGCACCGATTATGATAGTCGATGACGACATCAGCGAGGACAACTACTTCGATTTGATTTGATATTTGTGTATGAAGCTTTTGTTGTTTGTGCCTTAACCAAATAACCATATTGACAGCTTCCTCAAACGAACGACTAACTAAAGCGAATGATTGAGGAATCTTTAATTAAACTGGTTTTCAACGGATTCGGAAATCAATGGCTTGAAACGTACAGATTTGGTGCGTTTTGTTGGGTGAGTGGTTGTTGTTGAGGTACGCAATAATTATTTGAAGGATGTGATCGTTTGTCAAGTATTGAGTTTTATGGAATTGGAACTGTAGCAATAGTTAATAAAGTACACAGTACCGTATTAATAAAATATTCATATAACAGAAGGATAACTTATTAAAAAAAAAATATTGCATAAAAACGCATTTATTAAATGCTTATTGGATAAAACTGCTTGGGAGTTTCATTAGATAAAGTTTAAAGCTCTGATTTGTTAAAACGAGCATCGTTGCTAAGGACCCCTAAAGGAAACAGGAAAACTAAAAAAATTTAACAGATGCACCAACTATTAAGAAATGTCTTTTTTACTCTGAAGAACATACATAATTTCATGACTTTTAAGTGAAAATGTGTGCCACCCCTGAATTTCAACTAAGTAACAAGTACCCTGAGAACAGGATAGTCAATAAGATGCGGCTGATCTGTCAGAATTTTAACGAACTTAATTTTGCAACTCATGGAATGAATTTCAGTTGCTCTTTAATTTTTATACAAAACGGAAAATTAAAACTCATTCATAATTGAACTACTTTGAAGAGGAATAATGTGCCGAAATCAAAGCTTTTGATAGTTTGAAAAAAATTCATTAACAATACATCTACCAATATCTCAATTCGCCTGCAAGTGACTTCGTGGGATTCACAATTTAAACGTTGCATTTCGAGGTGACTCGCTTGTGGTCTTCCAAATACCTGCAAGCACGCATCTATTTAACATAAACAAATGGCTGCAGGGCGTTTGCCTGCCGGACTTGCAATGCCAAGTGAGCGGCTCACATTTGGGCACATACGCCCACATTTTTATTGCACAGTCGCAGCACAAATACACACACGCTGCCACCCACACACGGCGCACAGAGCAAACGCAGAAACCATATTAGATTTGCGCTGCACCGCAATCAACACCGATAAAAGCACTCACCTTTTAACGCTCAAGTCGTGCCGGGAAATCCATTCGCCGCGCTTGCAGGCGATGTGGCTTGTAATCCTTCAACAATGCCGTTGCCCGAGTACGTTAGTTGGTTATTCCAATAAAAGTTTGCTTCGTTGGAATTTCGTCGCGGTCACTTCTCACTCAATGCACTTGTCCACCTTTGTTGTTAGACTTTGATTTTTATGACATTCTTATGAATATGTATGCAATTTTGCTCGATTGATTACTTTTTTCACCAGCAATTAGAAGTTATGTACGAAGCCAGTTGACAACACCGTTCGCCAAGAAACAGTTGTGTCTGTTGCACGGTGTTGGATTTAGAATTTTTTCATTGCAGCATTGTGCATGGCTTGACTGCAGCTGTGTTATTTAAATCAATTAATTTGTGTGTTTAATTTGCGCTGTAGCGATTGCAGCATTTTGGTTTTTGCACTTGCTTCACGGGATAATTGTTGTGCAGTAGCCAATGTTGGACATAAAATAAGCGCAGCAACTTAAACGGAAGAGAAACTAAAATGAGAAACCACCGCACCACAACCTCGAAACAGAACTGAAACGTAGCGTAGGATACAACGAAACTGTAACGTGTTGCCGCAGCCGCGGTCGCTGTGGTTGTCGTTGTCCCTGAGGCTCAGTCGTTCGGTGGTTACTTTCGGCTCGCAGCGCTCGGGCGACGCGACGTTCACAGCTCGTTCCAAGCCGATGGCGCTGCTGATGATGATGACGACGATGGCGACGAAGGCGATGGCGCTGGCAGCGAAACGAACGCACAACGGAGTAACGAGTCCGATTTCAAGACTGAATGTCGACCCCCGATTTTGGGTCCGCGTCAAGTCCGGTCCAAACGAAGCGCACGGCTACCGGACGGATCGAAGCTGACAGGCAGCCAGCTGGCGGTACTGAGAATAAGTATATCGCGTTTATCGGATACGCCGACCGAACGCCCGACAAATGCGCTGGATGCAATCAAATCGAATGATTCGAAAAGTTTTGTATTGAAAACAGTCGGCTGCCTGACACAGCGCAACTATCGGTGGATGTGTGTGTGGCGCATCGATGGAGCAGTGGACGGACGACGAACGACAAACGGCGAACGGATGGAGTGTGGAATGGAATGAAACGAATTGAACTGACGAGTGTCGTAAAGCAGCGCTATTCTGAGTCTAGCCAGCAAAATGGATACAACATTGCTGGCCACGGCCAACGCGCCGAGCTTGCTCAGAACTTGCAGCCTCTTTGCTATTGTAATGTCGTCGCCGCTGCTCCCCAGTGCGCAGCGCAGCGCTCTCGCAACGTGCAACGTTCTCCATGCACCACCATGGCCGCAGACGCCTCTTTCGCCCTATATGTGGTGCGGCGCCGAAGTGTGCCGCCGCGAGCGGCCTCTCGCTGCTGCGCGACCAGGTACCCGGCACCGCGAAACATTCTGTTGTGTGTGGTTGGGGGTAGCTCGATTGACAATAACGCTCCCGCTCAACTCTGAAACATCAACAGTCAAAAGACTCTCAGTTATTGTTGACGACAAAGTCAACGACGGCGACGACGTTTTGACATTTTGACTTTTCTCACCAGAGCCTCAATCTTATTCGACTCACAGATACCAGCGCGTACACAGATTCACCAACACCAACACACCCACTTGGCACCTACGTAGTGCTTTCGCGCGCTCCTACTCATTCTCGCTCGTTCGCTCTTCTTCGCTCTCGTACTCTGTCGCCGATCCAGCTATCCAACCATTCATTCATTCGTCCCCAGCCACAGCGCTAGTGGTTGTTGTCATTATTTTTGTTATTGTTCTTGTTGTTGCGTACCCTTGGTCATATTCCGATAAGCAAGTGACGAGAGTAACTTGTCTGAATAGTCGTTGTGGTTTTTGTTGTTGTCTTTCCATTGGATTTTGTAAGTTCTTACAAGATTTCGTAACCACAACTGCAGCGCGCCGCACGGAGCGGTGCAGTGCGGCGTGACAGCCGCTCCACAGCTCCACGGCGCCTCCTTGTCCACCGAATTTGCTGCCTCAGCACGCGGCACGTCGTACCTGCAGTGGATATGTGCTTGCATTGTACAACTCTTATTTGCTTACGAGGAGGGATTGCGAAACATGACAACAATGCAATTGCACCGATCGTCGTCGTTGTCCTCGTTTGCTGCAGCGATCTCAGCGGTTTTTTGCTGCTGCTTCCATTATAATTATTGCTGTTGTTGTGGCGTGTGGCGTTTTAAAGTAAACTTTTCACGAATAGCCCATAATTCGCTTGAAACCGATATGGCAGATTCCCATAATTCTAAGTGGCCTATGCGGGTTGTACGGAATATTAAACTTTGCGTTCTAGAATTATGCACCCAAAGTTCAAATACACCTAATTTTGTTTTTACACGGTCTTCTTTTACATGTTTTAGATTTAACACGGTTTGAAAATAAAAAAATTTTAATTTTTTTACACGATTTTATTCCATTTAGCACGAAATATTAAACATTTTTTTTATTTTTAAACCGTGTTAAATCAAAACCGTGTAAAAAAGACCGTGTAAAAACAGAATTAGGTGTAATGTACTTTTTTGTGATCGAAAGCCGATAACGGTAGAAATAAATATCCATGTTCGGTTATTCTCTGGCTTCGTATATAGTTAAACCCTCGACAAATATGTGAGTCAACATGTCTTGGTTTTCTTTTAGGGCGAAGGACACTTTTATCCAAATGATTACTGCATTTGACCACAAGTCCGATAGTCGGGGATTCGAATCTCAACATAACTAACGCCAGTGATCATAAAGAAGAACAAAATACTGAAAAAACAATATTTTGTGTGCATCCGTTCCAGCATTTACCAGCATCTGAAGTCTTTTTAGGGCGTCTCTCAACGAACGATATTAATTTATAAATGCCCATTATTTACAGGATCATTAGAATCGAATGGGACTCATTAAAAAGTGTATATCACGCACACACACACACACACACACACACACATACATAAACACGCACCTATACGAACACATAACATGCAATTAATCAAAACATGTAATTGCCAACGAAACGGCCAATTTGCTTCGACTCGATTTGAATAGCTCGACCTGGATATTAACAATGACTTGTGAGTCATGAGGAGAATACGAAATACAAAAACAACTGATGAAATTCTAATCGAATGCCTACGAAAGGAAAGTAGAAAAAAAATAATCTAAAATCAATAGTGTTGGCAACTCTTGAAAGAATTTGTATCGTAGTGGCGAGGAATCCAATGGAGGTATTGGTGTGTTGTTGGGGTTGCTAGGGGCCAACGCCGCTGCCGTCGCCACTGCCGCAGTCGCGGTCGTCGAGCACACATGTGTTTTGTGCACGATCTGCAAGATACAGAAGTGGGGTTCGTCGGTGCGCTCTTTCGGTCAACCGACCGTAACAAGTGCAGATTCGAAAACTGAGCGAAAATATGACTGCAAGCGCGAGAGCGACTGAGCGAGCGCAACGCTACAAATCAGTGGGAGTAGTTGCTCGAGCGATCGCTACCAGCGTTGGCAATGCAATGCAATGCAATGGAGCCGCTGCTGTAAGGGTAGGGCAATGTGGGGGTATGCCATGTGGAATACAACAAATGGACAATGCTGCATGCTTGCAACCTGCGCGCACACCAACGCCGCTCCGACAATGCAATGGCGACGGCCGCACACAAGCAACTGTTCACGTGCGTTCGTGGCGCGCCAGCGAGCAGGGCAAAAGGGATCGTGTTAAAGTGATCGCCAAGCGGTTGGCGGCAGCAGGAGGTGCTCGGTCTGAAGGGTTGGGAAGTTGGGTGTGGTGCGCCCGGAGCGCGCAAGTTCGTTTTAAAGTCAAATGAAACTGTAGGACGGTATGAAAACTGCGCACCCTCCCAGGAGTTTTGCATGTTGGCTGTGCGTTTTGCGCTCAGGTGCCAGCTGACGAAATCACCGCCGCCATGTTTAGTTCGAGTCGCGGCAGACGTGCGCGCAGTAAATTTGCTGACTTTCTCACGATCTACGTCAAATGCCTTGGACTTTGCTTAAAATTTTTTCATTTCATTGTCCGTCGTTCAGTTTAGGCGCGCTTGAAGCGTTTCCAACTGGTGCAGCGCAAATGTGGCGGCATGCAAATCTACGAAACGCGCTGGAATGCGGGCCGGCGCACGGCCACCGCAGCACCTCGCCCATTAGCACCATTGACACAGAGCAGAACTGGCCATGCCTGTTTTCGGCTCAGTGTATGCATACATTATGGTTTTTATGTTCATAAATTAAAAGATCTGTTGGTGAATTCAAGCACATGACACATATACGAAAGAGTTAACCCATTTGAAGTGTTCACTCGTGGATTTGTCATCTCGCTGGTTGGTGCGATTCGGTCGATTGTGTAACCCTCTGCGTAGGGGTTTTTGTAAGTTTTTTGTGCGCTGCTTCGTTCGGATCATGACGCTTCGAAGTTGTTTCGTAAATATTTTTATTTATGTCTGTGGACAGTGCGTGGGATTCTAATGCCTAATGGAAGCTTAGTTTCTATTTGCGATATTTCGTGTATGTTAGCTCGGTTCTTGCTAAGCTTTGGCTGAAACAGGTTTTTGAGTTCGGATCGCTCTGTAAACAGGAGCGCAATAACTGAAGTTGTTGCTTTCAGAATGTCGACAGGGTGTGATGCGGCGATTCGTTTGCAGGCGCACATGAAAAATATTTGTGTAGATATTTTTCAGAATAAATGTAGACACTTGTGTGTGTATACTCTTATTACATAAGCAGATAAAATAAACAATTTTTTGTGTCCGCCTTAGAGTGTCAAAAATTCTCGTAAAGGTAAGACAGCAGACGTATCAGCAACAGGGACCGAAAATAACTGGTATTTTAAAATTTTCAAATCAAAAAGACATACCGAAAAAATTGCCCATGCACTTTTTCAAATACACCATTATGATCGTAATGGCCTCAGCGTCACGAATGGTACCAATTTATATAATTTTTTTCGTCTCAGCAGATCACACATTCTGAGCTATAAGACTTGTGTGACGAAAAAATTGAGTAAATACCATAGTTTTTTAGTCGGTCAAACCATAGTGAAATTAATAAAGTGTGCCAGATAGCAGGAGCTCTCTCTTCATCGTACAAAAATTTTCTGACAGTTAATGTCATTATGAGGAAATCTGCCAGTTTTCCTAACCCGTCTGTGCTGTATGAAAACATTTCAAAATACATTGTTGTTTCAAAATGCGTTCTGCACGAAAACCGACACAAAAAACGCAATTACATGCAAAGAAAAACGTGCTGTATCAGCAAAAAAACGCAAAACGCTCTGCAAAAATTCAGTTTCTATCTTTTTTAACATAAAATACATTACGAAAATATATATTTCTGGAGTACTGAAAGTAAATGTAAAATTTTGTGCTATTTTACCGACAACAAAAATAAAGGTTAATCGAACTGACTCAAATAAATTGTCAAGGTCAAACGGCCTTTCAAAAATTCAAATTGCCTGATATATTTGACCGAAAAAATAAAAGTCACAAAATAGTTATTACAGTGGACGTCCAGTATAACGAACTTCCCATTTAACGAATTTTCGATTTAACGTACGGCCAAATTTTTTCCATTGATGGTTCTATATTACAACCAAAAATAAAATTCGCTATTGTTTGTTGCTTTTATTCACATTCTTTACAATAACAATGAATATTTGGTTTCGTCAAGTAAACGGTACCTCAATTGTTTTTGTTTTTGTTACGTTAAAACTTTTAAATTTACGTCAAGTTACCAACATTTTCAAATTCTGTTCGTATGCATTGCTGATCATTTTCACAGGATTTGTTTTGCGTTCGGTCGGCTTTTTTCTTTTAAAAATTAAAATTTCAGTAATCAATCAAAAGAATTTGCCAAACAGAAAAGTTTACTTGCGGAAAAGAGGCAATCGCGAATCGAAGACTTTTTCACTGTACACTCAAAGCCATATTTGTATTTTGGAAATGCTGGAACAAAACAAGATATTTGTTTAACCTTTCGTCTGTCCTTGGCTCAAAATTACGATCGCTGCACTTCAGGGTCAGGATGACCCCAATCAAAGGGTTAAATAATTTACTGACAAAACATTAAGAAATGTTACACATAAATCACAAAAGAGAAGGGGAAAGCCCCGAAAAGTGTGTTTCTCGATTTGTTATTGGGTTGTAAGCGCGATTAACACTAAATAACACAAGAAGACGACTGCTCAACCGTTTTTAATTCCGGCTGGGGTCAAATAGACCCCAAGGGACAGGCAGAATGTTAAAAACTGAATATGTGAGACTTATTTCTTTAAGAAGGATGGTTTAAAACAAAAAAATTCGTTCGATTTAACGAATTTTTCGATTTAACAAATTGGGGTTACAACATAAGATTCGTTATATTGGACGTCCACTGTATTTTGATCGTTAAAATAAAAGTCAGAAGTAACAGTTGCTTTTGCCTGAAATGATAAAAGGTACAAAATAACTTTAATTTTTGTCGAGAAAGATAAAAAATAAAATATAACAGTTAAGATCTGACTTTTTTGATAAAAACTATAACCGATACGGTCCCTGATGAGCCCAAAATAACCTTCAGCTTGAAAAAGAGGATAGTCATAGGGTTTTTATAACGCTATGCCTGAGCGTCGTCTTCGTCAGCCGCTGACTCGTTGAAATGTCAAAGTGATCTTTATTCCCATACTTCTGAATTTATGGTCCCACTAATAAGTTTATATATCCGATTTGAAATTCGATTGAGCTACGTTGCAGAACTTATCATTAGTAGTTATGTAATTACCCAAGTATGACAAGAAGCCGAAAAAATATGTTAGTAACAGTAACTCATGAAATGGATCATTGTCCCTCAATCAACAACAACACTAGCATCTAACCCGTTTCATCTAATATCTGATGTACATACATACTTACGTATATTGGACGGACATCATGCAAGTTAGTCAACCATAAAGTCCTGCAATATTCAACCACACCAGAAGCCATTTCGCTTGGTGATTTCTTGCTGGTGGAACTGAAGGGCATATCGGCTGAACCAGGTAATACAACAAGACAGCAGCACGTAACACCTTACGGCAGTGCAATCGAAAAGCGACAAAGGAAATCTCGAATGGATCGCTTGGAAAATTTGTTGTAAGATTTCATTAGGCAAACACATTTGATCGCACATATTTTACATGAACCGTTAAGACATTACATCCCATCATAAATATCAGCCAATGAGTGGTGGATATATTTAAGAAGCAGTGCTTAGTATGTGTGTATGTGTGAGTGAGTGTTTGAGCCAGCGAGTGATTGAGTGTAAGGGGGAGGTGAAAGGGAACCACAGCGCGGCTGCTGACTGCGTTGCGAAGGACAGACATGCGCCTCAAGTGAAATTATTGAAGAGGCAGGGGCTATGAAAAAACGAATAGAAAAACTGCCAAAGCAGCAAAAAAGAAATCACAAAAAGCCAATGCTCGGGCACCCTAAAGGTAATCAAAGCGCAAAAAGGCACCTACCTCATCCGGCTTTGAAATGACAGCAACAACAAGATAAACAACAACAATTATAACAACAACAAGAACAGCAACAACAGTTAAGGTAAAAGCAAGAGCCACAAAAACCGCCAACAACAATAACAACAGCGGCCACCTTTTTCCTTCAATTCACTTTTGAGACCCGCACTTTGAAAGTCTCCCAAGACTCGCCTGCAAATGGCAGAGGGCGCGGCACCAGCGGGCCGGTTCGGAACATGTGAAAATGTTCGCGTCGACTGTCTGTTTTCTGCTGTTTTTCTATTTCTACTGCTGCTTTTGCTTCTATTTCTGTTTCTAGTGCTGTGCTTGGCCATCAACTGCTGTTGTTGCTATTGTTTTTGTTTTCATAGTCAGCATACAAAAAGAAAAATATCTTATGCCCATAAAGCGACTTCTTCATATCCCGTTATAAGTTACGTTTACTACAATGACAACAACAAACACTGCTGTTGTTGTTGTTGTTGTTACCACTACAATAAAGCATGTGAAGAGCGAAATCATCAACACATGCTGGGCGGCAGGGAGAGAGAGAGGAGGAGGGGAAGGGGATGAAAATAGACAACAACAATAACAACGAAAGCAACAGCAATAATATTAACAACAACATTGAAATACAACAGCAACGAACGAAGAAGATGGCCAAGACTCTGATGACAGTGGCTTAGGCAACAGCAACAGCAACAACAACAACAACACCAACTACTACACCCTGAGTCGTAGACCAAAACAGCCTTAGACAGTCTACAAATTGAGCGAAAAAAGCAAAAGCGAAGCTTCAAAAGCAAAGACTACAACAACAAAAGCCCGCACAGCCATGAGCCGACATGGATTGCGCCTTTAGTGCGACCACTCGACGAAGTCCAAAACACCAAACAGCGAGCACGAGACGCACCGAGCCAGGCTAAAGAGCGCTCACGATTCCAACGAACGAAATCTAGTACAGCGGGGAGACGACCGCGTGTGGGTACATAATTATCCATTGAAATTTGCGGCGTTGTTGTTGTTGTTGCTGTGTGTGGGCAAAGGCAAAACAAAAAAACGACAGCCTCTAAAAAGCAAAATGTTAGATAAACAGTAGAAAAGCAAGCATAATGCTGGCAGACCAATACGTAAAACATAGTCCAACCCTCCGCACCCTGTAACCGGTCGCAAAACCAAAAGAAGAAGAAGAAGCAACAGTTAATAGCAGGAGAAAGAAAGAATTGCCTTGTAAGGCGCCAACCCGAACATGCGCACTTGCAGCCGGGCGAACTTCGAGGGAGCTGGCCGATACGCCAAAGAGGGAGAAAATGCGATGAACGAGAGAGCAAGAAGATGAAAAATCAGCGAAGCGCTACCAGCGTCGCTGCTGCTGCTGCTGCCGCTGCCGCTGTTCTATGCCGTTAACGTTAGATGGGTGCACAGGTTCAGCAGCGACGAGACGATCACAGCCGCCCGTACTCCACCCACCCGCCGCACAACTGCTGCTTTGCAGCCATCGCCCGGTGTGTGGCTGCTGCTGTTTGGTTTACAGTCGCTCGTAACTAGGAAATCATCAAGGAAAACCCCATTCCATTAGCGCACAGCTATGGCTGTTGCTTTTGTGGTTGTTGTTGTTGTCGTTGCTGGCGCTGGCGCTGGGTATCCAAAGTGACTCGGTAAACACGCAAAGTGCGGCTGCGGTCGAAGCCTGACGTTGATGTTTCGAAATGTCTACGAAACCGCTGAAAATTGTCTAAGCCGCGGAGGAAGCAACAAAAGCTCCGAGACAATGTTGTACAGTAGTAAAATATAAAGTTCGTGGCGGTTGACGTTGACGTTGTTGTTGTTATTGTTGACGGTGCACTCAAACTTGGAATTTGTGTGGAGGAAAATGTTGAAAAAAAGGAATGCACCCGTACGTGCATACGAAACGCCGAATTGTTGTTGGCGAGCAGCGGCTTGTGCTTTTACGACGGTGACGACAAGTCGTATTTGGGTCATGTTTGACTTGCTGCCTGTTGTTGCAGTTGTTGTGGTTGTTGGTAGTTTGGTTGTCGGCTGTTTGCCGTTGGTTGATGTTTGATTTGTGCGTTGGTTGCTGATGGCTCGCAATGTCTGGCTTTTAGCTTTCGATGCACGAAAAGGTTCTGTTTCGAAATAAATTACCGTTACACAAAGCTGCATTTTAATTGGACAGACAGTAGGTAGATAAAGCAAAGTTAGGCTATGGAACGAATTTGAGGGGATGAAAGCGGGGGAGGAAGAAATCGAGCATAGCATAAGAATCTAAATGGCGTTTGTGTGAGAATTTCGAAAAAAAAAAACTAAATGAGAAGGCAGAGCCAATCTAGTGAGATCTACTATATGTTCAGGTAGAAATGGTGGAAAAGTGGAAAATTAAATTTATTTTATTCTGGTTTATGGCAAAGTAAGCCAGCACATGATATGTTTGAATTATAGTTTGATTAGGTTTAGAAAAATTAATGAGCATCTCTCTCATCTTCTTCGCAAATATCCACATGAAGCTATGTACATATATAATTATCAAGACTCTGAAAATCTTGATAAAATCTTTCGAATAACTAACTATGGATGAGTGTAAAAAAACCTAACCAAAATCGTGGCACAATTACTTATACCTTGTGACTGAAAAGTTTCCGGAAATTTTAAATAAAACGCAAAATTCTTAATCTTCATCAATATTTATTTTATGTCCTTCAAAATATGCTCCATTAGAAGCGATACACATATGCCAACGTTTCTTCCAATCATCAAAACATTTTTTATAGGCGCTTTCCGGTATGGCTTTGAGTTCCCTCTGCGAATTCTGTTTTACGTCTTCTATGGATTCAAAACGCGTTCCTCTGAGTGGTAATTTGAGTTTGGGAAACAGGAAAAAGTCACACGGTTCAAGATCAGGTGAATACGGTGGCTGTTTGATGGTATTTATTGAATGTTTGGCCTTAAAATCGTTGATAATGTTGGCTCGGTGCGAGGGAGCATTATCGTCATGAAAAATCCATGAATTATCCTTCCACAATTGAGGCCGTTTACGGCGGATATTTTCACGCAAACGTCTTAAAACAGTCAAATAATAGTCTTTACCGACTGTTTGTCCTTCAGGGACGAATTCATGATGCACCACACCACGAATATCGAAGAAAACAATCAGCATTACCTTGATTTTCGAGCGACTTTGGCGTGGTTTTTTCGGTTTCGGCTCGTCTTTTCCTCTCCATTCCGATGATTTTTGGCTTGTTTGCATGTCGTACTCGTAGACCCATGTCTCGTCACCAGTTATGGTGCGTTCCATGAAAGTTGGATCGGGATTGGCACGATCAAGCACGTCCAAAGAGACCTGTTCACGGTACTCATTTTGAAGAAAATTCTCAACAAAATCGCAACGCACTACTGAGGTGAACTGGTTTCAACAGCTGCCGTAAACAAACTGTCTGACAGATCGCGCTCATTTTTGGCATAGTAATTAAGGACAGTGCTACCAACCTACAGAAACTTAAAATATCGAAAAATATACAGCGCGCGAATTTTAAATGGGAATTTCCGGAAACTTTGCGGTCACAATGTATGCTATGTGTGGTCCAACCCAATTATAATTCGAACTTATCGTTCACATTACTTTAATCGTAAATGAACTAAAGTCGGTTATTATTACGAAGTGTTTGCCATGTTAGTCGATTCGACTAGCATTAGTGGCCCAGGGTTAACAACATAAAGTTTAATTCAGTTGTACTATATAATATTGTATATAATATTGTCGTATTATTACTCCACATTTAATTGCTGATATCACTCCTTAATAAATAATAAAATTTTTTATCTTTCAATTCTAATACATTTCAAGGAGATAATTGCGATTGAATGCCTTGAAAACTGTATGAGATAAAATTAATCGATGCAGGATCCAAGAACACAGTTGCCACTACTTTCGCTACAACAAAGTTAATGCTTTCTGACGTGTAATCTATGTTAGTGTGAATTGATACGAAAAAATTATCCGCAATGGTCTTTGACAACCACCAAGGAAAACTTCAGAGAGCCAGTAAATGACTTGAAGCGCACCTAATCTAAAGTATGTTGTTATCTCACGTAATATACAACAATGACATCTTAAGGACTAATAGATAACACGACTGTAATCCGTTTGATTGCCGAGTACTCATATTTTCCTTTAGATAAGCATTGAGTATTGTAGAGTGTGTTGTGAAGTTCAAAGAGTCTTTATGCTACCATTTACACAGCCAACGCACAGCGCAGCCAGGCATCCTTCGGCACATAAGTGACCTGACCTTGTTTGCTCGCTGTGTGTCATCATTATTTAATAACAAAAGCAGCAACGTCGACTGCAGCCATAAATCCGGCATACAAAACAATAAACCAAAAATGGGCAAAAATATTATAAAAGAGTATTGAACGGAAAAGTCTAGATGACTTTACTTTCAATTGTTGTTGCTTTTTCAATATATTTCAAATGAAGAAATACTGATGTAAACAAGAAATCGAGCCAAGCACCAAAGCATCGCATACAAATCCACTGAATGTATGTATGTACGTGTAGTGTGTAGGGATGTGTAAGCCAAGAGACAAGGTTCAAGCCTGCTGTTAAAACAACAACACCAACAACAAAATACCACCACCTATCCAAATGTATCCACCAAACATTCGCTGGCAAGTTCAGCCCAGGCAGCAACAAAACCATTCAATTCTGTACGCATTTTTTCGAGCATTAACATAACCAACTCATTTGCCTTGTCAGAGTGTGGCAAAAACGCGTTTTCCAAAAATGTAAGTCCACCGAAAAACCATAATGCAGCAATAGTATTCATAATTTCAGTAAAAAAAAACAACAACAACTAACGCTAACAAAACCCGCTGCGAAGAGATGTGGGCATGTTGAAGCGGTTGTCATTAGATGAATCGAGAGGCCAATGTAGTCGACTCGCGTAGCGTCGAGTTGACTTGAATTGAATTGCAACGAGCGCAGAGTTTAGTTGAGTTGGTTGGGTGCTTGGCTGCGTTTTGGTCGTCTGGCGCTGCTGGTGAGACACGCTCAAGGTCATCACGCTTGCAAAATGCAATCCAACTGTGCGAGCAGCTGCGCCAACTGCTATAATAACGACCACCGCAACAATAACAACAACAATGCAACTACTTAACAGCCAACTGAGTTGAAGGCCCAAAGTCTAAGCCAGCTCAGTGCGGCAATTGCAGCGCTGCAAAACGTCTTGACGCTGTTGGTGGTGGTGGGGGTGGTGGTGGTGGTGGTGGTTGTGTTTGTGGTGGTTGTGTTTGTGGTGGTGAGCCGGCCTCGCAGCACACTGCACACGCTTGCGAAATTGCGCGCGCCAAAATCAAACGTGGCAAGAAGGCGACCGGACGGGTGGCTGGAGCTTGAGAAAGAGTCAGCGAGAGAAGCCAACTTTATACGCGCTGAATCAGTGCGCATCCTAAGCGCAGACTTAAAAATTATGAAAAAGGAAATAACAAAAAATATAAGAGTGGCATAGAAAATATTCACACAATACTTATGAAAAAAATATTTTTATAAGTACCTATAAAAAAATTATTCCAGCACTTCATTGCCACATCCGCGCATTGTCGGCACCGCACCGCACCCCATACACCATTCACTCGCGTTGCACTGTAATCTCCAATCGACTCGATGTTTACCGCATCCAGCGGCAACATTCACTTGTATCCAGTGCGAGCAACTGCTGCAGCACAACAACAAGAGCGAAAGAGTCATGACGGCAGCGACAGCGAATGCGACCCTCATGCGCGGCAGCGGTTGGAGTGCACGCGATTGTTCCCCCTTCGTCGCACCTTGCGGACCAGCTATTGCGACATTTGAATGAAAAACGCTTATGCTGACTTCAGCCAGCCGAACGGCAGCATTGACTTCAGCGTCAATAAGCGCAACGGCAGCTTCACAAGGCGATCCTCCATCCAGTGTTGGCATCGCTTCGCATCGATCGCTTTTGCGGCGCTACTAAGCGCGAATAGATACAAATGTGTACAACAACCAGTACGAGTATGTTGGCGCGCTGCATATGAGCAGATCATGTACATATATATATATGCACGCATATATGAGTGTGCATGTGTGGCATTATCTATGAGTGTATGCGTTCGTTTTGTGCGGTTTTCAATTTGTGAATCAACAAGTGCGCCCTCGTAGGAGCCAAGCAATCATCAGCTGTTCGTCTTGTTGTTGTTAGTGTTATTGTAGTTACTTTGGCATTTCAAGCGCTTTTATGTTGTTGTGGCCAATACTTGGTTTTTGTATATTTTTATTTGTTGCCTCTTGCGGGTATTTTCGCGTAATGTCATTCTGGTTAATTGCTGGGAATATTCTTTTTTACATTTGTGCCATTTCCACCCATGAGGTTAATTTGCATTAAATTCATTTATCGAATGCATATCTTGGCTGCAGTGAAAGGTTAGCAACAATGCACAGGTCCAGTCCGTAATTAATTCACATGGCTCTGACTTTGTCTTGTTTGAAATAAAAGCTAAACTAGTAATTATTGACAGAGTAATCGATATTTCAAAATTCAAAATTTATTAAAATAAGAATCACGTATTGAATCACAAGAATCATTGTATTGTACCAAATAAATGCACTTATTTATATAAATAAATAAACACTTATTTATATAAGGAGATAATAATGAATAAAGAATGGCCACATTAGGTAAATATTGATTTGATGCTGTCTGTGGTAAATTTACTCTTTGCCACAGTTCGTATGTATGTATGTATGATAAATTTTCCTAGGCGCCTCAGCCTTGGGCCACTGTCATCCGCAGCAGCTACGCCTTAACCCTAATCCGTCGTTCGGGTGATTTTTCACCCATTTTCAACTTTGAGATGCTATAACTTTCTTATATATTTATCAAAATGATTAAGGTTTCTTGTATTTGTAGCAAACCAATATCAGTTTTAGAATTTATCTACAACATATTGATTATTTGATTATAACGGTGATTACAAAAAAAGTTACGTGGGCGACGTTCGGGTGATATTTCACCCATATACAAATTGTATGGAAATTCAACGCAACACATACAGAAAATGCCATAAAATTACGTCACTGGATTGAAAGTTTTGAACTGCTTTTATAGGCAAAACCTTTTTATGGATCAATGGGCCTCCTGAACTCAAAGGAAAAGTAGGAGCCAATTATTTTATTTCAACTAAAGTTGGTATAACTCGTTATGCTTGAAGTCGTGTGCCAGTAATAAAAGATACTAATGAAGACCAATGTTAAAGATAGCAACTGACAAAACTAATGTTGAAGGTTTGGACGTTTTTGGCAATGCATGGATCAGCGTTGTTGATATTCAGGCATATTTTGGTATTTCAATTTTGAGTGGTGTTTATAAGTCGAATGGAGAATCTCTTGATATTCTGTAGAGTTACACAACAGGCAGACCAATTTTTCGTTCTATTGGTGACAAAACCATTCGCCAAGAATGTAACGATTGTAATCAAGAATGAAGCTCGTTGACACCCATAAGAGATATATGAAAAAAATGAGTTTAGCTACAACTGCTATGTACGTCCTATGAAAAGGACACACTAAGTTAACAAGAAGAAGATTTGAGCACTTTTCATCATAACCAGGATGTGTGGGTGACAAAAAATTACCCGAAATTATATCGTTTACAATAAATCAAAAGCAGTAGTTGACACTTAAGACCAATTGATTGTTCACTAACTATATTCTTAAGCGAAAAACCAATTGCTGTCGATTCCATCTGGATCGCTTGTACAAAAAGTACAAGTGAAGAATTTTTCTTGAAAACTTAGATTTGAGTTTAGTAAAGCTAAAGGTTTTGCGTAGAGCGTAGTAGCGAAAGGAAAATCTTCATGCTGACTTCTTATCTCAATACAGCCATTTTTGCAAACCTTGTCAGAAAATCAGAGCGTAAAAAAGTAAAAGAACTATTGGAAGATAGCTAATTTGGTATCAAAAACGATCGAAAGGCATATTTGCTTGCAATTCTTGAAAAAAAATATACTTGTGGTGAACACAAAGTTTTAGTTAACTACTGCCCTTCCTTGCCCCCATTCCCCATCCGATTGAAATGAGTGCTGTAACATATATTCGAAAAATAGTATTACATACACATTTAAAAACGGGTGAAATTTGTGGTATATCACAACGGGTCTCATAATAGGCTTTCGAGTGTGTCTTTTACAGAGGCAGCCACAATAACCTAACCTAACCTAGTTGCCCTAATTGCAAAAAAATATAGACAAATTTGTTAACTTATTTATCTGTAAGATAACAAAGATAATAAAGATTAAAGATAAGAAATTATTTTTTATTATAATTGGTCAAAAAATTCATAAAAACAATGCAAAGTACCATATGGGTGAAATATCACCCGAACATCTTGTGTGTGAGTTTTTTTGAACGTCGGATGAGGGTTAATGTCGTAAATGGGCCTTCGTGCCAATTATGTATGTATATCGTCCAATTCTTGACTCAGAGCCTCTTCAGAGATTACTTGATTTGTTCTTGCAACTTGAGTGTCCATTTTTTCTATTGATTTAAATTGTAAGTAAGTGTATAGTAGTTTTTGTTTTGTTTATTTTGAAACCATATAATGTAACGATGACTTTCAACTGATAGTCAATCAACCAACAAATTACAACATTAAACCATATTTGCAAACTTTTTCAAGCTGTTTGTACAGCTTTGCCTATGACGTCAAATCAGATCAAATCACATCATAACAACAACAACAACAACCAATCAAATGCCAAAGCCAACCATAATTTATGTTCAATTGTGCCGTCGAGTTATTGTGGCAGTTGGCATTTTTGTGTGCTTCCTCTTCTTCGTATTGTTGCCACCGCTGTTGGTTGCGTTGTTGTTTCTCGATTTTTATGCTGAAATGTTTGTGTGTCGACTTTTTGCTCAATGGCGGCCGCATGCTCACTCACTCTGCACGCTTGTACTCGCCGTAGCCGGCCCGTCCACCCGCCGTCTACGTTCTGCGCCCAGCTCCAGTCGAGTTCATGAATGAAAAATTTCGTCGTATGGAAATACGTGAAGCGAACGGCAAAGCAACAACCAAACAGCTGACAGGCAGACAGACAGACAAACAAGCGCACACAAATTCAAAATATTGTAATTGAAATGCATGTTGTTGTTGCTGTTGCTGTTGTATTGTAGTTTATTTATTGATGTTGCTGTAGCTGTTATGTTTTTACCTTTTTTTACATTTAATTCAATTTTATTTCATTTAATTTGATTTCATTCACTGGAGCAATGAACTTGATTGCTTCGTTTTATACAAACAAACAAAAAAAATAATTTAAAACACAAACAAGCAACAAAACTAACTACAACAAATAAAATACAAAACTTGGCAATTTTTTATGATTGTTTTGGGCGCTGACTGGTAGATTTGTTTGTTTCCCTAATGCGATGCAAAATCGGCGACTTGTGGCTATTTTTAGACAACAAGCGGCTGATAAGAGCGAATTCGTTGAGTATTGCAAAAGCTTAACGTAGAGAAATGTTTGTAGTTTGTTGTTAACGGAATGAAAAAGTGCTCATTTCAATTGGTTAATGCTTTCTGATTTGAGTTTGATGCGAATTATTACGACACAAACGTATGCGCGTTGACTTCAAAAGGACTTCACATAGATGCGGAAATATTCTGAGTGTTAATCCTTTCTTTTTTAACATTATTGTTGGTCAGTATCGCTGTTTTAAACACAGTGATAATTCCCATAAAAGAGAATGCCATTTCCCATTTTGAATTTACGTATTCCCATTATGAATTTATATTTCTCATTATGAACTTACGCATTCTCATTATGTATTTATATTTCTCATTATCATTTAACGCATTCTCATTATTCATAAACATTTTCTCAAGTATTTCTATCAACTTTTGCTTTGGTGACATTTATTTTTTTATGGTGAACAATTTTATATTATCTTTCAATTTATTTTGTGAAAAATTGTCCAAATTCGATGTGCACTTTTCGAGATAGCGGATATGATATGTGTGCAGTGTTTGTAGGTATGGTCTATGGTCTTTCTAGCGTTAACTAATCACACAGCCTGCAAACTCTGGACACGCAGCCATAATGGGACAACTTTTAACAACTCGTGGAAGGAAATTCTTTATATATATGTATATGCAATCTCACTGCAATGATTTCAGTGCTTTACTGATAAATATGCCCAGCCAACTACCCTTTCCTTCACTAGATGGGAAGGAAAACATCCAGGACTTTATATGTCGTACCCCTGATTTAGATTTAGTTGGGTGGCTTCGCATAAAAGGATATTAATAAAACTCAAATGGCTTGCTGTAATGTGTACTGATTCTAATATGCATTGTTGTTGCCTCGTTCTGTGTTAACTTTAGTGACTACACAACCATCTGCATTGGTTACTTGATTCGGTTCTTTCAGTAATCTAAGAAGTTTACCTTTAACTGCCTGGCTGGGTGTATGATTTTCAGTGTTGATCTTATTTGTGGCGTTAATATGGGCCAACTATGTCTTAAGTATGCTGCATTGAGCTTTCTTCTCAAACTTACCTAACCTAACCATAAAATTGGGCTTATAATACTTACTTGTACTATGATCGCACTTCCACCGCATTCTTCTTTACTGTTTAATTCAGATGGAGATCTCCAATCTCTGATTGTGAAAACACTCAACTAAAAGCAAAGAATTTTAGTAATTCCCCGTGTCTGGTATCTCAGAAACAAATATATTTGTCCTTATTTATGATAAAATCAATATAAATATTTAAGTTATCCACATATAAAACTAACAACCTAAAAGTTTCATTTTATTGTTTGAATAATTTTGTTCCCAAATTATGCCCAGGAACTTTTACTAAATCGCGTTCAAATACATAAATATAGGGGTTTCCAACAAGAGGTGTTATTTTGAATCACCCGGTATTTCGGTAGCTGTCACTTTTCAAGCTTTTATTCTTTGATATTTGACAAGTAGAAACTACCCCATTACTAAAAATGGAACGATACACGCTTCAACAACGCATTGAAATTATTAAAATTCACTACAAAAATGGTGAAAATCTTGCAGTCACAGTTCGCAAAACTAAAGCATTTTTGGGTCGTCGTGAAGCACCTTGTCGGACCACAATACAGAAATTGGTGGAAAAATTCGAGCTGTTGGGACAAGTTAGTGATGTGAAGAATAAAACCCGTGCACGTCGCTCAAGAACAACTGAGAATATTGCTGCTGTAGCCCAAAGTGTTGAAGAAAACCCAGGTTTGTCGATTCCTCGTCGTTCCTTGGAATTGGGCATTCCAAAAACGTCATTACATCGTATTTTGCATAAAGACTTGGGTCTTAAGGCTTATAAAGTTCAGTTAACACAAGAACTCAAGCCGACCGATCATCAACAACGTCGTGTCTTTGCTGATTGGGTCCCCTGGGTGTTATCTCGCGAAGAGGTGATCACAATTGGCCACCGGAATCTTGTGATTTAACACCTTGCGACTTCTTCCTTTGGGGCCACGTGAAAGATAAGGTGTACGCCAACAGCGCAGCGTCGATTCAAGACCTCAAAGATAGAATTCGTGAGGCTATCGAGTACATAGGGCAGCCACTTTGCGATTTGGTTATGGAAAATTTCATGAAAAGGATATGGTCCTGTAAGCGTGGTCGTGGTGGCCATTTGGCTGATGTTGTTTTTCATTATTAACGGCATACCTTCCTCTTTATTATGAAATAACATCCGATCATTTATCTCAAAAAATAACATTTTTCTTTGAATACCAAAATAACACCTCTTGTTGGAAAACCCTATACAATTTTATCTCTTTTTGTATTTATAAGGAAAAAATCAATATGCAGGCCAATTGTAATCAGTGGTCGCATTCGAACGAAGCGGTTTTATCGTCCTGCTGCTGATAAGCGGCAAAATGTCGAATTAGCAGGAGGAGCACCGCAGCAACAAAAGCAGTTCGAGTGTGATTACCGCAAGGCGCGGCTTTCTATCCGGCCGCGGCGCGTTAAACGTCCTGTTACATTGCAGTTGAATAAAAACAATTCATTTTATCGCTTTTTCCGCGTTCTCGTATTTTGCGCTTTTTGCATTTCTGTTGGTGCGTTGCGGTAACTGCGGCCGCCGTTGAGCTCTCCACAAAAAAGTCGTCACCCAGACAGGCAGGCAGTGTGCTCCGACAGTGCACTAGCAGGCGTACACAGGCATCAAAATCGACAAGCCGTGCGGCACAAATGCAAATTCAATGACTGTTTTATGATTGTTGTTGTTGTTATTGTTGTTGTTATTTGTGGTTTCTGATATCTGGCGTATTTGTTTTGTGTGCTGGTGTTTGTATTGCTGTTTGTGTTTGTAATTGTAGTTGGTTTTCATGACGCATCGCATCAAATTATTAAATGAGTATCCTGCTTGAGTAAACAGAGACGGCAATAAAAACAACATAAGTAAAAATGAAACAAAATCTAAATGCGATAAGCTACAAACCAAACAGCGATAAAACATTCATTAAGTGGGCATATAAAGACTTTATGATATGCATTTTGAGGAAAAACTTAAAAAACTTGAATACACTTTTGTATATTATTAAAAAAAATAATCACGAAGGGGGAATCAGGGGAGATGGTAGATGGTAGAAAGTTACAATTGTCACAATTTCTAAACTCTTATTGGGAGCTGAAGTTAGGTTAGTATTAGATAAAGGGCCAGGGCTTTAAAAACATCTTCTAGTTTCTGCTCGATTCGAAATCAAGACGTTCGTAATAACCAATGAAAATTGAAATTTACTTATAGGAAACAGAAACAACATATTTCTGTGGCCGTAAGGAATAACAGCCAAAGTCGAGTTAGGAAAAAATTGAGTTATTACCACCATTGCATTCGTCGTATTCAAATGTACTACATACTATAAAAAATTCTATGGCTTTTGCTCATAAAATGAATGTTTTACGCCCAAAAGTCTAAAATTTCTCTCGTGTAATCTAAAGCAAATTCAAAAATTAAAAATGCTCTCCTGAAAACTTCATAAAATCGACTTTGGCTGTTATTCCTTACGGCCACAGATTTTTCATCTGCACTGACAAACCATAATATTTATACTACTGTGTCCAAAAAATAAGGTGACATTGTACTTACGAGGGCGGGTCAATAAGTCCTTGACTTTTTGAATTTCCCGCCTCTTAATTGAAATGGCAACACTGCTCCCGTCAACAGTCATCTGTCATTTGACTCTTGTCAAAAATTGAACAAGCTGCGACATTTAGTTTGTTTTTGACAGCCGTTAATATCAGACTACCGCGTTGACTGAGAAGAAAATGGAAAAAAGTGAATTTCGTGTGCTCATTAAGCAAATCTCTTTCCGCCGAGCCATTTCTTCAAGTTTGGGAACAAGAAATAGTCACTTGGGGCTAGATCGGGTGAATAGGCGGGATGAGGGAGCAATTCGTAGCCCAATTCATGGATTTTTGCCATGGAAACTACACATGACAGTTTATTTATTCTTCCAAATCAATTTCATCCCCTTCAAAGTAATCCCCTCCCGATGCAATGAAGGATATGAGGATATTGTGTCATCGACTTCATTTCATTAGCTTTCATTTGACGTAAAAATTATTCCTTTCTGACATTTGAGTCAAGAGATATGAAGATATTTCGGGAAGGGGCTTTAAGCCTCCATTTTAAACTCAATTTAAAAAAAAAACTCGAACATTCCGGGAAAAATCTCTTGGCCTTTTTTTCATCTACTGAGATCCTCTATCGAATGAGATGGGTTTGACCTTGTCTCTTTTTTCAGTGTTGCACTGTGTAATTCAAATGGACTTTTTGGACACAGTAGTATATATACAGTTTGTCAAGTAAATGTTTGCAAACTTAAAAGAGGTAGATACATTATTTTGGAAAGCTTATAAATATAACCGACATTGCAATATTTTGATTTTTTTTTTTAATATATCAGGTGTACAACTTTGCTTCCGCTTTTTCCAAAATTAAAAGCTTTATTGCGAAAAAGTGCTTACAGATGTATTATTCAAAGTATTGTCCGTCGCTAGCGACAACTTTCTCCCATCTTTCCGGCAATTTTCGGATCCCGGCTCGAAAAAAGGAGTCCTCTTTTGACGCTATCCATGAAGCAATCCATTTTTCCAATTCTTCGAAGGATTGAAAATGTTGATCTGCCAGGCCGTGGAATTGAACGGAATAGGTGGAAGTCAGAAGGGGCGACATCTGGGGAATACGGCGGGTGGGGCAAGACTTCCCATTTCAGCGTTTCCAGGTACTTTTTGACCACTTTTGCTCGATGTCCCTCGGTTTCAACTCGTACGGCACCCAGTTTCCTTCTTTCTGAATCATGCCCAGGGCCTTGAGACGTTTTGAAATGGCTTGCTGACTCACTCCCAACGATTCGGCAAGCTCTTCTTGGGTTTGGCACGAATCTTCATCAAGCAATGCTTCTAGTTGTTCATCTTTGAAGGTTTTTTCTCTTCCACCACCATGTTTGTCTTCGACATCGAAATCACCATTTTTAAAACGTTGAAACCACTCCCGACACGTTCTTTCACTCAGAGCAGCATCACCGTAAGTTTCTGAGAGCATTCGATGCGCTTCAGCTGCATTTTTTTTCGAATTGTAACAGAAAAGTAAAACTTCCCGCAAATGGCGAGAATTGGGCACATAAACGGACATTTTCGAGCGGGAATAATACGAAAACAAGAACAACTGTCACTGAAACGGCGATGACAATTCGTTAGGCACTGTCCACACTCACTTTAAAGGCATTACCATCTATGTATTTCAACCAGCCTCAGCCGGTACAGCCACCTATCGGAAAACGGCGGAAACAAAGTTGTACACCTGATAGATTATTAAAAAATCAAATAGGAATGAAGCTATATTTCAAGCTGTCAAACAATTCGTCTTCTTTCAAAACCATGACTGCATTGAAAATTTGGCGCCGTACAGTTTCATGAGATACATCAGTTCCGCATTCTATTTTTGTATATCCAAAGCCATTTCCGTTATTGAGACACGGCGGTTTTCACGAACTTTTCGGATGATTTTTCTTTCTTCTCTGTCAGAGAGTTTTCTGGGTTGTCCAGGAGATACTTTCAAATCAATTCGCCCTGCAATACGCAAATCAAATAGACATTACTTTGATATTATATGAGAATGAAATATTCAATTAATCTGTATTTTTCAAATAATTCCAAAATATTGCAATTTCTGTTATATTATAAGCTTTTCAAAATAATTTTCTACCTTCTTTAAATTTGCAAACATTTACTTGACGAACTGTAATTAGTTTAGTTAATATATAATTAGTTTTTATTTATCAACTACCTGTTTTTGGTATTAAGAATTTCTCCGCATTTGTAGCGTCCATTTTGAAGACGTTTCAACTGAAAATCGTTGATTACATTCGGCATAACTGCAGCACTTAACCTCGCTGCCATAAAAAGCCAACTTCAGGCACGTACCGAGTGTGCGCTGTTACCTTCGCGCATTTCCACAAAAATAATTCTGCCTTGTTGTGATTTTTTCACTGCGATATGTGGTCTCCATTTCAAAATACCCCCAAAATGTCACACTCGCTGACCTGATTTCGTTTTAACCTCTTTCCCCTCTGCCTTTGGTTTTGGTTGCCTCGTTCTGTTGGCAGCGCTTTGTTCTTGGTCTTGATGGATATTTTGACAAGCATTGCGAAATTTTGTTGCTTTCAATTGGCACCGTTTTAATTGGAAGTGTGAGCAGGTACAGTGTGCGCTCGCTAATTGGACCACATAGGTCTGTAAGATGAGCTCGCTGGTTTGAGTTTGTTACTGTCGACACAATCGGGTGAGTACTGCATGTCTTTAATGATTCCCCCTTCGTCGGTTTATGCGCTTCACTACCGCATTGCTGGGACACACGTTGAGTTTACACACGGACACATTTTGTCCGAAATGCAAGGTAATTAATTTCAATTCGACACGGGCCAATATACAACTTTGTGGGAGGGCGGCATTAATACGTGTTCACACTACAGACCATACCATGTTTTTATGTAGAATACAAAAGTTGTAATTGTTAAGAATTGAATCAAAACTCTACGTCAGTTCAAGTATGACGTTAATTTTTGCATATGCATAATTATTCAAGTACTTACATACATACTCGTATGCACATACATGCGTACATTCGCACATGAGCGAGTGCATGTTATTTGGAAATATTGAAATTCGTAGGCAAGCAGAAAGGTCACCGGGTATGATGGAATGGCTAAGATCGGCAGAAATGCAGCTGAAGGTTTGCTGGTTATTTGCTGACTGGCTCAGCTGAAGGCAAACTCGCACAGCAAAGTGAAAATGTCGAGTGCTCGTATGGCCTCTTGTCGTATTTTGTGCAGCAGCAGCAGCGATGATAAGTTTCAAGTGTTATGCGACCACAAATGCAAGAAAAACCCAAAATATATCAAAAGACAATTCCTTTGGCTGTGGCAGGAGAAGCGCCCAAAGTTATCAGTGGGCAGAGTCAGGAGGGCGTTGACCGGCCAGGCCACATTCAATGTTTATCAGCAGCAGGAATTTCCAGCACATTTTCCACAACACACAACAAGTTGCGGTGCACTGACACTGGCAGCGCATTTTGCCAGTAAAGATTTATTTATTTATTTTTTTCGAAAATCCTCACATACGCGCCGATTCAAAAGCCGCTTATCAACAGGGCAGCGAACATCTGTGCGTTTGAGTGTGTGTGGAAATGGAAAATGATCAGCAAATAGTAAAAATAGAAAATGCAATGAAAAGCGATTTTCCTTGAGCGTCAAAGGCAAAGTCAGAGACAGAGGCAGCAAAACAAAACCTTTAAAACTCACAAATGCACACCGGCGTGCGTGTGTGTGTGTGTGTGTGTGCGGGGCACATGGCCAGGAGTTGCCACTGCGGCCGCTGATATGAGCAGCGGGCATGCAGCGCAAGAGCGTGAAAAGGCAGAAATCCATTAGCGCAGCACAGGGACAATGCCCCCAGAATGTCTGCATACGAGTCAGTGGCGCGCACTCGTCTCTAGCTGTGAGTGTGTGTGTGTGTGCACGCGGTGCGAGTCAGTGGCACCTCGACGCGGCGCAGCGCCAATATGGGCCCGCGTGGCCGCCCTGTGTGTGGAAGGGGTTCAATGTCCGATTTGCTGGAACATAATCTGCAGGAAGCGGCGCACATGTAAATAAATACTACAACCACTACACACACACACACACGCAGTCGCGTAGGCTATGCAATTTGTGACATTTCCTTAAAAGTGCATGGGACACTTTAAAGTTGTCAGCGCGCAGGATATTGCTCTCGCTTCATAGTATTCAAGTTGCCATCGCAACGTCAATTGCTGATTTTTCAGTGCGTGCGCTTAATTGTTTTAAATTGAATTTATTGTTGCATTTCACATTCACATATCGCGCACGCACATGCAACATTTACTGTGCTGCAAAATGCTGCGGGCGCGTACTTTTGCCACACAGTGGCAACAAAAGGATTTCTTCGCTTCCATTGCCAGCACGCGACTGTGATGCTTTCTTTTTCGAATTTTTGTGTTGTCGTTGTTGTTGCTGCCGGTTTGGTGTGCATTTTTATTGGCTTAATTGATGACGGCCGCAATCCAGCGGCGCATTTCACTTTCAATTTTCCTAATTAATTTGGAAAAAAACACTGTCGAAAGGGAAAGCGAAATGTTGCACGCGTCGCATGCGTCAGCAATGCAAAATTATGCAGGAACTGCGACAACAGTAGCAGTGGCAATGCTGCAGCATGTGGGCAGGATCAATAAATGCTATTCCAGTGAGTGTTAATGCGATTTGCATGGTGACGTAGTGAAGCGAGCAGCAAATATTTGAAAAAGTTGAATATCCTGGAAAACAGTGGAACGGCTATTGAAACGTAAGCGATATGGTAAAACTATACATTGATGATCAGGATAATCTTGAAGGAACCAGGTTTAGTCCCATAACCCGAATAGTCAGAGACAAATCTTGAAAAAGTTGAATATCTTGGAAAACAGAGGAACCGGGATTGGGATGCCAGGTGGAGCATTGAGTGATATGGGCAGGGGCGGATTCAGAAAAATATTTCGGGGGGGATTTCAAAAAGTAATTCTTTGATATTCATAAATTGTCTTTTAATTTGTATGTAGTTTTAATGTCGATCCTAATATTTCGGGGGGGTTTCAACCCCCAAAACACCCCCCTGAATCCGCCACTGGATATGGGAATACTATATATTGATGATCCGCATCTTGAAGGAACTAGGTTTAGTCACATAACTTTAGTGATGGGACGATTAATCATTTGATACACAATAATCGATTTTTTTCTTTCACGAAAAAATGGGTTTCGATTAATCGAAACGTTAATCGATTAGATGCTAAAATAATCGAAAGAAAATGTAACACTACATTGTTTTTCGTGCAAAATAAAACCTTGAGACGGACACTTTGATGCGATCCTGAATTTGATTTATGGGCTCAACACAAGTCGCTGGCTCACAAACGTAGTAAAAAAAAGAACGACCTAACCCAAATTCAGGACAAGCTTAGCTTTTTTTTGAATGCTTCCGTTTTGAAACTAAAGCGCAACGTCATCAAAGCCTGTGAAGAAATGCGAATGGTGTACCCGAAGCTTTATAAGCTTCCTTATCTTTTAGGAACTTCGATACCAGCAGAGCGCCTCTTTTTAAAGGCAGGTGCAACTGCCACTGAAAAGAGGAACAGGTTCACGATCTCGCGCCTGTCAAAATTATTATTTCTAAACTCTGCAATGAACAAAAAAAATACAAATATATATTTTTTCCTTTGATATGTACTTACTTTTATTTATTAATTCATTGTTATTGTTTTTATAAGGCAATTCATAAAAATTTACATATTAATATACTTTAAAATTACACGGTTAAGTTAAAATATTAAACAAATCATTCGATTATTCGATTATTTTCCATTTCTTTCGATTAATTGCAATTAATAATCGCTCTGTTTCAATTAATCATATGATTCATTAATCATTAATTACACGATTAAGTAAAAATATTAAAAACATCATTCGATTATTCGATTATTTTCCATTTCTTTCGATTAATTGCAATTAATAATCGCTCTGTTTCAATTAATCATATGATTCATTAATCATTAATTACACGGTTAAGTTAAAATATTGAAAAAATTATTCAATTATTCGATTGTTTTCGATTTCTTTCGATTAATTTCAATTAATAATCGCTCTGTTTCAATTAATCATATGATTCATTAATCCATTAATGCATTTTATTTCCTTCGCTACATAACCTCAACAGTCAGAGGCAAACCTTGAAAAAGTTGAAATCTTGGAACATAGAGGAACCGGGATCAACATAACCGACAGTTGTGATTAATATATGCTGCATTGGAATGCCAGGTGAACCCTCCAGTGATATGGGAAAAATATACACGGATGACCAACATCTCGAAGGAACCAGATTTAGTCACATACTGACAACAGTCTAACCATGTAGCGATTAGTACACAAGAAACTCCATGGAATTCATATATAAAAATTAAGTTACAGAAGCTACAGACTCTAATAGAAGTCGTACTACGAACTATTTTGAATAATTTCTAAAATTTTTCTAAACCTAAAGAACTGAATTCAAAACTTAACTCCGAGACGTCACTCATGTGATTTATTCCCGTTTCCGTTAGAGAAGCGCTATGCAATTTGGTGTCCATGCTACGCTATTTTAAAACTATCGCCTTGCATAATCCTCTGAAATAGTTTGAGCAAATCAAAAACGCCTCAGCTCCCATTTCCATTGACCAGCTGACGTGCGCACGCAGCGCTGCAACCCAGGGAGCAATGACAACATGCGCCCGGCCTCCGGGTTCAATGAACCACCATAAAACAATAGCAAAACAGAAATCAAATGAAACGGAATAGAGTAGAAGCGATACGCGAGTCTACCAGCATCGTCAGTCTGTACTATCCTCACAACTTATCGACGCAAAAGTCACAACCAAACCCAGATGCACACACACACACAAGCGAACAATTACCTAGCGATGTGAAAAGATGCCAGAAGGGAGAATGCACAAAATAGCAAAATAATCTAACAATAAGAGAAATCAAATGAAATGACATGGGGAATTTGAATCTCTGCCGTAGAAGCGGAGCTCACGCTGAGCGCCAATGTGCGCCGGGTGAGTGCTGCAAGACGGAAGGTGCAACAAAGTCGTTGAGCTGGGGAAAAGTGTGCTGGCAGGAGGGCCAACAAAGGTTCAGGCAAACCAATTGAACTGAGGGAGAAATGAAAGGGAACGAATAGCAGACGGTGAAGGGTGCAAAGTCAGGATCCCGAAAAACGGCATTGTCGGTGCTGAGATGGTGATGATGTGTTTGACGGCGAGCAGAAAGGACAATATGCTACTGCGGCCCACGCCAGAACGACAGCACAAGCAGCGATTCCAGTGTAGATACAAGACACACGTGTTTTCCAAGAAGGCACACCGGCAGCAACGATCGCACAAACAATGATCACAACCATGATGATGACGACGACGATGATGATGATGAGAATGTTGTTGTGCCGCAGCGAAAGGTGAAAGGTTTAAGTGGAAGACAATTAAGCCAAAACGACGCACACCACAAAAAGGATACTCGAGGCGAGCGAGTGTAATTTGTAGGGGTTGCTTGTTAGGTGCGTTTAAAGTCAAAAAGTGAAAGGAGAAACCGAAACACAAAAACAAAACACACCCATCCAAATTCAGAAATGCGATATGCCACAACAACTACCCCCGCCCAGCCGCAGTTAACGCCTATCGGCAATAATTCGACTGTCGAATGTGTTGTACGCTGGTGTCAAGCAATTTGTGTAAGTTTACTCTAAATTTAGTAGAACGCACACCAGAACATAAATAGAAGCAGCAGGATATGTAAGATGGGTGTCGAGTGGCTCGGATACGAAAATCTGTTAAGCGGTTTTTGTCAAAGCGCTGTCAGGCGGCGCACAGTAGTCGTGACAGTGGGAACTGCCTGGCAGGCGATCGTGAAGTGTTCTCGGGCGTGCGTTGGGCAACCCTTGTGCGTTGTTGTTGCGTGTGGCGGCTGCTGCGCTGAGGGCGCACCAGCAACATTATGAAAACGTAATTGCCGCGGAAGTCGACTTTTCGCCACTACAAACTGCTTGACGGGGTTTATGTGGGCGAGGGGATGAGAACCAGTAGTCGGTAGCTGATTTTATTTGAGCGCAGCACTCGAGTCATAGGGGTCTTTTGATTATTATGTACATTTTCCTCTGTTGTCTGGGAATGTAAATTTTGCCGACTACTTTGAGTAAATGCGCCCGCATTCAGTTGGACTCAGGACTCAGGCACTCCAATTGTGAAATAAGGATATCAAATTATATGTGTGTGTGTGTTGCTCTGGCAGTTCATTATAAAGGCAGCCAATTGTTGGCTGCATGAGTCATTAATAAACCACGCGCACAAAGAGTCCTTTTCATTGGTAAATGCTGCTCGACGGTTATCGCGTTTTGTGTCTGCCACTCAATCGACATTCTCGATATTTTTTCCAATGTTAATTTTTCAATTTGAAAGCGAAATGAAGCAGAAGTGATAAATTGTTAATCGTCAGCAAGAAATAAATGTTTCTTCAATTAAGCAAAAAGTTCTGTGTACATTGGAACACACACACAATTCACACATGCAACGTGCATGCGAAGAAATCAACCCCAAAATGCTTGTGGTTTTTTTTATTGTACACCAAATGGCTGGACGATTGTTTGATCATTTCAACTGTTGCTCGGCTGCAATCAACGTTGTCTTTTGTATGCTTTGCACGGCCGTAGGGTAAATCCTGGCGTTGCCACCGCAGTTTTGGGGTTTCTTCTGGAGGGCACAATTGATCGATGGAGTCCCTTCTGAAGGGGCACTTATTTAGTTTTTTGTAACTTTATACATATTTGTTCGTTTCTTTTTTACATTATTTCACTTCACTTGAACGCATTAAATTGGTTTTCAGTTAACCCAAGTCAATAATGGTTAAAACCACTTGTGCAAATAAAAACAACATTTTAATTGTGTAAGTAAACAGCGACGTTTTTTGATAGCACATTTGATTCACTTTACAATAAAGCAATGAAATACTCTAACTCTTAAAACTACTTTAAATTAAATGTCGAGGGAATACTCTTCGATACACTTGGTGAAATATGTGATATAATATAGACATACATACATACTAGGGATTGCAATCCCGGGATCGCGAATCCCGTAATCCCGGGATCCCGGACAATTTCAGTCCCGAAAAATCGGTATTCCGGGATTGACAAAATCCGATCCCGGGATCGAAACACGAAAACAAAAAGCTTACTTTTTGCTTTTGTCACGTTGATTTCAAAAAATGTAACCAGTCTTATTAAACACAAAAAATAAATTGCCCATTGCCTGTGACGTTTGAATAAATGTTAATGCAACAAAGCTCTGTTTGTGTAGAACTACTTTTTACAAATTTGTACAAAATAGCTCTGTCCAGTTTGTCTTTTCCAGTACAGATTTGCCAGTAACCAAAATCAGAAGCGCAAACAAGCTTATGCTCCCAAAAATTAATCCATTCAAAAAAGTAAACAACCAGAATTTTCTAAAAACATGCAAGTTTAATTCTTCTTTACACTAATGTGACTTATCACATTCACAATACGCAAGGAAAATGGTGTAAAGAGAGGAGGAAGAAAAAGCTAATATAAAACCATCAGCATTTGTGAATTAAAACTATAGCGAAACTTAAATTATTGATAGTTATTACTCACACCGAATTTCACTTATTTTGAATGGTCAAAACTTGAAAATTTACACATAATACGATTTGATGTACTTGTATTGAATCAGAGAGAGCAGGTTAGCCAGGTGATTTGGCAATTAAATGCGTTTTTAAGTTATTTGTCATAAATATTTTGTTCTTAGTTTTAAATTCAGTACACAGAATTGTATTTAATACATAGATATAATTTATTTGATTGAAAAAAAGTCTGAACTAGTTCCTTAAAGTAATATATTCAATCCCGAAAAAATCCCGGGATCCTGGGATTGTGATTTTCAGTCCCGAAAAACACGGGATTGTAAAACTGTTCCGGGATTGCAATCCCTAATACATACATAAATGTATATGTATATAAACATAAACAAATATGATTACATGGCTTGCTTCGAATTGGGAAATCGGAATTCGAGTTGATATCTGGAGGCCCATTGGGTTCAGAACATAGATATTAAATCAGCTTAATTCCATGAGATGCTTACTAGCATTCCTTAACACTTGAAAGACCATTGCAGTTATTTTAAGGGTTTTTCATTTTTAAATATCTGTGTTTTTTAGCATTTCTATCAACGTTTGCTTAGATGACTTTTATTTTTCTATTAGATTCTACAATGGTTTTTTGTTCCTTATTCGCTCCTCTCTGGCGCATAGGCTCTCCACAAGACTATTGCCTTGTGTTGGTTACGTTAATCGGTTGTGTTGTTCTGTCAGGGCATGTGATTGGCCTGCTGCAGGTAGGATTCTACAATTAGGGTTCTTCAATTACAATTAGTCAAATACTTTTCGAGATATCAGCGGATATTATAAGTAGTCTTTGTAGGTTGAGGGAGAGAATGACATTAGCCAAAGTACTGTAGAGAACCTTAAGGGGACCCAAAAGATCTGTGGTTACAGTGCTAGTTTTCCTACTCATATCTACAAACTTCTCACACTCACATTGTTTATGCAAGTTGAAAGGGATAAGAATAAAAATTGTTTTTGTATAGGCAATTTTAATTTCTGAAGTTTGCTACTTTCTGCCAAGAGAAAAATTTATTTGTATTTATATGACAATAATTATACAATTTATTAGATGTTTCCTATACGGGAAGATGGAATCTAAGGTTGAGCGTCTGTAGAGACAACGCTCGAGGCACTAACCTGTTGAACCCCGGTGTCTCTCGCCAAAGAAAAGACTAACAAATACATATCGCTCCTTCGCTGCAAAAACGTCATAACTCAAAACTACATCATTCCGAGAAAATTAAACTTTAAAGTTTACCACTACAGGCATTTCAAGGTATCAAAAAATGTTTCATGTCGTCTTATGAGCAAAGTATTGAATATTTTACAAAGTGGTTTTGACAGATAAAAGATCATATGCAGATACACACAGGGTTGCCATAAACTGAAAAAAAATCAAGTCAAAATGATCAAGTTATGACGTTCTTGCAGCGAAGAAGCGATATATAGATTACGATTTTTAGTAGATAACATAAACCACGATTGAAAAAGACTGTTCAAATCCTTAAAACAGTGATCACCTCCAAGTTGATAACCAATCATGCCAGCATTTCACTTTCCTATATATCTGCATAATCTGTCCATGTATTGTGTGTGACCTCAGGGTCGAAGGGGCTATTGCACAGGAAACATATATATGTATGTATGTACATATATACATCAAATTATCTGGCAATTAACTCAAATACTCATCGTTGATCTTGTAAATAAACAATTAATAGTGTTAAATTTCTATTTTTATGCAAATCACAAGGCGCACAATCCTCGATCAGCGAGCAGCATTGGGCGAACGAAGGAAAAAACGCACACGCGTTTGCCACACTCGCCAGCAGCAAGCTGCCTCAAATAGACAACAGACGCAACCGACAACAATGAGCACAAGAAAAGGGGAGATTACACGAAATTCCTGTTCCTTTGTCTAATTTGGAGTCGCCGTCAACCGGTAGCAGCGAGTCGCGCCGTAAACGCGCGAATTGTGCTTTTCTGCGCCGCGACAGCTGCCAGGCGCTGAGGAGGACTACATGTAGCGACGCAGCTTCCTGCCGCGCGTTGTGTAGAATGTAGCACAACCAGCCCAGTGTGCAGGAAAATGCGAACACGCAACGCAATGCGCAAAAGGAAAACCAAACAACAACAACATCACCAATACGTACAACAACAACAACGACCACAACACGAGTGTGTGTAGTGAGAAAAGGCAGGAGGCAGCGAATGCAAGAAAACACCATCGATGCAACGCCGCTCAACTCCTTTTGTGCGGACAGAGGCGCGCGGGCTGCTGCGGCTGCCGCACGTTCGGATTGCATTGCTGTTGTAGCAATGCGTTGTTGTTGTTGTTATGGTTGGTGCTGTTGATCACTGCATCCTCAACGTTGCCGTTGCCGCCGTTGCAGTTTGGGGCGAGTTCAACGAACCGCATTCACCTCGACGCTGGCCGCTTGTGTATTCCTTGTCGCGTTGCGCCGCAATCCTTTTGCTGCTTTTCCCGCGCCTCCTGCTCCGCATTCGCAACTCGGCTCGTCGCCTGCATCGACTACTTTGGTCGCTTTCTCTTTGGTAGTTTTGTTTTGGTTTGGTTGCCGTTGCTGGCTGCGTGCGCCTGACGCCTGACGTGTTTGACGCGCTGACTTTTGCTGCGAGTGTACAAAGTGTGTTCGAGTGCTTCGTCTTGTGGCCGTGGCTCACATTGCAATGCAATCCAAGTGGTAATCCGCTGCTGCCATCCTCAGCGCTGCTCGAAGGAGCAACGCGCAGGCGTTGCGGCTGTGGCTGGTGTCGGCTGGCTGCTGGCTGGTCGCAGGAGGCCGACTCGCATCACACTGGGGGCTCCAACGATGCCGCGTCACATCGTGTGCGGAAATGTAAACATTTCATCATGCGACTGGCTCCCTTGGCTTTGGCTTTTCGATTGCTGTTGTTGTTTGCGTTGCTGCGTTGCTTTGCGCTGTGCTGTGCGGTGTGGTGTGGTGTAGTGTGGTGCTACGGCATCCAGTTGGTTTCGGTTTTCTCGTTCGCGTTTGGGATGCGCCGTTGACTTCTTTTGCTGACTTTGCGCGTATCCCTTTTTTCCTCGGAATTTTTATTGCCGCCGCTGCTTTGGTTGTTGATATTCCTGTTGCGATGCTCGTTGTGGTTGTTGTATTTATGTATATTATTTTATCGCTTATGTTTTTGAATAGACAGCAACCGCCTTTTGGTTGCATTTCAACTTAAGAGGATTTTCAAGGAACAACAGATCGTCTCAGATAATGTGAAGGAACGCGTCGACGAAGGGGAGCGACAATGCCGACAGCGTGTGGAGAACAAAGGAATTAATTCATCCCCTATGCGTTGGTGGGGTGTTCTGATAAATTCATTTCACTTTATATTTGCATTGCTGAAGTAAATATATATCGAATGCATCTTTTCCTTTGTTTCCTTTTATAAATGTAATGCGAGATAATTGTGTATAAAAACTTCACTCGATGATAGCTAAAACTTTTGCCTGAGGATTCAAGGTAAGAAACGTTTTTATTGGAAAAATAGACTTTTCTCAGCCGAAAAGTCATTAAAGATTGGATATATTAGTTAGTTAGTTAGTTGTTCTTTATTGAAATTAATTTGTACAAATTAGAACATACAACAATGACAAATGTCGGAAGTCTTACAACTAATTACTTTCAATTTTGTAACAAGAGAGCTTCTATAATTTAAAAATCCTTTTATATACTTAACGATAATTCTTACATCTAATACACAATTCAATATATTAATTATTTCTTCTTCATTGAAGCTGTTTTTTCCCCAAATATAGTTTTCGAAAATCCCTTAATACAGGGCATGAGTCTAAAAATGTTGTATATTTTCAGTTTCACTTTGTTATATAAAGAACATATTCTAGCAGCGTTTTTGAAACCGTTTCCATTTAGTTCGATGAAGTTGCTGCGTGCAAAAACCCACATTATTTATCCTCGGTGAAACCATCTGTTATATAAAGCTTTGCCGCAATATGATTCAATTTCTTCTTATTTCTGTTTGCTCGGCTTTTTTAACCAACCTTCATAATATTTAATTTTTAGCATTTTTAACATTGGATATACATATTGGATATATTATTTAGCATTGTTAAAAGGTCACCCAACTGTCGCGCATATGTATGAAAATCCGCCTTAATAAATGACATTTCTTCGTGAGATACAAGAAACAGTGATCCATGATAAAACTAATGGAAGCAGGCGTTTCATTTGAATGTGTACTCGACTCTTAATGTACCTTCTACTAATATGCTGGTTATATATAGTTACTTAGATATAATTGAAAAGTAAATTGTGGCACAGAACTTATATATTTTGATTAATGACAAGTTTAACTTTTATGTATATTCCAAAAACATATTATACCACTTACTGTATGAACGAATACTTTACATAAACAAAAATAAATACTAGACATGACTAAAACCTCTCATGAAAGGATATCTATATCTATCTATACTATTATATAAAAACAAGTATGACGTTTTTTGAGCCACAATCAGGCAAAAACCACTGAACCGATTTAGATGAAATAAGCAGCAAACATGCGCGGTCCAACGAGTCGCATGCAGAGCGACGCTAGTTCGAATTCTGCATGTAGTAACACCTAAAAAAAAAAAAATAACGGGAAACTCGTTTTCTCTTTCGGCGGCTGTCCTCTCAGCTGGAAATGGCAAACCTCTGAGAGTAAAAAATTGCCTATGAAAAAGCTCCCAATCTGCCGTTCGGAACCGGCATAAAACTGTAGGTCCCTTCCACCCGCGTACAAAATTCACACGCACAACACGGGTGGTTGCGGGAAGCTAGGCCTTAGTCTCGCGTTAGCGGGCTGTCGTGCCAATCAATTATTATTATTATTAAGCAGCAAACATTTTTTAATCTGTGGGAATGGTACATAGGCTATATGAGATTGACCACGCCCCCTTATTACGCCCATTATGGTAACAAAACTCATCTATGGTATTCTTTTGTAAGGCAATATGACGATTCAGACGATTCAGCGTTACATTGCGGCAAATATAGGCTATAATATAATCGCCTACGCCCACTCTCCGTGCCCACTAAACTAACAAAACGAAGCTATGGTACATGTCGGTAAATCAGTATTAATACCAAATGATTCCGTGTTTCTACCTAATACGCCTTCTCGCCAGGATCACTATAATAACAAATCGGCCATGATATATTTGTCACAGCAATATGGGTGTCAAAAGATTTAGCGATTCGATAGGGGAAATGGGGTGGTTTTTTGACAAGCGGGCTTGGCACCGCCCATACAACTTAAATTTTCAATATGGAATATCTTCGGTGCGGGGCCACCGTTTAGATGTGCCGTATCACTGATGAAACTTTGTGAGCGTTGGACAAGGGACGTGGCACTTTTTTAGCAACTCAAATGTTTTTATAACTTTGGAACTACAAATCACACATTAAAGAGATTTGGCACAAACTTACGATTTAGATGTACCCTTCGACATGGGGTGGGTATTGGACGAGGGGCATGGCACCGCCCATAGAACCTAAATTTTTAATGTGAAATATCTTGGGAACAATAAGTTGGAATGCTTTGAAGTTTTGTATAGGTACTATCGTCCCATAGATGTGTCATTCTACTGGCAAAGTTTTATGGGCATTGAACAAGGGGCGCGGCATATGTTTTGCGACTGAAATTTTCCGCGTAACTTTGGAACTGAAAGTCGCATATCAATGAAACCAGGTCAAACCCTTCGACTGGAGGAATGGATTGGGCATTACATAAAAGAGGCGTGGCATCGCCCATAGAGTGTAGTATGAACAAACTTGATTTATTAGGCCCATTGACTTCAAGCTTGCGTGCAAAGCCGCAGGGCCCAACTAGTAATTTTATAACCAAAACCAGACCAAAAATCTTAAGAGATATTAACCTTAGGACGTTCCACATTGGCTCTTTTAAATTTATTTCTCTGGTTTCCACTAGTTGAGTTGGAAGTTGAAATGGTAGTAAAAGCTCATAAATCAACTCTACACAACTAAGAGTAGTTTTCAGCATCCCCAGTTAAAGCTTCACCGCAATTTGTGTGAGCTGTTGTCAACTACAAACTCGTTATCGGACTTGGTACAATAACCTCATGGACCTAAATTTCTACTATTTCCTTCCATTGATCATTTATGTGCATATTTTTTACTTTAGCTTACTGCCAGCGTTTTGACCCATTGACTCTTTATTTGGTCTCAGAAATTTATGAAGCACTTAAAAGAAAATAATTTGGAGGACTGACAACTCGGTATTTAATACCTTAACAGTGGATAGTTCGCTCTTGCTATGCCAATCCTTTTGGCATTTTGCCCATTTTATGAAATTACCTTTTCTCTCATTTTTAAATGCTTCTCATTCCTTTGAGCAATGCAGCGATTGTGCTCCCCTGCTGCATGTTGGGATACCAACGCCACCGAAATACCATTTATCCTCAAAATGTTTTAACGTATTTTTAGCCTTTAAATCCTCAACGAGTAGGCAGGCCAACGTGACGCCGCATGGCAATGGCCACATTCACATCCACGCACACACTCATTCACATAAATGTATGTGTACATTGGCGATCACCAACACGCCGGCGCTCGCATCCTCCGCATTATAATTTCGTATTCCTCATATGGGTGCGATATTTCTTACTTTATTTGCCTACACATTTCCCAGGCGATCTTTCGAATGTGAAAAATGAAGGAAAAAAAAAATCATAAAACAACACACACACACACAAAAACAAAGTCAAAAACGAGTGAAACGTCAACTTTGGGGTAAATGAAGAAAATAAACATTAACCGAAAACGTTGCACAATGTGCACACACAAAAAAGCGAAAGGATTGCGACGCAACAACAACAACAATAACAACAGAAGTCAGCACTACAGCGCGTTGCTTTATAAACACTTTGTATCCCTTTTTCGTGGGACACAAGGAAGTCGGATAAGCAAGCAAGCAGCCAGCCAGCCGGTGAGTAAACAGCGCGGCCGGCAGGCAGGTAGCGACATTGGTGTCCGCTGGAGACGTTGGATACATTGGATGCGTGGAGCGTGGTCGTCGTGCTGGCGATGGTGGCAGCGACTGGATGCGCCACCAGCAAACTGGTTTCGCCAGATACTCAGCGCAGAACGCGCAAGGAGCTTCGTTTATTTTCGTATGGAAACCAGTTTGATCCTCCGCGCCACGTTGGCCCTGCTCCGGCATCGGCATCGGCATCGCCGACGACAACGACACCGCCAACCAACACGATGAGTTGGCGTATTGGCTGGCATTAATGTCCTTCTACCATAAAATCTTGAATTATGCTTTATAACGCACACACGTACACACGATGTGCGCGCCGTGATCCCCACGCTGCGGCTCGAGCATGTGGAGGATACGCGACCGGGCAATCGCGTCGACATGGTCGCTGACGACGGCAATTGCTGACAACTGATTTTTTGTTTTCATTACTTTTCTTAACGTATTTCGTGTGCGGCGTACTTTTTGCTCGGACGGCTGTGAGATCCTTTGGGTTGGAGACTTTAGTTTTTGGTTCGCTTGGCTGACTGTACTTCACCGGACCGCTGCAGGAGTGTTGTGTGGTGCTGGCTGTTGAAGAAGAATGAATCCTGCTTGGGACATGATTTGAATGCGAAATTTGTGTGGATTTTGTGAGAAATATTCGTGAGAAGACAGACGTCTTTGTTATCGTTTCATGTCCTTTTTTAGTGTCTGCAGACGTTATAAACAACCACTGCTTGCGCGTGTCATGTGCTGTGATTCAAGTTTTTGTTTTTACATACAAATTGCACCCTTTACATAGTAAATCTTTTTTGGCGTTCAGCCATCTGAAGTTGCACACTCCCAATTTTATGCTTTTTGTGGTCTTCTCACCTTAACTCCTCGTCCCATTTGCCGTCATGCAGCGCGACACAGTGAAAACCCTATATAATCAAGCAGTCATAATTTGTGAAATTTCAGGAATTTGTCATTTTAATGCCGACACTGTCAGTGCGCTACTTGCATACTGTATGAGAGCCGCGCCGTTCTGCGCTTCAGCACCAACATTATTCGCACAACCGCAACAATGTCCAAAACGTGTACGTGGTGGCCTCCCCATCTGCACCATGACGGCATTTGAATAACTCGCCATGGAGAAAGGCATTTGAACTCTTTTCACTTGCGCGAGCGCTCATATTCCTCGACGTCGTAGTCACAGTCGCAGTCGCAGTTGTTGCGCTGTTAAGAAAAGTCCCACTTGGACCTGCGCCTGCGTCAATGCAGTGAAAATATGGCTGGCGCACGAAAAATGAGAAAGGAAAGGAGACGCGGAAAACATTATAAGTACTGTGTGAAACGGAATCGAATGGAGCATAGGGAAGGCAGAGTTTAATGCCCTTTGGGCTGGAGCATAGCAAACAAACGGAAAGAGTTTCCTTCGGACAATGCGGCTCTTGGAGGAGAAGCAGACAAAAGACAGACATATGGCGTTTGGATTAGTTCGACGAAATGTACAGGCTGTGATTGTTCAAGAAAAGTTCCCAAAGCAGGTGAGCCAGCAGGGTGAGATCTGTGGCATCGGAAAATTGTAACACAAAAACTAGAGTCACAATAATTAATTAAAGGTAAATCAATGCCGGCGATGGAATAGTGTGGGAATTCACAGAGAAAAGTTTTACAACACGCAACATAGCATTACCAGGAAAATTAATCAGGAATTAGGAAACATTTTTTAGAGTTTGAGTAGTTTTGGAATTAAGTTTGAAATTATAAAAAGTATTGGCTAACAAATGGTTGAATAATTTCATAGTCCGTACAATAGTCCGATAGTATAAACTTCAAGTTCAGGACTGTGTAAATTCATTAATTTAGATCTAAAGAATTTACGTATTACATCTGTAAAGAAAAACCAAGACTTTTATGGTAGTATAACAGAATCAAATCGTCGGGCGATTTTTACGCACCGAACGTACGCTGTCAAAATTAAAACACACAGCAGTGCATGCGATTGCCCACAACGACGACGACTGCGATATTCGACCGACGGCTGGCCGTCCGACGATAGAACAAATTCTAATTTGGTCGCAGTCGTCGTGCGAACCAATCAGCTGTGCAGCTGTCAGAGATGAAAATCGAAAAGATGGAGCTGATAATTGAGGAAGTTGCCCCTCGACCTATCGTGTGTTTGCAGGAATAATTTTTGTACACAGCTGATGCGAATTTCGCACCCATTATGTTTCACTGTGCGTTATTCACGAATAAATTCGGCCGACGATTTGGTTCTGTTTATACTATTAACTCTTTAGTAAACAATATTTCTAGGCAGGAAGTCAATAGTTATGGCAAAATTCTTGGGGAAGAAACAAAAGGAGGACGGCGAAAACGAACCCAATAGGTGCCCTGCTTCTGTGAAAATATTAAAAGTTTTAAAATAATATGTGAAAATTTTAAATGAATTTTAAGAAATAATCAAAATATTTTGTGTATTCTAAAAATTATTTCAATAAATATGAATATTTTGAAATATTATAAAAAAGAGAAATTTCGAAATTTTGTATAATATTTGCAACCATTTCGCTATTTTGTTGCCACTGACACTTTATAGACGCCTGATTCTTCTTTGGTGCCATGAATCAAATTCATGTAGTATGTATTATTTATTCTCTAGAAAATAATAACGGAAACAACAATCCTAAACTAACTTCATATAACTTCTGGAATAGTTTGAAGTGTTAAGAGTTTTTTTAACCCTGCTGAAAAAACACCCTTACACGTGTGATGAGGTATTTGGGTAACTCAGTACAAACTGTATTAAAATTTATAACTGTTTGTTTGCAATGTACTAAATTTTACCGTTTCTGCTTAGTTTTTCAGCTCTCAGTAATATGAATGTATATTCTATGATTCGATATAAAAGTGATTTGGGTACCCGAGTACCCCATCACACACATAAGGGTTAAACAAAACAATATTTGTTTACTAAATGTTGTGTGTACTTCACACATGATCGGATCAGATCTTAATTAGTTAAATTTCTGTCTCAAGTAATATCATTTGTCACGTTTGAAACTCATTTATATTTCTTTATTAATACAAATTAAATAATCACATTTGTATAGTCCACTAAAGTTCATATTCGATTTTGCTTCAAAAGAATAAAAGAAATGCCGTAAATAATTTGTGTGGTAAAGGAGATCCTTGAGACTTCATCAGCACTTCGCATTTAGTTGCAAATTAAGCGTTTATTCAATTTGTCGTGCAAATGAAAAAGTCAACAATAGGATCAAATTTAAGCATACAAGAATCTGACGCCACACAAGCGCGCGACATGACTCTCCTTCAACGCCAACAACAATCAGACTCGCACAGCTCATATTCCGCCAAGGCAAATGCGACGACGACGACGACGACGACGACAAACGTGTTGCAATATTTGCATTATACAAAAAAGAGTAACGCAAGTCCACGGCAACAAATATTAAAACCCACAAAATACTCATACAAAGTCGAAAACACGTATTGTACGAGTATATTTTCGGCGGCGTGCGGAGCGCTGCGCTCCAACAGGACCGAGGAGGACAACACAGATGGGCAGCGGCCGATATGGCGTTGCGGCATTGACTGCGCAGGCAGATGAAGATCAGCGGTGATCCGCTGTCTACGTGACAATTAATTCGTCGCTGACAAACGACAAGCCTGACGAACCGCAAGCAAAAAGGTTACTCATGTGTTTTCTTTCATTTTGCGAAAAGCAAAACGAAACGATGGGAAGGGAAGCGAAGTGAAGTAATGGTGAGGGAGGTGGTGTAGAGCGGGGGAGGCGGTGGAGCGATATTATCAGCGGCGCAAGGAAAGCGCAGCGGCAACACCCTTGCACCAAAAAACCGTTACGACAGCAAAATTTGGAGTGTAGCGTTGAGGTTGGAGCGCGTTGGCTGCTTTATTGGTCCGTTGGTCGATCGGTCGAACTGGTCGGTGAGCAGTGTCGGGCAAATTAATGCCGATTCCGAGTGTGAATATGTACGAACTGAACTTTGTACGGACGCGTTTCCACACGGAAAGTTATGGCCCAAAAATTGTCTCGTTTCCATTTTGCTCTTATTTGCTTGTTTTGAAGAAATGCCAAAATTCCATATGAGAACAAAGCAAACAAAAGGGAATTTTCAAATTCAGCAAAGTCAATGCACGGTCCCTATCCGCTTTGGCTTTCTTATCAACCAACTCGTCTTTGAAACATTACAACTTTCCTCATGGAAACGTGGACTCTGCTTGTGGGGCGACGTGCTCGTGTGTGCTTTTTCATTTCGAGGATCGTTTTGATTTTTGCGCTGGTTGCTTGTGGTAGCAATTGATGTTGTTGCTTTGTTGTACACACACACACACACATAAATATTTGGTAAGTTGATTTTTAGTTTCATTTTTGCTTGTTCACTTAATTCCTTGAATTATCATGTTACCACTTGAAATTCAAATGTGGTAGCCAATGTACTCCATTTGCTGTATTGCATTGTTGTTGCTGTGCGACTCCTCGTTGCCCTCAGCAAAAATTAAGAAAATTGTTAAAAGTCAGACACGGTAAGGAAAACACAGAATTGCTGCTACTGCTTTTTTTGTGTTGTGTGTGAAGTTTGGAGTAGTTTTCAAAAACCAGAACAGAACAGTATTGCCCTCTTTACCCTTTTGCATCCGTTTGCGCAACAGTGATGTTTTTTTTGTTCATACCATACATAACAACAGCAGAGACAGAAGTAAAATTAACACAGCCACAAGAAGGGCAAAACCGCAGTGGTAATAAAATTTATTTTGATTGCTTTTATTTCTCGAAATAATAAATTCCTTGTTGCTGACCGTGTCGACGTTCGCATTTTTGACTGTTGTTAAATTCTATCCTCCTCGGGTTTTTGGGACTTGTTCGGCTTTTGAGTTATCAAGTGGAAACAATTAATGTGTATTTTTATGAACGCGTTCGGATCCTCAAAATATTTTATGACTTTGCTCGGTTGATGATTTCTTAGACAAGCAGCGGTGCACTTTTCGCCAAAGCCAACGAGATTGAGGAGAGATTGAAGAGAGCGAGGAACAATTTTGAGAAGCGCCGAGAGCTCGGATGTTTCTCTGATACAATTTTAATGTGTTTCTAGTTATTTTATTGAAGCACAAGTCATACGTTTGCTTTGAAGCATTACGTTACCCACTACTAAGGATTTTGAAATGCACACAAATGTCCAGCGCAAGGCATGGGCCACCTAAGAAGTCTTTATTTATATATGAATTCAAAAGTATTTCAACTGCAAGTGTGTTGAATGGGTCCTGTGAATTTGTAAATTTGTATGCATAATTTGGCCGAATAAAAAAATTGCTTATTAAGTTAATGGACCCATAAGGCCAAAAACCCACCAAGCACAAATCCGAGTTTTTCTTTAGTCAAATTAGAACAACTCCCTTCGTCTGCTTACTTCGGCGCCTTATTTCATCTCCTTATAGCCAGCAGTCCGCACAGTCTCGCCTGCACTTTTCCCATTCATTTCCGGCATTTTAGCCCCAAACTAAATATGGCGCAATCCGCTCGTAATGGCCTTTGAAATGTTTCAGGTTTACGAGCGTCTTATTGACTGCCATAACCAGAAGTGCGCCGGCGCACACATCCACAAATGAGTGCAGACAAAAAACATAAACAAATAAAAAATATGTTACAGAAGCTTGAAGTGACATACAAATCGCAACGCCAAAGAAATCCTTTCCAAGAAGCATTTCACATTTAAGAGCGCAACGTACAAGACGTGCATTTGTCAAACATGCGAATTGAAAGCGTTGAAAATGTTACGCCGAATGATTATGCGACGTTGTCGGAGCCGTAGTCGCACACGCAGACGAAGAGTCCAGAACTGTCGACATCCTCGTGCGCATGCGCAGCAGGCTGCAAGGTGGCCACTCAGGCAGACAGCCAGTCAACCAACTAACCAACCAAGCAGTAACTCAGTCAGCCAGTCAGTTCAGACTTACAACAGCTTAATGCCTCCCCAAGCGGCGCGGTAAACACCCGTAAGCCGGCGTTAGCTCGCAGCGCAACATTGCTGGAGGCACCGCGTAAGTAAATGAAGCCAGCAGCAGCGACCGTGCAGTCAGTCGGCCGACTGGCCACACATTCGATTAGAAAATTTCGCTGGCATAAAGTTGAATGAACCGACCGCAGTGCCATCGCTGCCCCTACGCTCCGTGCATTCCGTGTGGCTTCGCTGCACTCCTGCTGGCAATTTGCGCTGTGCACTTTGCTGGTTGTGGTGTGGAAAATGGAAAAACTTCACTCCACTTTGCAACACCACAAATGGGGTAAGATGCACGCCACCGACCAGATGTTGTTGCTGCGCATTGTTGCTGCCGCTGTTGCAAAACTCGAAGCGGTCGAGTGCAGAGAAGAAGGAAAAGAGTTGGCCGGTATTTGATTCCTTGCAGGCAATGGCGCTGGGAACGTGAAATTACAACGATTGACGACTGTGATTGCGGTGCAGTGGCTTCCTTGGGAAAAACCAAAACCAAAATTAGTAAATGTCTTAGTAAAAGGAAAATGGTAAAAGTGTGGTTAAGTACTTTTTTCAAAAAAAAAGCTCTGATGATTATTGATTGGAAAAGTTAGTTATAATTTGAAATAAATAAATAATAGTTTTCAACAGAGGTTGGCTTCAGCAATGAGAGCTTTCAGCGTTGGGAAATATTTTGTTAATTATGGACATTTTATTAGTAAGTAACTTATAAGTAAGTAAGGAAAACAAGGTGAGTAAAGGAAAATAATTTGTTTTGAGAAAAGCTGACAGATTTGATTTGTACCCGAGGGGGTGGAGCTCATAATTATATATTATAGACGTTGGATATTCTAGATCAGTTAAGATAGATGTGAGGGGTTAAAGGATCTTCTTAGAGCGTTATTCGAGTTGAAGATAAAAGTAACATCAACAGGAAAACTATGGCTGATAATTTCTCTGAATTGACTACTAGTAAGTAGACTTTAAACTTAGCATTCAGCAGTTTCTGCTTCTTAGAATCTGATCTTAAAAGCGTGCAACGAATAAGGTATCGATGCCTTGAAGAATTGAGTGTTTACTACTTAAAAAAACGATCGAATTCAAGTGCTGGCTGTACTTTACGGGTATAAAAAGGTTAACAAACTTAGAAAGTTGCTAAAGTGAACGGTTAACACTAGAAAGACCATTGCGGTCATTTTGATGGTTTTTCATCTTCAAATATTTGTATTTTCTTTAATATTTCGATCAAGTATTGTTTTGGTGACTTTTATTTTTTTTATTGTGAAAAATTTTATATAAATTTTTAAATTTATTTTGTAAAAAATCAGCCAAATCCAAATCCTGCTTTTCGAGATATCAGCGAATATGATATGTAGTCTTCGTAGGTATGGGAAAACTTATGGTGGATAACTTATTTGAATATATACTACCTTTATCCCCTTCTCAGTCATACATCTTGTTTGATCAAGTCTCGAGTTCTCTTGATTCCACAACAAGTTCCATAGACTGCATTGTAACCTCTAAACAAAAGCCACAATGTAAATATCCTGAATCAAATTAAATGCATTAACTTTCATTATGTCTCTTTTTGCTTCATACCCTCCACTGCCCTCCATTCTCGGCACACCCCTTTCCAGTATGCGCTGCAATTCAACCTCCACTTGTAAAGTATTCCAACGCCGGCCAACAATGGTTCTTTCAGTACTCAACAAAAGGGGAAAATTAAAAAAAAAATTCCAACAACTAAAAACAATCCCGATCAACATCTCCTTGCCACCACGGCCGGGTGCGTTGCCAAGGAATGAGCCCAGTATTTTACATTACATAAAAGGGGGACTACACAATTCGAAGGCGCAACGCATTTTCTTGTTCTTTTTTTGTGCAATTCTACGCTTATGACTGCGGCATTGTTGCTGTTGTTTTTGTGCACTTTTGCGCGTGTTGTTACACTCAAAAGCCATGAGGATACTTTTGACTCGATTTGCATTCCAATGTGTGCTCGCCTGTCGGCTGTTGCTTGTGTTGGTGTTTGCTCATTTCTGCGCATGCGCAGCCCAACCCAAACAGCGATTGTGTTCAGTCACTGCGAGGAGTTGTCTGATTTCGCGACAAAGGAGGGTAAATACATATATACATGAATGCGTGCACACATAAATACGGACAATAACAATATGCAATATTTAAAGAAATCAAAACAACAACACATTTCACATATTTTAAACAATTTTTAAGCTCATTGAAGTAAGACAGGAAATACTCAATAAACTCCAAAAAATTTAAATATTATTAGATATTATTATATTCAGACATTTCTTATGCCATACAACAATCAAGTTAATTGCTGACATTGCCGTTCAGTTTACCCACTAACCAAATCTCTGCTAAGCCAAATCATCAGGACCCTCCGCCAATGCCAATACTGATGTGTGGGGGTTGAAATATGACGGCAGGCAGTCAAATTAAAAATAACTTCACCTACCAACACACAATCAGCGTTATAGAGAGCAACCAGAACAACAACAGCAATAAACTCGTTTAACCCGTTCAACAGGCCGCGCCGTCATTTGGAAAGCAACAGGATACACATTAACAGCCGCGTAAAACCTGAAAAAGGGCAGCAAATCGAAATCCAAACGATGCCCAGAAATCAATTGAAGACACAACGATCCTGAGGCTACAATTAAATTACACCCTGCTGCAGCGAAAGGATCGCCTTATGCAGCCACAGCAAAACACGCCAGACATGCGGCAGCAATCAACTGCCAACGCCATGGGAAACTTTTACATGAAACCAGTTCCAGCGCCTGGCTGACCAACTCTGCTCTGGGGCCGCAGAAAGAAAGTTCGAACTGCGCGCAGTAGACACCGTGATTACGGCCGCATGACCGGCATGAGAACGAATCGAAATGACGTGAGTGCGGTCTCTAAGTGGAGGAAAATTTATAGGCAACAGGGATTTTTATGCCACAGGTGTTTTCGGTGTTTTTTCACTTCTGATTTTTCGTTGTTTCCTTTGCGCGTTCGTATTCTATTAGGACAACGTTAGTCGGTGATGTGTTTATTTTCAGGATAATGCCGGAAAGTTGCTAGAGGGTTGAGCACAGGGGTTGCCGCACAGGTGCTAAAGAGCGTGAACGGCAATTATGCGCATTTGTTTGCATGGGCGGAAAAGCCGAGCGTGACCAAACACAATTCGGCGCCGCTTGGTGGTTCGACAAGGACAATGGAACTGAATTTTATGGAAATTATGCGGAACAAGAAATTGTTTAGTTGCTGCACTGCTGCTGTTTTTGTTACTGTTATTGCTTTTTAAGAAGTTCACACACAAATTAATGGAGCTTTAGGTTTTGCGTTGACTCGAGTGTGATTTAGAGTTTACAAAGTTTCTCACATAAAATGAAAAAAATTACACCTACACCATAATTTTTCATTGTATTAATGAAATTTAACAATAGAGGGAGAGAAACTGTATGCTGTGAGAAATTTGTGAATTTAACGCAATACTAAATATTTAGTTGGCCTTTAAATTCTTTTGTGAGGTTAAAAACGAAATGATGTAGTGGTGGTCATGTAAAATAATATTAACACAACAAATAGTAACCACAGCTTCTGTGTTGAATAGAACAAACATTAAAAAACAAAATTGAACTTTTTCAATAATAGTTGTTTGATTTTCAATTATCTTAATAATTGAATTAATTAATAATTTAATTAATTTAATATTATAATTTAATATTAATAATTTAATTTAATTTAATGAAATAATTTTTTTAAGGTGAAATAGGGTCGGACAGTTCAAATTTGGGATCAAAACAATTTTCCAATTTTTGGTTTTCGAGATATTTGGTGTTTAGTAAATCGAACACCTAACTATAACTATATATTTCGGCTATAATATTGGTTTTATGGGAAAAGTGTAAATATATTTTCGAGAATTTGATCAATTTTTAACAAGACTGCACTGCACTGTACTTTTTTAAATATTATTGTTTTTTAATGTTTTTCAGTGCTTTTGAAATTAAGTCAAAAATTACCTTTTGTTTGTGGAATTCATACAACTTGGAAGAGGTGCTGAAGAAGATGAATATATTTATCCCCTATTATACAAAATATCCCATGTTTACTTTTGCGATTATTTATTACAAATCAGACCATCTTATTGTGCAAAACTTTCGCGTTTAAAGTTTAAAAAAGAGTCCAAAAAAATTTATGGAAAATGCTAAAATTTACTGTTCGATTAATCGAACATTGGGCCAATATGGGTTAAAATGGTTTAATTTAATCGTGTTTTGATTTAAATACGGCAGTGTTTCAGGTACAAAAGTATTTCAAGTAAGCCAAATTTGTTGGCTTCGTAATTTCACCGACCGAAACCTGCCCCATGTCACTTCGTTAATTGAGTGTTCAGTGACATAAACAATAATGCAGGATTTTAGTAGCAGTCACTTTCATGTATTTACTGTCATGTCCACTGTTGTTGGTACGTAGCTGTTATTTCCCCCCTAAAAAACAAACAACAAATTAGTGCAAATAACCATCGAAACGAAAACCTGCATACCGAATGCCAGTTTCACGAATGACGACGGTTCCCAAGATGATTACAGTACAACAACAACAATAAATTTTTAATAATAAACATTTCCTCATATTACATGCACAACTACAAAACAGCAAAGCGAATTCCGCCCAACGGTAACACAAGCCGCAAGGTGCATCGTGATGAGTCATGATGAACTGACATGAGATGACATTTTTCGAAGCTAATTAAATGGATTAAATATTCTTGAAAAAATACAAACATATTTCTGTCATAGTATTGTGAAGTTTAATTTTGATATTATTTTTTTTAAGTGTCAGCAAGGTAGCCGAAGTGCGCCCACGAATCGCTCTGATCGATAATGGTTTTTCAACTAAGTCAACTCGAAACTGCCTAACTTTGTTCTCACAAATTGCAGCTGGCAGTGGGTTTGTTAATTGCCAGCAACTCGTTACAGGCGATAATTTAGCAGTCACATTTGCAGCAGCAACACAACGCTCGTTGGAGCAACAATTGCCGAACATTGATGGGCGAAACCGGTTCTGGTTGCCTGCTGTGCATCCTCAAAATTACGCCTCGCATTTATGCTAATATCCAACACTTATGAGCTTTCAGCGCTTTCTGCTACCCGTGTTTTAGTTTAGCCGCGTGCGCCACTGCATCCAGCCCACGCAGCTCCACGCCTGGTTCACACTCGTTCCGCATTGCTCACTTCCAGTCGAGACGGCAGCGGGTGACAGCCGTCAGTGGCCAATGATATTTTATCAGGTGTTTCGCCATTAATCAATAACAGTTCACACGCACACACTTTGGCTCCTCATTGTGTTTGTTGTATATGCGCAGCGTGCTGTCGTTCTGTGCTCTGATCCTCTATAGAATTTTACGATTCCTACTGCAAACAATTGTCTTTCTTACTCTCGGCCCCTCGCACATCTCCCAGTCGCTCATATTGACTTTCTAGCGTTAAAGTTTCAGCTGCGTTCTCAACACATTACGCCATCACCAGGCCCCAAGTCGGTTGTGTTCCTTTATTATTTTCATATACAATATTTTTTATCTGCTCATTTTGTACGTGAACGCTTTGCTATCTTCGTGTCATCTTCCTTATTCCCTTATCTGTTGCTCGTCGTCACCGTCTGTTCGTCAGCACCGACGACGACATCATCATCGACACGATCATCATCATTGCCAGCATCATGATCCAACTCTTTTGTTTGCCTAATTCATCTTTTGTAACTTGGGGAATTGTTTGGAAATTTGTTGCTTTTGCTGTTGTGTTCATTTCTGTTGGTGTCTTTCATATTCTTCAGCCGCGCCGCAAGATAACAATAATATTACCAACAACAACAACAATAACAACAACAATGGCAACAGTAACAGCAACAACATGAACGCGTCGACGCGTGAGTATGCGGCACTGGCAGCAGTCCATCAACGTGCGCCTGACTACATTTGAATTTGCTTAGAAAAGGCAACGGTGGATGGCTGACTGAGTAGATGGGTAGATGGATGGATGGCACGGATGGCATGGTAAAAGGTGAAACACCTTTTCGAAGCCCTTCAGCAGCACACACACACACACATGCACACGTACACGCAGTCTCGCTGTAAGGTATGTAATGGTACGCGGCCGGTTGAAGTGGTTGGCTGACGGTTGGTTGAGGTTGACTAGCTGCGGACGCTGGGTAGCGCATTTTTAATATTTCTTAATGATTTTATCATGCAAAGGAGCAGCAAGTACGATGGTATCATCAGTGTAATAACTGATAATAATTACCTACAGTGCAGCGCATTTGTGACCCTAACGAGTCCAACGAATCTTGAACATTTTTTCGTATTTAACCTCAATACTGGCAACGTCACGTTAGTTTCTGTTCGAACCATGCTAAGAGTATATGAAACCATGAGAGAGAAGAATCACTTCAAAATATCCTAAACAAATAACATAAACACATTGTTGCTCGCTCGACAAATTTGCACCCATTAACTTTTAAATTTACATTTTCACTCTAATTTTTTTTCTACTTTCATTTCTTCCTTACTTTCCTATCCAGTATATTTATCATACTGTTGTGTGTTTTATACTATACGTTACCCTTTTTATTGAAATTTTGTCTCTTCTTCTCAGTGTCCCATGGTTTTTCCAATAATTCTCGTTTTTCTTGTTTTTCTCTTTTGGGCATTTGCTGAATCCTTTTTAGTGCTCATATACATACATATATCTATAAAATTAATTTTAACACTTCGTTCAATAATGTGTGTGACTGACACATAGATGGCGGCACTAATACTAAATCAATATTTTTTTTTCGAAATTGTGAACCTTTTTAGGCTTACTGTCAAAATTATATGTCAATCCGACCATTAGTTTACAAGTTACAGTGCTTTAAGTGACACTACTTTTGAGTTTTCAAAAAAAATGAATTCAAAGCAATTCCGTGTGCTGATTTATCATTGTTTTTTAATAAAAAAAAAATACTGTTCAATGCCAGGAATGGCTTGAAAAACATTATTCGGACTCTGCTCCATCAAAAAGAACCATTTGTTATTGGTATGCCGAATTCAAACGTGGTCGTACAGACACCGATGACATTCCATCTACTGGACGGCCAAATGACGCTGTTATTCCGGAAAACGTTGAAAAAACACTGAAAATCATTATGTCCGACCGTAAAGTGAAAGTGGGGGAGATTGCTGACATTCTAAAGATATCAGCAGGCAGTGTACACACCATAATACACGAACATTTGGTTATGAAAAAGGTGTTTTCGAAATGGGTGCCGCGTTTGCTCACACCGGAGCAAAAACAACAACGAATCGATGATTCAAAGAGCTGTTTGGACATGTTTACGCGCAACACGTCGGAGTTTTTGCATCGGTACATCACAATGGATGAAAAATGGATCCACCATTTCAATCCAGAGTCAAATCGGCAGTCTGCTGAGTGGCATGCAACCGGTGAAAGCCGCCCAAAGCGTCCAAAGGCACAAACATCGGCTGGCAAGGTTATGGCGTCAGTATTTTGGGATGTGCACGGAATAATATTCATCGACTATCTTGAGAAAGGGAAAACAATCAATAGCGACTATTATATAGCGTTGTTGGAACGTTTGAAAGAAGAAATCGCGATTAAGCCGCCCCATATGAAGAAGAAAAAAGTGTTGTTTCACCAAGACAATGCACCGTGTCACAAGTCGATGAAAACGATGGCAAAAATGCATGAATTGGGCTTCGAATTGCTTCCTCATCCCCCGTATTCTCCAGATCTGGCCCCCAGCGACTACTGGCTCTTCGCAGACCTCAAAAAGATGCTCCGTGGTAAGAAATTTGGCTCAAATGATGAAGTAATCGCCGAAACTAACGCCTATTTTGAAGGCAAAGAAAAATCGTTCTACAAAGGCGATATCGAAAGATTGGAAAAGCGTTGGAATGATTGTATCTCCCTAAAAGGGGACTATGTTGATGAATAAAAACGAATTTTGGCAAAAAATGTGTTTTAATTAGTTAGTCACACACATTATTGAACGAAGTGTTATTCTACATATCAGTGATGGAATTTGGGCCCAAGTGTATTGTAACAAACATCAACATAGGAGTGTACCATAGCATTCAAGCAAATTGTATCAATTTTTCTTCTTCTAATTTAAATAAGAAACATATATATAATCATTCTTAAAATCATAACGGCATTTATTACTGGCTTTCAAGAAATCTTTCGTTTGTATTAAGGAAAACGCAATGCTTACTTGTAAACGGTTTCGTAACTTGCTTTTGACTGGCTGAAGAGTGGGGAATAGATAAAATACCTTCAACAACTCTTAAAAAGTTGTTGAAAAGAGGCTCGTTTAATTAATTTTTTAGGCAAGAAACTTTTTCCCAAAATTCAGTTATACCAACATTTTAAAAGATTCTCATTGTAAATTTCTTCGAGATATTGAATCTATTTGGGAAAAAGCTTTGAAACAATAGGTACAACAGTATTTGATTTACCTAGCAAGACATGCTCGGGTGACAGTTTTATTATTTTTTTAGTTTTATTTTATCATAAAAGTTAACTCAGTTTCTCAAACAGTTAAGAAACTTTGTTAAACTTACCACATTTCCTTTAAATTTTGAAACATCTTCATCAGATATAACCCCTGATCCCAACCCCAACTCCACAACACACATCATCCACAGATAATTGATCTTCAAATAAATTTATGTCGTTCATATCTTTGCCATCAATTACTTCTTTTTCAAAAAAATTCTTGCTAAATGGTGAAGCAAATATGCAATTCTTAAAAGAAATGTGTTAATTCGTGCGTCTTTCGATTGCATTGACGATGGTAATATGACAAAAACTATCCATAACTAGTTAGAGCTGTTAAGCTATGTCACCAATTTTCATTTTAAAGTTGCCACACAATTTGCAAACATTTTTGTTTTTAATGCTAGAAGGCATAAAAAATTGTCTTTTGATGACTCGACCAGTGTGTACCAAAAACAAGGCCTGTGTACCAACGTACTTTTTAAACTGTGTTTGTATCAAAAAAGTACAATAGTATCAAGAATTCCATCACTCCTACATATTTATGTATGTTCCTCTTATTCCTCTCTCCAAACAAATCTGTTGTTTTTTTTATTTTACCTTTCCTCTTTGATAACTTTTCTCTTACAACTTTTCTTCGGAAAAAGACAACCCAGGAGTTTGTACATCAAACATTTATTTAATTTGTTACCCGTTTAACTGAACAAATGTCAAATGCTTCCTCTGCTCGTCAAATCTCGTCCTAAACTAATTTCCAACACGTGTAACCAACACTCAGAGGTCTTTGCCCTTTTGTCATTATAGATGGCAACCAGCAGCCAATAGATGCAATAACAACAACAACATCGAAAGCAACAAAATCCAGCCAGATTGCCCAATATAAACTTCACTCCGCAGTTATAGTTACACAAGGCTTGGTAACAAACTGAACTTGGCCAACAGCAATGGCCACAATTAAACAGGAGTGTGGCGACTTTTGTCGGTTTCGTAACCATTTGTGGAACAGGCATTACAAAAGAAAATCGGCGATAAATAAAGATGTTTACCTGCCTGGTTAGATAGTGATCGGAAAATAAAAACTCCTGCCGAGAGGCAGACATGTAAAAGTCGAATGAGATTGAATGAGGCGAGAGCGGCTTAGAACATCTCATCTCATGCATAGGTATGACATAGATTTCGGGACAGTAACTCAAGCTTGGAAGCTTGTGGCTAAAAGATGACTTTGCACATTTTTTAAACATGTAAAAGTTGTTTTGTTATACATTTCTGTTCTAATTTTATTATAAATTTGTACTACAGACTTTCAAGAGAAAACTGCTGTCGAGAATCTCGAAATGTTGAGTTGAGTTACGTGATCGTAACTTTAACAATTTTATAAACGGATTACGAAACCGCTTTCTAATAAAACAATTCAATATATAAAATTTGTACTTCACCTGTTTTCCGGACTATTGCTGCCAGCGGCACTGGATAACTTGGACCATGTAGATTAAAAATCTGTTCTCTTCTTCAAAGATCGAGTTTTGTCTTAATCGAGTCGAAAGTTTTGAGGTTATAATGTAGGAATTGGTGTGATCTAGCCAGAAGTTCTTTCTTTAACCGTCGATCGAGCTTTGTATTAAAAATGATACATTTGGTTTTTGTTTCATCATAACATTTTTCAGGATATAATTAATTTAAGCACTCTTTGTGACTTTCTTTGTGTTGGGATTATGCTTGTTTAAAACCATCTTTCACACTTCTTTAAGAAAGAAGTCTTGAAAATATTGAAAAGTTTATAATTCTCTCCTTTGTGTACATGGAATAGGATTCCTTAATTTTTTTGAAGCTCGATCTACGGTTAATCTGCTTTAAGATTTATTATTTATATAAATGTACTTATGTGTTATATACTTCTAAATACACAACAGGTATTTATGACGGCATATAATGCTTGCTGGATTCCCCCCAATGCGAGTTTACCGCACGAATCCATGCAGAGTTGCACAGGTATTCAGGTACCCGCAGAGGGCACCGGCAACCTTAGAAGCCCATGTAAAAAAAGCCAAAAAGCCACAAAGCACCAGAAACAGCATTAAGGAGAAGTGCCCGTAAAAAGCATTGAAAATTACAACTACAAATAGCTAACAGCAAACAACAACTGCCAACGTAGAATGGCGGCCAAATGGTGAAACAAATTTAGAAAACATAAACTAAAATCGTTAGAAACGACGAAACCCAACGAGGCGCTCTACTGTCGGCGCTGGAACGCGTTCTCATAGTGTAAGCGCATGTAAGCATCTAACACCATCGGCACGTATCCACACGTAGGCAGCCAGGCGAGCAGGCGGGCGGGCGCGCCAGCAAGGCAAGCGAGCTGGCAAGGCATGCCGGCCAGGCAAGCAGCAGGCACGCAGCCAGCCAGGCATTTGAAGTTTCGTTTTATGTTTGACCCCTTTTAAGTTCAAGAACCCTTTTCCCAGACAACAACAGCAACAATAGCAGCAACACAACTAATGGCAGCAACAGCAAAAGAGCCACACGAGCAGCAACCGCAATCGAAGCCACACACACTCACAGTCACAGCCCCAGCCCCAGCCCCAGCCGCAGCCGCAGCCCCCACGAATACGCGCAGCAAGGCGCTGCAGCATTAGCTGCGCTGCCGTCAGTGCGCCGCTGCGCTTCACTTGCCGCTGCTCGCCACGACTTGATTCGGCTCGGCTCCACTCAACTTGGCTGAAGCTTGGGCTTGGGCTTGGCTCTTTTTCTAATTCTATTTTCTAATGCTTCGTCTGCTCCTGCTGTCTGTTTCGCGTGTTGTTCTTGTTGTTGTTGTTATTGTGTTGTAGCATGGCACAAATGTCGAAAGCTCCGCTTGGAGACTCGGCTCTCGAACATGCAGCGTTGCTTGGAGACTGAGGGAGCGCGCTGATGGCCGCTTGATTCGAGCTGCGCCATCGCTCGAGATGAGCAAACATGCATAAATTGCACACGTAGCATACGGCAGACGGCCACGAGCTGAACGTGGGATGAAGGGATCACTGGGAGAGTGCGGAGAGCGCTCGATATTTGGGAGAGCATTTAATAATTTTGGAAAATAAGCAGCAACTGCGGCACTTTTTCCGTCTGTCTTTCTGCGAGGAGCGCATGGCCGCTCTGGGGGAAACTCATTCCAATTGGAATTGATTTATGTGCAGCCCGCACACGGTCGGCTGCATGTGCCGCAATCGTCTTTAATACTGGTTTTAATTAAATTTTAATGGATGTAATAGGATCAGAGACTTGCTGCTCATGTGCACAATGTAGATACCCCATAATTCTAATAAGAAAATATGTATGTATGTGCATGTGCATAATGATGAGTGAGAATATTTAATTGCTAACAGGGTAACTGTTTTTAGGTCAAATTGCTTGAATTGAAGACAAGAGTGAGCGTACAAAAAGTCAGCAAACACTTAATGTTTGTGCAACACTTCTACTTACGAGTACTTAGTTTGCGTTCTCCTGAAATAAAAAAAGAAACAATTATGTTTTATGGGTATTACCACATATTCCTCTCAAGGTCATCTTGTAAGCTTTGGACTCCTTGTTGACCTGCTCTGTCAACTCCACTGATTTTTTTTAATTTAACTCTTCTTTATCTATATTTCTTAACGTCATCGGCTTTAACAAATCGCAAAGAAACACTCTGCCAAAGTTACAAGAGACTAACTTCTCAGGCTAAAACGGACATGAACTTTTGCTGGTGACAGCAGACCATCAAAATCCGAAAAAGTCATTGACCGAAATCGGCAACGCCAGCGCTTACATCCGTTGAAATGGTAATCCTACAGTTGCTTCATCGATTCAACGCCATTCTTCTGCCGCTGTGTGTTGATGGCATCGATGTTAATGATTGTACCGGCGTATCTGGCATTAGAAAAGAGAGATGACAAATTCCCAGCATAGCCATAAAAACATAATGCATTGGACGGACCAAAAGAAATGGGTAATAGTGGTAAACTATACAGTCGCATTCACATACAGCCAATAACAACAACAATAATAAACCAAATTGAAGACGAACACAGTGGAATAGAGCCAGGAAGCAGAACAGAGAAAACGGAGTAGACAACGGACATAAACCGAAAACAACAACAACAAATCGCCGACACACACACACACACGAGTGTGGAACCAAAGTCAAAAGAAGCCAACGGTCAATGAACCTGACGGGATTTCAAAATAGTAAATTCACACAGATACTCGGTGAGGGCATAAAAAGAGGAACCTGTTGAATGTTTGAGAAACAACAACAGCAAGGAACATACATAAGTATTACGCTTACATTTCGATTGTAATTATGATTGGAAGCCCAAACACCGATAGAAGACTTGGTGCGCATGAAGAAGAAAAGTGCTGGGTGGTGTTTGTAGAGAAATTTTTGAGGTGCTTCAAATGTTGAAATTTGAACTTGAGTGGAACATGTACTTCATATATTTAAAAATTATAAAAATTAAATACAAATTTTAAGAAATATATATAAATGGAGACTTGAGAGATTAGTGAATATATCTTCTTTACCGCTATAAATTTGTATAGATGTCTATTGCCGCTGTCAGTGGTTCTGCTTTGTACTGCCAAATATAGGGTTGTAGGTTTAACAACAGACTCTAATAACACTAAATTAGAAATGTTTCCTTCATGGGTTGACCGCTGCCATTGGGCAAACCTCTGAGAATACTGAAAATATGGAAAGCCAATCAGCCTCTGGCTGACTAATCCCAATCAAGACCGGAGGTGGTTATAGTCAGCAGGAGTTCACCTTCAGCTAATGAAAAAATGTGAAAATCCTTGTATTATATTTGATCTTCAATGCTCTTCTTTCGTACGTGGGTGATTAATATTTAAATAGAATCTGACCGATACCAAATTTTGTAGCCGATGCCGATTAATCGGCCGGAAGGGCAAGATTTGGCCGAAGCCAATTAATCGGTAGAAAGGGTGAGAATCGGCCGATGCCGATTACCTAGAAATATGAATACGAATGAATTTAATCAAAACACAGTCTATTTTATAAAATAACAAAATGAACTATTGCATATTGTTTGTAATATGCATCACAAAATAACAAAATACTATTAAATATAACAAAATAACTAAAAACTCAATAAAATTTTAAGAGAATTCAGAATTCTTATATAACACATGGGCTGATAAGTCCCCGGTCTAAGGCAGAAAATAAAACTTTTTTTGAGGAATTCAATTTTATTCATCAACATGGTTTCCTTCAAGAGCGATACATTGATTCCAGCACTTCTCTAACATTTATTTTTTGAGCGATCACCTCCTCATTCGAGAAATTACTTTCCTGCGAGCATTTTTTTTTAAGTCTTCGAACAGATAAAGGTCACTGGGAGCCAAGTCTGGAGAATAGGGTGGGTTCAAAAGTAATTCGAAGTTTAGGTCGTGCAATTTTGCCATCGTAGCGAGAGACTTGTGGCACGATGCATTGCCTTGTCTGTTGGCAAACGCGGCACCCATTTTCGAAACAGCTGTCTCATGGCCAAATGTAATGCAAAATAAAATCCGCACACTCCATTCATATTTTAATAGTATCAGCTATCTCCTAAGCTAATTTCACTTTACGGTTTTCCAAGACGATGTTGTGGACTTTTTTACCGTTTTTCGGTGTAACCACCTCAATTGGCCGCCCACAGCGCGGCGCATCATCGGTGTTCCTACGACCACTTTTAAATTGAGCAAACCAATCAATAATGGTAGATTTTTCGAGTGCATAGTTCGGCTAACAATTGTCGAGCCAAAATTTTGTTTATTTCGGTGTTTTTTCCCATCAAAAAGCAATGTTTTATGAAAACACGAAATTCTTTTTTTTCCATTGTTCTGAACAGGAGGAAAGTTGTTTTACTAAAACAATTGTTACTTTTGAACCAACCGCCACATCGTAATGAAATTTTTACAAGTACCTTTTGAAGGTTACTTACATACTGACGTAAATATTACATACAAATTCAGTTTTTTCTTCAACATAATAATACGATTTTTATATTAAAATTTGTACTCTTAAATTGTGACCCGTTGTACAGATGCAGTGAGATGTGAGAAAACAAAGTAAACAAAGGAAAAAATAAAAGGCCTGTTTAAAAAATGCTTCCAATTAAAAAAAGAAGGATAAGATTGTAAAATTAAATTCCCTTTCTTCTGATATCCACATTAATGGACAAAATGCATAGACATTCGGAGAAAATCTGTGTTTTTTAGAATACGTTGTTTTAAAAAAAATTTCTAGGAAACATTTATATTAAACAGTATCTGAAAATACATTACTGAAAAGGAGTATAAGAACCCGTTGGTACAAAAAATGAAAACAAAAAAATGAAAGCAGGAAAATTTGCCGATATGCCATCGATCAAAAACGGCCGATGTGGCCAAAAAAGGCCGATACCGATGATGATACCTATTTTTTTGGCCGATGCTGATGCCAATTTTATTGGCCGATATTAGCCGATACCGATGCCGATCATTTGGTCGGACTCTATACTTAAATCATAGAAGAAGAAGAAAAACGATGCCGAGTTCATTATTAATTATACGGTTACCCCGACTTCTCTAGAATGAGGATCAGGATAAAGGTTTGTGGCACTCTCCATGAGTTTGTAAAGGTATGGAGCGAATCAGTTTAAGAAAAACTGAAATGGAACAGTGGGTACCAATGTGTTATGGACGGCCTGTGCTCTGTAGCTATCCCTGTGCTATGGCATCCCATGTATTTCGGGCACGAAAATTATATCATATCAATTGTGTACCGAATCCCTGTCGTCACAGAATAGTTTAAATACACATCATAAATACATACAAAGGTGTATATAAATTCTGCAATATAGATGTTAATTTTTTCAATTTTATATAATTTTAATTTATTTCTTAGTTGTTAATAATGAATAGTTCGCGTTTAATAATAAAATTTATATTTCAAGCAAATGTAAAAAAATCCCGAAAAACAGTCTCACTTTACCTGCTGTCCCTCGAGTAGCACAACCAGCCCGTACTCTGCTTTCTAAAATCGATCAAATGAGGCTTTAAAGAGATTTGATAAAATCATGTTTCCTGTCTTGATATTTTACCCGAAATTAAAGCCTACAACAATTTACTTCTAACTCAGTCAATAAAAAACACACCTTACCGCAGGAATGCCATCAAATTATACGAATGCGCATCAATTACGAGCCCACATGCAAAGTGCTGCACTGTCAGCCGTCTTAGAAAAAGCTCGCTCCTGAACGCCCAAGCATTGGTACGTCGCGTCGGCAGCTGAACGCACCACACAGCGTTCACTGGTCGCCGTCAAAGCAAACACCAAAGCCATTCAGATTTGTCGAACAAGGCGACGGCAGCGGGGCTCTAGATCGACAGCCGCGACACCACATCAAAATTTATGACTTGCGGCGACAGCACCGCTAGCAGACACTCTACCCCAAAGCGCAGCGGCCTGAACGGCATCAGCGACACCTGACTCCACGTCTCGCAAGTGGCCAGGTTTTTTTTAGTTGTGCTGCTTCTTAATATTTCTTTTGGCTTAGCATTGGCTTTGGCCGTCTTTATTTTTATTTTTGTTTTTGTTTTTATTTATGTTAATTACGTCAGGTTTTATTTTTATGATTTCTTTGGAAAACCCTTTCTGTGCCGTTGACTGGACCTTTCATTTTTTCCCCCATTTCACCAAAGCAGCGCCTTTTGTTGTGTTTTTTGTTGTATTTTCGGGCTTTCTTCTTCATCGTTTGGCTGAAGCGCTAAAACGCCAAACAACAGTTAGGTTACTTGATATGTAAATGCCGCTGGCGCGAAGAGGTGGAGCTCAGCGACAGTGGGGATATCGTTTGGATAACGTTTGGTAGATGGCCGCTTTCTGTTTATTATGCGTGGGACACTCGCGGCTGGCAACTCTCCACTTTACTCCACGCACTCATCCGTTCGCTCACGCGCTTACGCACGACTTGGACAAGCGAAAGATCAAACTGTGAATTGGTAATAAACCTCAAAGGTAAGTGGCACATTCGCCATGCACGCAGAGCTATGCGTCCATACAAAAGGAGAGTTGTAACAGGCCAGCGGAATCGAGTGGCCGGGTTGCGGTGCCCGCATGATGGCTCTGTTACATTTGCAATAAATCTGAAAGAAAGCCTTGAACTGTTAGACCTTTCAAAATGCATCTCTAGTCAAATGAAAAACTAACCGCTTGTCTGAAGGCAGCCAGACGCACACTTAACGTGGCGCAGTTGAGGCTATTCCTCAATTGATACAAATTGATCCACTCACGTAGGTTGGTCGATCGTGTACACAAGCTCGACTGGCAGTTGGTAGGTAGGTGGCGTGTGTGCATGGCACGTCCGCCCGCCCATCCGTAACGGATGAGTCTATGACAGTGTTTGGCAAAATGTGTGCTACGGAACGATTTTGAATGGATGGCAATATGAGAAATTAGAAAAAGAAATGCTTCATAAATAGTTGATTGAAATTAATTGATTATTGGTAATAATTAGATTTATTATTAATAATAATTATTAATAACAATTAAATTTATTATTTATTAATCATAATAGTTCAATTTTAATTTTTTATGTGATAAATGACTTATTACATGTAGAGCATTCGGCTCTTGCTCACGTAAGACAGAATCAATGCTACAATTCACTCGGAAAGAAAACTCCGACGATGAAAAATACGAAGCAGAGCTCATCGAGAAAATCATTACGTCACCATAAAATTTGACGCCATAACCCCCAGGGCCTCCTCTCCCTTGACAAAACTTAGGTGAGTGTGCTCCTCATTGTGTAATGCACACAAAGGGTTAATAAGCTTTGCAGTAGTGTCTGACCGAATATTCAATTTCGGTTTCGGCCCAAATAAGTCGCTTCGGTTTCAGTTTCAGTTTCGACCAAAAAATGGCCGAATTCTAGAATACTTTTTACATTTTATTGTGTAGCAGATATATAGTGAACGGAGGAGTAATTTAGATGCCACCAATGTAAATAAACTTCTTTGTTTAGCATATAAAATTACATTATTTAATTTTGAATATTAGCGAGCAGTGGCGGATTCAGGGGGGTGTTTTGGGGGTTGAAACCCCCCCCGAAATATTTGGATCGCCTATAAAACTACATACAAGTTAAAAGACATTTTACAATTATTAAAGAATTACTTTTTGAAACCCCCCCCGAAATATTTTTCTGAATCCGCCCCTGTTAGCGAGTAAGGAAGGAAATGGTAATTTGTTCATGTTTATGCTTTTAAAAAATGAATGAATTGTTTTTATTAATAAGTATTTATTTATTTAATTATGTTTATTATTTTTCTTTATTTACTTAACGTAAAATTCGTTTGTTGAAAAAAATTCTTCATATGGTCATTTTTATTTCAACTAGAAACGTTCAGTTTCGGTTTCAGCCAAATACTAAAAAAAAAACCTAAATTCGATTTTGGTTCGGTTTCGGCCCAAAAAAAGATGCTTCGGTCGGACACTACTTTGCAGTGAAATGTATCTCGTGTGCCGCAAAGTTTGGCAAACTCTGTACCTTTGCCAGTTTGGCTCACTCTGACGCTCCGTTAAGCAATCCGTGCACCCATCCGTCTGTCTTTCCATCTGTCCGTTTGTCTGTCTGTTAGCCGCCTCCTCCCAGCCCCCCGCGCTTTTGTCTACTCATCCAACGTTAGTTATTCAAGCATCCGTTCATCCGTTTGCCATTTAAAAAGCACCGGCAACAGCAGCCACAACAACCACACCAAGTCAGCTGAGCAACTGCCATAGATCGTGTATAACTAACTCTTGAGGTGTGCATCCGCCTTCGTGTACATTTCAAATGCGTTTCTTTTCATTTCGTACTCATATATCTCTTCTTCTTAATTTTGCTGCCTTTGCCTGCATTTGTGTGTGTGTGTGCGTTTTCCGTTTCGGTTTTCGTCTATCGCTTCGTTGCTGTGTATTTATTGTTTTTTTCGTGTTTTTATTTTTCCCCATTTTTGTGTTAATTTCAATTTCGTTTTGCTGCCATTTATGGACACAGTGACCATGAGAAGCTTTTTTCGTCTTTGGCTGTTAATGCGGAGGATGTAACTGTTTATCGTGTTGTGGCATACACACACACACAGACAGAGGCACTGCTGCGCGGCATTAGACTCGCTCATAGCCGGCACTCGACTTTAGCTAAGCTTCAGTCGTTGGTGCTGTCTGGCTTGGCTGAAAGGTGAAGCTGTCTGCTTATACAGTTTTCGGCCGGTCTACTGCTGTTCACTTGGGAATGAGGCTACAGGCCGTTGTTGTTGTTGTTGCTGTGGTTGCAACGCTGTAAAATCCCCAACTGCGGCTTCAGGGCGGCGGGGCCAGTCAAAATCAAGTCATTCAGGCTTTTTGCAATCGCAATGTTGCAATACTTCTTGTCCATCTGCTATTCTTGGCTTCATTGTTAAACGTAGAAAGTGAATTTTTGGCTTAGTGATATTAACAACAAACTGCAATGGGTAGTTTAGTACCAAAAAAACCAAATATTGAAGAAAGGGAGGCGATTAAACTAACGAAGGAGGGGTCAAACTTATGTGAGGTTAGAAATTAGACATCGATTGCTGAATGAAGCATCAATTCCGGAATTGAGATTCGTTCTCAATACACTGCAAGTTACATGGCTAACAGACGCACATCAAACGCTGTACCGCTGCCGAAATACTTTCACAATTTAAGTACACAATTCTTTCCATACCTTTGTACTAAGTTTGGGAGACTGCACCAAGCATTGCCCGCTCACTGATAATTATAGGCCTCGGCGTTGCCCTAATCCCCTCACTGAACCTCACTAAAACACCTTTGACCAAACACCAGCCACACTAAATTTGAAGCGACTTTCGAAAAGTACGCAAGGGCCAAGACATCAAACTAAGCCAATTAGGCATTGTACCAACCACAGCAAATTAAGAAAAACATCGCACACATGTCCATGCGTAGGCATTTGTCAACCATGAGAAAAATGAAAAATCAAAAGAGAATTACATGGAATAATATGAAAATACCTACACAAGTTTTCTTGCGTCCAGTAGCTTCTATTCCTAACTATGAGCTGCTCGCATGCGTTGAATGAGGCACGTCATGGTCAACCCTAATTACAGCGTGATTTAGCGAAGTACACGCCAGTGGGCACCGAACAGCTAGCAGCGGTATTTGTGGTTGCATTGCAGTTTTTACCGCTCGCTGCTGCTGGGGTTAGAAGCACGCATGCGCAGCGCTTTATGCGCCGCTCATTAGTGATTCCATGTGAAAATCAGTTAAGCACAAACAGATTTTCCGCGCTCGCCCCTTAGGCCTAACCCCTATCGCTTGTGCCTCAACAATGGCTTAAATTATTCCTATGACCGACACAGGCAGATATAGTCAGATATAACCTCACAATACATATATACATCACCCTCAGTCCTCAAATCGGACCAACTTCCTTTGCACACATTCTCACAGTCAATTTTGTTTTGTGACTTTTTGCCACATTTCTGACGCGCTTTTCCTATGGCATTTTTCCGAAAATGGACACAAATTTTCCTTAGTTAGTTTTTGGACTTTTTGTCGTTTTGTTTTTGCTTGTCTGTTTGCGTTCTTTGTGCAACGCTTCAGCGAGTTGCGTTGGCGCAATGCCATTGTTGCTTTGTATGGCTTTTGTTGTTGTTGTTATTGCTGTTGGCATTGCGACGGCTGATGGTGACCCTCCCTATTTCGTGTTGGCGGCAGCGCTTAGAAAATTTCAAAATCGTTGCGCTGCTGAACGGCGGCAATGTCCATGTCCGCGTTACGCCTTGAACCCCTTCACATGACAATATTTCCTCCATCAGCGTGTTCGTGCCATTCAGCTGCGTTTCATTATGTTCCAGCACACAATGTGACGCGACGGCTCACGGATACGCAGCGGCTGTACGGATCCGCCGATACCGCAGCCATTCGTGGCGCGCTGTGTGGGTATGTCGACGCTGCGCCGCATCGCGAAGCTTTTGTGTGGGTAGCGGCACCACGCGCTTTGCTCTATGCATAACAACAACAACAATAATAATAACAAGAGCAACAATACAATAATAAATAATAGAAAAAAGTCATAGTTACAGCTTAGGATGAATGTCGCTTAAGAAATACACTGCACAAAATTTTATAATCATTACATCGAAATTTGCTTGCAACAAATCAAATTTTAAAAACATCAACTAACACAAAGTAGAACGACAAATAATTTTTATAAACTTATTGTAAAAGCATATATTGTGTTAAATTTTTCTTTGTCAAACTGTTGCCGCTAAAAATAATTATTCACCCTCGCACATTACTTCACGCTTATTACTTTTGCCCCCTGTTTCCTCCTGCATTTTGTCGCTCGTCGTTCGTTACTGCTCGCTTCCGTTCATCCAATGCGCATTTCCCTATCACTTCCGCTTTTCCGTCCCTGCTTGTTCGCTCACAAAGTTACAACTGTGCGGACAAACGATTAAATTAAATGCCCAAAATAGCCCAAGTGTCCGGAAATGAGATGCAAATTTTATGTGGGATTCATGGCCATGTCCTTTATTGTGCAGCTCCTCATTGCTCGCGTTATGAGCAATTAAAGCGGCCGACGCGAAGGGCGCAACGCGTTGATCTTTTCCGTTCGACAACATTCTAGTTTTTGCTATTGAAAAATTAGCCTCTAGTCTGTGGGTAAGTTGGGGTGAACCGTCCTAGAAGCGATAAGAAATCCGCCACGAGGTTTGCAACCCGTAAGAAACGATGACACACACGTGCAGGCTAAGATAGTGGAACGTTATTTCATAATTTGTGTTGGACTCAGGTAGGGGCTGAGGACTTTTGTAACGGCTGGCAATAAGGATGTTCGCTTGAGGAGGACTAAAATCATATGAATACATTCCGCGAACATCCTTTTTATTTTTCCGCGAATAAGGAAAACTGTTTTCAAAGTTTTCAAGTTACTAGCGACAGCGCTCTACAATGAGCGCTTTGTGGTAGAATATATAGCTTCAACAATTGATAGCTCTGATTTTCTTCATTTACTCTTCAGAAACTTTGCAGTGGGGTCAACATTTTCGACGAAATTGGTTTGATCCCGAAAGAGACTGGTGGATTCCGACGCTCCTATATAAAGGAATGCAGCTCTAAGAATTGAGTTTCTCAGCTTTCGCTGTTGTATACTTTTAAACATAGCTTAATCAGGATCCTTGCCTAAGAGACCACACAATTAAAGGATGAATAAAACTGTGTTTTTCATTTTTTGACTGTTCGAATACCAGACCAGTGATGCTGTAGAATTAAAACTTAAATAATATCAAAACTGCAGCTTTTCTAGCTTAACTACCTCTATGGTTTCTATGGTTTCTTTTCAACTTCAACAGATCATATGATCTCCGATCACTGATCATATGATCTCCGATCTCTGATCATATGATCTCCGATCACTGATCATATGATCTTCGATCTCTGATCATATGATCTCCCATCACTGATCATATGATCTTCGATCTCTGATCACATGATCTGTGACCCAGACTGCATTAATCAAATGTGCAAGCTTCCATATTTTTACTGCCTTCAAATTCATGTAAACTGGAAAACATTGAAAAACCACCCATTCCGTCCCATTCCACGCCAAATCTCAAACCGCACCAAAACCACAATGCAAATGCGTTGCATCTGTGGAAATCGTGTCAGCGCATTGCGTCACAGCACAATTACGATGGTAAACTTTTATGGGAGATGTCGCCAAGTGCCCACAATACTCGTAAACAGGAGCAGCGCTGGCTGCAGCGTCGCAGATGCATTGAAACACGAGCATAATCGCATCATGCGAAAAGCCAAAAACAACAACTACCCAGCCCGAACAGATATACTGTATAAAAATGTATGCTTCCTTCTTTTCGCTGGCACAGCCCACGTGCCCTGCTCCCGCGCTCCGTCGCACCCACCTACTTGCGCGCATATTAAAGAAATTTCCAAGTCATTTGGGATTGCGTGCATGCTCCGTCAGCGCATCGAGGCCTTACGGAATGCCCACAGTGGCCCTTTGGAAAATCAGCTTAGTTTCCATTATGCTCTATTCAGTCATCCTCGCTCCACGATCGCGCAGCTCCAACAATCTCCACGTATAATGGGCGCAAGTGTGTAACTCTGTGTGTTTGTGTGCAGTTGGGAGGAATGAACCAGTAGACAACAGGAAAAAATCTAACCCCTCGAATGGAACGGCAAGAACGGCGGCGGCAGCCAACTGACAACAACACCAACAACAACAATGACAACAAACCATCATCATGAGCATGATGAGCGCTAGCTTGGTTCAACGACCTGCTTTTGCTGCCACTGCTGCTGCTGCGTTGCCTAGATTGCGTCCACGCGCGTGTTGGCTGCCACGATCGGCAACGGCAACGGCAACAACAATAGCGGCAACAAGAGCAGCGTGTGCTCTTCACAAAGGCAAAGCAAGGAAAGGAAAGGAAAGCACAAAATGAGGAGGAGATTTTCGTCGTCATGACCAGACGGAAGTTGGGAAGAGAGCAAAAACGCCCAGTGTGTGAGTGTGTGTGCACGTGTCGTGTGCTGAGGAGCCGCTCGGACCGCTAGACGCTGCTTCGGCTAGGAAACGAAAGGTTACGAAACCAGCTACAGCTGTGGTGGCGCAATTCACCCAACCACTCAGCACGATCGGCCACTGTGGCAGCATTCCGTTCCGCCTGTACGCATATGGGGCGGCAAATGGGAGCGGTGGCAACAAAGTTCAGCCGCGCATGAATGCGGACGCCAGGTCTACGGTATCTCGGCATGCAGCAGCAGCTGCTGAGCTGCAGCATGAAAATTGGGGTGTTCGCGCAGAGAACAACGGCAGGCGAGAAGCAATGTCCAATGCAATTTCAATTGCTGCTGACTAATGTTTCGTTTGGTCACTTAAAAGGGGTTCGATCTGTGGATTTGTATAAATTGTTTTGATTAAATTTAAGTTTGCGCAAAATTTGCAGAGGTTCTAATTTAATTGAAAACTCCTAAACTATACTAGAGCGTCTGGCTGGGGGCCGAACCTGCGGTTGATTGTCGTCTCAGAGCTTCCAAACATAATAAAAATAAAGTTCAGGACGAGAAATGTTCAGTGTGTTGAATCACAAAGTAAAGATTTCAAATCCTCGAACCAACATTAAATTAAAAACTTGTTTCTAAACCTACTTATATTTGTAGTCATGTAGTAGGTATGTATATCTGTATGCTCTGTATTCTTTTGCATGTTGGCCGTTAACACGACAGGAAATGTCAAAATAACGTCACTAAGTTCTATCACGTTAAATGCGTTTCCTGAAACTATAAATAAATAAATATTTATACGTTACAACAACCCAAATCGTTGACTTTTGGAATGATGTACCGGCAGACCGAAGCGCTAAATGCTAATTAAAGTGCAATCAAATTCATACACCAGCGACACACCCACCCGTCCCGCACAACCCAGACTGCAACTTCCTGCTGCCATGTCGAGTGTATCAGCGCGTCCTCAACTACCCTCGAGTCAGTGCAGTGCCGACAGTTGGCCGACGTCATCCAAGAGATGACCACCGAACAGTTTACTGAATATTCAAATGATCAGCTGCACCTTGCACGCTCACCACTATTTGCTGTAAAATGCGATCGCGTTGTTGCAGTGTCCGCGGTCGACTGTGATTCCACCCTGTTGCACCGACACTGTAACGTCTTTTCAACTTGTCGTCTCGGCAGCCAACCCTCAGCAGGTAACCTTTAATTGTTACTTTCACGCAGGGTTGGCTTCGGGGTTGACGTTCGAAGCGCTGTTGCGGCAACTATTCAAACTGCCATCAACATCTTCCCCAGCACAGCGCTACAGGTTGGTTAACGTGTTAACGCTCAGCTCCGCTGGTGTCGGCGCATTTATTTATTCTTTCCATGTTTGTCGTCCACTTGCACAGGATTGCAGGGCTACGTGCAGCCGTGGTTGTGTAACATTGCACGTTGTTTTTTGGGTATCGCACCACTGCGTGCACGCTCGGTACCACTCACTGCTTTGCCGCACCCCAGTTTTATCTTTAACTTTAATTTTTCAGACATTGCATCACAGTGCCATCCCTTTGTGCGGTTCGTCCTTACAGCGAGGCCGCACTGCGGCAAGTGTAATTATTCAAAAATGCGATAATGTCGCTGCCACTTTGCGCCGCGTCGATCATGACGCTATCCTCGCTCCTAGTCCACACACCTCACTGCTACTGCTGCAGGCATTCCGTACATCAAAATCTCTCCCCTTCGCGTTCGGTTTTATTCCGTGCACTTTCCATTTACCTGTGCGCCGCACTTGCGCTTTGTGTTGGTATGTGGCTGATTTTTTAACATACGGTACGTCACACTTGGCGGATTTACTCGTCACGTTATTGTTGCTGTGCCATTTGTTGTTGATTTCGACAATCAGAGTGACTTTGTTAGGTTTTAATTTCCTTTGTGTTCATTCCCCCTCGACAGTTGTGTTGAGTTTTTGAGTTGATTCATGCTGTCCTGTTGCATCCTGTTGCTTAGTCTACCATAAAACAGGATGCCAACGACCGTGTAATGCTGTCGCTAGGTGCACTCAACCATTCGTACCAATATGAATATTGTTGCATTTATGTGTGCGACTGCGTGCTGAGGCTCGCCAGTTGCCAATTGGTAGGCAACTACATATTTGATTGGTGCCTTGTTGAGGGCAATGGTATTAAGAAATTTCAATTTCCTCTGTTGATTGCTGAACGTTTATGCTTTTCGATTTCCTCTTTTGCCAGTCGCTTTTCGTATTTGTTATGCGCTCCAAATTAAATATTTATGCTTACTATTCGACTGTGAAAATTATGAGCAATCAGGGAAATAAGCTTGGTTTGTGGAACAGTGTAGTTTACCTGTGTCTTAATTAGCTGTCAGCTTACAACATTTAGTGGCAGTGCTCCTTGATTGTTGTTTTTGATTATGGGTTAAAATAAGACCCAGTTGGCCTAAATAAATCAGTTATTTGTTCGGTCCTATGACCAGACTTACAACCGTATTTAACCCGTTCGACCCCGAATTTGACACTGTGTCCCGATATTACTTTTTGATATTTACATAAATAATTAAACATTTTCCTAAGAAGTGTGCACACGACATTTGAAGTCGCCACGTCTCTTTGTTAGATTTCTAGAGCTAGATTTCTTTTGAACAATTTTAGCTTAAAACGGTTACTTAACCCGTTTGTATCAATATTTTTTAATTACAAAAAAATTAATTAATATTTATGGAAAAATACAAAATTATTACTTTTTGATTTTATTTAACCATTATTAAATAAACAGTGTTTTGATCAAACGCGCCCAATTCGTAGACTTCAATTAGAACACAATCTTTCCCTGATATCGCTGCAAATGACTGCAAATTATTTTGAAGATAACAGTAAAATGTTTGTAATTTGCTTTGAATTCACCCTTAAAATATTAGTTTCTTGTTGCCTACTTAAATTAATCCCATAAATCAATCGCAGCTTTTGCTATAAGATGACAAACAAGTGAAGTTGGTCTCAGGCAACTTTGGGGTCGAAAGGGTTAAGTAAAACTTAGTATTATTTAAAGTAGAATGCAACCTTTGCAAGTGCAAAGTATTTTAATAAGAGTTTTCAACCATAAAGTTACAATTCTCAAAAGCCTTTGAAACCAAATAGCACAATAACACATTTGCAATAATTCAATATGAGATTTTTTCCATGATTGTAGTGCGTTTTTCTTCAAAAAGTCAGAAGCGAAATACTTAAAGCAACGTCAAATTCATTAAAATTGTTTATGCTTTCTTTTAACCAACACCGAACCCTTTCACCTATGGTGCCAATGCGAGCTGGCCTCGTTCAAAACGACTGGAAATGTTTACAGCCAGCAGTTTCTGTTTTGGCCACGTTCTTTTCTGGCTATTTTCTGCCAATTATGCAGTGGCAGCTATTCTCCAAGTATGCAGTTCGCTTACATTTTTGTGCAACTACAGGAAACTCAAAACTCGATGACCCTGTTGGTTAAAATGCCGATTCGGCATTGCTTTAATTGACCTCATTAAATGTGGATTGAAGGCAAAAGGGGGTAACTCATCATATTCAGCAAAGCCAAAATGAATTAACGCAAAAGCGCCAAAGTTGTTCAAATGTGTGAGTCTCGTTTCATCCACTCAAACCAAAGACAACCTTTTTAAAACCTTCAAACATCGCATAGTGGTTGAATAATACATTTAGGAATTCCTTAATAATGCGAGGCCCTAACAAACGGGTTTCATTGGCAATAATAGCAGACAAATAGCTCATGAATATCGATCCAGTGTTTAAAGCTACAGGCTGCGCGCCAATTGTACGCACCATTCGCCTAATAGCCTCGATTGCTACACATTTTTCGTGTCGAGCCAATAAATGCTTCTGCTTTATAGTGTAACTAAAACACTCGTTTATTTACAAAAAGACAACAACAATAGCAACGGCAAAAAATTACAACAACTTTACAATCGACCCAATCAACAATTTGTCAACCCAGTTGTGAGCAAAGACCAACCGCAATCTGCTGCTGCTGCCACACACACGCCACCACCAAAACAATACAAAACGTGGTCGAAAGCAAACGGCAGGAAAGATGGCAATAATGACAAAAAATAGAGACACACACACACCAAAATATTTATACTGTAGTACTAAAGCAAAATGCTGAAAGAGCGAATTGGCCATAATGCGCTGACGCGGAGCGCGCTGCAGCCAGTGAGCGCAGCAGCCAGCCAAATATGCCGACCGTGGCCAAGCAGCTCATTTGTGAAACGCTGCAGTGATTTGTGCTGATCGGCAGGCGGCCGGTTTCGTTTTTGCCCATCTCCAAGTCTCCAAAAGACGTGCGGTGTGAGCGGCTCTTCAACGTTACTGGGTCAATTAAACATCGATTTCTGACGTTGTTTTTTCTCGTCTACATTTGCTTTTATTTCGGTTTGTTTTGCTTTGTTTGTGTTTTGACTGCTTTTGTTTTGATTTTCGTTTTCATTATAACGAAAAGACGAACAACCACAACGGGACTGGCAAGAAAAAAGCGTACAATGTGCGGCATGTTTGGAATGAATTGCAGTGCTGAACTTTAAGCCAAAGCTGCGTTTGCACTGCTGCTTTGACCACTCATCGACCGGCCGATCGATGAGTTATCAAGCGGCACTGCCAATGCACGCCAAGTACTCATGCACGCAATGAGTACGTCAGCTGGCTGGATGTTGTGCATCGTTGTGTCAGTGCTCATCTCCCAGCCGCGGATTCGTCTGCTTAGCGCCATGACTGCATTGCGCTGCATCGGAGGAGTGTGTGCCATCTTATGCAACAGCCACAGGCACCGGGGTTGAGCAACAGCCACGGCGGCATTTGGCTCCGGCACATACTTCTTCATATTTTCTATCGGAATTGCGTTGCTGCATTAAATTGACGATCAAGTGCGCTCAAAAGCTGTAGAAGCAGTTTTATTTATTCATTTGTTGTTGTTGTCACATTTCACGATCGTTTCATTCAGTTGAAATATCGCTTTAAATCGACATCATCTGCCAGCGACTGGAAGAAAACGTGTTTGTCGTTACCCAAATATCAGGTCATACAGTATGGCGCTGTTCTAATAGCATGACGGTGGACGGAGGGGGGGAGCGGAGGACTGGTCGCAGCGCGAGTTGAATCCACTCGACGCAACTTGCCTTGATTGGCGCGATTGGTGATTGCGCCGTTGCAGGCGATGGGCACTTGTCGCAGCTTGTTCCTCAGTTCAAGCGCATCGATTGCTACGCTTTATTGACTCGTTGTGTGGTGCTGACGCATCATCTTTCACTTTGAACTATTAAGAAGGAGATTTTAGTATTTCTGTATATGTATTTTTTTTAACTATAAAGTGTATTTGAATCTGAATACGGTTGTCAATTGGATTAGTGCGTAGGTAAGCGTTAATACTGTGAAAAATAGGTCTAATAATTTTTAAATGAATGTTGAAAGGAATGTCTATACAACCCGGAACAATTTGTACACATTACCGAATTCGTAACCATCACATCTCATGGACCAAATTAGCCTAACCAGACATAGAACTGCGAGCAAAACAACTAAGTTTTATGTCAACAAAACATTGGTCAGAGTACTTACGTGTACAAATTATCGCAACAATAACTTGTTCGAACAAGCCTGAATGTGACCAAATTTTTTCGCATGCATGCTTTACGTATGTTGGGTAACAACCGATAATGACTTCATGAGTGCGCTGTATCATCTAAGGAAACTGTCTGTCAGCGAGTATTACGTGGATAAAAGGCAAATAAATGACTGTAATTTGTGGCTAGATTGCAACAGCAACAACGTTGGCAAAAGCGAAACGGCAAAGTCACAGACGCAGGATCCGTTATGGCTCTATGGACATTGCGTCACCTTCGATCAAATCAACACACGGACATGACCACAAAAGCCGCAACCCGCACTCGATGATGCACACCGAAGTTCGCTGGCTGTGCATACAAAAACAAAGTACAGTGTGAAATGGTCATTAAGTATACAAATACTTAAACGCAATTTGTTACGTTAAAGTAAATTGTAGTATTTACAGCTGAAACAAATGCTTTTTATATCCACTGATTTTAAGCGAAATATCAAAATGAACCAAAATTTTACTCCAAAAGAGTTTTGGTTCTCATTAGCGTGTACACACTGTGAATGAATGCACGACAAATAGCAAAAGAAACAATGCATCGTAAGAAAAGCGGCAGTAGTAGTGGCGACAACAGTTGTTGCTGCCGCTCACATGAAGGTAAGCATATTATTGCTTCTGCTGCTGTCGGTGGCGAAGGCGATGGCGTTGTCTCGGAGGGATGTGGCGATGCGCAGGAGGTGACAGCCGCACGCACCGCATGCGAATTGGGGTTAAGTAACGCGAACCGCGCATAAAAATTGCAAAAGAATGACAATAGCAACAACGAGAACAACAACAAGAACACTAACCAGCAAAGTAACATTGTTGCTGCCGTCGCGCAATTCACAAAGCAAAAGTAACAACTGCAACAACAGCGCGCTACGTGCACCGCAAGAGGAAGTCTGTGCCACATTGTGAATACCTCCTATTCGACGTTCTGTTATTGTAGCTGCTGCTGCTGTTGTTGTTGTTGGCGAACGATGGATGGTGGCAGGCCGCAATGGGGGCGTTGAAGTGCTGCTGCGCCTGCGCGCAATGCGTGGCAGGAATACAAGCGACACTGTTTACCTTGTTGTTGTTGCAAGTGTTTGTTGTTCACGTTGTCTTTGGCGTTGGCCGTTTTTTTTGGGTCAAGCGACTGCCCACATTACTTTGCACACTCTCCGCAGCCCAGCCAAATGGATTTCCTTTTCACGCAGCGACTTATACAAATTACATTTACATACATCGTCACCGCATGCCGGCAGCACAAAATAACAACAATAAAAATCGCTATGGTTGCATTGCAACTTCTCCTGCAGCTCCTGCGTTCGTTCAATTGTCGGCTTGCTGACACCCCACCAGCTCCTCCCGCGTGCGCGTGTGTGTCTCCGTGCCCATTTGTGTTACGCATTTTGCGCATGCGCGTTGCCAAACCGCAAACTGGTTTCTCTTCTTGCATTCTTCGTACTTAACCGCTGCAATTGGCCACATTTGCTGGCTGTTGTTGTAGTTGTATTTGGTTTTTGCCTTTTTCACTTTGAACGTTGGTTTGTTTTGTATTTACCTGGTTTTTGTTTTTGTTTCAGTTCACTTTGCCTAATGCAAATTTGCAATAATTTTTGCTTGACAGCATGCAATGGAAATGTCAGAGGTGCTCTAGAAACGCAAGCGGCCAAGGTGAGGCCACCTATTTACGGGTATCTGGCAGTTGCCATCAAATGGCAAATTGCCGGTTGCTGGCGCGAGCACTTGTTGTCGCTATTTGGAGTCTAGCAGCAAATTGGTTGGGTGTTGGAAGCATTTTTTACAAGACAACACAAAATTATTACGTTTATCATAAATCTTAAAAGAAAATATATGTGTTGGCTGTAGTCAACACAACTTTGTGGGAATGTTTTTTCAATGCGATAATAAAATCCCTGCGGAAATACATAGACGAGATGCTGCTTGGAACGTTGGGATATGTAGCACCTCTGAGGAATATTACACAGCGACATCTGACGTTGCAATTTACATTTTTTGCGAATGTTATGTTGTCATCTATTCTTATTTTAAATTGTGTGTAGAAAATGTAAACATATAACTGCTAAATAGACGGTAAATGTTAGGGAATTCTAGGAATCCGTCAATTGCAAAATATTTATAATATGTTCGGATTGGGCGGGAAAATATTCCGGGGGATTACCAAATTTAATTATTTAATATTTATAAAATGCCAAGAATGTGTTTTAATTTCTATTTAGTTTTAAAGTCGATCCTGATATTTCGGGGGTTTCAACCTCCATATGTCCCTGTGTAATGATTTTATGTTCAATACGAACGGCTGTTTGAGACCTTCATAGAAAATTATGTTACTCTCAGAAGTTTGTCATGGTTCACATTGGGAGCAATCACCAGAAGGAAATCCTTTATTGAAGTTCACTGACTCCTAAATTGGACTAGGTTTGAAATTAAGAAGCTGAATTCGAATGACCATCTCCAAATAACATTGCTGTGTTTATTGAGGGATCAAAATAGTTTTGTGCATCAATTTATTGCTATATACGAAACTTTCGTGTAGAGCGTGGGTCCGAATCAAAACAAGAATCTATAGAGTGAACCCGACCTGATATCGATCCAATATTTGATATTGGTAAACAATCTTTTAGTACTTTTATGCAATAATTAAATTTAATTCAATCTAACCCAACTTATTCAGCCTGTACTGTTTTTAAACAGATACCTTAACAAAATTATGCCCTTTAGCCTAGTAAAACTGTTACAGATTCCACGCGTAATACTGAGAAGCTTTTGTTAATTAAAACAAAAACCTGAGCTATAATTTTTAGTACAAATTTCCCCAGAAAGTATACGCAAAATATTTACTTAAGTGTTTGGTTGCGGTACCACAACGCAATCAATATCCTTCTGTTTTACAAGCGAAGCATTGAAAAGGGGGAAAATTAAAAAATGAATGAAATAAAAATAAATAAAAAAATATCATTGCTTATGAAATTTAATCAAAACCAATTATTTTTATTACATGTCAGATTTCGACTATCATTTTACCGCAAACGTAATGTGTCTATCGCACAACGATTAGACGCGCCTTGCTTGATCCGCTCGCGCCTCGTCTACAGTCTGTACTCAATGCACAATTAAAGCGCGGATATGCAATAAAAGCCGCAGGTGCACATGCAACGCCACACGCGCTCACACTTACTGAATCTCTGCAACAAAAATGAAAGAAAAAAAACGCAAACACTTGCAATAGCAACAACAATTACTGCAAAATTGATATTGTTATGTAAAACTAATAATAAAAAAAAATGAATTTTAACGCAGTCACATGCACGCACGCACACACCCAAAGAGCCTGACCGACCGACAGTCAGCCAGTCAGCCAGGCCAACACTCACACAACTCTCAGGAGACAGCTGAATTTTTACATTGCAATGAAAATTTCTACTTGCTCAAAGCAGCGCCAACAACAACACAGGGCAGTAGCAATCACAGCAACAACAAAAGCGCGCTAACAACAAAAGCATCTCAAGCCAACGACCAGTTTCGCTTTCGAACATGAACGCTGAAAATTTTCATTTCATTCGCCTGCCAAGAGGAAACGCGATATCAACGTGGCGGCTAATTGAAAATAATTCCATAATTTCTTCCAGTTCAATTGATTTGCGCGAGAATACACCACTAAAGTCTTATCCTTGTACAAATAATTCGTATTTTTGTTAGCCAAGGAAAATGAAAGCCGCTGAACTGGATGAACAATACGCACGCTTTCCGGAGATTCAACGCTCCGAAATGCAGAAATTCGTGGCGTGGATAGGCTCGCAGCCTCACTTGCAGCAACTGTCCGAGGCGGAGGCGCTGCATTTCTTTCACGCTTGCATGTACAGCATGGAGATGTCCAAGCAGGTGCTGGACACCAATTTCAGCGTGCGCACTCACTGCGACGACTTCTTCTCGAACATGGACTGTGAGCGACCCGAGCTGAAGCGCGCCATGCGCACAGTGTAAGTGCAAAGAAACGGGGTGGGGGATGAGCGCAGATGCGGTTTGCTTTAGTGGAACAATTTATACTTTTCGAAGAGATATTTAACCTGATTGGTCAAAAGAGTGTACAGAATGATGTAAATGCGAAAGAAGAATGATCCAAAAGAGTTTTGCTTTAACGCTTCGGCTTCTAGTTTCCATCTAAAGCCAATAACAGACGTAGCTGATGAAATTATACATATATAAGTTACTAACTATAATTTCAAAACACTCTATGTGCTTATTAGTGTCTGACAATATCTTTCAATTTGAATTCAAAAGAGAAGCAAAATTGGGAATAAATATTTAACAATAATATTCTAGTTTGCAACTAATTTTCGAACTTTTTGGAATGTAGTTTTTTTTAATGAATAAACCAAAATAATAATAAATACGATTTTTGAATGCTTTTTCACTAGAAGTCACTTATATAAATTTGGCCCTCACGGTTTCCAGGATATTCAAGGATAAAAATTTAATTGAGGTCCTTCATATCCTTTCTCAGAAAATTTTTCAAAAAAGGATATTGTGTCATCGCCTTCATATCATTAGCTTTCATTTGACGTAAAAATTATTCCTTTCTGACATTTGAGTTAAGAGATACGATGTTTTAAAAGTTTCGGGAAGAGGCATTAAGCCGCCATCTTTAAACTGCATTTAAAAAAAACTCGAACATTCCGAAAAAAATCCCTTGGCACTTTTTCATCTACTGAGGTCCTCTATCGAATGAGATGGGTTTGACCTTGTCCCTTTCTTCAGTGTTGCACTGTGTTATTTGAAAATAAATTTTAACTATTTATATTATTTTTTACAGTTCCATTGTGCCGCTACCACAGACAACACCGGAAGGTTATCGCGTCATTGTGGCCAAACTTGCCGATCTCAATGCATCGAATTTCAACTTTGTGGACTGCATGAAACTGTAAGAAAGTTAAATTCATATTTTATATTTTTTAACTTATTAAAGGTTGCACGTCAGGGCAGAGAGCGTTGGCAAAAGGCACATTCAGGTCGTATTTTGAAATTTTGTGAGAAAATTAACTTTTTAATGCATTGAAGAATAAGTTTTTATAAGTTGTTGCAAATTTTCATAAAACATTTTAAAATGGCAATATTTACCAAACAAATTACTAAAAGTAAAAACAAAAATTATTATACAGTTTTATTATACTTCATATATCAACACAACGCAAAAAAACATTATCACAGTCAATCTAAAGTCTAACTCATTTTTGTTCAAAATTAATGCAAACATGTTCACTTTCTGATATACAGACTCGAACGCCGAGTCAAATGCAAACTTAAGCTCTGACTTCAGCGTGAATTGCGGCTTTTTGTTTTGTTTTTGTCTTAATTTTTATTGCTCTCGCACTGCGGGTCTTGTAGCAGTTAAAAGTGTCATCAAAATTTGTGGCACGTCAGCCTAAAGTCACAGCGCGATTAATGCACCAAACACACACACACACACCCCGCACGCAACTACGTGTAAAGATGGATGCAGGTGCGGTCGCGGGCTAACAATCTACAGCAGTTCTGTAGATCATTCCGACTGGCACGCAATTCAAGTATCTGCTACTTTATTGTGTTTGCTATTATTATACATATTGTATAAGTTTTTAAATGACTACATTTTTGAATGCTTCCTATTGTGATTGAGTTGAAGAGTTGCAGGTGAATGTTGGGAATATTGCATTTTGCTCATTTTGATGCGTTCGGACAGTCTAATAGTCGATCAAATGATGGGCGTGTGGGCATTGTGTTTGTAGCACTGTGCGTGCTTTGGCATCTGGCAGCAAAAATCCATTAAACTGTGCGACCGTCACTCGAGCTGTAATCACACCAGAGGCGCAATTAAAATGTCATTTCAGATGACAATATAAAGATCATTAATATTACAACGGCACATAGTCAAAAGTATGAAATTAAGGTTTAGAAGAATAGTGGTTAAACGATATTGGCTAAGAAAAATGCATTCAAAAATGATTCAAAGTCGCTTCGGTTCCTTCGCAGATACTGCATGATATTCGATTTATGGTTGTACGAAGACGGCATACGAGCGGGCCACATAATGGTGATGGATCTGAAGGGCTGCAGTCTGGGTCACGTGGCTCGCATTGGCATACTGCAGATGAAAAAATTTCTCTTTTATTTACAAGTAAATACAATAAACATAATTTCGCCCTCGCTATAGCGATTTAACAGATTCTCTTTCTCTCTCTGTATTTGCACTACAGGAAGCGGCCAGCATACGCTTAATTGGTTTCCACTTCATCAACATTGTGCCCTTTATGGACAAAATTCTCGCCCTTATGACGCCATTCATGAAAAAAGAACTCACCAGCATTTTGTATCTGCACAACAATTTGGAAGATTTCTACAAGTTCGTGCCGCAAAGCATGCTGCCAAAGGAGTATGGTGGACCTGAGCCGGAGTGCATCGAAATGAGAGGTTTTCCGAGCATATCAAAGCACTTGAAATGATGTGAAATGTTTAACTTTTTTGTTGACAGAAATCTTTTACAAGAAACTGCACGACAGCCGCGACGATATGTTGGCGTTTGAGAAACGCCATCAGGTGAATGAGAAGTTACGTCCAGGCAAGCCCAAAAATGCATCTGACTTATTCGGCATTGAGGGCAATTTCAAGAAGCTGGACATTGATTAGGTTACTCATGGTGCTTGCTTGCATTTTGCCGTCGACAGCAGTTGCAGTATGTTTTCTTCAGAAATGGTGATAGTGTAATGAATAAATATGCATCAATAAAATGTTAAGTTTTAAATATGTGTACAAATTGGCGCTGATCTATTGTGACTTGCAGCCGAGTCGACTTGATCAAAATTTCATATGGCATTCTCTAATCTGTTAGCGTTTATATAAATGATGAAACAGTTTGTCATATATTCGAATACCTGCCCTTTTATGAGACTTTCTGAAGTCATTAACAGCGTGTTGTACCCTTTGTACAAAAACAAACAAGACGCAAGTTTTAGTTATTCCAAAGTTTTCAGTTTATTCTAATTTGAAGTTCAATAAATTAACATTACTTCGTTTAACGCTGTCAATGTGTAACGCAAATGGGAAAGCAAATAGTCATTTAAGAACTAACAAAGAGCACGAAAATTGCTCATAAAAGCAGCTTCGCTTACTTGTATATAATATTTATCTTTTTTTGTCATTTCACTTTTCTTGTGAGATTTTCAATATTTATTTTCTTATCCAAGTTTTTTTTGTTTTTGTTTTCATATTGGCTGCTGCTAGTTACTTTTACGGATCTTCCAATAACAATAAGATTAAAAAATACAAGCTAAAATGGCCCTTTGCGCACATTACAGCGCAATGGCAGTAAAAAAAATATGAGTAGTCATGAGAAGACATTATAAACTACCATTACATTACTACATATGTGAGCGATGCTATTTATATATGTGTGCGCGCGTGTGTATGTACTTTCATAGTTGTGTGACTGCATGAAGGCGTCACCATGTCCGCATTACATGCGTGTGTAGTGTTTTGAATGCGTTAAACAGATAATAACCTTACATTGCTTAAGCTGTACGATATACACATTACATTACAAAGTAATTAAATACTTGCTTAACTGCATACATGTGCGGTAAATATTCTCAAATGATCTCAATTCAGTTACAAAATAAAATGCTTATTTTATGGCTACAAGTCTATTTACAAATATATATATGAATATATATATATATGTGTATGTGAATAGGTATGGTGAATAGTAGATGAATATGCAGCAAATGTGTGCCACGTTTGCGTCCAGTGCACCTACCACACATTGCCATTACTTTTTTACAATCGAAATGGAGAAGGCGGTTGCCGTGCCTGGCCCAACTGCCTTAGTGCCAGCCGCAGACACGACAACCGGCAGTCGTGGCTTGGCACTTGGGCCAGCAGCAATGTCAGCAGCACTGCACGCAGCGGTATGACATCATCACATTTGCGTCGGTCGCAACACATTGCATTGCAGCGAAGAGCCGTGTAGCGTGCTCAGCGACTGCATTGACCGATTGCGGGTTCCTCCCTTCTGCGTCTGCACATTTGCATTACTGTTAATGTGACGCGCCTGTTGATGTGCATTGAGTTGTGCCACCGCCGGTGTTATCGTTGCGACAGTGGCCGCCACTGTGGCAATATTCGACGCATTTATGGCCGGCGTCGCGTTGTTGGTAGCGGCGGCAGCGCTGGTCAGCTCCCAGCTATTGCCACGTTGCACCAGCGTGTATGGGGGCGGCGCATTTACGGGCGCAGTAATGGGCAGCTGAGCGTTCAAAACAAAGCAAAAATACAATTACTATGGAAACGTAAAAACATTCATGTGTTGGCACTAACCGGAATATTGAAGCGTTGCACGGGCACTGCAAACGCCGAACCTCGCACATTGCCGCTGCCTTGCGGCACCGTACGCACATACGTGTTCGACGGCAATTTCAGCACCTCCGCGGCTGTGGTCGCCGTTATCAAAGCGCCGCCAGCGACACTGCCCGTGCCCATTGTGTTGACCGGGCTGCTCTTTAAGGCGTTCTTCTCCTTCTTGCTGTTGATCACAGTTTTGTTGTAGTGCGGCGGCGTTCCACTCGCTGTGTTCGACTGCTGCTGCTGTTGTTTACCACCACCGCTCTGTCCACCACTTGCAGTGATAGATAGCGTGGTTGATGTTTGGCCGTCGCTGCTACTATTACTGCCGGGTCGCGTTTGCGCACAGTTCGGCGCATGTCGCGACCAGTGCAGTTGCTGGCACGGATAATCACAGTACGAGGTGTTCCAACAACAGTAAAATTGTGCCTCTCGTCCGCAGTTGGCACACCACTGCTTCTTCTTTGTCTCCTCAACGGAACGCAGCCGCTCCAACTCACACTGTTTGCGTATATCATTAGCCAAACGCGTCTTCTCGTTCTCCATACTTTTGCGCATCTCGCACAGCATCAGATCAGAGGTGCGTTTCAGCTCGGAAATTTCTTGCTCGTACGACTGCTTTCGCCGCTCCAGCTCCATGGTTAGCAACGTGATTTTCGCCTGCAATACGGACTCATCGCCCACGGACATTTCCAACATAGTGTCCTCCATGACGGATATGAAAAAGTCTGTTAACTGTATTCAACGATATTAAATTATAAAAACAAACATTATTAAGAAAAAAAACTAACCACAAAAAATCTACAAAATCCCCCCAAAAGACCTTCCTGGATTCTGATACAAATGACCACCATCACCTGCAACTTACTCTCACCTTATGCGCATTTTCCACTAGTGTTCGACAGACAGGACCCGCCTGCGAGGGAAACATCGTCGTGCCATCAGACTGCAGTGGACCATTGGGGCGCGCCGCCATCTTTGGCGGGCCTCGACATATTGCATCTGTTACCATCGCCGCCAATGTGGGCGTCACAAAGTCGCCACCCGTAATTCCCACCATGGTTGGCGTCGCTGTAGCCAGTACACCATGTCCGCCGTCCAACGTCGACGCCGTGCTGCTTGTTGTACCGGTGCAGTTCGTCAGAGACACCATCGCCGGCGCATTTGCCACAATACTCGAAGCGCAGGACGCAGTCGACACGCTGATAGTAGGCTGCGAGAGTCCAGCCAAAGGCGGCGGCGCGCTCATGCTGAGTGGCGCCAACACAGCGTTGCCACCAATGATCCCACCAACACCACCGTTGCAGTTGACAAATGTGGGCACCGATGCAGCATCGGCGACGGTGACGATAGCAGCCGATGTATTGTTGCTAGTGTTGCTCTCGTTATTCGTTGTAGCGGGTGCTGTGTGCTTCGAAACAGCCGTAAGTGGCGGCACTGGAATTGTGGAATTGTTGTTGCCATTACCAGCACAGCGACTAGTTAGCACCGGCTCCATGGGCGACCACGCCTGTCGCGGTATGGAGACCATGCTGGTCTTTAGCAGTGAGCGTTTAATGTCATTGTTGGCGGTCACCGCTGGCAAGGATGAGGGCGGTAGCGGCGCTGACGGTACGGACGTAGCGGGCTGGTTGCGTGCTGGACTGAACTCGGTTGATGAGCGATTCGGGAAGGATTTGCGTGCGCGCTGACCTTGCCGCAGTTGCTGTTGTTGCTGCTGTTGAATTACTTGCTGCTGCTGATTTTGCAAGCCTAAAATATTCGTGCTATTGGACGAAGTGGTTGCTGGCGGCTTCACTGTTGGCGAAGCTGAAGCGGGCAAAGGCCCGTAGGGCACACCACGCGTAGTGCCACGTTTGCTGGTACTCATCGTTACAGTACCGGCTGATTGTGGCTGCGACGTAGCAGCTCCCGGTGCTGATGTGTTGATGGCTGTCGTTGAGCTATTGCTTTGCTGGAAATTTTGAGCTGTATTATTGGCGCTTTTCGTCGGGATACGTTGTATGGTGGTGTCACCCACGACGCGCACCGTATCGGTGGTCGCCACCTGCGAAGCAATTGTTCGTTCAGTTATCACAAGACCCGCTGGCGGCTCAATGGTGCTGGTGGTGATGCCTTTGTGCTGCGCATTGACTTGCTCTTCGTCATCGGACATAACTTCTTTCTTGACGGTGGTGAGCAACAATGGCTCCTGCCCTACTGCTCCTGCTGCTGGCGTAGTTAGTGTCGTTTGCGTGGTTACCGGTGTTGTTGTTGGCAAAGGAGCTGGTGGAGATTCTGCTGGAGTCGCGACATTGGCGTTAGAGCACGTATTTGCGCTGCTAGTGATAGCATTCGCTGCTTCCTCATCATCCGAAGTAATCTCCTTTTTGATTTCAACAAACGGCACCAAGTCCTTCAGTATATTTGTAGCCTTGTGTGAAGTTTTAGTCTCCTCCCCACTATTACTGCTGTTGGCAGACACTTCCTTTTTCTCCGCTTCTCTTACGCTTGGCGCGGTTGTCTCCGCCGCAGTTGCCATTTTCTTGCCAGTCTCCTTGGTAATTTTTTTAATAGTCACGCCCTGTTTATTTTTCACCAGATTTTCCATCATGCTCTGCGCATCACTCTCAAGCGTTGTGTCTTTCGACTCGTTTGTCTGCTTGGCCTCCACCGACTTGTTGCCATTCGTTTTTATGGTCAGCATTGGCACACGTGGTTCGGAGTGTTTCGAGTGCTTCGACTTGTGCCGCTCGCTTTCAGCCTCCTTTCCTCCTTCGGTACAATATTTACGCTTCGTACTAATAGCAACAGGGGTGCTCGTTTGCGGCATTGGCACCCGCTGTTCCTTCTCGATTTCGTCAATTCTCGTCATTTTCGGCATTGGCATTTTCTCGATTTCGTCAATTCTCGTCATTTTCGGCATGGGCAGCTCCGGCTCTTCACTCTTCTTGTGCTCGCTGCCGTCCGATTTCCGCTTCAGTATTACTGCACTTACTTTTGACGAGCTGCTATCCTCCGACGTGGCCTTCGAGACAACCTCGTACTTGGTTGTCGTCACTTTAATTTCACCGATCTCGCTTTTCGACTTCTTACTCGGACTGCCCGAATGGTCCGAATCGTTGCCCGACTCCGTCGCAACGGCCTTTTTAATTATCGACAGGTGGTTATCCGCCGTTTTTACGATCTTGTACTGCAGCGACGGCTTCGCCACCAACGTCTGCTGGCGCTTCATATACTCTGTCACGCCGGGCATCATCTGCTCCAGCTGCTGCATCTCTTCTACTGGCTCATAGGGAGTCTTATAGGTGGCATATTTAAAGGCACCCACCTTCGCCTTGATCTTTTCGATGTGCACCTCCACTTCCTTGATGCAGTCGGCCAGCTCACGCGCCGATCGCTTGCCGGTTTGCGTGTTGGGGTCCTGCTGAGAGTACAGAAAACAGTCCTTCACCGGCACAAAGGCACGATCGTGCTCGCCAAAGAAGCGCACATTCACGTGCGAACCCTGACCAGGGCCCATTGCCTTGGCGGGCCAGTAGGGAAAACCCTTCAGCTTCGCCCACAACAGCAGATGCGGTTGAGCGCAAACATCGACAAACCAATCGGCACGTGTATTCGCGTTCAAATAACACTCGGCGCAGGTATCGATTTCATTCGTCTCCTGGCGGCAGATCTTCATAACGGCCTTGGCAGTGAGCGCCTCCTTGTTATTGGGTACTGTACAGAAATTAGATGACCATCGATTAGATTCAAGAATAAAAAAGCCGATTTTGCATTACTCACAACCATGACTCAATATGAGCGCGTTGTGCAGCATCCACTTGGTCTCATTAAGATACTCCTCGGCGCAGCGAAAGACGCGCTTTTCAATCTTCTCCTCTAGCGTAGCGAAAGTCACTGGGTTGACGATATACTTGGAATATTGTGCCAACTCTTCGCTGCTATATAGAAACTTCGAATACTGTAAGAAGGTAACAATTATTATTTCGTGAGGATAGGAATTAGTTGGAATTTTATAAAAAAAAGATAGATAAAGATATCCTGCAATATCTGTGAAAAACTTGACTGAAGTCATCAGCCGAAAGAAAGGTGCATATTAGATTTAGATCAATTGAAAGCCCAAATATTTTTAAACACAGTGTTCAAAACTAGGCAAAGAAAATCAAAATGGACCACAGCCACTTTTTATACAAAGGAAAAACAAAATGTAAATTGTGAAAATGTTTTTTTTACTAATCACTGCTGTTATCCGACGAATCCAATCATTGTGCGGTCGTAGTCGTTGTCAAGAGCAACACAAATTATTACATTTGCTTATAGTATTTTAATATCCATAACAATTAAAATAACAAAGAATTTGCAAACAAATGACATGACACACGCAGAGAGCAGTGCACAGAGGAAGAGCACAAATATACTCTTACAAACGAATTCGCCGCCAATGTGTAAGAGCACGGAAACGATTCAACAAAACGGGAGTAGCGGAGGGAAACAACAGAAAACAAGTTTGTCACAAAGCAACAAAAAACAAGCAAAACAAATTACTACTTGTTGCAACAGAAGTAAATATCAAATGAGCAATGGCAGTCGAAATCTCCTTGGAAATACAACGTTGTCAGCTTTTAGTTCATTTTAGCTCATCTATGATTGCTTATGCAAGTGCTGGGTGCTCCCTTGTAACAACAACAAAAACACAGATAACTATACACTCGTACGATTAGCAGGCAAACACAAACAAAAAGTCAGCCATAGCCGAAGCAAGAAGCGGTCGCTTCGTTAGTCTACAACAACAAGCGCGACGACAAAATGCCGAACGCAGCAAGCAACGAAATGTAACCCGCACGACTGTGAGTTGCCAAGTTGTGTTTAACTTTGATTCCTTGATTTGGGGTGGAATTCAACGATGGTACAGGCCTCTTGGCATTACATTGCTGCATAATTATGAATCGGAATCTAATATGTGATTGCCATGAATGACAATTACATACTCAACAATTAAGAAATGTGTATGGCGATTACTGATCGTTCAAAGACATTTAATTGACATACAATGATGGAAGTAGTGTCGGTTTACGGAGAGATCGCAGTTGCTAAACAGCACAACTGAGTGTATGTAAAGATTAAACAAGAATTTAGTTAGCAATAGTTTGGGTGGATGGAGTGCTTTTTCATTTCCGTCCAAAACAAATATTTACCGGAACTCATTTCTGATATGTACCTACATTCATAGTTTTCTGAAATCAATCAGAAAAGCTAAATTAGTTAACAAACCAACAAAAATCGAATTTCGCTTTCAAACAAAAACTGTGGTTTCATGTTGTTTATGTTTTCTGATATAATTTTTAACGTGAACAATTCAACCACATAAGATTAAAAATTAGAAAACAAGTTCTAGCAGTTGTTTTGCTAAAAAAAAAACAAGATTTTCGTTTTAAAATAATATTCTGAACAAATCGAAATTCAAAATGGTATTATAAGAACACGAAAATGTATTTCTTAAAAGGAAAATGATCATATTCTTCGGTTTGCCCCAATTTAATAATACTTTATGCAAAGTTAAGTTTAGGTTGATATTTTCAAACAAGGTTTCAGCCAAAACAGCGCGCCTGGTAGGGTTTCTTTTCATTTCCCTAATACATGATCAACAAACCTACACTAAGCACGTACACTAAAAAGTTATTTAATGGTAATTTAAAAGCTCAATTGGACAATAACCTCACAATTTACTGCTCATTATCGAAAGTTATTCGTCTCATTTGGTTTCTAGTTTATGGAATTTTTGTTATTCAATATTTAGTAGAAATATTCTAAAATCTAGAGAGTCTATCAGTCTATCACATTTTCGCGTGAAGTATACGAACGCAATGCATTTCAACGATGGCAAATCGAAAAATTAAAGAAATAGTGCAAATGGCGTCACAGAAACAACAACAAAACCCGCACGAAACAACGTAAGCAAAGCAACGACGAAACCACATGGGGCTCCACTTTGATATGCGGCAATGGCAGCACGAAGCGTGCTCGTGACGAACACAGCACCGAAACGCAAATCTACACGAAGCAAATTATTGTCTGGGCAATGCGGCATTATTTGCACTCTTATTTTTATGTTAAGCCCACAAATGCACACATATGTATATAGGCATGGCATACATGCGCGTACGAGGGGAATACTGCGACAATTTAAAAAAGGAAGTGGTAGATAATTTTACATAAAGAGATAATTTTGTTACAGTTGCAAAGCAATCATTACTATATATGCATATTTTATTACGCTCGAATATATAAATATTTTAGTAATATACCAGCAATTTAGCGTATTATTTAAATATCATTTTAGAGTTAATATATTTAATCAAATTTGTCAAAATGTTTAAAAAGTCGCTCCACCTTTGGACAATCATTACTTAGGTATTTCCTTGCATTAGTGCCAAGACAAACCTAAATATTTACATACTTTTGCATGGCTATGCCAGAGACAACAACATCGACTCGTGGGAACAACACACACTCATTTGATTAAATGACTCACCCCTTTTACGTTTCTCATTCTTTTGAGAGCGAACGACAGCAATTGACTTAGCAAGTCCAAAGATAACTCGTTTCGACGCGTTCTGCTGCGTGTACAGATTTTTGTATGCAAAGGAAAACACAAAGTATATAATTTTACATTACGATTAACATTAAGCTCGTCCGCAGCCATATGGCAGCAAATAATTGTAAATACCATCACGCATACCTCTTCGGCCCATTGAGCACATTCTCAACCATCACGCATTCGGGACAGAGCCAGGTACCGTCCAGCTTGGTGGCTGCCGTTGTCTTGATGCAGGTGCTGTGAAAGCAACGCACACATTTGGAACAGGCAATAAGGTCGCCACATTCGCGACATTTCCAACAGAAACTATCCCAGCCACGCTGTAGTCAAAAATGCAAAATGTTTAAACATACGTTTAGTAAGCACTAGTTATGAGTAACTCTTCTTCGTAAATTTAGTATCACATTACTAGAAACATTGAAAACATTTCATAAAATTAAGTTAACTGATTAAGTGGGATTAACAACTCGAATCAATAATTTGTTCTTTAGTCGCTTTTACCTTGGGTGGTGGCTGCCAAATGGCCTTCAAGCGCGTCTCCACCAGACAATCTGCGTCTGGCCCACTGCCACTGCAGTTGCTGCTCGTAATTTCGGTTTTCAGCATTGAAGAAAAAGCCTGCCGGAATCCACTCGATGGATACTGGCCCATCAGCGCGACATTGCTCTCGTTCATTGAACTGTCTACCAAATTCGACTCTTCGTCTTCCCCGTTCATGTATTGCTCATCGTCGCCGTCCGACGCCTCGCCATCATCCCGCTGCTGCTCCATCACCCGATTAAGGAACTCCATTTGTTTTTGCACAAACTCTGAGTTTTGCGAGCGCATGTTGGTGCGTTTTAGTATCTTCTCATCCGAGGGCCAGCGTTTCAATTTCGATGCTGCGCTTGCCGACTCCATCCCAGCCACCGGCGACTTACGATGCACGCTCTTGCTACGCGAACGTCGCGTTGGCTTCAGCTCAATCTCGTCCTCATCATCTTTGAGCGGCATCAGTTTGCCGACACGTCGCAATTTGTCCGCACTGTTAGGCAGTGACACAGTACCGCCACGCATATCGCCTTCCAACGGACTATCCACCACGTGTGTCGTCATACTCACAACACTCTTGCGGCGCTCCAATGAACGCCCCGCGTTCACCTGCTGGCTATTGTCCTCCCGCTTGCCAGAAGTGTGTTCCATTGAGCTATCTTTTTGGCAAATTAATCCCGATTTACGTCGGTTGCGCACCTTCGCCACTGCCGTGTCCGTGACAAACTCACTCAGCACTTTTGACTCGTTCACGGAACGCTGTAGTGCCAGGAACTCCCGAGAAAGTGGGGTGCTACTACGTACAGTGCGCTGTTGGGCATTTAAACCGCCCTTGTCTTCTACCGGTGAAGCCAGTTTTAGCGAGGATGTTTGATCTGCTACATCGGTGACAACACTGCCGCTGCTGTCGTTCACAGCCGGTGGCAGCACCGCCTTGCCATTCTCGTCCATCAACTGCACCATCACCAATTTATTATGCTTTGTTTTGGCCGGTCCTACTTTGGATGCAGTGACTGCAGCCAGAATTTGCACTGGCACAGGTCCAGTGCAGGTTTTTTTCTCCTCAATCTCGTCTCCACCAATGTCGCCATCCGTGCCACTAACTGTAGTTTTATTGCTCACTACGATGCTGTACTGTTGTACACCAGCCTGGTTTTGTGATACTAGTTTCAGTTGTGTTGGCACGGTGGCGCTTCCCATTTCTTGCTGCAGTGGAGGCGCGACATCTACGGTAGATGATGCATATGTCTCAGCCATATCTTTTTCTGCTTTCAATTCATCCTCCTGTTCACTGTATTCCGCTTCTGTATCCTCTTCACAATCCTCATCGTCTCCATCATCATAGTCATCATCGTCGTCGTCGTCATCTGTGCCTTCCTCCCGCACAGCGTGCGCATTCACTGTATCCGCCGTCTCATCACCTATTACTAGTCTGTCCTTTGGCAGTGTGGGAACAGATTTGTTGCTGGCGCCCGATATTGCCTCATATTCGGGCCGTGGTATGGAGTCCACGCTCTCTTCACCGGCCAGTTCTGGCTCCATTCTGTCCAACACACCTCGTTCAGGAACTTCAGTTAGACTATGTTAATTCCTGGGCAAATAGAAAATAAACGCAGTTTAATAATTTTGCATTTGTTAATTAAATTAATTACATAAAAGTACACAATTCCACGGGTCGACCATGCGGTGCGCACGGCGACAATCGTTACCGTTCGTCAGTTTCGTTGCTGTCGTGTTTGCACGAGTAACGCGCACCACAAACAAAGCCACATTTATTTTATTCTACCGCCTGAAAATACAGATGTGACGCTGCTCACTCCGCCGCTGCCTCTGCGTGCGCCCAATTCACCACACCGCACAGACACAAGCACTTCCAATGAACAGCACAAATTCTACAGGTACACATACAACTGCTGTAGTGTGGAAACGCGTTCAATTCAATGATTCTGGTCGTTGCACTATAATTCAATACATGACACGTGGGAAAGTGCATCTGTATGAAATGCAGCCCACTTACTAGGCAATTTTCGAGAAAGAAACCTAACTTCACATGAGGAACTTTACACGGAAGGGTTTGTACCCCTGTACCCCGAAGCCATATTTTGCAAAAAAGCTGACAGCCTATTCAGAACAAGAGTTTTTAAAATATCATAGCATATTTGATAACAATTCAGAGGGTCGTTGGTTTAAATCTCAATCTAAGACAAGAAAATTATAGATTTCATTCGATCGCTGCAAACGATGTCCATTCCGCTATTTTACTTTGTTGAAGTTATTGTGCGTACTAGCTAGTAGACCATAGTCCAATCGTATTTGGCTAAATCAACTAACATTTCGAAACCCCAAATCTTGGTGAATACCATCACACGATGCTTTTAGTAAATTTATATATAGTAATTCATGTATAATATATTCGTACATTTTAACACGACATAGGGGTAGAGATTACGAGCTCAATGGCACATACCTACAAAACTTAATGTATACATTGAAAATGAGGTTATGTTTATATGTTAAGGTTACTTGAACATGTTTGTATACTCATTTACGAAAATAGCAAAAGTAAATAACAGATATCTCAGATTCGACAACTTTTTACACATACTGCGTTGAATCACAATAACATTATTTATTCTGAGTGCATTCTATGTCAGTGGTTAATCATTTTGGTTGTTGTAATTATATTGAATTCTATTTTCCCCCAAATGTGTAGCGTCTGAATATTCCACATATCACAGTGAGCTACTCCTGGTCGAATTGTACTGTAGTCGAAGCTCCCTTGGTCAAATTTACCCTAATTCTGTAAGGGACAACTTAACCTTAGCTAACCCCAATCAATCACCTAACTTTACTACATTAACCATACATTATAGTTGAATTGTAAAATTTGCCGCAATAAATTTTGAAAAAGAGCTTTAAGGAGTTGTGGTCGATTGAAATGATAAAGTCCACATTTATCATAACTAGGCAAACAGACTACTAGTAGTTTATTGCTGATATGATATAAGACAAGATAAATTTTTGTTGTTTTAAATTAACACAAGAGGCTACAACAGAACGTGGTTTTCTCCTTTCTTTTAAATGTGAAATTTCAGAAACATGCTGGAAGTTTGTACCTACATCTACAGACTTTATAAATAGTAATTTGAAGCATTAAGCTCAATCACGAGATAAGGGTGTGTGTGTGTGTGTGTATGTATGAATTAAACGCTCACAGTAATATGCACTACAACTATTTAGGAACTTTTCGGCTACTTTAAAATTAATTCATTGCCACAGACGACAGCACAGTCCACAGCTAAACCGAAATTTCCAAAGAAATTTAAACTTCGAATTCAGCTGTGACATCAGCAGTGGAATCGAATACAATTTCTACTCTATAAATGCGACATAACTGAAAATCGCGCAGGCAAAAGGCGCCTCAAATTGCTAAAGCATAATTGCGGTAATCAGGAAAGAAAATACGTATATTCACAGCAAACGCAAGAAACGGTGTGTAGCGGCAACAGCAGCACAACACAAAGACGCCAAAGTGCCAGCAGGCAGGCGACAGCAGCAGCACGAATTCGGCCACGAGCTGATGGTGCGCTGCCACAGCTGTAGCAATGGCGGTACTCTCGGTTGCGGCTGCTGTTACAACTGCAGCTGTAATGGTGACGGTGCAGGCGGCGTCCGCGAATGGCTAGCCACACCGCCAGGTAAGCGATCAGACAGCCCCAAACACGTGACGTTGGCATTAGAGCAAACGGAGCAGTTGGCTGACACCCACATTGACGCGACTACGTGGAATACACGGCAGCAGCAACTGTAAACCATTGCCCAAATCGCTGGTCACAAGCTTGGCCTAGCAGCGATTTTTCTTCGCAATATTAATGAAATTCAAGAGAAGAGATTTATCAGACTTCATGTAGCGCTCGTAACACAAGCCATACGCACCTCGGAAAACGGCCGATACTGCTGCCGGCGTCGTCGTCGTGGCCATGGAGATACTCCCGCACCAGCTCGATACTGACCAGTCTTCTCGTAGCGTGTGTGACTGCCCACTGTGATCCGCCTACAACCCACTCAGTCCAATTGCGTTTTTCGCCAATTTATTGAAATTGTATACTGGTATTGCTGGCGCTGCCGTTGTCGCTTCTTCTCTGTATTGTTGCTGTTTTGTAATGAGAAAATCAGCGCTGCCTGGCCTGCGTGCTTCGCCTACTTTCGTTTCTACGCTTCTTCCACTTTATTTCACTAGTTTTTTCCTCCTTTTCTTGCTTACTTTGCTTTGTCTCACGTCTGTCTCGACCGCCAAGTGTGGTTTTTTGCTTTTTATGGTCACTTTTCACTTACAGTTCTGCATATTTTCCTAATTATCACTCGGCTTGAACGCAGCTAATTGCAGAGCTGCCATTTTTTGTTTGCTTGCTTTGTTCAAGCAATTTTAACAAATCGATTTTGTGTTCAAGAATTTTCTTATTTAAAAAATGCAATAGTTGCTTCTACGTCGCTCGCTTGCCCGCTGGGAGCTGGTCGGCTAGCTCGATGCTCTTGTTGTTGGCGGCAGCTGAACAAAACTCGGCAATTGTCGTGTTGCTCAACGAACATGAACGAAAATCATTAAAGTCGCAAGTCGCAACAACACCAACGCGGCGACGGCGAAAATTTATGACAGCTGCGAAATCAATTCGCTTTAGCCATGTGCGCGCTCTTCAAGCAGCGGCGCTCTTAAAAACACTCTCGCTCCCATATGTAGAATCCAGTTTGCAAAATTTGAAGAACTGCAAGATTCATGTAAACTTTTGTTTTTCAAATTTTTGCGCAAACTTTAATAAATTCAGCAAATACTTACCAGCATAGCGAAAAGTTTGCAGCGCAACAAAAACGTAATTTTACTTTATTAATTTTACAAAGGCTTTTGGGTTACGGCGATTCAGTCAACTTGTGCTGCTTGTCCAATCGCAAGTGAGCGATGATGTGTGGGAGCTGCACTACTGCCACCTCGGTAGCGAACACTCGTGCACGACTTGGGCGTTCTGATTTCGTGAGGGCACTACTTATGCTCTCAACCCTGGGGCCATCAACACTTCTGGTGGAAAACAGCTGCCCGCTTTTTTGAATCAATTTGTTACCAATCATTCAGAAGAAATTACAACGCAGATAATCGTATGAATCGATAAATTGTACACATTTTTATCTTTAAAACAAACGAAACTTTTTTAATAAATGAAACAGATTGAGATATCAAATAAGAGATGACAAACAATTTTTAGATGCAAAACTTCACGGTGTATTTATATATGTATGTAGTGTTCTAAAGTTTTCGCCGCCTCATAGTTTTTCGGAAATGGTTCCTCAAAATAATTGACAATACATAACTCAACCAACGAAAAGTAGAATAACAACAACACTAATCCATTGCCTCGATTGTCCAGCTAAGTGCTATAGCTTAGGTTAGGTTAGGGTGGCAGCTAGAAGAGCTCACTTAGGCCAAATCAATAATATGTGCTATAGCTTATAATGCAAGCATTTTAATCCCTTGAAACTTCATTTTATTTATTGGGTTTTATGATACTTATTCTCAGTTTATTTTACGATTTTTTTTCTTTCACGTTAAAGGCAAATGCCATTTTTAAACCTACGAAAATACTATGAAAAAAGAAAATTGAATGAATAAAAGAACATGACAAATGCTCATATTTTGTCTATAAAGCTCTACAGTCCTTCGCGCGATGCATTTTCACAACGCGCTACAGCAGTTCCAATTTAATTCAGAACAACACATAAAATGCGCTGAGTGTGCGCCTTATTGAAAGCGCACAATTTCGCCTAATCAGCCAGTCACGTCCTCTACTCAAAGTTCCACATTGTTAAGATTCGATCCCGACGATGTGGGCAGATCGACGTCGTTGGGCGGCACAAACGTACCCATCGACTGTACCGACTTGTTCTTCTCGGACAGCTTAAGCATTTCGCTTTTCAACTTATCGAGAATGGCATAGTTTGGCTGGTTGATAGCAGCCTTGCTTTGCAGCACGGTGATTTCTTGCTCTTCTAGCTTCTTCTCCTTAAAAGTCTTAATTGAATTGTTTCCGTAAAGACGCAACAGGGAGCCCCAAGTCTTGATGTGTGGATGCAGTATCTGCAGAAAGCAACAACCTTTTTTGCAGTAACCTATACATTCATGTAAAGCGTAATTTGCATACCTGCAGTATGGCTTGCGAAGCCAGCTGTTTGCCCTCACGCTTGTTCTTGCACAGCACTTTGGCTGTGTGCTTACCCACAGTCATGGTGAATTCATTTTTCTTGTTCTTTGTGCGATTAATTTCGTAGTTGATCTGCACGTCACCCAGCCCGAAATTGCGTTGCAGGCACGTCAACAGTATGGCGTGTGGCGATGGTTCTGTTGTCTTGTTGCAGAACTCTGCCACGCGCGGATCCTCGATTTTGATATCATCAAAGACCTACGAAAACAGAAAAAACAATTTACCATAAAATCGCGATAAATATCTTTCTGTGTATAAAAATCAAACTCGCAAAAAGCCACGCACAGACAAGTCCTTGTGGTTGCTCTTGGTGGCGCTTTTCTCCTGCTTGATACCCGTGATCTTGTCCTTCATCTCCGGTATCAATATCTCCAACGTCTCACGCGCTGCATCCGATTTCGCCTGCTTCTTGCTAGTGCCGTAGCCCGTACCGTACTTCAAGTCATTTATGGACACCGTTGCAGAATAAGGTGTAGCAGCGTTCTCTAGTTCCTTAAACTCGTAGGTGGGCTGTTTTTTCAGCGCGTGCTGAACATACTCATGCAGTATGCATACGTAGCTTTTTCCATTCGGGTTCATAATCCACTCTTTGCGGCCACGCGGATTAGCGTTGGCATCGCCACTAGGTGCCAGTATAGGAAACTTGATCAGCTTAGTGCCATCGGGCAGTGTCGGCCGCTGTAGATTCTTGATGTGCTTGCGGTTTTTGGTGAATTTGCGACGCGCATTCCACGATCGGAAGCGCAGCACTCGAATCACTTTGAATTTGAACAGCTTGCCGCAGTATTCGTTCAGTTGGTTGGGCGTCAAGGACTCCTTCTGCGTGTTCTCGTTGACGGTGACAATTTTGGCGGCCGGCACTAAGCTCTTTAGTGCCGCCACATTTGGCGTGGTTGCTGCCGCTGCTGCTGCTGATGTTGTTCCCATGGATGAGGATGCCGGTGTCGCAGCGACCGGGTCCGTGGCTGTGGTGCTACTGGCGGTAGAGCCACCGTCAATAGCGCCATTCGTAGACGATGACACCTGACTTGATTGACTGAATTCGGCATTTGCTTGTGCGCCAGCAAACGGACACTGGCTCATGCTCTCCACCTGCGGCGGCAAAGCGTTGATTTGAGCCTGCAAATGAGCCTCCTGCCGCGCCTTCTCCGCTTCTTCCTCGGCCAGAGCGCGACGATAATTCAGACACGGTATGGCACCCAGTGGTATGGCGTGCTTCTGTAGGCGCAAGTAAGCGGGTTATCTCTTATTATAGCAACTCGAACGTTTTAAATAACATACCCGCACGCTGCCTGCTCCCAAAAAATAGGGACGTGATGCCGAACAAACTCGCGATTGTTTATGCAAGAAGAGTGGCATGCCGCTGTTGTGTGTCACCTGCACCCAGCCCTCGGGCAGCACTTCGAAATGATTGTGGCCTTTCTCTGTGTGAATTAAAATCCAATTTTCAGTTTACATTACAAGTTAATTTCCAATTGTTATAAATCACCTTCCAGCACTGTCTTAAATCTCTCCTCATATTTTGGCTTTTTGGGCTCCTTCAGATCGTCGGGCAAATTCTCATCGAGCAGATTCTCGATTTCATCATCGTCCAAATCCAAATCAGAGGAATCATCACCGTATTGCTCTTGATTCTTGTCACCGTTCTCGCTGCCAATGTCTGTTAAATGAGATTGTTTACTTTTAACAAACAGAAATGGAGAACAGAAAACTCGCGCTGATCTTAACTGCTATTGCATAGCTCCGTACGGCTCACCGCAGTGTTGCGGTTAGCATAAAGCAAACAAAATTTTAAATTAAAAAATGTGTACACAGTACAAAAACAACGCCGATGGAGTTGTTGCACGCCTCCAAGCAGAGAGCCTACATTCATTTCGATCTCCTGCGCTCCACTGTTTGCACACATCGAAACTTGGCTGTTGCTGCTTACCTCTCTTTAGCGGAATCTCGTCAGGAGCTATCTCCAGACGTACAACCGGTATCATGCGCATCTTCTTGGCGGTGCAACTTGCATTACATAATCTGCTATCTGAAACAACCTTTTCATCGAATTGCCATGTTAAGTCAACAGTTTGCCGTGTGCTTCCTATAAAGCAGCAATGGCAAAAAGTCGTGTGCTTTGCCGTTCGGCTACCACATTGCCACTACCACATGCCACTCTAAATTCAACTGAATTCCAGCGTTCATTCTCGCTCGTACGCCCCATGCACTTGAGCATATATATATATGCATATATATATATATATATATATATATATATGAGAGTCTGTGTGCACTTTGTGTTGTGCAAACAAACACTAAATTCTCCAGCAGCTGCGGCCGCTGCTTCCATTCTAAGATTTGTAGCATGCAAAACGCAGCGCCACCTTCACTCCTTATCAGCCACCGCCATGTTAGTTCGGTATGTTTAATTTGCGCGATAAGAACGTGTTTTCTACATTTTCTCGTTTCCAGTATTTATTGTACAGTACCCTTTTATGTAATTGTAAGATAACCGACTAAACCTACACACCCAAACCACCACTTACCGGAGTCGTCTGTGCCGGAGCCTTGCACCTCGTCGAGCACCTGAAACTGTCGCAGCTGCTGATCAAGCGATTCGCTGTTGCTGCACTCCTCCACACGCGTCTTCATCTCCTCAATGGCGCTCAACGAGAAGCCCTTCTCTTTCATGGCAGTGGCGTGCTCGTTGAGTGCCTGCTCATCGAGCCGTGGCCGTTTACACGGCTGTTGCTGTTGAAGCTGCTCCGACTGCTCCTCCGCCATTTCCTCACTTTCGCTTAGCATCAGTTTCGCTGCTTTTACAACTTTCTTACAACTTCAGTTACTTAAATTATAATTTAAAGTTTCTGTGTCGCTGCCGCTTTCGTTTGTAGTTGTTCTAGGGCTGCTCTTGAAAATATCCAATCTGATTGAATCCAACTTTGACAATTGATTTTTCATAAAATTGGATTGGTCATATTGGCTATTTTAGAACTAACCCACTCTTCTGGCACAATTGTCGATGGCTTTCTGTGTTTTTTGCTTTTTCCCCCGCTACTTCCTTTTTTCACACTTGGCCAACTCTTTGCGAGTTTCCACTACTGCTGCCGTGCAAAAACGAGGCCGCTGCAACTGATATCCCGTCACCAGTCGTCGTGTATACTCGAGCGTCTACGTTGTGTTCAATTTTCTCAGAAGCAACTTTCGCAATGGATTCTGCTTTTGATTCTTAAATGAAAAACACACGAAACCAGTGCAAAAGTACTTCACGCAAAATTCGTCTTTTTGTTACAAAACAACTAATTTCTTTCTAAAATTTCCTTCGCAGAATGCAAGACATTGTAAATTAAATCGAATTTTTACGTTGCTGCCATCGGTTGAACAGAAAATGACAGTCTCTGTGGAAAACAGCTGATTCGCGGGCGCTGCCATATTCATTTAAAACTTGACTGAATTCTGATAAATGGCAATGCTGATGGAATTTAAGTGATACAAAACAAATTCGAATAATATAATTTTTGTGCTAATGACTTGATCGTTTTCAAAATCAATTATAATTTTTCATAAAGTCTTTTTACTAGAACAGATTGTAAGAATTTGTAAATATTGAAGTTATGATTTTTTTCCGAAACGGAGGCTTAGCACAGTCACGACATGAGTTTCTAGACTGTAATTCAACTTTTTGTCGATTTAGTTCAGCTGTGAACTGCAAAGCATGATACTTTGAATCTTAACACATAGTTTTAATGAGTATTTACTCAAATTTTACTTATTAATCTACTTTGATTTTTATTAAGTTAAGACTTATGAGATTCCAACTTCTAGGAAAACAAAAAGATCATTCTCCAAAATAATGGTTCAGCTTCATTTATTAAACAAAAAATTTCCATGTAACCAAACGCTAACTTTAGCTAACTTTAAGTTGTAGCGTATTTTTTTCTAATCACAGCTGATGGTTTAATTTTAGGTTAACAATGAATAGTCGCTTTTGTTATTGTTCGGTGATTGGGTACAGTGGAGCATATTCAATATTATTCATTATTTAAAGAAGGCCGAAAATGCGTTTAAATGAAAACACCAAAATTTTAGGCGAAACTGTAATTCTAGTGCCATATTGCGCCGAACATGTGGTCAAATATCATAACTGGATGCAGTCGCCAGAGCTGCAAGAGCTAACCGCATCCGAGCCGCTGACGCTGGAGGAGGAGTATGCCATGCAGCGCAGCTGGCGTGAGGATGAAGACAAATGCACCTTTCTAGTGCTGTGCCGCGAGACATACAAGAAGACAGCGGATGAGATTGGTGCTCTGGTAGGTGACACGAATCTCTTTCTGCATCAGGACGACGACACAGGCGACAAGGTGGCCGAAGCAGAGATTATGATAGCGGAAACTAGTGCACGCGGCAAGGGTTTAGGCTGGGAGGCGATGCTGTTGTTGTTGAAGTATGCGCAGCAGGAGCTGGCCATACAACGTTACGAAGTCAAAATCGGCATAAAGAATGAGATATCGCAGCGTATGTTCGGCAAGATGCAGTTCAAGGAAGTGGCGCGATCGGTCGTTTTTCAAGAGGTGACCATGGAGCGGCCAGTTAACGATGAATGGGTTAAGTGGCTGGATGCTCAGGTAACGCTGCAATGTGTGCCGTATCATAGTGTAGCGTGATTGGGAGCATTCTCAGACTCAGATATTCTTTGAAAATGAATGAATTACCATAGCATAAATTACGGTTTAAATACTTGTAAAAATAATATATTTACAAATAATTTAACTGGGCCAATTTTGAGTAATTTAGCAAAGCCATAAATTGCAGTTTAACAAAACAGTGGCTCCTTTGTAATTCCCTTCGTTACTTACCGAGTCATGTCCGAAAAATACACCCATCACATATGCAAAAAAAAATGCAATGCCAATGCTTGCAAAACTTTTAATTTTGTAATTTTTGTTTTAGTAATTTTTTCTCTTGCATCTTTAAATACATAAATATAATTTAATTATGCCTTTTATTACAATAATAATGAAAAATCGCATGCAACTGTGCTTTGTACGCAGCGCTCAAATTGCTTCAGCATCCGGGAAAAATTATTGAAAAACATTAAAAAAAAACGACTCGGTGAGCTACCATTCAAGCGGAGAACTTTAATGAGAAATAATAAAAGTTCAACAAAAAATCACGCTTTAAAGCATTTTAAAGTTTTTAATTATTTGTGTAGGCTGTGTGTGTACAATCTCCGCAACTGCAGCAGACTTTTACAATTCTCCATCAATTCTCAATTTCGCTTTTTTCCGCATTTGATTTAGAGGGAATATTAAAATATTATTATTACGCGTATATTAAAAGCTAACGCTCCGCTCTTGTACGAATTGCAGTTTTCAACTCCGATGCGCACGTTTAAAATGCTCGCGTCTCCACGCTACTTTTGCTCTTATGATTATTTTCAAAAAATGCGCGCTGCAACACCGAATCGCAGTCGATCAATCAAACATCTCGAACTGACTCTGCGCGCGCATGTTTGTCAACTCAACTAATTAAATCAATTCGTTAATTTAAAAGTAGAAAGGAAGCCAGCGACAGCCGCTTCCTTGTGATGAATAACAGAACTTTCCAAATAAATTGCTGAACGAGCAACTAAAGTTAGGCGATTGCGCGCGGCCCATCAATCGGCATGGCATGCAACACCTCGTCCAGCAGCTGCAGCGCACGATGCAAATGCACCTCGATCCAACAGGGCGTCTCTTTTATCGATTGTCTTGGATAATCAGGTCCCCAGCCTTTCACAAAACTTAAACGTAGAATACACAAGCGACGCAAATCGTCCACACCAATGCCAGCAGCTGCCGTAATATCTGCAGAGAGCATGCAAAAATGCAGCAGACATCAGTACATGCAAAATATTGTGATTGATGTATTTGAACTCACTTCTCGATGGGCCTCCCATTTGTGTGTTCGGCAGGCCAGCAACAGCTGCCGCCTGAGCAGCGGCCGCTGCTTGCGCATTTGTAGCTAATGAGTGCATCTGCTGATGGCACTGACGCAAATCAAAAACCTGCAAGTAAACAATATAAATTAAAAACAAATAATTATAATTTAGGTTTGTCCTGACAGACCTTAATGCATGCAACTGGATAAATCTTATGTACAGCATCACCCGGTGTGCGTCCAGCCTCCCGATCCAAATAGTAACTTTGTACAAATACCGAATTATCGCTGAGACAGCGCAACCAGACGTCGCCCTCGCCACGCAAGTCCAACTGCACACCCTTGCCAATGTGTAGCCTGCCGGTTGCCAGTAGCAAAATTCAATGTAAAAATTATATTTAATAGAGATAAAATGTGTGGGGACCCACCTTGCTCGTTCTGACTGCTCAGTGCGGTGTACATTGCTGAGTGCGCCCAGGCAGAAACGATTGCCGCCGGATGGATCAACGTAGCCGTCGATAATGACATTTGGTTTAGCTGAGGGTACTTTAAACGTCTCGCCCACCTGCGTGTCGAGCTCAAAGTAGGCAATTGAACACCAGTACTCCGGCGCAGGTTGACGCGATAGCAAGCGCGGCTGTTGCTGTTGTTGCTGCTGCTGACCGCCGGCCATGTCACCGCCGATGGACGCATTCCCTAAGCAAACAAACCAACAACCATTTTAAATCATATTTACACATCAAAGCACTAGAACTCACAGTAACCTGTGTGATGAGCTCGCAGATCCGGGGGCTGCATAGATTGCGTATACGTGAGGGTGCTGGAACCAGTCCAGGTGCCAGTGGCCACAGCGCTCGTTGCACTCACCACCTGCCCGGCGTTGGGCTGTGCGCCCTGTTGTCCGCTACCCACTGGCTGACCGTAGTTGGGTGGTGCACCGCCCGCTTGAGCCTGTCCAGTAACGTAACCGTTTTGCTGCATGTGCGGCGAGATGGGCTGCTGGCCCCCAGAAGCGCTGTTGAGCGCAGCGTTAAATTTGGCCTCAGCGACATTGGGCATTTGCGAGGTGGTCGGACCACCGGTGTAATAAGCGCCCTGCTGCCCGCTCGCTGAGCCGGGCACACCACCTCCGTTACCACCGCCGCCTGGTGGCTGTTGCAGCGTATCGGTAGGGGGGCTGTTCTGTGAGTGGTGGCCACCGGCACTTCCGCCAACGGACGCAATGTTGCCGTTGGGGCCGTTGACCTGCGGGTTCTGTGTTTGCGGCGGGGGAGGTGGAGCCATGACGGGCGGCCCGGGATTCATTGGACCCGGGCCGGGCATCGGTATGCCATGCGGCACAGCTGCAAAGGCAACAAATGTGCGCACAATTAATTCAAGAAAATACTAATTGTAAATCATTTCGCGCTGCTTTAGTGAAAAATCAAAAAGCACAACACAAAAAATTTTAATGGAAAAAATTAAAAAATCTTACAAAGCGGACGCTGTGGTGTTTGTGTTGAATGCTGTTGTTGCTGGGTTGGTGGTTGTTGCTGCTGTTGTGGTGGCTGCTGCGGCGGCACTTGCGGCTGTGGCGCCAGCCGGGGTGGCGGTGGCGCCATCCACGAGCCACGCGGCAAACCACCACCATCGCTGGGCTCGATTTTTGGTATTGTGCGACCCGCACCGAACATGACGCTCATGTGGCTCGGGTCCGCAACTAAACGGAAACATTACAAAACGATTTTGAAAAATAAAAATTAACAAATCAGAACAAAACAAAACAACCAAACAGACACAAATCAAATGAAACAAACAAAATCACAAACATAGAGGCCGGAAAAGACACTTACCGGGTCCCTGCGGATAGCCATAGCCGGGCCCGACCATCTGTGAGGGATGGTGCTGGATGGTGCCGATGTCATTTCCGTCGATATCCATGCCGCCCACCAGCGGTCCGGCTGAGTATTCGTCCTTGACGAGACGGCTGGGACCGGATTGGAGACTAAGGCCGGATAGGTCGATGCCCGGCGACACGACGCGCTCGTAGTGGTACGGATTCACGCACACCGAGTCGCATTTGAGATCAAAGGCGAATGCACAATATTTCACGTGCTTCAGCTCGTTCTTGTGTAGGTCGGGCCAACGCCAGATGCGCGCGTAGATCACATGTGGAAACCCCTTACGGCCGGCAACCTGCAATGCGCAAGAGAAATTTTAACATTCCAGTATTTTAGATATGGATTTAAGCAGTTTGTTACAAGTTATTCAATTTAATTAACTTTCTAAAATCTACAACTGACACACAAATAAAAACATCTACAAATGTGCAATATTAAACGCTAATCAGTTTATTATGATCTTTATTGCTTAAATGGGATAAAACAAATTATAAATGTATTTCTGGCAATACAGTTGCAATTAGTCATTTACTAATTGCATTTGGTAAATTATAGTTACTGCATAAATTAGCAGTAACTATTTAATTGATTATCAATTTAATTTCGATCAATTAGTTCATTAATTCCAATTTCGCTAAAAAAAGGCAAACATTCAATTGCCGCCTATTGCCATCTCTTTCGGTTAACGTGGAAAACAAAGACCGGAAATGCCAGTAGCTCGGCGCAACATGACTAACCGTCAGTGGGGTGTACTTGTCCCTGCACGGAAATCAATCAAAACCACAAAACCAAACCCAAATTAAACTAAAATAACAACACAACAACAAATAAGGCGATGCATTCAAACAGCGTCACTAAAAATAGCTTAGACGCACCTGAAGACGCCCGTCGAGCGTTCGCTGTATGGTGACGCACTTGCTGGGATGCGCCCCGTTGGTAGTAATGGCCGTTATTAGTGAATCCAGTTCGTCACGTTTCTCCTTCAACTTCTTCACCAGCGACTCGATGGCACGCTTGGCGAAGCCCTCGCTCTCGCCGCCCTGCCGGTGGCACATCAGCGAGTGCACAATGCTGAGACACGCGTCCGCTGATGTAGGCGCCGACGATGGCGGCGGTGGCATTTGCACCATGTCACGCACTAAAATTGCTGCAACAGTAAAAACAAGTTTTTAAAGTTTCCCTTTTTTAGAATACATTACTTACTGTCTTGGGGCGCCACCGGTCCGTACAGGTGTCCGCCGCCACCACCACCACCGCCTGCCAATCCCACCATGCCGGTGTAATCCTGGGGCACGCCCAGGCTACCGCGGGCATCCACTTTGCCGGCGTTCGGGCTATCGCCGTCACAAAATGCGAAACCGGATGACGACCACAAAGTGACTGCTTGGTGCAGCGGTGTCTACGCCGCCAGTCGACCCAGCCGGGAAATAAACAAAGCGCGCAAATGCGTGCGCAAAACAACAGACGCTCTGAGCGTCTGTTTCTTGTTCACCTGCAGATCTGTCCCAACAATATGGACAAAAGCAGGCACCAGCTACTGGCAAAAAGAGTGCAGGGCGTAGGTCCAAGTGTCGCTCCCGTCTGTTGTACAGTGTCCTCTATCCTCTGCGATGCTACTTGCCTTCTTCCCAGTGGAACACTTGCTGGCGCACACACAGTACTTTGTCACTCGTCTCACTCCCCACAATTCACTCTTTCAATGGCGAAATTCTATTTTTACAACAATTTAACGCAGCTTGTGGCCAAGCACCAGCACCGCACGCATTATTGCTGCAACTTCAACGCACTTTTTGCCTCGCTTTTCCGTTGTGGCAATTTCTATTTTCTTTTACTTTTTCCTCCTCACAATGCCAAACATTTTCCTTTGTCCAGCATCGTCGAGTGTGTCGCCAACACTCATCCAATTGGAGCCCGTCGCACTTTCCGTGAGTTCTACCGCTAACGACGAGTTTATTTTACTTTCCGCTCACGACGCACGCAAACGCCCACAATTTCCGCCGTAATTTGGGCGATTTTTCAATGGCTTTCCTATTGTTTATATGAGAAATTTGCACTTTTAACAGTGAGCGGCGCAAGTGGAAACTTCTTTGCGTTTCTCTAGGGGGAAAATAAATATGGCGCCAGTGCAATTTTTTCTCGCCTGTCTATTATTGGGAAGTGTGCGGAAAGCTCACTGCCAAGCATTTTAGTGTCAACATCCGAACGCCTCCGAAGAACAACAACTGACTGTTTGACAGCGAAAAGTAGAAATAAAAAAAAAAACTCTTGACATATGATGTGTCAGTTTCGTTTCTTACGACAACTTCAACACAATCAGCAAAAACAGGCAGAAAAGTAGAAACTTTGCATATAACGCGAAATATGTGTTGTGGCAATTAAAACGAATCGAACGCGCATCGACAAAATGAAACACTCCACGTCGCCAACGCCATCGTTGGCCGGCTCCTCCTACGCACCCTCGTACACAGCCTCGCGCGGTCAGTCGCCGCTGCCACCACCAGCGAATCATACCAAAAATTGCCTTTCGGCCACAACCAAAAGTTACAAATATCTGCGACGACTACTTAAATTCAATCAAATGGACTTTGAGTTTGCGCTCTGGCAAATGATATATCTTTTCATAGCGCCACAAAAGGTTTACAGGAATTTCAACTATAGGAAACGTAAGTAGTAGTGCGTAGTAGGACGGCACACTGATCAAACTGTTTCCTTTCCGTTTCGCCTTTCATAGAAACCAAATCACAATTTGCCAGAGACGATCCGGCGTTTCTTGTGTTGCTGATCGTCTGTTTGTGTGGTAAGTGTGTCGTGTTTGGTGCACCATACGGCCAATTAATTAGATTTTTCGTTGACAGTAACTTCGCTGGGCTTTGCGTGGGTGCTGGGACTGACCTTCTGGCAGAGCATCTCTTTCATATTCTATGTGGTGTTCGTGGATTGCATCTTTGCGGGAATCATTGTAGCCTCGTTTCTGTGGCTAGTAACGAACCGCTACCTGCGCAGCAGTAACTTGGAGCCGGACATTGAGTGGGGTTATGCGTTCGATGTACATTTAAATGCATTTTTTCCGCCGCTCATGCTGCTGCACTTCGTGCAGTTACTCTTCTACAACTGGTTCATCAGTCAGCCATGGTTCTTAGCGCGTTTTCTCGGCAACACGTTTTGGCTGCTGGCGCTGGGCTACTATGTGTACATAACGTTTCTGGGCTATAACTGTGAGTTAGTTAAACGTAAACTAGCACTTCCATGTCTTTAATATTATTGTTGCACTTGCAGGTATTCCCCATCTGAAGAATACGCGCCTGATTCTTATTCCTCTGCCCATTATATTTTTATTTTATTTGGTAACGATGATCATCGGATGGAACGTGACGATTGCGTTTATTAGCTTCTATAAGTATCGTGTGTATTGAGAGTTCGTTTCATCTCGTTAGTAGGACTCATTATTTTTGTAATATTTATGCTTAAGTAAGCTTTCTGACTTCGTGTGTAACATAGCGTCATTAAAGCCAATAACTTTCAGCAATAGTACGTGTTTTAGATAAACAATGATTGAATGATATGATTTCGAGTTCTGCGAAAGTACTTCAGCAAACTGTTTATTTGGTTAAACATGAACTTTTGCGAAAGCCGAATATGCAGTTTCCACTTTACACATCAAAAATTAGTTACAAAAAAATAGTAGCTAAGCCAACTTTGTGGGTTTCACAAACGAGCGTTTCCGTTTGTTGCGTTTGCGCTGCAGATCCAAATGGTGCAGCTGCGAGTGCACCTCCGCAAAGATTTCTTTCTGCTCCTCTTCTGGTATGGTGGCACGATACTGCTTCATCAGATCGAACTGCTCCCAAGGCTTCTCATGCTCCAGCGCCGTACGCCTTCGCTTGTCGGTCAAATATTCGTCAATGTTAGCAACACCTTGAAGATGCTGCCGCTCCCAACGTTCCAGCCATGGACGTGGTCGCAATACAACTTTAGTCTCGTTCACCGGTACCGGAGCGCCTTCATCCAAATTTTCTGGCTCCATATTAAGGTCGAAAGTGCTATATTCGGGCAGCGCATCACGTAGATACAGCAGATGATCGTCGAGACGTTTCTCTAGACGTAACACCTCGATCTTTTGTATCGTAGGGTCATACATATCGTAGCGCACCTCCACGCCCTGATGATCAATTACATTGCGTAATATGAAGCGAGCACGCAGGCCACAGCGATCACGATGTATACAAATACCTGCAGAACAATAGCATAATTTGCATTTTGCTTAAGGAGTGAAATTTGGCCGAAAGTTCTCACCAACAAAGCGACTGACTTTGCCCGTTGCGTGCGGGTCGGAGCTAGTCACCGCTAGTATGGAACCCACATAGAACTCAGGTATATCTATATGTGTGCGACGATCCAACATGTCCAGCCGCTCCAACTTTTCGCGCACGGCATTGCGCCATTCCACCTTGGGATCGGGAAGAAACTCCGGATAGACGAACCGATATGTAGGTGGCACTACCGACTTGCGCGCCTCGCCACTGCTGCTTCCGCTAGGCGACTGCTGTTGTGCTGTTGGGGACTTCGTGGAAGGCGGCACATCCTTTGCCAGCGGCTTAGTGGAAAATGTGACTGCATAACAAACCGAACATGTCAAATAAAGAGTCTATGTAAGTAGAATAAAAACTTACCAATACGTTTGAAAGCATTATGCTTCAGTATATTGGATGTTGTTAACCGACTGGTAAGGTTCATTGTTTTTAATTAATATATTTTGTTGAAAATTTGCGCACAAGCAAATGTATAAATTAACCTGAGGCAGCGGCAAACAGCTGTTTTTTTTTCTTTTTTGATCTATTACAAACTTGCAAGCTAGCAGATAAATGTGCAATGCTGTTAACTCTACACAAAACATAGTGCAGTGGATTTTGGTCATATTTACACTGTTGGTTAATTCAACCAGTCTACGAAGTAAGCAAAAGACGTAAAATAAATATGGATAATTTATGAAATAAGGCATTTCTACAATATTGCCTGTGCCAGGAGAACGCTCTGCCAAATTCCAAAATGGGAAATGTTGGGGAATAAACGTGAATCGGGCAACACTGTTGAGGGCATGTAATAGTTTGGTGGGACTCTGTTGATGCGGGTGTATGCGTGTGTCATTGCACGCAATTTTTCCATTACTTTTTCGCTTACAAATTGTTTCAAAGTTCTGCCAATGCTCAGGGTTTAGGCCTTAAAGTTGGTCTTACCAGTCCAGCTAATAGCCACTAGCAATCGCAGCATTTGCACAATTTCCCCATACGTAAAACACTGGTTCGACCACATGATGCCCACGCACACCAGTATGGATGCGTGCGGCGTGCGCTTGTGTGTGTTCATAAAATCCCGATGAAAGTATATAAGGCGCGTCATTTCGACAGCAGATTCGGCTTCGTGTTGAACTGCGCGAAGCCTTGTTGGCGTGTGTTGAATCCGTGTTGGATAATGGGCGAGCCGGATTTACATGCGCCAGGACCAAACACGGGAAAATGCATTAAATCCGCAATGCTCACGCCGCCACAATCGTCAGGATATGCACTAGCGAAAAGCTAATGGTGCGCGATGGCATGCTGCGCTGTCAACGACACGAGCGCGTTGGCACTATGAACGGACGGCCATTTACATGGGCCCCATTGGCGTTCGTGCGTGTGTGAGTGGGATAGCTAGCGCGGCGCAGCTGACGTTCGTGGACAATTTTTTGACTTTCGTCGACGGTCGACTTCATTTGAAAAGTGAGATTTTACGTGAGCAGACGTACATACGCCGAGGAGTCGTGTGCATTGTTTTGTATCTGCAATATTCATTGTAATTAAATTTTGCAAACTGTTGCCGGTCGCTCAGTGGCGACGTAAGCTGCTTGACACAAAATCAAAGGGCAAAGAACTTTTGGACAAATTAATCTGCTGTTGCTTCAGTCGCCGTCGTCGCTGTCATTGACGTTGTCGCGCGCGTTGTGCTGTCGCGCAGTTAGCTCGCTGTTTTTTGTTGCTATTTGTGCGGTCGTGATTTTCGCTGCAGGTTTGTGCGTCGCAACTTCTTGTTGCCGCTGTTGTAGGCGCTGCGCAGCGTACGAATTTCCTATTTTCGGGCTTGCAGCTGGTACGAGACGGCAGCAAGCTGGCGGAGAAGAAGGTGCAACTGGCGCTGTGCCAATCGTCAGTGGTGAGTTTGACTTGCGTTAAGGCGACAGTTAATCGCGAGCCGGAGCCCGTATGCTGGCTGACGGCCAGTCTGGTTGTCTGTCTAATGGGCGCAATGCCAACATATGGCAACGGCTCCAGCACCTCTAGCGAGGAAACGACCTTGCGGGTGCGCCGCACAGTGGTCATTTGATGTCTGTGTGGTGACGCAAAGTCTGCTGTTGAGAATAGTGTTGTTGGAAATTTAAGACTGAAAAAGCAAAAAGGGGATGTGTAATTCGCACTTGTTGAGGGAGCGTATGCCGACAAAGCTGACAGCAATGTGCCATATTGAATTGTGTTAACCTTATTAATTGCGACATTCGCCAACCCTGTGTTGGCCAAGTTTAAACTAATTCGTCCCGGTCGTTAATGAATACGCCTCACGAAAGTAACGATCGCATTTATCAGCTGTTTCATTCGAAGAGGCATTTTGCATAGCATCCCCTGTTTGCTGGCCAATGAAAACCACCACTTGACTTATTAAAGCTTATCAACCTGCTTGTGCAACAACATCAAATCGAGTTGTTGAGACTTGTTGACGCGGCCTCAAAAACATTTGTGTGCGACAAGGTTTCTACTGCCACCCATTTGGCTCGACGCGCTATCCAGATGGTTTTGGCTTTTCATTTATTATTTTATGTACTAAAGCATTTATTATTTGCACATTTTGACGAATTTGCTTTAATCATTTCGGCTCTACGTCGGTTTGTTTGAGGCCATAAACCAAGCAAACCCGGCGCGTTCGGCTGCGCTGTCCCGCTGAAGCGCTACTACTGAAGGGGCCATTGTTTCGCGTCTTTTCGTGCTGTACTTTGTTACGCGTTTGCCGCGATGTACTCGCTGTGCTGGCTATGTGCCGACATCTACCACAACTAGAACTAATACTGCACAAAGTAAATAAACAACTGCTCAAAACGGTAAATTAAAACGTTTGCGAATGTGTTTTGCACACAATTAAGCGACGAAATTTGAATGGGTGCGACTACTTCACCCAAGTCCGCAGAACGAATTCGCTATAACAAATTAAATTTTCGCTTCGCTTTGATCAAGTCTGGTTTTCCAGGAGTGCTCAATGCAGGGCTTCGTTGTGGTAGTGGCACGACGCAAGCCATCAAACTGAATTCTTTTTTTTTTTTGTTGACACATTGAATTGTTTGTCAAAAAATAATTTCTAGGTTTTAAATCTGTACGTTTTAACCGTAGATTGAGCTTTGTATCAAAAATGATACATTTGGTGTTTTGTTTTATTATAACTTTTTCAGGATATAATTAATTGAACCATACTTGTGACTTTGTTTGTGTTGGGATTGTGCTTGTTTAAAACCATCTTTCACACTTTTTTAAGAAAGAGGTCTTGAGAAAATTTAAAAGCTTATAATATTCTCCTTTGTATACTTAGGATAGGATTCCCTAAATTTTTTGAAGCTCAATCTACGGTTAAATAAACTGGAGCGAATTGGTGGAGCTAACCGCACCACATTTCGCGGGCTCAGCGGTAGAAGGGCTCAAATTTCACATCCCAACTTTTCCCAACACCCATCAACGACACATTTACAACATATTATTTTTATTTCATTATGCAAGGATTGCTTTGAAATGACTGAAATTGTTTTTCTAGTGTTGATTCTATGTTTTAACTAAGCTAGAAGCTTAAGAAAAATTTTTATCTTGGCCTTCTGTTTATTTTATTCTCTTAATCAAGTGTCACTTTTCCCACAATTATTGAATGCAAAAGTGGCACTAAAGTTTTACTTTGTAAATTTTAAATGCAATTCAGCCACTCCACCTCAATCACTTGTCACCGCTTGTGGCCCTTATTACTCGCTCTGGTCTTTGTTTCAAATTCAATAAATAATGAGAGCGTTCGATTAGAATTTTTAATGTGCTCCCAACTAAGCGCACTTGGAAGGTGTGGTAGCAGGTAAATTGTAGAAAGGGCCGTCGAATTAGGCCAGCACTATGGTGACAAACGCGTCGGAATCGATAGTCATCTAAAATATAAACCCCGCAATCGATCGCACGATAATCGCCCAACGGACGGCGTATTGCGCTGCGCTGCACAGTGGAGGCGCAGCACTTTCACCTATAATGACGAATTGCGCTCGGTAGCGGCACTAGCTGTGCTATAAGAAGTGCTCATGAGTCGTTCACATTATCTCGCGAAAAGTTTCCGAGGACCAGAAGCACTTGTCTTCAATCTTTCAAATTTTACATTGCACTCTGAATCAATTAATCTATGCAATATTTTATATTTATAGCAAACCGTTTGCATTTATAATCGAACTATTTGGTTGCAACTGAGCTGCTTTTAATTGAATTAATGCGTTGTCGCTGAAAAACCGAAGAGAAAAGCAAAACATGCGTAACTTCTGCCACTTTACAGCTGCTAACAAATTGTACATTAGGCATTAACGTTGCATTTGCGTATTTCCGTTGCATTTATAGACCGCGTGTGCCCCTATTTTTTAGATACCTTTATTCAAATTCTTTTGCAAATGCAAACACAATGCTCGACATGTCAACAACCACTTTAGTTTTAGAACAGAAGTCGCACAGCCGCAAAAACTTCACGTTTCAACCGAAAACACATTCGTTTGCACATGTTGTGGACAAACAACCAATAAAAGTAAATAATAATAAAAATAAACGCCAATATCGCATATTGCGATGGTTCGCCAGCGAGCGATATCTTGGCTGCTCTTGTTGTAGTCTCTACGGACATGTATTTACTGGCTTTACAGCGGTTCGCCGCAATGGTTGGCAAAACGATGTGCAAATGTTATTGGTCACCGCCAACATGATATAACGAACGATCGATCTTACTGGCCTATCGACGCACAAATAAAATATATATTTACATAAAAATACGTGTGCTGACATAGCTGATATTTTCTCTCTTTTTGATAAGATGTTGACAAGTTTTGAGCGTGCAATATTTAACACATTCCGCTGCGTGAGATTTCTAAATGTCGTGAGAGCCGAGAGAGAACAAATGTAGATGTTCGATGCCGTGAACGCCCCTAAATTGACCGGTCACAGAGATTCAGTTGACTTATTTCGTAGGTAACTTTCTTTAACAGCTTTTCTTAATCATTCGTGGTCTTCATTTATGAAAACGAAAATACGAGCGAGAGCTTTTTCGGCCGTTTGACATTGCCGTTCGTCATAGTCTGAATTCAAACCTAAAACTCCCTGACTTGGGAACGAACTACTGAACCATGGGTCACTGTCTGGTATGGGATTTATTAAAATTTAAAGGCGACAAGTGTCGGTCGCAATTCTGCAAAAACGATTAATGTCGCCTCTGCTACACACACACACACACCAAAGGCTTGTAACTCTGGCGTTTTGTGTCTGTTCTTGCCACTTCAAAACCTTGAGTGGCGCGATAACACACACACACGCATGTCCAACACGCGCACCAACAAAGCAAAACCAACCATATGAGTTCGCACAGCAAAACATTTTTGTATATTTTCATTAACAACAACGCGAAAAATAGCAAATACACACACGTTGTGGCAAACAAAAACGACAAATAAAGCTAACAATCGCTAATCACTGACTTTTTACCCGTATTGTTGTTGTAGTAATAGCATTATTTTTGTGTTGTTATTGCTGTTGAACTGTGTGCTGTTGTTTTGTATTATTTATTTTCTGTCTTGACGCTGATTTTTTTCACCTTTTGTTGCTCACCCAATCGTAATTATCATGAAGTTTTGTATTTTCTTGTCATTTATGATTTACCTGACAACAGATGACACACGCACATGTAAACATATGCATACAATATAGTCTTTATGTACATACTCACTATATGCCACTCATATACATACGTACAATATGTGCCTAACAAATACACAAACGAAGGCAGTTGTGTGTGTGTGTGTGTGGTGTTAGCAGTTAAATAAATGGATTTTGGTTAGAGTTGTTTAGCAGCAGCAGCCAGCGTGCAGTGCCTAGACGTAGATTTGGCGCTTTGTTTTGTTTTTTGCATATCAGCTTTGCGTTTGGCCGCGCGTTGGGCAGCTGTATCCGTACATACATACATACATACACAACATCGGTGAGGAATAACTCGATGTTATGCCGGATTTGGCTCAATGCAAAGCGTTAGGTTAGACTAAATTGTCTTGAAGATTTTTTAAAGCATTTTTTGTGTTGACCCATCGTTGGGTTTTTCAAAAATCGATTCTTGTGATTTATGATGACCTAAAGAATGTAAGTGTTGGTTAGCGTGTCTATGGATGATATTGAAAAAGAAAATTGTCCTAAGTAACAATGATGTTTTGCCTGTATATAGAAGTAGATATGTAGTTGAGTTTTGGAGCAACGGGGGCAACTTTGGTCACTTTGACTTAAATTCGTACTTCTATAATACTTCTGCACCTCCTATGCAGCTGCGCAGCTCTCCAAGCACTTGTATTTTGTATTATCTGTCTTACGCAGGTAGAGTTATTGGATTTCACATACTCAGCTTCACCAAGAGATGCAAGTGGCTTCAACCTTATAGTGTTTTTTTATATCTGTTGCTATAGTGGTAGGGTTACCACTATAGCCACATCCCCCCTTCCAATCTACACATAAGGGTCGTGCACGATCGTCGAGCTACATTTTGGGTCTTTTAACTTACCCAAATATCTATTTGTGGTGTACGAAACCAAAAGTGTCAAAAGTTGTGTACAAAACCATCTAAAATGAAATCCTATGTGCGCGACTAACTCGGTTACGTACTGAGCAGCTAAGGATTATATTGCGTTCAAACTGACTCATTTAAACTAGTTTAAGTAAAAAGAGCTTTTTGTTGAACACAACCGTCCAGACTGCTCAATGAAGTTTAATTTGACAGCAGTTTGTTTACACACAACAAACAAATATTTTTGTAAACTGATGTGCTGGGAGCATAATTCGAGCGAAATATTGGCGCATATTTCATAAACCACGGCATCGTACTCAACTTCATTCAATATTAGACGCCTTGTATTCAGATGCCACAAAAAGGCGATGAATAGAATGAAAGCAGTGCGAGCAAAACGATAATTTTTATATATTTCAACATTTTCACATTTTCAATGTTTGTTTGGTTTTGTTGTGATAAATTGACAGCTGAATCTGTAGGGATGTTTTTTCTGGTTTGTGTCTAGGGTGTGCGCTGTATTCAGTTGACAAAAAAGCTTTTTCATAGAAAGCTTTCGGATGCAACCTTGCGTTAAACTCGTTTCAAAACATGTTAAATGGTTTAACACGTTTAATTTCCAACAACAATTGCATGTGAGTGAACAGGTTTTCGAACTGGTTTTGTTCATTTAACTTGTTTAAGCACATTAAACACGTTTAAGTCGTCAGTTTGAACGCCATATTAGGGCACCGAATGTTTTGCCTGCTCGTCTTAAATCTCATATTTCTTTCTCGCCATTTGGTTTTTCTTGAACTGCGTTTTCCTTCAATTACAATCAGGTCTCTGCCGTTGCTTACTGTGTTACTGTGATAACTATTTGCCATTGTTGCTGTTGTGGTTTGTATCGACATCGACAATGTCGTCGTTGTACCCTTTGCTTGCCACAATCAGACCAACCAAAAGCTATTGTATGTAAATACAATAAAAACAACGCTAGCAAGCAAAAGAAGCTGTTACGGATAAGCAACAAAAGCAACTTTCACTTTTCAGCTGTGTTGTGCTACGATTTTTTCCTTCTGTTATATGTTTGTATGTATGTATGCATTTGAAATCGTCTGCATTATTCTCCTGCGCTGCTGCAATCAATTGCAATTTGCAATGCTGTGCTTGCATTTTAACGAAAGTGGTAAAATGTGACATTCAGCTGTTGGCAACTAACAATTTTCATATAAAGTTTTATAAAGAAATGAATGCCATTTCCATCTGAGTACTGTTTGTACAGATTATAGCGAATGTGTAAAACGTTCTTTGTAATTGGTGCATGCCATCGTAAAGGCAGTTGATTGTTTTATTGAAATGCGAGACGTTTGAAAGTTTAATGAAGCGGCCAGACTGTAGAGTAAACAACAACAAGGGTCATTGTGTGTTGTGTGCACACACGTGTTTGTAATCTCTGGTACTCGCTTTAGATAACTTTTCCGTTGCCTTTCGCGCATAACATATATGATCTGAAATATGTATATGTAATATTGGTTTTGTCTTTACAGCTGAGTTCATTCACTTTAGACGCTTGAAAATAAATATGCAAAAAAAGGGGTATTCAAAGCTTTTATTCAGTGCGTTATTGTTTATTAATTGGTTCTTTATTAATCGAAAACCGAAAAGACGGGAATGTACATATAAGTGTTGAAATATTGATTTTAAATAAATATCTCATTGGGAGTCAAAGTAATTGGAACGTTTTGTTTTTATATACTTCTACTTGTTAACTCTCTCTCTCCCTTCTAATCAATACTTTACGCATTCCTCTACTTTCAGCTAAAGGTCTACAATGCCGTAATCGAGGACGTAATCGCGAATGTGCGTGACGCCTTTCTGGACGAGGGCGTCGACGAGCAAGTGCTGCAGGAGATGAAACAAAACTGGCGCGCCAAACTGATGGCCAGTAAGGCGGTGGAAGTGAATCCGGAACCATCCGAGATGCAGCCACCGCAAATTGTTGCCAACAACCCAAAGGTAAGTGGCCGGTTGCTGCCAGCCGGTGTGTTGCTTCAGTCCGCCTGGAGAAGAGTGCGTATGCGCGCCACAGGGCTGCTACTGGCGCTGTAGGACGAGGATGTTTTTGTTTCGCTGATTGCACACAACTACAAGAAGCAGCATAACAACAATGTCAATTTGTTTCTCATTATGTATACGATTACATGTTTTCTTTTTTTCTTTCTCTTCATTTTGAACTATTGACTTGCTACATGCTGCATGCTTCGCTGATATCGCAAATAATGATTACTTTATGATGGTTAAAACATCGAAAACAACAACTTATCCACTTGCGATCGACTTATTTCGTTTGCAACAACACACATACACATGCGCACACGCAACACGCTCATCTAATTGGTTGTCTTTCTCCGATTACTACGCCAACAACGTACGATCGCATATTTCTTCTCTCCCAAATCGTTGCGATTTGCCATATTTCCGCGAGCAGCCATCAAAGGTAATTTTAATTGTTGTTGAGTCAATAAAGCAATCATTTCTCTTCTACTCTTTTCGCACTGCCTATGTCCACTTACTTCACTAGATCAGTCGTTATCTGTTATTTAAATATTCCTCATGTTTAAATTTATTGCACTTCTGTTCCTTCGAAAAATTCCTTTTCCCTTTATTCCTTTTATTTGAAAACTAGTTGCTAAACCTCACAACATAGTGCACTCTTCAACTAACCCCGCTTTTCTCCTCTTTGCTCAGAGCTAATTTCAATGTTTTCTCCCTCATCATAATTTTCATGCACAGGCTGCTGCCGCCAAAGCAAAGAAGGCCGCCGCCGCCGCAGCCGCAGCGGCCGCTCAACAAAACAACAATAACAACACAGGCAACAGCACAGCCGCCACGACTACAGCGACAGACGTGAAGCCACATATGACGCTGCTGCAGTCGAATATGGCCAACGGCGCCGCCTCGACCACCGCTACGACCAACAGTGCCAGCGGTGGTCCGACCACATCGACTGCGGCAGGTGCAGTCCCCAAGCTGAACGGTGCTATCAAACAGGAGCCACAGCAACATATACATCAGCCCAATCCGCCGCCACTGCATCCGACAACAACAGCGGCAAACTTTCAGAAGGCGAACGCCATCACATCACAGACGGCCGGCGCTGGCGGACAACAGCAGCAGATGGCGGCGCAGTCCAATTCCACCATACCGATTGTGGCAACACTTGATCCCAACCGCATTATGCCCGTGAATGTGAGTAGCGCAAATTGAGCGTTTAATTTTTATATTATTACTAATTTTTTTGTTGCATCCGTAGATTACATTACCCGCTCAGACCGGCACTATAAATTCGGAATCTCGTGTGCTAACCATACACGTGCCGGCGTCGGCGCTGCAGGAGAATCAGCTGACACAGATTCTCACCGCGCATCTGATCTCGTCGATCATGTCACTGCCTACGACATTGGCGTCGTCGGTGCTGCAGCAGCATGTCAATGCAGCGCTGCACAACGCCAGCATGCAGAGTAAGTGGCTGCGGTAGTGTGTCAATTCGATAGTAATTGTAAAATGTGTATTGCCGGCGACTTTGTAGAGAACTTCAATACATCGAAACAGCTGGATGGTGCTGTGGACACCTCGGACGAGGACGAGAGCGAGGAGAGCGACGACAATATGGACAACGATGACGACGACGATCTGGACAAGGACGACGACGAGGACGGCGAGAATGAGGGTGGCGCCGAGGAGGAGCCGCTCAACAGCGATGACGATGTGACCGACGAAGATGCGAGCGATGTCTTTGACACGGATAATGTGATTGTCTGTCAGTACGACAAGGTGAGCGCAATTGGCGACAGTTGATCAAAATCCTTTGTAATTGTTTTGTTTGTCTGTCATTTAGATTACACGCTCGCGTAACAAGTGGAAATTCTACTTGAAGGACGGCATCATGAATATCGGCGGCAAGGATTATGTTTTTCAAAAGTCCAATGGCGATGCCGAGTGGTGAAGCCCTACTAGCAACTGCATTGCGTACCCCACGCCCCCCTTGGTCCCTTTCCAATTGTCCGCGACACTTTTGTGCTAGTCTGACAAACAATGCTATAACAAAGACATCGCTTATTCCCGCTCCCCTCCAAATTTATGATGTGCAAGTAAGCTGAATACAAATAAAGCAACAACCTGAAAACACCCTTCGAAAATGCCTAATTATCCATCTACGATGTACTTTGAAATGTTACGATGAACCCAAAATTGACCAGCAGACAACACTCTCAAACGCAATGTCGACGCACCCCCCTCAAACCTCTATGCTGATTGTAGACCAATTAGCTTCGCCGGCAGGATGTGATGGCATTTTGACTACAACCAAAAGTAACGATGCGACCACGGACACTTCGGCAGGTACAAGGGAGTCAAAGATGCTCAAGCGTCTGTCATGCTAACGTTACGTGCAAAATTTGTTAGGTTTGAGAGCTGATTTGTAAGCGACTAATCGTCAACTGCGACGAACAGAAGGTGACTACAACAACATTATTACCGAAACATACAAAACTTTATACAGAAAACGTACACAAGAAAAACTTAACAAAATACAATTGTATTAAAAACGTTTTAGTATAAATTATTATTTAATAAAATTGAAAAATAAAACCAATAAGCATTAATTGAACAGTATGTACACACACAAAGTGGCTCGCTTATTTGTGGGGTGATATGGAACAAGAAGAATTGGGTGCTGTACGATCAAATATCTAATATTATGTTAATTTATTCCATTTGCACTGACTTCTACGAAACGTCATTAGCGCAGGAACCAAACTGGTGCAAATTTACAGCCCCATCCGAAGCAGAACGCACGGCGGCCAGACACTGTGACGAGCAATAAAAACACCAAATCGCATACACCGGTTACTGTAGTATTTACGTTTAATTTTATATTATATGTATAAGTGTGCATTTTTGCATTGTTTTTACAAGTTGATCCTTACATGGCTAAAATCCAAATTTACTTCTTTCCTGCCTTCGTCACGCGCAACTAATTCAATTTGCATACAATTTACAGTGGAAATTGTTACACTAAGCTGTCACCAACACACCAAATGCAAATTTTGAATTCTGCTGCTTTAACTAAACCGTGTGGTTTATTTTATTGGGCAAAGAACAAATCAGTTTCTCCATTAGGCTTGCTCATGTCTTTGCTTTATAAAAATATTTGTAAAAAAATTTGCCTGCGTTTTCAGTTGATTACTACGTTGTGTACTGACTTGTTGCTTATTAGTGAAAAATCAAAATGAGATTAACTTTAAAAATAGTGATTTAGTTTCTTCATTAAAAATATGCAATATTCAAATGATTTTTTTTCAAATTTTTTAAAGATACAGAACAACTACAACAAAAACGCCATACTTAATTTAGTATTATCATTTATATTATTAAATAGTTTCATTAAATGTCTAATTAGCATTAATGTAGCGCTAAAATTGCTTTACTAGCTCTAGCCAAAATGTACAGCACAAAAGAAAATTTTTTTTTTTAGTTTTTTTGGGGTGGAGAATGTTCTTAACGCTAGCTGCATATCGGCTACTAAAAACTGCACTGCTGCTATGCTCGGTTTTCTTTTGTTTGTGCAATTTTAGCAACCATTAACCAAGTGGAACAATAGCACTGAATATTGCATTCTTCTTTTCTCTGATTTTGCATTAAAATACAGAAATGTGCGCGCAGAGTGTTCAGCCCAAAGCTGTGCATCGATTGCGCTCAAGTCACGGCTATACCAGACAATGCCATTCGCTTCGGTTAACGTAAGCAAATCACAAGGACAATATACAAAGTGTGGAGTTGAACAAGCGAAACTGCGGTGCTAAGCACTCGCTCGTTGCCGGACAAAGCGTCCGCCTAGCGGACATTTTGCGAGGCACACATCGCCGCACATAGTCATTAAATGCTCCAAGTCGAAAGCGTTGTTCGCTGTTGTGTGTCGTTGAAATTTCCCGTTGTCCGCTGCTATTGCAAAAGTAAATCGCTTGTTCCAGGTTATTGTATTTGTAAGCACATATGTATTTGTAACTTCTGCTGGTTTTGGTTGTTAGGGTCCGCGCATGAAATATTCTTTGCACCCAAGTTTGTAGTATAAATTCACAAATTTAATGAAAAGCTTTTGGTTTTTTAAGTGCTGCAGCTTGCACTACTAGCTGGCGTTCTACACATTTGCACGCACATTTTCGCTTAATGCCTGATGACAACGAAGTTACGAAGAAAACAATAACATCTATTGAAATCCATAAGGGGACTGAATTGCACTCGTACACACACACATACACTCAGACGCCTAGCCAAGAGGCGCCAGCAGGCAGCGCAGTGCATTGATGGCTGTCTCGAGTGCCGGTTGTTGGCTGTGGCTCGGGCTGACCACACTCGATTAACTTGTTAGCAGTGCAATGTTTATCTCCTTTACCATCTTGACGCGGTGCAACATCTTTTGCAGTGCCTCCTGGCTTAGCGCCTGTGTAGAGTACCAGACAGGCGAGTCGGGCACGCAGGAGCGTTCGGGCTGTAGGTAAAAGACATCGTTGCGTGTTTTAACGCTCTCCGGACTGAAACGAATATCAGACGATTTTGTTAGAGAAAAGCAGAATCCAGGGGCGCTCAATGCTCACCATTTGGAGAGGTAGAATTCGTAGAGTCGAACTGGACAGCGCAAAGGATTGTCTTCGTTCTCCTGCTGTTCGTAGACCTTCTTCTTACGGGGATTGGCATCTGTAATGCGAGCAATTAGAAACTTTAACAAATTACAAAAGTGAAGCGGTCGCAGACATACCAAGTCCAGCTTGTGGCGGATAGAAACGTAGAAGCACATTGCGTGTGCCAGGCGTTTTGGCATTTTGGGCCGATCGCTTCCAGTGTTTCATTATATGCGAGAACGACAGCTGCATGTGCTCTTCAACTGTCTATAAGGGATGAAAGACAATTTCAGGGTAAAACAATTTGCAGATTAAATTGGGAAGAAAATACTGACCGTCAGGTTGAAATGTTTTGTGTTAAAGAACATTAATGTGCTAAGCAGCACGTGAGGAGAATGAGCGCCCAGTTGTTTGCACTCCCACAAGTGCTCCTCTTCGACGCGGGTGACAATGTATTCTGCAATAAAGAATATAAATGGGTTTTTAAAGCCAAATAAATAGGGGAAACCTGACAAAAGAAAAGAACAAAATAATAGCATCGACACTTACGAGAATCATTGTAAAGCACCGAGAACTTGCGCGCCACCTCATCCAAACAATCGGTAAAACGTTCGTAGTAGGGATCTGTGAATATATTATCTATTCGACCGTTCTCGTAGAGATATTGTTGGATGCCTAAAATAAAAAACATGTTGAATTGGTCTCACATTCTTTGGCAACTGTGTCCATACCTAGCACTAAATAATATATTGTGTCGGGCGCATATTCGGTGCCGTTTGGCTTGCGCACCTCTTTCACGAACAGACACAGCGAGTAGTTCAGCTCGTCGGCAGTCATCTGAAGCAACTCTGTTTTGAATGTGCGCCGCCGTATTGAACTCTTCTCGATGTCCGCATTCTTGGTCATCACCCACTGTCGCCAGGCATTTACGCCAAACGTGTACTTCAAGCACATGTTGGCGTCGGGCTTCTCTGTCGGCTGCACTGCTTGCGGTGTCTGCTGTGCTGCCGTGTCCATCTCTTGCAGCCGCGGTCGCTTTACCGGCGAACGATTGTTTCGCGGCGACACCGGCGCTGCGATGGCTCCACGTTTGCGTCCACGGCCACCACTGCCAAATAATCAACAATTTTATATACCATTGACATACAGTTTTTCCCCCACACTACACTTACCGCTGAGCCTCGAGCATGTGGTGTTGCTGCGGTTGTTGCTGCTGCATGTGATGTGCACTCATATGGCTCATTGAGTCATCGTGGCCCACCATCCCAGGTGGCGGATTTGTGATCGTGTTCGCTGTCATAGCCGACTCCAGATCAACAGTCGGCTGATCGTACTCGCCGGTGGCCATTTTCAACGCCATTTGCAGCACCTCTTCACCATATGAGTTATTGCCCACCTCCACCGGTTGCACACTGTTACTGTACTGCATGCTCACCATGGCAGGATCGGGCTTCACCTCCTCATCCGAATCTGAATCGGACTCACGCTTCTCCTCTGCCACCATTTCGGCCATCATCAGCAGCTCGGCCTCGAATGGATCGGCGGGCATCTTGTCCTGGATCTTCTTGATCTCCTTCAGAATGCCTTGCGAAGAGTTCCGCGTGGTGGGTATAAATATCGGCACGGGTATAGGCAACGGTATCGGCACCGGCACAGGGAAGGGCGCCGAGTACATGTACATCGGTTGCGGCAGGAAAATTGGCACTGGGACCGGTATCAGCACCTTGTTCGAATAGTCCTTGCCGGTCTGCGTGGCTGTTGTGGCGGTGCTGGGCTGCGTTTGGAAGCCAACTGTCACGGTCTGTGGTTTGCAGCTGGTCTGCACGTTGCGCACGGCAGGCGGATACGGTGGCACTGCAATGATTTTCGTCTCCGTGGAGACGACGGTACTTTGCACTGTGCCCTGAACGGAGCTCGCACGCTTAGCGCTATTGCTGGTGCGGGGTGGCGAAAGCGACACGGGTGACGGTGAACGCGCATAGTCGATATTTTTGCGCGGTCGACCTCGACCACTGGGCGCAGTTTGAGGAGCTTGTTGCAAAGGCGGCGGAGGAGATTCTAATTTACGCCCACGACCACGCCCACGGCGAACAGTTACATTGCCAATCATGGTTTCGGTTTCGCCACTCGCCAAAGAGGAAACGGTCGAAATTACAGGCATAGTCGGTACACTCTTCTTGTTTGCACCACTGTTCTTGCCGGACAATTTCAGCTGCAACGAAAGAATGAAAGTATTTCTTGTTTCTATAAATTACTCTGTAGAAAATTTTTACTCACTAAAAAAAAACGTTTAGATAGGGGAAAATTCGTTTTGAACTTTTCGCGTTTCAAACGGAAAAACTTACTAACGTGTATGCGCGTGAGCGAGATGACAGTAGTAATTCGACCAGATCTATTACATTTTAAGTACTGGCAACGTTGCCAACGTGTTAAATTGACAGCGAGAAAGCACCAAAATGGTGCCGAAAATAAAATTTTCCTTTTTTGCGATTCACAAAACGTTTCAGGGACAAAAACTAAACATGATCGAAATATTGAGCCTCTGCAGGCGGAAATAAATAGTAGACAGTAAGGGAAAGTAACAATATATAACTTATACTTGCTTGAGAAACATACTTTTGGAAATTATATAAAAAAATTAAACGTGCGGGTAGAGAAACTGTTAAAAAAAATTTGACTAATACTATAGTCAGTGGCAGATTTAGGAGGAACCCCCATCCTCGAAAAGTTTTTCTAAATCCGTCCCTGACAATAGATACCCACTGACAAATCTGGCCTTAATTTTTGCAAGAAACTGTTTCAAGGCTCGAAAAATTTTGTATTAAAACTTAATCAAATCAACGTAAAGTCTACTGACATAGAGGACGAGAAAATGCCACTCACCTGCAACGAGCCTTGCTGTTGTTGCTGTTGGTTAACCTTCAGTTTGACTCGTTTCGGCAAGCCTGTGGGGAAGGGAGCACTGGGCTTTGCAGTTGACGCAGGTTGCGGAGATTGGGCATCCGCCTCCAGCGTGAGCGGAGCGCGCGCAAATTGGCTCTGGAACTGCATCACACATTGGTACGTGCAGAAGTTACGCATCGAAGCATCTGACATTGTTAGGTGATACTGCGGCGTGGCCGAGTTGTTGCAGTTGTCGCACTTGGCTACAGTGCGCGAGAAAGCATTGATCGACACTCCGTACAGCGTGAGGCAGTTTAACGAGCACATGAGGATCTCTTGTGCATCCTGTTGCTTGTAGATCATGTCGAAGTTGTACTTCTTCACCTTGCACCATTGACATGACACGATGCGTCGATTGACGATGATGTACACATTGAGGCAGACCCGTGAGCAGAAGACTTTGGCACGCCGCTCGGTGTAGATGGTGAAGGACTCGTTGCCTTTGCGCTCGAAGTATTTGGTACACATGCCGCATTGATCAGCTACGATGTTGCTCACAAATTTGAAGGCTGAAAAGCAGGGATTTGAGCAAAACGTGTGCTCCTTGCCGTCCAACATGATCTCCACGCGCACTGGCTTGTCGTTGTTGCATACGGCGCAAATGTCGTTGCGAAGCTTCTTCTTCGGATTGCACATGCTGTCATAGCGCCGCATGCAGGCCTGTGAACAGAAGTCCTTAAATTGCTCCTTGTCGCCAACGGGAGCCAGGAAGCCCTCCGTGCCCGAAGATATGTCCTTCTGACAACATGAGCACGTCTTCAACCCCTTCTTATACTCGTTTAGGCAGCTGGCACAGCAGAACTGACGTATATCGAAGCCGAATCGCACACAGTACTTGCCCAGCGCCGGGTGAGGTACCTCGCCGTGACACGTCTGGCAGTTGGCGCCAATGGTTCGCTGGTATTTACCCAAGCAAATCTCATTACAGAAGTCCATGGTCTCCCACAGTAGGTTCTTGTCGCCAAGCGTCACCTCGTTGAAACACTCCGCACAACGACGCGTGAAGCTGGCGTTGCGTTCCAGGCGTGCGGCCTCCGCCTCGGCAGCGGTACGCGCCACCACGCCAGTCTCTCGCTGGCTACCAGACTTCGGTGTCACGTTGCCGGACGAAAGAGTGGCCCCGATGTTACGTACTCGAATCGAGTGTCGTTTCAGTTTGAATTTATCCGGCTCCTCGGCGTTCAACAGGTTGTAGCAATCGTCATTACAGACGTAGAACTGCTGCTCGTCCTGCCTAAAGAAGTACTTGCACACCTTCGATTCTTTGCACTGCAAGCAATGGTGTGTATTGGGCTCGGCAGGGGCCCCTGCGTCTGTTCCCACCTTGCCCCTGTCTTCCTTGTCAGCAACGTCGGCCGATTTATCGGTGCCTGTTGTATCGCCTTCTTCAGGCGCACCCTCACCTGCTGCATGTTCCTTGTCTACTTCGTTGTCGTTCTCCTTGACAGCTTCCGATGAAACCTTCGGTTCGAAGCTTAGTTCCTCGATGAGGAATTTTTTGCGCCTTATGAAATACTTTCCCGGATTCGCTGTCAATACAGCATCACAGCACTTCTGTTCACAAAGATACTCGAAAGCTGACGTTTCGGGATTCTTAAAGCGGAATCCACAAGACTTCTCCATACCACACTGTTTACAAGTGTGCGCGGCAGTTACGATCCAGGCGATGATTATCTTCGGCGCGACGCTGGTGTCACCGACGCTGCTCTGCAACTCTTCTAGAAGCGGTTCATCGGGATCGGGCGCATCTGCGGCATCGGCCAGCGGCGCTTCTGCGAAAAAGCAAACAATTAAATATCACACAAACAACAACTATTTAAAAAGCACGGTGCAAAAAGTGTTCTGAGTATATTTTGGTGGCCGAAACAAGTTTATAATTTATTTTTGCATTCGATTTTTGTAATGAAAATTTTAACGGGCTCACCTTCACTACTGCCACTACCAGCGTCAGCTGCTTCAGCTCCAGCTTCTACAGCTTGAGCCTCGGCATCAACTGTCGCAAAAGATAGAAACAAATCCATGAACTTTTTGGTTTTCTTCTTAAAAATCAAGTCAAAACATGAACAACAAAGACAAGAACTAAAATCATCATAAGACAACCACGATTAGAAATGAAATTATTTTTTAAGTAGTCGCATAATTGGACTTGACTCTGATTAGTTGAATAGGATTGAGGTTAATCCGGTTTATCTTTGAACAAAAATTAATTGAAAAAACTAAATGATCGAACTTGTAACGATTGACATAAAAATCGCTCTAAAAATATATGAAATGGAACCTAGGACAAATTAATAAATGCTACAACATTTAAATTTGCAAATCGCGGCAAATCTTAAAATTTCAAACTCAAAACATTCTTTAAAAATTAATCAAGATAAACCCCCCTGTTACTTTTGTTTTTAACGGTTCAAGACTTAACGCCAACAACCGATTTCTCTTTTGTAACAGAAAGGTTAATCAAAATTAAAACATCCACAAAAAATCGGTTTAACCCAACAATTACCAGTAGTATCACCGCTAGCTTGAGCCTCGGTTTCCTCTCCCTCCTTTGTGGCCGCTTCCGCCTCTTTCTCCTTCTCTTTTTCTGCCTCCTTCTCGGCATCTTCCTTTTCAGCATTTTCACGCGCCAAAATCGCTTGCTCCTTCTCCGCCTCAGTCACCTGAGTCTCGGGATCGTCAGGTATAAGGCAGACGTCCGACTCCTCTGGTTCTTGCACGTTTTCCACGGGCTCTGTGGTATTAAAAAAAAGAAACAGATGAGGATCTCATTGGCCACAATGTATGTTCGAAACAATTACCATCTTCCTGTTCGACCTCGTCGTCTTCTCCTGCATCGGCTTCCTTCTCTGGGGCCTCGTCAGCAGCTCCTTCGTCTTCCTCTCCCTCTCCTTCAGCCGTCTGCTTCTTCGCATCGTCAGTGACATCGTCCACCACATCTTTGCCGCTGTTGTCCTCAACTTCGGCCGTTTCCTCCACAGCCTCCATAGACACATCCGGCTGTTCAACCGCAGCTTCATCTTCACCCCCACCATCACCGTCTTCCTCATCCCGTTCATTTGTTTTGCTGTACTCTTTGTCCCCAGCCGCTGGAGAATTGCTCGCCGAAAGCATTTCCACATCACCGGGGTTATGTGCTGTTTCCACCGCTGTTTCCTCGTCCTCTTCATTGTCCACCTCCATAGCGCTGGCAGATTTATCAGCGCTCGTTACCTCGGCATCCACTTCTGTTTCAGCTTTGGCATCTGCTTCCGCAGCAGCTTCAGCCTCAGTTTCAACCTCGGCATCGACTCCTACATCAGCTTCATCCTCCCCATCAGCATTCGTGGGCAGAGTCATGTCTGATTCGCCTAGCATATCCGACTCATCCGCGGCGGCGGCATTGCCTCCGGCCGATACATTGGCGTCCACCTCCTCAAAATCGGCAGATTCTCCTCCACCTTTTCCATCGGCCTCCTCCGGCTCCTTGTCCTCTTGCTTCGGATCGCCGTCCTCTTCTTCGGGTGCATTGTCCGGTGTGCTGCCTTCATCGGGTGGATTGTCCTGTATGCTACTTGCTTCGGGCGGATTATCCTGTATGCTACCTTCATCGGGCGGGTTGTCCTGTGTGCTGCCTTCATCAGGCGGTATCGCTGAGGTAGCTCGTGAATTCTCATCCACCTCGAACGAACCCTCCGAGATTTGCTCAAAATCTTCGTCATGATTAGCGCCTTCGGTGTCCTTAGTGGCTTCGCCGTCATCGTGCGGTATCTCGGCGACCTTGTCCCCTGACGCTTGTGAAGTTTCTTCGTCCAGTTTTGGCGGTTCCGAGTCTGGTCGCGCTGTGGATTCAGCGTCGGTGTGAAATGAATCTAAACTAGAGATTTCCTCCATTGGCCTGATGTTGTCGATTTTAAAACCAGCGCGGAATATTTAAACATTAACTGCAAGCAAAAAAGATAAGTTATATTGGGTTAAATGCAAATGTAAAAGATGTCGTTTTCCTGTCCAAGCCATATTTACTGATAGTAAGTTCTGCCCCCTAAGTGCCACACCCAGGTTTTGCATTAATGCATGTGCTATAAACTTGCCTTAATTCAAAAACAGCAGAAACTTATTTAATTTTTTTCCCCACCGTTCATACCACCCGCATCTAATCCATATACGAAACAAATATCTCTACACAGCAATATATATTCACTTGCTGTCACATGGTCACCTCAAGCGAAATTTTTCCCGCCGTTGCGACGCGCAACTCTGCACACACCGACAGCCGAAGACGACTGCAGCCCAACAACGCGGCCCCAGCCAGCACAACTGCCCCCTTTGATTCTTGCGTGTGCAATTGCCGAACGTACGGTGCCAGTAATTATCGCAATATCAGACGCAATCGGAATATGCAAAATACACTTTAATGCCACCGGACTGCCGGCAAAACGAAAAAAACCAACAAACAACTCCGCAAAATTGTCGTTCGGCTGCGAAACGTACACAGTGTGGCTACCCTGAAAGTACAGCACGCACAGTGGGAGCAAACGAGATCGGTCGCAGCAGTCAACTGTGCTGGCCGCCAACAATCAAAACAATTTACCCACTGTACGCGCACAGCCAACAATGCAGCCTGCACAAAGTAGTTACACGCCCTTTCCGATTTTAACACATATATATATCGTCCAAAATTGATTTGCCGACCGACTACGTTTTCTTATAAGGGCCTGTCACTAGCGCGCTACCCGAATACGGAATGAGGCGGAAAACGTAGTAGGAACGAAACGCTCCGACTATCTCGAGAACTCACTTCACTTGTGTCAATTTTAATTTTCCGCCCAATTTTTCACGCATTTACACTGCACACTCTCACGCAAATTCAGTTTTAATTAATTTCTCTTCATGTAAATTTCACTTTTATATACTTTTTACAGCCAACTAGCTAGTATTATTTGCAAAAATCTGCTCTGAAAACGCAGCAACAATTCTGGTTTGCCTTCTTTCTAATCGGCTTCACCGAAAACACAAATCTATCATTTTCCAACAGTGGCGTTCTAGTACAAAAATGGCGCACGCGAACTTGTCACTGTGGGAGGTGTTCAGAAAGGCAATTGCATCCTGGCACAACGCTTAAAATCTACAAAATATGTTTACAAAATTAATTATAATACAAATTGTTACTAAAAGCTAGCGGCATGATTGTAAAAATTGATTGTTTTTAAATGCCAGAAAAAATTCTATAGGTTTTCTAACACCATAACTGTCAGGCTTTAAATATTTGTAATAGATTAGTGGAATCAGGCTCTTGTAATAGCTAATTTAGCTGACGTAAGTAGTACAAATAGTGACCGCAATATCAGATTATGTAAAACCCCAAGTCTATGCGCATTATATGCAATGCCAATTTAGATTGATTATGAGAATAACATAACCAAGTAGCATAAGAACGCGTTTAACATAAATTACGATTTGTATTTATATAATGAAACAAAATGGCGGTGCTATGAAAATCGGCATTCGTTTCATATCCCGCTTGTCCCACGTCGCTATACACACTCGATGCTTCAGTGCTGCCAACACATTAATAGTGGAGTGGATAAGATGAGCTGTAGCGACATAGCGAATCGGAAGGCCGGTGTTGGCCAGAAGGATTCCTTGAAGTTGCTTGAAGTTAAGTGTTGCTTTTGTCGGCCCTACATTCGGTCAAGTCCGCATCTTTTATATGATTGGGTGAAACTCATGAATGAGAGTTTCAAATTGACTCCAATTATTGAAGTTGCTGTAAAAAACAGCAATGTATATTACAGCGGCAGTGAATGCAAAATTTAACGTTTTTTTTTACCAAGCTACAACATCAATATAATTAATTGAAAATATTAAATTGAATTAGTATAACTGAAATAAACATGATACGAAGCTGCATCACTTTCAGGGGGAATTTTTGAAAAGGTTTGATTCACTATTAATATTTGTGTAACTCTGACAACATTTTCACGCATTTTCCCAACAAACGCAATTAAAAACAAACGATTTCTGTTGGCTGCAGCCCACTGCATTTTGGAAACTTTGTTATTGCTCGCGATAAGCAAGCAATCGTTATTACATACATATGAATGCGATTTGCTGGTCTTAAACGTGAATGGCTAGCCATCCCTTCTCCAGCAAGAGGCAAGTTCAAGGACATTGCAAGTATTCATAATTTCCAGAGCATAATGAAATTTACGCTGTTTGAAATTGAATGCCTACAGCATGTCCAGCAGCAAAGCGCGACGACTGCGCCTGCTGCAGACAGACGACCAACTCGCTGACTGTGAATTTCTGGTGGGTGAGGCGCCGACGACGTCTGGTGGCGATGACAGCGAGCAGCCGACATTGCCGACACAGCAGCTCTTTCGCTGTCACAAAATGCTGCTGGCCACAGCGTCCGAGGTGTTCGAGCGGATGTTTTACGGCGAGGGGAAGTACGTGGAGCACGCCGGTCCGGTGTGTGTGCCCGAGGTCAGTCCAAGCAGTTTTGCGCGCTTTCTGCGCTACATCTACACCTACGAGATGGACGACAACGAGTATCTACCACTCAAGGAACTGGGCGAGCTCTTCTATCTGGCTGACAAGTACATGCTGCAGGACCTGATGGACGCGGTGGTGGCACATCTGAAGCACAAACGCAACTGGCTGCTGGGCGATGTGTGGCCTATGTATGATCTGGCCTGCCTGCACGAGAATCTGCCGCTGCTACTTATGTGCTACGAAGCAAGTTGATGATAAATTAGGTTGTTGGATAATTGTAAATGCTCTGATCGTTTGCAGGAAATTACAAAATATCCTGAACGTTTGCTCACGCACAAGAAATTCTATCGCTTGAACGTGAACAATCTTAAGCGTCTAATGATCCTGCTGTCGCAGCAGCCGCACGTACCCACCAGTCTACTGTTCTCCCAGTTAGAGGCGTACGGCCGACGCAATAACTACGAGGAGAAACGGGAGTCGGAGGATTTCATAAAGTTGGTTGATGCGGCCTGCCAGCTGGATTTCAATAAAATGTCAATGGCACAGCTAGACGCCGGACCGGCCACCTCTTATCTTTTCAACAACAAAACGGTGTAAAGGTTAAACGAAGTGGAAGCTAGTCGCAGTTTAAGTGGAATAAAAGTGCAGGCGCAAGATTCGCGTGTATATTGAGTGTGCATGAGGAAGCGGTGCGAAAGAGCTAAGCTGAGCTTTAGACTCGGAAGTAATACTAATTTTCATTAATCATATTTTTTTACAATAATGTTATAAATTGAATTGAGAGGAGTGATAAGTGAGTCAAAAGAAATCATACTTTTGTAACTAAAAATCGTGCTAACATAAACTACCAAATAAAAACGTTAATTGGCGTTGTAGTTGAAATTAGTTAAATTTTTCTCATTCATTCTCATTGTTGTCAACATTTTAAATTTAAAAGCAGTATGTCCAGCTGCTCCACCTAATTTCGAGTTTGCCCACGTTTCATTATTCGATTCCCCAATAGAGTGATTCGGCACAGCACATATGTGCATATTAACCCTTTCGCTACAGATTTAATGGGAAAGTTAAAATTTTAAATTTTACGTTTTAGGCTTCTATGTGGTTATATTAGCAACATTTCAAAACAAACTTTTATAATTTTTATACTCGGACCATGTATTTTAGAGTGTTTTTATATGAGAGCAACCACACCGCTGTGGCTGAAATAATTACTTAAACATACAACTTTTTACGCATACTGAATAATGAATACAAAAATGTTCTCCTGAACATATTCATCATGTTTTGATTAAATCATCGTGTCGTGCATTTGTGTTGCCAATAAAAATTAATAAAAACATATTTTTAATACTTATTATGATTTATAAAGATGCACAAAATTACTATTACGCAAACGTGTGAGGTAATTTATCAAAAGAAACTTTGTTTTGTGTTTTTTAACTTGTACAAGAAGAAAATTACATTAATATTGATTCGGAAAGCTTATTATTTTCATTATAAAATTATGTGTACGCAGGCAAAATCGAAATTAGTATTAAAATGTTTTCTATTTTAGTGAATTATGATAACAGCTATTGTATTTTTACAGCAAAAGCCCAGTTATCTTAAGATATTTGAACTTTCAAACATTTCTTTAATACTTGATTGACAAAGCAATCACAAAAATATGCATAAAATTTTCTACCTAAACCAACAGAAAATGATGTTGCGGTAACACTACCACATTCTGTACTCTACAGCAACACTGCAACATTCTGTACCACTGACAGCTCGAAAAAAGAGTGGCGCTACTTTACCGCAGCATTTTGGTATAGGGATGGGCACGTAAAAAATACGTAAATTTTTTTTTCCGATGCAATGCATCGTGAAGTAACATCGATGTTTTCCGAAGTATCGCTTAAAAAATACATCGAGGTTTCGATGCATCGTATTCCCTATAATTGCAAAAAAAACTAAATGAAATTGAAGAAAAAGTGCAATGTATTAATGTATGAATTAACTATACGTTTGATATTTACAGCCCTATTCTGGCACTACCGTAACAATTGTTACCCCCCGTAACAATTGAATTGAATTTGATTGTTTCCGTATTCTGGAAAAATGGTGACAAGAAGAAAGTTCAAACAATTCACCACTCGAGGTGAAAGCTTTTTTCCTATCAAAACAGCTTTTTTTTGTATTTTTTCTGTCAAGCTGTAAAAAAATAAACAAACAAAAAATGGCAAATGCAGAAAATCTGGCGAAGCAAGTCTTTTTTTTGGAGTTTCTTCACAATGTATGTATATATTCTTTTAGTTTCTAGAGTTCCTAAGTTTAAGCGCACGACACGTCGCGACGCAGGAGCAGCTAATACTCCTGACAGACATAGGATTTTTGTACTACGAAGAATACTACAATCAAAGCTCTAAAAAACCCATACTAGCATGCTGACACACACTTGGTTTTTGTACTACGTAGTACATTTTGACAGCGGCGAAAACAAATTTAAAAATAACGGAAATATGTTTTCTGTTCATTCTCTATTCCTGCAGTGAGGTTGTCAACGAAGAGCTTTAAGAGCTTAAAGCGGTTTAAGCTTTGCTGTATGTTCCGTTCCTATTCCAGTCGGTTCCCTTTGTAGTAAACTGAAAAATCCCATTCCTGTTCGTGGTATTCTACTGGATTTTTGTACTATGATTGTAGTACAAAAATCCAGTTGCTTTCGAACAAAAGTTGAAAAAACCGATGACAGACATTGGTTTTTTGTACTAGCAGGATTTTTGTACTACATGTCTGTCACGGGTATAAAGCATTTTTTTTCAGTTTCTCAAGGCGCATTTGAATACGAAATTTGAATTTTATAATTTTTGTATGCTTGTCACCTGCTCCTACGGAGGTAACAAATTTCGAAACAATTGTCACCTTTTGAGCTTTTGAATTTGCTCCAGAATACCAAAAAGTGACAATTGTTACCAAGTATTCAATTGTTACCGAGGTGACTATTGTTTCGGTTGCCAGAATAGGGCTGTTATTGTGATATTTGTGATCGCGTCAGTATTTACAAAATTTTAATTCGAAGCTGTTCGATGCTCCGATTTTACTTGCAGCTCACACTCGCTTTCAATATCCTGTTCCATTATATAACCACATATACACAAATCTTAAATGAAATATTTAAATTTTTGCTTGATCTACTTTATTTTTCCACTACGTACTGTAGCATCGCGAACTGATGTCTCAAAATATGCTAAAGGACATTTATTGACAGGTCTGCGATCCGCGATCCGTATTTCAAGACATTCAAATATTTTGCGATATGAATTGCGATTCATCAATACTGCAAAGTAAACGCTCAATAAATAACGCGATACTGGATCGCTGTTTATATATGTACATATCTTGAACTTGTAGTAGGCTCCTAAAGTTGTTAAACTCTTTAAACTGGAAGTTCGGGTTTTCGATGCATCGGATAAAATACATCGATGCATCAAATACAATCACATTAACAGATGCATCGGAATTTTTTTCATCGAATACAATCGCATTAATCGATACATCGGAATTTTTTCGATGCATCGAATTGCAAACATTGATGTTTCCGATGCATCGGTTAACATCGCGCATCCCTATTTTGGTAACTTTTGTATTGCTCGTGATAAGCAAGCAGAGGTTATTATTGTATATGTTTTCGATTTGCTGCTCTTAAACGTAAATGGCTAGCCATCCCTTCTCCAGCAAGAGGCAAGTTCAAGGATATTGCAAGTATTCATGATTTCCAGAGAATAATGAAATTTACGCTGTTTGAAATTGAATGCCTACAGCATGTCCAGCAGCAAAGCGCGACGTCTGCGCCTGCTGCAGACAGACGACCAACTCGCTGACTGTGAATTTCTGGTGGGTGAGGCGCCGACGACGTCTGGTGGCGATGACAGCGAGCAGCCGCCACTGCCAACACAGCAGCTCTTTCGCTGTCACAAAATGCTGCTGGCCACAGCGTCCGAGGTGTTCGAGCGGATGTTTTACAGCGAGGGGAAGTACGTGGAGCACGCCGGTCGGGTGTGTGTGCCCGAGGTCAGTCCAAACAGTTTTGCGCGCTTTTTGCGCTACATCTACACCTACGAGATGGACGACAACGAGTATCTACCACTCAAGGAACTGGGCGAGCTCTTCTATCTGGCTGACAAGTACATGCTGCAGGACCTGATGGACGCGGTGGTGGCACATCTGAAGCACAAACGCAACTGGCTGCTGGGCGATGTGTGGCCTATGTATGATCTGGCCTGCCTGCACGAGAATCTGCCGCTGCTACTTATGTGCTACGAAGCAAGTTGATGATAAATTAGGTTGTTGGATAATTGTAAATGCTCTGATCGCTTGCAGGAAATTACAAAATATCCTGAACGTTTGCTCACGCACAAGAACTTCTATCGTGTGAACGTGAACAATCTCAAGCGTCTAATGATCCTGCTGTCGCAGCAGCCGCACGTACCCATCAGTCTACTGTTCTCCCAGTTAGAGGCGTACGGCCGACGCAATAACTACGGGGAGAAACGGGAGTCGGAGGATTTCAAAAAGTTTTCTGATGCGGTGATGCGCAATAAGTACGAGGAGAAACTGGAGTCTGAGGATTTAAAAAAGTTTGTTGATGCGCTGATTATAATATGCAAGCATAGAATAATAAAAAAGTAGTCTAACCTGAGAGAGTATTTCTAATGTACACCTAAGTCTGTTTTTACACGGTCTTTTTTTACACGGTTTTGATATAACACGGTTTGAAAATTGAATATTTTTATTTTTTTTACACGATTTTATTCCATTTAGCACGATTTGAAATTTTATGTACTTAAATTTTTTTTGTCAAATTTAATTTTTGCGAAGTATGTTCATATCACAAAAAAGTATTTATGAAAGAAAAAAGTCTGAAACCATCGATAGTATCGATAGTGCTATCGATAGTTTGCGAACACTAGCTTAAAGATTTAAGTGAATTCCCTTTTAGCGCGTACAAGCAATTTTTACTGGTCAAAGCAAATGTGAATAGCACTAATTTAGGGGAATTCCCTTTATGTGCATACAATAAAATTTACTGGTCAGAGCAATTGAAACGTGTTAATATTTTGTGAACTGTCAATGCAATAAGACGTGTTTGGTAAAGAAATTTTAATAGGTTTTAGAGATTAGGAACAAATCACCCATTTTTGTATACGATCAATGTCTTTTTTTACACGGTTTTTTTTTACACGGCTTCTTCTGGAACCAATCTACCGTGTAAAAACAGACTTAGGTGTATTTCTATTTTGTTTACAAAAATTGGCAGACAATTTTATGAACAGAGTTTTGAAAATATTTTGTGTTCAAATCAATATGCGCCTATGTTTTCTTTTGACAAATTTTGTACATCAAAATGAAATATTGTGAAAGAAATTTCAAAAAATTTGTACTCAACAGAGGGGAGAGTATCATGAGGTTAGACTACTTTATAATTATACTCAAGCAGGTGCCAGATTTCACTTTCACTCGAATTGAATTCGACTGAAATCGAAATTTGGGGTGCTGCATTTCACTACTTTCAATTTCATTTTCGGAAATGAATTCATGTGAAATGGCAAGTTCCACATTTCGATTCTATTGTTTTCTATGTGATTTGAATTCGAATAACTGCGTTGAAGTGAAAACGATCGCAAAAACAGTAAATCGCCAAACAGACTTTTTGCGTCTGTAAGAATATTGCAATCTTTCGCAAAAATAAAATTACTTACAATAATTTTGACTTTTACATCAGGCGAAAAAACATAAGAACGCTGCGCATGAAGTCGTGCTAATTGCTTTTATGCAAAAGCACACGGACTTGGTTCGTAAAAGGGGATCTTTATTGAATTTAATCCAGTTAGCACAAATCTTTCTTTCCAAATGGTAAGGTTTCTTGTCAAAACTTTAGAAATTGTGCTACGGCTCAAAGCTATGTCAGCATCCTTTCCAACTGATTTTTAGAAACTTCCTTCTGCTAAGAATCTGGCTGCTAGTTGAAGCTGGGCAGGAATTGAATATGATGGTAGGTGCGGTGAATTAATTCTTAACATATTGAACGCATCTTTGTTTACGAGGTAGAAGATATAAATCTTAAATGCAATTACAAACTGTAATCACAAAATCCCAGCCAAATAATATTTAAAAACACTTACACCTGCCTCTGTAAGTTCTTTTTTGTCGAATTCGTAAACGTCTCTGAGATACAGAGCCTCAAATCCGTCTCATTCAGTACGTCACGTACACGGTTTTATATCTTTAAACGCGTTTTTCTCGAAAACACATTTTTTGACCATTCGATTCACTTGATTCTTGTTTTGCTGTATTCAAAACTTTTTGCTCTAGGGTTTGAACTACAGAGATTGCGCTCCATTGACTAGCCGATTTTTGGGAGGAGTCTTTAGAGCAGATCGGAGGAGATCCATTGTAGGATCTCCAGAGAAACCTGGCCGTCGCTTAACCATGGCAGAACACGCGAATTACTGCGACTAAAGCGGAATTCCATCTATTCCACAGTTTCTGTGCTGACAGGACACTGGACAAACGGCGAACATGCCAGGAGACTCGACCTCCCCTTCAACGACCACTGCCGCAGCTGCGACGATGTGTGCGCGGAGGAGAGCGTCGAGCACCTGATGTGCCACTGCCCAGCACTAGCGAGGAGACGTCTCCGGGTGCTGGGAGCGCCGTTCTTCAGCGGTTTGGCCGACCACTCAGGACCCAGCATCGGCCGCATCGCCCGATTCATCACGGAATCGGGATGGCTCCTGCCTGACACCCGGGGGGTGTGCAAGCCTGAAGGGCGGCCACGTCCTTCACATGTTACCACAACGGGTCGTATTATGACCTAAGTGAGCTCTTCTAGCTGCCACCCTAACCTAACCTAACCTTTAGAGCAAAAAAAGGGCGAATTTCCAAAAAAAAAAGTTAAAACGATGCCACGGGTCCAATTTTGATCAGATCGGGTTCATTATAGGTTATCCCTTAATTGAAGTAATGCTTTTTAAGAGACAAGTTTTGGATTACATTTCAGATGAACAGGGACAAAGTTAGGATGGCGCGAAAACACCCTTACAAAAAAAACATGGCCGTTACTCAGCTGGCGGACCCCAACAGTGTTCGGGGTAGCACGTGGAAAACAATTATTTTGTATTATTCAATATGTAAAGAATAAATATACGAAGAATTATCTCATTATCATTTGTAGTTTCTAAAAAAAAAGTTCCAAAAAAAGCATCAAAAAACACCGTTTGTACTAGAGGACCCCCTTAAATACCCAATAAAACGTTAGTTGTCGTTGTAGTTGAAATAGTTAAATTTTTCTCATCGAACCTCATTGTTTTCAACATTTTACATTTAAAAGCAATGTGTCATGTCAATGTGTCATCGCTCCAATATTCGATTCCGGGAAAGTTAAAAATTTAAATTTTACGTTTTAGGCTTCTTTGTGGTTATATTAGCAACATTCTAAAAGAAAGTGTTTCAATTTTTATTCTCGGACTCAATATTTTAGAGTGATTTTCTATGAGAGCAGCCACATCGTTGTGGCTGTAAATGTTATGTACTTAAACATAAAACTTTTTCTTCATTTACTTCAGCCAAATTAAAAAAAGTATCTAAATTGAAAGAAAACGTCAAATTAAAAAAGTTATCTAATTTTTCTGCTTCTTCTTCCGTTACTATGTTAAGATATACCCTTAAAAAACGTGTATACTTCTCTTCTTTAAACTTAAATATTCAGTTTATTAATTTCGTATTTTTCCTAAAACTTCAAACTATTCTAAGGACGAACAAACAAATGTATTCTTGCAACAATGAGAATGCAGACGTCCACAAAGTAGCATGTGCCATGTGGCAACAAAATAGCGAAAGGGTTAAGCGATTATTTTAAGCGGTTAAAGCTCCATTGCGATCTTTACGAGACTCTCAATAGAAAATGCATTGTTTTATAAAATTATTTTTATTCATAATCATTAGGTAGTATGTTTAACAATAGAAAATCTACAAATCGACATTTCTATTTACACGTGAGCGTTGCCGCGCCCAAGTGGAAACGCTTGCCGCTACCTACATACCAACGCAACTTCCGTTCGATTTGATACATTTTTTTTGTATTGATTGGCTTCAACACTAGAACGCGCTAACGATTTTTTTGTATTATGTGTTGTTGTTTTTTTCTATCTTTTTTGTTGTTTATTTTTTTTTAATAATGGCAAACCGATTCGCTACAACTAGTAGACAGAGGAAGAGCGCTTGAAATATTAAATGAAATTACAAGAAATTCTTGTGTGAATATGTTACTGACTAAATGCTTAAGCAAACTACTAAAAATACATAAATAAAAGCTGAGAAGCGCACGCTTTAGTCGCTCGTCTGATCGGCGAACTTTAGCACGACCAGTGTACGCAGCTGCAGGATGCACGAATACAACTTGACCGCCGGACCCAGCTTCAGTTCAAGCATATCTGTCAAATCGGATTGCTGTAGTAGCAAGAGCGCGCTGCCGTCGATATCTTCGCGTGCAAAGGCCGCCGCTGCGCTGGCGCTGTTCAGTGTACGTTCAACAAAGGCGCTGGTCTCCTTCGTTGTCCACAGCAGTGGGTTGCGTTTCACTTTCTTCACATCGAAAGGCGCATTCTGCTGCCAAATGTGGTAGTTTTGCTGCAGGCGTGGTCCATAGTCGCATAGAAATTCTTTGGCGATTTTCAGACTAGTGGCCAGCGTGTCCGCATCGTCGCCGCTGATTGCTTCGATGGCCATCTGCGGATCCGCTTCAGTATCGCAGTTGAGTTCACGCTTGATTACGAGCAGTTGCTCGTAGGCGCCGTGACTGTCACTTGGGCGCTTCTCCTGCTGCGTCACATGACGCGTCTTAATGTTGTCCAGCAGCTGTATGCGCTCCAGTATTTGTTTATCGTCCAACGGGTGCTTAGGAGCGGACGGCTGCTGTTGCTTTACGCCAGCACTATGCACGATTTCCTCGTGCTCCAGGCGCGGCGGCTTATCCAACTTTTGTCGCCAGTTTTCCGGCGTATAAGGACAACATTCGCGCGTTGCATGGGTGTTGAGGTACAGACGCTTCGCATTGCCAATGCCGCGGCAACCGACCGTTGGGCAGATGAGCTTGGCGGGACGCATTTTGTAGCCGGGCGGTGGCTCCAGGTCGTGGCCAGTCGCCTCGCACCAGCCGATCGGGTGCAGGTCGGGGCTGTCGTCCTCCAACCAGAAGCAGTAGTCATGCGGCCAGCAGTCCAGATGCAGCTTGACGCGATGCCCCTTGCGGCCCACCACCGTGGCGGGCCGTATGAGCGAGGAATTGCGCGGGTCCACCACTTCCAGCTTCATGTTCGACTTGAAATCAATGGGGTCGCGAGCGGCGAACAACTCCTCCAATGCGGCAATGCCGTTGCCGCGGTAGTTAATGTAGTCGGGCCAATTGAAGGTGGCATTCTCGAACTCTGGCGGCACAATTAACTGCTGACGGCCTAAGTGCCAGCCGCACGGATGTATGTACGGTGAGTTGATGTCCACCCAGTAGTCGTAGCAGTCATCCCAGCCATCGAAGTGAACGCGAATGCGATCGTCCAGTACATCTGCCACTGAGGCGACGCACAACTTACCGGTGTCGTTCAGATCCTCAGCCTCCAAGTGCATGCCGACCTGCAGCAAAATAAAAAAAATAAATATAATTTCCCCAATACAATATATATATATTTACCCTGAAAGGATTACGAGTTGACAAATACGAGGCGTTAAGATGAGTGAAGAGCTGCCGCTGCGCAGGCAGCGCCTTACATTCGGCCAAATAGGAGGACCAGTTGAATTCGGCGACCGTCTTGCCTTTGGGCGGTTGCAGCACGCGATTTGTCTTCGCACACCAGCCGGGAGGAAAAATGTCCATAGAGTCGGCATTAACCCAGAAATCGTACATGTACTCGTAGCCGTCGAATGTCAGCTTCAAACGGTAACCTTGTATGTCGACCACAGTGCAGACGCAGAACAAAGCGCAATTTTCAGGATCGATGGCCTCCAGCTTCATGCCGATTTGGAAGCTATTCGGGCCAGTGGGGAAGGGATTGAGAAAGAGACAGACGGGCGCGGCGATGGCATCGTATTTCCCCGGCAGATAAGTAGACCAGCGGAATTGCTTCTTAGCGTTCGTTGAGACTGGCTGCGGCGCTACTGCAGTGAGCGGTTCCTTGCGATTGCGCTTGGTTGGCATTGCCACGCCACCGTTTTCACGCTGACGCTTGCGGATATCACGTTTCAGGCACTCAAGTGAGCAGAATTCTGCAAAGCAGAGATGAAATTAGTGAGAAATGATTTTCGATACATTTCAATCTGATAAAGATTTAAAGTAATATGAAAGTAACAATTACCTGGCCCCAGAAAGTCAGCCGCCGGCCCGTGACAGTTGCAGCGGCGGCACAGGTACAGCGGACGCTCCTTTTGCATAGACACCTTTGGCAACACTTCGCGCTCGTATATGGGCTTTTCGTAGGCGGTGTGTATACGCGAACGCGCTGGACCGCTTTCGTGCACTTCCAGCAAATTGAACTCGTTCAGCTGGAACCGCAGTTTGGTGTCGCGCGCCGTGCCCACAAGATTGTCCCAGGTTAACATATTGAATGCAGCCAACATCTTCAGTACACACGAGTAGGAGTTGTCAAACGGATTTGTGGGCACTGACGAGCTGACAGCCAATGCAGCGATAGGCGAGCAATCGGTGGGCTTCATGGCGATTGGCGCGACAGCCTCGTCTTGCAGGGAGTGGTGACTGGATGTTGTGGACGCAGAGGACGACGAGCTGATGGAGATCTTTTCATCGCAGTACAACGACTTCTCCAAGCTGGACGATTGCTCAGGCGAATTGTCAGTAGGTGTGGCAGGCAATTGTTCCTTCAACTTTATGTCTTTGAAAAGTGTTTCAGCAGCATCGTCTGTAGAAGGGTCCCCGTCATCATCCAGCGACCCTTCGATTTGCAGCTGTTTTACAGGCGATTCTTCAACTTCTATTGGCGATAGGACAACATCTGTATCGGTCGCAGAGTAATCAAGTTTAATTGTTGCAGGTTCTTGTATGACTTTCGCATGTTCCACTGCCAAGGCTACGCTTTCAACTACTTCAGTGTGTTCTGGCGCTGCCTCTGACACTTTCTCTGCAGTGGTTTCTGTAGCTTTGTCTGCGATAGCTGATGTTTGGTCACTCTCATTTTGCGACAACTCTTCTAGCGTTTCCAAGTGCTCCGAACTGCTGTCAAGCAGATTGATCACCTCGCCTTGGGCGCGCCCTGGACTGATGGCGTTAGATTGGTTTTCTGAGGCGCTGGAATGCCGGCGCTCTACTGCCACGCTTTGTGACACATTCACTTGTTCCTGTTTGAGTGCACAATTTAGCGATTTGGAGCGTTTCGAACGCGGACTGGTGCAGCTCACAATAAGGCGCGACACCGGGCGCACCTTTAGTAGCGATTCCTGCTTCTCCGTCGTTTTGCTGACCTTCTGCGCGGGTTCGGTTGCGGAAACATGGGTTTCCTTTGGCGCTGCAACACTCGACGGCATCGCTGGCTCAGGCGTGGAATATTTATCGGTCAGGCTGTTATCAGAAGCAGTAGCTGCATGCTTCGCACTCGCTGTTTGTGCGACCAGTGCCATGGGTGTCGTTGAGATGGGTTTCGGCTCCTGCTGCATGGCAGTGACATTGGAATTGCTGGGGAACAATGCTTTGGAACAGCTACTGGTCGCTGAGACGATTGGAACGCCGACTATGGACTTTTGCAGGTCTGATTGTTGTGGCTTGTTGTTGGTGGCTGATGGCTTTGCAATGGGCTGCAGAGGTCTTTTCGGCAGCTGTGGTTTTGGCACCTGTTGCTTTTGCGTCTGCTGGCTTTTGAGTAGGGTGCCGGTCTTGGTGGAGTGCGATACAACGGTTAATGGTTTTTGTGGAGCGGAACCAACCACAATTTGCTTCACCAACTCTTGGTTGAGCAACGGTAGCACGGTGGCGCCACGCGGTAAGGCAGTGTTCGAGAATTGGGGCTGATTGCGTATTAGTATGGAGGTGGCGAGGCCTGCAAGAGAGGGACATAAAATTAATTAAAGAATAATTAACGTTAACAAAAATAAGATGATGTTGATGTGAACAGAAAAATAAAAGAAATGTGTACAAACTAAATTGTATATACTAAATTTTATTTAGTATTGAAATGTATTTATCAGGCTTGGACCACACAGGACTACTGGAAACTTTCAATATTTATCGCAGGTTAAAAGCTGAACTGAGTTCAACAGCTTCGTGTAGGCCTGAACTTCTACGCCTGAACTTCTATAAGAAAATGAAATAACTTTTAAAAGTAAAAGTGAAGGAAGTCTTCATACTTTTCGTAAGGCAAATGAAAATTTCCCAAACTTCTCACATATAATTTTTTTTAATTCGCTATTTAGTTAAAATTCAGCTAACAATTTTTGCTTTAAGTGTTTTGTGACATTGAAAATATAGTTAGTAATGAATGCTAAATTTTTTCAACGAAGTACTGTAAGCAACACTGTGTGACTCAGTTTTGCTTAGTTTTATCGCTTCAGGGGGGAAAGAGCGACTGAAAGACTAAACTATTAATTTCAATAATTTTCGTTACAACAAACAACTTAGCCACTAAACTACTCGAAGAATTAATTAACTGACACCATTTGTCTCCCCTCTGCAATGCTCGCAGCTGCACAGTCGTTCACGTGTTGCTGTGTTGCTCTCAGGGACACAGAACTGACAACGCAAAACTTTCACTGTCGAACTGAATGTTTTCCTTCTTTCTTTACAAAAAGAAGTTTAGGAATTTCTGCAATGTATCGATGTTGTTAATGTTCAATTGCTGCTGCTATTCATACCCACTACAGCGTTACATCGTTACAGTAAAAAATTTATGAATGAAAATAGAAGTGGAAGTGACGCGCACCACGCACGCAAAGCGAGCGAGATTTGGAACTAATAAAACGAGAAATTACGCGTTGGAGGCACTGTGATTAGCTGGCGGGGCAGTTGTAAAGGCATTTGCATTTGCTCGAGTACAATTAAATCAAGTTACAACAAAAACGAGAAATTATGAACGTTACTGTCGTGTTGTTGTTGCTGCTGCTGCTGCTAGTGCTGTGCGGTGTGCACGCATTACATAATGGACAACAAAATGGCAGCAGCCGCAGTGGTAGTCAGTGCACTTTTACCAAAAATACAAACATACAAATAAAAGAAAATGCTGCAGTTACACATACGAACAGCAACCACAATAACTAGAGTAGACAGATTAAGCTAGTGGGGCAGCATTACACGCTGCATGCCACAGCTCGTAACGACATTTAAGGAGAATCATAATTATCGCTTGTTATGAAGACTTACCAGCGTTTGCTGCCGTAACATTTGTCCCACTGGCCCCAGCAGCAGGCGCAGCCAGTATGACATTGATTGGCGTTGCCACCGCGACCGTGGTGGTATTCGGATGACCTTCATATGGCGCCACGCTGCTGTTGTTGGTGGTTAGGACGCCCAGCGATGAAGTCGTCATCTGCACCGACAATGTGTCGGCCGTTGCTCCGACTGTGGCACCACCACCCCCAATTATCGCCATCTGTGGCAGAAACGCTGTGGTGCTTCCGCTGTTCGGTGTCAGTGCACTGGCTCCAGCGGCGCCATTTGTCAGTGGCATGGGCAGTATGTGCAGCAGTGAGCCGCCGGCAGTGGCCACCGTGGTTGGCAGCGCCCCAGCAATGGCTGCAGCTGGATAATGATGCTGGTGCTGCTGTTGCAACGATGCATTGTGATGATGATTATGGGCAGCCATGCCGCCGACCGCTGCAGTCACTATGTTATTATTCGTTACGACGGGCACGTAACGTAATTCGCCAGCGCCGCTTTTCACCAACGTGGAATTGCCGATAACTGTGGCAGCCGTTGTCTTGGCCGTGGACAGCGGTGCGTTTGCGGTGATGGTGAAACGTTGTGACGGAGCGTTGAGATTTAGGTTCATGCTAAATTCGTGTGGCGGACACTGTTCGCTGATTTGTACTACGTCAAATCTTTCGAATGTCTGCTGCCACGCTGCGTTAACACTTCGATGGGCAGTCGGTTCAATTGTTCTTTTAGCCTAATGTAAAGCTTAGAGCCTGCGACGGCCCGGTGTATCCGGCAGGACTTTAGTGTATTTTGAAGTTCGGTAAACGTACAACGACAGCAGCGACGGCGGCGGCGACAGCGGCCATGAGCGGGTTGCAGTGCTGCGTTGCAATTTTGAAAAATATCCACTGCGCCCGGGCGAACAGCAGCTCTACACGCGCGCACACACACACACACCTCCACCAGATGCACGTTGACCGTCACTTTGAATTTGGATTCGAAAGGTTTAATACCTTTTTCACTTTCTTCGTTTTATTAGAGAAAAATTTGCTTGCACTTTTTTCAAAACACTTTTCGGGACATACAAAACGCACTGCTTGCGGCCGATTTGGCCCGTTTGTGTGCTTTTCGCGGAACAGTGTTGCCCTGTCGTTTGTATCGTCTACTGCACTTTTCAAAGTCACTTTGTTTTTAGTTTTTTCTTGATGTTCGCCTTGTCTTGGCAACAGCGCAAAGTGTCTGTATAGACACTGTATATTGTTGTTGTTGTATCTGTAAAGGAGTTATATATAAAATAATTTGTTGTCAACATTTTTTTCAATGTTGGGATTTCATATTGTTTACAATCTGACAAAAAATTACATTTTTAGAGACAGTCCAGATAGCAATGGGTTGGGAAATATGTGTAAACTTTCATATGTTGGGTTTCAGAATTTTATTTTTAGGAAAGTTAAGTAACCGCTACGTAATTGTCAATTACCTTATAGATTCGAACTTGTCGGAGCGGTAAATTACATCGTGCGACAAAAATTAAAAAAATTTTTCACACCGGAAAAAATCCATATGGACGTGAAACTAGAGACCAAACATAGTAATACTGCGTACTCAGTGTTTCATTTCTACATCCTTTGTCCTTTTAAAAGGACTTCAAAATTTTGAAGGGATAAAAAATAAAAGAAATATAAAAAATACTTAGCCTCGTTAGAATATGGCGATATGTATATCAAATGATAGAGGAAAGGCTCAAGAATTTAAATAAAATTGATTTTTTATCTATTTGTAAAAAAAATATATGTAAAAGGTCCTTTGAAAATTTTAATCCTTTATATCCTTGAAAATGTATATAGAATTTTCTTGAAAATTAAGTATGTTAAAACCCAAAATCTCCTTTATAACGTGTCAAAATGTCATTATTCTCGCTTCATTAATTTTGTATCTATTTATTAATAAAAATGCTGTTACTTAAATAAATTAGAATTTTTGTACTTCATGAAACTTGCAGCTTCCGCCTTTTTTTTAATAACTTTCGAACCAATAAAGTTAGAGTAATGAAACTTGACACGTGATCAATTTGGTCTCTAGTTTTACGCACAGATGGATTTTCCCGGAGTGAAAAATGCTGTCGCACGGTGTTAGAGGTTCAATACTAGTTTAGACTCAAAATATCTCTTGATGCAGCTGCATCAATTGTTTATTGTTTGTAAAATAAACTCTTACATCTATAATAAAAAAACTTGAAATTTGCAACGGAATTTATGCAAATCATCTTCTAAATATGCCAAATTATTAGATGGTTTTCAGTTTTAAGTATGTATAGCACATTTCCTTTTGATAAATATGGAAATGTTTAACTACACTCCTATTGCATAGTTATGGGGGGAGAAAGAAACGTGTAAACATTTTGAAATATAATTCTATTATTGTTATTTACATAAATATTCGCTTATAATCAGTACCGTATTCTCCAATGAAAACCAAACGGCACAAATAATATTGAAAATTGCGATTTCATATTAGATGTGTAAATTTAGATGACTAACAAATAAGGTACAAACAGTAATGTGACCGTTGAAAGTGTCGTTCCTCGATCTCTGTAATATCTTTTATTTTAACCCTTATCTCTTAACTTGTTATTCATTTCTTCATTTCCCTTAGCAAATAGAATAAAAAAGCTGTACGAAAATTTACTGACGTTCATGTAGTTGCTTCAGTTATTTTTTATAATATTTATAATACCAGGGCCAGTTTTTCAAATTGTGTATATATCATCCTAAAACTGACAGTATTATTTATCATCAGCTGCCATAATTAGTTTAGTTTAAGATTTCTACGATTTCAAAGTTCAATACAAAGTTCTTTTGCTCAAATTAAAGCTTTTGGCAACATATCGCTAACAAATACTGATTTTTACTCAGGTATTACTTAATTGTTACGTTAGTTTGGTAAGTTGTAGGCCACTTCTAACTACATGTGAATATTTTTATGATGTCAATATTAAAATCAACTTTGTTGACTTGTTTCGTCGTTTTATCCTTCCTTCACTGTGTTAAATACACCTAATTCTGTTTTTACACGGTGTATTGGTTCCAGGAAAACCGTGTAAAAAAACGTGTACAAAAATACATTGATCGTATGCAAAAATTGGTGATTGGTTCCTTATCTCTAAAACCTATAAAAATTTGTGAAAAATAAGGATTTTTTAAGAACAAGTATTCATGTATAATCAATGCAATCGTTTAAAAAATTTTCCAATTTTTTTGTTTTCAAACCGCGTTAAATCAAAACCGTGTAAAAAGAGAATTAGGTGTAGTTCCGTAATGAACCGAAGCACCCACAAGTGGCAGCAATACCTATGCTCAGACCTACGTGGGTTAATAAATATTCAGATTTTGATTATAAATCAAGTATTAATGAAATTAATTGAATTGAGACAAAACTATGAAAACTAGGCTTGAATTATCAAGCCGTATTTATGAAAGTCCTCGAAATTGTTACCAATAAATCATTGAGAATTAATAGAAAATTTCCTATTTACATGACACACTGGGTTTTTGGTCAATATGTATTTAAATAATAGATAATCCGAATGTATTTTTGAGATTAACAAATTTCAATAATTTATATTTTCGGCTATTTTCACATTGCGCAGACTTTACTACTAAACTTGCTCTTTAAACTGCATGAAATGCAAATTTATGGTGAAATTATTAATAGTTGTAACACTAATACAAAACTATTTTGACACATGCAACGCCCATTCTTCTTCTTCGTCAATTCGTCATTCCTGCACAATTGAATGATCTTTTAATTCGAGCTGCTGTCTAATCGTTGTCTATAGTGTTTGAACAATAAAATTTCAACCACAAACAAAACTGATAATACAATACATACCTTTTCCCATAGTATAATACTATGCCTTTTCCAAAAAAGATACCGAAAAATCGAAACTTTAGCATTAAACTGGTTTCTGTATGCTCTGCATTGGTGTCGCGTTCATATTGTCAAATCGTGTTAAGTGTGGCCCACACTTACATTCATACTTCTGTGCATGTATCGGACAATTCATAGTTTTGCTTTAAAAGCAATTTACAATTTGGTTTAAACCTTTACGCCCGCATGCCCGCCCGCGCAGCATGCTAGTTTTTCTCTATGAATTCAGTGCGACGTTCGCAGCCAGCAACTTTGCCCAATTTCCATGTAACAACTTCCTTATGTCAAAACGCTTGCTGACAGCCATTCGGAAATGGCCCACCGTCAAATTGGTTTGGTTAGTAATCTTATGTTCTAAGGTTTGCTCTTTCTCTTTTGTCTGCACATTTCTACTTGTTGCCTCAAATTGTTGTCTACTACAATACGAACGCATCTACTTACCAATGTTTTTTGTTTGTGCCACGATTGCTGGCCAAATTGATGCTCAGCAGTTGGCTCCAAGGCTGCAGATAAAGATTAATTCAACCGATTAATTCAATTTGCTTCATTTGCCACTTACCAGCAAGTAAAGATATTTACCAGCATCTGATGTAAGCGGTGTGGGGCGCAGGGCACCGCAGTTGAGTAAACGTTGCGATGGCGGGTCCTTTTCCAGCCGTTCTGGCTACTTCTTGCAATGGGATCGATTTAGGTGGCTCGTGTCACAGCTGTTTCCGTGTTTAGATTCTTGGGTTATTTTCGTTTTATAATGCCTTGAGACAATCTCGTAGCGGCACAGCACCGGGCAAGGTGAGATATGAGTCTTTGTAGAAACCGAAAACCTTTGCGCCGTTGCAAAATTCTACTACGTTGATAAGAAAGCGCAGGAGGAGCTGTGAAGGCAGCAGGCAGCACGTTGACGTTCCGAAGCAATATAGCAACCCTTGTCCAGACCAGACCCAATCGCCGAGTTGTTGAGTGTTTGTATTTGGCTTTGGAGCACTGTGCGGCTGTGTTTAATGAAAAAAATCCTAATTTATATATGAAAATGCACACTTTGATTGTTTTGACTGCATTAATATGGCAGAGTGGATTTAGGAGAATAATGGAATGCAGGCGAAGTAGTAACGTTCAAATGCAAAGTGGAGCAGATTTGTTATGAACTACGCCATATATGAACTATGCTTGAGTAGTAATTTATTGCAACAGCAACACTGCCGTTTATGGGCTCCATTTGCTTTGCTACGGGGAGATATATTTGAATTTATACTCTATTAAAATTATCAGAAAACACAAATAACTGATAAAATAAGCTGAGTCTCCAATAAATTGAAAATTCGTTGACGTGCTAATGTTTTGAATGAAAATGTTTTGACAGATAATCTGAGCGGCGAACTACCTGTTTGCTAACGAGGTCAGCGACGGCAATGTGAGAAAATGTAAAATAGTCCAAGAAAACACGATTAAAAGATCTTTTCTGCTGGAAAATACGATATTTGATACATATTTGAGGCGAATTTCGAAGATAATTCAATCCGTGCACATTGGCTGTTGTTGCGCTTCAATGATTCGTTTTGCTGCAAATGTTTGGACACATGTTTAGCGACATGTTTATTGAAAACCGATTTAGTTGTTAATCTTATGGCTGCTTTAATTAGACATGAATTAAAATTATATTTGTTATTAATATACATGTGTGCTAGCATTTTGTTGTTGTTTATTATTTTTTATTTACTTTTTTACATCCAGCCAGTGTGTTTTCATAGAGTTTTGCTCAGTTAATACCATTTACTCAAAAGCTCTGCAACCCTGTCGCTGTCAATATACCAAACAAAATTCGGCTGAATCGTTTGTGTGCAGTCGAAAGCAAGGCAATTTTTACAAAATTGCAGCATAAAATAAAGCAGAAACGTGGAAAGGTGTTAATATCCAAAAAGACGGACAGCGACTGTTCTTCGGAGTTCATCTAACGAGTTTAACGAACTTGGACCGCTGAAAGATTGCAATTAGCTTTTGCGGTTGCTGCAGTTGGAAAGTATGTCACTAATCGATAAGTTGCGAGAGCCCGATGACAACATACCCTTGGCCGATGAGGACACGCAAGGTATGTAGCCACGCAAGGGGTGGGTGAACACTTTACGACAGGCGTAAATTTATGCAAAAGTAGATCAGATGAGTGTGGCACTTGTTCACAACTTTCCCCTCTCGTTACGATAGTGATCATCAACGACGATGACGCACAATCGCACAATATGCCCAATGGACGCTCGATGGATTCGTTACGGTCATCATTCACGAATCGCAGTTCCACGCCCGACTCATCGCACAACTCGCTGGAGGCCGATGTGAGCCCCGACGAGAAGGAAGAGAAGGCTCGTTTGATCACGCAAGTGCTGGAGCTGCAGAATACGCTGGACGATCTGTCTCAGCGTGTCGACTCTGTAAAGGAGGAAAATTTGAAGCTGCGCTCGGAGAATCAGGTGCTGGGTCAGTACATAGAGAATTTGATGTCCGCCTCGTCGGTATTTCAGTCAACCAGCCCGACTGCGAAAAAGAAGTGAACGTCGCCAGCGGAAGTTAATGTTTTGCATAGCTGCTACATACCTATTTATATATTTTGCAAATTGCCGAATTTAAGCATTCTCAACATACAAATTTATTTGGTGTCTTACGACACGTATATTTTATTTAAAATTGTTTCCAACTTTGCTCACGAGCGCATACAAACATAAATGTTTCTTGTGCATTATAATATTAGCTAAATTGTATGGCAGAACAAAGTATTTTATTTGCATATATACAACAATGTGTGTATGTATTGTATGCATATTTTTATATAACTTGTAAAGTTGCATTTCCCACACAATTTTTGCTAACGAAACCAAATAAAATTGCCTTTTTGCATTAACTGTGGAAGTCACATAAAAAATTCTGTTTGGATGTTTAAATGATGAATTGAAACTATTGCAACGAGAGGATGGGAAATAGAAAACAAGTTCAAAATAAGTTAGTGTCAAAACCTGTATTTTACAAAGTTGAGGGTTTCAGATTTTTCACAACTGAACTTAGTTGTACATGGTTATTATTAAGAGGTTTTAAGTTCTGTTTAAATCGTACGTAATGACAATGTTGCTTACAAATTGAAGATTAAATTTTATAAATTATGGGCAGCAAGAATAGGAACCGCCCGATATTATGGTGTATGCTCGCCATCATCGCTGTCAAAGTACATACTTTAGAAAAATCCTTTGGATTTACTTTGGTCGCTGTGGCCTCACCTTAACGGCGCCAGTTTATTTGACACTTTCTCCTCAACACTGCTGCCAACCGCCAATGTTATCCCACACACCAGTGCGGCCCATTCGCTTTGTTGATTACAAAATCAAAAGAAGCTGGAAATTCAACATTTTCCCATATAAAGAATTCAATAATGTCTGTAAGAAAAAAATCCTAACAAAAAACAATCAGTGCAAGTGGAACGTATTGTGCCCCGAAAACAAAAAAGAGTGCACCTAAAAGTCAAAAATATAGCCAAGTGCAAACGAAAAGTGAAAGAAAAGTGTTTATGACGTAGACCATTTGGTGGAAAATACAATTTCGACTATTGCACAGACGTGCAAGCAAAGTGACTGGCAATAAAGTGCACTTAAAGTGAACGCAGGAAATTAAAAACAAATGTTAACTGCATACTTAATTGCAGCATAGAAGCAGTGCACCAGTAGGAGTGAAAAACATTGGTATTAAACATACAACAAAAACAAAGAAAAATCGAAGAGGCTATTGAGGGGCTGATGCAGACAAAAATATTACCACACATTGTTATTGCTGCCTTTTGCAGTCTGTTTTAGTGCTTTTGTTTGTAATGTAATGCAGAGGCAGCGCGCAAAAGCAAACAAGAAACGCGACAAAACGTAACGAAATAAAAAAGGGGGAATACGCAGTACGCATTTCATTCACAATAGCGCACAGCTGCTTCCTCGTTGACGGTAAACCTTTGACAGCTGTGCACTGTGTCGTCGACATCGCGTTCGCCTGCGCTGGTGTCAGCGGTTTGTTTTTTGCTTAAAAATTCAACAAAAAGTTTTACACAACCTTTACAACTGTTTTGTCGGCGTTTAGCACGACGTAAATGTGCTATTAATTTGTTTTAATTTCATCAACAATAAATAAGCGAAGTGGTAGTAGAGGTGAAGGCAATGCGCGTTAGTTGTGGGCAGCGGCAGTAACAGCAGCGGGCGCTGGCAGAAAACTTCTGCCATCAGCGAGTGCAGCCAAACAAATTAACACCACCACCAGCAACAACAAGCTGCTGAACAACAGAAGCAGCAACAAGAACAGCAAGAACGCACCAGCAACAACACGACCTCGAGCAGTCAATAAAAAGCAAAGCAAAGTAAATTGAAAACTGAAAAGTGTTACAACAAGCGAGTAGCCGAATAAACGCAACGGCCAAATGAGTAGCGTAAAAATGTGCTGAATTCAGCAGCTGGCGTCTTGTGTTGCCTTTGTCATTAAGTTGTTATTATAAATAAATAAATTCATAGTGGATTTTAACAAAATCAACTGCACAGTCAGTTAAAAATAATAATAATCGGCCGTAAAGAAAAGCGTTCCCTCACACACACAACACTTTCGAACACATCCATACACGCATTCACTGAGGGAGCTAGTAAAACGCTGCGTTTCGCTGGATCATCTCAATGTCAATGGCAGACTTTGATGCAATCTACGAAGATGACCAGCTGGAGGAGCATTTCGAGAATCAGACGGTGGCGCCGGTGCCCGAGCCGATTATTATTCGCGGTGCTGGCAACATGACAGTGTAAGCTGACCACAATTTCTTGCTATTGATATAATTTTATAAGAACAGTATATTCTTGTTTGTAGTAAGTTTTTTTCAAAACTTGATTTTTTCAATTGTTTGCTCAATTTTCCTAACCATTTGTTATCCCAAAGTTAATGCTTAGGTTCAGGATTTGTAAATATTAAGACGTGGCGGGCTATCAATACCTCTATGCCAGTAAAGTAATTTTTAATATTTTCAAAAGCTCAAATTTAGAGCTTGAAACCCCCATTTGAAATTCTTTAGTTGTTTTTGCTCTCTATCATTGAAGTTGAACTAGAATTCAAACCCGTAGTATTTTGTTGTTTTTATTTATATTGGTGCGACCACCAAGCTTGTGTCATCTGCTGTGCAATTAACCATTTGTGAAGCGTTTCTCTTTTGCGCTTTGCTCGTTTCTTGTGTAAGCTGTCTCTGAATTGGACCCAAGGAGCTACGTTTGGTGTGCCAGCTGCGCGCAAGCAGTTGCACACCGCAATTTGTGGGCTGAAGTTTTGCAGGTTTACCGCAACATTGCGTCGACACAAACGATTTAATGATGACTTTTACAGGGAAATAAGAATAAACGCGCAAAATACCAAACAGAGAAATGCTGTCTGAAATAGACAATTTTCAGAATCTGCCACAATTCAATTTGGTTATGATGAATTTTTCAATTTCGATTCCTGTGATTGCATGATGTAAATGTGTCCATTAACATTTTCTCCCTTAAATGTAACGAATTTTAAAACTGCTTAACCAACGCTACGCGATCGCACTACGACGCAGTGTAGAGTTTTATTATCATTTTGTCTGGTTACTGCCTCGATTCAATTATATGTACTTGTATGGTGTTTGCCTTTGCCGCATGAATCACAAAACATTACTTTATACTATTTGTATACTGTAGGTTCTCATTTTTGTCTGTACAAATCGAAATGGTTCCATCGTTTTGTATTTACTGATTCGTACATAGCGTTGTGCACGATATTGCGTTATTGTTGTTGCTATTGTTGGCGCGCATTGACATTTTGATTTATTTTTAATTTGCAATTCATTTGTTAACTTCATCACATAATTGAGTTTTGAACATTTCAATATGACTTCAGTCAAGCGGATGGCCTCAGCCGCTTGGAGCAAATGTTTTTTTTTTTCAGTTGAAAGCTTAGCGTTGAGGGCGTTGGCTTTTAACGATTTAAGGCATTTCTTATTCTGTTTCTGACGCATGTTTTAACGTTCTACAACATTGATTCATAACCAAATGTCAGTTCGCTGAGCGTTGCAATTAATATTTGTTTGGTTTAAAATTTGACTGTTTGATTGTAAATTGCTGACTAGTACATGAGCCTAGATCACAATTGAATAGATTTAGTTGCAAAATAAGATAGAATTAGATGTTTTTAAATATTTTGATACATAAAGGGTTTAAGAGTTTCAGATTAGAGTTGGATCGGATAGTTAAGAAGGGAACTGCAGAAGCTTCAGAATTGAATAATGATCAAATTGTATGGAAAATTATTTTGAATGAATAGTTTTTTATCTACGAAGCATATTAAAGTTGTTTTCTAAGCCGATTTTTTCGAAAATAATGTAATACATTTTTGCCTTCTCCTTCACACCACAGCTTTGGCCTAAGTAATCGTTTCAATACCGAATTTCCCTCTGGCTTGGTGTCACGTGTGGCGCCCGAAGAATTTAAAGCCACAATTGGACGCATCAACGGCATACTGAAAAAAACGCTGCCAGTGAATGTGAAATGGCTGTTCTGTGGCTGCGTCTGTTGTTGTTGTACACTCGGTTGTTCGCTCTGGCCCGTAATTTGCCTGAGTAAACGGGTAAGGTCAAAGTTATCATATGGCGTTTCCATAAAACTTATTGATATTTAATTAAAATTTTCGTTTTGGCACAATTCGTACAGACGCAAATAACGCTGGACAAGCTGCTAGAATGGGAGAACAGTCATCTGTACCATAAACTCGGACTACACTGGCGACTGCATAAGCAACAATGTGATTCCAATTCCATGATGGAGTACGTAATACTAATTGAATTTATACCTAAAACGCCGATCTATCGTCCGGATTAAGCGCTGCCCGGCGAAACGGCACGCATAACGTACACCTTTTACACATTCAACACCAACAACAATAGCAGCAGTAGCACATATTCAGCAGCAATTGCGCGCTTTGCAGAAAGTAAAAGTCGCTGAGCGCAGAAAAATGCAGTGCAAGCGTGAATGATTGGACATGTGGAAGGAGTTCGGGCAGGATGAGTTCAGGCGCTGTGTCGCCACGGCCCATGCAAAAGGCAAGACAAAATTCGTATGGAAACGAGGGTATTTGCGTTGTTGTTTTTGTTTGTTTGTAAGTATTGCTAATGTTGAAAAAATGAAAAACACATTTCGCAAGTTTTAAGTGTGATGCAAAATGTTGAAATATTTTCTTATCATTAATGATTTTATGCAATTTGAATTATTTTTATTAGTAAGTACTATGAATATGTAGCAATTTTTAACGAAACTGCTAAGCACATGCCAGCCAGTTGCGCTCGATTCGTTTAATACTTTAGGTAATTTATATATAGTGAAATTACAAAGATCGAAATGAAGATGAATAAAATAGCAACATTTGTTAGCAAGCGTCAGATGAGCACTTTCTCATTTAACTTTTGGTTGCCTGCGCCCCATTGCCACTGCAAATTGCCGTGTTCTCATTAGCTTTAAGTGCGAGTAAATTAGTTTTTTTTATGCGTAGCTAATTTGTATTTGGAATGAAGTCGAGTTTGAGTTTGCGATTTTGAAATTGTACGCAAGCGTCTGGCAGTAGTCAATTGCAGTGACTGTGCTTTTGTTCAATAAGCTTTTTTTTTATTAACTACTAAATTGAATCACTAATTTGGCGCACTGGATTGGAGACAAATATGGTGTCGACGCTTTAGTGGTTTGGACAAACGAAAGCAACTGGCCATCGCGTTGGTTTCTGTTTGCTTGTTTGTTTGTTAAGTTGATCAACTCAATGTCGCCAATTAACATTAGTTAGCACATCATCATTTAGACGTAGATGCGAAAATGTACCTTTTGCTTTTAAGTCGTTTACGTTATGCAACAAAAACAATGCAGTTTGTGTTTATTGTGCTATGTAGCTGTACAACATAAGCCTGAGGTGCTCGTTTGCACATATTTAGCCTGAAATTCATCCACGTTGCCACATTGTATTCGATCGCGATCGAAAATTCTAATATTCGTAATATTAAACGTAACAAAATTGAAATGCTTCCCAGAATTTGTGCATTAAATTTAGCCGCTGTCCACTGTTGGAAATGTCACTCAAATCAAAGAGCAAAATGCGGCGGATAAACATTTTTGTCAACATTTTACAATTTCTTTATAAATCTTTTTAGAACAACATGAAAAGTCCTTTATTTATTGTATTAATAAATCATACACGCAGCCACTTAGCAATAGGTGTGGTGGTCTTGTAAATATTGCAGAAAATTAACAAATATTTTAAGTGAAATCTGCTTACCTAGAAACAAACGTTGAGCAGAAGCGTTGCTAGTGTAGAGAAGCTAACAATTTGTTGCTAATAATAGACCAAGCAGCGTTATGTGCGGTCTAAGAGATTGACAGTAAAAAATACAGTCAACTGTTTGACCATTTGTTTAAGAACATATAAAAAAATGTAGCTCAGACATTTACAAAGTTTGATTATTAATACCTACGAAGTTGAAAAGTTAAAGTTCTGTTGTTTCTTTCACTTTAAGTGCAATTTTTGTCAGAATTTGTTTACTGTAAATGTGTTGTAACCGCATCAGCCGCTGCTGTGTAGAGCATTTCTCATAGTTTTCCTATAATTCTTGCATTGATTTTGTTTTACAAGTTTTCTAGAATCTAAGAAAAGGAAAATGTTTGAAGTAATGGAAAACATATATCTCACGCAGTGAGCGAAAAAGAGCTGAAATGAACGCTCGGCCAAATGCTGAACTCGATCGCCTGGAAGCGATGCAGTGAAATATGAACGCACGTAATGTAGCTAAACGTATATATAAAAATTATATATACAATATATCAAAATATATATTTTGTAGAGTGTGTTTATTTTAAAACAAGATCATCAGTTGAAAAGAAGAAGAATTCAAAACGCTGAAAAAGCGTATAGAAATATTAAGTTAGCAGTATTAAAACACATCTCGCAAGTGAAAATGCTTTCTATAAAACAGGCGAAGAGCCAAAACAAGTACATTAAAAAAAATTGACAAAAAATAAATTAAAAAAAAACAACAGGCAAACAATAAAATAAGAATGATACCGTAACGTTAAATCAATCAGTAATGTGTGAAGCGTTATGTAAACGCAAATGTAAGACAATTTAACAAATTTTAAAACACAACAACAACAACAACAACAGCAACAGCAACAGCTAAACACAAATAAGTATTGAAAAATATTGAAATATAAAAAGACGGAAAATGTTTTACGAGGTGCACGCAGTCGAAATTGCTAATAAATATTTTCTGATATGAGCGAAAAAACCTGCAAATGCATTAAATCAACTGTAAATAGTACTAGAATTTATTGCTAATAATATTAATATAAATAATATCTATAAATAAAATGTGATTAAATTGCGTAAATACATATGAAGTGCGTAAATGCAACAAAAAACTCTAATTAGTGAACAACAACATAAAAATAATAAATGCCGATGTTTTGCACATTGCAAATTGTTGCCGCTGCTGCGGGCAACACCGGCCCATGGCGCACTCAACGAGCGACCATCGGCATGGAATGAGCTGGAAGCGACACTGAAACGTTGTATTGTAGCATATGGATACTTATACAGTAATGAATGCATGAAGCAGCGTAATAAATGTTTAAATTGATTTGAACAAAACCGCTACAGTGGAGTTTTGGCTTGAAGGTTTATGACTGAAAGTCGTTGGGCTTAAAGGTGTCGAGGTCGAAAGGTTGAGTAACGGGATGGGACTATCTAATATTTTGCACATGAGTGTGTGCAGCATGCGGCGACTCTGAAGATTAGGGGGGGGGAAATACTCGGAGACAGCTTCGTCGACTGGTTTCTGGTTCGTTAGTTATTGTCGTCCTTCAACTTGTGTCGAACAATCTTTTTTATCTCATCGTCAGAAAAGCGACTGCATGTTGATGAGGTGAGCTACATCGATGTTTTTGTATTCTGCTTTATCTGTATTGAAATAAAAATCCTCATGACCTCGAAAAGAATTTAGTCCTTGTCTTTGTGCACATATTTAGAAGTAATAACGCGGCTTTGTTTAAACATATTTAAGTAAAATTATTTCCCTAGGGTTTAGTTAATTTAGCATTCAAATTTTGGACTGTTTAACTTGTGATTTTAATGGTCATGTGATCATAAATCATATATGTACATACGTTTACTGCTTGATGAAACTTTTACAATATTTTCTGCTTAGCGTCTGTTTCCTTCTTTTTCCCTTCAATTGTATTTTGACATCTGTCTCTGAAGTTTTTGTTTTCAATTTTGGTAAATTAGCGGACTACTGCTTTGTATTTTTTCTTCCCTCTTTTTTTTATTCATATAAAAAGATCCTTAATCTTTTGATCTCACAAAGTCAAAACTTGTTTCGATGAATTTTGAATTAAAATTAACCATCTTAATAAAAGATTATTAGGGCAGTTGACTTGTGTTCTGTAATTTTATTAATCTGAGAAAACAAAATTTGCAATGCCACATCCACTAGTTTCTACTGCATATTGGGATATAATTTTTTATTATTAGAAAGTCAGAGTTTAAATAAAACCCTTTTTTAATTAAACCCAACATTCGATTTATTCCAAAAAAAAAAAACAAAAGCGTATTATTGGTCTCCAAAATGTTCATTGTTTATTTTCATTAGAATGTTCATTATGAAGTTCAAACCATTTTGGGTCAAGATTAATAAATAGACAAGTGCTTATATATCTACAGATAAATGTATATTTAGTTCAACTACAGTAATGTTTCACTTTAGGCTTTATCATGTCTGACAAGGTTAACCCAGCAACATTCAGTTGCGGTGAAGTATGAAATAAACATTATACTTAAAAAGCAATTATGGGAATGTTGGTGTAAAATAAGCGAATTTTTGCTCCTAAGTGTAATCAAGTCTTTCTATGTGTGGGTGCATGTGATATTTTTTTAAACTTAGCTTTGAACTCAACAGAATACACATGTGTCTTCACGACGTAGTTCAACAGAATTGTAAAACAATTTACTTAAGCACTAGTTGTATGATTAAAAACTAACAAAAAGGAAATTGTTTAGGAATATGCTGCTTGGCTGGAATGTGCGTAGTTGCTCTAAGGTTACGCTTTTGTTGTTGGTTGAAGCGTGAGAAAAGAAAAGCACTCGCTTTGTTTGCTCTAATACTTCTTCGACGCATACTGTTTCACGTTTAAATGTCTTCAGTTAGTTCGCTGGACACCATCTGTATGGGATCGGCCTCGTCGTCCCCGCGCACCGATGCAGTGGCGTTTGACGCCTCTGCATCTGCATCGCCATCTTCATCGGCAGAGCCAGTGGCATCCGTGTCGTTCATGTCGCCGCTGTTGTCTTGCAGATACTCGTCGTCTTCATACTCGTCGTGCTCGTGCTCATTGGCATTTTCACGCTCATCTCCGTCTCCGCTCCCGTCGCTACTTTGACTTCCGTTTTCATTCTCATTTCCGTTTTCATTGTCATCTTCATCGTCCTCTGACATTTCAGCTGCGCGCTTTTCTTGAGTCGCCGCTCTCATTTCCGCCGTCAAGTATTCCTGCGCTGTGTTATCGTTCACGTCCTTCATACTTTCTACTTCAACTGCTTTGCCCTTTTGCTGTTCCCGTTTTTTTCCTTCCTTCTGCTTTTTCTCCTCGTCCTCACAATCCTCCGGGTCTTCGCATTTGTCGGACATCAGCCGCTTGGCCATTTTCATGAAATTCTTCGACTGCTCCATGAAGGCCTGCATGATGAGCACATCCTGCCGCATCTGAAATTGATGCTCCTTGCGCGCCATATCCATTTGTTGCTTGAAGAATTCATTGATCATTTCGCGCTGCATCTGACGCAGCGATGTGCTCAGATCCTTCAGCGCATTGTCAAAGTACTCTTGCTCCTGTCGTGCTGTCTTCTGGCCCTTCGTGTCGTCACGGTGCTGTTGCGCCGTCGACGACTGGAAGCTTTCGTTATCGGAGCTCTCTTCGTCGCGCTCCTCCGCCTCTATTTTGTTGAATGCCGCAAGTCGCGACGTGCTTGCGGCGTTGGCGTTGCTGTTGGGCAACGTGCGCGGCATTTTGGTGGGCAACTTTGAAACGGAGTCGCTCCACGGTATGTCCAGGCGGCGTCGTTTGCCGGCCGCAGAAGTCACTGGCACACGCCTTGGTGTGACGTTGTTAAGTCGCAGCGCCTGCTGGCTGGTTGATGGCCCGTCCGCGTAGATGTTTGGATTGGCGTAGTGCGGAATGGGCGGCACTTCCGGTGGCGAAGTGGACGACGTCGAGTCGAGGTCGGGTATGAGGCGTTCGGGGCGCAGCGAGTAGGGCGTCTTTCGCGTGGCCACTTGTTTAAGACGCGGCATGTACGACTGCTGTGGGATAGCTGCTGCAGCGGCTGGGCGCGACTGTACCGTAATGTCCTTGGGCAGTCTTACGCCCGCCATTGGTTGCACGGGACGCAGTGCCGCTTTGCCGTTGAGGTTCATGTGGGCGGCGCTGTGTATGCTGTTCAGTCGTATTGATCGCACTGCGCCCGGTGCAGCATGCAACGGCGGCGGCGGCAGCGCAATGCTCGCCATTGCATTTTCACTGGCCACCTTGGCGAAGGGCGCAATGCGTATGGGTGGACGGCTCTTGTCGGCGCTGTCAGCCGGCTGTTGCAGCCGCTGCGTTGGGACTTGTGGCGTGGGCGCTGTGGTTGTGGTAATTGTGGGCACTGGTACGGCAGCTGTGGTTATACGTGCTGGTCGCTTGATCATGAGAATTTCGGGTGTGCTGTGCACTGGTTGTAGCTTTTCGGGCACTTCGGCGATCACTGCTTGAGGTGGTGGGTGTTGTGGTGATTGCTGCTGTGCAGTTGGGGAGCCGGGCGTATCATCCACTTCCTGCTTGATGATCGTTTGGAATTGTATGTTGGAGGTGCTGCAGGGGGTGGATGTTGGAACAATATTTTCCTCAAGCGGATCCTTGTCGACGCCGCTGACGGTTTCGTAGCCTGCGCACGTAAAGAGAAAGCCGAAGTTAAATGAGCACAGTACAGAAATGAGTGCGAAAAGTTACCTGCATCGGCCGGTTCCTGCTTCACCAGTCCCAAACGGAAGCCAAATATCGGATGTGCCATGCCGAATGCGTTTTCATCATCGGAATCGACGGTGGCCTGGTTGTTGCTGCTGGTGTAGCCGCCCTCCACACCGCTTATGACTATACGGCTGCCGCCTCCACCGTTCGAACTGTCACCGTCCATCGAAGCTATTGAATTGCCGCACTCACTGGTTTCGGCGCCGCCGCCAGCTCCGGCCACAGCACTGCCGGTAACGCTGTCCAGCATGGTGTGCAGCATGAAGTAGACTCGGGGCGGTATCATCTTCGGTACGGTGCCGTTGCGTTTCGTCGTCGTGTAGGTGGACTTGAGGAACTTCCACTTGGTCCAGATTTGCACCTGCGACTTCTTGCGATAGCCGCTCTGGTGCATCAGCTTCTCGACGCGCCGAAACACCATGTCGCTTTTCACAGTCTTGTCGTTCAGCATGCGCACCGCGCCGATGCTCTGCATGATGTTAAGCATTTGCAGCACCTCCTCGGTGCGCCACAGATTGCGCTCCGGCCGCGGGTGTATGGGCGTCAGCAGTGCGTCCACATCACCCACGATGCCGATTCCGGCGGCTGCTGTGCTCAGCAGCTGGTTGATATGTTGTTGTTGCTGCTGCATGGTCATCGCTATGCTCATTTCCGTACTGAAGGCGTTGGGCAGTTGGAGGCGTGGCATCAACATTTAAGAAGGTTCGGTGTGGAAGCGGCTGGCGACTGAGGCTGCAAGCGGAAGAAGAATGAGTGTCAGATGGAAAGTGTGTTGGGATTCAACGATGCTTAGACTTCGAACTTAATTGAATTTGTATGTAAATCGACATAAATTTACAACGTTGTTCTTGTGATATTTTTTCATGTTCGTTTAAAAATTTATTTTATAAAAAATTTTATTTTTTGCTGTAGGCTGATTATTGAATAAGCCGAATTGTTGAGAAAATAGTTTTTTAGATGAAACAAAAACTTGTGTTCAAAAATGAATTAAAACGGCAATAAAAGCGTTGCAGCGACTACAGAACGCATGACTAACTTTCATTGTGAGACAAACTAGCGACCAGTTGGCAGCGAACAACGCGCACTCCTATGTAAATGGACTATATTGCTTAGTAATTAGTCGAACAGCAAAACGCATACAAATGAAGACATTTTAATAGAATTGCATGCAGCTGTTTTCCAATGGCAACAATGCGAGAATGCAATTATGGAATGAGTTTTGAAACAGCACCGCTGCTTGCCGCAGATAAGATGAGGATTTTAAAATATAGTTTTGAAAAGAACAGGCAGCTGCCCTCCCGCCTCCAGATAAAGATGAATAGATTTCAATATACAACTGGATGGTCTCTGCCTTTTGATTTGTATAGAAAAAAAAAACAAATCAAAAGTTTTTGAAAATGTCTTATTTCTTTTAATTCGTTTTTGGAATTAAAAACGGATTTTAAAATATAGTTTTGAAAAGAACAGACAGCTGCCCTCCCGCCTCCAGATAAAGATGAATAGATTTCAATATACAACTGGATGTTCTCTGCCTTTTGATTTGTATAGAAAAAAAAACAAATCAAAAGTTTTTGAAAATGTCTTATTTCTTTTAATTCGTTTTTGTTAACTAAATAATAAAAGTCGACTAGACTCCACTCTATCGTATAAAAATGCTACGCAGTTTTAGTAAGTATTACAATCAAATGTTTTTCAAATTGTTAGAATTTTTTCTTTCGTGTCAGTATCAGCTGCAATATACTCCAAGTTTTTAACCTCGTACGCACATAAATATTTCATGAAATTAGTTAAGATTAGATAAGATTTTGAATGGTGTTAAAGTAAACTTGGTTAAATTATGCTATGACGATTTGATAAAAAAATATCACAACTTTTGTTCGTTACACGCTAAATGTTTTTGTGAGAAGAATGGATTTGGAATTTTCGTTGTTTTAATTTAATTTAGTTAAATTGGTCAAGTTTTTCATGTTCAAAGCATTACTTTTGCAAGTAGAAGAGGAACACTTTGTTTAATTTGTATTTTTGATTGAGACTTGAATAAATAAATACTTCAAGTTTAATAAATATCTTAATAAGTGTGAAAAGTAGATGTCAGTGTTCTTTAATTCGAAATTTTAGGAGGACTCAATGAGGCGCTGCAATACTAAAATGTTAAAATATTAAGAAAAAGAAAAGGAACAAAATAATCGATCCATCATATGAAGTACCCTATTCATCATACAAGTATGTATGTATGTATGTAAAGTATTGTGTATTGTTAACATTTTTGAACCGTGAAACAAGTAGCTTCAATATGACATCGACAATTGAAGTACATATGAATCCTATGTATACTTGTATATTGTATTTAGTTAGCACTTGTATGAACTGCATTCTGGGGCCCCCTTTGGGCGTTTGACACCTGAAAGCAGTAAGGTCTGTAAAAAGCAGTAATGTGCACAGTAATGAGAGTCTGTTAGATAAACAAAGTGGGTTTTCAAAGGTGTCATTGGTTTTGTTGTAAGTATCAAAATCAAAGGAATATAATCTGAACCACATTCCGAAGTACGCATAGAGGAAGAGTTCACTCAACCTACTTAGAAAGTCAGACCAGAGTTTTATGACACTTGGATAACTCAGAAGGTGTAAAGATTTTGATTGATTTAAGCCGACAGACGCGAATTCGTATTTGATTTTTGTTACTTAAACCTAAAGTTTGACCTTTTAAGGTTAACACATTTTAAGGTTATAAGTTCTTTAGTTAAACCGCTTTTGACTAAACAAACACGGCAAGTTTATTTGACATACATTTTTGAACCAAAAAATTAAAGAAAGGCTAAACCAGCACGAAAAGTTCAACATTTATCTTGAATCTAATTAATTTATTAAGAAAACGTTAGTAATCATGCAGTGATTCATTGGTAGAAAATAACCAAAACACACAACAATTCAAGACATATCCAGTAACTTGTGCCAGTTTCTAACAACCTGTTATTTCCGCTGTAGCGTACACTCGCACAGCGGGCGAATGCCATTCAATTGTGGAAAATTGGCTGCAAAATTAATACAATCGGCATCAATGATCGAATTTCTGAGTAATTGCATTTAATTTACGGTGTAGAATTGACACAGTACTGTTTTTCTTTTGTTCAATTGCAATCGATTTTCGCATTTACGAACAACGATTGCGTCTTGTAAATGAGTGAAAAGCCCCAAATTAACAACAACAACAAACACTATGATAAAAACCGTATTATTATTGATAATAATAACAACACTAAAGATAACTTCAACGTTGTCTTTGCGCAGCAACTGAATCGCAGCCAACTTTACGTTAGTCTCTCGAAACACAAATGTTGAAAAAATCGAATACAAAACAACTGAATCGAAATGCAAATAACGAGAAAAAAATGCAAATGACAACATTAACAAGAGCGGAAAACAATTGTGCCATCATCAAACATACCCGCCTTGTCGCTGCTGCTGCTGCTGCGGCCGCTGTCGCCGCTTGCGTCGACAACTGTCAACGCCGGCTACCTGGGGCGGAGAACGAGTCGCAGTTTCTCAATCTCCCCCTTCCACGCAATTTTAATTCTCAATACGATAAACTCAATTGACGACAACAACAGCACACATTGGCGAAAATAGTTGTTAAACACGGCAGCAACAACAATAAGCGCTTGTGAATTATTCGAGCAATCCAACAAAAGCGCACAAGTGGTATTACAACCCAATACCGTGGCCCCTAAACTCAGTTGAAAAACTACCAATTTTCTTGAACTTGTTTTTATTTTTCTTCTTTCTCGGTTTGCTTTCGAAAACGTGCAACGTGTGACGTCGCGTCTCTGCCCACCGTTGGCGCTGCCGTTGCTGCTGCGGCCACGACAGTCAGCTGCTGCCAGAAGTTATTTCAAAAACACCAACGAACCGCACGACACGAACCGACGAGAGAGACTGAAAAACTGAATTTACGAATACGCCGTCTCTCGTCGTCAACGGCGAATTTTTCAATACGGCAACATTTCGTCTTTCGTGTTTTCGTATTCGTTTTTCGGTTCGGTACGATTTGGTTTGGTATTGGGTATTTGCGGTGTTTTTGTTGCTTTTGTGGCGGCTAGTATTCACAGTTTGGTATCGTTTTTATGTAGAAAAACAGTTCGAAAACCAAAACCCTGCGCTGATGTTGGCGCAGTTATCCGCACACCGATGCACGCACACAAACAGACACACACGGGCTCCACACTCGCTTGGAAAACAAGAGCCACCGTCGCTGTCCCAACCACTCGACCATCACCTGACTCTGGCTGCATAGAGTTGGCGCTTTGCAAATGCTATATTAAAGGTTTTTGTTTCGAAACTGTAAAAAAATTAAAACGTGCTGTGTGGATTGATGTGGGGAGGGGGGGCTTATGCCAAAATGATATCATAACCTCAATCGAAAATGCTTTTGACGAAAGGGGAAGGCTGTTATATTGTTTTAAGAATTTATCTATAGGACATATCATGCCAGGGTTGCCAGCCCAGATTTAAAAACAATTTAATACAAAACTAAAGTAAGGTTAGATATGGTTAGAGCAGCTTGGTAGCCCTGTCGATCACACCCCCTTGTTTCTTCTTCCATCTTGCGTATCAGAGTTCAAATTATTTGCATTTCCTGCTCCAATTAACATAAAAATCGTTGGCGCCACTAACAACTTTATACATTCCGTTGCTCATTTTACGCACATTTCAGCTGTTGGCAACATACATTTTATGCTGCGGCGCTGCGACTTGATCTGATATATTGGTGTTAAATTTGATTATGACGAACAACAACGCATGCGGGCGCCGCCGTCGCCCTTATCCTCCATCGGTTGCCTGTTCAAGTCGTCGGTCGGCCGCCACTCGGAATCGGTGCTGACGCTGACGAACCGCTTGAATATTCTTTTATTTACCGCTACTCGTTGTTTTGTTTTATGAAATTTATTTTCATTATATTTAACGCTTTTTCTACTTTGCTGCCGCTCCCTTTCGTGCGGTGCAGTAATTTTTTCTTTTGTTTTCGCTACGCGTTTTGTATTTCCGAACTGAATGCCGTGTAGAAAAACAGTTCGAAAACCCGACTCTCTTTTGCTTGGAGCGGAGTTTGGAATTGTGCTGTAGCTGACGATGCAGTGGTGTGTGTGTGTGACCGTGTGCCTGTGTGTGTGTGTGTGCGCATTTTAATATCGGTTGCCTGGCAGTAGACGACTTACGTAATATTTAGTATCCAAAAAACTTGGGCTGAAAAATCGTATATGGAAAAAAGTTTTTTTGTGTGTTAGTTGTAGAGTGGCGGAGGGGGATGCGGCCATGGAATAAGTTGGAAACTTTTTCACTTTTTCCCTGCAAAAGTTGTACTTTGCGACTTTTTCCCAGCAAAGCAAAAAAAAAAGGTTGAATATAAAATGTGAAGCGTTGTGTTGAAATGTGGGGTGGGTTTTGGGTGTGTTGCGAGCAAAAATGCATAGTTTGAACTGCGAATGGGGTAGAAATATTTCGAATATTGAGAACTTTTTTATTTGAGTGTAGATGTGAATTGTTAAAGGAAAAATTACAGAATTATGTGAATGTCGAATCTATATAAATACTGCATTAAAAATGTATAATATCTACTACAAACTTATACTTGGACTAAGAAATAGGTTTACAGGTTCGTTGTACCTAATATTTTTTTCCAATCAAGTAAAATATTAGTCACGATGAAAGTGCAGGGTAGAAGAAGGTACACAGCTTCGTAGTACCCAAAGTAGATATTTTTCCAGTTAGGCTTAAAAATACAGTTGTGTCTGGATGTAGTGAACTAATTATTGCAAGGCCTGTTCACAGTATTGAGGTTGTTCACTATATCAAGGTTAACATTTTTGTTCAAAAACTCGTTTTATTTGCTCAAAATACACTTTTGTTTTTTGCTTGAAATTGATTTCAAAATTTTGTTCAATATTTAGAGACTCCATGTCAAAATTTGGGTGTTCACTGTATCGAGGTGCTCACTACATAGGGTGTTCACTATACCCAGACACGACTGTAGTCTCAAAGGAAATGCAGAGAGTACAAAGCTTTGAGAAGTGTGGCTTATATCCTTTGCCCCTTGCCTCGCTGTCTGAGGCCCTAATTATTTGAGGCTTCACATATATTTGCACTAGAAATAAAAAAAAATTAGACGCATTCTTACATCACTAATAACGACACTTGAATGAGGCTCCATCTGTCATATCTTATGTAGTTGAAGATAAATATAACTTATTATTTTTACTATGACTTCCAAAAAACCTTTTGTCTGACATTGCTAAGGATTCAAAGAGCCATTGAAAGCCCTCTTTGGTCCACCAGTTCTACCTAATCGAAGCTAACCCAACAGAATCTTAATCTTAAGCCACTACAATTTTATCTTAGCTAAGCTAAACTCACTAAAGTTAACCTAACCTAACATTAGTGTCTGAAATTTTTGTTTCTAGTTGATTCTTGTCACTTTTCTTAATAGAACATTCGAAAAATAGAAATTCTTGTACGCATTTCAAAAAACTCGCAATTGTTGAGACGAATCGTCTCTATATTAGAATCGCATGCGAGAATGGCTTCAGTGCAACACAGTAATTTATTCAATTAAATAATTGACTTTTTGATTTACTGTTGCGTGGTTTTGAGCAAATACTTGAATCATGAAGGGTTGATTTTTGTCAGAGTTGTCATGACAGCACAAAGTTGACCAATGAAAAAACACAAACTTTTTTCCTTAAAAGCTTAAATAGTATGAACAGCAATTAAATTCGGTTTATTTAATAAAGACTTAATTATTGGGTTCTTGGGATTGGGTTCGTTGTGACATTCGTCAAGAAGTCCAATAAACAGAGGCTCAGGTTTGAACTCTCATTCTCAGGTTAACTCGTTCAAAAAAGATGTTTCCTCATAATAAGTAGAAAGTATGTAAGGATAGTTGTTTGGATCAATTGATAACCTCCTTGATCTGAATGTTTTTCCCAGTAAAATACTTTTAAATTTATCTGTAATAGCAGCCAACTGGCATTGTTTACCTGATAGCGTCCAATACCATTTAACGCCCCCACCTCCTTAAAATAGAGGCAGAATGAAAAACACCACAACATTGACAACGCCAATGCCCGTGACGGGTGGCAAAATTCAAGACCAATGACCGTCAGCCAACTTTTTTTCGTAACGGTCTTCGAGCAGCTCGCTTATGTCAGCCGCATGAAATGCCATAAAACGGCATGAAAAACTAGTAGCAACGACTAAGCGGAGGAAGTCGAAGCCAAGAGAGCATAGAACAATATAGTCGGCAATGATAATGTTAGGTTAAAGGCAAGGCAACAACAACGAGGTGAAATGAAAAAGAGGAGAAAAGCATGCAAAATGTGCAGAACCACGACAGCGGTGAAGGTCAGCGGTGGTAGGTGGCAGTGGCAGTGGCGAAAATGTTTGCTGGGAAAGCGTATGGGAATGAAAGTGGAAAGTGGAGATGGCGAGGCGGTCCAGAGGGGGGGGGGGGGATTCAAAGTGCGGAGGAATTGCAGTGAAAAGCTGAAGCATGCGAAAAGTTAAGAAAATGCGCTTCTTGTGCAAAACACGTCGGAGTCGCTGCGATGCGCTTGAAAACGGGTAAGCACTGTCTTGTAATAGGAACAACAATAATAACGAAAACGTTAGCTGCAAGAACTTGAAACAAGTTAACTTACCGGTCGTTAGAGTTGGTGTCTTCTGCTGCGGCGGCGGCGGCAGTGGCGGTTGACGAGACAAATATCAAATGGTTGGCTCTCGGTCGCAAGAGGAGCGTGCCACTTGCAATGTGATTTTCAAGTGGTGCTGTGTTTGTAGTTGTTGCACCAACACACATACACGAGAGAACGCACTTGAAATGTTGCAATTTCTTAGTTGTAGAGATAATTTCTCAAGATGCAAAATGCGCCACTGCCGAAGTTGTATTCGAATCACTACAGCAACAGCGATAATAATAACAACAACACTGCGCGTATACTGGCGTTCAAGAAGAAGTTGGAGCGCAAAGTGGTTGCGGCGTGCGCGCCAAACGTATCAACGAACAACAACAATAATTAATTTGTATCATCCACAACAACAATAACATACAACAACGACAGTAGAGCAGCAAACGTGAGCCGTGAGCAAAGAGCGCGCGTTTCGTGCGAACGGTGAAAACTCGGCGAATAGTTAAGGAAACGGCATTCACATCTTTCGAGATAGAACCACGAATCGAAACTGATTTCGGAATGAAAAACCCGCAAGTCTTGCAGCGAAAATGCGATACGAAAACGGGCGGCGCTGGTGACGACGCTGCGAGGTGGCTGACTGGCTGGTTGGCGGCTTGGCTGCCATTGCCGCAGAACTCGGCGCTGTGTACGCGCCGCAGATACACGTTACGAAAATGCCAGGCCAAGCCAAGCCGCGCCACGGTCGGCTCCGATACGAAAACGAAACGAATTGAAACGACATTTACGAATACTACGTATTTGTGTTGCTATTTCTTCGGTTTTTTATTTTCGTCTTTTTCGTACATTCAATTTCCCTGCTCCAAGGCCCGCCCGATGTTCGCTATCCGAACATCTCGGCGCTGTAGTTACGTGCGGCGTGTCTTTACAGTTTTTGCACTAAAGCGAACTTTTCTGACTCTGATTCCGTTTTCATATCTGCTTATTCTCACTTGTTTGTTGTAGTTGTTGTTGTAGCGCTGAAATGGGCGAAGCGTCGGCATGGCGTTGATTTGTATTGAAATCTGGCATTCGCTTCAATGCGCTGCGAAACGGGCTAAATACGAAATTGTGTTCGCCGGGTGGGTGGTTGGGCGGCGAGGTGAAGAAAGTAACAAGTGTTACTTTTGTGTTCTCAATGTTTTTCCATATTTGATTTGTTGTTGTTTTTTTTTTTTTTGATAAAAAACGTTAAAGTGGGCTGTGGTCGGTCTTAGACGTTTTAATGAGTTTGACAAGATGTCACAGACGACAAGATGTCGCACAGATACCAAACAGAGATTACGGCTGTTTAGCAAATAGTTAGATGGATAGTTTTGTGCGTTCGTTAGGTCGATATTTTTTTGTTGGCTATGGGAAAGATTTGTACAGTGGAGCAAAAAGAGTGAAACAAAACTTACTCGGTATGTTTTTTCGGAAAATTTGTTGAAAATGAAATCATATCATACACTGCGGGACACTTGATTACCCTCACTTTATTTTGTTAGCTAAGATTTTTGTTATGAAGTCAAAAACTTTTTTTTTAATGTCAAAATTTTCTGGACACTTAGTTACATGTGTTCCTGTTTTTGAACCGCCAAAATTGTATGTAAAATGATGATAAACCACATTTTTGTCCTTTTAAGCCTATTTCAAGTGGGACACTTGATTACCCTCACTCATAGAAAACAAAGAAACTAGAGGTAATTCTTCATTACATTTATTAATTTTTTATTACTAATGTTTTGTATGGACACCATTACTGCGAATAACCTTAAAAAGACGAGAAGGCGAAGAGTTGTCCAACGATGTAAGATAATTTTCAGGGATTTCGGAAAATGATTTTTCAATTGTGTCTATAAGACGCCATCTGCATAAATTTTACGTGTCAACCATCCCCAAACATTTTCGATTATGTTTGGATCGGAGGAGAATGCAGACCAATCTATTTCATTAACATTTTCCGCTTCAAACCAATCCTTCACCAACTAGCGGTGTGAATGGCAGCGTTATCATGCTGGAAAATCACGCGTTTCCCCGCGAATATTTCGTCAAAGTTTACAAATCCAATCTCCAACATTTCCATATAATTCTGTGAAACTGGGCGCCCTTCCAATATTGTTAAATTTATTGCGCCATGGCCCGACATTGCTGCCGACAACATAACTGAGAATGCTGCTGAATGACGCCGCGACAAAAATCGTTCAGATTTTCTTAGATCGTGAAAATAGTGTTGGAAGCCATTGGGTCCGTCCAAATTAAATTTCTTTTCGTCGGAAAAGACGACTGACTTCCACTCCTGCTGCCAACTGAGATGAGCTCGCGCGAACTCTAAGCGTACCGTTTTGTGACTTTGCAGTAAACGTGGTTTTTTTTTGCAGCCTTTTGCGTTTGATGTAAGGAAACTGCTTAATTACTCTGTGGACAGTGCTGACACTGGCTGTCGTCCTGGTTAGACCTCGTATGTGACCCGCAGACGCAGAGGAATTGGACGCTTCACGAAGATCTGCTCTTCTCTCTCTAAGAGAAGTTGCTGTTGCGGTACGACCTTTGCGGTTTTTGCCATAAGTTGTGGGTGTTTTAAGAAAATGGTTTACCACCCATGGATCGCGATCGATTCTGTGAGCGATTTCGCGGTTACTTATGTTTCCTCCTTGTACGCCGAAATTCGTCCCCTTTCCAATTCTTTTAAGGTTTTACCGCGGGCCATTGCATCTGCCGTCTGTAAATTTCACAAAAATTATATGTCTAATACTTTCAATTTAGTTTTTCAAACCAATTTACACGAATCCTACCTTCTAACACTTGTTACAGGTCTAAAACTGCAATGAGGGTAATCAAGTGTCCCACTTGAAATATGCTTAAAAGGACAAAAATGTGGTTCATCATCATTTTACATACAATTTTGGCGGTTCAAAAACAGGAACACATGTAACTAAGTGTCCAGAAAATTTTGACATTAAAAAAAAAGTTTTTGACTTCATCACAAAAATCTTAGCTAACAAAGTAAAGTGAGGGTAATCAAGTGTCCCGCAGTGTATTTGACTGTGGGTTTCATAACTTCTTCATTGTGAGAACTTCTGTAGAGTGCATTATTAGGTTAACCCTTTCGCTATTTTGTTGCGATATGGCAACATGCTACTTTGTGGCCGTCTTGATTACTTTGGCCTCTATGGTTGCAAGAATACATTGTTTTGTTGATCCTTAGAATAGTTTGAAGTTTTAGGAAAAATACAAAATTAATAAACTGATATTTAAGTTTAAAGAAGAGAAGTCTACACGTTTTTTTAATGGTATATCTTGACATAGTAAAGGAAGAAGAAGCAGAAGAAATTAGAGAATTTTTTAGTTTGACAGTTTGAATTTAGATATACATTTTCTAATTTTGGCTGAAGTAAACGAAGAAATATTCAAATTTTCTGTAGGCGTAAAAATTGTTATGTTTAAGTAATTATTAGAGCCAAAACGATTTGGTTGCTCTCCTAGGAAAACACTCTAAATACAGGGTCCGAGTATAAAATTAAAAAATTTCTTATGGAATGTTGCGAATACAGCACATAAAAGCCTACAACGTAAAATTTTAACTTTCCCCAGTAAAAGTCTGTAGCGAAAGGGTTAAGGCAATTGGTGTAAATGATTAGTGATTTCCAGTGACCAGTGATTACTCTGGTAAGTACCCTTAAACTAGATTTATTGAACCTTAAATCGTTTAGTTAGTCCACAAGTTGTTAGTTGCGTTTGTGTTGTTGAGTAACTAACAACCCACCCTGTATGATTGCACTGCATACTAGGCTTGCTTCGTTGAGTTGGTTCGATTCTCTTGTCGTGTCTTTGGAGTCCTTTATGAAACTGCTACAAACATTTGTTAGTTAAATATTGCTTCATTGTTTATTACCATAGATAGGCTCATAAATTAACTTCTTATTACATCATTACCTACTTCAATTTGTCCCACAGTACATTCAACTGTAGGCTTTTAGCTACATTCATGCATTTTGCTCCAGTTTTGCACAAATACTTCGATTTAGATATCCAGAAGACACTTGATAACAATTTCAATATAGTTGGTCATTATTATTTGAGGCGTCTTGCAAATTGGTTTGTCTTAAAAATCAACAAGAATCTGCTGGAAAACCAATTTACTTATTTTGGAAAAATTACTATGAAACAACATTCGAAAAAAAATCGAAAGATTGCAAACGCCGTAACGAACAATGAAGTGACAGCAAAGTCAAAAGCAAAGTCATTGTCGAAGCAATTCTGCAGCTTCGCCCGCCGTGTAATAGAAAACCGCGACGAGCAAAAATTTTCCAACTCTGCTCGAACGTTGTACGAGTGTGTGCGGCCGAAAGTTTGTGTGCGTAAGTTATATTACGAGTACCTACAACCGATATGCGCCGCCAGGCAACGGAATGAGCGGCTAAATGTTTGCGCTTTCTCGGTTGTTCGCCTGTAAACGTGCATTTGCCATTCTGCTGCTCTTTCGTCACATATGTATGCAGATACATATATACGAATCGACAAACATAGGTAACAGAAAAAATTTCAATACTCTGGATTCGAACAACTGTGTGTGTGTGTGTATGGGTGTGTGTATGGGTGTGTGAGTTTTCAAACTTAAACTCAAATAGCGAACTTTCTCGGGGCGCCCTCTTGCGTTGTTGCCAAGAAGATGTTCGAAAAAACGTAAAAAACGAATGCACTACTTGCGTACGAAAAGGTTTTCGAGTTTCACAGATACACACACACACACACACACACGTAGCCATAGCAGCCAGCGCTGCTCTACTTGGATACGCACACCGACTTGGGCATTGAAGTTGGCAATTCCAGTAACTATGCGCTACTTTGCTCTAGTCAAGGCCCCCCGCACCATCTCCACTTTGCGTCGCTGCACGGGAGATTGTCGTTCGTTAACGTTGTCATGACAACTTTGAAAAATAAACCATTTTAACTATCGGAGCATTTAGCTAATTTTTTACTTGTCAAATCACACTGGATATTGAAGATTCTCGCGTTGTGCGCAATTGTGTGTGTGTGTGTGTGTGTGTGTGGTGTGTGGGGTGTGTGGGTGTAAGTGCTTTGCTCGGTTGTTGGGTTTAATGATATGTCGAGGTGTGAGCAGTTTCAATATTACTCATGTTAATAAAATGATTGTTATTGTTGTGCAGTAATTTAATGCGTATTGAATTTATTTTGTTTTTTGAGCTGATTAATTTACTTTCTACTACTTGGCTGTTATACAAATTAAAAAAATGTATATATTGAATTAAATGAGAAATTGAAAGGAAGTGAAAATTTCTATTGAATACTTCGGTACTGATAGATTAAAATACTACAAAAGAATAAAACAATTAATAAAATAATAACAAAAACGCAGATCTATTGAAAACTAATGGGAAGATATTGAAAAACTTTGTCGATACTAAATATGTTGTTAGAGAAGTTTAATGCAGACTTTTAAGGTTACTTAATACAAAAGAAAAAATGAATATGTATTGCAAAATGATGACGTAACTATAAACCAACTTTAACACTAAATCCTAAATCACTAAACTTTAAAAAATAAAACCTTAAATTGAAACCTAAGAATCAATTAAGATTCGTGTCACATCCAACAGTAGAATTCATCTCCGGTGGCAAAAAGGTAGATTCGATCTTGATTCATATTAAAATATTAAATTAAATCTATTAAATGTGTAACTAGTTGGCATGCAAAAGATTGTATCTGATATGCCTGTATAATATCTTAAATAAATACATAAATAAATAAATATCAGGTGTACAACTTTGCTTCCGCCGTTTTCCGATAGGTGGCTGTACCGGCTGAGGCTGGTTGAAATACATAGATGGTAATGCCTTTAAAGTGAGTGTGGACAGTGCCTAACGAATTGTCATCGCCGTTTCAGTGACAGTTGTTCTTGTTTTCGTATTATTCACGCTCGAAAATGTACGTTTATGTGCCCAATTCTCGCCATTTACGAGAAGTTTTACTTTTCTGTTACAATTCGAAAAAAAATGCAGCTGAAGCGCATCGAATGCTCTCAGAAACTTACGGTGATGCTGCTCTGAGTGAAAGAACGTGTCGGGAGTGGTTTCAACGTTTTAAAAATATCAAGAGCGACATGACAAAGTCATCCTCCAACACGACAATGCTCGGCCTCACGTCGCAAAAGTGGTCAAAAAGTACCTGGAAACGCTGAAATGGGAAGTCTTGCCCCACCCGCCGTATTCCCCAGATGTCGCCCCTTCTGACTTCCACCTATTCCGTTCGATGGCACACGGCCTGGCAGATCAACATTTTCAATCCTTCGAAGAATTGGAAAAATGGATTGCTTCATGGATAGCGTCAAAAGAGGACTCCTTTTTTCGAGCCGGGATCCGAAAATTGCCGGAAAGATGGGAGAAAGTTGTCGCTAGCGACGGACAATACTTTGAATAATACATCTGTAAGCACTTTTTCGCAATAAAGCTTTTAATTTTGGAAAAAACGGCGGAATCAAAGTTGTACACCTGATAAAATAAAATAAAATAAAATAAAATAAAATAAAATAAAATAAAATAAAATAAAATAAAATAAAATAAAATAAAATAAAATAAAATAAAATAAAATAAAATAAAATAAAATAAAATAAAATAAAATAAAATAAAATAAAATAAATAAAATAAAATAAAATAAAATAAAATAAAATAAAATAAAATAAAATAAAATAAAATAAAATAAAATAAAATAAAATAAAATAAAGTAAAATAAAATAAAATAAAATAAAATAAAATAAAATAAAATAAAATAAAATAAAATAAAATAAAATAAAAATAAAATATTTAAAATATTGTCACTTTCTTCTAATATAGTAAAACCCCAAATTTCTTTTGTTTTTTCTCAACTCAAGTGACTACATTCAAATCGTTACACCTTCAAACCGTTTTCATATAAACTTGAAACTGAAGTCTAAAGTACTTCAAATAACTTTTAATTTGGATTATCCCTTGCAAATAAAATTCCTCAACACAATTCCTGTCCATTCATATAAATTCGAATTAAAAAAAATATTTAAAAAAATTTTAAAGTATATAGTAAAAATCCAAATATTAACAACACTCATAAGTAAAGTGATCTAAAAGATCCATGACGGTGAAGCGATAAAGTTTCAAATTGCATTTACTTTACAGGCTACAACAACAATCGAAATAAGACTGACTGCCATAACATGCGGTGAAGCGGAAAATGAGCTGAAAACGTGACAAGACGCTGCTGCTGCCATTCGAGACTGCGAGCAGCCAGTTGACGACTTTGCATCGTATGCGTGCTTGTAAATATTGTGCAATTTATTGTTATTGTTGTTGTGAATATTCGAAATTTTATGTATTCAAATTTGTCGGCAACTATTTCGTCCCTGCATAAACTTTAGTCTTGCTGCGTGTGGCTGCGTCCAAGCCATTCGGTGTCCCTGCTTTTCTGCGCTTCGAAGCCATGAGGATTTTTCAAAACACCGCAGAAGCAAAGAATACAACAAGTTGTGCGAAAGAAGTTTCCCCTTGCGGCAGGGTTGGCGTGCCGCTTGGCGCCCGCGGCTGAGGCTGAGAAAGCGGACACACGCACCGAGGCTAAGCGAAGCTGTGCGTCGTTCGCTAAGGGTTGAAGTTTGAGCGTTTTTTTCCACTGACAAGTTTTAAAATCGCATGACCTCATCTGCTCATCGGCAAAGTTAGCAACGCAGAAGGTCGCAGTGCTGCAGTGCAGTTGGGTGAATGAACGATCGCTGCCAAGTGGCTACAGTGAAGCGTGGTTGTGTGGAAATTTTTAACATTTATTAAAACCTTAAATGCAGCAATTGAACTAAAATGGCGGTGAAGCAGGTGACTAAAGTGTAGTTAACATTGTGAATTAAATAAATTAGTGGAAACAAAACATTGGATAAAGTGCACCAAAAAATAGACAAAATTTCATATATTTATAAATATTAACACAAAATTGTTTAATATATTTTAAGCATTTATAAAATGTTTGTACAGTAAAAAATAAATAAAATGAAATAAACTATTTTAAGAAGGTGGTTTTGTTTTGGATATTACACCAGACTGACATTTTGTGGCGGAATATTAAAATTACTGTGATTTAGTCCTTTGTGTGTTCATAATAACAACAACATTTCATAATAATTTTCTAGAACTATTTTTAACAAATACTGTTTTGAAACAAGTCGGTTTTTTATTTTAAAATACCCTTCAGACTATTCGTAATAGCAGAAAAATTTAATTTAGTTGATTTGAATTGATTTGACATGAAACCATTCACAAAGTTTCATGTTGCCATATGGCTTCAATATAGTGAAGTGATTAAATACAATTTAATTTACTATTTAGTATAAATTTTCTACTTTAATTTATAGCTATTTGCTTTGGCTACTTTCTAATATGTTTGCGCACTCGCTTTGCAACATTTTCACACGCCACAGTGCTCCAATTCACTCGGGAAACCTGTTTTTTAACTGCTTCACACGAGCTAATAGTTAAAAAATAATTTTTTTCGTTTAGTCAAAACCAACATTTTTCTCTCACCCATTATTCTCAAATGTCCTACAATACTGCGCAATCGTTGAAAAAATTTCATGAAAGCTTTACCTATAAATATTGAAAAACGTCGTAGTACGAAATGCGCAAAATTTCGCTTCAACTATCTTCAATCTAGAACCAGTCACTGCCGGATTCAAAACACGTTCGAACCTTGAGTAATGGAATAGCAAATAGACAACGTCGAATAGCGACAATGCCAACAACAACAACATTGAATGTTCTTAAATCTTATCACTACCTGATAAAAAGTGCTCACTCGTTACACATTCGCACACTTTTCTTTCGAAATACGAAATTGTGCTTCACTTCTGATAACATGAACAGAAATATGCTTACGAAAAAATTCGTAATATTGCCGCTGTTGTTGTTGCTGTGTGTTACAAATACCGAAATTGTTGGTGGCACTGGAGCGAGACAGCTTCGTGAGTTTATCAGAAGCACTCTGGGTGTATTTATAGAAAATGAGCTGGTTGGGTTTCGGAGCCACATTTCGCCGTTCAAAGGTTTTTGAAATCGTGTTTGAGCGGCAGAGTTGCCGCCCATATTTGTGGCCAACAGTCGAACGAGCCGCTCAGCGCTGAAATTCTATTTTTGGGCCTAGTTTTAAAATGGACTTTTGGTTGGTTCTTTTTTTGCGCCAAAGTTTATTCAACTGGAAAATGTGTATCTCCAGTGGTTTCGTAGCTTGGCGAAATATTTGAGAATTGTACTGTCGTTGTTGTTGTTGCTGCGACGTTGCTTTCAGTTTGAGTTTGAGTTCGAGTTAAGAGTTTTTAATGTTTCCAGACCGGTTTCTTGCCGCACACCAATTCCGATACGGCTGCTTTTTCTCTCACTTTGCCGGCGCTGCTGTTCTCAATTCTGCGCTGCCGGCTCGGCTGTATCGTCTCGTGTGGCATGTCTGAAAGTCGTTTAATTTTCTTTCACCTTTTTCGTTCTGTGCGGTCTTTGTTGCCTTTTTTCATCGTTTTCAGAATTTTTGTATTCTACAATTTACGCTGCTGCTGTCTCAACTAGTTTATTATTTTTTCTAAACTATTTTCTATTGAAACTTTTCGGTACACATGTGAAATGTGAACGGCTCAAGGTTCGTGCAAGTTTGCGTGTGTGCGCAACGAAGATTCGCGAGGCGCTTTGAGGCGAATTGCGCACATTTCCGAGAGTCTACAATGTTGAAAACTGGAAAACTGCGGTCGGTGCGCCACACGTTGCTTCACATGTTCCACGATTGCATTTGGAAAAGCGCGATTGGTTACTTGGGCTTTGGTTTTATGTTGAATGAATTTAATTAGAAATTCATGAGCGTTGAGGACATTGCTTCGCTATAGCTTTTAACTTGATGAAATACTAAATATTCAATTAAAATATTAAAATTCCCAATTCTCCGATTTAGTCATCTTTGGTCATAATAATAACGTTCTCTAATAATTTGGTTACAGTCGTGTCTGGGTTTAGTGAACACCTCGATATAGTAAACACCCAAATTTTGATATAAAGCCTCTAAATATTGAAACAAATTTTAATCAAAAAACAAAAAGTGTTTTTTGAGCAAATAAAACGAGTTTTTGAACAAAAATTTTAATCTTGATATAGTAAACAACCTCGATACTGTGAACAGGCCTTGCAATAATTAGTTCACTACATCCAGACACGACTGTATATGTTTTTACAATGTTGTCATGTAACAATTGCTGCTTCGACAATAATTAATTACCAAAACTTAAAGCTTTCGACACAAGAGTGCAAAACAAATCTTTCATTATCTACTTTGGTCACAATTATTAAAAAAAAATGTGTAGGCGGACAGAAGCGCGACGTGACTCAAGTGTTAATGAAGTCAAGGCAAGACAAGTCTTCAGAATGATTTGCACAGGTGAACAATGGAAAAAGAAGTCGATCACGTTTTATAGAATCTGTCGAAGCTAAAAAAGACATTGAAAGAAAGACATTGATTTTTCATTCTGATGCCAATTGCATATAGAAATATTCTCCTAGCTATAAACAATCCTGAGTGTCTGATTTATATCTAACAAAAACAAATATTAAATCAATCATAATTTGATGCCAATCGCATTTAGACATTTTCTACTATCTATAAAAAATCCTGATTGTCTGATTTTTATATAAAAAACTAAATCAATCATAATCATCGCTTCCTGGAATCCCAAACAGGCCGTACGACATTGGCCACGCCTACTTGCTGCCGAGTTTAGTACTTGGAAATTATCTTAAACTGTTTCCAGCATTCTTATGTGAAGTCTTATGTGAAGTGCAAATTAATTTGTCAGAACTAAACTTCAGTTAAACCATGGTAAGGGTTTCTTTCTAAGCTGAATGAGTTCAAATAGTGAAAATGAGTATGAGAAATCATCCAGAAAAACAATTGGCTGTCTTTGTCCTTTATGTCCTTTATTCCTGGCCGTTGTCCACTTAATCCGCTTCTTAACGCTTGACGTCAGCGCTTCCAGTATCAACGCTTGAGAATTTTCCACGGCACGTACGCAGCTGAGCGCTTGAATGACGTCGCTGTCGCAATCTTGTAGGTGAATCAAGAAAACAGCAGCGACTCCATGAATCACGCATTCGACTAGCGCACAAATCTGCCAGAGAAAATCTGCAAAACATAAATTAACAAAGCTAATGTTCGTATGAAATTCAAATCCATCAACTCCGATCACATCTTGAGTGAAATTTGTGCAATAAACAGCTGCGGGAAATGGGTCCACAGCTTTTTCGCTACCACGTCACAAGTTCTGCATGACCCATGAAAGTATTTAAGTATTAAGTGTATTTTTATGTCCTCAGCAATATTTGCAACCTTGTGACGTCAGCACTCTACACACATCAAAGCGACTTTTCAATGGACAATTTGCATATCGCAGCGAGCAAATTGCACTTAGCAACAAAGAAATACTAATAAAATTAAATTAATAAATAAAGAAAAATAGAGAAATTGCGGTCTGAAATGCAACATAGAAGAACATACAAATATCTACAGCAACTTATAAATTTAAATTGTACTCGGCATTTAAAATCCGTTGCGACTAACAAAAAATAACCCCCCCACCCACCAACTGGCCGGCAACATCCAAACACATTGCACGCTGCACACGCTTTGCGTCGCATCCGCGTGACCACCTTTCACACAGCTGATAAGTCGGCTTCAACGGTTTTGTTTTGATTAGCAGTTTCTTAGTGGTCAACTACGCTCGACACTGCTTCGTGTCAGTCACGTTGCTGAACAGCTGTCGCGCGCCTGAAATGTAAACACAACATGTTGTAAGCAGCTGTTCGAACTCGCACCGGTTTGCTGACGTAAAGCAGTGTGGATGCTAAATGTAGAAAGCAAAGCAAACGTTTGTTAAATGTCATGTGTGCGCATTGAGCAAGAAGAGAAGAAGAGTCGCAAGTCTCCGCTGTCAGTTTGTCAGCAGCGGTGATGGGAGAATTGTCTGGCATTCAAAAGGTTGCTTTCTCGAAGGTAGAATTCATGTATCTATTGCCGGGAGATTTGAATGAACAATTAAAAATTTGTTAAATTGATTAGAAAATGACAAACAAAATTCAGCTTTAAATAAGTTCTAATGGTAATTAAGAATTGTTACGTAAACTGAAGAATTGTTACGTACTTCACATAAATTGTTGAAATTTTGAATTTTTCATAAATTAAAAAGAGTTTTATTAAAAGTGAGCGAGTCGTATTGATACAAAATACAGACCTATGGAATTTTGTGAGTCCGTCTTACTCGAAAGTAGAAATATGGAAATCGATTGGAATTTATGGCATTGTGGCCCTTGTGAAAGCATACTGGAGGAGAGATAATGTTAGTTAAACTTTTTTTTGTTTTGGTGAGATTTTTTTCTACTTTACTTTTCGCTAGTTGTGCCTGAGAAGTCTATTTATCAGTCAGTTTGATCATTAGTTTGAATTCAAACATCAACGAGAATCTTTAAATGGTTATAATTTCGTTGGGTTCTCGACTTCCGTCAGCCATTAGGACTTTTTATTTGGATTTTGCAGCACGTCTCACAGTTAATACAGCAATAACAATTGCTGTCATCAGATCTGGAGATATTCTTGTTCCACCTTTTGAGGTTTTAGTAGCTTAAACAGATTAACTTGTTGAGTAGTTGCACACACGAAAAGAAAAAAGAACCAAAATTTTCTTCTCGTAAATATGGCAACCCTCTACCAGCAATGTACCGTGATTTCCTGCTTCGCTCTATAGGCGGTCGGCTGTCTATATATGCGAACTATATCCACATGCGCGTATATTTTGTGGATGGAAATTTTCTATACGTTTTCTCTGCTGTGTTGTGTACACAAAGAAAATAGAAAATCGCTTGTTGCTTGCGGCTGGCTGGGGCACTTGGCAGCTGGTTGACATTGCGTTTTTCCGCCAGTCTCTTTCACGCGTCCCATGTGTTAGCGTGCATGCAAATTTCCCAATACTGAAGTGATGCTAACGATTGTTCAGCATAATTCTCGTTTGAACGCGAGTGCAAAAATAAGCAGAAAAATTTGAATTTCATGAATTAAAAAAAATTCATAAAAATTATAAAGAAATTATCTTGAAAAATTCGGTGCATAGTGAAAATAAATCTGTAGAAAAATTAAACAGTGTTGTTGTTCTACGGTTTGAAAGGGAAATTTGTTAAGCATTGGTTGAAAGTGCGTGAGTTACGAAGAAAATACATCGAATTAATTTGTCTAACTGAAATGCTGATAGTTAAATTATGTGGCAGCTCGACGGCTATTGGGCGTCGTTACTAATGCGCGCCAAATGTTTAACGGCACTTTGCTTAAGAGCCAAAAAGTGAGTTGCAAAGTGACAGCTGAAAGATTGTCACTTACAATTAGTGTTGGTTGATGAGAACAATTAAAAAACAAAGCAGTTTGGTGTACTTTAATGTTTAGTTAAACATGCACGTTCTCAATTAAATTGAAAACAGAATTGAATTGAATTAAGTTGAACAGAATTTAATTGCATTCAAGTTTGCGTCTTGGATCATGTTTTGAGTTCAGTAGTTAAAGTCAATGCTTGTGTGTGAAAAGTGTTAAGTGCGACACTGTCAATTGCCTAACGGATTAGTGGTCAATTATAACCAGAATTAAAGCGTATTTAAGCGAATTAGTTTACACACCAGCGGCTACAACTGGGAAATTCGAATTGCCTATCATTGTGGATTAAATTATAAAGTGGAGACAACTGTTGAAGAGTGATTTTGAGGTAATTATGTAGAATAATAAAAAAAATATAAAGAAAACTGCATTTAAAAGATTTGAAGAATTTTAGGTTAAAAAAATCTATTAGTTGTAGTACAGTTAAAAATAAAAACGGAATTTAAGTAAATGTTAGTTGAATTTTAACAGAGCTCTTTCGGAATTGAATACGGTTCCGGAATTTGATCTCGCGCTTCCAAAAAAGTTAGTTTTAAAGCATTTAGATGAATTTTTGAAATGAACTTGTTGCCTATTTATTGCTATTAGTCTGTAAGAATTGTTAATTCATATACTAAATAAATAAACCAATAAATAAATAAATAATAAATAAATAATAAATACATAATAAATAAATAATAAATAAATAAAAAATAAATAATAAATAAATAATAAATAAATAATAAATAAATAACAAACAAAAAATAAATAAATAAAAATAAATAAATAAATAATTAATTAATTCATTAATAAATAAATAATTAAAAAATGAATAAATAAATAAATCAATAAATAATTATATTATTAATTAATTAATTATTTAAAGTAAGTAATTTAAGTAAATAAATAACTGAAAAATAAATAAACAATTAATTAATTAATTAAGAAATAAATAATAAAAAAAATAAATAAATAAATAAATAAAAAAATAATTAAAATATTAATTAATTTATTTATTTATTAACAAATAAATAAATAAATAAATAATTAAAAAAATTAATTAAATAATAAATAAATAAATAAAATATAAATTTTGTATATACCAATTAAAAAAAATGTACTTCTACTAAATGTATAAACAGGTATAAAGTATATAAAAAAAAATTTTTTAATAAATTAATTTATTACAAAACATTACAGAAAATATTTAGTTTAAAAACTTTTAAAGTTATAATTTAAAAACCGAATTTTAATTAGTAAAAGTTAAAATTTAACAAAACAAAAACATATCGTACTCATAGTTAGTTCTTATGAACCAAACAGATATTTAAATTGTATAAAAAAGTTCAGTAAATTGAATTTTAATCAAAAATATAAATTGTTATATAATTAAAAAAACTGTATTTTTAGTTTTCTTATAAATTAAACAAACAAAAACAAAAAAAATACAAAAAAAAATGTAAAAGATTTTAACACAAAATTAATTTATTATAAAACACTACAGAAAATATTTATTTTGAATTATTATTATTATTTTAAAATTGAATTCAAATTAATAATAATAATAATTATAATTAAAAAATTGAATTTAAATTAATAAAATTTACAAAACAAAAATAATTGCACTCATAGTTAATTCAAACATAGTTAATTTAAACAGGTATTTTGTTGTTATTGTATAAAAACCTTAAAACTAATTAATCAAAACAAAAACAAAAATCACTAAATAAAAAAAAATAACTGTAAACATTGAAAATAAACATTGACAATGATATGCAAAATGCTTAAACCAAAACTAATTAAGCAGCACAAAGCACAGCTCAATGCGAATGCAACTGACCCTCTGTCCCCGATTAAATTACAAAAAAAATTACGCATGCAATGGCTGTCGATATTGTAACTTTCCATTTATTCAATTATTGAAAAACATTCAAATTCTGAACACGTTGCAACGCGTGTTTTGGGTATGTACCATGTTTACACACAAACACACGTCCGCACATATAAATCGTTCACGAATTCGCGACGCGTCGAGTGTTTAAATCGATTAACTTGACTGGTTGACATTTTAAAAAGTGGACTTGATTGATTTCGAACTGATTGCTGCTCAACATATACATACATATGCATATATATTTTTATATTCTCGTATATATAAACCAATGTGCAGCCAATGTTACACACCAATGTGGCACAGTTTTGTTTACATGCATTACACATTGTTTGTATGTTTACGTACGTGCGTGAATGTGTTTTATTTTGCTCACAAGTGTATCAAATTTCAATTGAAAATTTTGTTTTTGGCCAAATAATATAAAAAAGTGCAACACGCGCCGCAAGTGACTTAGTCCACGTTCAGACGTGAGTTCAGCTAAACCAAAACAAAGGACAACAAAATGCATTGGGCTTTATCTGTTATACGTATAACAGATTGGTGTTATTTGGATTTTAATTTATTCACTGCATTATGTTTTAGTTCAACGTTCATTCAATTTCCATACAAGAACAATATTTATGTGCTTATTTATGCCAATTCAAAGCATTCAGGTAGCTCATAAAAAACAAACTTTTATGAATATTTTTTCAAGAATAACAAAAAATCTCTAACAAGGGTAAATAAATAAAATGTTCATCAGCTTGAACTTGAAAAATAGAAATTTCTTATTTTTCATTATTAGCCAAAACAAACGGCAAAAATGGCTATTTTTATGAAAGCCTCGGAGTGCGTTAGGTGCGCCAATTAGCTTCCTTGGCAACTGTTGAAGTGGAGACGGGAGTGGCGTAAGTGCTTTTAAAGTAGCATAAAATTTTAATGCATTTTTGATGGATAAATTGAAAAGGAAATTTTATTGCAAAAAAGAATCAATGAAATGAAAAGATATAACATGAAATGAAATGAAAATGGGCTGCCAATGTTTGGTGGTTGAATGAGAAATGTGTGAAAAACTTGTGCCAAGTAAAAAATAAAAACTAAAGTAGGCAATTCTCACTATAAGTGTGGACGTTTTAATGAAAGCCAATGGGTAAAAATTTTGATGAAAAACTATGAAATATGGACTTGAATGCATGAAAGTTTGACTGAAAATTTTAAAATTTGCACAAAAATTGTCTCAAATATGCTCAGTTAACTATTTATTTAATTAAATGGAATAATTTCAGCATAAAATTATACACACTGCCTGAAGGTTGTAAGAAAATTTTCCGTTTCAGCTAAAAACCCACAGAAAAAACTGGTTATAAAATTGTTTTTGTGCTTGCTGACGTACAATAAACGCCATAAACACGCATACACACATACATGCACACATATTTCTATGCAATGTGCCATGTTTTTTTTTAATATTCAATGAGTTTTTTATTCAATATTTGTCCGCTATGTAATTAAACACGTTCGACAGCGATTAGCTGCGGCCAAGGCGTGGGGTGCGAGCGTCAAGTGTCCCTGGTGCAGTGTACGTCTATGTAAAAGCTTAAGGTGACTGTAGAAAACATAAAAAAACAATTACTAAATAAGCACAAAGGATCATGTAAAAAAATAGGAAAAAACCATAAAGAAAAAACAAGCAAATGCACGTTGAATTAACAGCGCAACGCATGCGTTGTGCATACGAATTGTTGTAGTTGTCTATGGCTGCGACTCACAGTGTTGCGAGTTCATATAGTGGAGTGTCAAAAATAGAAGGAGTGGTCGTATATAAAAATTTGGTATACAGTTATTGAATGAGTAAAGAACTTACTGTGCAAAAGTTCAGTGAAATCGGACCAAAACTTCGACGACCTCCCATACAAACGGATTTGAAAAAAATGTATATTAACAATCAAAATAATCTTAGTTCATAAAAGCTACATTCAAAATTTTTTTATTTTAAAATAAATTTATTTATAAATGTGTATATAGATAAAATGCGCCTTTTTCAAAAGTGATTGAAAATACAATTTCGATAATTTGCTCCACAGCTCCTCAGAAGTTGCTCTTAGAGGGTTAACATCTTAGACTGACCTCCACTAATTTTCCTCTTGAATATTTCTTTCAAACATTCCTACCACCTATCTCCAACATTTAATGAGGCTCCCATACAAAATCATCGTTTTTAAAAAGTGGGCTCCCGCTGCTCTCAGGTTGGTCCCAGACGCATCATATGTAAGATTGACCCCCAATTATTTTCCTTTTCGAATATTTTTTCTATACACACCTAACCGCTATATTCAGCTCTTAAGGCTTGATTACACGTAACAAGTCGAGTGACGAGACATCAAAATGGTACTAGGCCGAAAGAATTGGGATAGCGAGCAAAAGCGGCGAGTTGTTCAAACGTATTTCGACACGCGGCGAGTCAGTTCGGTTTTACAATGCACAAAATGAACTAAGCAACTCGCGCAATCAAACTCAACCGAGCGAAAAGTGGTGTGTGACGCATACCGCATGTCACGAGCGATTCCGCATGTGACGAGCGATTGCGCGAATCGCTGCGAAAAGAGAAAAATATAACGGTAAAGTAGTGGTCGCTCGGCCTAGCAAACAAAATGTGATTCTAGTGGCTCTCTCGCCACTTTCATCGATCACTGACTCAATCAAGAACTCGCCTTACCGTTTAGACGAAACGAGTACTCGTCCGAGTTGCTGTCTTCTCACTCTACTCGTTACGTGTAATCGAGCCTTTAAGGTGGCTGCCATAAAAAACTAGTAATGTTCAATGGAACTGGCTCCACACTTGTAAATGTAGTAAAGTAAACGAAGAAATATCATATCTGGAAAAGTACTGAACTGATTTCAATGATTTATTCAACAATCGTCAACATTCCTGAGTGCAAAAAATACAAAATTCATTACATTTCAAAAATTCATCACCAGAGGGCGCCTCCCATACAAGTGAAGTAGATAGCTTGTCAACTTTTGGGTTTGTACGAAAAAAAATCAAATTATATTGTTGAAACTCGATTAACTCCTCTGTTTCGAATAAAATAGTAATCGTTGTTAATTTTCCGAAGCTATCTTCAACAAATTTTTCCATCAGCATTCCATCAGCATTCAACGAAACGGTGAAAATATTGCGAATTTGAACTCAAGTCTTCACCGAAAAATGCCCATAACTTGCATTCGCACAAATATGCGCAACTACAAATTGTACACCATAATGTACATACTTGCATAAACAAAATATTAAAAAATTTCAAAAGTGATATTTAGCGTTTTTTTTTTTAATCACTTTTAAAGTTTGAACTCACTTTTTATTCACTCGTTTTCTTTACTTCATTTTCATCATAACGGCACTGCTCAGGGGTGATAGTAATCAGCAAAATTTTGGTCTGACCACACCTAAATTGTATAAAATTTACAATAATAGTAACTTTTAGGGATCTGCTCATAATTTATTTTGAAATATTCAACCTCAAAGTCAAAGCAAAACTTTGCTGTCTGTGCACAATTTTTTTTCAACGCTGAAAGAGCATTCTTAAAGAGCTCATAACTTCTGTGTTATCCAATATTTTTTCATAAAACTTCGGATTTGTCTTAATTGAAGTATTTCCAACAAAACCTCATACTCTGATTTTTGCGCTTATACGACTGCATTTTGGCATTTTTGTCACTGTCGCACAATTTTGCGGCAAACAATTCTTGTTTAAAATATCAACAAAGACCTTGTTTGCTTGTGTGTGTGTGTTTGTATGCGCGAGTTTGTTTTATTTTTGGAATCAATTCAAATCGAATGAACAGCCATTTCATTATATTTCATTTGTCATTAAAAAAAAATGGAACGTAAACAATTGTGGCTATTTACATTCACACTCGTTTGTTTGTATGCATGTTATTTTTTTTTGCAGTTAAAAGCTGTGACATATGTCAGGCCGGCTTTATGGCTGTCAGAATGTTCGCCCGGCACAACTTGTTAGAATAATATGACAAATTTTTTTTTTCGGCCTTTGTCAACATGTTCATTTGCCAAAATATTTGACACACAGTTTGTGAGAGAAGAAATGGTTTATTATTGTTGTAGGCGCGCGTTGGACACCCTTGGCCACATGTGCACAAAGTCGCACACACGCGCGCAGTCATTTAATGCTGGTCGCCTTCGGATGTAAACAAAGGTTGTGGTTGCGTTGTTGTTGTTGTTGTTAAAATGTTCAAGCACGCTTTGTGCGCCGTTAGGATCGAAAGGTGTTGCGCGTTGTCGGACAAATACATAGATACATATAAATATACATACATACATATAAATTGAGATTTATCGACATGTGTTGGAGCATTATTTGCAAAATTTATTATTCAATAAAGTTTTATAAATGATATTTCAAAAAAACAAATAATTATGTTTTTCGCAGCGTCAAGCAGTGTCAATCACAGCGGTTCTAAAATCTTTGAGAAAAGTATTCTCAATGAGTTGAAAGATTCCAAAGCATGGAACAAAAATTATTAACAATGAAACAAAATGATGACATGGTAAAAAAATATTATTATTGTAAGAAAAACTTTAAAAGAAAGGAGTATTTCAAATTGAGTCATTTATTAACCCTTTCGACCCCAAAGTTGCTTGAGAGTAACTTTACTTATTTGTCATCTTATAGCAAAAACTACAATTGATTTATGGGTTTAATTTAAGTAGGCGCCCACAATTTAATATTTTTAGAAGTGTTTGAATTCAAATGACAACATTTTTACTGTTTTCCCCAAATTAATTTCCAATAATTTGCAGCGATATCAAAGAAAGTTTGTGTTCTAATTGAAGTCTACGAATTGGGCGCGTTTGATTAAAACCCTGTTTCTTTAATAATGGTTAATTAAAATCAAAAAGTAATAATTTTGTATTTTTCCATAAATATGAAATAGTGTTTCTGTAACTAAAAAATATTGATACACAATTTATTTAACCCGTTTTGAGCTAAAATTGTTCAAAACTAAACTAGCTCTAGAACTCTAACAAAGAGGCGTGGCGACTTCTTCGGCAAATGTTTCATGATTTAAATACCAAAAAGTAATATCGAGACACAGGATAAAATCCGGGCTCGAAAGGGTTAAAAAAGAAGGCTAAGCAGTGAGTATAAGATTCTTAGATGGCATTGACCGATGAATTTAAAGCTAAACTTACTTGTTTACTTAGATATCAAAAGCGGATTTCATTTTACTTAAAGAGATAAGGATTGTTTTTACATAACCTTGAAATTTGAGAGAAGAAATTTGAACCCTGAATGCCTAAAATTGTTTTTATTGCCACTGCGTGAAACTAGTAGAAGCTGGTTTCAAGATAAAATAGTTAATTAATAGTTAAATAATAATAGTAATTTGTGTGAAAAGAAAGCTTATGCATAGTTTTCTAATTGTTATCTAAATGATTTTCAGAACTGAAAAGTTATGCAGATTATAAAAGAGATTATTAAGCAGATGCCAAATTTTGTGTACTTTTGTAATGTGTTGAAAATTAGCTGTGAAGAATTGAAAATGAGTTGTAAAGAGTTTACTTTTAGCTGACTAAGCTTGGAAATACCTTTAAAACTGTTTTAAACCTTTCGGGACTACTGGGATAATACGTTCCAGCAAGTTTTTTAGGCCCCTCAAAATAATTATTCAGATCTTATGACCCATGAAAAATAACTAATCAAATTATATGTCTCTGGACAAAAGAATCATTTCAGAATTTTGTGACTATGCAACATAATTTTGTAGCCCCAGAATATTTTGGTTTTGGTTAAACTCCGTCCCGATAGGTTAAAATAGATCAACTAGCAGGATGAAAATTCAAGTTAAACTGTAAAATTGTGACATAACAAATATACTTATAAGTACGTGGTAATGTTTATAAACTTTATGGGACTCTATCACCACTATTTGATTGTTCGGTACTTTGTTGGATCTATTCACTATTGAACTTTATCCTCAAGCCGTATCCATTCTCATCGATGCTTTATTTTAAGTAGATTTCTGTTTCTAATGGTTCACAACTTGTTCTCTTTTACGAATAGATCTCCAAAAGTGCAAATCATTCTAGTAACCAGGGCCAGTCACTCGTACACAATGTGTCCAACTGTCTCGTCATCGTCGAAGGTCTGTATTGATGGATCAAAGATGGTCAAAGTTTTAGAGATACGAATTACAGACCTAATTGAGTTCTTGCTTGAGAACATCTACCACTAACATTACCAACCAGCTTAAAGGTTGAAGTGCGTTCATTTATTATCAGAACATCTCTCGAAGCAGGCTCCAGACCTTTCGGTTTCTCCATCTTACAAATTGTATTAGTTTCATTATTTTTCACTTTCTCGCATCACTCTGTGTAGTTTCCAATGAAATATGTTATTGAGAAGCTTCAATTCAAGTGCAAGCACATTCATTTGTGGAAACAGCAAACTGACGCAGGTTTCTTTAATGTCAACTCAAGTTCACGTGACACTAGACAATGCAAATTCCGTGCACTTGCCACACTATAAAAAAAAAATATATAAAATTGTTGCGCAATGCTATAAAAGTGTCTGGCGCGTTTTTGAAAACAATTCCCAGGCAGCAATGCGGCCATACATCAGCAGGCGACATCAGTTAAGTCGAAGTGGCAACAACTTTAATTAACGTCACAAACATACGTATACACAAACAACAAGTGAAAGAATGCAGATAAATAATGCTACACATACATACATATCTGTAGACATAGGTGTGTTATTTTCATTAAGTTCACAAAAGCCAGGTGACAGGCTGCGCGCCAAAGACCAACACTCAATTAATTGATACAATTAAAGTTATTAGTTGCTAATGCAATAATTCGAAATATTAAAATTCTAAACAAACAACAAACAACATTAAGTCTCAACGATATTGAAACTTGAGTTTTTGCAAATAACTAACGGTTTGTGTTTGGTTTTTGTTTATTTTTAAACTTACGCGATTTACATACATAGTCGAGTTGTTTTGAGACAAAACAACACTTTATGATTTAACTGACCACAAGTAAACGATTCTGAATTTCCGCATTAAATGTTTACGCATTCAATTTTGTTGTTTCGTTGGTGGCAAAATGCATGAGCGAAATTCGAACTGATTGGCAATGGAACCTTTGAAGTGGAGCTAAAGTGGGTTACAGTGGTGGCTAATGCGGTTAATATGGCGTCTATAAGTAAACATTGCTGCTGATAGTGATTGACATGGCAGTCGGCGATTGAAAGTCGGCTGGAAGAAGCGAGCGAGAATGTTGCAGAGATCAGCGATTAGCGAAAATATGCTATGAAAAAATCAGCACCAAGTCGAATCTGTGCGGCATGAAGTGGGCTGTAAAATTCAATTGGAATTTTACTGTCAGATAAGGCAAATTATACTTATAGATTTTTATGGCAAAATTAAAAAATTACAGGCATTATGAGAATTGTGTTTATTCTGCAAAAAAAATAATAATAAAACAGCAGCAATAGAAACAAAGTTGTGTGGTTTGTGTGTGTGTGTGTGTGTGTGTGCGTGTGTGTGTGGGGAGTTACTGGAAAGATTGCATAAATATTTTAGAAAAAGTCATGTGGGCTGTAGACGAAATTTCTGCTGATATGCGCACACACGTCATAAATGCGGGTTTTTAGCTTTTTGTTTACATTTTGTATCAATTAAAATTTTAAATATATTTATGAAAATGTTGAATAGTGAAAATGTTAGTAATAGCTGATTAAATTTGTAATGTCAATAAATTTCCTTTTCTTTCAACAAATGTTCCAGAGATCAGATCTCTTATGGCTTTAAAAAAAGCAGGCAAATTTAAACTTTGGACACAAACTCAGCGCAGCACTCGACACTTGAGTGCACGCGACACTTGAATGCCCTTTGTGACTTTCAGCCGCCGTGTCGCTGCAGCTATCGCTTAATTAATTGCTTTAATATTGAAAGATTGCATTCTTATCGGCTTTGGCGGCTAAAACTTGAGTGCAAACACTTTGTACACAGCTTTGCTTTGCTTATCGCGGTCCGGTTTGGCCAGACGGCACCCAGATTTGTTGCGTTTTTTATGCCAATTTTATTGCAATAGAATTTATAGTTTTTTTTTTGCAATTCATATTTTTACAATTTGATTATCACTTCAATGGCCTTTCGCCATCATTATTGGCTTTTGCTGTTATTTTTGTGGCGTGATCTTTTCTATAAAAAATGCTTTCATGCTCTGTTATAATTGCTACTATTAAATTTATTATATTTTTAATTTTATTGTCAAAAGTACTTAAAGCAAATTTGCAAATTTTTGTTAGTCATTTTGCTGAATTTTTGCGGCTTGATTTTTTTTTAATATTTTTTTCAATCAAATTCTTTTTCTTTGGGTTGTCCAATAATGTAATTTATGATCAGATATTACTGTGATTTGTGGTCTGAAATTATCAATGAAGTGAAATGAGTGGCAGCTGATGTGAGTTAAATACGCTAAGCGGGGGATTTACGTTGATTTTGTGTGTGTGTTCATTTTGTGTTCGTCACCCATCCGCGGCTTCCGTTCAGAGTTTCGATAATGAGACGCGTGACACTGACTTTTAATTACTTCTTTTAGCTGATGATAAACGCACTTCAGGTGTCGATATGTATTGGTTATAAAGTCAGCCAAGAGAGTGTAGGAAAATATAATTTCCTAATATAAATATTTCGAGTGTTGCCTTCGAACTTGTGTTGGTTTTTTTGTGCAATATTTATGGCATCTTTTACAAATTTGTGTTCAATAAAACCTAACAAAACTCAGTGACTTGATTCAGTTATTTGGGTTAAGTTGGCTGGGTTGAGTTGAAAACAAATGCGTCATTTTACTGCCACGCATCTGGCTATCTTTTTTCCTGAAATCGTTCAATAATTCACTAATAATGCGAAACAATCCCTGCGCATGATTTTTTACACATTTTCATCTAATTATAGAAATGTTACCAAAATAGAAATAATAAGATTTAATATTAATATTATTATGGAAATGTTTAGAAATTCGTTCAATTTCCATCTCATAGACCCAAGACATGACTCATCTCGTCATAGGTTGCGCTACCAGCATTTGCTCTTTTCTCTTACGCCGCTTGTCAGTTGTTGGGGCCCTCAAAATAAATCATCAACGAAAAGCGACAACATATCACACCGATTTTTATATGAAATACCACCCACAGACATCGAACACAGCGCGCAGCTCCTGGCTTCAATATTCCATTTCGTTGATTGTGACGCAATTCAATTGTTATTGCTGCATGTTGACGGCGTTTGTGCATGTGTGTGTATTGAGTATCTGTTTCGTCTTGCTGCTAATTAGTTGGAATTTATTAGATTAGCTTTCAGTCATGGAGGCTGAGTAGTTTAATTTCATTAGGAAAATAATTGGGCTAACATAAGTTCAGAGAGAGTTGGCAGTCTACATATAAAAAAAATCCAAAATGTCTTAAAAAATTACAAATAAATGTCATCAATTTCCTGGCTGATGTTAACAAGCTCATTTTACATACTTATAGCTTGATTTCTAGAAGCCATCAATCATCAATCAAATCAGTTGCGAGCAATCAAATTTGCTTTATCTGATTACTACTGAAAGTTTTAAAATAAAAAGCATTAACGAAAAATAAAACTAAATAAAGAAAATAAAAAGCATTAACCTTTTAATGTTAAGAGGCATTGATATTTTATTTAAAAAAGGATTTTGTGTAGAATGCATTAGCATTTATCTTTGTTTTTTCAAAAATTGGTTTTTTGAAGAATTATTTGAGAGATAAATTGTATAAATTGCTTGGTCGAAGGCGTAATTGAGTGACTGCTGGTATATCGAATCGGTTCAAACTGCATTATAACAAAACCATATCATAATGATGATTATAATAAGTAAGTTCCACAGTTCTTGCAACGTTTCGCTTTGCAGAAATCTTTTTCCAACGTTCAGAATTTCCACTGCTCTTCAGTTTTAGTACGAAACTTTCTTAGCTCCAAGACGACTTGATCAACTGTAGACAGAAGTTGTGTGCTGTTAATTCTTTCACTTTGTTGCCACACTCAATGCTGACAGTTTCTGAATAAGAGATCCTTCCAAGAATTTACCTTTTATGTTAGGCATCATTAGCTATTCGGTTCCAGACTGAAGTGTTCGAGTGCCTTAAGTTCAATTTCCATAGTTGTATTCTTGAAAGCAGAGTGACTGTTTAAATGTTAAGAAAAAAAACAATTGCAGCAAAGATTGAGGTAGGAGGGAAAAGATGTGTCTGAAAAGATAAAATCTATTAGCACTGAATCACTAAATTCGTAATGCTGAACATTGAATTTGTTACTTTGAAGTGTCATTGTCAGAAGAGGAAGTAAACATTTATAACAACAAAAAAAATTAGCACTAGGAAAGTGTTGCAAAATTTTCTAATACCAACATTTTGCTCACAGGTGTTGGCACAGTTGTGCGGCCAGTTTTACATGACAATAACAACTATTGCGATTTGTTAATGAACTTCAGTTGCTTTTATGGTAATAATACAAAACCAGCAACGTTAATTACAACCATAAAGTAGACAACAAGTTGGCATTCAGTGAGCCGTGAGGAGAAAAATTGCGCAAAACAAAATAAAAAACAACAATACGCTGCACAATAGCGTCAGTGAATTGACAAAAAACATAAAAATCATAAAAAAAAATATGCAAGTTGTAACAAAATTGAACAATTGTAAATAAAAAAAAAAAAAATATTGAATAAAATATGTTAAAGAAATGTAATAAAATTTAATTGAAAAGGGTAAATAAAAAGTTAATAAATTGCAAGAGTAAGAAAATCAATCAAGTAAATTTGTTTTATAGTTTGTTTGACAAGGATTTTAAAGAAATTGTTTACTAATTCTTACTAATTCTCGCTCTAAGTGCTTTCATTGTCTTATTGAGCTAGAATTCAAAGCAACAGATCTTTAATATTTCGCATGAAAATTCTGACAATCATTGACACTGTTTGCTCTTACCGCCAGTAGTTTTCATTGCTTCAGTCAAATGTTTGCAGCCACAAAACCGCACTCGCACTTTTCTTTCATATCAACTCATGTGTGGCCGTTATCGCCCGAAGCCTTATCAGCAAAAATATTTAAGTGCACAGATGCAAAGTTACATGAGGGCAAACAGCGCCCATGAGGCCACCGAAACCATCAATAGTCCAATAACCTCTTTGCTCTGCACACAATTGACAAACACCCACACCCACACCTACAACCATAGCAGCGCAGCAGCGTTTGGTGAGTGCCGCCAAGTTCAGCTGACACTGAAATGTTTACTGTACTCAGCTGGTACATAGCAACGCTTTGTTCCATTGCCAATTTAGTAAAATGTACTCGCAGTACAGAATGGAGAATGGCAACAAACCGAAGCAGATCAATCAACGAAAGCGAAATGTTACAATGCAATCAAAGCAAAATATTTGAAAAATTATGCAAGAGAAAATAAATTTGATTTACTTTGGTGTAAAATAGAGTAGAAATAGAGAGAAACAAACCCATCGATATCAAAATCAAAATCGAAACAAATGGCGCCACATAGTGAGAAAGCATTTCTTTTCTAAAATCCATTGTGCAATTTTTATGCAACTGTCATCTTTATTTAAAATAAATACAGGTGTTGAGTCTTATTTCTCTTCCACTTTCATACAACATCTCAACTGTAATGGTGTTCCACACTTCTGAGTGTTTATGACACGTTTACATATTTATTCCATCTATTTGACCCGCGCCCCCTCGCACAACACTTAACAGAGATGTGTGCCAGTTTGCTTTATTCCTTCCTCTTTCTTTATTTTTCTTGTTCTCAACTGTCATAAAATTGTCAACTTTATTGCACTTTTCATTGGCTGTGACAGTCACGCGGAAGTGCACACTGCACACTAACAGACAATGCAAAGCTGCTCGCACACCATGTGGTATAAGTAATTTTTATTGCTTTATATTTAACTTAATTTTTTACACGCAATTGAAGGCATTTTGTTGTTGTTGTTGTTGAATGAATACAATTATGTTGTTTGAATAAAATATAATTGAATTTTCTGCAGTCTGGCATTTTAGTTGGTTGGCTGTCAATGTTTATTTAGGTTAATGAGCAGCGACATTTATCACGCGCTGATAGTAATGTAATTTGCGTCTTGTTGCCATTGTTTTCAGAGCTACATTTGTTTGGCTAGTTGCTGTTGTTGGCTTTTATGGAAAACTTGCATTTATTTGCATATTTTCGAGTGCGCCATCATGTCGCATTAAATTTTGTGGCATTTGTTGTTATTGTGTTCGACTGGTAAAACATTGCTGATAGAACGGCTCAAGGTCATGTCAGCCTTAGTGGAAACACAAGCGAGTGTGAGTTTTTGATTTTTGAAGACAGTTGGGCAATTGGGATAGAAAGAGATTGGAGAAAACAGCAGATGAATCAGAGGGAAATTCGTAGAGGATTAGAGACTGTAGGAAGAATAGAAACCGCGGTAGATAAAAAGATGTTGATTAACAAAAATAAATGTAATGAAAACCAGTTGGAAAAGTAGAAAATATAATGATAAACAGCTAAGGAAAAGGAGCATAGAAAGCATTATCGAGGAAGAATAGAAACCGCGGTAGATAGAAAGATATTGATTAACAAAAATTAATGTAATGAAAACCAGCTAGAAAAGTAGAAAATATAATGATAAACAGCTAAGGAAAAGGAGCATAGAAAGCATTATCGAGTGTAGTAGCTGATCAGAGAGACTAATGATTCTGAAAAGTGATGATTCTGAATGATTGATGAATAATAATAATAATGATGAGTTAGTGTAGACGAAAATGTAGAAGAAATAGCAAAGGAGAGACAAAAGTAAAGAAGAAATATATTATGAGCGACTCAATAGCTTTGTTGAAGATAAGAGAGAAAGCAGGAGAGCTACTCAATAGTGTTGGGAAAATTAGGAGAGAACAGAGAACAGATACACTGCGGGACACTTGATTACCCTCACTTTAGTTTGTTAGATTTTTGTTATGAAGTCAAGAACTTTTTTTTTAATGTCAAAATTTTCTGGATACTTAGTTACATGTGTTCGTGTTTTTAAACCGCCAAAATTGTATACAAAATTATGATGAACCACATTTTTGTCCTTTTAAGCCTATTTCAAGTGGGACACTTGATTACCCTCTTTTAGAGTAGAGTTAGAAGAAGTGCCAGAAGAATCACTCAAAAAACCGATCTAACAAATCTACTCGTAAGCGTTGGAGAAACTGTACGAAGTTTAGGCAAAGAATTAGTAAAAAGTAAGAGGGAGAATAAAAAAACAACAGTGCAAAGAAGTAGGAGAAGAATTAGAAAAAAAAGTAAGAGAGAGAAAACAACGAGTGTGCTTATGACCACACGACTGAAGTGAAACTTCTTTCGCTCCATCTATATGTATATATATATATGTGTGTGTACAATATATACATGTATGTACATATACATATATTAATTTTTTACAAATATTTAAACTTATTTTATGTTCTCATTGGTAAATTAATATTTTTGCATAGATCTTTTATTTTCGTAAAGAAAATGCGCGCGCACTGCTCTCTCTTGCTCCTACACTGTGATACAGACAATAGGTCTGCAGTGTGCTATGAGAGGAAGAGAGAAAGAAAATGTGCGCGCGCACTGCTGTCTCTTGCTTATAGCCCGATCACACTTTTAGTAACTCTTACGTCACACGTTCGCCAGCTTACTCCCCAAGTCAAGCGTGCGTAAACCACTCAACTCCCGTTCGCCTCGCCCGATCACACTTTTCGTAACGCGTTCGCCAGCTTACTCCCCAAGTCAAGCGTGCGTAAACCACTCAACTCCCGTTCGCCTCGCCCGATCACACTTTTCGTAACGCGTTCGCCAGCTTACTCCCCAAGTCAAGCGTGCGTAAACCACTCAACTCCCGTTCGCCTCGCCCGATCACACTTTTCGTAACGCGTTCGCCAGCTTACTCCCCAAGTCAAGCGTGCGTAAACCACTCAACTCCCGTTCGCCTCGCCCGATCACACTTTTCGTAACGCGTTCGCCAGCTTACTCCCCAAGTCAAGCGTGCGTAAACCACTCAACTCCCGTTCGCCTCGCCCGATCACACTTTTCGTAACGCGTTCGCCAGCTTACTCCCCAAGTCAAGCGTGCGTAAACCACTCAACTCCCGTTCGCCTCGCCCGATCACACTTTTCGTAACGCGTTCGCCAGCTTACTCCCCATGTCAAGCGTACGTAAACCACTCAACTTCCGTTCGCCTCGCCCGATCACACTTTTCGTAACGCTTACGTCACGCGTTTGCCAGCTTACTCCCCATGCCAAGGTGCGTAAAAAAGTTTCACTTCAAAAAAACAAAAGCGAGGGACTATTTTTGGCATTAGAAAAACTGATAGATGAAACAATAAGGAAAAGTAGTAGTAGTAAAAAAAGTAATAAGCAAAGAATTAGAAAATAACTATAGTAAGTGTTGGAAGAAGCTGTTTGTAGTTGAAGCAACAGAGAAAGTAGTGGGAAACCAATTAGAAAAGGCAAAGATTTGTTGGAAGAACCAATAGATAAAACAGTAGACGAAGGTAGTAGGAGAAGAACTAGAGAGATTCAAGAGATTCTTCGTATTGTGGCATTGGAGTCAGATTTGTTTACCTTGGTCCGCTGGTCTACTTAAACGAATTTCGGTCCGTTTTGTGATGTGAATATCTTTTTATTAGTACAAAAATTGTATTAAAAAATAAAACTGTAATGCAAATTGCAAATTTTTAATTTGGTCGGTTGAGGTCGGATTTGGTCGGAAGCTTGGACGGAAAAAAATTTTTCAAGTGGCAGCACTGCATTCGAGAAACCGATGGATGGAGTAGTGAAGAAAGAATTTAGTAGGAGAAGAACTAGAGAAAGCAGCAAAGAAGCATGAGACATAGGATTACCAGTTAAAGCTGGAAGAATTAGTTAAGGAATCAATAGAGAAATTAGTAGAAGAAAAACTAGAGAACGCAGATGCAAGGAATTCTTCGTTTTATGACATTGGAGAAACCGATAAATGGAGCAATTAAGAAAGTAGTAGGAGAAGAACTAGAGAAAGCAGTAAAGAATCAGTTAAAGCTGGAAGAAGTAGTTAGAAGAGATTCTTCGTTTAATGGCATTAGAGAAACCGATAGATTGAACAGTTAAAAAGGTATAAGAAGAAAAACTAGAGAATGCAGTAACGAAAGAGTGACAAATGAATACTGGGTAGCGTTGGTAGAAGAATAACTAGAGGAAGCATTACTTCAACAAGACACAAAGGAATGTTTTTGGCATTGGAAGATTCGGTTGATGAATCAATAATGAAAGCACTAGAAGAACCGGCAGCGAAGACAATTTAAGTGATCGCAGTTCGTTTCAGTATTTTAAACTAGCTTTGTTCTTATGTGTTTGTTTGGCTCCCTTTTTATTGTTTGTTTTTTGCCTACGTTTATGATTAATTTCGGGCTGTAATAAATTACAAAAGTGGCTGACATAACTTTTCATTTTCTATTGAATTAATCCAATGCCTATTCCAATCTTCGCCTATTGAATAACGTAATTCAGCTTAAAAATACATGATTGTCCAATAAATTCGTTAATAAATTGTAATTAGATGCAACATTTTGCCTCGAGTTATCAATGTTGGCATCAACGCAAAAGCATTCACCTCAAGGCAACTCGCCGTGTGGCGCTCCACAGGCGAGTGGCGACAAGTGCGCAATGCGAACTGTTGCGCAATCAAGAATGTTCTTTTGTGTTCCAAGTGACGTTTATCACTTAGACGCATTGATTGGGGGCGGGAAGGGGGCAGAGTCATGCGGGTGTTAATGGCGTACAACATTTGGTCAATTGAGCAGATCTACTAAATGAATTTGTCTGTCGTGACGTTCAAGTGTGATGCAATGATTGGCTCGGCGATGTAATGTGGTTGTTGGTCCTTGGGCTCATTTCTTTTTCTGTTTGCAATACAAATAATTTAGCTGAAAGATTGTGTGGGAAAGTTTTTGTGTGGTTAATTAATGGTATAAGTTCTAAGTAATTTTTAAGTGGTTGCAAGAGGAGAAATAAACCATTAATATTAATTTATAATGAGAAAGAAGTATGAATGGGATCAGAATGGTTTATTGTTTTTAATCTCAATCTTTTTTAAGTCATAGTAATGACTAAGCTTTTCCTGAAATACAATTTTCTAGCACTCACTTAACCTCAATCTGTGAGCCTTAACAGCAAATGTTTCCTTCAGACTTTATTTTACTTTTGCAATATTCAATCATATTTGAAATGTGTCAAAATGTATTCTTTTCCTCAACACTTGCCACAAAACGAAACACTTGCCCCCAATTTCGCGCGCATGTGATCTTAACCTCAATCTGTGTGCATGTGGAAACCACCCGAGCACCAATAAAATAAATAAATATGATATTAAGTGATTTACAGTATCCTCTCCACATGACAAGGATATCAATCATTGAGTGTAGTTGTTGCTGTCGCATTCACATCACGTTTCTGCGTTATAGCTGCATTTACAGTTGCAGGCAGTCAGCAACGACGCAGTGTGATGACAGGGCGGCTGCGTGCCTTTGCCTTGCTTCTTTCTACGTCAGTCACATGTTTATTCTTTAGGTTTATTCTGCTTGCAGGCAATGAGGATTTTTCCGCTTGCAATTCAGGACTGTATGTGTGTCTGCGTGCGCCGCAAAGTCGGCTATGAGATTCGGTTGAAGCGGCTTTTCAGGCGCATATCAGTTGTTGCATAGTTTTCAGCAATTTTGTGGCTGCCTTTGTTTGCGTCGGTTATCGGTCCACTGGTCGCAACAACACGCTGCGCATCAGGTGGCGTCTCGGTCTGGCGCCCGTGTCAACAGGTCGGCACAGGACTTTGTCCAAATGCGACGTGGCACATGCAAGTCGCAGACACGTTCACGCCACTTGTGGACACGCGTTTCACGTTGCTGCTAACCAGACGCTGCTGGCAGTTGGTTAATATTTTTGTTGACAATTGCCAGTGGCACATTGCTGCGTTGCTGGGCGGCTGTGACAGGGCAATGGAAACTTTCCGCAACAAAAGTGCGCACTGACCGCCATCTATCAATCAGCGCTAACCGGTTTTATTGACCCTTGTCGTTGTCGACGACAGTTGCTGCTTTTATGGTTTCAGCAGTGAATTTTTGCGCACCAAATCGCTGCATGTGAGATCTTCTTGGAATTGTGAATCGTTATGTGTGCAACATTCGTTGACAGTTGTGGGCCTTTGTTGCAAGTGTGGCAACATGTGTCTTCAGCGCTTCATTGCTCGTTTAACGTGTGTTGTTGCGTGTTTGTGTTTGAATTTTCCAACATCTGGCGTGACATCAAACCTTTGAAAGCAGGTAAGTGCAGTTGTGTAAACTTTTTCAATGCTGCAAACTTGACGCCGTTGCAATTTGCAGCATATTTGAGCAGCAACAATGAGTTTGAATGTTGAACAAGGCAGCTGTTGACAGAGTGATTATAGGGGAAAAATCCATATGTACGTGAAACTAGAGAACAAATATCGTAATCAGTCAGTTTTTGGTTGGAAAGTTATTAAAAAAAAGGCGGAAGCTGCGATTCTCATGAAGCACAACATTTCTAATTTATTTAAGTATCATTATTTTAAATAATAAAAAGATACAAAATCAATGAAGCGAGAATAATGAAATTTTGACATTGATCACATGGAGATTTTGGGTCTTAACATACTTACTTTTCAAGAAAATTCTATATAAATTTTCAAGGATATAAAGGATTAAAATTTTCAAAGGACCATTTAGATATCCTTTTTTAACAAATAGCTAAAAAATCAATTGTATTTCAATTCTTGAGCCTTTCCTCTTTCATTTGATATACATATCGCATTCTAGCGAGATTAAGTATTTTTTATAATTTTTATATTTTTTATTTTTTGTATCCTCATCGACATTTTGAAGTCCTTTTAAAAGAACAAGGCATGTAGAAATGAAAAACTGAGTACGCAGTATTCTCTACTTTCACGCCCATATGGATTTTTTTGGGTGTGAAATATGTTTTTAATTTTTGTCGCACAGTGTTATAAGTTGACTGGTTGTAAACAAGTTTCTTTGATCTGCTTGGGTGATTCAACATGATCTCAACATTTTTCGCTCTTGTTTACTAGTTTTCAATAAATTCTGTGTACTATTTAATGCGTTTAAAATGTGCAAATTTCAAGGCTTTGTAAATGTTCACATATGTCCACATCCAGCGGCCGAATCTGCCTTTGAACAAGCACTGCCGCAGTTGCAGTTTGACAGCGGAGCGGATGAGGACGGTTAGTTCGTCATAGGACATTGTGTTGCACTGACATGGGGGTGACTTGGTTAACTTGAGGCCTCTTTGTTGTGGCCAATGTGTAAACCAAACATTGTCATTGCAGGCATTGCACTTTTCATAATGGAGTCTCAATGGTTTCAACTATGTAGCCATTTCGTTTTCAGTTAAGCTTATCCACTTACACAATAAAAATTACAAAAGTGCAAATCTTTTGCCAATTTATATTACCAACATTTATTGCCATAAACTGCAACATTGCACGAAAGCCCACCAACATATTTCGCAAACGTCAGACCAAAGTCCCGGTTGTAGTGCAAAATCATTGCCATTATACGCGTCACTCGCCGATAAGATAACTCGTGAGTCAACTTTTCTGCGCAGTCGTCGCTTGCAATGCCATCAACGCATCTGCACGTATGCGGCATCATATGACAAGCGATTTCGATTGCTGTCATGCCGTATGTCAGCCATGCTTAATTGAATTTATTTAAGGCTGCTTTGCTCTTTGCCAGCTGATAAAAGGATATATCGAAAATTTACAACATTTTGTCCATTGTTGACATCGACTTGGTTGCCATCAAGATTTGATGTGTTTCACAATGTCACTGCGAGGTGGATATTTTGTCTATATGTTCAAAGTAGAACATGAATCGCCAAATCGAAGTTGTCGTAAATCACTTTTCGAAGTTGTTGCTGCTCTATGTTCATGCAGTGCTTGAGTTTGCTTGCACAGCTTTCTTTGTGTGGCTACGTCAATTTAAATTTATTTTTCTTTACTTGACGTTTGATCTAAAATCTATGACGTACGTGTCTGTAGGTCTAGAAATAGTCACCAATTCCAATACCACATTTAACAATTTCCAATACAACATTTGGCACATCACAATCTCTTTCAACCAAAATAATTTCTTATTTTATGCTCGGCTTGTTGACGTTTGCACGTGTCTCCCTGTGCTTGCTGTGTACTCTCGCCTGTCTGCAGGACCGCAAACACCGCAATCGAGGCCTCAACCCTACACATGCTTGCACAATGTTGGCGCAAAAGGCCGACACGGTGCTGCGCCGTTGTAACACGATAGGCGACTTTGAGACTGCTGCCCACATGTTTTGCGTTGTTGAATTTGAATTTTCCAGCATAATTAAATTACGCTCTAAATGAGCGTAATTATGGCCGCACGCCCGCTAATGCCGCCGCACCCCCCGGCATCTTTCACACGCAGCGCGCACATCAGCAACGCGACACCGCCACAGCAGCGTCGGCAACACTTGGGCAAGTCAATAACAATAACAACAACCACACCACATCACACACAAGCCGACATGTGTAAAACAGAAGCAACAAGTAAGAACGCAGCCAAAAAGCGTCAACAACACAAACAACGTCGAGTGGCATCAAGTGCGTCATTTGTCGGAGCCGAAATGCCGCTGATGGCGCGCACATTTTTCGCTGTTGCGGCCACATTTCATGTTTCACACATTTTTGCACCAACAATATTTTGAAAGCAACAAAAACACAACAAAAATCTCACAGCAGAAATGCGCCAAAAAATACCAAAAAAAAAAAATGGCTTTAATTCTATGAAAATTTAATGGAAATTATTGTTTCAATCAATTGGCGATTCATGTCGGCAATTGTGAAAATGCTCGTTTATTTTTAGCGCTTGAAGAATTTATTTCGGAAGTGGTTTAAATGCGCGCAACGCGTGCGAACATTAACAAAAGTCGCATGGCTTTTAAAGGGCAATAAAAATATGTTTACCGGCATGGCGCGTGTTGGCAACTCTGTTTGCCAAAAAATAGATAAACAAAAGAAAAAAATGTAATGAAATATGACCAACAAGTTGATGTTATTTTGACAAAGTCTCAAGAGCAAAAGTTAATATAAAAATAAATTTGCTCGGCCATTGGCAACAACAATAACAAATCACTTCTAATATAAAGTAATGTCTGGCTGTCAACATTAGTGGTGCCGGTTGTGACCCGCTTTTAGGCTGTGTTTTGTTTTTTTGTTTACGGTTTACTGACACATCGCCACACCGCCACACTTGCAGCTCTCAGCTGTTTATGACAGACATTTTGGATGCTTTCCAAAAATCATTGACCATGCAATGTTGCTGGCGCATTGGCGACTTGGACGAGCATTCGTAGTTGAGTTGGGTTGGGGAGCTTTGGGGGCAGACGCCCGCTTCAGCGCCACAGTCAAGGTCGGCTGAGATAGTAACCAAATTGCGGCGACTAATTAAGAAACGTGATTGTGAAGAAATGTACGCCGACTTGATGGAAGCATGCAGCACTTAAGCTATGCTGAACTTAATGCCGAATTGGCTAAAAGTGTGAAAACAATTTGGTGAGGTGAACTACACAGCCACGTGTGGGAAATATACGAAATGTCTGTATGTCTGTGGCGGTTATTTTCAGCATTCAAGGATTATGTTTTGAAATTGTGGAAAAACAAAAATATAAGCAAAGAAATCGGCAGTGAAAATGAATCAAACTGGCGCAGTAAAAAATAAAAAAAAATTAAATTAAGTGTGAAATTAATTGTATGAAAAAAACTTAATTAATTAAAAAATAATAATTTTTAATAAATAAATTACAAAAATTTGTGGATAAAATTAAAAATAAATTTTTAATTAACTTAGAAATTCGAATTATCAAACGAATTTGTGAGGATCTGGTAGATTTGAATCATCAAGTTGAATGTTAAATAGAAGAAATTTCGCCTTAGAAATTCGACATATCAACCAAATTTGTGAGGTAGTCTTCGGAACTGGTAGATTTGAATCATCAATTTGACTCTTAAATAGAACAAATTTAATCTATTGGCTCGCCTACAACCAACACAATCATTCGACATCTATATATCTTGAGTGTTAATCTAAATGTAAAAAAAACAAAAAATTTAATGATTTCAATGAAATGACTTTCATTACTCACGACCTAAACCGATATTTTTTCAATTTTGCAAACAATTTTGTGTAAAATGTTCAAGGAACTGTGAGCCAAGTGTTTAAAAATATTCTCGCATTAAAATTTATTCAATATGCTGTACAACCATTAACTACCCCATTCCTCACATATATTTCTACAGATTGTTCGTGATATGGCTATAAGATCTTTCATAAAATCTTCTTTTATCTAATCTCGCTTTCCTACAACACTTTTTTAAGTAAACATATCAGTACTCATCTTAATTTTTACTATATCATATAATCTTCAACTACACAATACTTCATAAATTTATACAGATTATACTTGATCTTTCATAAAATCTTCCTTTTGGTCTCCATTGGCTTAAAAAAATATGTTTTTTTAAGTAAAAATCTTACTTTCAGGGCTAAAAAAGTCAGATATTATTATCTTCCTTACTTTAAATATAGTTTGTACCAGGAAAGGTTAGCTAAATGTCTAAAATTACTCTTTTTACCAAAATCGATTTCCTATGTCCTTTTTCTATTTCCTTCAACTACCCAATACTTCATAATATTTTTTACAGATATTCTGAGATATGGTTACCAGATCTATATATATAAAAATGAATTGTGGTTCGTTCGGCTGCTTAAAACTTGAAAACGACTGGACCAACGTGGATACTTTCTTCGGCGGGTTTGTTTGAAATTATTACGTGAGGTTTTAGGAAAAAAGAAAAGTTGGGAAAACGGGGCGTAGCACCACCAGAATAAATTCTTAGACAATAACTTTGGAACCATAAGTCACACATTTGGTGTACCGTCGTTTCATAGATGTGTCATGAGATTTGATCGGCGTTGGTCAAGGGGCGTGACACATTTTTTATGGTCCAACAGTTATGCAGTACAAACACACATCAGTTAAACTTGATACGAACTTTCCACTTAGTAGCACAATTCGACTAGAAGAAAGTTGTGAGCATTGGGCAAGAGGGCGTGGTACCGCCTCCATTTTTATATACATAGATTGTTTGCCCTAACTGACTGACTGATTGATTGATTGATTCATCATAGCTCAGTCCAAACCGCTGAAGCTACAAACATGAAATTTGAACTGTGAATCTTGAAAAATGAACCTCCGCTAAGACGGGATTTTTTGAAATTCGGGGTGTAAAGGGGCAAAACATGTGTTAAGGTGTTGTATACAGAAAAGTGATTGAAATGACATATTGATTTCGAACTTCCTGAAAATACTCTAAACCAAAAATAATTCGACACGGGTTTTATAATTTTTTGAAAATCAAAATTTAACTGGACCAATAATGGGTTAAGATTTTTTTAAGGGTAGACTCGAAAAAAACATGAACCGATAGGCCTATTGACTTAAAAAATTGTAGAAATACTTGAAATAAAAAAAAATTATACACGCGTTTTTCATTATTTTCAAAATCGTAATCTAACTGGATCAACGACGAAATCTAACTCGATCAATTTTTTTTTTTACTTTAAACTTGGTGAAAGTACTTCAAATGTAAAATAACTCGATACGTGTTTTTCATTTTTTTTTCGAATATTAAAATCGGCCGGGGTCAACGACTGGTTAAAAGTTTGCATGGCGAAACTGTAAAGAAATATGAATTAATGGGCCCACTGACTTTAAACTTTGTGAAAGTATTCTTAGAGAAATAATTTGACACGTGTTTTTCACTTTTTTGAAATCAAAATCTAACAGGGTCAACAATGGGTTAACAGTTTGTATAGAGAAACACGATTTATTGGTCCTTTTGTCTTCAAACTTAGACAAAAAGCACTTCAATCGGGAAGTAACTAAAATGTGCTTTTCATATTTTTGAAAATCGAAACTAAGGGTTAAGAATTTGTTTAGAGTAAATGTGAAAACTCATGATTTAAAGGGGCTTTTGACTTCACAGTTGTTAAAACCACTTGACACCAAAGATAATAGACATTGTGTTTTTTTTAATCAAAATCTGACGGGGTCAACAATGTCAACAAAATGTGTATCGGGTGAAATAAGAGAGCTTGCGTGCGAAGCCGCGGGGCCCAGCTAGTCTTTCATAAAAATGTTCCTTATGGTCTCAATCGGTTCAAAAGCAGTTTTATTCAAGTAAACATATTACGAACAGAATTCAAAAACCATCAGACATTACTCTTTTCCTTGCTTAAAATAAGGTTTTTATGAGTCCGATCGATACTAATTTTTTTTAACCAATACTTGTTAATTGGTCGGACATATTTTTTACGGAACCAAGCAGAATTCTTGTCTCTTGTCTCTCTCTCTTGTATTGGTCTCACTAGGCACCCATGATTTCATTTTGGAGAGGTTCCGTTTACAAATGTTTAGTAAAATTGCATTTTAAACTATACAACTTTTCTAGTAAACAGATATTTTAGAGGAGGTTTGAAGCCCCAAACCAGTCGGGCACATATAACATAATTTTTTCTTTTGGTGACACACACATGAAAACTTTTCTATATCGAATACGTTTGAGTTCACTAAACTAAAGAACTGCAGCGAAATTTGATCATAAAGAAAAAATATTTAATTTCATTCATTCATTTCAAAATTTGTTTTTCTTTGGACCATTTACTTGTCTCCAAAACTTGCTGCCGTTTATTTTGATTTGCCATTCCAACAGCTTCAATGACTTTTGCGTCAAAGCAACTCGACAGCAACAGCGCAGTTTATTTGTTCGCTGACAAAACAAAACCACCCATTGCACAGAGATTAAATGGCAGTCAAAGAGTGAGACATCAAACAAACAGCACAGCACATCACAGATCGTTTTAAACGTTTATACATTTGTACGACAAATGTCAAAACGAGGCGCCACAGTGCTGCATTGCTTGCCAAATCGGCTGACAATGAAAATAAACGAAAACAAATGAAAACCCATGAAAACACCGTTTCCATAAAACAGCCAAAATGTAAATGTAATAATTGCGAATTGGAAAAGGTGCCAGAACCAACAAAAATAATCGCTTAATTACATTTCCACGCGCCATCATTTGGCCCGATGGCATAAAATATGTTATTTCAGCTTTTCTCACAGCCACCAGAAGGCAACTAAGTACTCGTCCAGCCGCTCATCAAACGATTTCCATTTTATTGCCCTGCACTGTGTGCTAGCATCGTTGTTGTTGTCGTAATGTAATGACAGTGCTTTGACAGTTTTATCAGACGCTCACTTGGGGCATTTTGCTGGTGCGCGCCGCTTATTACTTCGCAGCATGCGTTCAATTTCTTTCCATGCGTTCGCCTGTGGCGCAAAAGCTGCCCGCCCCCCCCCCCCACGCACCACTTTAGCTGACAGCAGACGGAAAACATTAGAGAATGCGCTGCGCTTGTTTATTTACGGATTGTTGTTGTTGTTGCCTGTTGATGAATTGTCCTCAGTTGTGTCCTTATTTATTTGCACTTACTTACTTGTTGCTTGTGGCTTACGTGCAGTTTACTGTGCAAGTGGGCTTCATACTTATTGTTTTTACATGGCTTTGCTATTTGTTGTGGTTGTGTTGACTCAATTCTATTCAGTCGATTATCGAACGAACGTAAATAAGGCATCTTGGCGATATATATATGTATGTATGTATATTTGTGCATTTATTGTCGCAAATTTGAAATAACAATTATAATTTTTTTTTACATTTGAACAGAAGATTTGTATTGACAGCAGTTGTGCTGTGGAATTGTGTGTCAAAACGTCAACAAAGTGAGTTGCTTTTCGAGTGCGATTCCGGTTTGATGCGGAAATTACTACAATTTTTTAGCGTTTTAAACAGTTCAAAAAGATCTTGAAATCTTCCAAAGATCTTTGAAAGATTTCAACAGTTTTTTATTAATTTATTTCAGTCTATGGAAACATCTTACTACAGTCGTGTCTGGGTATAGTGAACCACCTATATAATGAACACCCAAATTTTGACATCGAGCCTCTAAATATAGAAAAAAATTTTCAAGCAAAAAACAAAAAGTGTATTTTGAGCAAATAAAACGAGTTTTTGAACAAAAATGTTAACCTTGATATAGTGAACCACCTCAATACAGTGAACAGGTCTTGCAATAATTAGTTCACTATATCCAGACACCACTGTATAAACATAACATGACTTGAGATGAATTAAAAAATGTAATTAAATTAAAATTAAATTAATTTAAATAAAAAATATGAGATCGATAGCTTTCTAAAAAAATTGTTGTATTTTAAATAAAATATGTTTAGATAAAGATAAATTTATGTCTAATGAATTTAGATTGTTTAAACTCAACCAGTGTTGCCACTTAATAAATTTTTTTCTGACTAAACTTCCGACCAAATCCGACCTCAACCGACCAAATTAAAAATTTGCGTTATCTTTAAAGTCATCTTTATATTAAAATTTTTTTTTTTTAATAAATTTTGTGTACTCAAGAAAAGATATTCACATAACAAAACGGACCGAAATTCGTTTAAGCAGACCAGCGGACCAAAGTAAAAAAATCTGACCAATTTTGGTCCGAGAAGACCAAAGGCGGCAACTCTGAACTCAACCAATGCTGCACACAGGGGTGTTAGTTTGGGGGTTCAAACCCCCCAAACACAAAATTTGCTGTTGAAAAATATGGCTTCAAATAGAATTGAGCTCAAGAGTTGTAAGCAACTCAACCACCCCCAGCAAAATGAAGTTCTATGTACGCCACTGAACTCAACCAACACTCTTTTAATAGAAACATTCATGCCATAAGCAGTTTTGCTCAAGCCAACATTACAAAAATCAGAGCCATGGAGAATTCGGCTCAAAACATTAAAGTTAATTTTATTGAGATGTTAAAATTTTATCGAAAAGGTAAAATTAACTTAATTGTTATTCAGTTAAGCCGTATGACGGCTAGCAGACTACAGTTTCAAAGGCAATTTTCTGTCAGTTGCCAACAAAGTCTGCATGCAATTTCAGTCGTGGCGTGGGCAACACATAAAAATTCTCATAAACGTTGCAAAAATTACAAGTGACGACGAACGACATTAATGTCTCACCCACCAGACTGTTGCGCGCCGAAAGCAACTAAGCAAAATCGCTCATAAAATAATATTTTCTATTCGCATTTAGTGACAATGCAACAGTGTCGCCAAACAACCATCGAAGTGAATAACCTCACTTTCAGTGTTGGCGCGCGACAAGTGTTCGGTTGAGCTTATTTGACGTATGCAAACTGCCAAAAGGCGCAGCGTCGACAGTTCAAGTGGCCACTGCCGGCTGCCAGAGAAAATCTGCTTAACGTTGACGCTGAAATCGAATGACGGCAGCGAGAAATATGGATAGAGTGTCTGACAGACAATCAGACTGAATGGCATTGCCGATTATCAAATAAATCAGTCGGTCACGCACAACAACCCCAATCAAACGAGCACAACAAGAAGCAGCAGAGGCACACGAAGAAGAAGAGGAAGCAGCATAAGTTGTATTGTAGTGTTTGTTGTCCAATCAAACGAGCACAACAAGAAACAGCAGAAGCACTCGAAGAAGAAGAAGCAGCGCAAGATGTAGTGTAGTGTTTGTTGCGCTTCGTCGCAAAGTTCACTGGCACGAACAATAATGAAGCATAAAACATGAAACTTTTGGGTATTTTCGTTCCTGCTTTTTGATTCTTAGAGGGGGTGAGGTTGGAAGTGGGGCCATGAGTGCGTGAAATTAAAATTGAAATTGTAAAAGTGCAAATATTGGCAAATTGCGATGGACGATGAGTTGAGTGCTCAGTGCTGCCAATTTAATGTATAAATAAATTCTTTTGTTGTGATCAAAAGGTTTTAAAATTATAAAATTTGCACAAAAGCTAAACATAATTTTAAAATATTTAATTAAAAATTAGGTTTTTATTAAAAGTTTTGTACAATTTTTATATTTTTTTCCCATAAAATTGGATGATCATGCCTGATGAAGAATGTGCAAAACTGATCATTTAGAGCCATTTCCATATTTTTCTCTTAACTTGAAAATTTCTACATAAGAAAGCTTTCATCAGATAATTTCTGCAGTTTTTTATTTGCTTGTTTTTTAATTTTTAAGCATTTTTTTGTGTTTTCGTAATTAAGTTTTCAATATTTGGTCGATGACAAGCAGCCGTTGATTGCTATAAATATAAAAATCGCCCCAAGAAGTCAGCTGCGTCATTGACGTCACGCTTCCGCCATAAAATTTTAGTGGCCGCTGCACAGTTGGCCACTGCGTTAAAATGTTGCATACTTAACATTTTCGAAAACACTTTTGAATGCATTCAACTTTTTAACAAAATAAATAAACTTCAAACCAAAACAGCTTCACGCACTTTGCCACCTAATGGAATGAAGACTTTTTGTTTTGCTTTTACTTAAAAAAGAATTTGTTGGATGGGTAGAGCAAACAGGAGGTTGAGGAGAAGGTTGGAGAGAACGATGCACTACCAAAGTTCGAAGATTTTTGAGTTATACAGAAATCAGGCACATCATTGGCGGTATTCACAATCGCAAAGAGCAAAATAACATTTGAAATATTTTAGTCTTCTAAAACCGTTGACTAGATTTGGATTGAACTCTTGTTGGACGCAGAGTGGCATGAAAATCAATAAAAGTAAAGCGATTTCCGAGAAATTTCAGCCTGTTGCCTCAACGCAAAATGTTGCTTCATCATCTCAATCAACAGTGGCGGATTCAGTGAGTGGTTTTGGAGGTTGAAACTTCCCGAAATATTTGGGTCGACTTTAAAACTACGTACAAATTAAAAGAAATATACGTACCTATTCATGAATCATAAAGAGTTACTTTTTGAAACCCACCCGAAGATATTTTTTTGAATCCGCCCCTGTCCATCAACACCACCCAATTCGACCTTTGTCACAGTTCGAGAATGCCGCCATTGCCGCTGAACGCTTTTATGTTAATTTTGTGACCAACAAGTTTGTCGAATACTTGTGGAATGTTCGAGCTTAGACTGTCGACATTTGCATTGCGCGGCAACAACAGCAGCCAGCAACAACATTTACACACTCGCAGCGCGTCCTATTTGCGTGCGCGTATCAAAAGTGCGCACTCACGTCGCGTCGTTTTGACGTTTTGTGCAAAATTTATTGCATGCGATTTTGTATCTGATGGCGCGTCCGCGTTGCAGGTTAAGCCCGCCCGTTGCGTTTGTGCTTTACGGTAAAGCTGCACGCCGGACACATTTATGAGCGTTGAGAATATTTCGAGTGCAGCGTCACACTCGTGGCGGATTCTTGTGGCGGCAGAATGTCGTGTGACTGCGATTGTGCGCTGAGGTAAAGTAAATTTTTTAACGCTTTTATGGCGAAAACTGTTTGCAGTGCACACACACATACATACAAACTCATCTAATCCTTTGCACGCGCTGTGTGTTTGTTGCCACAACTGTCTGACAGTTGACTGTCACCGGTGGCCGCAGTCACAAGTTGTAGGCTCTTCAAACTTATTTCATTTATTTATTTTAAATGCTATGGTTGCAAATATTTGCTTAGCGTGCGACAATGTGCGATTTTTTTTTGGTGCCGCCTGGCCGCCTGACTGAGCGGTGGCTGTGATAAGCCAAGTAGTTAGTATTTAATTATGCGTGATTGCCTCTAATGTCCAACAACAACAACAACAACAACGTTTAAAGCATTCCTTATGTTGGTGCATATAAATCTTTGGCATCTTATGAGATTTTGGCGCGTGTTGTTGCCAGGATTTTGATATTAAATAAATGGAATGTTGATAAACTGGCTTAATGGCTTTGACTGAAGAGTTGAATTGGACGGTGTAAATATACTTTAAGGGTTTAGTACTAACTGGAAGTTGCGAGTAGTATATATTTTTTTCATGGAGAAGTGTGCAAATGTGAACCCATGTTCTTAAGATAGCTTTGGGAATGAATCTTGGGTTAAGGTTTTAGGTTAGGGTCGGTTCTGAAAGGTTTTGTTTAGCATGACAACATAAATCTTTCTTCCAGGCTCAGCAATCTCAATTGTTGTCTTAGTCTCTGCGTTTTGAAACTAAAGGAGGTGAGAAATTAATGAAAATTATTTACAGTTAATTCAACACAAACCAAGTCAAGAAAGAATTTGATACCAACCAGGGGCGGATTCAGAAAAATATTTCGGGGGGGGTTTCAAAAAGTAATTCTTTGATATTCATAAATTGTCTTTTAATTTGTATGTAGTTTTAATGTCGATCCTAATATTTCGGGGGGGGGGGGTTTCAACCCCCAAAACACCACCCTGAATCCGCCACTGATACCAACATACATTTTTGAGGTAATTTTAAAACTAATTTTGAGTGAATAAAATACTATAAAATATAAATTTTTCATTAAGATATTTAGTACTTAAAGGTCCCTGCGGCCATCAGCTTTTGAACAGTGTTTTGAATAAATATGGTTAAACCATCTTCTACCACACAATTGAATGCACATAACTAATCTTGGATTTACCCCCCTTTTTTGACATCCACGCAATGCATGACGTCACTCGCCACCAGTTAACCTTTTCATTGCACTCGACCGCTTCGCTGCGTTCACTGCGCCAATGCATGTGGAGCACTTCCGTTCCATGTCCACTTCGACTGCAAACTATGAGTAATTGCAGCTTTTATTACTTCGCTTGCATGCAGGAAGCAATTGCTGTGACGGGCAGCCAACTCCAGCGCTCGGCGGCCGACTATCGCACGCCTGGCATCGCTGTTGGCGTCGTGGCCACACCTCACCACTTGGCCTCCCACTTCGGGCGCAGCCAAGTGCTGTTCGTTCAAAGGAGTCGCCGGCCGTTGTCTGTGCCGCGGCTGCAGCGAAATGTGTAATTTTAGCGTTGTTGTTGCAAGCGTTGCGCTGTTGCCGTGCGTCCATGCGTTGGCAACAGTTGCGCCGTGTGCGTTCGTGCCCCGCCAGCGCCGTCCGTGCTGTGTGTTTATTCCATATTTTCCTGCAATTCAGATGTGCTTCAGTGCGCTAAAAATAGTTGCCGCTCAGGGAGGCGCGCCGACCGAGCGATGGCCGCACAGGGGGGAATATGTGGCACAGCACCGCTTGGCGTACAATTTCATGTTTGTTGAATGTGCATGCGGCGTGTGTGTGTGTGTGTGTGTGTATGCGTGCGTAATTGAACTTCATCAAGGAAGGATATTTATGTTTGATTGTGCTGGTTGTCTGGCTGCGGGGAAAATTTTGTTGATTCTGCTAAAATTGCCGAAAGCATTCAGCGGTAATTGAGCTATTCTTGTCGACTTAAATATGAACGCATGTGTGTGTGCGTGTGTGCGTGCCCAATTAATTAAATAGCTAATCAATGCGTCCCGATACGTGGGCGTTGACCCAATGTGCATTAATTATGGGCAACGAACAACAACACTTTCATCTCTTCACTGCTGCTCTATTGCCCTTTCATTCACTCTCAAGTGTCAAAAATTTTAGACAGCAGGGCGTGGGCGTGTGCATACAGTAGTGTAAAATTTACGCTTGTCATGAATCAAAATACAAGTAAAATAAATAGCAATAGACCAAAGTAACAAATTGTGCAAACAGCAGTTCAATCACTCGGCGAGAGCAAATCGCTAAATCAGGCAACAACAAATCAGCATTGAACTGCTATAAATATGTGAACTCTTTGGAAACTGAGTGGGCAGACAAGTGCAAAGCATCATTGGAGCAAATGGGTGGAGAAGGGGAAGTTTGAAAGTGTCGAGCACAAAGGGTTCAATGCATTGAATGTAGATTTATTGAGTGTAAAATAAACAAATGTTGAGAAGAGAGCGTGGCAATAATTTACAATAGGAAGGAAGAAGATGAATGGAGGAATGTGAAGGAAGTAGAAGTGAAATATATTTGGTAGATGGATTTGTTTGTGTTGAAGCTGTTCTATTTAGAGATATTGGGGCTGTGGTAGGAATAATTCGTAAAAATCTTTTTTTTCAATTTTATTTTAATTGGAGTTGAAATATTTTATGGTTTTTGAATTAGTAGTTTGTCTATCAACTCAGACTTGATGGACTGTTAAATTGAAGTTCCGTACTTGATGAAATTTTTATTATGAATGCCATAATGGAAAAAGGTAAGTAGGGTGCAACAACAACAACACTTAGGCCAATTTGTCAATTTCTATATTCGAGAAGTAGTTAGTGGCTTTCGGAGATCATACAAAGTTTTTGGGTGGCGTTTTTTAAAGATCAGCTGGGCTGCTTAGAAACATTTGCAGCTGAGTTCTATTGCGCTTTCTTTGAATTCTTCGTTTCTGCAGAATTGTTTATGAAATGAAACAATCGCTTGACGTCTTTATCCATGAGGCCATGTTTGATGATGATTCGCACTATTATCCCTATAACGGATGTAATGAGACAAAATAGAATACGAGGAAGAAGGCATTAACCCTTTCGACCCAAAAGTTGCCTGAACAATTTTACTGTTATCCCCAAAATAGTTTCCAATAATTTGCAGCGATGTCAGGTTAAGTTTGTGTTCTAATTGAAGTCTACGCATTGGGCGCGTTTTATAAAAATCCTGTTTTTTTAATAATGGTTAAATAAAATCTAAAAATGATAATTTTGTATTTTTCCATAAATATGAAATAATTTTTCTGTAATTAAAATATATTGGTACAAAAATTATTTAACCCGTTTTAAGCTAAAATTGTTCAAAAGTAAACTAGCTCTAGAACTCTAACAAAAGGCGTGGCGTGGCAATTTTTTCATGTTTCAATAAAAAAGTAATATTGAGACATAGGGTAAAATTCGGGGCCGAAAGGGTTAAACAATCAGCTGTATTCGTACTGATGCGCGCAACGGTAATAAAAATGATGGACTAACATCATCAGATGATATCCAAATTGTAGACAGAAGAAAACATAGTCAAGGTAACTTATTATTGGTTTGTAATCCTTTCGTTGTACTCCTTTTGTTGTACTCCTTTCGTGTACTCCTTTCGTTGTACTCCTTTCGTTGTACTCCTTCGTTGTATTTCTTTCGTTGTACTTTTTTCCTTTCGTTTCCCTTTATTCCTTTCGTTGTACTTTTTTCGTTGTACTCCTTTCGTTGTACTCCTTTTGTTGTTTCCTTTCGTTGTACTCCTTTCGTTGTACTCCTTTCGTTGTACTCCTTTCGTTGTACTCCTTTCGTTGTAGTCCTTTCGTTGTACTCCTTTCGTTGTACTCCTTTCGTTGTACTTCTTTCGTTTTCTAGTATTCCTTTCATTATCCTTGTGTTCCTTTCGTTGTACTTTTTCCGTTGTACTCCTTTCGTTGTTTCCTTTCGTTGTACTCCTTTCGTTGTACTCCTTTCGTTGTACTCCTTTCGTTGTACTCCTTTCGTTGTAGTCCTTTCGTTGTACTCCTTTCGTTGTACTCCTTTCGTTGTACTTCTTTCGTTTTCTAGTATTCCTTTCATTATCCTTGTGTTCCTTTCGTTGTACTTTTTCCGTTGTACTCCTTTCGTTGTTTCCTTTCGTTGTATTCCTTTCGTTGTACTTTTTTCGTTGCATTCCCTTCGTTGTACTCCTTTCGTTGTCCTTGTATTCCTTCCTTCTGATTTATTCCTCCTGACGCCTGTCAATTTGAATTCTGCCAACCAGCGAAATATTTCTGATTTTATTCCTTTTATTTCATATTTTTGTGACTCTAACTTTTAGCTCAACTTTGACTCAAGTCACTTTTGGACCACCCAACTCATAACCAAACATTTTTGTTGTAATTTTATTAGCTATTCATAGCTGCCATTATTTCAATTGGCAGGTCAACGAAAGCAACAAAAATAAACTCAACCATAGCAACAATAACGTAAACAACAAAACACTGTAAACCAAAAACTTTGCAGGGGCGAAAAGTAATAAATCGCATGCAATAGATTTCGCGCGACAGTTCACCGACCCGCTCGTCAAACCATCGAACTCAGCCACCTGACTACGCGCTATTGTTTGTGACCAATAACAGCAAAAATAACAACAACAACAAATTTCCATAACAGAGGCCAATTTCCACGAGGGGATAAATGTGCGAAAGAAAAGTGTCAAAGGTCGAAGGGTTGCAGGGACCGTAAATAATGAGAGCCGCGTGTCGAAGAGCCGCAAAAGTGACGAACAAGTTTCATGCAAAAGGAGCAACTTCCGGCGCGGTGTATGAAAATCTGCTCGCGTGTTGTTAAATTTGTAAGCGCTGTGGCAACAGGACGAAGCGACTTTAGGACGTTAGTTGGGCGTTGCTGTGTGTTTGTTTGTATGTGTTTTTGTGTATGTGTGTGTGTGTTCACGTTAACATTGCTTTGGCAGTGCCGTGCATGGTTGTTATTGTTGCTTGCGTTGCAAAGTTCATGCCCCAGTTTTTATTTAATTTGTTTACGGCAGGAAAAAGGGAAAATTGCTAGCTTGTTGCTTTACTTTATTTGCCGCCAAGTGGCGACTAAAAATAACGCGACGGCCACATATTTTTTTGCACTCTGCATTTACGTTTGCTTGAGCGTGTCGTTTTTTTTTTGTTGTTGCTGTATTATTATTATTTTTGTAGATGTTTTCAAAATTATACTTTTGAGGAGAGCGTGAAATCTTAGAATAACGCTTTGCGCTAAAAATAGTACACAATTGAGGTTATGTGCTGTGAAGGCAGCAAACGTATGCTACCTTCAAATTTTACATAAATTGCATTCGAAATCCTTGCAACATACAAATGAGCAATGTGTAGGCTGAAGCGTTGCATTAAAAGTCCTGTATTCAAGGATCAAGCAACATAACCTCAACAATTGAAAAAGCAGAAAACATTGTTGTGGGTTCAATTTACTCAAGTCAAGTTAATTATGGCAGGTAATGCGATTATATACCCGGTTTGGTGGCATGTCGCTTGACTAAAACGCAGCTTTCTGTGAGTTGACGTTGGCTAATTGATTTAACCAAGTCTGGTGTGCTTGAGTGAAGGTGAGAGATGCTTTTCAGTATGTTGCCATTGAAATAATTAATTTATCAGGTGTACAACTTTGCTTCCGCCGTTTTTTTCCAAAATTAAAAGCTTTATTGCGAAAAAGTGCTTACAGTATTATTCAAAGTATTGTCCGTCGCTAGCGACAACTTTCTCCCATCTTTCCGGCAATTTTCGGATCCCGGCTCGAAAAAAGGAGTCCTCTTTTGACGCTATCCATGAAGCAATCCATTTTTCCAATTCTTCGAAGGATTGAAAATGTTGATCTGCCAGGCCGTGTGCCATCAGAAGGGGCGACATCTGGGGAATACGGCGGGTGGGGCAAGACTTCCCATTTCAGCGTTTCCAGGTACTTTTTGACCACTTTTGCGACGTGAGGCCGAGCATTGTCGTGTTGGAGGATGACTTTGTCATGTCGAAATCACCATTTTTAAAACGTTGAAACCACTCCCGACACGTTCTTTCACTCAGAGCAGCATCACCGTAAGTTTCTGAGAGCATTCGATGCGCTTCAGCTGCATTTTTTTTCGAATTGTAACAGAAAAGTAAAACTTCCCGCAAATCGCGAGAATTGGGCACATAAACGGACATTTTCGAGCGTGAATAATACGAAAACAAGAACAACTGTCACTGAAACGGCGATGACAATTCGTTAGGCACTATCCATACTCACTTTAAAGGCATTACCATCTATGTATTTCAACCAGCCTCAGCCGGTAAAGCCACCTATCGGAAAACGGCGGAAGCAAAGTTGTACACCTGATAATTTAAATTTCGAGTTTTATTAAACGTCAATTTAGTTAATTCCGTGCGAAGATAAAAGTGTAGAAATTATAATTTTTCATATAGAATAAGTTGTAAGTAATAATTTTCATTTATGTTTTTGCTTCTTTTATAAGGCAATATATTTTTTTACTTTCTAAGATAAGATTGGCCGGCCTCGATAGCTCAGCGGGTAGCGTGCTGGTTTCTCATACCGAGCGCCCCGGGTTCGATTCCTGGCTCAGGCTGGTGAACAACTCGTCTACTGCTATCGCTATCCACATGAAGGGAATGAGAATTACAAGAATCGCACAAGTGCGCTCTTGGCAGGCAATGGCAAAACCTCCAAGTGTGAACGAAAAAATGCCAATCGCCGTTCGGATACGGCGTTAAACTGTAGGTCCCCTCCCCTCCCTTTCCCCATCCGTTTGAAATGTGTGTTGTACCACATGTTGAAAAAAAAGTGTTGCATACGCATTTCAAACGGGTGGAATCTGTGGTATCACAACGGGCCCCTTAAGAGGCCTAAGTGTGTTTCATACAGAGGCAGCCACCGCAATCTAACCTAAGTTAAGATTTCTGGCAAAAATGTGCTTTTCAATTGGAATATTTCTTTAATTATATCACTGCATTATAACTAAAAATAGTAAATATTACTAAGTGAGATTTCCTCAAGTCTGACGTCAAAGTGGCCCAAATTGCACAAATTGATTTCATTCATATTTTTCACGTCGGTCACATTAGTCACGAAAAAGTAATTTTGCTATATTTGATTTAATTTCCATTGGATACTTGCTGCTAATTTTATATGAAATAAATATTTGGGTCAATGTTTTCGAAGCGGTTTTTGTTTGTGTGCAATAAATATCTTTTAATAAAATCGAATGCGATTCATTAAAGCATAACTTATCTAAATAATAAGAGACACACGTACATATCAATTGATATCTTTTAGTATTTATTTATTTCATAGTATATATTTGTGTCATGCTTTTTGAAAGTAACCGAATGGCTGCAAAAGTATAAATGATATTTTATGAAGTTAATTTAATATATTTTAAAGCGTATTTTAAGCATTTTGAAGTACATTTGACTATACTGAAATGCATTGCATGATTTCTGAAATAGATTTAATGCTTTCAGTGGCTTATCTAACCATTTTAGAAGTTTATTTGATGTCCTCTGAAATATGTTTGACTAAAGTAGAATTCATATCAGCTTTCTGAAGTAGACTTGAAGTAATTTATGCTTTTTAAATTATCTATTTGAGTATTATTAAATGATTTGACGTGATTTTGGTATCGATTTCGGTCGATTCAATGCTTTCAGTGGCTTCTCTGATGACTCAAGAAGATCATTTGATGCCCTCTGAAATATAATTGACTACATGAGAATTTATTGAAATTTTCTAAACTCGGCTTCAATGATTTCTGAAGTACATTTCCAGTGTACAGAAGTTCATTTGATGCCTTTTGAATTTTCTATTTGACTCTTCTTAAATGACTTGACGTGATTTCGGTATCGATTTCGGTCGATTCAATGCTTTCAGGGGCTTTCCTAATGACTCAAGAAGTTCATTTGATGTCCTCTGAAATATGTTTGACTACATTAGAATTTATTTAAACTTTCTGAACTCGGCTTGAATGATTTCTGAAATACATTTCGAGTGTACAGAAGTTAATTTGATGCCTTTTGAATTTTCTATTTGACTCTTCTTAAATGACTTGACGTGATTTCGGTATCGATTTCGGTCGATTCAATGCTTTCAGTGGCTTCTCTGATGACTCAAGAAGTTCATTTGATGTCCTCTGAAATATGTTTGACTACATTAGAATTTATTTAAACTTTCTGAACTCGGCTTGAATGATTTCTGAAGTACATTTCGAATGTACAGAAGTTAATTTGATGCCTTTTGAATTTTCTATTTGACTCTTCTTAAATGACTGGACGTGATTTCGGTATCGATTTCGGTCGATTCAATGCTTTCAGTGGCTTCTCTGATGACTCAAGAAGTTTATTTGATGTCCTCTGAAATATGTTTGACTACATTAGAATTTATTTAAACTTTCTGAACTCGGCTTGAATGATTTCTGAAGTACATTTCCAGTGTACAGAAGTTCATTTGATGCCTTTTGAATTTTCTATTTGACTCTTCTTAAATGACTTGACGTGATTTCGGTATCGATTTCCGTCGATTCAATGCTTTCAGGGGCTTTCCTAATGACTCAAGAAGTTCATTTGATGTCCTCTGAAATATGTTTGACTACATTAGAATTTATTAAAACTTTCTGAACTCGGCTTGAATGATTTCTGAAGTACATTTCGAGTGTACAGAAGTTAATTTGATGCCTTTTGAATTTTCTATTTGACTATTCTAAAATGATTTAATGTGATTTCGGTAGTCGTTTAAATGTCAGTGGCTTCTTTGAAATATGTTTGACTACAATAGAATTCATTTCAGTTTTCTTAAGTCGGCTTGAATGATTTCTGAAGTGATTCTGAATGATTTCGAGTGTTCAGAAGTTTATTTGATGCTTACTGCATTTTCTTGACTTAAGTATTTAAAGTTTTCTTTCGTGGTTTTTGAATTTGAATTTTTGAATTGAATTGCATTTCCTCAGTTACATTTGGGGCCTACAAAAGTATATTCGAAACCATCTCAAGTTGATTTAATTTTTAGAAATTAATTATTAATTGAGGTTTCAAAAGTTTACTTGATGCTTTCTGAAATACATTTGATGGCTTTGGAAGCATATTTGAGATCGTCTCGAGTTGACTTCGTATCCTCAAAAGTCCATTTGTTGATTTCAGAAGAACATTTGATGTATTCTGAAACACATTTGGTATCTTCTGAAGTACTATTCTTCGAACCGTTAGATCGACTCAATCGACTTAAGCGTTATCACGGTAGGCAGGAAGCATCTATAGGTAGCACAAAAATGTCGACAAAAACTGCAATATGGGTTGTATTTGTTGATGATTATAGGTGCAAAATCCGTTCGAATTGAAATTCTACCTGCTCCTTCTTATTCATATTTTTATATTTCGAATCGGGACAATTTGCAACACAGGACAACAAAAAAACAATTTTTTTCTGTTGCATGGAGGTTATCTACTAATTTCTTACTAATTTGAGTGTGCTGATTTATTTGATGTGATTTGATTTGATAATTATTTTGACTGTATGTTAGACCAATCAAAATGTATTACATGTTTTTTAAAATCAACTCAGAACTGCTTTCAGACTTATATCTGTGCGATCAAAAGATCTTTTGATTTCTTCTAAAGTCTATTTAAAGTCTTCTGAACTACATTCAGCTACTCTGAAATTAATTCCATGATTTCAGAACATCATTTTAGATGCTTTCAAATTTATATTTGTGCCCTCAAAAAGTTTTTTTGATTATTCCTAAAGTTTATTTAAAACCTTCTGAAGTACATTTAGCTACTCTGAACGATTTTTGACATTAATTTGACTGTCCCTAAGCTCATTTGAATCGCTATGAACTGCTACTCTTCATTGACTGATCGACTTTTCTCGATCGACCGTTTCAAATCATTTGATTGTCTTGCAAATACAGTAGCCATGCTATATGTCACAGCGCGAGCTCAAAACAATAACAATGCATTTGTAAACAAAATTTACATGTTCATGCAAATCAAAAGAGAATATTTACGATATTAGCCTCTAATATTTATGCGTACGTACCGAGCAAACAAAACACGAGAAACAAGAGAAAAGCGAATCGCGTGAAGCCATTAACCAGTCGCACACAATGTACACAATGCTGTGGAAATAAACAATAATGCCAAAAAAACAATAACAACAATTAAGACCGCAAACGATGGAATGGCAAAAAAGTGCTTAACATTTAAATACCCATCGAATTGGGTTAAAAAACCTCAACAATAACAATGCCGATGACGTTGACTGCGTGGTTGATGACGTTTGTAATGATGATCAAGTGGCTGATGATAAAGATTGCGATGATTTGAATGTGACTGAATGTCAATGAAGCAGCCAAACACTACGAATTTGTAAACAAATTTAATAAACAATAAAATATATTTTCTTTTCATTATACAAATGAGCCACCAACAAACGTAAATAAAACTAAAATATGAATTAATTCAGTTGACTGGCGAAAACACGCGCTTATCACATAGTTACGTCCGCCGCTAAGATACCAGCGTCAGGCTGACTTTTTGGCTGGCGACACCAAGTAACGAGTCTTTATGGTGAATCACATTAACTCATTCAGCTATATAAACCAAATATGTCAACAAAAAAAATATATAAATATATATATAACTATATATACATAAATTTATGAGAAAAAATTTTCTGGTTGCATCGTAAAATCAAAACAAAACCGCAAACGAGACGAATTAAAGCGAACGAGAAATGCGCATCGAATCGCCACAGCGACAGATCACGAGCGGCCGATTAATCTGGGGCCACAGCTTATAGTTAGTCGGCGCGTAGAGATAATGGTGTTGCTGATAAATCGTCAATAAAACCTACGCAACCGACTCGCAGCACGCTTTGTGTACTCAGACGAGGATGTCGGTTGCATGGCGCACTCGTGGTTGGCTTTTCGTGGCTTATGGTTTATGGAGCACTTCACGGGATTTTAGCTAATTAAAAGATTAAAAGTTGAGCTCTTTTTATGGCGCGAGAATGGATGGGAAATGCTCTTAAATGTTTCACCTGGTTCATAGAATTTTTGCTTTGACAGCAATTCAGCACATTCAGTTTTGTGCTTTCGTCAGTGGCTGCTTTGAGTTCCAAGTCTCAGTCGTTGTTGGTATTAAAACTGATTAGGTTTTCATTTTTTTTTGCAGTCCTATAAACAAACAGAGGGTATGAAATAAATTTGCAACAAAAAAGTTTAAATTGTGAGTGAGCTTGAGCGCACTTTTTGTTTAGTCAGCTTACACTCACTTCTAGCTTTGAACTAATTAAAATCTCCTAATTCTATTATGTTGTGTTGTTGCGGTGTTTAAATGAGTGTTTGGAAAAAGTTTCTACACTCTTCTCAGCTGAAATTTATGCTGTTAGTTTGTGATTGTTGTTGAGGTCGCTTCATTCAGAGCGCAGTTCTTTTCATTAAAATGTGGACTTGGACTTGCAATATTTTGTCGAAATGTGGAGTTGAAACCCAAAAAGGACTACTACAATTTGCTGAAATTTTAATTTATAGAAGTTCAGAATAGAACAGAGATTCTACAGTGTGGTGTAGAGAGCTTTCTTTCTTTGCTCTATGAATATGGAAGCGTAATAAAAACATTAAATGCTCAGATTTATATGGAAACTTAAAAGATTTCCAACACACTGAGATGCATTTTATTCACCGAAAAGCATTTCTGAAGTATGGGACTTGAATTAAGTAGAGATTTGGTACAACAGAACGAACCATCTCGTATTGCTTCACTTCTACGCGCAAAATATCTCAATGAACTTTCAATGTAATAAGATTCCAAGATCTTGAGAGTTCAAATCATTGGATCTTTCAGATGAAATATTTTTCTCAGATATTCAAATAGTAGTCAAAGTTTTTCAGAGCGGCAGAGGTCAGCGGGTCTTGGGTCAGAAAAACTGAAAGAAAACTTTTAACTAACTGAAAGGAAGAAATATTTTTTCTTAGACATTGAAATAGTAGTCAAAAATTTTTCAGAGGGGCAGAGGTCAGCGGGTCTTGGGCCAGAAAAACTGGAAGAAAACTTTTAACTGAAAGGAAGAAATATTTTTTCTTAGACATTGAAATAGTTGTCATAAATTGTTCAGAGCGGTAGAGATCAGCGGGTTTTGGGCCTGAAAAACTGAAAGAAAACTTCTAACTAACTGAAAGGAACAAATATTTTTTCTTAGACATTGAAATATTTGTCATAAATTGTTCAGAGAGGTAGAAATCAGCGGGTTGTGGGCTTGAAAAACTGGAAGAAAACTTCTAACTAGCTGTTCAGAATAGACGAGCAATTACTGGCCCTTTCCAGTTTTGGTGGTCAAGTAGATTTTTATCTGGAACCGGGAATTTTTTAGTACTTTAGAAGTACCAGTACTTAGTGGACTTTTTCTCAATGGGTCGAAAAAAAGCAAAGCTTAGTCTAACATTAGTTTAGAGTGGAAGCCAGGAAACCATCAACGATGAGACAGTTTGTCAAGCACTCAGACTGAGCAGCCTCATATATCAATTACTTTTATCTTCTTAAAGTTCTACCAAACCTAAAACAGGAACTCATACATTTTGTTTGCCATACTTTAATGCTTTGAAATGCACTTTTATTATATATTCTTAATGCATTAAAAATTGTCATTTGTACACCTTATCGCACTGCACTAAGTTCAGTTGAGCTGGGGACTTGGGTGCAGTGAAATGGAGTGAAGTGAAGTGGAGTTGAGTTTTGTCAAATTGAGTGAATTGAAGTAGGATTGAGTGCAGTTAAATGGAGTGAAGTAGAGTTGAGTTTTGTCGAGTTGAGTTGATTGGGGTAGGATTGATCTCGTACTGCTTCAGGTTTATGCTTCAACAGAGTGACCGCTTTTGGTCTTTTCGGACCAAACTTGGTCAGATTTTTTTTACTTTGGTTCGCTTAAACGAATTTCGGTCCGTTTAATGATGTGAATATCTTTTCATTAGTCCAAAAAACTTACTTAAAACAATTTAATTCAATTAATTGTAATTTAAAAATGAATTTAAAGATATCGCAAATTTTTAATTTGGTCGGTTGGGGTCGGAAGTTTGGTCGGAAAAAAATTTGTCAAGTGGCTTCAGTTCAGTTAAATGGAGTGAAGTTGAGTTGAGTTACGACTAGAGTTGTGAATTGAGTTGACTGCAGTAGAGTGAACTTGACTTCAGTTGAGTGGATTCGAATTAGAATTAATTAAATTGATTTGTGATTTAAATTGAACTTCATTTCCTCAGACATTGAAATACACATCCCATCATCCGTGGCGCACATGGCACATCATCCGTCAGTGGCGGACTCAGGGGGGTGTTTTGGGTGTTGAAACCCCCCCCCCGAAATATTTGGATGGCCTATAAAACTACATACGAATTAAAAGGCATTTTACAAATATTAAAGCATTACTTTTTGAAACCCCCCCGAAATATTTTTCTGAATCCGCGCCTGTCATCCGTCATCGGTCCATGGCTCCAATTCAAAGGCACCAACCGTTTGCTTTGTTCGACATCATACAAGGCCCACTTCAAGTAAAGGAAGCTGCCTTCCGTTGTTCCTAATTAGGGCAAATTTGGGCAAATTTTTGTACAAATTGCACTACTGTTGCACGTCATAAGTTTGACACAGTGGCCGCCAGACACATTACACCCACAACAAAATGATCATGCAAGATGCGGAACAAAGCCAAGAAAATTATGAATAAACAAATTGCCAACTCAGATGGACACATGCACACACACGCACACACACACTCAGGCAGCGATACAGCGCCAATATGTAAAGAGGCGCGCGCACATGGGACTTGTCGCGCGAGTAACGCGCCCCATCGTACCACCGCGAGCTCTCTCTCTCTCCCATCAACTGAAGCGAATTTTAGTCGCTGCTGTCAAGAGCATGAAATACAACAATGCAAACATCAACAGCAACCCCAACAAAAACATCTTTCAGAGCGGCAACGACTGTGGTGCGGTTTGTTGTTATTTTGTTCTTGTTGTTGTTGGTGTTGTCGTTGATGTGTTGAGCGCTTTGCCTTTTGGAAAATAAAATCTACACAGCGTATTTAAGTGTCAGGTTAATTTGCGATTGTAGCTCGTTACGGTAACATCAGGCAAACGGACGCGGCGGCACACGGCGCACGAAACGACATCGGGAAGCGATAGCGCGAACGTCACCACGCGAACGGCTCCTGGACCCAAACGACACAGTCAACCGGCAAACGGACATTGAATTGGCACTCGGCCGCCCAAAGACGCCTTGCGCTCCTGTGCCCCAACGCCGACGGCGCAAAAATGTGAATAGTGCAGCGCGCGTTGCAAACTTTGTGTTTCGTTACGTTTCGATTTGCATTTTGTTTTGGTTTTCAAATTTAAATAGGAAATCGAAAGCAATACCGAAATATTGTAGTGTTGGCATAATTGTGGCAAATTTTGTTGTGCAAAAAAAAAAACAAAAAAAAAAAATTAGAAAAATATAGAAAACGTCTGAGAATTTTATTCGACAGCAAAGCGTCAGCAAATTGTTTAATTTATAAAAAAAAATTAATGAATTATTTGTTTTGCAAAAACTGCAAATATTTGCACTAAATTCCAGTCAAATTGTCTGATTCGCGCGCAGCTGTGTGCATGTGTCTGTGCAAGTGGCGTCGACAGAGAAATGTGCGTGGCACAGCAACAGTTTCAGTTTCAGTGTCACCAACCCCATAGTAACAACAACAACCATAATAGCCCAAATAACAAGTGACCGAGGCCATTTAGTTTAGTTAACAACGTGCACGAGTGCGACACTCGATGAAAGGACAAACATTTTCATGTAAGCAAATTTATTCAGGACCTTTCTGCGAAAAGCAAATAAGAGTGAATTTCTTGGTATCTTTGTGTGATATGGTTTCATTAGAATTCGGAATCTTTTACTTGGCTAATATTTGAAATCAAAAGAAAGTTATTCAATTAAATTGGAGAGCAGCAGAAACTTAAGAAAGCAACGTAGCTGCTAAAGCAAAACAGCTGTTCTGACTGTGAATGATTATTATGTTTTTAATGATCATTATACAAAATGTTAGCAGCTTAAAATGCCAAAAATATTTAAATATTTTGCTCATTTGGTGCTTGAGAGAAAACGTAACAAAACAAAAAGATATTTTTATCAAATCTGTGTCTCATCGTTTTCGTTGCACGTTTGGGGCTCACACGCTCTCAGTAAACTCTGACGTTAATATTTTGTCAAAAATAAATTCACTGGCTTTTTGAGTTGTTGTCAAATTGGTTTCTACTTGAACTGACAATAAATACCATAACAATTTAATTATTTCATTAGTGTGAAATTTAATGAACAAATAGCTATGACGGTGCGTTTTTGTATTTGCAAACATCATTGCTGGGAATTTTTTGTTTCAGTTGGCAGTAATCACAACAGTTTAACAGTTTAAAAAAATTTTAAGAGATATATTTGTTAAATTGGATTAACAACCAGTTCAGTAGTGATAAAAGAGAGGGAGAGGATTGTCTGAGAAATTTATTTAATACTTGATATCGAATCGTTTCGTGTTCATTGTAGAGAAACCAATTGGCCTCTTTTGGAGTAAATGATTTTGACTTCTTGGTAGAGTGAAATGGATTTAACTTCTAGAAGGTGTTGCATTTCACTTCTTGCTCATTTCAAAGCTTCAAAGCTTTCGTAGACATGTATGAGAGTTGCCATTTTATGAGCATGAACCTATTACACAATGGTCAGTGATGATCCCAAACAGTTGTTGTATAGAGTTTTGTCTCAGATTCAGGACCAATCGATTCTAATCCGCGATTAGAATTAATTTTGCTTGCTTGTGTTTCCGGTGTTCAAGTAAATGCAGAATTCCGTATAAGAACAGAGTTATTCTTCATTGCTTTCTTCCCGCTCTCTGTTCTCTTTCTCGCTCTACCGTCTGCTGATTCGTTCAATGCCATTCAAGAGTTACCTCCGAAACCATGACTCTGTGCTCTTGAATGCCCTGTAGAAAGATTAACAAACTAACATTAAATAGGTTAGGTTAGGTAGAGAATGATGGCACTTTCACTCAGATGCCAAAATGGCCCATTGTGAATCCCTTCTTATGGTTTTCTAACCAACAGTCTTAGTCAGGGGGAAACCAGTTCGACCTCCTTATGAAGGAGAGCCGATTCCAGAGGTCTGCCAGGTCTCTCAGGAATCTTGACCCCACATCAAATAAGAAACATTGAAAAAATGTGTGGACTTCTTTCATGTTCACAGATGAAAACGAGAAATTCTTTGAGGTTTTTAACAAATTTTTCATTTGATAAGAGATCAGAATTGAGACAATTTTAAATCACTGGTTGTTTTGTGAGCCAGCGAATGCTAACTGTGAGTTTATGAGTTTTTTGTCGATTTTTGTGATTAAAAGTTAGTTAGTCTGGTCTTTCAAGCATTCCAAGAAAAACACACTTAATTAGTAAAAGATTTGGCAGTTTTATTTAGTTTATTTGTAGGCTTTGCCAAAATTTAAAAAGTCAAATTGCTTGAATTCTGATACAAAACTTCAAACTTTCTTACATCCTTAACACAATACCTCGATTTCTTTGCATTCTATGGAATCTTTTCTAAGAGTTACTCTCGTTCCCTGGATCAAATAATTTCTTTCTTCTTTAATGATTTCGATTATGAAGTGGTTTTCGGTCTCAGCAAGACTCAGTTCACATAACCAACCCAACTGAATCCCTCTGCAATCTTTTCTTAACCGAAATCTTATAATTTGATTGAATAAATTTAATACATTTTCACTAAATTCATTATTTAATTTTTCTGTTTTTTCATTTGTTTCCATTGCAGTTTTCTAGTGGCTCAACTTTAGCCCGAATTCCCAACGCACATTCAGCTTGAAACCTACTTTCCTTGCAACATATTTAAACAGTATTAACCCTGCACAACCGCACAACGGCTGCCGCTAAAGCATTGCAACAATTTATAAAAATCATCCAGTCACTGGTACCCGATCGAGCAACGAAAATGATTGGCGACACTTCGGAACACATTGGCGAACACGCCTGGACAAAGCTGCTCGACGACAAGGACAGCAACACTGGCAATGGCATTGTGATTGTAAAGACGGCGCGCATCATGGACGCGGACATTCAGAAGCTGAAAGACAAAGAGTCCAGCCCCAACACGTCGGATCACGTTCCACCGAATTGTGAACGCGACAGCCATGGAGGAGGAGGAGGTGGAGGCGGTGGTGGAGGCGGTGGCAGTGCGGGCGTTAGCCTGAGCAGTAGCGGTGTTGGCGGCGTTGGTTGTGAAGTTGGTGCTAATGTTGTTGGCGAGAATAGCCAACAGCAGCAGCAACTGACACGTAAGGAGTCCATACTCGGCACATTCCATAGGCATTTAAGGCGCTCACTGAAGGCAGTCAGCGAATCGCCGGGTCCCATCACACGGTGAGTTAAATCTTTGGGTTTTTGTTTACTTGAACTTTTGAAAAATACTTTTTCAATGTTTTGAATGCAACTTTGGTGAAAAAAAAATGAGTAAAAGTGTTCTTTCTCATTGGTTTCAATGAATTGCATAATGAGGCTGTTTTAACTCCAAAACTTCCTTGGAGTTTTAGGGAAACTGTTTAATGATGTTTAATTAGTCTAGAAACAAAAAAACAAAATACAAAATTCGATCGGAGAATTACCGATCCATTAATTTTCAAATTTCAGAACCAAAATATGTCAGGTATGGAAAACATAAATGTTTTGGATCTCAGTCTGTAGATTCAAACATCTAAATTTTTTGCTATTTCAAAGTTCTGAAAGTTCAAAATAGAAAATTTAGTAAAAAGGAGTCAATTTTCCTCTTTTATTTGATACCCATGTCTTCATAATTGCACAACCGCAAATATTAAAAAAAATGAAATGTATATATCCGTAAAATTTTAAAGTCCTTTAAGAAGGTTTTTGGGTCAGAAAATGAAAAACTGACTAAGCGAGGATACTCCAGTTTCACGTCTATATCAACATTTGGATAGGTCTATGTAAAAAAAAAAATTATTTCGCACGGTGTACTAAATGAAAAGATGGTGTTTTCACTCACTGCATCATAACTTTGTCATTTTTTTTGCAATTGACGTTGAGCTTAATATTTGTTCAAATAATGTATCTTTCCTCTTAGATTTTAAAACCAGAGGAGATCATTTATTTTATCTTTAAAAAAACATTCAACAATTTATGATTTTTTAAATTGGTCGAAAATTAATTTTTTTACAACTTTCACCGTCAGGAACTTTCCCGAATCTCATCTGATTAGGACAATCTGTATATCGCTGGAAAGGCTAAGGTATCATCTTCTGACAGACAGACAGTTTGTGTTGATTCGTTTACGAGATATATGCTCATAACTGGAACAACAGGGAAAACGTTTTTTCGAAGATTTTGCGAAAACGTTTCTTAGAAAAATTTTTGGATTTTCAGTTTCGTGTTCAGAGGCCCAAAGTTAGTCTAGAAAACATTTTTATTTTTAGGTGCATTTTTCGTGTCGAGTAGTGAGTAGTAGTTCGAGTAGTTCTCTTTAGGTCTGTAGAACATGGGTTTCGCATCTAACTACAAAGATTTCAACCTTCAACGAAAACAAAATCTTCACTTATAATCAAAATTTTGCTTTCAAAGGACTCCAAAATATTTTGGTATCAATGCTTCTGTTGTGTGGAAAATCTCTTAGAAATGTTTTCCAAACCAAAGAGTTATTAAAATAGTCCCAAAGTATTCAAATTAATTTCGAGGCAGTGTTATCGAAAGATCTCTTAAGTTATGTTAGTGGAATTGTAATCTAATTACTCTTAAATTCTTTTGTGTTGTTGTGAAAAACTTTATTTAAAGATGAAAGACACTGTTTAGGTTACTTGAAACAATCTTTCTCAGTACTCATTACAAAGTCAAATAAACTCAATAAATTCTGCCTCGTTTTTAATTTTCGTTCTGTCTGAATTTCTTTGCTTTGCGCAAAGAATTCTTCATTAATGAATTCGATTTAAAATTCATTGCAGCATTGTTTTGCTTGCACCGAAAAATTACATTCGTACCTGCCAGTTTTGCTCCACTTTCTGGACAACTTGCAAAGTGCTGACCTTGCAGAAATTTCACGCAACGTCGCTTTGTTAATTTGGCACCATTGGTTTGTGTTGTTGTGCACATTTCAGAATATACGAAAGTGGCGCAATTTCGGTAACAAATTGTGGAGCACAATTTTTACGACTTTTTCGTTGCATCCTGCTTTGGCGATAATTAATGGCTGCGGCCAATATTTCGTATAGTAAATAAATAAACAGTTGGCACACTACTGGACCAGTTTGATATCTCGAGCGATGGCTGTGGCAACAGTGGCGGCCAAAAATATTAGTGTGAAATCAGTTTATGAAGATTTTCTTAATGATTGCTTTTCGCTTCTTGTATTTTTGAGAAGCGTACTTGAGCAGAAATTTCTGAAAAGGAATTTACAGAAAAAATTCCGAAAATTCGGAAAAGGAATTTACTGCCTGTGCGGGGCGTTGTGTCGTTGGCGCACATGTCGCTTGCATGTTGTTGCTATGGTTTTGTCGGCAGCCAATTAGACATTTGTCCGGCAATGCGTTGTGTTTTTTTCTTTTTTATTTATTATTGTTGTTGTATTTTGTGTTCATATATATTTTTTTTAAATTGTGACAATCACTGTCAGCAGAAGATATTAAAAAAATGCTAAATACTCGCGTATGGCCACAATAAATTCTTATGAAATCACAGTGGGTGGACAATTTAATTTGATTTCCTTCTACACTTTACTCTAATTGTTTGTGATTGTTGTGATTATTGTTGCGCGCACACAGCGCGTCGTATGCTGTTCGCTGTGCGTTTGTTTGTTGTTAGTGTTGTGGCTATTGGCATTGCTCTGGTTGTTGTTGTTGTTGGTGTCGTTTGTGAAGTGTGCTTTCCCGTTGGTTTGGGCAATGAATTCATTGAAATGTGCTTCAATTAAATTATTTCTATTAGCATGTCTCATATTTTATGGCTGAGCAATGCTTGGCCGAGGAAGTGGAAGCAAAGCAATGTAACAAAGCGGCAAAAGAATGAGTCGAAAAGGAAGCAGATCAAGTCTTGATTCGTTTTTATTTGAATTGAAATTACCATAAGTAGATTTAGTCTCGTTGCCGACGACAGCCAGTCAGTTAGTCAATGCAAAGACTTTTGTGGCCGCCAGTCAATTGGTGCAAAATCGACAATGGGTTCTTTTGTTGTGCACTTTACTGGTGTCGAGTGCATTTTCAATGTTTTTTTTATTGGTGCAAAGTTGATACTTGTGGAGCTGAGCGGTGTCTCGCGTTTCCTGTGATATGTGAGAAATTGTTATGGAGATGCAGAATCAAAAGTTTTTCGAGTTGAGATATTTGAGAGATATGGGAAAATATTTTGTAAAATATGTCAAATCTATTCTTTAAAGAATTGTGCAGAATTACGCCTTTTCCTTCGGAGCAGTTTTCGTGGTTAACAGACTTCTAAATTTTGCCAAGAAGAAGACCAAATACCTTAACATAGAGAAGGGGGAAGGGGACATAGAGGAAAACAATGATGCCAAGGTGAGGACCGGAATACATGGCTTTCACTTTTAAGGCTCTCTTTCTATAAAGTAATTAAACAAAATTATGTAAAATACTAAAACTTGGGCCCCTGGCTCGGTAATTAAAAATTTGAAATAGAAAAAATATTCCATCAGTTCATATCAACAATCTGTGGAATGGATTGTTCCAGTAGAATCAAATGCCAAACGTGCAAAAATGCTAAATAGCATCGAAGGGGAAGTTCATTGAGCAATTTTAGGCTCGCGGAACTTTTCCAGGAGTGAAATCATTTCTCACGTTTTACTGTCTCTTCATCGTCTCAGAAAGATTCAACCCACAAAACACTTCCAGGAACTGGTCCAAATGATTTGATTTAATTAGGCCAAAGTTTTGTCAATGTCAATTTTCTATCAAGAAAGAGCGCCGAGTATGTTTTGGCCTCATACAATTTTTCACTCAAATTTCTTCTTTCACTACTATGTGAAATTTTAACACAATTAACTGCATTTCATGCCATAAATTCATTCCTTCAATAATATCTTTCATATCTTCATATCAACATTTACATAATTCATACATCAAATTAGATTTCATTGTATATTTTATTAATGATTTAATTACTTTTCATTGAAAGCTAAACAAATTTGCACTATGCGAATTTGTGGTTTCTGTGAAACTGTAATTATTCAACACTTAGCGTAGCCATAATTCATCATAATTCAATAAAATATTTTGTTGAATTTTGCACTCTCGAAATTCACTAATTTTGAAGATTGTATTCAAATTAGAAGCAAATCGTGTGCCACGCATCAATAAACAACGCCAACGCAGCTGTGACGCAGTCAAAGTGTATTTGAGGCATAAAATAACGGAAATTATTGGCGGTATGCACAATACGTGGCAACTATGCAACGGTCAAAAGATCAGAAGAGATGAATAGGAACTAGGAAATAAAGATACTGAAGGCACTTTTTATTGTTGTCGGCATCACTAATGAGATCGAGTACCAAATCAGCTGTTTTCTATATGCATTTGATGCGATCTATGCAACCCTGTGTGTGTCAAGAGTACTGTGAATACTTCCAAATAAATAGCAGAATAGAAAGGCTGTTAAATTTTAATAGCAATGACGCTTTTTAATGAGTTGGCATCTCTACTGAAATCTGCAGATCACTACTAACTACATGACACCATCTGTGCAACCCTGTGCATACCAAAATGTAACCATGCATGTATTTTTGTTGTTGTTTAAAATAATTTTGATCATTTGATTGTGAATACCACAAATTATTTGTTGATTTCTTTTATTTGTTTATTGTAGCACAAATTCAAAACAAGAATTATATGCATTTTTCGATTTCACGTGATTAAAATTTGATTTGCGGTGATTGGCAAATCACGGACTAACGGTACAGCACACAATTGCTGCCACTTTGGGGTCTTCATAAAGCTCCACTTACCGCTTGTCGATGGTTTTAAATATAAATTCATTCATTTTTTCTGCTTTCCAGTTCGCTTCTCTCCGTTTTCAACTTTAAATGTTTTTGCTTTAATCGCGAAGTTGCGTCAATTTATCGCTTTTCTCTATCTTTTGCTTACGTTTTATGTTCCGTTTCTTGCGTAATGCAGCCCATATGGCAGCCTATATATAATATCCGATAATTAACAGTTAGCAACACGAAATTTTGTGTCTGCGCTAAGCGTGAGCGACAGCCGAATGCGGCACACAAATGAAACAGTTTTTGTTTTTTGATGGACTAAGATTGAGGCGACTTGAAAGTGCCGCAGCGTTAATTGTATAATTACAACAACAAAAATACCAACAAATATGATTACCATAAGCGATGGCCATTGAAATGTTTGGCTGTGGGCCAAAAGGCAATAAAGTCACTGTTGCATTTTATGGGCTGCAAAGAAATGTTGACGGATTAACCGGGCAGTGACTCGTTTTATAGATATAATACTTTTGTAATATTTAAAGAATGTAATATTTAAAGAGAATATTTAATATTTATAATATTTAAAAGAATATAATATTTAAAGAAAAAATACACAAAAAAGAATGCAAAGGAACAAAAAACTGACCTACTGATACGGGCAACTTTTATTGGTTTGAAATTGGTTGAAATTGGTTCGAGTTTAAAAGGAGTCGATTTCAAAATGAGTAAAAGCTTTAAAAGACAAGAACCGAGGCAAATTTTAATGAAATTTTAATTTTTTCAATTGGTATTAATTGTCTTTTGAATTCTGTTTCTGTAATTAGCGCAGGGTTTCATGATTTTAAAACCTTGTTGGCTTCATTGCCACGTAGCTTGTTCAAAGTCTGCAGATAGAGGCCCCAAACCACCTTTAGTGGGGTTTAAAGTTGTCCAATTGTCTACGAAACCTGTGACCGTGGAATCACTTAATCCAATTGTAGGTCCGGGTTCACATAAGTCCATTTCCGATCGCTTCTAGTTCAGTTGCCGCTCAATTTGCTCTGCTCCAAAAAATTTTTTTATTTTCTTCTAATTTTCAGATGGCGCATGCAAGTCCCATTGGTCGTGAAAGTTTTTCTTTTCTTTTCTTTAATTTTAATTTTTTTTTATTTACACAACACAATGTTTTGCAGGACATTTTAGTACCAATTTTGAATAAGTACGAAAGAAACTATAGACCATAACTTCAAGAGTTTTGCTCCGATCGACTTAAAATTTTGAGAATATATTCTTGAAATGTTTAACAATAAGATAAGACAACAAAAAATAATTAGATTTTTCGAAAGTGTAAACCCTTACCCCCCCCCCCTTAAACACATTTTCAGTTTTGGCTTAATTCTGACGTTCAAGTTAGTTTCTGAGCTTTGATGAATTCAGAGACCTATAGTAGAATTTTATGGTGAAATTTTCGTGGCACATTTTGTCCTTAAAAAGTCCTGTTTTACAGGACATTTTTGGCATTTTAGAAAAAAGGGTCAAATTGACCCATACAAGTAGGAGCTACAGGGTTAAAATGCTCCACAAAATGTTTTTCGTAGTACTTTACATCAAATTGCTGAACACATCACATACCTAAAATGTGAGGTTACATGGTTTTCGTATGCCGATTCACCATAATAATAAGTAAAAAGGGGAAAACTTTGACACCCCCTAAAAAAAAATTCAGACGTAAACTTTCAAAACGCCGATACATGTATATTTTTTTTTGCCTCCTCTACCAGAATTCGTTGTCAGAACCTTGTTATTTTAAAAAAAGTTTGATTTTGTTGTGCAGTTGTGGTTCAAAAGATTGGGATAAAGGTTAAAATAGCCAACAGATATCTCTTCTACCGAATCATGTTGACTTTTATGCCATTTTTAGTCATCATATCTTCATGGCTCACTGCACTGTCTGTAGATTTTTATTATTGTTGCTTATTTTGTTGCACTAGTTTGCATTAAATTTGCTGTTGTAAATTTTACATTTGTTTTACTGCGCGTGTCTTTAGCCAACCGTAATAATTGTTTGACACTAAATTTACAGACAACAACAATGAAATATTTTCATATTTTGTTATTTTTATTTTTCATATTTTCGTCACAATCACTTGTACACGCTTTGTTATTATTTGGGTGCATTTTATTTTTACAAACGTAGCGTTTTGTATATTTCAGATTAAATATTATGCACAGCATTAATATTTTGTACAGTTGTGAGCAAAACAATGTTTGAGTTCCAATTTGAGATTTATACGATTGAAGCAAAACTGACAAAACTTTCACACATATTCGACGACTTTTTAAAGTAATAGAAATCAGTTGTGTCTTTGATTTAAATTCGATATGATTTTCTTTGCTTTAATGAATTCTTATTCAGTGGGATTAGTTTATATTCAAATTCCACTAATTATTCATCCTTACTTCATAGTGAACACTTACTGCTTGTGCTTGTGTGTTGCACACAACTGTAGTTGTCATTACATTTTGCTTTTTGCTTTTCATATTATTGCTCGGTCTCTTGAAGCCTACAAGCAGTGGCGCACATTCAAATTATAAGTTTAATTAATCATGTTTTTTGATTTATTTCGCTAATTCTGTAAGTTGTCTGGTTGACGAGCGAAGAGTGCGAAAAACATACATTTTTGCTGTAGCGTTCAAGTGCTGTTAATAGTGTTTTAATGTTGGCATAAAGCAATGTTTTCACTGTGCCTGATATAGATGATGGCAAGCGTTATGGAATGAAAGCCAAAGTTAAAATTTGTTAAACTAAAGTTAATCTACCAAGGAATAGAAATATTTATTTCATTGTCTTTGTTAAGCTTTTGCTAAATTTATATTAAACTTTCAATTGTTTCCTTATAATTTCACTGTAATGGCAACAATGTTTGGTAATTTGAGTATGAAAATTCCCTACTCAGCATTAGTGATGCCAGATGGAACACACATATAGGAGTATGTGGGCGTGTAGCAGAGGCCTTTGTCTGTTGCCGGCATGCAATTCTATGGCAGCTGATTTCATTGCATGAAATTTTCAGAGCTTATGTATTATGTCTGCGAAAGCTGATTATGTAAAACAATAGCATTTGTGACAGCGGAATTGCCTACGATTATTTTTGCAATCGAATATGTATGTTTTTATTGCACTGTCCTTGACATTTAAAACGTTGGGGGAAACTGCAAATGTTGTTGGATATTTTTGTAATTTTTAGCAAATAAAATGTTTGTTGCTCCAATAATATTTATGTTGTATAAGTCTGGGTTTATGTTTGTGAACTATAAATATGGTTCGATGCGGTTTATTAATATGTGGATTTTTTCTATCTGAAAAATCGTAATATGGGAACCAACAAGTGATAAGAGTCAAAATGGAAAAATTTCAAGGTTAAAATAATTATTGATGTAGTATATGTATTATAAATGTTTAGAAAAGTGTAATATGCAAACTTATTGATTAGTTTTCAAATATAGAAATAAATTTTTGGTAACCATGAAAGTTGGTCTTAGACCTCCATCTGAAAATAGTTTAGATTGACATTGAATAAGTCATTAGACAGTTAAGTCAAGAAGGTTTGTTACAATAACTTTTAACTCAATGATCCTCATTCTAAGTTCAGCAGCAGCACTGCACAGCTGTCTTTGGTAAACAGTTTCCGCTTTCAAACACCCACACAACAAAGCCGCCAAATGTTACGCATACGCACTGTTGTTCCATGCGGGCAGACGTCAAGCAAACACTTTTAGTTGCGTATTTCCTAAAAAAAAAATGATCAATTAATTGCTTGTTGATTCGACGAATGAGCTGAATGCAAGCAATATGAGTCAGGAATCACATGGCGCGTTGTCGTTCAAGCAATAAACATAAAACCATAAAAACAACAAGAATATGCTTTGCCTGGATTTTGGTTAGTTACAACTTTTGTTGCTTCTTATTAATCAAAATTCTTTTAATAATAAAAATTCAAAAAAAAATGTATTTAACAATTTGATTCAAGCCTCCGCATCGTCATTGCATAAATCACAGTTCCATAAATCAATTGATTTCAAGTGCGATTAACTTTATTGCAAAATGCACACGCACCGAGTTGTATGCTTTCATAACGTTTTTTTTAATATTTTCTTTTCATTTCGCTTCATTTAAGCTTTCAGCGTATCTCAGTTCTTGTGACTTCGTTGCCACTTGCCGGTCGCTTATCATTTGACTGTAAAAATTTTGCTTGCTTTTCCAATAAGAACATTTTCGTTTGCCTAATAAATGTCGCTCTCGTTGGATTTTGACTATTGTGGTTGTTGTTATTTTAAATTGGTACTTGTTTTTGTTGTGCGTATATATATTATCGGCTCTGCCTTGAGCCTTTTTAGCGTACTTTTGCTCGTACTTTAGCCTCTTTCACTTTGCTTCACCTTATCACTAGTTGCTGTTGTTGTTGTTCGTATATGAGTTGTGGGATTTTTCGTTTGGTCGCTTTTATTTTGGCCGCTTTTTATTATTTTGCCTGCTCGTTTCTCCAACACACATTGCGGCCAACAAATATCAATAAAAGGAACCAGTCGACGGCTGAAAGATTTCAGTTTTAGCCGAAACGTTGGCCTTAGGAGTGGAGTTGCGCGATCGGAGCCAGAAAACGAGTGAAGTGCAAAGCGTTTCGAACATAGAGTTGCATAGAGAGAGCAAAAGAGTTAGTAGAGAGCAAAAGAGTTAGAGAGAGCAAAAGAGTTAGCTGCGCCTGCGCAAAAGTTGTTTGATCTTAATTTGCAGCAAACATCTACTGTTGCTGTGGAAATAGTGAAACAAATTCATTTTCCTGTTCTTGGGTGTGAATTTGCAGTAATTGACAAGTGGTGCGTGATGTCTGTGGCAGTTTTGTTCATTCCGTTGACATTCTGAATCGCAGAACTTTGTAGGTCGGCGCAAAAATGTCTCACCGACTTGGCAATTAAATAATCAAATCTAAAATTAGTTTGCATAAAAATCAACATCAAAGTAAAAAGTGTAACACTTGCAAAAAAAAGTGACCGCAAAACGTGACAAACGCCAAACAACAACAAAATTAAAAAAAACTGCACGGCCTGTTGCCGTGAACTATGCCGCTGCCATTTGTCTACATGAAAATTAAAACAATCTTCGCCTATCCCACCACCAAGAGAACGTTCTGACAGTTGGTCTTTGTTGTAGTCATTGTTCGGGTGTGATTCGTTGCCGTCGGTCATGCTAGAGTCGCCGCAGACCGTAGCGAACAACTGCAATTCAGTGGCAGAGGCAGCTGTCAGTGTGAACACGCTTCAACAACACAACACCAGCAACAAAGGCTTGAGTGGCAACAATAAAAACAACAACAACAACAAAATATAGTATTAAAGGCTCCACAATAAGCTCGAATGGTTGTGACTTGTTGTCATTTAAATGTGAATAAACTGTGATCGTCCGAGTGCAACACACTGCACAGTTGAATGAGAAGAGCAAATAAAGTAGAATAATTGAATTAAATAATAAAAATCCACTCTTGAATATAATTCAATTCAATTAATGAAAAAATCAACAACAACTAAAATAAAATTAAATTAAAAATCATAATCAAGAAAAAAAATCACCAACAAATGCAAAAGAGCGCCAAGTGCTGAAACGTTTTCGTCTTCGTGTGCAACAGTTTAACATTGCAACAGTGTCAATCAGCAGCCAACAGATCAGTCAAGGTTAGTGTCGGCATTAGCAGCGCTGTGAGCTCATCAACTGAACGTCAGAGAGCAGCAGACAACGCGAACGTGCACCATCCATCGGCTCAGTCACCAAGAGACGTTGGGCACAGTGTGTGCCGGCAATTGCTGGTCGCAAGTTTAAAGTGTCGCGCATAAAGAGACAAATACAACAACAACAAACTTTGAATTGTGCGTTTGTGATAGACGTACAAGTGAGCAACAATTGCTAACAACTAACAGTGAGCAGCAGAAATACAGCCAAGTCTGTTAGCAGCAACTGCAATTGACAGACTGCAAGTACAACAACAACACAAGGGACAAATAGCAACTTAAGAGTCAAATCGAAAAGCAAACTACGAAGAAAGAAGCATTGTTCTACAATCAGCAACAACTTGATTGACTTTCTGCAACATAACAACAAAAAACAACAACAACATGAAGCGTTTAGTGACTTGGGAACGCGATCTTGTCGACGCCATGTATGTATCTTTGTGAGTTGATATCGGTTATAGGCAAATTTGCCAAATTTGTGATGTTGAATTTGTGTTTCGATTAAGAATAGTGCAATATGTTGTTGCAATTTGGCCGCAACTCATTTATGTTGTAATCTTTTTGGTTGTACTCAGCATTGGTGATGATGTAGTCTAAGAAATTGTCTGTGGTTTGTGTTGAAATTTTATGCAAATTTTCATGTTTTTAAGTTGTTGCTTGGATTCAAATTTCTTTTTCAGTATCATATTTTGGAGATTCTGTCTCGCACATGTCTTGAGTTCGCTTCAGACTGACAGAGTTCATGATGTGTTCGGTTTACTGAAGCTCAAGAGGCTCTCAGATATACGATCTCTCTTTCTCTCGTACATAGTTGCTGCTTTATGATCTCCACTTATGATCTCTGGTACCATATCCAGTTAAAAGAGATGTCTGCAGCTAACCACAGGATGCTGAAAACATGTTGCTTTTTAGTCCGAAATAGGTTTCGTTTAGGCCTAAAAGACAATCATGCCAACCATGCAAAGGGGCCTGTCGATAGTTCAACTACTCTTGCACTCATTCGGCCAATCAGTATTAATGGCTTATCGCATCAATAGATTGCATGAGTAAGGCAGCTAAAAAACCAAGCAATCATCAGTCACGAGTAGCAATAAAAATAAAATTGCGCTTTTGATATGTGAGGAATGCAAAAAAGTGACTTAGTCGTAGCAACAGCAAACTGTTTTGACAGTTGTCAGTCGACAGTTGGCATTTATTTGCTGGGTTCATTCTGCAGAAATTTCAACAGCGAAATGGTAGCTGCAACTGTAAAGACTTGTCTCGCTGTTGTGACGCTGTTGACAATCTGTTGTAACAATTAAACAAACAACATGAACGCTAATTGAGTGCGTAAATGTTATTGCAACATTATTGCTGCACTTGGCCATCAATTGTGCTGTTCGGCAGTCAGCTGAACGATCTAACATTTCGAGCATTCACTGTGTTTCTTTTTACGTTTGGACGTTGGGTTTGTTAACATATTGGCGCCGGCTTTTTGGCACAATATATATATTTATTGAAAGATAAAATGCTTTGAACAAAACACACTTCGGTATTTTTGAATACAGTTTTTATTCTTTTTTGAATAAAGCTGCCGACAATATTTGCTTTAAAGATATTAAAAGTGAGTAGATATGTGATATAAAAGTATGAGTTCAATTCCAATAATTTTAAGGTGCATGCTTGGTGTATTTGTTGTTGGTTTTCTTGTTGTTTGTGTTTGGTTGCCTCAGTGGAATGCAAAGCGTTGTGTGGGTTCTACGAAAGCACTGCAAATTAAGAATATTATTTTGTTTCAGTGTTAGGGAGATAACGGGAATCTTTAATGTTTACTTTACTGCAATTTTAATTTATTTTACTTTATTTTTTCTATAATTTTTTTCAAATAATTTTTTATTTTCACAGTCCCAAGCTTTCGAATAACATTACTAAATAACTTCACTTGCTCGAAATATGACAATTAAAAATTTTCCATATTTCAAATTAAACACAACTCACATTGTATAGGAAGGAATTTTTATTTATTTATTTAGTCTGTGAATTAACAATTCAATTTATTTATTTATTTAGTCTATGTATTAACACTTCTGACAGACTAATAGCAACAAATAGGCAACAAGTTCATTTAAAAAAAATTCAACTTTTCCATCACATTTTCAAATAATCCAAAAATGTGAATCAGTATGACTCTCGCCATAAAGATACCAACGCCTGGTTACACATGCAATCAATACTTCGTCCAATTGCGATCTGATAGCGCAGCGTGATTGTGAAATGGTCACAATCGGCCAAATCGTTATCAGCACATTCGATTGCACATAGCAATTAGTTCGCCCCCACTAAAATAGCAGTTTTCCTCGGAAAGCCATAATCCGCAAGCCGGCAGGAAAGCACAATGCAAACAACTTATTCACGGCAGCAAAAATAGGTAAATTGCGATTTTCTTTTCATGACGTCAAGTTCAATGATTCAATGGCAGTTGCGTCAAACAAAGGTGTGGAATTGTGCTTGGCGGCAGAGTTATGCAAAAGCTTTTTCGAGGGAATTTCTTAAGCAATGCGGCGCTATCGATGCGGTTATCAAGTGGTTATCGCTGACGTCACTTGCTTGCTTTTGGAGTCTCCTGATTAATGAATCAATTGATCGATGGTATAACCAACTTTCTTGCATGACGAATGCTCGCAGCGCGAGGCAGCGCTAATCTACGATTTGATTTTTGAATTTAGTGCAGCGGAAATTAAAAATAAACGCAAAATCTTCAAAAATTGAAGTGCCCAGCAATAAAATGCCTTTGCACCTTTGGTGGCAATCAGTGAGTTTGTATTAAATGAATGGTGAGTCATGAACTTGTTGCACATGGCGCCGTATGCTTATGGTAAATTTTTTATTTTAACACAGCTGTAAATAATTAGGAAAAAAAACCTCAAAAATAAACAAATATTTGTCTAGTTTGGCAGACAGTAGCCGGCATTCGAGTTCAATGACTTTGCAGCGATTGCATTGGCTGGTGACGTTGTACAGTGGCCAGACGCCGCAAAAAAGAGTCAATTACTGAACAACAACAACAACAATAACAACAATGAAAAACAACAGCCAACCACAACAACAACAACAACAACAATTCAAAATAAACAAAACACTTAACGTGTACGCGCATTAGTTATGAATTGGCCGGCTGAATGGGTTGTAGCACTTAGCAGAAAAGGCAAAGGAGTGCAGGAAAGGAGGAAGTGGTGTTCATTCAGGTGTTGGCAATGTTTATGTAGTAAGATTTAAACGTCTGCAAGTTTTATCGACAACCAATTGCTAACATAGATTCGTTGTTGGCGATCGTTCAGATCGAACGCTGAAGTATAGTTGAGCAGTGATTGCTTCATGTTGCTCCTGAAGCTAATAAATAAATGTCTAAATAAATAAATGCTGGACAGCAATTTTCGAAACGAGTGAGCAGTGATGTGATTGCAAATAAAAAGTGCGCTAAATGGGCGCTGAATAGAGCTGAATGTGTCTGAATGGCGCCGCAACCCGCTGAGAATTTTATTAAATTGCTCGTTCCATTGTTGATGAATACAAATGGTTGTGTTTGACATATATATTTGGAGATTTTGCATAGATTTGTGTTAGCCAAAAGTCAAATAATTCAGTGGGCATTTTTCTTTCGTTTGTTTATGTTTATTTGATAATGTTTTGGCAGCGAGTTGGCTGGCCGGTGCTGTCATGTAGGGCACTGCTAGCCATTTGTCAGTTGGTTGTGTTTTTTGTTGTATTTCCTTTGAAGCTGATTCATGAAAAATGTTTTTATTTTATTTTTATCTTAATTTAAACAATGTTTAATTTTTTTTAATTTAATTTTTTTGATTTTTTTGTATTCTGAATTGTATTTTTTTATTTGTATTTTTTTGTATTCTGAAGCTTTTCTATTTATTAATTAATTTTTTCAGTTGTTTTGATTTTACTTTTGTCTGCTTTTTACTTAATACTGACTTTTTACTTAATTTGTTAATTTTTTTGTATTTATATATTTGAATTTTTTAATTAAGTATTTGAGGGTTGATTTTGTTTGTATATTTGAACTAATTATTTGAGCGTTGATTTTATAAAATTAAAGGTAGATTTTATAATCTTTCTTTTTGCTTCTTTTGCATTGGTTTGCATATGTTTTGATAGTCATGTGTTTTGTTTCGATTTCACTTGGTTTTTGTTTGCCTGTTGTATTTTTTGTTGTTGTTTTGAAATAGTTGTTCGTTTCTTTTCATGTTCTCAGTTTCTTTTAGTTGCAGCAATTGTTTCTTTTTCTTTGGCTTTATTTACATTTTATTTACTGACCGCTGCACAGCCCAATTGGAAGTGAATTTTATGTGAATTAGCATGAAATTTTCAGTATCAATTTTGTCGTGTAGTCGAACGTAAGCCAAATCAATTACAATGTTATATATAGTGAAAAAATTTAAGCAATTTTCTAGCAAAAATCTGTTGTTGCGTTGGAAATGTTGTCTGGGCGAGAAAAAATTGTGTCAAGTTTTGGTGAATTGATCAAAATTTAATCAAATTGGCTTCAAAAGTGTTCATATCTGGAATTCATAACTTCAAAGAGAAAAATTTATGTTTATAGTAAACATGTCTTGGTGCACAATTTTCTGACTTTGATACAAAGAAGCCCCGATTTGATATGAATTTTCATGAGCCCATAAAGCAAAAAGGTGCGGGTAAAAGTAAAATTTACAAATTTCTTTGTATGGATTGTTCACAAAAGTGCGCGAAAAAGTACTCAGCTAACCTTAAGTTGCTCTAAACTCAATCTTGAAGGAACCAAATGTAAGACGGACCCCATTTGCTTTTTTTCTATATGATTCCTTTCAACAAATTGAACATTCCTCAGCAACTCTTAAGTGGAAACCCAATCAAAATGGATGTTTTTCTTTATGATTAATTGAGTTCAAGTTGTAGTCAATTGAAGCTCTGATTTGGCAAAGCTCTGATAAAACAAAGATTTCTTTTCCATAAAAAAATCTTTGAATTTATTTTAATAATTTTTAATTATTATTTACTTAGTTTTTTCATTAATTGTGCATACTTCTGCATACTCGTTGAATTGAATCAATAAAATGAAAGTAAAAAAGTTCTTATTAGTTCAAAAGTTTTGTCTACTTTGGTTTATTTTCGTTTCTGTGCATTTAAATAATTTTAAAATTTAAATGACCCAAGAAATAATTCAGCTGACTTATGCACAGCGAAATTTCAAGTCTTTAGCATTTGAAAAATTTTCTAGGGCTACAGTTTTGGCCAATTTAGTACATGTTACGCTGACATAGCAGCACATTGTAATATTTTGCGCATATAATTTTCTTGCCTGTCTGCCTGCCTGCTCAAGTCAAGTAATCAAGTAATCTATATACATACATACATATCGATATATTTTTGGCATATGCTAAGCGCCCATTAGTACACAATTACATTGACAAGCATACAAATCTGATCTGCCACTCAGATTATGCTGGCAGTCTAGTCTAGTCGACACGTGTCGCTTCGAATCGCGTCGCGTCTATGCATTGTGTTGTGTTGCTTCGAAATGAGTTATTGTCTCACCTGTCAAACATTCAAATATGAATGACAGGTATTAGTGCGGAAGCTCATTTCTTAGTGTTGTGACATTTCTCAAAAGAACATTTAAATAAATCATTTAGAATTTAGTTGGGAATATTTATCGTTGTGAGTGACCCAGCAAATGCGAATTTGCTGCAGCTGCCAGCTGTGCAATTTGGTTTATTTAGTTGTAAATTTGTGAATTGATTAAATGTAAAAGTGTCACCAATAATATAAATACAGCAAGTACACTGGGAGAAAATTGTTCGGGATAGCAGAACTGCATTGTCAAATAAGTGTCAAATAGAGAGATTAGATTCATAAAATTGCCATCGTGAGACAAAAACATTGTTTTCTTGGCACTGCTTTACCATTGTTTTCTATTTAGAAACTGAAACATGTTTCACTATATCATCTTTGAGAGATCTTTCAGGTAAAAATGTTTGTATAGTGGAAATGCGAGATTTTTCTGAAGTCGAAATGAACCATTGTTTTCTATTTAGAAACTGGAACATCTTTCACAATATCATCTCTGAGAGATCTTTCAGGTAAAAATGTTTCTACAGTGGAAATGCGAGATTCTTCTGAAGTCGAAATGAAGTTCGCTGTCGATTTGTTATAATTGCGATATTTGTTTTACCTAAATTTATATTTGACAAAAGCAACTAGCGACTACACTTTTTAATAACATTTTGAACCGTCCAAACTTTTTTCAGGTTTTATGAATTTGAGCAATAAAAGACTTTGTGGTATTTGGCTAATCTGTCTACAATGAGGATTCTGATTTTGTTCTGAGATTTTACAAGTTTGAAAAGCGACAGACTGTCTGTAAATTCGCTACTCTGTTTACAATGAGTTACAGATCTTGAAGCGCGGAATCTCTGTTATGAGATTTTTTGGGCTTGTGGTGTTTGGGTAATTTGTCTGCAATAAGTTACAAACCTTGAATATCTAAATTTTTGTAATGACATTTTAAAAGTTTTAAAAGTGAAAAACTCTATGACATTTATCTAATTGTCTGCAGTGAGGTGCAGATTTTGATATTCGATTTTATGAGTTTGAGGAGTAAACGATATTTTGAAAACCGCTACCAATCTTGAAGTGCTGAAGTATGTTGTAGTTTCTAGCTCATAGAGAAATTATTTCATTACACATTTTATAATAATTTTCTAACAAAGGCCTCGGTTCAGCAACAGTAAGTGACACTTGCATCAACAGTTGAATCCATATGTTCACAAACTCTTTTTAGGTTCGATTGACTGTACTCGTAAATAATAATTTAAAGCTCTACCAAAGCGCTTAGCAAAAATATTCGGTATAGAACTTTTTTATGGAGTATGTGATGGGCCCAAACAATGATTCGAGTTCGAAAAAAATTTTTAAAAATAAAATTCATGAAAAATAAATATAATAAAAAATTAAATAAAATAAATAAAATTGAAAAAAGTTAAATATAAAATTAATAAAAAAATTAAGGAAAACTAAGTAAAAAATAAAAATTATAAAAAATAAAAATCATAAAAATTAAAAAATATAAAAAATAAATATATTAAAAAAAATAAAATTAAAAAAGGTTTAACATAAAATTTTAAAAGTAATACAAATTGAATACAGTTGACTTACTTTTAAATTTTTTTAAATTTTAAAAGTAATACAAATTGAATAAAGTTGACTTACTTTTCAATTTCTTAAACAAAATATGAAAATATATCTATTATAAATTGAAACAAAGTAAAAATAAATTTTAATAATATAAAACCTTCTTTTGACTTGTGCAAATGTTTGGCTTAATTACTCTTAAAAATAAAAATATTTAAAAATGAAATAAAATTAAATTAAAAATATTTAAAGTAATATTGTAAAAGCAATAAAAACTGCTTATAATTGTATTACTTTTGAATTTACAAAAAATACAAAAATATATAATAAATTAAAACAAAATAAAAACAAAATTTTAATAATATAAAACTAAAACCTTGGGCTGACTTGTGCAAATATTTGGCGTAATTAGGCCATAATCAAGTTAATTAAATAATATTAACTTGTCACAGTGCACTGAACGACATTGAACGGTACTCACGCATTGTCAACACTGGCGCGCCGAGGGATTAACATTGCATCGTTGACAGATCACTTCATAAGTGCAGCGTTTTTTCGCGCAGTGTATTTTGCTTTTGTTTATAAAACATATCGCATCGCCATGCAAATAAAAGCGAAATAAACTCAACTAAACTACATAAAATAAAAATACAACATTTACAACAACGAGAACAGATACCAAATTGGGATCTTGCTCTCTTCTTGCTCGACTCTAACGTCAACACCGAAAGCATCGCCAACTCGCTGCTGCCGCTGCTGGTGTACTGCGGCGACGGTCTGAACCTATAAAGGTACACGTCCGTCTGAGCGGTGGCGCAGTGTACGTACAGATACAAAGCAGCGCGTGTATGGCCGATTCGATATAGACGGCAGCGATCGCGACAGTCACCGCACACGGCAACACGCCGATAACAAATCAAACAAAGAGCGAAATTCGCACGGCGAAGCCGAAAAAAGTGCTCGCAATTAATGTGTAGTCAGCGTGCAAAAGACGCAAAAGGGGACACGGTGACGCGGCGCAGCAGTTGGTGACAGCAGCTAACGACAGAAATGCATTGCGCACAGTCAGAGTGGTAAAAATTCGCTAAATTGAAGCTGAGTGCAGTTTTAAAGATTCGTTCAGCTCCGCAATACGCTTCCGTTTCGCGTTACGGTGAATTGTTGTTGCTTTGAGACGCGCTTGGGCGTCATTGTGAGCGTTGGCGGTCCAAGTTATGAAACGATGTTCGGCCTGAAAGTGAACACAGGTCAACAGCGCAGACGACAGCGGCGCAACCAGTCGACGCAGGCAGTCAAGTTGCATAAGGCGACAGCGAGCAGTGTTAACATTAACAGCAATAACAATAATAATAACAACAATAGTGATAGTGACAACTACTACAACAACAATCGTGTACTGTATCGTTGGCCTTCATAGAGCCAGAGACGCCAAGCGACGCAGCGTTGCCGCGCGATACGATTTCGCACGATTCGTGAGTTTATTGTGGTTTGGCTGCTTCTTCTTCGTCCTCATGTACATTTGAAACGCAACAAAAAACAAAACAATAAAAGCAAATAAAAGTTTATATTCTGATAGCAAATCAGTCAAATAACTGAAAGTGAGCGCCAAAGATAAAGCAATACATATATAGAACATATGTATATATACATATGTACATACTGCATAGTGTACAAATTTCTATTATTAAACAAAAAAGTCGTTGTATTTGTAATCATAAAAATCAATCGAAATGCCTGAAATCAAACGCAGCCTGAGTCGTTTGTCTATGCTGATGTTCCGCGCAACAACTTCCAGTGAGCCCACTTGGCGCGCCGAACTGTTGAGGTATGACTGTAGCATCGAGCGCTAATGAATATAAACAATGTTGCCCAACAATTCAGTTGGCAGCAATCAATGCAAACAAACAGAAATTAATGTTTTTTAGGCAGAATTTTACTGGAAAATTAACACTGAATCTGTGGTGGTTGGGGGCAAATAAAATCATTTCCTGCCAAATTCCTCAAAATAATTTCTGACCATTGCATTTTCGTTGATTTGGTATGAATGATTCACTCGCTTGATTGACAACAGCTGCACATATGGCGATTTCATGCTAATTTCACTAATTCTTACCGGCGCAAACATCAAACAAGTCTATTGCGTTGGCTTTGTTGTGTGACACTATAAGTTTACATTGGGACATGTGTGACAGTGTTAGATCATTTGAAGTTTTCAAATAGTTGCTAGAAAAATTTTACTGAAGAAAAGTTCGATCTGATAGTCATTCTTGGAGATTGAAATTAATTGTTATGAAGGTTGATAATGATGTGAGGATGAGTAGGAAAGCCGCATGCTTTCCATAGTACTCAGTGGAAAGAAGAAGAAAAGGAAGATTGTGAATGAAGTTAAGAATGTTTTTTACACTCAAACTTCTGAGTAAGTTTCTTTCAGGCATGAAGTTGAATACAAAAGATTAAAGCTGCATAGTTTTTATGATTTTATTATTATTTATTTATTTTTTTGTAAATAATTCATTTATACAAAACACTCATTAATCAACACAACAATAATGAAAAATAAAATAAAAAATTCGAATTTTTTATTAATCAATTTTTTTAGTCCTACGCCCACTGTTTGCTTTATGAGGGCATTGTAATGAGTTTTACTGATTGTTGATTTTTTATGACTGTTGTATAATTGAAACAAATTTCCACCTAAAATTACAGTATTTAAAACGTGTACGGACAGTGAGCTGAGTTAAGTTGTAGTTGTACTGTATTCGCTTGCGAAAATAATTCTCTCAATTGAATTACAAGTTATTAAGTAATTAAGCACGAGCGCTTCAAGCAAGTGACACAAAAGTTAGTATAAATTCTTCACTATAATGACAGAAAGAATTTCAACAGCAATTTGTGACAAATGATTGCAAAAGTTATATAATAGTAAGTGGATTTATGGTAAACGTGTTGAAAATAATCAGAAAATCAGTTAGTGTTGTTACTAAGAGCTGGAATAAATGTTAGTAATTGTCACAAGAGTTGTCACATACATAGATAGTGGGATGGAAATCAAGCAAGTAGATGCTTTTGATGTTTAAACGTGCTTAAATGATATAAAAACTTCTCGAGATGAGGGTTAGTTCTTGTCACAAAAGTTGTCACATACATAGATAATGGGATGAATATTAAGCAAGTAGATGCTTTTGATGTTTAAATGTAGTTAAATGATATAAAAAATTATCGAGATGAAAGTTAGTTGTTGTCACAAAAGTTGTCACATACATAGGTAGTGGGATGGAAATCAAGCAAGTAGATGCTTTTGATGTTTAAACGTGCTTAAATGATATAAAAACTTCTCGAGATGAGGGTTAGTTCTTGTCACAAAAGTTGTCACATACATAGATAATGGGATGAATATTAAGCAAGTAGATGCTTTTGATGTTTAAATGTAGTTAAATGATATAAAAAATTATCGAGATGAAAGTTAGTTGTTGTCACAAAAGTTTTCACATGAGTTTGGGACTGTTATATAGGGAGTAGATGTCTTGGATGTTGAAGCATGTTTGAAATATATGAAAAATTTAAGGAATGAAAGTTAATCATTGGAACAAGAGTAGATGTTTTGAATGTTAAATATATCTTTATTATATAACCAACCAACCAACCAAGAAATTGTAGTCAGTTGTTGTCACAAAAGTTGGTGGGATGCATATTTAGCAGTAGATAGCTGCTTAAATATATAAAAAATTTAAGAAATTAAAGTTAATCATTGGCCCAAAAGTTGTCACATTGGAAGTCAGATTGGTATTTAGCAAGGAGATGTTTTGAATTTCAAATAACTCTTTAATGTGTAAAGTTTTTTAACATTTAAGTTAGTTTTTGTGACAAAAGTTGTCATATAAGAAGTGGGAAGAAGTGGTTGAATTAGATATATGAAAAATGCTTGAAATGTAAGTTGATCATTGTCACAAAAGTTGTCACACATAAAGCGAAATTAATATTTGGCAAATAAATGTCTTGGATACACAAATATGTTGAAAGATTTTAGCAATTAAAGTTACTCACTGTCACAAAAGTTGTCACACATTAAGCAAAATTCACAGAGGTTCAAAATTAGTTGTTAAAGCGAAAATAATATTTGGCAAATAAATGTCTTGGATATACAAATATGTTGAACGATTTTAGCAATTAAAGTTACTCAATGTCACAAAAGTTGTCACACATTAAGCAAAATTCACAGAGGTTCATAATTAGTTGTTAATGATTTTTAAATCTGTTTTTATGACTTATGTGGTGATTTTCTTAATTTCTCCTTCAATAAAGAATTTATTGCAGCAATGTTGGGGGTATTAAAAAATTGTTCATTTAAACAGCTGTTAATTGATAATAATTAGATTTTAATTTGTTGAAAAATCAACGCGCCGGCCTCTGTCGACACACTAACCGGGAGCGTGAATATTTAACACGCGAACTTGGTCCGCCCATAAATAAGCTTAATGAAGGCGAGTTGAACAGTTTAATTTAATGACACGTTATGACCAGTGTTTACACTGACACTGACTACATTTAGCAAGCGTCAATAAATAGTAGCATTGATTAATTTGGTTTCTCTGTAATCGTACATGTTGCAGTGTACTAGAGTCAGGGTTTATTTTTAGGATATATTGTTTGATTTTTATGGGATTTTCTATGCAAAGAAATAAGCAGGGTTGGCACTAAAATGGTAAAATCAGCATTACGAGCAGAATTCCATGAATTAAACAACAAGTTACAATTAAGAATTGGTGTAGTATTACTTCTCATTGACTGTCTTCTTGTGACTATGGAAAACAGTAAAAATATTCTATGGGCCACAAGTGTTTGATGGTCTTGCTTTGAGTGCATTTAAGAGTTCATTTCAATATGAGTAAAAATGGTCCCAAAAAATGATATTCATACCTTGCAATACTTTTAAAATTGACTTGACAAATTACTTTTCTTGATAAATTACTTTTCAGTGGAGTTTTAATGAATTTTTCCCAACCGATTTGTCTGGTTTTCTTGTTTTTTATGCATTCCCCTAATTCTTATTGAATTACTTTTTAATGTCTTAATGACACTTAAAGCATTATATAGCTTCAAAAATAATACCAAACAATACATTAAGTGATAAAGAAAATTTTTAATTGCTAGAAAAACGTCGTTTCACCCAAATATTCATCGTTTTAAACGATCTAAACATTTCGCTTCGCACGCTGCGCAGACAGACATATTTTCAGGTAAAATTTCACAAGCACTGTCCATATTTCCACATACACACAAACATATCTACATGACTACATTTGTAGTTGCATTAACAAAAAATACAAAAACAACAAACAAAATGCAATTGACGTCAATGCGCTGCAATGTGCGTTTGAAGACATTGCAACGCGGCCGTGTTGCATGACGAATCGACTCGACTTTTAAGCGCGTAAAAAAAAAATTCTAAGAAAAGAACCAAAAATTAGAGAAATGCTCAAAAACGGCTGCCAGATGTGTGAGATGCGAGTTGAAAGCAAAGTCAAATTAACAAAAGTGAATTCCGAAAAAAAAATCAAACCCAATGCAGATCTTCAATGAGTGTTGTTGATAGTTCTTTGTGTTCTTTCGATGTTTGTTAACTTTGTTTTGTTCAACGAGTGCATTATACATGGGTTAAGGCAGTTGTTGGTTTTTTTTTGTAATTTTGATTTATTATTAAAAAATTTTGCAGTTCATCAAACTGTCGTATTCTGCTCGCTCATTGCATCAGATAAATTTCGGCTACCTTCATCGGCTACCTGAAAGGGATTCAAATATATTTAGATAAGTTTAAGTGTGTCTGCTCTGTTCTTTGGGCATTCTGAATGTTGCCATTTGTTGGTGTATTTTATTGTTTGTGGGTTTTAAATATGGCAAACATGTGTTGGCAAAAAGTTTGCCAAGTCAGCATTGGGTGGATTAAATTTTTTGTTTTGGGTGTTGCTGCTCGAATTTCTCAATTTCAACAGAATGTTGACACTCATTTGAGTATTTCAGGACTAATGCTCAGGCAGATCTCATGGAAACAAAGAACATTTACAGTATTAGGGTTGTACTATAGAAAATTGCATGCGAGATGAAAGTTTTGAGTAGATAGTTTTAAATACTGAAGACACTTTCATTTGGCCGCTTTGATGTCTTAGCGCTTCAACTCTGTAAAGGAGATAGAACAGATTTGATCTCTAGTAGGTCCATCTCTTGATCTCTAGTAGATCTCAAGTAGGTCAAAAGTTCAGCTACAGCTTTATACTCAATGATGCAATGGTGGCTTTGTTGCAGTGCACCAAGTCCAGTACCTTATGACCCCGCAGTCTGGTTCAGTGTTGATGAGAAATTTAATGACTTAATGAATATTGAAATTTCAATTTTAAAGCGCTGACAAGCTCATATATAGTTTTTTACTTTCTTTACTTATGTTAAAGTCCAAAAAGTAATTGATTTGTACACATTTTCATATTCTTTTTTTGGTGTTGACAATGGTTGAATTCTCAAGTACACATGTCGTTTGCTCTAAATTGTAAGCTGACTAGTGGCTTTAGTGATCACAAAAGCTGTTGATTGCAACTGTACTTTTATGGCACATACACGTACAAGTATTTATATAAATACTTATGTACATATATGATGTAACATGTACATATGGTTTGATCTCTGTCTCCTTACAAAAGCTATTTTTAACTTTTTATATTTACTTAACAGCTTATAAAGTCAACGTGTGCGGAATTTATGTTTCTTCTTTTTACTGATAGCAGCTTCCTAGTAATTAGTTGAATTTGCATTGTTTAAGCTTTATGATTTTTTTTGTTGTTCTTGGTATAACTTTTATTGCATTTGTGATATACTTTTGCTTATTTTTTATCAGCGCAAATATTTATAAAACAATGAGAAACTTGTTCAAAGTCACACACCAACTTCAGATAGCAGTCGAGCTGCAACTTGTTGCCATGAACTGAGGTGTTGTAGGTCAGCAAGAGTTGAATTTTGGTCTTTGTTGTCTATAGTTTTTCGATTATATTTCTTTATAAATCGCGCATAGTTGTTTCATAAATTTCATTTGAAAGCAAAATAAGTATTCTGTCTTTTTTTATTTGTTTATAATGTTGTTTGTGTATCTGTAGATTGCTTTTACCTTCTGAGTCTGATTTACTTGAAGGTTCCTTTTCGGGTCCCGGCATTTTTTTTATATAGACAGATCTCTCCACTTCTACGTTTGTATTGAAATAATTTCGGAACTTTTTTATATAGATATATCTCTCCACTTCTATGTTCGTATTGAAATAATTTCGGAATTTTTTTTATATACAGATCTCTCCACTTCTAAGTTTGTGTTGAAATAATTTTGGAATTTTTTTTATAGACAGATCACTTCTAAGTTTGTATTGAAATAATTATGGAATTTTTTTTATATAGACAGATCTCTCCACTTCTAAGTTTGTATTGAAATAATTTCGGAATTTTTTTTATATAGACGGATCTCTCCACTTCTAAGTTTGTATTGAAATAATTTCGGAATTTTTTTTATACACACAGATCTCTCCACTTCTAAGTTTGTATTGAAAGAATTACGGAATTTTTTTATATAGACAGATCTCTCCACTTCTTAGTTTGTATTAAAATAATTTCGGATTTTTTTTTTATAGACAGATTTCTCCACTTCTAAATCTGTATTGAAATAATTACTGAATTTTATTTATATAGACAGATCTCTCCACTTCTAAGTTTGTATTGAAATAATTACGGAAGTTTTTTTATATATTGTTTTTGTATTGAAATAATTACTGAATTTTTTATATATAGACAGATCTCTCCACTTTTCAGTTTGTGTTGAAATAATTTTGGAATTTTTTTATATAGACAGATCTCTCCACTTCAAAGTTTGTATTGAAATAATTTCGGAAGTTTTTTTATATAGAAAGATCTCTCCACTTCTATGTTTGTATTGAAATAATTTCGGAACTTTTTTATATAGATAGATCTCTCCACTTCTAAGTTTGTGTTGAAATAATTTCGGAATTTTTTTTATATACAGATCTCTCCACTTCTAAGTTTGTATTGAAATAATTTCGGAACTTTTGTTATATAGAAAGATCTCTCCACTTCTAAGTTTGTTTTGAAATAATTTCGGAATTTTTTTTTATAGACAGATCTCTCCACTTCTAAGTCTGTGTTGAAATAATTTCGGAAGTTTTTTTATATAGACAGATCTCTCCACTTCAAAGTTTGTATTGAAACAATTTCGGAACTTTTTTATAAGTAACATATTTTTCTACCATCTTCTTGTTGTCTCTTTATAACTTCTTGTTTAATGATAGCTTAGGCCGCAAGGTAAATGAAATAAATTATATAAATTCGTGTTACATTAAAAATTTAAACTTTCTTATTTTTTGTATCTAATAGATCTACTATCTATTAACGTTTCCTTTCGCTTGTTTTGACACGCGCCGTACATGCTGCGTTTGTGTTAGCTAAAAATAATAACAAAAACATAAATAAAGAAATATATTTTTTGTGCTGTGCACTTGTAAAAAGTAAACACGTGTTTTTTTGTTGCTTTCATGTTGGTTTGAACATTTAAAAAGTACACACAGACACACAAAATTGCCGATAACACTTTTGAGTCACGTTTTCAACACTCAAGTAATGTTTTAAGTAAACACAGCGCCTGATATGAGTTGTTTATCATATAATCATAGAAGTGTTATTGTTTGATTTGTCAGACAAGAAGGGGATTTGCTGTGCCAATAAATGAGCTCATGAGTTAACTTAACTGTGGACTTATCTGGACTTAACTGGAACTTACAAATGTCATTGTTCCCCACTGCAACAGTGGGTTTATCGCATAGCTTGGAGTTTATACAAGAAATTAATTCATTGATTTAACTTTAATTGCTTAGAGAAGAAGAATGTTTGGAGAAATTAATTCATTGATTTAACTTTAACTGCTTAGAGAAGAAGAATGTTTGGAGAGGTCTTTTCAGCGATTTTTTTTTAATTATTTTCTAAAGTTTCTCAGAAAAAGAACAGAAAACGCTTCACACAAAACCCTTTTCACAAAAAAATTTGAATGGACTATTAAAATTCTAAAACCTTTTGACAAAAACATGAGTTAAAAAAAATCTTTTATAATATTTGCAGAGTTCTTTTCGGCGAATATTTTTTAAAATATTTATTTTTTTAATTTTTCTAAAATTTCAAAAAAAACTAAAAAAAGCTCTTTTCACACAAACATTATGTTGAGATCACTTTAGTTTGGTATTTAAAAAGGTTTTTTCATTTCTTCTTGTTGGTTTTCACATGGCTTGGAATTTGTAAAAGAAAATACAAGAAATGAGCTCATAATTTTATTCATTGCTTGCATTGCTATAGGGAAAACCACCTATAGTGTAGAATTTAAGAAATGAGCTCATGGTTTCGTTTAAATATAACTGGAATTAAACAAAAAATCATTGATGCTCTTTGCAACAAACGACTTTCTGCATAGCTGGGAATTTATTCATGAATGTGAGTTCATATTTGTTTCAGAGCATATAGCAAATTCCCGCTTCTTGGTACAAATATGAACTCACTAAAAAATTGTTGCTACCTACCCAACGTCGATGTTAAGTGCTGCACCACCGTTGCATAGTTAAATTCATGTTGGTTCAGTTCTTGGCTGAAAAAAAATGCTACATTCGCGTGCACTGTCGATGACTACAACACATAGTTTGCGCTTTAGTGGGTTCATAGCTGATCTACCATATATTTATTCTGACAGCCGTATAAGATGACTTGGAATTGGGAGACCATGCAAGCGAGTAGAAAATTTCTATGAGCATTGCGAAAAACTACTCTCTATTACTTTTAGACGATTCAAGGTTTGAATAGCAGTAAATTCTGATCTCTATTGACGACTGAGCACAGTTGTGTTTTTGTTGTAATCTACAGGTTTCGCTGTGTTTCGTGCACGAATTGTTGTTTTCTTATTTTAGTGAGGACACTTTTACTTACTGAGTGCACTTTTACTTAATGATTTTTGATGGTTGCTTTACTTGTGAGGAAACAATTTTTTTTTGATTATATTTGAATGCAAAAAACATTGTTGTTGTGGTTGCATGGTTGCTTTACTTGTGGGGGAAACAATTTATTTTGATTATATTTGAATGCAAAAAACATTGTTTATTTAATTTCATTAACTCAAAAAAACAATTGACAATTAATTTCATTTCAATTGACATTTTTTTATAATTACTTATTTGTTTTATTATTTAAAAATTTTTATATGTTTGTTTTTTTTTGATTTTTTCTGCAATTTAAAGACAAAATAGTCATACATTTACAAATACGAATGTTGTAATGAAACAAATTATGAAAACTAAAAAAATATTGTCATTTCCAACAACATTTTTTTTATTTTTTCAAAACTTTTATTCTTTCTTTAATAAGAATTCTTTCTTTAAGTTTGAAAATGATTTTTTTTCAGCAATTTTATTTTAATGTAATTTTTTTTAATTTTTTTAAACTTTTTATTTCTGCCTTAATAATTTTTTTCATAATTATTTACATATTCTTATATTTTTGTATTTTTAATTATTTGTTTATTTTAATTATTTTTTATTTTTGTCGAATTTTTCTGCGATTTAAAGACAAAATAGTCATACATTTACAAATACGAATGTTGTAATGAAACAAATTATGAAAACTAAAAAAAATATTGTCATTTCCAACAAAATTTTTTTTATTTTTTCAAAACTTTTATTCAAATTCTTTAAGTTTTAAAATGATTTTTTTCAGCAATTTTATTTTAATGTAATTTTTTTTTAATTTTCTTAAATTTTTTTAAATTTTTTATTTTTATTTTTTATTTAATTTTTTATTTTTTCATAATTAGTTACAAATTCTCATATTTTTGTATTTTTAATTATTTGTTTATTTTAATTATTTTTTATTGAAAAGAAACAAGTTTTTTTAAGTTACAAATACCAATGTTGCAATGAAACAAATTGCGAAGACTGAAAAGGTTTTCATATTTCCAACAAATTTTTGTTACTAATAAAAATTTTTGCCATTACTTTGTCATACTTAGGTGATCAATTTCTTTAAAAAATTTAATATTTTAATTAACAATTTTACTAAATTAAAAATTCAATTGAATTAATTTATTAGAGATTTAAATTTTTTCAAGTTTTGTTGGTCTCCAAATTTGTATAACCCGACTTCAACAAGTGAGGGCGTTTCATGCAGTCGCTTGCTGACTCTGCTTATCAGTCAAGTGTTGAAAACAAACAAAACAACAACAATATAAATAATATTAAATGTTTTCTTTAGCAAGCAAACTAACTAACCAACACTTAAAAAAACCTTTTCTTATAAACTGCCAAAACTTTTTATAACACTTACATATGTAATGCATTCTCCTATGTGTGCATGTATGTGTGTTAAGAAATAATAAAATATTAAATTAATGGGAATTCCTACAGCTGCCTATAGTGCTGCTCGATGTGGAGCAGCTGTTGGTGCGCTGATAAGTCTGCGACGTGTATTTAAGCGCGACTTGACGCTCATTCAGCACGCAATAATAACAAAACCTATACATTATGTGAGCATTACAACAACAACAGCAACAACGACAACAAAAAATGCAGATAATATGAATTCAATACTGTTCATAAGGCTTTAACGGCACTGGACGTGTTAAATCTGCAGCGTTGCTGTCGTTTTGATCGCTGGGCATTTCCTGCAGCTGTGCGTGCGTCTTCTCTGCGCTCTGCGGTTCTTCAGTTTGTGTGTGTGTGTGTGTGTGTGTGTGTGTGAGTGGAGTGTTGGTAGCGCTGCCGCTGTGCACTTGAGAGTGTTTCAGTGTCAAGCGAGCGCGGCTTTCGAACAACACTCTCTACGTTGACGGTGCCGAGAGACGAATTCAAAGACCTAAAATTTGTTTGTGGTTTCAAAAAAAAATATATATATAAAAATATATAATGCTGAATAATTTGAAAAGTTTTAAATTTCGCAAAAAACAAAAACCATCTTATAGTTTAAACCAACTTTGTGTGTGATTTTTGTTCTCTGACTTTGTGCGTAATTTTGTTTCGAATTGCGGTCCAACTGCTGCTGCGCACTAGTGAGCTGCATTTTTGTGTGTGTTTTCCGTGTGGACAGTGCAACCGCAATCAGCTGATAACATATGCCAGACGCGACTGCTCGACTCAATATTTGATTGCTGCACATAACCTCCAAAACCACGCACAAAACGCTGACAGTTCGGCTACTTTGAGTCGTGTTTTTCGTTTAAAAAAAAAGTGCTTCAATTTCAGAACAACAAAGCCTTTGTTTCAAGTAGCCTGTTTGTGTGTGTGTGTGTGTTATTAAAAGAAACATTTGACATTTTGAATGTTGCTTTGGTTGACATTTCTTTTGCTTTCGGTGTTTTTACAATCATTTACAATCGACACACTTGCTAACATTTACTCGATGCAATACTTTTTAATGTTTGCAAATGCTGATTTTAATCGCTTTGGTGTCTGTATTCGTTCTCATCTGTCTTCTTCTGCAAACGCTTTCATGGTAATTTTTTGTTGTATTTACATTTTATATGCTTCAATTCTTTCTTTTGTATGCTTTCTCAAGGGTTGTTGTTATTTTTGAAATTTATTTTCTACCTACAGGTGATTCGTCACTGATTCTCTGCCCATGCTTTGTGTTTTGCTCTTCATTTTGTTGTCTGCGAAATGGTTTGTTGTATGTTTCACTGAATGTAATAGAACAAGCGGCATTCGCTTTCTCAGATTGTGTGTTTGACTTTGTTTAGTCGAACTCTAGTAAAGAGTACCTGTCAGAGTTTGCCAGTTGTGTTTCATTTTAGTTCTGTTGTTCATTTGCTTCTTTGAAATGTTTCCGAATTCAAAGCTAAGTTACAAGGATTGGCCCTATTTGGATCAACGTTTTTGGTGAATAGTTTTTGTTTAAATACAAAATTGTTAAATAGAAATAAGGCATTGAATATTGTTGTCATAGCTGGTGCCAGAGCTGTAAGGAGCACTAAAGTCTAGTAGGCTGCAGTTGTCTAAAAGGCTGTGCCCTTATTTTTTTACATGACTGAAAGGAACTCTAAATATTTGAGATATATGAGCTTGCAGTGAAAATAGTCTGTAGATAATTTTTGCCAAAACTATTTGCAAACTTTCCAAGAAAAGACCAAAGATTCAGGCAATTAACTTGAAAAAATCAAAAAGCAAAAATTAGTCTTTTAAAAGCTGAATAAATTTTGCTTCTTTAAACTCTTCGTAGTGTTTGTTCTTTCAATTATTCAGTTCAGTCGGAGTTTGGTGTTACATCAAAAATAATATAATTGACATTTTAAATTTCGTTCAACAATAAATCACATCAAGAAAGTATCAATTAACTGAGACATGCGGGCAGTAACCGAATAATTGTTTCATTATCACAATCCATTCTTTTGAAACTGTTTGTCCAAATCAACAAAAACTGTTGTTCAGAAATGCTTTCCAGCAAATTCCCTTATAAGAAGATATCTATTGTTTTTCAACGGCACTGAGCTCAGACAGCTGCAACGCAAAATTATCTCCCATCATTCGACCCATTCGACTCGTTTGTGGAAAAACTTTTACTGATAAGCGTTCACCGTTTTAATTTGTAGGCCTTGTTTGTTTGTTTGTTATTTTGTTCAGTGCAGCAGAACGGCTGATAGTTTTGTAGACATTGTGCCCTTTTTTGTTGACTGTGCGGCATTCTTGGGTGCCATGAAACCAAATACATAGATTTGCTTCTCGGCTTTCTTCTCACATGGGTTTATCTATCGATCTATTTGTCACAAATCGACAAATATTTAAATGCTTTATTGGTTTTTATATTTGCGTGTCTAGTTAAAAATACAGTGGGACAATTACATAAATGTCTATAAAATTAAAAATTTAATACTATTTTGCTTTTAATTGAGGGTTAATTAATTGTGTGTTAATTACTGCAAAATGACGTGAAAAAATTCAATAAATCTTTGATTATTAGGTAAACTGAACTTGCAGCCGCCGTTGCTCAGCTGGCTAGTGAGTTGGGCCGCGAGTCAAATGCGATGCTCGAACCCAGGTTCAAGACTCCGTTGCGTTAACACCGAAAACAACACGGATGGTTGCGGGTAGCCAAGCCTTAGTCTCGTAATCGGGCTGTCGTGCCAGTCCAGAAGAAGAAGAACTTGCTGTCTGTTAGTGTATGAGAAAATAGTAGTGAGACAAATAGTGAATGCAAGATTTGTAGAAAGAGATTTGTTAAGTGTTATTTATTTATTTCAATCTATGGACAATATGGTCTTACAGGCTATAAGAACAAAATTGGATTATTTATGAACAGTTAGTTTAAATGTGAATTGCTAAATTTTTGTCTAAAATCTGTTAATTATAATCTCAAATACTAAGAAAGAAATTCAATCAGAATTTCAATTCTTGAAAGGAACTGCTTTGCTCAATCATTGTTCAGAACTACGTTTTTAGAACTCTTCTGTCTTCTCTCTTTATTTAATTTTTTATATTTGTAAAAAATTTTAATTCTCTTTTTTCACTTCCAATTATATACAAGTCTATAAAATTGCATAATATGAAATAATATAAAATTGCATAATATCATATATGAATAAATTTTTATGAAATAAAATTTTTTTCTTCTTCATATTGTTCCAACTGCATCAACCTAGTCGAAAGTTTTCCAAGTCGTTTGCTGCCTTTTGGTTCAATCAGTGTTCAGAACTATGTTTTTAGAAGTATTTTCTCTTCTTTTATTTCTTTTCATTTAATTTTTTTATTTTTGTGAGATATTTTAATTAATTTTTGTTCATTTCCATTTACATACAAATCTTTAAAATTGCACAATATAAATGAATCATATTTTTTTAAATACGATTTTTTCTTCCTCGTATTGTTCCATCCTAATGTTGACTGTAAATATTACTGCGTAGTTTCACGTTGGCTTAAGTAAGCAAAAATTATTTACCGTCCGTAGGTTGTCGAATATTTTGTAATGCTGAAATTTGAGTACAATAAAATATTTTATTAAAGGAAAAGAAGTAAGCAAGAGCTACAAGTTGCTGAGTTGCTACAGTGTTTGTTGTTGCAGCTTAAAGGGTTGTAGCATTTGTAATCTTACTAGTTTACTAAATCAACTCTGAGGCGCGTGATTAAGTGCAAAGTACTGAAAATATTTACTGCAATGACAGCAAATCGTACAAAAAATATGAATAAAGTAGTATGTCGAGTACTAAGACTGAACTTTGCTGCAATCATTCATTTTGTGCGTGAGACTTTTTATATTTGTATTTTTAAGTTAGGCTAAGTTGGTTGGCCGCATAGACCCTGTTGGGTCCCTAGCAGTTCAAGATGTAGTTCCTTGGACATTAAAAGTAGTGAAAAGTGGTGAAGTAGTGATCGCTTAGGAGTTCCGTGTTTTGAGCGAATTCGAACAGTGATTTGGTAATTTGAACAGTGATGGTATCAAAGACAGACATGGAAGGCGAGATCTGACTATACATAGAAATCATATTAAAAGTCTCACACACAACATGAATGATTGCAGTAAAGTTCACTCTTAGTACTCGAAATACTACATTATTCATATTTTTTGCACAATTTGCTGTCATTGCAGTAAATATTTTCAGTTCTTTGCACTTAATCACGCGCCTCAGAGTAGCACAGATTATGTTTCAAGGTTTTTTTGACGTCATGCTCTTCACATTTTCTGCACTCTAATTTCTATATAAATAATGTATGAACACTTAACTAAAAGCAATGAAACACGTAAGGACGCTTTTTGAAGTTCAAATCTCTCCTTCAACATTGGTTCGTGGCCTAAAATTGTATTCGTTCAAAAGATGTGTGCAAAAATCTCCTTAAAAATGAAGTCCTGTATTTGTCAGTGAATAGAAGAGACCTAAAATTTTATGTTCATTCTGAACCACCGGACGATAGCATTTCATAGTCAATTAACCCTTTTGCTACTTTGCTACTTTGTGGACGTCTGAATTCTTTATGGTTTCAAGACTACATTTGTTTGTTTATGCATAGAATAATTTGAAGTTTTAGAAATAACACAAAATTAATGAACTGAATATTTAAGTTTAAAGAAGAGAAATATATATAGTAAAGGAAGTAGAAGCAAAAAAAATAAGAGAACTATTTATTAGGACTTTTTTCTTCAATTCAAATAAATTTTTTTATTATTTTAGTTGAAGTAAACGAAGAAATATTTGATTTTTAGTTATGCGTAAAAAATTTTATTTTTAAGGGATTATAATAACACTGCACAGCACAAAAAAAGAAGTTAATTTCTGATGTATTCAGAGACCTATAGTAGAATTTTGTGGCGAATATTTTCGTGGTACATTTTTTCCTTAAAATGTCCTGTTTTACAGGAACATTTAGAAAAAAAGGGTCAAATTGACTCTTAAAAATAGTAGCTACAGGGTTAAAATGCTCCGCAAAAATATTCTTCGTAGTATTTTACATCAAATTGCTGAACACATCATTTACCTAAAATGTGAGGTTACATGGTTTTCGTATGCCGATTCACCATAAGAATGAGCAAAAAGGGGAAAACTTTGACCGCCCCCAAAAAAAAATTCAGATGTAAACTTTCAAAACGCCGATACACGTATATTTTTTTGGCTCCTTCTACCAGAGTTCGTTGTCAGAACCTTGTTATTTAAAAAAAATTTGATTTTGTTGTGCAGTGTAATTGGCTCTAATAATTATTAGAGCCACAACGATATGGTTGCTCTCATATGGCAACACTCTAAAAAACTGGGTTAGGTAATAAAAATAAAAATAAAATGTATGGAATGTTGTTAATACAATCACACAAAAGCCTACATCGAAAAAATGCACACTTCAACTTTCTCCAGTACAAACCTGTAGCGAAAGGGTTAATTATTCGTTTATACAAATAGCTCTAAGAAAGAAAAATAGCTAATATTGTATAAACTTTTTGTATAAATATTATAGCCTAAGCTATATTGAACTTTAAACTCTTTGACAGTTTTCTAACAAAATTTGAATGAAAATCCATGCCGGGAAGATTGTTCAAGTTGCTTTGTTATGTAAAAGTGTAATGCAAAGATTTTCTGTGCTAAATTAGTTTTCATTAGCACGAATTCTGTTCAATAAAATGACTTAATTTGTAATTCCCTTAGAATCTTATTATGTAAATTTCAATGAGCTTATGGACACTTGCATAACGTTAAGTATTTCTCTACAAATTGCAATATTTATTACATAATATTCAGCACATTCGTTTGTAATCTCTTCAGGCATTTCAAGGCATACGAAAAATCTCCTAGAAATATGCAAATATCTGTCTGACATTACGATTATTACAACATAACATAACAGAATTCATCTAACGCCTTTGCAACTGCAACTCCACTGCCTGTGAACCTCTCAACTTTGCTCACTTGAGACTAGTAGACACATACAAATAAGCACATGAATATATACCTACACATACATAAACACATTTGTATGAAAATGAACAAATATTAGTTATGTGTGTCCGAATGTTCCGTGAATCCAACAAAAACTGCAGCCATCAAAGCTGCTCACCCGAGCTGCCACCACGCACTGACTTGTGTCAGCCTGCTCGTCTACCTGTGCCACAACGCAGCCGAGCATAGTTGACGGCAGTTTCTGGCCACTGTTTACTGCAATTAAATTCTCTCTTTTTCGCCCAGTCTTCAAAGTGTTTCCTCCCTTATTCCACTTCTCTTCACTGTGCTGCCAAAAGTCTTTCTTTCATTTTTCGAAAATATTTTTGTTTTTACTTATTTCACTATTATAGTACAATCTTTGCACATATTTGCACACTTTGTTAATTTGCTCCCTTTGTTGTTGTTTTGTTTTGTTGCAGGTATCGGCAGACACGTTTCAGCTCGCGGCGTGTACGCAAACGTGTCATTTTCAAGCATGGCGACTGTAATGTGGTGCAGGGAAATGTCGCCAAAAGACGCCGCAGATATCTACAGGTGAGTTTTATTGATCAATAATGATTTTTTAGCCACTTGCTGCCGTTAAACTTCAACTTCAACTTCAATTTCAACATCAACTCGAATATAAAAATACTTGGCCGCACGCCTTAAAGTATGCTTAACATTTCTTGCAACCACTTGGCCGTTGCAAAATTGCACAAGTTTTGAAGGTGCATGCAAATAAGCGTGCGGCAAACGTAATTTCTGTTGTCCTCCTTTCGAAACACCCCCTTCACGCACTTCTACACCCCTTGTCCATTGTTTGACTTGTGTAAACAGCAGCGGCAGCTAATCTTTTTATAGCTCTAACCCCATTTTTGTGTTCGTTGCAACAGTCACACAGTGTACAACAACAGCGATATCAATGGCAACAGAGCTACGTGCAACTTTTACATAAGCAACTGGTTATGTGTTGCTGTTGCTCGACTGTTTGTTGGCTGCACTAAACAGTCGCCCAAGTGCCTTAAGCATTGCGGATATTCTGTGCACGCAGCAAGGATGCAGTGCCGCTTGTTGTGTGCCGTTCAGTCGAGTTGATTGGCTGCGCTGGGCTTTGGCGCCTAATTGTATGCAATTTCAAGGTGAATTCAATGCGCACCAACACTGGGGGGCGAAAGCGTGCGAGCTTAGTGTGAGGTTATGGAACGTGCTGCGGGTTTCGGTTTGAGAATTTGTTGAGAAATTCACTTCATATACTTTAAGACAGTAGCGTTCATAATAAATTGTTGGTTTAGAAAATGTGGAAAGTTGGCAATGTTTTGTTAAATGAAGTTAAACTCTGATTTAAAGTATGTTTGAATTGGTTGGTTGGTTTTATGAGATTAAATAGTGTTGGAAGTCGAGAATATATAGAAGAGAATAGAATAGAATAAAATAGAATAAAATAAAGTAAAATGAAGTAAAATAAAGTGAAAACAAGTAAAATAAAATAAAATAAAATAAAATAAAATAAAATAAAATAAAATAAAATAAAATAAAATAAAATAAAATAAAATAAAATTAAGTAAAATAAAATAAAATAAAATAAAATAAAATAAAATAAAATAAAATAAAATAAAATAAAATAAAATAAATTAAAATAAAATAAATTAAAATAAAATAAAATAAAATAAAATAAAATAAAATAAAAAAATAAAATAAAATAAAGTAAAATAAAATAAAATAAAATAAAATAAAATAAAATAAAATAAAATAAATTAAAATAAAATAAAAAAAATAATAAATAACATAATAAAAAATAAATAAAAATAATAAAATAAAATAAAATAAAATAAAATAAAATAAAATAAAATAAATTAAAATAAAATAAAATAAAATAGAATTTGATGGGGTTTTTTGCACTATTTTTGGAGGGGTCTATTATGCCCCTAAAAATAGTTAAAAACATCTCCTTGACCAACTGACCTAATGAAGCTTAGTAATTTGAGGCGGCTTTGGGGCTTGATGTTCTCTTCTGCAAGTCAGAACTCGCCCAGGTAACACATCCTGCAACAACAATCAATATGTATCTCTCTATAAACTTATTTGTATAATTGTTAGTCGCGACTGACTAACTAATTCTGAAGTAATTCAACGTATGCTTTCTATGCGGTCATCAAATCAACATCTGACAAGGTCAAAAATTTGTCAAGACTTTGAATTTTTTAAATCAAGTATTGACGGCTCAACAATGGGTTAGTAATTTGAATGGAGGAAAAGACGCTTTGAGCTTCTATAGCATTAAAAATCTATGGATGGATGGATGTGAGGGGGAGCCGAGGAAATAACCTTAGGGAAGTCATTACCTCGAGCACACCATTGTACTTAATGCTCAGAAAAAAGGCTGATAGACGAGATGGGAATAGGGAAAAGAGAAGGTGGGTGGAAAAGAGGGAAAGGCTATGTGTTCTTCTGTGCAAATTTCCCGAATTTTTTATTGAATCTCAGGAGATCACACAGGGTGAGAGAATAAAACAGATGTATAATTAAGTTTATTTCCATCTTAATTTTGATTTAAATATCTCTACCACTAATCCACACTATCATTTTCATCAATCAGTATTCTCCCTCTCTCCCTTTGAATCACTTTTTGTAATAAAAAATGTTTCCCTCAATTGATTGAACAACTCCCTAATCACTTGATTTCTATTTTTTCTTTCTGCAGGACATCTTCACGACACTGGTCGATGCCCAATGGCGTTGGACGCTGCTGGTGTTTGCGCTGAGCTTCCTCATCTCGTGGGCGCTGTTCGGTCTCATTTGGTGGACGATAGCGTTCGCGCACGGCGATCTCGAATACATTCACAATCGCGACCACTTCCCGGAGCGCAACGAGAACGTCACGCACATAATGTGCGTGACGGAAGTGCGCAGTTTAATTTCCGCCTTCCTGTACTCCATCGAGACGCAGCACACGATTGGCTACGGCAATCGCTTCGTGACGGAAGAGTGTCCCGAGGCGATCTTCACCATGTGTCTGCAGTGCATAACCGGCGTCTTCATTCAAGCATTTATGGTGGGCATTGTGTTTGCAAAGCTGTCGCGGCCCAAGAAGCGCGCGCAGACGCTGCTCTTCTCGCGCAACGCCGTCATCTGCCATCGGGACGGTGTGCCGTGTCTGATGTTCCGCGTTGGCGACATGCGCAAAAGCCACATTATCGAGGCACATGTGCGCGCGCAAATCATACGCAAGAAGGTAGGTTAAATAATAATTAATATTTCGTAGAATATAAATATTGAGTTGTTGGCTTTTCAAAATGCAGATAACGAAGGAGGGCGAAATACTGCCGTTCTACCAGCAGGAGCTGACAGTGGGCGCCGATGGCGGCGAGGATCGGCTGATGTTCATTTGGCCCACGACAATTGTGCACAAGATCGATCGCAACAGTCCGCTGTACATGTTGTCCGCATCGGATATGCTGAAGGAGCGCTTCGAGGTGGTTTGCATGCTGGGTGAGTTGCTTAATCAATAGCTGATTGTTTCTTATTTCTTTACTAATGGTTGTTGTTGTTTCTTTTGGCTGGCAGAGGGTGTCATTGAGTCCACTGGCATGACGACACAGGCGCGCAGCAGTTATCTGCCATCGGAGATACTGTGGGGTCATCGGTTCGTGAATGTGGTCTCGTTTCGCAAGGAGACCGGCGAGTACGAAGTGGACTACACGCTATTCAACAACACCTACGACGTGGACACGCCACTGTGCAGCGCCAAGCAGCTGGACGACCTCAAGGCGGAGTACACGAAGAATGCCAAACTGGGTCTAGGTGAGTGGTTGCGAATTTTTCAACTCATTTATTTGAAAAAATATTAATTTTTACCCTTCACTGTTTGTAGATCGTGCATTTTCCGCTGGCCTGTTGCAGCATATTCCCTCTGCCGTTTCGGTGGATCATCTGGATCCGGCCAGCGACGAATCGCTGGATTCGCGCCTGCAAACTCGCAACAATTCCATACCGAACGGTTTGCTGGCCGAGGAGCTGCAGCCGCTGAATCGCAACAACAGCGGTTTGAGCGCCAGCAATAATCAAACGACGCCGACGTTCTTGGTTGGCGGCGCAGCGATACCGACGCTCTCGTCCGGCACAAATCTTGAAAGTATTAATGAGAAACTAAGTTCCGGCAGCAACAGCAGCAACAGCAACCATCACTTGAATGTGAATAGTGGCAGCAGCAACTACAACAATAACAACAACAACAATAGCAGCAACAGCAGTAGCAGCAACAACAAACAGAAGGGCAGCTCCGGCACGCGTCGGCTGTCTATCAAACAGGACACACTGCCCATCGACTCAATTTGCTGATATTTGAGTTTTCTAATTGCCAGAGTCTAATGTCTACCATTGCAACAGCAACAACAACAACAACAACAATAACAACAGCAGATCTAAGCTGCGCATATTTGGTTATTGTTGGTGAAGCGTGACGTTTGCTTTGCTGCCGGGAATGATTTTCTTCATGTAACTAAACTAAAGTCAACTAAACTAAAGTGAACTAAACTAAAGTGAACTAAAGTAAACGCAACAGAATGTAATTGTAATGATTTAAGTTAAAGCAATTTGATTAATATTTAATTAAATGTTTGAGCGCTTCGATTAAATCAAATCATGTAAATGAGATAATAGTTTGCACTAATTGTAATTTAATTAGTGCCACTCGGTTGCCGTGATGTAGAATTCTGTTAACGTTAGCTATTAGCAGCAGCTGAAGAATTTATTGAATTTTTACAAAAGATATTAATTTCAATTTTATGAAAATTCTACTCTCAACATTGTGCAACTTGAAATTCTACAAGCAAATTGAAAAAAACAATTTTAATTTAAGTCTTTTGTAATAATGATGTAAGGAAATTTTATTTAAACAAATTTTCAACTTTCCACATGTAGTTTTTCATTCAATTTAATCGTTAAGTCAATGAATTTTGCTTGTAGCTCCGTGTGGGATTTCCAATTTAGCAACGGTCATGTTTTTTGTGTCCAGCAAAGTTGAGCCAAGCAAAAGCAAACTATTTTAATAATTTTATTATTATTGTATACAGCAACAACTATAATTTGTACCTTAAGCTAGACGAGAAGAAATTGTACGCTAGTTTTAAGCATAAACTAAGCAAACCAAATACAGTGGACGGAACGTTACTGAGTACAGGCCGCCACCAGGAAACATTGAGCAACGCAACTCTATTATTTCTCCTTAACGAATTTAAAACTTATTGGCCAAAAGTAATTTTGTGAACGTTTTGTGTAATGTGGAAAAGCGAAAAAGCAGCCTGTGTATAATGAGAGAGAAGGCACTATTGTCCAAAAGAGATTGTGTGTGTAGTTTTGTAGAAACGATAAGAAAATTAAAAATTTCGAAAATATTTTCTGTGGACAATAAACAGTTGAGAGTGGTGGAAAAAAAATGTGAAAATATCAACAACAAAGGAAATTATATTTTTAATAATTAAAGTAAAAAACAGAAAAAAAATAAAAGAGAAAGTGAAAGTGCAAAACTATTATGAAGTGAAATTTGTTGGCGTTTTATTATGAAAATTTGGAATTTTAAGAATATTTGTAGGGAAATGAAGATGAAGGTTATCTCTTGAGATGGTATGATGGACAGAGCTTTGTGTGGATGCATCAATGCGTTGAAAATAATTGATGACTTCTGTTTCGGGTTTAATGGAAAAGTGCTTCAATTTGCTAATCAATGAGCAATGCTACTTAAAGCACTTCAAGGACAATAAATTTGTTGTAAGAAAACGCTTTCAAACTGCTGCCAGTGATTAGTGAGTTCATGTGTGAATAAAGAATGACAAGAATACACAGTCAACATTAAACGATAGAAGCGGCAGAAGCCGGGGAGCAGAAAATAGGGAAAAACAAGAGTACAAAAGGACAAGGAAAGGTTGGGATTAGAGATGGGATCGACGGATCACTGAATACAGCACTCATCTGAACAATGTGGTATATTCGGTTTAAGGAATTTGTATCCTCTTCGGCCAGATATGCTTTTTAATAATCTTTTTATAATCCTTATACAAGTTTAATCATTATAAAAGTTTCAATTGTGTAACATCTGGGAGATTCTTGCGTTAATTTTGAAATCCTCTTGGTGCACAGCATCGTAATTGGGTAAGTTGCGTCGTTCCATCACTGTGAGACATCTCTCTGTGAACTTCCATAACAAAACTGATATTTTAATCTAACTTGAGCCAACCACCTACCGGCCTTAAGCTAACCTAAGCAGCATAGACTTACCTAATCTAACCCAATCAGACCTGCTTTGAACTGACCTAAAGCCCAACTTAACCCTTTCGACCCCAAAGTTGCCTTAAAGCAACTTTACCTATTTGTCGTCTTATAGCAAAAGCTACGATTGATTTATGGTTTTAATTTAAGTATTTGTAATTAACAAATTCATATTTTTAAAATTTATTTTTATTTAAATTATCAATTTTTTTAAATATGATTTTTTTTTATTTTTTAATTCAAAGCAATTTACAAGAATTTTACTGTTATCCGCAAAATAATTTCCAATAATTTGCAGCCATATCAGGGAAAGTTTGTGTTCTAATTGAAGTCTACGAATTGGGCGCATTTGGTCAAAACCCTTTTTCTTTAATAATGGTTAAATAAAATCAAAAAGTGATAATTTTGTATTTTTGTATAGATATTACATAATTTTTCTGTAATTAAAAAATTTTGATACAAAATGTCTTTAACCGGGTCTAAGCTAAAATAGTTCAAAAGTAAACTAGCTCTAGAACTCTAGCAAAGAGGCGTGGCGACTTCAAATGTCGTATGCACACTTCTTAGGCAAATGTTTCATGATTTAAATACCAAAAAGTAATATCGAGACACAGGGTGAAATTCGGGGTCGAAAGGGTTAAAGTCATTTATGCAACTCTGTAACAACAATTCAAGAAAAATACACTTTTAGAAACGTGGCTACTGCGTACAGTTAACCCTTTCGGTTATTCTATGCCATATGGCATAGTCTCTTTTCAGTGCCTGTTTTAGGTCAAAAACTTGTGCATACTATATTTTCAATTTTTGTATTTTTCTCTGCAGATTTTTATACCAAATCATGAAAAAAATATTTTGATTAGTGTACCAAGTAACTTGTAAGGGTTCAGAAAGTGCGCAGTCCTATCGAGCTGCGTATTTTACAAAAAGAGGTCACTTCGTACTTTTATTTATTCTATTACAAAAATCAATTTATTTTATAGGTTTATGTAAGTAATCTAGTAGGTATTTATTGCTTTAGTAAGTGTACAAAAAGTTAGATCCCAAATATAGTTCACTAAGGCTGTACGATTTTTTTTATTTTTTACTATGCCATATTTCATGATGCCCAAAAACCACTTTTTCGAACAATATTTAAAAAAATTACTTTTGATTATTCATTATGTAGGCTTAAACAGTAATAAAATGAAAAAGAATGACTTTTAAAGTTAAAAACAAAAAAGAAGTACCGAAAGGGTTAAAGGCAAAACCTAACCTATCCTAACCCAACCCAAGTAACTCCTCATTGAATGATATCACATTATGGTGAATTGCACTTAGATTTGTTAATGACTGCCAAAATAATAGATAATAAATTTGTTTATGATCACAGTACAGCGCAAAATATTAGTACATCCGCTTTGTCAAAGCTAATAGATTCGGATGGCCTACTTTCAGGCTTAGATAAGATCAGAGATGGTTAATGTTTAGTACTGGCAATTGTAAAATTGTAGAGCATAGCATGCTTTTAGGCTCCACATGAAATTGTAAATATTTTGAGTACTAAATTGATCGTAACAACTCGTTACAGGGCTAAGGCTGCAAAAGTTCTATCGTACGTCTTCGCCAGCTCGCCACACCAAGAGATGACGCCTTCAACTATGGTCCATGGTTCTTGGTCCATCAAATTCACTATCAAACCAATTGTGTACTAACCGGCTTAAGCTTCTCAGTTAACTTTGGAACCCACACCAACTGGTCAATTTGTGGTTGGTGGTTGGTGCTGGCCAACTATATCGATGAATTTATATACTTTTTCTTTTTACTAATTATCTACAATAGAATAGTAACCAATTCCAAAAGAGTATCCGTACTAACATTTAAATGATTTTGTAATTTTTAACAATTACGTCAGATTATTAATTTTGCTGTAACTTTAAATGTTTCTAAACCGCAAGCAGCCACTGGATTCGTTGTCATTATTCCTTCTAATGGCCCAATAAATATTATTGCCTTAAATTTTGTGTTTTCGCATGAAATATTCAACTGTTAACTCGGCACACAACAGTTCCATTGTGTTGCTAATCGATTCTGCAAACCGATTCGCTATTGAAACGATCACAGACGCCACACAGTGAACGCAAATTGCTTGTTCAAACAATCGACACTATTCAAATAACGTGGCAACATTTTAAGCATTTGACGGAACTAGTAAACATTGTACACAATAGCAACAACAACAACAACAACAACATCGAAGCGGTTATAGCCGCTTAAGCGAACGCTAACACGTCGTTACAATATTGACCGATTTAAAAATAATCACTTATTCGATATTTGTGATTTCAATTAAGCAACTAACTAACAGCGCCAAAAAACATCAAAACAACAACAATGCCTGAATTGTGCTGCTGAAAAGTTCGGCTCCATTATGATTAAACGACGCATGTCAAAATGGACAAATGACAAGAGTAACCACCCATCGACGCAACGATGAGAATTTTTGACAATACTTAGTTGAAAGCGTAACGCAACTGTCAAACGTGGCGTGCTCAGTATTTGCTCCGACTGTGGCGCTGTCGCTGTTGACAGTCTGCTCGTGCGTGCATGCCGACTGTGCGACTGTTATTTGCTGCTGTTCAAGCTTGTTATTCAATTATCACAGCTCGCCACGAACACGAGCGATCATCACTGCTGGGTGTTGCTGTTCTTGTTGTTGTTGTTGTGCACTTGTTGTCAAGCATTTTTTGTGCGCGCTTTTGTGTCAACGCATTGGCCGCTGTGACAATTTCGGTTTGTCACTAATTGGCTGAGGTGTTGCTGTTGTTGTCGGCTTTATTGCTGTTGTCGCACTACTTAGTTGTTGCCTTTGTTGTAGTCGTTGACTATGCTGCGCTGTTGACATGCTGTTGACGTTGACGGTGACCCCCCGGCGTAGAAAATGTGGCATTGTTGTGTCAACACATGACGGAAGGGAATGAAAATGTGCTCGCTGGAATTAATGGCTCCGGTTGCCTGTGGTGCCTCAGCTGATGGGCGACCACTTGTGTTCTATGCAACAATGTGGGTGTTGCATGTGTCTGGTGAAGAGTTAAAAAGTGAGTCAGAAGTTTAGTGTCAGAAAGTTGACAGACATGCTGAATTAAGTATCGATGGAATGGTGAAGAGTTCAAAAACCTTTTCGAAGTGATCTTAAGGGTAAATGGTAGGAAAACCTGGCCATACGAGGTGTAAAATAGTCGAAACCCTGAAACCATTAGGCCCTGAAAAACTTGTTATATCAAGAAGAATTGCACATTCTACTGGCAATTCTACATTCTACTTCACAACACAAGGCTGTCTTGTGGAGGCTCTAAGCTCCAATAAGAAGTGAACAAGGAACACAAAAAAAAACAACCATCCATCTTTGAATCCACTTTTGTGTGTCTCACTCGCAACTTTCTCTTCGAATAGTCTGCAGTACCAAATGTAGCGCTCACAATCAGTTTCATAAATACTTCTACATATTTGATTTATTGGCCCAAAATCTTAATTAATTGCACGCAACGGAGTTTTCATAACTTCCGAATTTCATAATCAAACCAAACTATTCACCGGAAGTCAATAAATAAGCCGCGACATGTGATTTATGGCAAAGATGCGTCGTAAAGTTTTTCCGCTTACATTGACGCACAGAATAACAATAACAACAACAACAACAACAATTACGGCCATCATACAACATCTACGATACGAGTATCTACGAAATGTCCAACAAGCGTCAACGGACAACTATTTTTCAACGCTCAAACGGCGAGAAGGTCAAGGGAGACGCAGCCACCGCTCAGCTCAAATAAATATGGGACTTTTTTCTCACTTATTTATTGTTGTTGGTTTTCATGCACAAATAACTGTCTTAGAACAACAAAGGTGTGCAGCTCATTAGCGATCGCTGCCTGGTTGTCTGTGCAAAATCTGGCTGACTGCAGCTGTCTGTCTGTCTGTCTGTATGTCTCTGGTTGTTGGGCTGCACATGGCGTTGTGTCGCTGATAAGCGCTGCAGCGCGCTCTGCGTGTGTCGGTGCAATTTGTCGCCAATGTGCGCGTGCCGCCTGTGTGGGTGATCATTCCACAAGTGTATGTGTGTCATTTTGTGTCTGTGTCCGTGGATATTTCTGTATGTTTGCACTCATTTACAGCAGCGCGCACACGTCTTGGCAGCGCTTTCCGCCGTGTGGAGTATCGGCGAGTGTTTTATTTGATATTCTCAGTCATCCAGCGGTCCGACACACAGTCAGCCAGTCAACCACTCAGTCCGGTGCGGCCCATTGTGAAAAGTGATCTTGTCAATTGTGTGTCCGATGCGCGGATAGGCTACAAAAATTGCCAGTGCGAAGCCTATTGAAATGTGCAAAATTCGGGAAATTAAAAAAAAATTAAGTTTGTAAAATATGTAAAAATTTCAAATAAAACTGTGTTTGATAAAATCGTGAAACCAGCAACTTAATGGAAATGATCAAAATCTGTCCATAAAGTGCTAAAGCTTTTAAATGTGCAAAATTAGTGAAAATTGTTGGCTTAATGCAAATGCCAAATTTTATTTATTTTTTCAACATGTTTCTAAGTCTTTTTGCATGAGCAGTTAATACTATTGATTGAGTGTCAACTATAGCTGTGATTTATGTGCAAAAATTAAGGATTAAAAAGTCATTGAGTTGCACTCGTCGTTAAGCTTCAGTGGAGTGTTTGTAGGAAAGGGGAGATTTGTTTTTGCGCACCCAAGTAAGTAAAAAATGTTCAAGAATATTTTAAAAAAATATTAAAAAAAAAATCGAAATAGATACAAAATGCATAGCACAGTTTTAGAGTGAAATGAAAAAGTTCAACAATTTGTCAAGATATGTAAAATGCATAAAACAATTTTACAGTAAATAGAAAAAAAGTGCAATGCAAAAGTTAAGCTGCCGAAAGCGTTAACAGAAATGATAGCAAAAAACTGCAAATTGTTCTAACAACAACAAATCGTTAAAATATCTACTATAGAAACAATTCAGAACGTGTTAGTTGACCAAGAACGACTTACCGATTCACTACACATTTTCAAAAATACTGTTGTTGTTTTCTAATTAAAGGCACAATTCGGCAAAATTGTTTTGATGTTTGATATTTAGTTAAAAATTTCCTAGAAGGAGTAGATTATATATATGTCTGATATTTAGTTCAAAATTTCCTTGAAGGAGTAGATTCTATGTCCATAAATTTTTTACGACATCCATTGCAGCACTTAGACCAAACTTTTTGGAACCATCTATACTAAAGATTCAATATTTTGCACTGAATATCTACTGTTTTAGAAGAAGAGTTCTAGAGTTACGAGTTACAGTGGGTGGTCAAGCAATTAGCACGTTTCAAGCAATCACACGATTTTTATGTTTAAAACAAACTCTTAAAAATTTATTTATGGAATTCAATTATATTTTTATTTCAAAACAAATAAAAACATACTTTAAAGTGAATTGCACAGTTTTTTGCAACATTCTTAAAAAAAGAAAGTTGTTTAATACACCGTTCCAAACGACTTAAAACAATAATTACCCAACCTTAATGCGAGTATTTTTCAATATATCGTTTTTCTTTTATTTTATTCCCAAAAATTCACGATTTTCTCATTATGATATCACAATTCGAATGCACACTTCACTATTACAGATTTGCAACAAATGTTCAATTTAATACTGCTGCTAACAAAGTCCCGTTATCGCGCTCACCCACGACACATAACCTCACAAATACCATTAGAAATACTGTGGAATAAACAAGCTAAGCAAACAAGAAAACAAAAAGCGTTTGGAAACTTTTTTAGTACGTCTTACATCCAGTTAAACATGAAAATTTAGATTTTTTGTAAGCGTGCTAATTGCTTGACCACCCACTGTATATGTCGATTCCGTACAGTGTTCTAAGTGCTTGACATCAGAACAAAGAAAAACCGCAAATCTTTCAGTGCATTGTTCTAGCCAGTTTAAGAACAAAGCGACGATTAGTTGGAGAGATGAACGATGGACAGAAGATCAAAGAGACAGACTCTCAAATGGACAGTTGGACAGGAAAATGGGCAGACATTTGCTGATTTATTTATTATTTGATGATTTACTCCCATTTCATAATTTATTTACCTTCCTTAGCATTAATTCTCCATCATTTATTTAACTTTTTCTCTCAGGTTATTTCAAACCCCTTTACCAAAATCTATATGCTCTGCTAACCTAGTGTAGGGTGTAAAAAAGCACTAAAATACTGCCGTAAGTAAACGTGTTCTAACGTTGCACATATTTACAGTCTGTACAAATGTAAATTGAATTTGTTACAAATTTGAATTTGTTTGCAAAAATATAGGTTTGGAAAAGGAAAAATTTGATAGATTACAAAAAATTACAAAATTTTTAGAATAAAAATTAATTTTTTTTAAGTGCTTCTTGAGGAAATCAAGATGGAGATTCACTTAAATATTTTTGAAAAATATTTTTCATATTTTTCAATATTTTTGAACAATATTTTTCAAAAATATTTGTTGTTGTTAAGAGTATAAGAACTACCAATTGAATTGCAGTCAGATATAGCTCACTCTAGGCCTAAGTTGTCTTAAATCAGTCACAAATATTTTTGAACAATATTTTTCAAAAATATTTGTTGTTGCAGTCTTGTCTGCAGTTTGAATTGCAGTCAGATATAGCTCACTCTAGGCCTAAGTTGTCTTTAATCAGTCACAAAAAATAGCAAAAATAGTGTCTTCTCTACCCGGTCTTTTCATAGGAGTGAGGAATTTCATGAAATTCCTACTCGTTGTAATTCAATGATTTTCGTTTTTACATTAGTTTTTATTTTAGCTCCTAAAGCTCTTTCGTCTTCCCTTCATTTTTGATCATAAAACTTATGGGTTTTCTCATTGGTTTTTTTTTTTAAGCAACCCAAAGCATAGCTTCGTCGTCCCCTCGCGACTCTACCAAGGCTTGCTCTTTGTTTTGTATAGTCGCAGAGATTCGTGTTTAGTTTTGTTGGGTGAGTGGAAGAGCGGCTTGTTACAACGTAATCAAAAATATACTAAATCCAAAATTTCGATTTGTGTTGGCAATAAATACGCTCAAGTATGATAAGATTGATCAAATATTTATAGGATTATTGGACTCCGAAGTGGACACCAGTAATATTGCAAAACTTCTCTGACAACCAATTTTACTTCATGTCAAGTGGCCCAGGAACTTAGGTCACTTCAACTTGCAAGATGGATAGTTTAAAGTTTAAAGTTGATCTTGATAGATCTTGATGGCTCGATCTTGGTTTCTTCTAGTTTTACTGTGCCAGTCACTTACTTACATAGAATTGTGCGCATAAAGACCAGTAAAACCTATATCACATCACAAATTATCTGGCTTCACTAAAGAAATATCAGACAGTCGCTCATTAGACAATTGCAAATCTGCATTAAAATTTTACCCAATTACCTTTGTCGCTTTAACTAAGTAGACAGACAGTTAAACAATTGAACGGTATTTTGCAATTGCCGTTAATAACAGAAACGCCTACATTAAGATTTCATCAGACAGCTGACGAATGCACTTTATTGTTGATAGATAAGTCTGTAATGGCCTCAACTCGGTGCGTCACACACAGTCACATACACACACATACATTTATAAAATGATAAATACCCGATTTACAATAATTATGAGGCTTTTAACACTTCAAAAGCGTAGCAAATTTTCATTTTGTTTGTTGTTGATATTTTTCGTTTTGTTGTTTGTCAACAGCAATTGAAGCGAATTTTTGCACTTGAGTGCAATTTGTGTAGAGCAAAAAATAAATTTCTACTTGAACACTAAAAAAAAAACAACAAAAACAAATTAGCAGAAATTGTGCGCAAGTGATGTAATTTGAAAATTCTATTTGTTAGTCTATGTGATTTAATATATTTTTTGATTTGTTTTTGTAATGAAAATATCTTTGGCTTCTTGCATTTTTTTAATGAAACTGTCTTCCTCTTCTTGCAGGCAATTTCTATGCATCGCAGTCTCGAACGAATTCATTGACAAATGATGCGCTTCAACTTCTTCAACCCGGCCAGCCCCGCCGCGGACAGCGATGCCGGCAAGTCGTCGCCCAGCTCGGAGCGTTCCACCACTGCTGCTGCAGTTATGGCGACAACCGAAACGGAGCCGCTCAGTGTTGCACATGCGCGCCTGCAGCGACAGGTCACCATCGAGCCGGAGCCCGACTCGCTGGACAGCGTGCTGAGCAACCCGCAGTCCTACCCCATCACCATTGTGCCCAATCGGCCCAACAGCTTCTACGGCGTTTCCATGAACGGCAAAGCGTTCAATCGGCAGAGCAGCTGCAGGTACTCGATTGCTCATGAGCACTTCTCACGTGATTTGATAGCGAATTCATGCTTCATGCCTTGTTGACACCAAATCTCGAGTATCGATTCTCGATTCTCGATTCTCGCACTCGGCAACCGCGCGCAAGTGGTGCGTGCAACTTTGGCGCGTTGCCGTAATTGCTTGCATCAATATTGACCAAACAACACTGGCGGCCACTAAAAGCCGCATTGCCTATAAATCGAATAGCAATTTTAGCACCAACATAATCACTCGAGTCAACAACACTTTAGCGAAAACAAATAGTTTTAGATGAAAAACATAGATGAATTTTTCGGGGCCCAAAACTGAAATCCGATGAGAATCGATCAGTTGATTGCGTGTTGCGTTCGGCGTCGGTTGTTCGAATCTCTGATTGAATTGCTGTTGGAGTGTAAAAAGTGTTTGTTTTGGGCACTTTGGCCGCTTCGAGTTGCCTGAGTATTCGCTGAAAATGCACAAACCACTCACCGATGTGCAGGTGTTGCGCGAGGAGGACGAAACGGGCCTGGACAGGGACGAGACCAACAGCCATGCGCACAACCCGTGGAAGCGCCAGTACATGCGCGGCATATCGGCCACGCCCTCGCAGGCGGGCATCTACTACGAGGCGCTAAAGGGATCCAGCAACTCGCTGGCGAGAGGGTAGGCACTCTGGGCGAATGGGACTAGCGTCAGACAGGTCGCGGGTTTTGAAATTGTGGAAATTTATATAATTGGTTTCAGTCATTAATATTTTGAGAATACTTTCATAAATGGTTTCTAAAATAGGTTTTGTATTGTCTAAAAAAGATCTTGTTAGGGTTCAGTGGATATTTTTAAAACCGAAAGTTTATGTTCAAATTAGTTGAAAAAATGTGATTAAAATATTTAGTTATTTTTGTAATTTGCAATGGATTCTATTGTTTTCGTATTAAATTAGTTCAAAAGTGGATCATATTGAATATTGTTGAAATGGTCACCCATGCGCAGTGATATCTGACTTCTTTGACCTGTGAAGATGAGACAGAAGTAGAAAGGAAAGTTTTGACAGACCTTTCAAATGTAGCAAAAGTTGAAATTTTGTATTTATTTCGATTCAAAAATGGTTTCTTTCAAAAGGAGACAAATGGATTTCTCCACAGTAAACATGAAGGGATACTTGTGCCTCTGAGTGAACGAGCGGTTTGTACTTCTATACAGACAGACATTTCTAAAAGTGATCGAGAATACGCCAAATTAGAGACTTAAAGAGTTCAGATAGATGATTGGTTAAATATTGATGGGGTTATTGGACTTTGAAAAGGAAACTAGCAATTTAGCAAACTTCTTTGACAGTCAATTTAACTTCCAGCCAGAGTCTAATGGGCTTGAATACCGATTTAAGAAAAACTAATTCAAGTTAAAATTTTTTTTAAGTCTACACCAACAGCAGGAATTGGAAAATAAGTGCCAATAAAATTAGTTTATTATATTTTATTTTATTATATTTTACTTTACTTTTTATTTTAATTTATTTTATTATACTTTACTTTACTTTTTATTTTATTTTATTTTATTTTATTTTATTTTATTGGATTTTATTTTATTTTATTTTATTTTATTTTATTTTATTTTATTTTATTTTATTTTATTTTATTTTATTTTATTTTATTTTATTTTATTTTATTTTATTTTATGTTATTTTATTTTATTTTATTTTATTTTATTTTATTTTATTTTATTCAATTTTATTTTTTATTATTTAATTTATTATTTTTATTTTATTTTATTTTATTTTATTTTATTTTATTTTATTTTATTTTATTCAATTTTATTTATTTTTTATTTTTTATTATTTAATTTATTATTTTTATTTTATTTTATTTTATTTTATTTTATTTTATTTTATTCAATTTTATTTATTTTTGTATTTTTTATTATTTAATTTATTATTTTTATTTTATTTTATTTTATTTTATTTTATTTTATTTTATTTTATTTTATTTTATTTTATTTTATTTTATTTTATTTTATTTTATTTTATTTTATTTTATTTTATTTTATTTTATTTTATTTTATTTTATGTTATTTTATTTTATTTTATTTTATTTTATTTTATTTTATTTTATTTTATTCAATTTATTTATTTTTTTATTTTTTATTATTTAATTTTTCCACGATTTATTGAACTCCTTAAGGGTTAAATATTACATATCGGTTGTATAACAACAAGATACATAAAACTATTGCAGGTACATGGTATTTTCTTAAGCATATATACAATTTAACTTTCAATACTTAAAAACGAACGAACAATTGACGTTGTTGACAATATTACTGATTTTTGTATAGTCAAAAATTTATCCGCTAATTGAAGCCTCTCCAGTGTCGTCATTAATGTTTTGGGCACTACCCCTGTCGATGAAATGATGATTGGTACAATCACTACCTTGTCGAGTTGCCACATCTGTTTCAGTTCTTGGGCCAGTTGCTGATATTTCCTGCTTTTTTCCGCGATACAGTCCTGTAGGTTGTGTGTGTTGGGAACTCCGATGTCAATTAGATGTGCGTTATTTGTCAATTTTTCGAGCAGGATAACATCTGGTCTGTTGTGCGGAATGCTCCTATCCGTCAATACTGTGCGATCCCAGTAAATCTTGAACTCGTCATTTTCTAGCACTGCACTGGGCGTATACTTATAATATGGTAATTCTTCTGTTAGCAGCTTGGTCCGTATTGCAAGGCTTTGGTGCACAATTTTTGCAACGTTGTTATGACGCGTCAAGTATTCAGTGGCCGCTAACATTACACATGCTCCAGTGATATGTTGTATCGTTTCCGGTTGTTGTTGGCATTTCCGGCATTTGTCGTTGTTAATGTCAGCGCGTGCAATATATTTTAGGTAATTTCTGGTTGCAATAACCTGGTCCTGGATCGCGAGCATGAGTCCTTCAGTTTCCGCATAAATGCCCGCTTGTTTGAGCCACAGATTTGAGGCAGGGGCGTCGATATCAGCTTGACTTAAGGCATGTGGATGTTTGCCATGCAACGATTTCATCTTCCATTCTTCCAATAACTTGTCAATGCGCATGATGTCTGTTGCTTCGTCTTGGGGCGTCGCATTTTTTAGGTTAAGTGGCGTATATTTGTCATCGGCTTTGCATACCGCTATGTGTAATGCAGTGTCCTGTTGTAGAAAGTATCGGCGCAAGCTAGAGATTTGCTTTTTGCAAAGATGCTGAATGTCTATTAATCCACGGCCTCCTAAGCTTCTGGGTAGGTTTATTCGCTCGATTGCTGACTTTGGGTGATGTGCTCCATACTTTGTAAGCAAAGTGCGCGTCGCTCTCTTAACGCTTTCCAATTCCGTGTCGGACCATTTCAATATACCGAACGTATATGTTAGCACCGGAACAGCATACGTGTTTATTGCTTTGAACAAGTTTTTCCCGTTAAGGCACGATTTTAAGAGAGCCTTGGTTCTGTGCAGGAAGGAGTCCGTAACATTTCGTATCATAGTATTATGATGGATTCTCCTTGTTTGCATGATGCCTAAATATTTGTAGGCATCATCGTCATCCATTGCATTTATAGTTTCGTTACTTGTTAACGGAAACTCTCGCAGGACAACTTTTATTTAATTTATTATTTTTATTTTATTTTATTTTATTTTATTTTATTTTATTTTATTTTATTTTATTTTATTTTATTTTATTTTATTTTATTTTATTTTATTTGATTTTATTTTATTTTATTTTATTTTATTTTATTTTATTTTATTTTATTTTATTTTATTTTATTGTATTTTATTTTGTTTTATTTTATTTTATTTTGTTTTATTTTATTTTATTTTATTTTATTTTATTTTATTTTATTTTATTTTATTTTATTTTATTTTATTTTATTTTATTTTATTTTAGTTTATTTTAGTTTATTTTAGTTTATTTTATTTTATTTTATTTTATTTTATTTTATTTTATTTTATTTTATTTTATTTTATTTTATTTTATTTTATTTTATTTTATTTTATTTTATTTTATTTTATTTTATTTTATTTTATTTTATTTTATTTTATTTTATTTTATTTTATTTTATTTTATTTTATTTTATTTTATTTTATTTTATTTTATTTTATTTTATTTTATTTTATTTTATTTTATTTTATTTTATTTTATTTTATTTAGAAGCCTTCGGTTGCCAATAAAATTAATAACTTTTTTACGTTTGAAAACCAAATAAAAAAATTATTGAATTTGTGTCTCCGATCCAACAATCGATTTTGGTATTTCATGATCTTACTACTGCTTACAAAAATATGTAAAAAATTGTGGTCGTACAACACAAAACAATAAATAATTTTGACACTATTTATGTAGTTGGCGCTCAGTAGTGAAACATTTGTTTTCTTTTTGCTTATTCTCGCTTCAAGTATTTATTTGCTTATCGCCAGATGACTTGAACTTGAGCTACTTTCAGTTGTAATAAGCACTTTTACGTGTAACTGCGACAATTTCTTATCAAACGCAACTCTCGAGCACATAGCTATATAAATGATTCTACATGTACATATGTATGTGTATCTATGAATATATATCGAGACTTTAGATAACATCTAAAAAGAGAAACTCAATCATTGATGCAACATCACATTCAAATTATGCCAATCAGCTTAAACAGTAATCTAATAACAACAACAACATATATATATCCATAAATTGCCACCTCAACTAATTCCAGTTGCTAAAGTTTTGCTTATGGTTTTTCGACCGTTTGCGGTTTATTTGCATTGACGAGTGCCGGAGGGGACGGAGAAGCGCAAGTTTGACATTCAACTTGAACTTGCGCCAAGTGGATTCAGTCAGGCAGTCACTCGGTCATTTGCCGCTGACAGTCAGTCAGTCACTCGGCGCAGCTCAATAGTCGACTTTACTGTCTATCAAACCGCATATCACACAATTGTCTAGTTGTGGTTGTTGTTGTTGCTATTGTAGCTGCTAAACGTTGCATATTTAGATTTGTGTGGTTTTTTGTGGCAATTGTTTTTGTTGTTGTTTTGTTGTTATCTGTAAGACCGAACGTGCTTGTAATTGAAACCAGCGTTCGCAGTAATATTTACAAAATGCTAAAAACAACAAAATATAACAACAACAATAATAAACACAATAAAGACATTTTGTTGATGGTTGCGATGCAATGCAAAGCGATGCTGACTGGAGGCTCACAACTGCGTGGGCTGAGTGCGGAAGAGTTTTGCTATCTCAGAATTGGCACAGTTGAAGGCTACGTGGATTATGCGAATAGTTACTATTTGGCAGAGAAAACTCTGAACAACAAAATTGTGAGCATTTGAGTTCACTTAAGGCTAAAATTTGATCTGATTGCGGACATAAAATTTCCCAGCTTTCAACTCCACTACATGGAAAATAATTTTCTATTGCTTAGGAACAGCAAATAAAATTTAAAATGCAAGCCGCATACCCTACAATAAGCCTTGAGTGCACATTTTAATTCAATGCAAGTGTGGCTAAGCAGACTTGAATGGCTTTAATTGCCGCCTAATGGCTCTTGTTGCGGCACTCGGCAACACAAAACCACATACAAACTCGTATGTGTCCATATGTCTATGTTGTGTGCCACAAATCACAACAATTTCAACTTCAGCTGCTCACAATGCCTGCACCCAAAGCGCAAACGAACGCTGCAGCACAATGCTTCTGTGTGTGTGTGTGTGTGTGTGTGTTTGTCTATCTGTAAGCATAGTGTTGTTTTTAATTTCTTAATTAATTGACACTGCACTGTGTAAATGAGTCAATTAAATTGTGCTCGAGATCACCCGAAGCGGCCCAATATTGCCTGAATAAATATTTCGCTTAATTAATTTAAAATTAATTTAATGCCTTTTATGTGCCGTTTTGCCACCATATCGATGCATAAAAAATGTGTGAAGTGGAAAGAAATGAGAGTTCAGTTGTTGTTGTTAATTTTTTGTATGTTTATTATGAGATTAGATCACTCGGGCAGAATTTAGCTGGGCGCGGTGACAATTTGTTTGATGGATTGAATGCTGTCTGTAGTTTATTTTTAATACTAAATGAATGGATATGTGGTTTTATATTTGTGTGTTGTTGTAGTTGTTATGTTAGAGAAACTGTGCGGTGTTATTTAAAAAAAGTCGTACAATGCTTTAGTGGATGTGCTGTTGGGTTTTGTATGCAAGTTTGTCTGGCTAAGTGCTTTGAACTCCTTGATGAAGTCACGATCTTCTTTTGTAGAATATGTAGATTAGAAATGAGGTGAGGTGAGGTGAAATGAGTCTATACCAATTATTCATTTGATATCTCAACACTTTCAGAAGTTTCATCTATTCTGTTATTCCTAAAGAAATCTTAAAAAAATATACTTTTTATTTAATGTAAGACAACAGTTTTTGTCTTACAAAGCGGTGCATCGTGTAATGTACAATTTGTAATTGTCGTTGTTTATATGTGCGAATTTGCATATGCAAATGACTTGAGCCAACGGCGGCAAACGTTGACAGACACTTAAGGCACTGCGGAACATTTTCTACAACAATTTACACACCTACATGAAAACATTTGTAACTAATTATTATTTTTTGCAATGCTTATACGGCCTACGCACAACTTACATACTAGCAGAAAAATACAAAATAAAAATAAAATAAAATAAAAAATAAAATAAAAAAAAATTTAAGAAAACTTAAAAGAAATTAAAAATGAAAAAAGAAAACAATTGTAATAACAAAAATTAATTTATGCAATGAAAATATCAAAACTTTTTCTAATTTGTTTTTTATAAAATAAAAAAGAAAAACATTTTAAGGAAAAAAATTAAATTTTTGCAATGAAAATATCTACGCTTTTTAAAATTTTTTTTTATTTCTTAACAAAAAAATTTTATTTCATTTTCTTTTTCATTTTATTTTATTATTTTCTTAAATAATACAAAATATAAATAATACAAAATAAAAATAATATAAATAAAATATAAAAAAATTTAAGAAAATAAAAATAAATTAAAAATAAAAAAAGAAAAAATTTAAGAAAATTATTAAATAAATAAAACGAAGATGAAAGACACATTTCTTATTATGAAATAAAAAAAAATTATAAAAACTAGATATGTTTATTGCATAAATTTAACTCAATAGTGCGTGACCATAGGGTCACACCAAACTTCTTCTTCTTCTTCTTCGCAACGAACCGTGTTGTGCGTGCGAATGTTTTTACAAGGTTGAAAGGGACCTACAGGTTTATGCCGATTCCGAACGGCGAGTTGGGAGCTTTTTCATAGGCAATTTTACTCTCAGAGGTTTGCTATTTCCTGCTGAGAGGACAGCCGCCGAAAGAAAAATTGTTGTTTTTCTTTTTTTCGGTGTTAACGCAACGGAGTATTGAACTCGCGGAGTCTTGACTCGCGGCCCAACGTACTAGCCAGCTGAGCTACAGTGGCTGCAAACACCAAACATGCACTAAAAAAAATAATTTTTTAATTTTACTTCATAATCAATCGCTGAAAAATTTGATCGTAAAATCGAGGAAAACCTACAAGAAAGTTCAAACTTCCGCTCAGAGGCATCAAAGGTGGTGGAAGGTGGCATTGCCACGACAAAGTACTCATACATCAGTCTAAACGGGCTTTGTAAAAATATTGTGCTCGCTGAACCATTTGATCTCCCATTCAAATCTCCCCACTTGATCTGTCACCTAATTCAATTCTTAGCACAATTTTTATACTTCTTCTAGTTTATTCCGAGTTGGCCAGCCTCACTTTCGGCCTTTCGTCTTTCTCTGCCAGCTAATGTGTTCTATTCCATAGTTTTTTTTCTTTGCAGACACTTACATCTTTGATTCGGGATATCGAGGCCTCAAAAGGCTCAAAGGCCCCTCAAAGGCGAGGCAAGAGGCAAGAAAAGTCTTCTTTAACCTTCACTTAAAAAAAAACAAAGAGGCAATAAAAGTCTTCTTTAACCTTAACTTACAAAAACAAACTGAGAGAGAAAAAAATTGTTGAAAAAAAAAACTTTTTTCAGTAATGAAAAAATTGAATATAATTAAAATATTTTCGATATAATATTATCGAATATTTTCATATTCTGCATTAATTAATTTTAAAAAATATTTTCAACCAAAAATGTTTCCAAATTGTTTTTTTTCATGTGTTTAATTTAAATGAAAATAATTTGTATATTGAAAAAAAAAACCGCAAAGTTATTTTCAGTGCATTTGTTGCCGTAAATTTTGCATGCATCGCAAACGTTCTCTGCTGAAGTGTTGAATTCCTAATTAGCCCAACGCGCTAATTAATACGACTGCATTACTGTCTATGATTTCACATTTTTGTGCTCAATTATATTGCACAATATTTAGTGTTCTTTGCAATTGCCAGCGCTAACTTGGTTGTAGTTTTGCCGCTGCATATGGATCGACCTATTTATGTAAGCAAAGTGCCAAATTGACATTGACCGTGTCGATGTAGAAGTTAATTAGTGCAAATTACTTGACACAGACGTCAATAAGTGCAGTGGGCATGAATTGAATATGAGAGGGAAGCGTCGAAAAAGATTTGAGCGTATTTGATAAAATGTTCGAAGGTTTTTGAAGATACTCTATGGAGTTTCAGTGAGGTTTGTTTAACTATGAAGATGAGGAAAAACTTAGCCAGTTGCAGTGGCGCACACGGGATATCATTTTGGTGGGTTTTTGCGTACAACTTTTGGGCCGAATACTGTTCAAAGCCACATTGTGTACCAGTAATTTTTATGTTGGGGCGGACGTTGAACCCCCAAATCCCCTGTGTCACCTCATTGAAGCATGTTTCGACCAAACGATTAAGGATTTTTAGCTCTCTTGTTTATAAAAAGTGCTATTCAGACATAAATATTGAACACTTGTTCATAAAAAGTGCGAGTAGGAATTTGAAAATTTCAATGGTTTCGAGTTCCTTTTTTGGTCATTTCCTAGTACAGGTCGTTTAGTTCTGAATCATAGCATCACTGGCTTTTCTTCATTGTAGGTCAGTTTCCAGTTAAATTCAACAATGAAAATGTTAAATAATTTTTAAATATTTTTTGTTTTTTTAGAAATACAAAAAAGAGTTTTTTTTATAAATTAAATATAAAAACATAGGGCTGGTGAGACCCACTTAGACGTTGTCCATAAATTTCTCTTATTTCTGTCATTCTTACTTTTTCAACATGATTTTTTAACATGTCTCGCCCTGTACACACATTCCACACGATCACCATCATTCTTAACAAAATACTATAGCATACTTTTTGGCTGCAAATTCTTAAACACAAAACTCTTTTGCAGATCGCGCAACTTTCGGCCGGGAAGTATGCGCAAAGTGCGCCGACGCGCGGTCTTCAAGAATGGCGACTGCAACATACTGCAAAAGAATCTGACGCGCCGTCGGCTGCGCTTCATGCAGGACATCTACACAACGCTGGTCGACTCACAGTGGCGTTGGACGCTGCTGGCGTTCGCGCTGAGTTTCATACTGTCGTGGCTGCTGTTCGCAGTGCTCTGGTGGCTGATCATGTACACGCACGGCGATCTGGAGGACATGCACCTGCCCGACAATCAGGGTACCTGCTGCACTCTCAACTCATTCGCTCACTCGCTAAATAATTTTGCAAATTTTATTTCGTTTCGCAGAGGAGTCCGGCTGGAAACCATGCGTCTCGGCCATCAACGGCTTCACCGCCTGCTTTCTGTTCTCCATTGAGACGCAGCACACCATCGGCTACGGTGTGCGCACCACCTCCGAGGAATGTCCCGAGGCCATTTTCATGATGTGCTTCCAGTCGATCTACGGCGTCATGTCGTCGGCCTTCATGGCCGGCATTGTGTTTGCCAAGATGACGCGCGCCAAGCAGCGCGCCCAGACGCTGCTCTTCTCCAAGCACGCAGTGATTTGTCAGCGCGACGGCTCCCTGTCGCTGATGTTCCGCGTGGGCGACATGCGCAAGTCGCACATCATTGGCGCCGGCGTGCGCGCCCAGCTGATACGCACGCGCTCCACCAAGGAGGGCGAGGTGATGTCGCAGCACTTTACCGAGCTGGAGATCGGCACCGACGAGTGCGGCTCCGATCTGTTCTTCATTTGGCCCATGGTGATCGAGCACAAGATCGACGAGAACTCGCCGCTGTACAGCTTGTCGGCCACCGACATGCTGCAGGACAAGTTCGAGATCGTTGTCATACTCGAGGGCACCGTCGAGTCGACGGGCCAGTCGACGCAGGCGCGCTCGAGCTACATCAACACGGAGATACTGTGGGGCCATCGCTTCGATCCGGTGGTGTTCTACAACAAGGATCGGCAGGCGTACGAAATCGACTATGCGCGCTTCAACGAGACAACGCAGGTGGACACGCCGCTGTGCAGCGCACGCGAGCTGAACGAAATCTACAAGATTCAGGAGGGCTTTCGCACGCCGGGTGAGCTACAGGGCGGTCCGTATGTTGTGTGCTTGGGGCGAGTTGTTGGGAGTTGTTGCTCGTTGGGTTATTTATTAGTAACATACACAATTTTTAACAGCTTTTACAAATGTTAATTGTCAAATATTTGTTCGTACACTAAACTGTTTTCATTCTTCCTCCATGCAGATACAACATTCGCCATGCGTCAATTGTCCCTCAACCCAATCGATCAGACATCATAAATCGAAAACTCCGCAGCGTGCACACACACACATTCCCAGCCAAATGTTCAGAAAAAAACAATTGCTTTGTTGTTGTCGCCTGTACAGTTGTTGTGCCGTTCCCAGTGTTGCTTAATTATTAGAAAATGTTTAGTTATTGTTGTACATGTTCCCTGCAGTGTTTGTGCTCTGTGCAAGTTATTTGTATTTGTAAGTTTTCCTCTTTCCTGAAATTTGTAATTTTCCTTAAAAACACAATTTTTTTCTATAATTGTAGCCTTGTATCGCCCACTGTTGCGCCACGCCTCGCACGATGTGTGCACACGTAGCCACAGAGTGCTTTCGCAGTTTTCGTTGCCCGGCTCGCCGCATTCGCCCGGCTCAGTGGGCGAGCGCAGTTCGGGATTTTCATCGGCGGGATCAGCGCAAAGCGCCGATGGGCGCGCGTTGCGCTACACCTGGCAGTGTGCGACCACTGCAAAATAGTTGTAATTTTAACTTTTTCGACTTTGAACTTGTGAACTTGTTGTATTTTTAGCATATAAAATGTACTTTTTTGTTTAATAGTCAATAAACATGTGTTGGTTGGCTCACAGCTTTAGCGTTTAAGCGACGAAAATCATAAAATAATAAAATGAAAAATCGAATTGTACGAAAACGTGTATGGCGAGTTGTTGATGAAGGACAGAGTGGCGCTTGCGGCCCATGTTTTCAGTGTAATAAATGAGTCATAATTGCACAGCGGCGACTGTGATGGACAATTTGCATCTAGAGATGCGGTAAACTGTAATAACTGAATGCAAATATTCAGATGGTTTTTTTTATGTTTTGGCAAATTGCTGCTAAATGTTTATTAGAGAATAGTAAATGTGCCATGAGAAATACTTGGCGTGAGAAGAGTTTAATTAAAAAATATGAAGTTGGAACTTGTTGTCACAAAAATTTTATGAGGTGTGGTAAAAGAAGATTCATTAAGTTTGTATGGAATCGAAGGCTTCGAATGATTCGACTTTATACGCATCATTCTGTTCAATAACATATTGTCATTTTGAAGGCAATTTCATGATACTTCGCCTATAGAAACCCTCGTCCTTATAGGCAACAAACTCGGAGAGTCGACTTTCACAAGCTTTCCCTGAGGCAAAAATTTCCCCAGCGACATCATCAGGAACAGATTGATCTGAGTAATTCAGTCTGAACTATAACCTGGATGCATAAAAACTTTCAAAGCAATCACCCAGAGTTTCTGAGGAGTCACATTATCCATGTGTGAGGTCTGCTGTAGTCCCGAAGGAACTCAATTTCTTTCCTAATGGCCAAAACTGGCCGCCTCTGAACAATTGCTTTCTTAACCCATATAAGCCCAGCAATTTTTTTGTCAATATTCGAATCAAACAGTTTTTTTAAGGTGAAATGGGGTCGGACAATTCAAATTTGGGGTTAACAAAATTTTCCGATTTTTGGTTTTCGAGATATATGGTGTTTAATAAATCGAACACCTAACTATAAATATATAATATTAGTTTTATGGGAAAAATGTAAATACATTTTCGAGAGTTTGATCAATTTTTAACAAGACTGCATAGTTACTTTTTTAAATGTTATTATTTTTTAATGTTTAACGGTGCTTTTGAAATTATGTCAAAAGTTACCTTTTGTTCGGGGAATTCATACAACTGGGAAGAGGTGCGAGAAATGAATATATTTATCCCATATTATACAAAATATCCCATGTTAACTTTTCTTATTATTTATTAAAAATCAGACCATCACATTATGCAAAACTTTCACGTTTAAAGTTTAAAAAAGAGCCCAACAAATTTATGAAAAATGCTAAAATTTACTGTTCGATTAATCGAACATTGGGCCGATATGGGTTAAGACGCTCCAATTGTTGACAGAACTAGATCGAATTGGGAGTTTGGCCATAGGAAAGCAGATGACGGTCTGCCAATACCATCAAATACTCTCCAGGAAAACCTTCCTAATCATCAATCCTGCCTTGTTTGGGATTTGTTCTTAGTATAAAATCGAATAACATCACCCGATTGCATATATATAACGCAATATACAGACTACTTAACACGCATCCGTCGTTTGTGTCAATTTGACACAATTTCCGAATTCAAACTGTCATTGCGCCTTTATTTTTTCACGAAATCGAATGAGATTTTGGCTCACTGGCAAAACACAAACAAAAATAAACTTCCCCTCCCTTTTCCTTTTTAACTACTACTTTGCATTGATATTTTTTGATGTTTGTTTTTAATGATTTGACAAACGACTCTTTCGTAACTTTTTGTTAACGACGGATGCGTGTTAAGCCATTTTATGGAAATATCAAGGATTTCTTTTTACTACAACTTTACAAAATATAAAAAATAAAACAAAACATACAACATTCTCTCTCAAGATGAAACAAAACATACAACATTCTCTCTCAAGATGAAAAGTACAATAAAAAATATAAAATGGTGAATAATTAAATAAAAAAGTAATTACAAAAATTTGAAAGGAAAAGAAATTAAAAAATCGAAAAAAACTAATAAAGAAAAGTAATGAATAATAAATTTAAAATAACAAAATTTTAATAAAGATTATAAATATAAATAGAACCCCCAAAAAAATTAAACTCAATACATTAAAATATATAAAAAAAATATTTTATATCACTGTTAAATATAAAAATAACAAATAAAATAAGTATGTATATTAAAAAATACTTAATATATATAGAAAAGTAATAATAAAATTATAATAAAAATTAGTAATAAAAATAAAACCCAGAAAAAATAAAACTCAATACAATAAAAATATATAAAATATAATGAATAAAGTAAAAATTAAAAAAAATATTTAATATTAACAAAACACTTAAAAAATATATAAAAGTAATAATAAAAATATAATAAAAATTCGGAATAAAAATAAAACCCAGAACAAAATTAAACTTAATACATTAAAAAAATATAAAAAATAATAAATGAAAATATAAAAAAAATAATAATAAAAATTAGTAATTTAACCCAGGCAAAAATTAAACTCAATACAAAAAAAATATATAAAAAAAATAATAAATAATGTAAAAATTAAAAAATATTTTATATCACTTAAAAAAAAAATATTAAAGGAATAATAAAATTATAATAAAAATTAGTAACAGAAAACCCAGAAAAAATAAAACTCAATAATATACAAAAAATATAAAAAATAAAGTAAAAAATTAAAAATATTTAATATTAACAAAAAACGTTTAAAATATATATAAAAGTAAAAATAATATATAAATCTTAAACTATGAATTGAAAAATAAAACTATCAGGCATGTGCTACAAATCGTTTTCGTTTCAAATTCGGAGCGAAAACGTGATGGAGTGTGCTCAATTTCGTTTTGATTTCGTCAATTTTCGAAAACGAAATCGTTTGAAATGATATGTGCCAAAAAACCGAAATTCCGTTTTCGTTGCGATTAGAAAACGGCTGGTATTCTATTTGCGTTTCAACTTATAAAGACATTTTGAACGTGAAAAAGTTGAGGGAGTAGTGGCTCACTGACCAACACGAAATTATGCAAGCCGATAGTGGGCATAGTTCACAACCTGTTAACCAATAGGGTTACAACTCCATCACTGTTGCACTGTATTCTTGCAAAAGAGGAGCTGTAAGAAATGGAGTATCCAACCACGTATCATGTACTGGATTTACATCTCCGTGATTGGGCCAATTCTTTTCTATGGAGCAGTAGTATGGTGGACTACCCTGGATAAGATGGTTAACCAGAAACTTCTGGACTCAGTCCAAAGATCGGCGGCGTTCATAATAAGTTGAGCATTCGATCAACACCATCCAGAGGGCTCTACGCCCTGCTCCACTTTCTTCCTGTTGACCTCTTCGGTAAACAAGCTGCAACCCTCTCTGCAGTGAGACTATATACCATCAAAAGATGGACATGTACTGATTTCGGTTACTACCGAATCCTAGGCTGTTCACCTGACTTACCTGACAACATATACTACTCGCTACCATCGTATCTTTTCGACTCTAAAATCTCAACCCTCATACCTCATAGACCGGAGTGGGAACAAGACACGGTTTCTATTCAGACGGTCTCAACCACATCGAAAGTAGTTTCGCTTTGCCTATCCCTACTAAATGACTTAGGGCATGTGTACAACATTACCCTTACCTGGGTACCGGGCCACAAAGACATCAGTGGTAACTGCGCTTATCAGCTTTCCAGACGTGGCACCACCCTCCCGTATTTCAACACCACAAAAAATGGCTTGAATAGTCTTCTTGACTTGCAGTAAGACAGACCCTAAACTTGTGGTATCACAACGGGCCTATTCCGTGGCCTAAGTGTGTCTTTCGGCAAGTTCCATGCCAAGACAGCCACAAAAATTCCAATCTACATTGTTAGCAAAAATGAGAAAATTAGAGAGAGTGACATTCCGACATGTCCAGTGGGTTGGAATGGTCTCTCAGAATGCGGCGTTTTACTGTTTCCACTTGCTCATCATGCAAGATATTCAATTTTCTGTGAACGTTTCAAAAAACATTGTATAGACGTCAACAAAAAAATCAGCTTGAATTTTATTTCGAATTGAAGTCAAATCGTCCGTTTTGTAGCACACCCCCCAAAAATTCGTACCATTTCAAATTCCGATTTCGATTTGAAATCGTGCGATTTGCAGCACATGCCTGTATAACACAAATTTTGAATATCAAAAATCGAAATCGAAAAACAAAATAAAATAAAAAATAATATTTCTTATTCTTATTCTTATTCTTATTCTTATTCTTAGCTTTAATAATTCTGAAGTTTGCCCACCTCGAAGTTGTTCACAAAATCACGCAAGTCATGAAACTGCGCAACACTAGAAGGATTTTTTCGCGCACGTTTGCTACTTAAGTCTTTTGATTTGTTGGGGGTCCGTTGAGCTGTTAATTGAAATGGGCAAATAAATAATTGTTGTTTGTGTAGCCGGCACAAAAACAATCAAGGATACAACAAGCATGACAAAGTGTGCAATTGCAAAGAACATAAACCACTGGACCATTTTTGCAGCCCCTTTAGCAACACGTGTGCTTGTATGAGTGGCTATATGTGTGTGTGTCAACAATATTTATTTGCACCAAAATTTATTAGCCAAACGCTTGTCGTGAAGAAAAATCAAAATAAAAATGCAAACGAGCATGAGATATGAATTGTGGGTGAGGTGGTGTGTATGTGTGTGTGTGTCTGCCACTGGTTGCCAGTGGTTTTGAGGCATGTACCGTTTGTGGCATGTTGACGATAAATTTAACTTGAATTTCAGCAACTCCATTTACAACTGCCAACCGCCCAAAAAAACAAAAAAAAAAATGCCCACTGACAACAACAACAAATGAAAATTCAAATAAACAAAATGCAAGCATACAGAAAATGCGATGAAAACAAGCCGGCAGCAGTGTCCTTAACCCACTGCTGTCGCTTCTAGCGCTATGCCCCCCAACGGTTGGCGCACGGCGTGCACTGTGCGCCTGGCAAATGGCCAACATGTTGCTACCACATTGAGATTTGGACATTTTGCATAAATCAGCTGGGCACAAAAACAACAATGACAACAACGGTGCACAGTTTGTTGTTTAATTGCATGTTAAATATTTTATTAAAAGGTACTTACCACCAACACCCAGTCGGCCAATGGCCAGTGCCATTAACACCAGCGAGCAAAATGTTAATAAAAATTAAAAATAAGTACAGCTGCGGCAAACCAAACCGACGTGTGTCAGCGGTTAACGTTGCAAGTGTGTGTGTCGTTGAGTCGAAACACCTACAACTCTATTAAGGGGCGCGCAGAAGTGGCGGCGATTTATTGCGCAAAAGCATTTTCAATTTTTTCATTGGGTTTCTAAAAAATTAAAAAACAATGCCGAAAAAAATTGCATAAACGAAAAACATTTCTTAAAAACGAATTTCTGAGCTAAACATAAATATTTCCATTGGACTTTTAAATGCATTGGACACAAAATTAACGCGCATGAATTTTGATTTGTGCTGGCACGATTTGTTGTTGTTGCTACCACCTGTCTTACACTTCAGGCTGCGCACCGCAGAAAACCGAAAAACCGAATTTGAACCACTTGAGCGCAACGCTGCTGAACCATAACCACGACGCCGTCTTCGCTGGGCCGGCCGGCCGCTGTCGACGATGCTTTTGTGCATGTTATCGTTTTTGTTGTAGCAATTTTTGGCTGTATTTTCTGCTCGAGTTCGTTTGCGGTGCGTGGTGTGCTGTGTTCATTCGGTGGCGCGTGTGTGTCATGAGAAATATTAATGCACTGCTGCAAATCTGATTTAGTTTCGGCCAGACTGCCACTGCCCATTGCTACGCTTCTGCAGCACAGCGCCGCCATATGCGCCACGGCACATTCTCATAAATTTTTTGGCAATTTGCTTGCGCCCGTATCGCAAATTAGTCATTTTAATACTTTGCACAACAACAGCAACAACCAGCAACCGAATGCAGCGTAATTGAAGCCTGACGTATGCGCGCGCGCGCTGTGATAAGCACAGCGCAGTCACTGTGTCAGTCACTCGGTCATGCACCGTCGACTGGCTGCTGTTCGCAATATGTTTCTCTAAGTGGCCAACACGCCTTAAAATGCAGCAATATGGCAACAATAAAAGCCACTTGCCACAAAAGTGGCAATTTTAATTCGTTTTAATTTTGCTAGCTAGACTAATAAAAGTTATTAATGCGCCCAATACGAAGTTCAATTGGGGGAAATTAATTGGAGTAGACAAAAGACTTGAACAACGAACGTGTTGTGGTGATTGTTTGGTGATTGAGAAATTTGAGCTATTTTCATGAGCTATAACTGTGTTCATTTGATGGACTAATTAAGGCAGGAAAGGGGAATAGAAAATGCTATTGTTGTTGTTGGTGTTGGCCTATAACAGTAGGAGTAGAATTTGCAATTATGTATTTCAGATAAATGTTGCTAAACATTTTTAAGTATTTTAAAAGTGACTTGATTGCTTTTGAGTTCGAATAAATAATGTTGTTGGTAGTTTATTGCTTTTGAGTTCGAATAAATAATGTTGTTGGAAAATTATTTCATGAAATAAACAAAAAACAAAATCATTCTTTGAGCCAATTACCACACCATATCTACACTGCATACTCAAAAATACAAAAGACTCAAGCGGCAAACTTGCAGCATCACATTGGCTCATTTGTCAGCATGCAAAATTACTTAATAATTTCGTTCAAAAATTATTAATTTTAATATAATTCATTAAAAATTACGAGCATAGCATCGAGCACATGGCGGCTGGCGGACAACGGCTACTGGCAACAACAACAACAAGATTAATAACAAGCGACATAAAGCGTTGATGACGTACGGCCCTAAGGGCAGCCATTAAATGAACATGTCGCGCTGCAGCAACAACGGACCCAAGCACCCTCGAAAATAATGTAGTAAATGTAGAAAATAAGAAGAAGAAGACGACATCAAGCGGCTGATGACAATGTGCAAAAAGCACTGGCAGCCAAAAGCAGCGACCCTGTCCGAAGTAATTTTGTATTTTTTCTTGCAGCAACTTAAATCAATTGTCGGCGGCGAGGAGGAGCAGCGGCGGCAGCCTCCTGGCGCGTTGGCGGAAATTCCGAAAATAACAAGAAGCAGCAGCAGCAACAGCAGCAGCGGAAGAAGCAGACTAACGCATAAGCATGTAATTTATTGGCAGCATAATTTCCATAAGCGCTTTGTTGTTGTTGTTGTTGTGCTGCATTTTGTTAAGCTCATTTTTATGTAGATGCGCGTAAAATGTCCTCAATGCGTCCATACGAGCAGCTCTCAACAATTACCGTGCAAGTCTGTGCCCATTTGGAGGCAGTTGGCAACCCAGTTGGCTCGTTTGCATATTTCGAGTAAAATGAATAATAAAAACCAAAATAAATTCATAAAAACATCACCATAATTAATCAATTTTCTGCTCAGCAGCCAAGAAACGAAAGAGAAACAAGAAGAGCGTAGAGCAGCGCAAAAGTGTGAAGCGAAAACTTCAAGTAGCTGCGGTTAGTGTCGCATGCAACACACACATACGCGCGCGCACATATGTACATATGTGTCCGTGTCCTATAAATTATATTCGCGCAAAAAAGGGTTAAGCGCATTATTTAAGCATTCATCACGCGCCTTTTTTTCTCGTTCGTTCGCGTTGCTTTTTAGTTGTGTTTTGCTTGTCAGTTGTTTGATTGTTTTTATTTCATTTTTTTTCGTTTCACTTCTGCTGCGCGTTGTCCAACTTTTATGCACTTTAAGTTGTCTGTCTGTTGGTCTGATGTTTTCTACTTTATGCTGCTGCAGTTTTAGGTGCTTTATTTTTATTTAATTTATGTAAACACGAGTTGATTATGGATGAGTTACTGGCCGCTTGTACGTTTTTTTTATTTTTTGTTCCTGTACTCATGGGTTTTTATTTTATGTTCAGCTTATGTTTTCTTTTATTTGTATAATTTATTGTTGTTGTAATGCATGTTGATTTTATTACTGTTGTTGTGTTGTTTGTTATGTAGTGTGAAATTTGATGTCTCTATTAGCATGAAAATTTTTGCAGACGCCCCAACAATGGGCCGACATGTTGAGGAAAGAAATTTGCGACTCAGCGATTTGTGGTTCAATGCATCGAACACGGAGGCATGAAGGGGATCGATGGACAGTGAAATTGGGTGAAAATATAGAATTAGTTGTAACGGAAATTACAAAAATAGTTGAACAAAAAATGTCTAATGGCTGAATCAAAAATCTCCCAAGGCCACATTGGTCTGCTTGATGTGGGGATGAAACTAGGAACTCGAAAATAAAAACGCCTAACAAAAATTTTTTAAAAATATTCAATGTGTAAATAACGAGCACAGAGTATTGGGATACATCTGAATCAACCGAAACCAGCTTCAAATTGAGCCAAAAATGAGTTTTATTGGTCCGCTGAATGTTGGGAAGAAACTAGATTCTCAACTACAAAAAAGTTACAAAAAAATCATAAATTGTTAGATCTGTTGAAGTGCTTAGTATTCAATGTCAAAATAATAAGCACAGAGTAATAAAATATATCTGAACTAGCTTCAGATTGATTCTCAAATGAGTCTTATTGGTTAGTTGAATGTTGAGAAGTAACTACTTAGATTCTCGGCTATAAAAACGTTGAAAAAATTCATAAATTGTTGGTTAAATATTCAATATTTAAAAAATAAGCACAGAGTAATGAATAATATCTGAGCCAACCGAAACTAGCTTCAGATTGATTCTCAAAAGAGTCTTACGGGTCAGTTGAGGGTTGAGAGAGGGTAACCACTTAGCTTCTTGAAGTTTGAGAGTTACTTCTCTTCTCTCTTCTTACTTAGATTCTCGGCTATAAAAACGTAAAAAAATCATAAATTGTTAGCAAGACGTGTAAATAATTACACAGATTATTGAAATGTATCTGAATCACCCAAAACTAGTTTCTAGACAGCACCAAAATAATCTCACCAAACCAGACAGAAGAACCCTTTACCACTTCTGTCCACTTCTGGTCTACTTATCAACTTAAGTGCGAATATTTAATTTGCTCGCATTAACTGCACACACACACACACACACATTTACATCAAATTGAATGCCTAGTTCTGCTCAGTGACTACACCAAAAAGTCCTTGTTTCACACAATAAATAAAACAATGCAGCAGTAATCGAGCAAGTGACTACACTGACCCTACAATTTAGTCATCGCACAAGGTTCGCGTGCACTTGACGCGCCACAATTAACCCGCACACAGTGTCCAAGAAAATTACAGTTTTAGTGCGAAGCTGCAAAAATGCAGCATGAAAGCGATTTTAATGAGTGGGCGTTGCTGTGATTAATATCTTAATTTTTATGTTTTGTTTGTCTCAAGATGGCACAAAGAATTGATTCAGTAAAAATTACTCAAGGAAACTTTACTTTATAATATTTTTAAAAGAATTTGCTTTAAATTGTGGCAGCTTAAATACTGTTTGCCACATGCCACAAATCGAATGCCGATTTAGCATTTAGCAACTCATTGCTTTTAAGTGCCTCACATTTGAGCTGAATTCCTTCAAATGTCCAGCCATGCTTTTTCTGCTTTTTTGTGATTCTGCCAAACTGATTCTGTAGTCGAATTGCTTTTGCAACAAATCCATTTTTTTCTCAGATACCTCGCTCTAGGTGCGCGCAGTAGGGCCGCACACTAAAGGTTGACCCATATTTTAGGCCCGGTTTTTTTTTGTGTTACTTGTGTTTTTTTTCCTGCAGTTAAGCCTTTTAATGCGCCGCAGCATATCGGCTGAGTGTCAGAAAAAATGCAGCAAAAAATCTGACTTGATGTTTGCATCCATCAGATTGCAATCAACTGACGAGCGTATTTTTTTTGTTTCTTTGTGGCTGCTTCATTCTTTCGATTCGTTGGATTTTTTGCGAGGGGGGAATGCTTCATATTTCATGTTTCAGTTCATTTGCTTGAAGTAGAGTCACAAAAAAAGCAGAAGATGAGGGAGCAATTTTTGCTGTTGATAAATTTCAATGCAACTTGCTGCAAACAAGCACACCAACAACAACAACAATAACGATGACAATAACCATAAAACGAACAAATTAAAGCAAAGTTTGCCTTAAGCAGTGCAATGTAGCAAGTGGAGGTCGAGGTTGTTTGTTAGCGGCGGCAAGGTGGACTTATTGAAAGCGTTACAGTTGGAAGAATAATGTAGTAAATGATAGTATATACGTATGTAGTGGTTATATATATATGATAATATAGTATAGGAAAAAGGAATGCAATATATAGTAAAACATTCTCTGATTTTTTTACTTCTCAAAAGGTGAGAGGGCAGCAGTTGGTTGTAAGACGGACAAACGGATGGATAGATGAATGGGTAGTCAAACGCATATTTGGACGGACAGGCAGATTATCGGAAACACAGAAATAGATCAGACAAAGGTACAAATGGCCAAATAAAAGAAAGGATGAACAGACAGTCGGATGTAAATATATAAGTAATAAGAGATATACGAATGGACGAACTGCTGGACGAACAGGAGGACAGAGGGCCAGTCTGAAGTATGGATGGATAGGCGGATAGATAGGCAGATGGACCCAAGAAAAGATTATTGTTTGAACGGGAAATTAGATAGACAGATGTACAGATGGAGAGATGGATGAATGACATATGGACAGACGGATGCTCTTAAATACAGGTCGGATGAAAAGGAAGCATGAGTGAACAGATGGATAGATGGACGTACGAACATTCAGTTGCTTAAAACAACGAAAGGATGGATTGGCAAAACATGGACAGAAAGATGAACGGTTAGATGGATAGACAGATGAAAGGAGAGATAACAAAACGGACTTCGGATGGATGAAAAAGCGATGGTACGGACAGAGGGATGGAGGGAGAGATTGATGGATTTAGTTATGATAGGATAGACGGCGAGATGGGTAAAGGTACGAACGAGCGATTGGTCAGACAGAGGGATGGAGAAAGAGATTGATGGATGTACTGGTGATAGGACGGATGGAGAGATGGATGTAGGAACAAACGATGGATGGGACGGACAGAGGGATGGAGGAATGGATGCCGAATGGACGGATTGGCGATGGGACGGTTAGAGGCATGGATGCAGGGACGGATTGGCGATGGGATGGACCGAGGGATAGAGGGACGGATGGAGGGAGGGATGAAGGGAAGGATGGAGGGAGTGGTGGAGGGAGGCATGGATGGACGGACTACCGATGGGACGGTCACAGGGATGGATGGAGCGACAGACTGGGAATGGAATGGACAGGGGGATGGAATGGACAGAAGGATGGAGGGAGAGATTGATGGATTTACTGGTGATAGGGATGTCGGGACAAAAGAGCGATGGGACGCACAGAGGGATAGAGGGGTGAAAGGAGGGATAGATGGACGAATGGATTGGCGATGGGATGGGACGGAGGAATAGAGGAAGAGATAAAAGGAGGGCTGGAGGGAGGAATGAAGGGAGGGAGGGATGGAGGGAGGGATGGAGGAAGGGATGGAAGGAGGGATGGAGGGAGGGATGGAGGGAGGGATGGACGGAGGGATGGAGGGATGGAGGGAGGGATGGATGGAGGGAGGAATGGAGGGATGGAGGGAGGGATGGAGGGAGGGATGGAGGGAGGGATGGAGAGAGGGAGGGAGGGATGGAGGAATAGAGGAAGAGATAAAGGGAGGGATGGAGGAATAGAGGAAGAGATAAAGGGAGGGATGGAGGAATAGAGGAAGAGATAAAGGGAGGGCTGGAGGGAGGAATGGAGGGAGGGATGGAGGGAGGAATGGAGGGAGGGACTGGTGATAGGACGGTCACAGGGATGGATGGAAAGACAGACTGGGATGGGATGGACGGAAGGAGGTATGGATGGACGGACTGCTAATGGGACGGACGGAGATAAGCATGCACGTTTGAAGGTAAAGATGAAAGAATGAAGAGAAAAACTAAGAGATGCACAAAAGTGCGCCTCCAGACGGAGTAATGGATGTATAGAGGAATACGAGAACAGGCCGATACTGATAAAAGATAAAAAGATACAAATTGAGAAGGCAGAACACCACTTCGAATAAGCATTACAGATCGAATACCAAAGTGACTACAACCCGACAAGCTACGCAAAAAAAACCGATTAACCCTAAAACATATGAAAACACATTAACCTTGGGGGAAACAGTTTAGTTCCCAATCTCGATCGTAATTTGAGAGGTTAAAGTCCAAAGCCCAAATCCATTAAGACCCCTTGGCCATTAGGCTCCATGCTGCAAGTGTAGGGCTGCCGAAATCAAAATTATATGCCTGAACGCTTAAATGCTTCAACCTCACCGCACTGCACTGCACTGCACCGCACTGCTCAGCCACGTCGCTGAAGCGTGTTATTTGCCGTAGTTTTGAGCCATAAAACTGCAGTCGCCGCACATGCGCCGCAAAGCTTTTTGCATCATGCTGCACCTTCCTTCGTTCGTTGTGCGTCTGCGCGGCTGCCACTGTCAATGCCAGCGCGACGCACAAAGTGTTGATGTGGTCGCACGCAGCTCGGTCGCTGCCGGCCGTTGTTGTTGTTGTTTTTGTTGGTTTTTGTTGGTTTTTGCTGATTTGCTTCTGGCCATCGCGTCGCCAGTATGTGGCATCGCTGATTTTCGCATGATTGATTGCGTTTGCGTTGCGTTATCAGCTCGGCGCTTCTCGCTGCGGCCCAGAGTGCATTAATTTTAATTACTTTCTCTTGATTGGCTTAATCGCTTATTTTGTGCATGTTGATAGCTTAATTCGGGCCTCATGCACCTATCAATGTCGACGCTGAGTCGAGGAAAAATTACTGTCGATAAGCGAAAATTATGCGAAAAATTCGGGCAAACTTTCGTGCGCCACTTTCGGGCGGCTTTCGAGTTGGTGGCGTTGGCTTTGTTAAAGGTAAAACTGTGAGCTGAAAAAGTCAGTTGACAAAGTTATGAATTGGAAATTTTAAATAAAGTTAAGAAAATCATTATTTTTATATAAAGCAAGAAATTTTATATTTTCAGAGCCGACTTGAAATAATTTCAATGGCAATTTGGCTGTTTTTCATTTTATATATTTTGGATTTTCGTTTTGCTCGATTTTTTTTGTAAATAACTCAAGTTAAAGTGTAATTTTTGACAGCGCTGCTGTCAACTCGCCTCTGATATGTGCCGCAATGCATAATGAAAGACGCCCGAAATTCACGCCTGCGAATTGTGCGAAGTCGATTGTGCGTGGCACAGATGCCGACTCTTTTGATTTGGCATCTCAACTCATTGCGTGCATTTAAATTAAAAATCATTTTGTCGACTCGACAACGCAAAAAACGAGTTCAGTTTCGTTTAATGCAGATGAAAAGCTTGAAATTATTCTCATGACAGTGCAAAAGAATTACATTAAATGTTGGGTTTTTGGTGGTTTTTTGATTCGGCCGATGAGGGGAGATACGCAGATAACAATGAGAAATCAGGTATTAAAAGGATGTAGCGAGGGAAGACCAGCAGTTTTGGTAATAAGTTTTATTTGAATATTTGTATTCATTCATGAGGCAATTTGTGAATCAGCCGGTAGGTGAACTGACTGACAAATAGGCGAATGAAATGATCTGCCTTGCTTGCTTTTGGATTCAAAGTATACATTTGTTTGCGCAGGAATTAGTAGAATAGGTTCATAGTCCATAAAGGTGAACTCAGAGTCCAGTTTGAAGCGGAAAATTATTGATCTTGGTATACAAATTTATTCAAACAACTTCCGTGCAACCGTGCAAATCAAAAGTTATTGGGCACTGCTGCTAGAATGTTCTACATCTTAGATCTGACCTTCAGACGTCTGCATGTACCACATCAGCACTTAGAACTTTCTGCTATCTTATAAGTCGTTTATTATATTTTTATGACTTTGCTACCATAAGAGATCTGATCTGAGTTTCAGTCAACCTTCCAGGCATTTTTTTGGCTGAGAAATTGTCTTTCCAAACGAATTCCACCTTAGCTTCAGAACTTTTCCAACTGAACTCGTATGCAAACGCAGCTTTTGTTTCCAATGGCTGATTCCACCAATTACAATCGACAGTTTCTTGACAGACAGTCCAATAAATTTGTGGCCAACAAGCAAAATCGAACCAACACAGCATAAATACACAGCAAGAAACTCATTTATTCCCCAATTTTACGCCATGTTTACATTGTAACTTATGTAAAACTATGCATTGCCGATATGGGGGCAACAGTTGCATGGCAAGTTGCAAGCCAAAACCGCATAAAATGTATAAAGCATGACAGCATAACCGCACGACAGGGTGTCATATCACATAAAATTTCCATTAACACATCATAAAGATTTTAACTAAAGCCACAATGAATACGGAATGAAAAAATTACAACAGCAATACAAAAAAAATTACAATAAAATATGGAATTTTATACCAAACAAAGCCAAAAACCACAAAGCTTATGAAAAACATAAAATTAAAATAAAATTGAAAAAAATTAATAAAACTTTTTCAGCATAAAAAATGAAAAGAAATATTGTTTTTATTGTGCCGTGAAAGAATTTTATAAAAAATCGTATAAAGAGAAAATACAAAAAGTGAAACTGGTAATTATGTGTGGTAAAAATACACAAACAAACAACTGCACACAGTTGCAGTTGGGTAAATAAATAAACCAGCTGGACACCCGCACGCGCAGTCGCAGGCGCAGGATTAACCGGTGGATATGGATGCGTGTTTACAAGGTGAATGAAAATAATACGAAAAAAAACATAAATAAATAACTACAACTCGGCAGCATTGTCATTACTGGCTTAATGCGGCAAGTCGGCTGGTGGTGGTGGCTGCTGAGATGCTTTGCCAGAAGAAGCAGAGTTGAAGCAGACAAAAAACGCTAACAACTAAAGACTGTAGCAACGAACTTGCATTTTTGCAGTCAATTTTTATGCAATTTTTGTGGCATTTTCGGCAGCAACAAAATATGTGTGGTGGAAAAAAGTTCCTTTTGACACGCTACACTCAAATGGATGGGTATATTTGTTTTGGTTTGAGATTCATAATACTGAACTGGTGGTGTTATTGATATGGAAGAGTGTGTACGATTGGGCTGAAGATGATCAGAAGAGAGGATTTCGTGTTATATGTTTCAAAGTAGGTTCAAGAAGATCCATGTCGTGATGTCGGTCTCAGAGTTGGTTCAAGAAGACCAGAAGAGAGGATTTCGTGCTGTGTGTTTCAATGTTGGTTTAAGAACTAAAGACTGCAGCAACGAACTTGCATTGTTGCAGTCAATTTTTATGCAATTTTTGTGGCATTTTCGGCAGCAACAAAATATGTGTGGTGGAAAAATGTTCCTTTTTAGACGCTACACTCGAATGGATGGGTATATTTGTTTTGGTTTGAGATTTGTAACACGGAACTGGGGACGCTATTGATATGGAAGAGTGTGTACGATTAGGCTGGAGATGATCAGAAGAGAGGATTTCGTGTTTTATGTTTCAAAGTTGGTTCAAAAAGATCAGAAAAGAGGATTTCGTGTTCTATGTTTCAAAGTAGGTTCAAGAAGATCCATGTCGTGATGTCTGTCTCAGAGTTGGTTCAAGAAGATCAGAAGAGCGGATTTCGTGCTATCTGTTTCAATGTTGGTTCAAGAAAATCAGAAGAGAAGATTTCGTGCTGTCTGTTTCAAAGTTGGTTCAAAAAGATTAGAAAAGATCAGAAAAGAGAATTTCGTGGTCTATGTTTCAAAGTTGGCTCAAGAAGATCCATGTCGTGATGTCTGTCTCAGAGTTGGTTCAAGAAGATCAGAAGAGAGGATTACGTGGTCTATGTTTCAATGTTGGTTCAAGAAAATCAGAAGAGAAGATTTCGTGTTGTCTGTTTCAAAGTTGGTTCAAAAAGATCAGAAAAGAGGATTTCGTGTTCTATGTTTCAAAGTAGGTTCAAGAAGATCCATGTCGTGATGTCTGTCTCAGAGTTGGTTCAAGAAGATCAGAAGAGAGGATTTCGTGCTGTCTGTTTCAATGTTGGTTCAAGAAAATCAGAAGAGAAAATTTCGTGCTGCCTGTTTCAAAGTTGGTTCAAAAAGATCAGAAAAGAGTATTTCTGGGTCTATGTTTCACAGTAGGTTCAAGAAGATCCATGTCGTGATGTCTGTCTCAGAGTTGGGTTAAGAAGATCAGAAGAGAGGATTTCGTGCTATCTGTTTCAATGTTGATTCAAGAAAATCAGAAGAGAAGATTTCGTGCTGTCTGTTTCAAAGTTGGTTCAAAAAGATCAGAAAAGATCAGAAAAGAGAATTTAATGGTTTATGTTTTAAAGTTGGTTCGAGAAGATCCATGTCGTGATTTTTGTCTCAGAGTTAGTTCAAGAAGATCAAAAGACAGACTTTTGTGATGTCTAAGCTTACGTTGGTTCAAGAGGAGCAGCAGAAAGTATCTCGTGGTATCTGTCTCAAAGTTGGTTCAAGACGATCAGCAGAAAATATGTCGTGATATCTGTCTCAGAGTTGGTTCAAAAAGATCAGAAGAGAGGATTTCTAGGTGCCTGTCTCAATGTTGGTTCAAAAAGGGAAGACTAAAGTATTTTATGATGTCTGTCTCAATCTTAGTTCAAGATGATCAGACGTTGGTTTAGGAAGATCAGAAGACAGAATTTTCTGATGTCTTACCTAACGTTGGTTGAAGAAGATCAGTAGAAAGTATATCGTGGTATCTGTCTCATTGTTTCTTTTTTTCAAGACCATCAGAAGACAGGATTTTCTGGTGTCTGTCTTAATGTTGGTTTAAAAAGAGAAAACAAAAGTATTTCATGATGTCTGCCTCAATGTTAGTTCACGACCATCAGTAGAGAGGAATTCGTCGTGTCTGTCTCAAAGTTGGTTCAAGAAGATAAGAAGAAACTATTTCATGATGTCTGTCTCAAAGTTGCATAGATACATAAATTTATTGCAAACAAATTGGAACTGATTTATTTTGTACAATGCAAATAAGTCGTCTAAGACCAACTTAAATTATTTTAACTGTTTTTGTATTATTTTTTGATTGTTTGCGTATTTTTTTGGGCTGCAATTTTGCCACATTTTTGATGCGCAAATAATTTGCAAGGAAAAGAATTTCGCTTGTGGCGCATCTGCAGCTGGGGTCGTTGCTGTTGTTGTGCGACTTACTGACAAAACAACATCGCTACAAACTTATTCTGCAGACTGTTGTGTATCATCGACGAGCAAAACAAATAATTTGTTGTTTGTTTGCAGGTATAAGTTGACCAAAACAGGCAGCAATTGACTTGAAAATTGCTGCGATTTAACTGTGATGCAGTTTTTTTTGTGAGTAATTTAGTTGTAATTTTGTTTTATAATGTTGACAGTGCTTGGAATTGTTAACGTTTTGATGGTTGCGGTATAAGAAGAGTAAAAAAAATATTTACATACCCATGAGGATTAAGGCAATGCTTGTACTGATCGTCTGTGGACTGAAAGCGACCTTCCGGTTTCTGCCAACTTTTTCGCTTTGACTTAAAAAGCAAGCAATCAACCAGTGAACCATGAAAGCTGTAAAGATGTTGAAAAGCCAGAAATTAATCTCTTTGACTTTTGTCTCATTTTTTACTTTATTTATTGGCACTTTTCATACGCTACACTGGGTTTGGTGTTTAGTTTGGCGCTCAGTAAAAGATATGTTTGCTCATGAAAAGTAGAGAAAGAGTATATATCTTTAATAATTCAGGCCAGTGTTTATTTAGGAAGTTTATTTATCGAAATGAAATGCAATTTGTGCTCGAATTCAATCCAAGTTCTCATACAAAAAACTGATGTAAGTTGCTAAGCAGCAAGAGAAACTATGACTTTTATGTAGGGTATAAATAAGTGGGCCTGGATCCACTCAAACAAATTAATTTTTTTTATTTAAGTTGAAAACAACTTTTTTGCTGTTTTTGTTGCATACGCAAAGTTAAAAACAGTAAACAAAAAAGCAAACAGAGGTGAGAGAAAAATAGTTGAGAACATGAAAACATCGTGAGAAAAGAATTTTTCGTTGTCACCGAGGCTGTTGAAGGTCAAATATTTAAATTTAACTTCATTATTTCTTATTTCTTATTTTTACATTTTTTTTAATTTTTTCACAATTTAATTTCGTCGTAATTGCATCCTTTCATTGCATCGCGTTTGTGCCCTTTTCTTTGCAAAATATTTGCTTGACAAATGCACACAAAAAGTCACTTGAAGTTTGCGTGGAAAATGAAAAATTATTATCTATTTGCATACAACGTGAAAATCAATCAACGACTAGAAAAATCATAGCCCAAAGATAGCAGCGGCCAGATAAAATCCACACGCGATACGACAGACATGGGCGCAAAAGCAAATCGCCCGAACTAATGAACTTAGCTAATGACATTTATAAATAGTCATAAATTCGCCGACATGCCACCACAAATATTTCAGTCTCTAATGACAACAACCACATGCAGCAAGCAATTATAAAGGCAACGCCGCACAGGCATTAATCCCAAGATAAACGCAAAAATCATAATTTCGCGCAAATATCATCAATAAAATTGACATTTCTACGCACACACCGCGTCCGAATGTGAGTTGCTGCAGTGGAAACTGCAAAAACCAGCTAACCAGCAGTGCTGCGTTGGCAATGTGCAGCGCGGGAGTTGGCACATGGCGAGTGCGCGGTGTGGGCAGCGCGTATGGCCGCAAACTAAACTCCACTAAATGTGCGCTTAGGATGACAAATTGTGCGAACGCATGTGATCCATTTTGAACGCACATTCGTGGTTGCATAAACCGCTGACGGTGACGCTGTTGCTGCCGGTCAGTCAGATGTGTATCGGCCATAACAACGGCAACCAGCACGCTGACGGCATGTTAAAACTGGCCGTTGTCAAAAATGCCACACACACACCAACCAAAGCAGCGAAGCTCGAGAAAAATATATAAGAAAAAAGTTATTTATTCGAAAAGAGCAAAAACCAAAATGTAGGAGTCCAACGCTGGCCACATTTTTCAACAACTTTTGGCTTATAAATTCAGCAATTGTATTATTTGCTGAGCGACACAAACCAACAACAAGCAGACACACAACGCACAGGCTGCTGCGCTATTGCTCTGTGTTTCCCTGTCTGCCGCTCTGTTCGTTCGTTTGAGTTGGCTCATAACGCTTTGGACTGTCCAATCGACATTGCATTTGTGCAGTTGTGTGTTTGCGTTGTGATGCTGCCGCTGATAAGCGTCGCTTGATTGAGCACTCCACCGGCCAGCCAGCCAGCCAGCCATACGCCTCGTTTGGCGCTCGGCGCCCGGCCAGCATGTCCGCCCATTGTGCGACATTCGTTCCTACGTTCCAGTTGCAAAATCAAATTAAAAATGAGTATTTATCTATTTTATCGCTTTGCGGACGCAGTCGCTCTCGCTTATGGCCGGCGACCATATCGTTAGCTCGGCATCGGCATCGCCAACAGCATCGCCATTCTGCCTGATTGCGCAGACGCGTTCGCCTGGGCATTTCCACGTTGACGTATACACGCACGCACACACATATATACATGCAATATAGATATGCGTATGTGCGCCTTTGGCTAAACGCCAAACTCGTAAACTCGCCTAAGTGACAAATTAACTTGACGCGGTTTCTGAAAAGCGCAGATAAGCGATGGTGTTGGCTTGTTAAGAAAAATCGCATACTTGATGTCGTTTGAATAGATGTGTCGCAGCATAAACACACACACACACACACATATGCACGTGCATACAAAACGAAATAAATATGCAAAATGTCAGATTGCCATTTGAAGTGGACTCTAGAGATTTGCACTAATTACTTGTGTTGGATAACTAGTTCGTTGCTTAAGTCTTTTGTTAGGCATTCGTTGGGTGGTTGGGTTGTTTTGTGAGTGAGTGACTTTTGAAAATTTTCAAACCAATTTGAAACTAGTAAAGAAATAAAATAATGAGTAAAAGTTGATGACTCGTTTTAGTTCGTTTCTTGAGTCTTTTGTTAGCCTTTCGGTGGGTGGTTGGGTTGCTTTGTGAGTGAGTGACTTTTGGAAATTTTCAAAGCAATTTGAAACTAGTAAAGAAATAAAATAATAAGTAAAAGTAGATAACTCGTTTTAGTTCGTTTCTTGAGTCTTTTGTTAGATATTCATTGGAAAGTTTTATTACTAAGAAATATAACTTAAAACTTGTAAAGCAATAGAATAATAGAAGTAGTTACAGCATTTTGGTCTTTTTAGTTTGTTTCTTGAGTCTTTTGATAGGCATTCGCATAGAATGTTGGGTTGTTTTGTGAGGATTTTCAAAATTTCAATCTAATATCAAACTCTTAAATAATAAAAGAATAAGGAAATGTCTGCTGATCTTTTAAGTTCGTTTCTTGAGTCTTTTGTTATGTATTCATTCATTTTCAAACTAATTTCAAACTGATAGAGAGTATAAAGAATTGGGAAAAGTATTTGAGTCAATGCAGATGAGCGGGTTTCTCCATTTTTTTTAATTCTTTAGCGCTTTACAACAAACAATTTGAATTTTTTATGTCTTAACACAAAATTGAATGAAAAGTATTAACTAAAATGGGTTGGACGAGTATGAAAGGTTTGATGGATAGAAGAATGTATAGATGGATAAATAGTCAGATGGACACACGAATGAACACAAGAGTGGTCCGACAGACCGAAAAATAGAAAGACGGACGGGCAGATGGATGGACAGGAGAATAGGCAAACAGACAGACGGATGCATAAGGAAGGACAAACGGACGTATAAACAAAGGAACAAACTCATAAATAGACAGATTAATAAACACAGATGGACAGATGAACAAGTAAACTGACGGACAAACAAACGTACAGTCAGATGAACTGTTTTACTGTTCCCTAAGTTTTGTTACTTTTACAAGTCTTTGTTTCACACTCACTGCCACCACTAAAAGGCAGACAGCGAATTGCTTCAACGTTGGAATCTTAAATCCAGGCGACATATTTGCGCCCCTTGTTGTCACAGCTGCCGCAGTTGTTATCAATTCCACGTCAATTGCGGCACAAATGGAACGTGTCAAAGCATTTTTAGCGGCGGTCGAGGCTAAGCGGCCATCAAAGACGCCACAATGAACAGACGTTTACAGGGAGGGAGGCAAGCAAGAAACAAAAGAAAGTCGCCTGGCCGCGTCTAATGTGGTTGACCTCAAAACAACTGGCGAGCAAATAAATTAAAACAAGATCAGCCGCATTGCAACGACGCCAGGTATTTGACGCCCACACGCCGCATGCCACATGCCACACGCATACACTCGCACTGAAGACTCGTCCATATGTGGCGCAACGTCAGCGCTTGACGTGCATGCAACTGGGTCGCTTTTGAGCGCTGGCAGCTGGTGCTGCCTGAGGGGGCGTGCGGGGCGCAAAACCAGCAACTATACATCGTCAACTGACGCAGTGGCAGCAGTTGTTGCCGCATGTGGGTGCCAGTGCGACAGTGCGGCGCAGCTAAGAGTGAAACAAAAGCGTTTGATAATGATGCCGCACGCCTTTTGAATAATGAAGCCTTTATGCGCCACAACAACAACAATAACAACAGTAGTCGTAACAGTCGCACAACAAAGGCCAAAACGCTGGCAAATCTGTCAACGTGCGCCACACAATGTGTTCGCGGTACGCGTGCACGCCGCTGGAGATCGATTGTTTTGTGCTTCTGCACGCGTGCACACACACACACACACGAGCAGCATTTTCGAAAATCGCGTGCTTCAGTTTTCTGACGCTGTCGTCATTGTCGCTTTGTTGTAGTTGTTGTTGAAAAAAATTGTGGCAAAACGTTGCGCAGGCAGCGTGCCACCAGATTTAACCAGCCACGCGGCCAGGCGGCTTCTCGTTGTTGTTGTTGTTGTTTTTATTGTTGTTGCCAGCTGCTGCCGTTGGCTCCGGCTGTGGCTGTGTTTGTGTTTGTGATGCTGTGTGGGTTGGCGTGCGGCGCTAGTGCTACTCTAGTTTGTTGTTGCTGTTGCTTCTTCTTCTTTCACTGCTTCCTGCTGCTTCAAGTTGGCTGCGGCTTTGTGGCCCGTTTTGCTGCCACAATTTTGCCGCGCTCAACAGCTGAACGGCCATAAAGTGGCTGCCAATCAATTTAATGCGCAGACATACCATGTGTGTTGGCTATGTTGTTGTTGTACAATAAAACTGAATATTTGGATTTCAATTTCTAATATTTTTCTGTGAGTGCATTTGATGCCTTTATGAGTTGTTTTTGTAATAGAAACATTGAGTGTTTATTGTTTTTGTGGTGAAAATATACCAACAATCGTTTTTTTAGTCCTTTGTCCTTGTGTTAAATTGTATATATAATGTTGTTGTTGTTGTTTCATTTGTTTTTTATTGCTGTCAATGTTATAGCCGCCTTGTGCTCAGTGTCACCACAAGGTCAATTATCCTATAAGGAATTCCTTTGAAGTGCATTTTGAGACATTTCGCTCCCTTGTCGACTCTCCCTTTCTGCCTTTTGTTCTCGCGCCGCCCACATTCAAACGTCAAAGCGCTTTCTCACATTTCTTTCTCCAATTGCTGACAGTGTTTAGCCAACCATTTACTTTGTGTTTATTTTTGGCAAATTTTTGTTGGTCCTCTGCATGGCATTTGGCCATTTGACAAGCACCGCCAGTGTGACCACCCAAAAAGTGAGGCCGGCGACCAACGGCAACTGGCGACCGGGAACGCGTGTGCTCCAATTTTCATTTCCTTGGCTGTGCGACTCTCGTCATGCGCCGTGCGCCATGTTGGCGCATTGCATGTTGCGGCGTCGGTTTTGCGGCTCTGTTGCGCATGCGCTGTGACACGTTCGCCTAATGCTGCAACGCGTCGCGTCGCCTTGCTTTGCTTTGCTTTGCTCTCCCACAGCAAAATATAACAACATGCCCGACATGAGGGATTTGTTCGTGTGTCTTTGGCAGCGGCAGCGGCAACGGTTGCTGACTGTTTGGTGCTGCATGATTTGACTGAACGCTCGAATGGCTGTCGGTTTTATTAACCGACACAAATCGTGCGGATTTTGACTCCCACGCGCTACCAGCGCACCGCACATAGTTGTTGATGCTGCGCATGGACGGTGGCTATGAAGGGGGATTTTCTGGGATGTTGGCGAAACTGAAACATGAAAACATTTAGAACTAATAACCTGATTGGCTTTGAAGAAGTCATTAGGCAGTGAGTCGGAGAGCTTTGAGTGACTCACTGCACTAATCAGGAACCATGCAGATTTCAGCAGACACTTTTTCAGAGAATTTTCCTTTTCAAATTAAGTTTTGTGCGCCCCTGGCATCGCACAAAAACCCACCAAGCACCAAGTCTTCTTTTTGATGTCAACGCGCCTCCGGCAGTTCCGCTCTGCGCTGAAAGCGAAAAATGCGCTCGTGCTGCAGTCTGGCGCTGCCCTACAGACCCATTGCTAAAGAAAATTGCTTGACACAACAACAACAACACAGCAATCAACCGTACGACAGCACATTGACTTTTTTTTGGGAAGCTCGCAAAGCGGAAAATGGCAATCGATCAAAATGAAATGTTTGCTGAGTGCAGTTATTGTGCTTAATTTGTCTGCAACTTTGCAAATAGTTGTATGAATATGCGTCTGTGGCCATTTCGTGTTTATGTTTGTGTTGTTGTTGTTGTTTTAACTTTCAACGTGTAGCTGGCTTTGGGCGCGCAGTTGAATCTAACATACGTTTGGCATTTCTAATGCGGTTTTGTTGTTGTTGCATGACAAATGAAAAATTCAACGAAATGCTAAAAGTGTCACATGCTAACAACAACAACAATGTAGAGAAAGAGAACAACAACAATTAATTGCCAGTCAGGTTCACGAAATATTGATTGACACACAACAGAGCTGACCCAAATATACGCACACACACACACACACACTCACACATAGAAACTCAAACGCAAACGACACAACAAACGCGAAAATTGTCACAATCGCAGGCACCGACATCAAAATGTTGCGCGCCCCGTTTTGTTGCAAGTTGACTTTTTTTCTTTTGGCGTTGTACTTTTTGGCATTTTTGTTGCATGTTTTTGTTCGTGCGCGCGCACACCAGATTAATTAAAAAATATATATTCCGCGCAAAACACACACGCACACATACATCTATGCGGTGTTCATGTGCGGCACTAAAAAAAAAATTGTTTGCTTTGAAAAAATGCAGTCAGCAACAACCGACTGGCAATTGTGGCAGCAATAAATCAATTTACTTGAAATCAAATACATCAAAATGTTAGCTGTCAGCTCAAATTGTAATAATGACACACACACACACTGACGCACGCACACAGGCACACATGACAGCCAATAGACAAAGGCTACAAACAAACAATTTAACACCTTGAAAGTGACAATTCAACAACAGCCAATCACAGCAAAAACTGCCAGCAACACAAAAGCGTCAAAGTGTACAAAAAAAAATTAAAAATTTTGTAAAAAACTATAAAAATATAAGAAAAAGTTTAGAAAAATTTTACAAAAAACTTTCATAAAAATTGCTTGAAAAAACCGAATTTCAAAAGCCTCATGGCCCAACCCCCTGAAGCGCCAAATATGTCCAAGAAAAGTGGCCAATTGTTGTCAATCGGTTGTTGTTGTGTTGGTAGCTGTTGGTATGTTAGTTGTTTGGAAGTTTTAGCCACTTTGATGGCAGGTCAGTGGCCACCACCAGTCTCCGGCCACACCACACATTACTCAGTATTCTTGTCGTTGGTCAGTTTTGCCCCCACATTGCGACAACATTAACGCGTATTTCCTTGTAAAGCATTTGAATTGCCGGTGGTGGCCGGTTCTTTGATGCTGGTAAAGCACTCCCTCTGGTCGATTTGGTCAATAAATCATTGTTTGGCAGCTTGTGCGTCCACACCTTGCAGCATGTCGACGCGTTTTGTTTGAGCTGGGAAAAATATTTTGTAAATGATTGCAAGTGGCCGCAAAGGTTGAAGGTCACTGGGCTGCAGGTTATTGCCTGGCGGGTGTTTTGTTTGTCTTTACAGCATTGTTTGCGAGGTCAATGATATTTAATTCTAAATAATTTAAAGCATTTTCAGCCCTCAGTGTGAATTCTTAGTCATTGTGAGTCATTTTTCTCAAACCGTACTAACTTCTCTGTATGAGCTACAAGTGGCTGAAAAGAGAGTTGTTTTTTTTTTTTAAATTAAATTGTTTAAATTTTGAAATATTTTGTAATTGTTTTGTAATTTTTTAACACCAATTATCAAAGAGAAATTTGCTATGAGAAACTTTCTAAATGATTGTTCTTGTACCTTTCGCTTAGGAGTTACAGATGAATGGAGAAGAAGTTCCAGTTTGGAGTTCAAAACTCAATTTTTTTTTGCTTTTCTTGTAGTATTTCACAGCTCTTCGGCACCGTTTTGAAGACCTCATGAAGCATTGAACGAAATTTTGCAGAGAAAATCATTTTGAATTTTTAAGCAAACGTTTTAACTTTGTTTTGTATTTACTGTGGAATTTTGTAGTTCAATTCGAAGAGTTTGTGAAATTTGCTATGATAAGTTTTCTATATCAAATTAGTTAGACAAATTTTCTAATTTGCCATCTTTCGTTTAAAAGGTACAAAATTTTTGGCCAAGAAATCCCTCGTTTTGCAAAAACAACAACAGTGTCAACAACATTAATGCAGTGGCATTGACAAACTGTAACACGTACTTGACGCGCAGACCGAGATTCGAGACTTGACGGCTTTGACTCGAGCCCCGACCATACGAGCACAGGTTACTCATACGCACCGCAGTCCAGTTGTCTGCCTGGCGCTGCGTGTCAATTTTGTTTTGCACATAACAAACAATTTGAAAAACAAATTTTCCTCCATTACAGAGTTGTTGTTGTAACTGGTGTCTGGTTGCAATGCAAATGTGAGCAGGCGCAAAATTTTTTTACATACTTTTTACTGCTGTTTTAAACTTTTTTTTCTATATTTTACATTATTTTTGTTTTTATTTTTGTTTTGCTTTGTTGTTTTTGCCACCCATTTGTTTATGATTTTGACTGACAGTTCTTAGCCGCAAGTCTAAATTGATTTCGCTGCAGGCAGTTATGTATTGTATGTGTTTAAATGTGTGTATGTGTGCATGCGTGACGTTGTTTGTTTCTATGCACGTGTGTGTGTGTGTTGAGTCGCGTTTTTGCGCTTATTATTATTACGCTCGTTGATTTGCTGGACATTTACGCCATTTTAATAGACTTTTGCGTTGCGCTAATTGATTGCGATTGCACGTTTCGGGTGCGTTGCGCTGCTTTGAATATTGAAATTTTTGCATTTTGATGTTTTTCCAAATTGCATTCGTGCCGCTAACGCGTTGCATGTTGGCAGCAGTGCATTCGTAACGGTGACGGCAACAGCTGCTGTATGAAAACTGCTGTGTTGACACAAAAATGCACTCAATTTCTATTTAATATGCGGGAAGTTTTAGCGCTGAAATAAATAAGTGAAAACTTTTGATTAAATAATGAAAACTTTTAATGTTTTTTGTAGTGAATGGGGAAAAACTACATTGAAGAAATGCGAAATGAAAATAAAAGTAATAAAAGTAAATTATGAGTTTTGCATATTTTGCTTTATTTGCAAACTTGAAGTGTTTGCTTTTTATTATTAAAATTTATTTATTAATTAAATGTTCTAAAATTTTGAATTTTCTATTATTTCATTATTATTATTGTTATTCTTATTTTATTTTATTTTCTTTTATTTTATTTTATTTTATTTTATTTTATTTTATTTTATTTTATTTTATTTTATTTTATTTTATTTTATTTTATTTTATTTTATTTTATTTTATGTTATTTTATTCGATTTTATTTTATTTTATTTTATTATATTTTATTTTGTTTTATTTTTTTTATTTTATTTTGTTTTATTTTCTTTTATTTTATTTTATTTTATTTTATTTTATTTTATTTTATTTTATTTTATTTTAGTTTATTTTATTGTATTTTATTTTATTTTATTTTATTTTATTTTGTTTTATTTTATTTTATTTTATTTTATTTTATTTTATTTTATTTTATTTTATTTTATTTTATTTTATTTTATTTTATTTTATTTTATTTTTTTGTATTATATGTTGTTTTGTTGTATTTTATTTTATTTTATTTTATTTTGTTTTATTTTATTTTATTTTATTTTATTTTATTTTATTTTATTTTATTTTATTTTATTTTATTTTATTTTATTTTATTTTATTTTATTTTATTTTATTTTATTTTATTTTATTTTATTTTATTTTATTTTATTTTAGTTGATTTTATTTTATTTTATTTTATTTTATTTTATTTTATTGTATTTTATTTTATTTTATTTTATTTTATTTTATTTTATTTTATTTTATTTTATTTTATTTTATTTTATTTTATTTTATTTTATTTTATTTTATTTTATTTTAATTTATTTTATTTTATTTTATTTTATTTTATTTTATTTATTTTATTTTATTTTATTTTATATTATTTTATTTATTTATTTTTATTATTATTTAAATGTTGTTTCTATTATTTAAAATGATGCCATTGTTAATTGATTCCATAAATGAATTTATTATTCAATAATCTAAATAAAATTTTCTCTGATTTTTAACTAAATTTGTTTATTCAAACTGCGATATCATAACTAACTAGACGCCAAAATAGAAACATTTTTATATATCTAAGCAAACTATTAAACGAAAATCTATTTCAACTTAAAAAACGCCTGTTGGATGGGACAGCGCACAATTTATCACCGCACGCCGCGCTGCAATGCATTTCAACTTCTGGCCTACATTATTCCAAAGCGTGCAGCCACACAGTTTTGGCTTCAAACCAAAAAAAAAAAACAACATTGTATAAAGAGCTAAAATTGTTGCCCTAACAACACCACTTCCAACAACAACAACAGCAACGACAGCGAATGCTCGTAATTCTTGGCTCAACTCAATTTAACAACTGCCAGCAATTTGCCACCTTACTTTAAAATATGTAACGACTACTCACACACGAGCGCGCCGCAGACCAGCATACGCGAGCCGGGCCGGGCCAGTCGAACCGCGAAGTGGAGCCAACACTCGACGCAGATTGCATTCTTCTTCCCACAATTTCACCCAAGCAGGCAGGAAGTGCGCAGCGAGCACGTTCGTTGGGCAGCCAGTCAGTCAGTCAGTGTGTCTGGCACCAGCAGCCACGTTTTCGTGGCGTTGGCAACACCGAACTGTATCAACAACATTTTCGTTTATAATTTCTATTATTTTCCCTTTTGGCATAATTGTACACAATTTACTTAACGATCAATAGCGAAATTTATTAGATCCCGCAGCCGTACATGCGCGCGCACAAACACACATAAACACATAAACACACACATGCCAAACGATAATACATCCCACTGCAATGACGACGAAGACTTTGCGCATGCGCCGCAGTTCGTTGCAAGTGTGCTGCATTCGAATCAGTCTTTCTTGTTGTCGTTGTTGTTGTGGTTGTTGTTGTTCCGGATTAAGCATCTTTACGGTTTTCATTTTATGTTTATTTGTTGTTGTTGTTGTTGCATATCCCCAAGGTGTAAAATATTTACAAAGCGTTTATTTGATAGCGAATGCGCGAGCGAGTGTGGAAAAACAAGAAACAGCAAAGAAATGCTGCCAAAGCTGGCTGCCAGCGGCGTTGCGGCTGTTGTTGTGTTGTTGTTGTGTTGTTGTTTTGGTTGATGGTGGCAAGTAAATTGTTGCTCTTGCTGGCGTTGTTGCAATTAATGTTGCTATGCTGGCTGCTGGTTTTTCCTCTGCCACATATTTTCCTCGCTCGACAGTTGGGCCGAATGTGGTAAATATTTTAATTTCTCGCTGAACTAACAAAAAAAAAAAACACAAAATAGATTATTTGTTGGTGTTGCTGTTGTTTTTGTTGACATTATAAACGATTGCGACAGCACTGGTAATTTTCGGAGCAGCAAAGAAATATGGCAGAGCTGCACAACAAATTAGCTCAACGGGGAAAGTGTTAGTTTGGCAAAGGAATGCAACATTTTAATGAATGGAATTTGGTTTCGATATTAGCTGAGAATAGTTATTTGAGAAAGTTTCAAAGTGTGTTTAGTCTGTCCTCCCATACAGCATTGCACGTGTTGCGCTTGCCAACTATTCATTTTCTTCATGTACAATAAGTGAAAATTACTCCGACAATGTGTGTGTATGTGTGTGTGTGAATCATAATTGCCGTCGCCACATCGTGTGCGTTCCATGCGGGTCAACACATCACATTATCGCAACAATGCACGCGATAATGTGGCAAAAACCCCATAAGTCCATTCGTCCATTCGTTCCGCCCCTCTGGCCGCCTGTGGCTGCCGCGTCGATTTAATAAAGTAGCCACAAAATAGGCAGCAACCGTAATCATAATTTAAGCCCTAAACGATACGCATAAAATATGCTTAGGCCGAGTCAAAGGCTGCCGAGTCGGGCCACCACCGGCTGGTGTGAAGGTGGCAAAAAGTTGCCGGCGATCGATGGCGCATTCGCAGCTGCTAAATTGCCGCACTGGCGAGCGGTCAAACGACCGAGCGACCGATAGGAGTGCGAGTGCAGTGGGAGTTGCTGTGGCGCGGGGCAACTGAAAAATTTGCAAAGCTCTAAACACAGGTCAAAAATATGCCGGCACACGATTTGCGACTCGATGCAACGTCGTCAACGTTGCTGCCGCATCATCGTCAACATCGGTCGCAGTTGCAGTTGCAGTGTGTGAGAGCGCTGCGCGGCGCGGCGCGGGCGGCGTGCAAACGATAAATGGCCATCGTCATTGCTTTTGATGATGACCCTTGGTTGGCTAATTGACAGTATCGTGACTAAAATCAATTTGTTTTGTTGTCGTTTGGCTGGTGGTGTCGGTGTTCCTGGTGATGGCGCTGATGTTGCTGCCGTGACTGTTTTTGTTGTTTTTGGTGCTGTGGCCGTTCAACGCAATTGTTCGGGTCGCAATGAGTGTGTCATGATTTTATGAATGATTTACGATGCGTTTGCCGGGATGTACTAAGCAGGTACAACAACAACAATAACAACAACAACTATGGTCAGACAACTAGCAATTTTATGACTTCCACCAATATTGCGCGACGCGTCTATGCGTCGGTTATCAAGTCTGACCGTATCACACAACGGTCTTGTCCGGCTGACAGCGAACATAGGCCGCTGCGTTTTTGGTTATGTTTTTAGTTGTTTTGTTGATATTTCTTTTTTTTTTTTAAATAAGTTGCATATGTTTGCGTGTGCAAGTTATTCAACTGTTGGTGACTTGAGAGGATGGTAGAAGACGACGATGGGAGATAGATGAACAGGAGCAGATACATGAAGAGATAAAGCAACAATATTTGGTAGATAGAGATGGCAAGAGAGTTATAGAAGGGGGTAGAAAGAGAAGAGGAAGCAACCAGACTAGTTGTATGAAAGTGCGAGATAAAAACGGAAGTGAGAACGGAAATGAAATGTGGATAAATATGGGAGAAGAGCTCTTTTTGACTTACTTATGGAAAGAATAGAATAAAAAAGAAGAAGAAGACGAACAGGAGCTGATACATAAACAGATAAACCAGCAATGTGTGGTAGAAAGAGATAGCAAGAGAGTGATAGAAGAAAGGAAAGAAAGAAAGAGAGGAAGAAACCAGACCAGTTGTATGAAAGTTCCGATTGTGAGTTAAGAATGGAAATTAAAGCGAGAATGAAATGTGGGTAAATCTGAGAGAAGACCTTTTCTTGCACTTAGTTTTAGAAAGAATGGAGTATAAAATGAAGAAGAAGATACAGATTGAGGATATAGACGAACAGGAGCAATGTGTGATAAAAAGAGATAAGAAAAGAGTGATACAAGATAGAAAGAAGGAAGGTGATAGAAAGAGGGTAGGAAGAAACCAAAAACCAGTATGAAAGTGCCGCTTGTGAGTTAAGAATGGAAGTGAGAGCGAGAATGAGATGTGGATAAATATGAAAGAACACGTTTTTTTGAACTTATTTATGAAAAGAATCGAATGAAAAAGAAGAAGAAGATACAGATATAGGCGATAGACGAATAGTAGCAGATCTATGAAGAGATACGGCAATAATGTGTGGTAGATAGAGATAGCAAAAGAGTGATAGAAGGAAGAAGATAGAAAGAGAGGAAAGAGGAGAAGAAACCAGACCAGTTGTATGAAATTGTCGCTTGTGAGTTAAGAATGGCAGTGAGAGCGAGAATGAAATGTGGGTAAATATGAGAGAAGAGCTTTTTTAGCACTTAGTACGAGAAAAAAATGGAGTAACCAAAGAAGAAGAAGATACAGATGCTGGATATAGATGAACAGGAGCAGATACATGAAGGGGTGAACCAAGAATGTGTGATAGATAAAAATAGCAAGAGAGTGATAGAAGAAGATAGAAAGTGAGTAGAAAGAAGAAACCAGACCTGTTGTATGAAAGTGTCGATTGTGAGTAAAGAATGGAAGTGAGAGTAAGAATGAGATGTGGATAAACATGAGAGAAGGGCTTTTTTCACTTAGTTATATAAATAATATAAAAATAAAAGAGGAAGAAGATAGACGAACAATATATGAACTTAGTTATAGAAAGAACGGAGTAAAAAAAAAGAAGGCGAAAGAACTGAAAAAACATATATTTAGAAAACTGGGAGAAAAAAACCTAGCAAAGCTGGCAGCATACAAAAAAAAGGAAAATAAAACCATTGGTAGATAAATCCTTGACTCAAGTCATTATTGATCCTAAAGGCAATGTCAAAGATGAAGAAGCGTTTACCAGGTGTGTGTCCAGTAATATTTTAAATCTCTCGACCCTACAAGTTGCTACTTGTCCGCTCACATATTTCGTTTGGCTTTTATTTATTGCCAGCTAAACTATTATCTTCCATCTCTTTCTCTCTTCTACGCATTATACCATATCCACCATTTATTGTACCAACTATTGATTGACCCAACTTGATCAGAATATCACACAATCATTCGCACCTTACTCACGCACCTGATATATGTAGCCACAAAAATGTAATTACAACAATAAATACCTCATAAACAGCAGGAGCATCTTCAACAAAACAAAATGCTACAACAACATCGACCATAATAAAACTTACAGCATGGCGGCCCATCAAAATGACGCACCAGCATTGGTCTGTCCTCCTGCCCATCAATTGTCCGACCCGCAGACTGTGAACTGTGAATCGAAACACCGATTTTCAACAAAAACAAAATACTCATACAAAAAACATTTGCGCCCGTCAGCGCCGGTGGGTGTCCGTCATTATCGTTTTCATTGTTTATTGGCGAAAAATATTTAGAAATTTATTAGTGGTTACATATTAGGTGTGCTCAATGTTGTTGTTGTTGTTATTAGTGTTGTTGTTTGTGTTCGTGCTGTTGCTGTTGAGCGCCTTTTGGGGTCATTGAGTTCCCACACACGCAGCAAGTGGCGAATTCGGGCCTTTATAGCGCATCACATGGAGGATGTTGTTTTTGTTGTTTTTCTGATGTTTTTTTTTTATTATGCTAGACATGTGCAGCCGTTCGTTGTAGGCTGTCTGACTAATGTGGCTGATTGTGTTAAATCACGTGTAAAACGCATAATTAGCGTTTGGGCTGTAAATCAGTGTGGAATTGTTTGACGAAAAGAAGTTGCAGCTGCACGAAAGGGGCTTAAATCGATGATTTGTTGACGTTATAAATTATAAAAACTACAAAAATTTGCAGTGATGAGTGCGTGTGGGGATTGCGAAAATGTGTGAGAACTTGGCTGCAGCTGAGAAGTGAACGGAAAGAGGAAGAGTTGGCATGAGTAGACTTTGATGTAATGTTTTTTGCAGTGTAAGACGAAGAGTTAGATGTTTAAATGTTTCTTGCAGTGTAGTGTTGAATTATTTGATTCTATAGTGTGAGAAATGTCTGAAATTATGAAAATTGTCCATTAACTGACCGGTTTTGGTCTCAGCGTGTCTTTTATCTCAAAGTTGAAAGTTAACCTAACAACTGAGTTCGAAATCTGCTGTTGTTTCTTTTGTCATTAATGTCGTTGTTCAAATGTTGTTGTTCAAACTTAACCTAAAACTGATTTTCAATTCTGTTTGTAAGGAAATTCTAATGATGAGTAGGTGTGTTGATCCATATTTGGAAAAGCTTTCTTCCTTGAACTCATTTGCCTACTTCCTTTTGTCATAAAAGTCACCTGTTCAAATCTAACCTAAAAACTGAGTTTTAGTGTTAGTAGTTGGGAATTTCTATAGAACTGTAGGTGTGTTGATCAATAATTCGAAAAGATTTCTTTTTGTCTTGTCTGGTCTTTCTTGAACTCATTTCTATACTTCCATTTGTCATAAATGTCGCCCGTTGAAACCTAACCTAAAAACTGGTTTGAGTGTTAGTAGCAGGGAATATATATAGAACTGTAGTTGTGTTGATCGATACTTCGAAACAATTTCTAAAGGGTCTTCCTTGAACTCATTTGTCTACTTCCCTTTGTCATAAATGTCGCCCGTTGAAACGTAACCTAAAAACTGTGTTTAAATTTTAATAACAGTGAATTTCTACAGAACTGTAGGCGTGTTGATCGATAATTCGAGCTGACCAAAATCATAAAAGGTCTTTCCTGAGATTCTTTTTCCCCGCTACTTTCATCATACAGTTGATAAGTTCAAACCTAACCTAACAATAGAGTTTATATTCTCTTAGTAGCTGATATTTGTGCCAGAAATGCGTTTTTCTTTGCGTTTCTGAACCAAATCAAAGTGTCTTTTCCAGCTTTTGTAGAGAGTTTTGTCTTAAAAGCAGTCGGACCAAACCTAACCTAACCTAATGATTTGATTGAATGAATAAATACTTTAATTTTTCTCGTTATTTGTTGCATTCAATTGACCTATGAACTTTTTCATTAGATGCTTTCAATAATAAAGGTTGTTTTCAACATAAGTCTGCTATTGTTTCAAAAATAGGCAGATCAGACCTAACCTTACGATTTTTGTAGTATAGTTGCATAATCCTATGATTTGAAACGAGCTTTTCTGATTTTAAAGAGTTTTCATTAGCTGCCAGAGTCTTTTTAAACTAAGTGTATTGTTTCTTTCAAAGACAGTCAGATGGAACTTAACCTCAAAATGGTGTTTAGGTGCTACTAGTAACAAATATTTGTACTATAAAAATTTATTGCACTATTATTTGGATTATTCAGACTTATAAAGGGTCTTCCTGCAACCAACTGCAGCAATTCCCCTAACAAAACCTCAAAAGCATCTCAAGCAAAAAGATCTCAAAGGCAGCAAGATCAAACCTAACCTCAAAATAGCACCCAATATTGTAAAATTCATTTATGTCATTTCAATTACATCGATAACACTACTCAAGTTCAAGCAGCTGCTTCTCTCATCTCTCCCCAAGAAACGTGCCTTCACAGCGATTATCTTCACTTCCTTCAAGCATTCGCTGACCGCACAGAATTGTTACCATTAAATCTAATTAAGTCGCTGGGCAATTAACCAGCCGACTGTCGACTGTCGTTTCCAAACCGTAAACCAATCCAGCGCTATTTCGCCTTTGCGTTTACAGTTAAAATCCTTGAAATATTTTTGCTATAATTAAAAGCGCCAAGTGCGCAGTTGGCATTTTGCTTCCTGTAGAATTCTTCAGAAAATGTTTGTTTTTTTTTTGTTTTTTGGTAGTGTAACCGGCTAAATTAGAAGCAACATTTACACTGCCGGAATTGTGGCCGTTGTTCGTTTTGGCCAAAATGCGCTTTGAACCTGCTGTACAGTTAGTTTGGCAGAACACACAGTCGCTGCAGTTGCGGACAAAAATCGGTGCACTTGAAAAATCGTGATTTAAGCCAAAAGACTAC